>OZ024876.1:10045725-11455100 GCA_964017185.1 Rugalucina vietnamica | reverse complement strand
CAGTGGCCTATCCTGGAATCCCCACATAGACCGCATTACTAAAACTGCCACCAGGACGCTAAACTTTATCCAACGGAACATAAAAACAAAGAATCAAAAGATACGAGAGACTGCCTATAACACACTGGTCCGCCCTCAGCTGGAGTATGCCGCCCCAGTTTGGGACCCACACACTAAGGAGAAGGTACTCCAGCTGGAAAAAGTACAACGCAGGGCAGCACGCTGGACCACCAGCAATTACGACTACCGGTCAAGCACTACTGCCACTGTTAATAACCTTGGATGGAGAACGCTTGAATTACGACGGGCAGATGCGCGTCTAGTACTATTCTTCAAAATAGTACATGGCCTTGTCGCTGTACCCCTTCCTGATTATATCCACCCTCCAAACAGAATTTCTAGGCATTGCCATTCAATGACATTCCAACAACTCCAGACTACCCAAAACTACTACAAATACTCCTTCTTTCCACTGGCGATTGTCCAGTGGAATGCCCTCCCTGCAGATGTTGCAAGCTTACCAGACCTTGATTCCTTCAAGGTTGCAGTCAGTAAGCTGCAACATTCCAGGCCGTAGACCCAGAAATAGTTGTTTTTTTACATGATTTTAACTTCAACTTTTAACTATTAGCTATTTTAACCTATCATCTTTTATCCGTCTTACTGAATGCCAGTCAGTTTAACTGCTACTGTAACATGTAATCAGTACTACCTGTTGTCATGCGGTGCAGATGGGGCTCGTTAGCCTTGGAAGGCAACTCATCTAGGAGTTAAGCTAGTTCTCTACACAAAAATCTAGCTGGGCAGGGGGAACTCATTAGTCTTGGATGACAGTCCTCCTAGGAGTTTACAGGTCTCTAAACAAAACCTAAGAAAGGGTAGATGGAGCTCTTCAGCTGTGGCCAGCAATTCATCTAGGAGAAGGAAACTCCAAAATCAAACCTGTGTGTCTGGATATGCCTAGTCCAGATATGCAAAGACTGTTTCGGTAGATGGAGCGGATGAAATCACCTGATTCAACGGTTCAGAAAGCGATACAGCAACATGTTGTGGAACATGCAGAGCGTGACAAGGCACTAAAGATGTTACGGTCATCCACTGCATCCAAACCCAACTCCAGACGTCTTGACCTGTGTCTTGCCTCTGGTCGCAGCTGGGCGAGGACTAGAGAGTGAGGTTGACGTTGCGCACCTCTTCCTCACTATAATCCAATTTCATAGCGCATGTCATCTTATTTCTCAACACACAAGCACTTGCATACACAACAATTTCATCACACTTGCACCCACATACCTACAAAGTCCTGTGGCGATGGGCGAGTGGCGAAGCAGCAGGTGTAGGACACACTGGGAGCTGTAGTTGCAGACCTGCACACAGGCGGCTCAGTTCTAATGGTCGTTTTCTGTGAGGAGAAGCAGTAAGCAGAATTCGGCAGTCGGCTGAGCGACTGAGCAGACCTATTTAGGACCGCACTGCTCAACCCCGTAGCATGGGGAAGGGGCTAGAAAAGGTGCCCTAAACAATTGCCTGCTTCAAACCCCCTGGCTGGTTAACCGCGATCAGCGGGGATCCCCTTAAGCGGTCGAAATACAAAGAAAAAAGCTAGAGTAATCCCCTTACGGATTGGCGCATGGAATGTGCGTACTTTAATGGACAATGCTGGGTCAGATAGACCACAGCGTAGAACGGCCCTTGTGGGCAGAGAACTTGGGAGGTATGATATACAGATAGCTGCATTGAGTGAGACTCGGTTCGCAGATGTTGGGGAGATCAAAGAAGTTGGTGCTGGATACACCTTCTTCTGGAGTGGTCGCAAAAGTGAAGAGAGGCGTGAAGCAGGAGTTGGCTTTGCCATCAAAACAGAACTTGTTGGTAAGCTGTCAGGATTGCCAAAAGGCATTAATGACCGTCTAATGACATTGAGACTTCCTCTTTCAGGCAATAAACATGCAACTATTGTCAGTGCTTATGCACCCACAATGACCAATCCAGATGAGGTCAAGGACAAGTTCTATGATGACCTAGACAATGTTATTTCTGCAACACCCCGCACAGACAAGCTTATCCTTCTTGGCGACTTTAATGACAGAGTGGGTACAGACCACCAGACCTGGGAAGGAGTTATAGGTCCAGAAGGGGTTGGAAAGTGCAACAGCAATGGTCTCTTGCTTCTCAGGAAGTGTGCTGAACATGACCTTCTAATCACCAACACAGTCTTCCGTCTACCTAATAGGAACAAAACATCCTGGATGCATCCCCGTTCCAAAACACTGGCACCTCATAGACTATGTCATAGTGCGGAGAACAGACAGGCAGGATGTTAAAGTGACAAAGACTATGTGTGGTGCAGACTGCTGGACAGATCATAGACTGGTTGTCAGCAAACTCAACCTAAGAATACAGCCTGCGAGGCGACCTCAAGGCAAGAAAGCTCCTAAGAGACTGGATGTCTCAAAGCTGAATAAAGACAGCATGAGACAAGATTTCTTAACAGACATTTGCAACCAACTGGATGCAATGAATCTCAGTTCAGAGGACCCCGAAGAAAACTGGACAGTTTTCCATAAAACAGTTCTCTCTTCAGCTGCAAGCACCTTAGGCCATCCATCTCGCAAACATCAAGACTGGTTTGATGAGAATGATGACGAAATTCAGAGGCTTCTTGAAGAAAAGCACCGATTGCACAAGGCACATCAAGATGATACTAGCTCAGTATCAAAGAAAGCAGCCTACAGCAACATTTGTAAGACAGTCCAGAGCAAGCTTAGGGACATGCAAGATTCCTGGCTGAGGAAGAAAACAGAAGAAATTCAGTCTTTTGCGGATAGAAAGGACATGAAGAAATTTCATGATGCACTGAAAACCATTTATGGTCCAAAGAGTTCTGAAGCCACCACATTGCTCAGTGCAGATGGAAACACTCTTCTCACAGATAAAGAAGCTATCTTGGAAAGGTGGGCAGAACACTTCAATAGTGTGCTTAATCGACCATCAAGCATCAATGAGGATGCAATCGACAGACTTCTACAGATAGAGTGCAATGTTCTGTTAGATGAATTTCCTACCGTTACGGAAACAAGAAAAGCAGTTCAACAACTATCATCTGGCAAAGCCCCAGGTGCAGATGCAATTCCTGCCGAAGTTTACAAGGCTGGGGGCTACCCATGGCAGAGAAACTGACAGAGTTGTTTCACTGTATGTGGAGAAAGGAGGCTATCCCACAAGAATTTAAGGATGCATCCATAATCCACCTATACAAGCGGAAAGGAAATCCTCAAGTCTGTGACAATCACAGAGGCATCTCCCTCCTATCAATTGCTGGGAAGATACTTGCAAAAATTCTGTTGAATCGTCTGAATGCTCATCTTGATCAGACGGGACTTATCCCAGAAAGTCAATGTGGATTCAGAAAAGACAGAGGGACAATAGACATGATCTTCACAGCAAGACAGCTTCAGGAGAAATGCCAAGAACAGAATGTAGATCTATACATGACGTTTGTTGACCTCACCAAAGCTTTTGACACTGTTAGTCGTGATGGACTTTGGAAAATCATGGCCAAGTTTGGCTGTCCACCCAGATTCATAGCAATGGTGCGGCAGTTTCATGATGGCATGCAGGCACGTGTGCAAAATGATGGAGAGTTCTCTGAACCATTTGAAGTAACAAATGGGGTCAAACAAGGCTGTGTTCTGGCACCAACACTGTTCAGCATGATGTTTTCTGCCATGCTTATGGATGCTTTTCAGGACAGTGACACTGGTTTTCCAATCAGGTACCGTTTTGATGGCAACATATTCAACCTCAGAAGGTTGCAAGCCAAAACTAAGGTCCAGACTGATGTGCTAGATGAGCTCCTCTATGCAGATGATATGGATAAGAATGCCAGCACAGAGGCAAAAAATGCAAAGAGCCATGGATCAAGTCTCACAGTCATGTGATAACTATGATCTCACAATCAGCACAAAAAAGACAGAGGTTGTACACCAACCAGCGCCCGGAAAGCCATATAATGAACCAACCATCACTGTGAATGGGCAAAAACTGAAAGTTGTTGACAAGTTCACCTACCTGGGAAGCACTCTCTCCAGAGCAGTGCATATTGATGATGAGATCACTGCCAGAATTGCAAAGGCTAGTGTGGCATTCGGACGACTCCATGCAAATGTCTGGGAGCGAAATGGAATCAAGCTTGACACCAAGCTGAAAGTCTACAAGGCTGTGGTACTGCCAACCCTCTTGTATGCATGTGAGACCTGGACAGTATACCAACGCCATGCAAAGAGACTTAACCATTTCCACTTAAGCTGTTTGAGAAAGTTGTTAAAAATCAAGTGGCAGGACAAGATTCCAGACACAGAGGTCCTGACGAAAGCAGGGATGCAAAGCATGCATACAGTCTTAAAGCTAGCACAGCTAAGATGGACTGGCCATGTTATAAGAATGCCTGATGCGCGACTTCCAAAGAAAGTTTTCTATGGAGAACTACAGGAGGGAAAGCGCTCTCAAGGTGGCCAAAGAAACGCTACAAAGACACCCTCAAAGCCTCTCTGAAGGATTTCGAAATACCAATGGGGTCCTGGGAACAGACTGCACAGGAGCGATCAAAGTGGCGAGGTCTCATCAACAAAGGAGCAGCTCTTTATGAAAAGAAGAGAATCTGTGAAGCTGGAAGAAAGCGAAGAGAGCGCAAAGCCAAAACAAATGTGCCACCATCAGACTCTATGACATTGACTTGCTCTACTTGCAACCGACAGTTTAGAGCCAGAATTGGCCTAGTCAGCCATCAAAGAACTCACCAACACACATCGGCACTATTCAAGAAATAATGATGGTCTTTCTCACTAGTGAGAGACGAACTATCACTGAATGCCTTTAACCTGTCTCTTCGATCATTAATTTTCAGTCTTTTTCTTTTTCGACAGCGCATCTGCCTAGAATGTCCGTGAGGGCGTATGGCAGTATACGAAGATAAATAGATAGATAAATCCTCATTCCAGTCCCTAGTTGCGAAGTCTCACTACGCTATATTACACATAACTATGTTCCATATCTCTTCGTTGCGATCCCAGTTGGTTGACTTTAAATATGTATTTAAATATAAAATATTAGGAACATATCTGCAACCGTTTACGAGCTATTCAACAAAATAAAAACCGGAAGTTCAGAAATGTCAAATGTTAGCAGCGTCCCAGATAGCAAATATCATTGGGCCAACATTGCATATTGATTGGGTAATTGGCGTTTGGTTGCGGTCGCATGTACATGATTGGGCCAATTTTGGTGTAGTAGTGCATTCACATGCAATATTTGCCGACATTAGCCCAATTTTGGCAAACGATCTGTTACTGCAACGGATCATGAAAGTGATTTTCTTTCACAGAAACAAAAGTGGCCCAATATGTGTTAGCCATTGTAATAAACGATGTACTTATGCCCAGCAGGCACATGTAACGTTGCCTGTTGGGATAGAAATAGGATTTTTAATAGTCTAGTAGTTTAGATGACATTTATGCATAATAGTTTAAGTTCGAATTGACATATATTTAAGGAAAGTGTTAACTGTAGTGACCATGTATGTATGACAGGCCCATACAAAGGAAACTGAGAAAATAAATAAAAACTTGTCATGTACACTTTCCGTTGGCCGATGGTTGGCATATCATTGGCCGATTCGTATATGATTAAATACTGACCGGTGTTAATTTGTAATCCATTAATTGTCTTTAAATCTTATTCAATAAAGAAACTTAATAAACAGTCATAGTTTCAATTTATATATCTATCATAAATAATTATTATGATTTATATGTGAATCAACATCAATGATTTTAAAACCATTATCTTAATTAGCAGGTATACTTCCTTGACCAGGCCATTTTCTTTTACTGTACATCTGTTCTGTAAATATTTAGTAAGCAATGGGAGCAAACTTGAAGTTAACACCTTTTTCACTGTAACACGTCTTTTCATAATATTGTGGTTTATTATTTGCTTCGCTGCTCCAGCCTGAGTACAAGAGTACATCAGTTGTCATAGCAACGAGAAAATTTCTCAGGCATGTGAGAATTATTAACAGGTGTTTCGCATGAAGTTTTAGGGAAGACAGTTTTGCATGTTAAGAAACAGACACTCTGAGGTTTAGAAGGTAAGTTTTGTTTATTATTTTGCATTAATTATTAAGCTCATTTCTCCATCTTATTAAAGGCAGTTGCGTAAATATAATTGATTTCATATAATATACTTCATTGTTTTATATACTTCGCTGCAACAAAGAGGTTTCAGTTTTAACATGTATTTCTTTAACAGCTATTCCTTTATAGCTAAAATGAGGCTAGTTTATGTTTTTGTCATGGTGCTGTATTCATTTGTTTGTTTTCAGAACACCAGTCGTCAAAGTAATCCAGCACAGAGAAAACGAAAAATGAAGAGTTTACCTTCTCCAAGACAAGAGACCAAGCTCGACTGTCACCATGGTGCTGCAGATCAAGAAAATGTACCGAGTGGATATATGCGATAGAAATACATCGTCGATAGCTTGTAATGAGCACATTCAAACAATGTTGGGCCAAAAAAAAATGCAAATTCTAAGCATTGGCCCAATGTCGAACCTATGTTATGGGCCAAAGATGGGCCGATGAGCAAACGCTAAGTTGGCCCATTCAAGATTTACAACCATGGGCCAATCGTGCGGCGTCAGATGGGCCAATGGAGGGCCAATGTATACGTGCTATCTTGGGTACATCCTTAAATCTCATTGACTAAAAATCTACTATAATATGAAATAAGGCACTACCGACGCTCTACTCACATTGCGCAGATAATTTTATGCCACATATGTGATAGCTTCCTCACCCTATAGTGACCATTTCCGACCATTTCCATTATGGAAAAATAATTGATAAATTAGCATAATGTAGCGCGTGTTGAAACGTCACGATCGCGTAAAACTATATGGAAAGTTAATTGACCAATTAGTATAATGCAGCGCGTATTGAAACGTCACGATGACGTCAAACTTTGTGGAAAGTTAATTGGCAATTAGAATAGTGAACCACGTGTTGAAACGTCACGATGACGTCAAATATAACAATTCCAGTTCCGGTTGACGAAAATGTACTGAAGAACAGAATAAAACAGAACATTTTACCACGGTTCTATCATAAGAGCGATGCAGGAGCGTCGCTATTACAATCCCCAAAGACTTGATCAAGCCAGTTTTTATGAACTCAGTAAATCCCTTGACCCCATCAAACAGTCTAACTCCCAAATCTGGCTTACCAAAAAATAGACTGGCAACTCCTTACACCCGCCCCTGACTGTGAAAATCAAACTTTCTACTCAAACTGCCTTGAGGCCTTTGGGTGGTGACAGCCTGCTTGAACAAATTTACAGGTGAAATCCAAAAGGAATGGTCATCCGCTAATATTTGTCCACTTTTCAAGAAAGGTGACAGGTCACTCGCTTGTAACAAAAGTAGACGAATAGGACAAAGTCAGCATCTGCAGATAATAGGTATTGGAAAGGCACAGTACTTATTCCCCCATACCGATAGCAGGCCTGAAACGATTGTGCTATAAATAGAAACGGCTCGTATGGGATAGGTAAATCGCACCTCTGCAGCACCATCTGGCATAAAATTAGAGGTAATTGAACATGTTGTTAGACCGTTGTACCTTTCTGGACTGCGCGAGAAGCCGGAGAAATTAGTCACATATGTTTCCTAAACCTATAGCCGATGCAGGCTTTCGACTGCATGGGCTTTTGCTTGCAATTACCGCCAAGTTTCATTGACTAGTATTCCTTGCAAATTTCTATTGCATTTTGTCTGTTCAAATATCATGGGTCATCTTGATGAACATAGTCTTTTGTCGGACAAACAGCACGCATTCAGGAAATGGAATAGTTTTGAAATACAGCTGACTACAGTAATTAATTATTGTGAAAAATCTCAGCTTAATTTTTAAAAGCTTAATTATTAAAAAAAAAAAAAAAAAAAAAAAAGAAAAAGAAGAAAAAAAAAAGCTTGTCCTAAATTGCAAGGGATAATTGATTAAGGGTTGTACCAAAAGTAGATGAATATGCTTTTGATTGTACATAACGAAATTTTCTTTATTGAAATGAGATAAAACATGAAAACCATACAGTTATTTATTAATAACAAGTAGCCCAAGGGCAACGATTGCTCACCTGAGAGTCAACAAGTACAGTCACTGGACAAAGTGGTTGTTGTTGTTTTTTGTTGTTTTTGTTAAGAAGATCTGAACAAAATTGAAGACGCTGGAGTAACCACAACACTAAAAATTGATTTTTCAAACATTCAAGGGCAGCTAACACCGCAGTAAAGGGTCGAATCTGGCTCAAATTCGAATTCATCCAAGATGTTATGGTTAGCATTGTTACTTCCACGAATGAAGAAGATCCGATCAAAATTGAAGGCGATAGAGTGGCCACAACATTAAATATTGATGTTTCACACAGTCAAGGGCAGATAACTGCAGTCAAGAGTCGGATCTGGCTGAAATTCGAACTCATCCGAGATGTAATGGCTATCCTTGTTACTTCCAAGTATGAAGAAGATCCGATCAAAATTGAAGGCGCTAGAGCGGCCACAACACAAAATAATGATTTTTCAAACACTCTAGGGCAGCTAACTCCACAGTCAGAGGTCGGATCTAGCTGAAATTCAAACCCGTCCGACATATTATAATTGTCCTTGTTACCTGCAAGAATGAAGAAGATCCACTGAAAAATAATGGCGCTAGAGTGGTCACAACATTTTCCCCATTATAAGTCTATGGGGATTTTTCCAGACGCTCAAGTGCAGGTAAGTCCGCAATCTGAGGTCGAACCTAGCCGAAATTCGAACTTATCCGAGATGTTATGGTTGTCCTTGTTATTCCCAAGAATGAAGAAGATCCAATCAAAAATGAAGTTGCTAGAGTGGCCACAACATGTGTTCCCCAATATAACTCAATGGGAGCTATCTGTTGCCATGGAAACCAGAGTCCTGATCCGACCTGGCCCACTTTCCCCCTCCTCAATTATGCTTTAGATAAAATTTGATCACGATTGGCCTTGTTGAACGGACGGATGCACGCACGCACGGACGACGGCTCGACTACCATACTATAAGCTCACATTGTGAGCCTTCGGCTCAGGTGAGCTAATTAAATAATTTGCTGGGAATACAAAAATAGAACCTTACTCGGCTGTGAGATGAACTAATTGAGCTGAATAAACATGGAAAATACATACCATTTTTGAATCATAAAGATGTTTTGTGACATGCAATGTATATGGATGGCATTAATAGTATGTTATTCACGTCAAACATGGATAACTTATGGATCATTTTCTCGATTTGGGTCTCAAGGCAAATAAAATCCGTATTTTTAAAAGTTACTGTCCGTTCAATAGTTTCTGGTATTTTTGGGAGTAACTGTTATGAAACGCATGTAATCTTATGGTTAGAATTGTATTAAATTACGCAGGAATGGCTGGATATCACATGATTTCAGCAATAAATAACAATATGTTGTTATTTTAGTAAAACAATGAGTCTGACCATCAAAATTTTCCCCGTTGATGTTGTAATGACGAGAAGTGCAATTTCAGAACATTATGCCCTCTAGAATTGTTTATAATTAATGATTAACATGTTAATGCTACTAGTTGTACGCTTGCAAAAGGCTTTCATATACTAGGGCGGTTCTCTTTTACCCTCCATTACTGTCCACTAATACCCGATGGGCCCACCTCTCTTTGAATGTTTTTACTGCTTCCAAATGATCTAACAATTCTATTTTATTCACTAATTGCCTCTGTGAAGTGTGTTCTTTCATGCACCAAACGTACTATACAATACAAAGTAGAATGCATCTGTCCACTTTCTGCCGGCGCTCAGATGCCATTCTTTCGATTCGTCTAATAGCCAGAGTAAAATAGCCACATAAAGACATGCTATGCAATTTTCGGCTTAATGGTTCACTAATACCCAAACCCGCTCTATATATCTGTTTGAATATTCATTAACATCATCACTGTTACCTTATGATGTGGCTTGACGTCTAGTAACATTGGAGGTATCATTGAATTCACATCATGTTTCATCACATTGAACTGAAAAATATTTAAGGATTGAATTCGGGCATCACAGACATTAAAACAGCCTAATGTTTTTCATCATCCAGTGAAAGCTAAAATCTGAATTTCAATACTTATATTTACATTTTATATTATCAATCAAGTGTCAGGTTTTTAATTGCACATATCATCGCTCATTTTCATGTTATTTGACTTTAAATCCGACTTAACGTAATTTTGGAACAGCCAAAACGTCAAAGTTTCGCGCTTAACGTCATGGCGATACGCGACCGACGTCACGCCAACAAGAGTAAACACACAACGTCACTTGGTGGTTTTTACGTCGCCCCACCCATAGGCGTGGCCTCTAGATCACGTGACTTAATGTTTTTCATTGGGAAATGAAGAACATCAAGAAAGTTCTTTCATCTAAGGCGATTGCAATAAAAATGAAAATATATGTTAATGATTTTAACATCACAAAAATTATTTATTTCCTTGCAAGAATATCTCAAAATCTGACCTGTTACGCATACAAAGACTCAAACATGTATTGAGTTATCCAAATTATTAACAGTAGTTCAGATATTTGTCAATGTGTACTTCTGCAGTCTGAAAAGCTCATAGTATATCCTTATTAAATAATTAGTGAAAATGTTGCATCCCCCCCCCCCCCTTTTTTTTTTTTTTTTTTTTTTTTTTTTTTTTTTTTTTTTTTTTTTTTTTTTTTAAGAAGAAGATCTGATCAAAATTGAAGATGCTGGAGTGGCTACAACATTAAAATTGATTTTTCAAACATTCAAGGGCAGCTAACTCCACAGTCAATGGTCGAATCTGGCTAAATTTCGAACTCATCCAAGATGTTATGGTTAGCATTGTTACTTCCAAGAATGAAGAAGATCCGATCAAAATTGAAGGCGCTAGAGTGGCCACAATACAAAATATTGATTTTTTTTCAAACACTAACGGACAGCTATCTCCGCAGTCAGAGGTCGGATCTGACCGAAATTCGAACTCATCCGAGATATTGTAATTGTCCTTGTTACCTGCAACAATGAAGAAGATCCACTGACAAACAAAGATGCTAGAGTGGCCACAACACAAAATAATGACTTTTCAAACACTCAATGGCAGCTAACTCCACAGTCAGAGGTCGGATCTAGCTGAAATTCGAACCCATCCGAAATATTATAGTTGTACTTGTTACCTGCAAGAATGAAGAAGATCCACTGAAAAATAATGGCGCTAGAGTGGCCACAACATTTTTCCCATTATAAGTCTATGGGGATTTTTCTAGACGCTCAAGGGCAGCTAACTCCGCAATCTGAGGTCGAACCTAGCCGAAATTCGAACTCATCCGAGATGTTATGGTTGTCCTTGTTATTCCCAAGAATGAAGAAGATCCAATCAAAAATGAAGTTGCTAGAGTGGCCACAACATTTTCCCCATTATAACTCAATGAGAGCTATCTGTTGCCATGGAAACCAGAGTTCTGATCCGACCTGGCCCAAAACCTAATGCAACCTTTCCCCCTCCTCAATGATGCTTAAAATAAAATTTTATTGCGATTGGACTTGTTGTCTTAAGAGATATTCAAGATTGAAATTGTGAACGCACGGACGGACGCCCGGACGCCGGCTGGACTACTATACTATAAGCTCACCTTACCAGGTGAGCTAATAATGCGACAGCCTAATTAATCAATTAAAAAACGTGTCCTTGTAATTTGCAACGACTTTTTTTTTCTTTTTTGAAATGAGTTAAAACATTAAAACTATTTAAGAAATAGATCAGCTCTAGCAGTGAATTGTTGAGTAATAATTCACTGTTTGGAGGTCAGTTGTAAAGAAGATCAAATCACAAGCGCGTAGCGCGAGTGATTTATCTTCTTACAACTGACCGACAAACAGTGAATTATTACTCAACAATTCACGCACTTGAGCTGATCTATTTCGATTCTAACACACAATAAACGGAATAAATGTTGCTGAAACCGTCGATATCGTTCAGCTTTCCGCCATTGCATTGCAGATATCCCGCCAAATATTTGACTGTAATGCTGGTATTTACACACACTTATTACGTTTGTTGTGCGCTAAAACGACGTTTCACCGTCTAACGCTGCTTTGTGGGATAGCTGACGTCACAAATGCCGCAAAGTAACGTCACGCTTATTCGCCCAGTGAAATTGTTGCACAATATAACACGTTTTTTTACCATTGGCTATATAGGCGAGGTGTGTTAGAATATGTAATAATGTGACAGCCTAATAAATCAAGTTTTGAGAGAACATGAAATGCTAAGGCAAGTTGGTTTGCTCATTTTAAAGGTATCCGCATGAGTTTTATTTTAAAACAAATTGATTTGTAAATCGTATTTGTATCAATATGAATAAAACATCTGGTCTCGAAGTAGACACGATAGGATCGCACTGGACTATTATCACTTTGCTCAGGCGGTTTGCAAAAAAGCATGTGCTCAAAGCATGATCCTTGTGTAGGGAGGACTTTTTTGTGACAAAGCATGATCCTTGTGTAGGGAGGAGTAGCAGGGTATACAATATGTTCATGAAGCATGTAATAAACATTTTGCATTGGTGTCCTGTAGACGTCAGATGAGATGATTGGTTTCCCAGCAGGCACATGACGTCATAATGACGTCAGATCGACGTCGATACGACGTCATGACGTAGCATCGACGTTGATATGACGTCATTATGACGTCATGTGCCCGCTGGGATGACGTATGTCCCTGGACGTCAGACCGACGTTGTAAAACAGACGTCAATGTGACGTCAAATTAAGACGTCAAAACACTTTCAAATTCACTGTCAACCCAACGTCAGTCCAAGGTTAGAGTCTGACGTCAATTCAACGTCTATGGGACATCAAATGCCTGCTGGGTCGCTGCTTGTCTTTTCAAATTTTTTGTCTAAGATTTTTGCCCAATCATTTATCATCGTAGTCATCTGAGTTTCACAGCTATGCTATTTCATAAATGCGTGTTGCCTGTCCGACAGGAGTTCATGTTCATTAAGATGGGCCATAATATTTGAAAGTAAAAGTAGGCGACGATCAGGAAAAGGTGCAATCAGAAAGAAATTCCCACTCAAAAAAACCGAGGTGAGATTAAACTCAATCAACAATCAGGTACTAAGTAGACACGATAGGATCGCACTGCACTATTATTACTTTGCTGAGGCGGTTTGCAAAAACGTATGTGCTCAAAGCATGATCCTTAATGTGTAGGGAGGAGTAGCAGGGCATACAATATGTTCATGAAGCTTACAATGAAAATCGAAGAAGGCCAACAATTCAAGTTCTTTTTTCCTCGAATACTGTTTATGTTAATACTGTAAAGTTTCAGACCATTAAAATTGTTTTTGCTAGTCAAAGTTACAGGGTACTTGGTTTCATCGCCTTTTGCACGTAGGTCAAACCTAGTTTAACGACTTTTTCAATTTTTCAGACTCTTTTTTTTTTCGATGAACAGTTAAACTAGGTTCGACCTACTTGCAAAAGGCGATGAAACCAAGTCCCCTGTAACTTTGACTAGCAAAAACAACTTTAGTAGCCAGAAATTGATCGATTCAGTATATGAAGAAAGATACAAGGGGGTGTCACAGGGGACCTGCTTGGTAAGTTGACGGCGCCAGGACTATGGCATGGTCTTATAAACCCGGTATAACAGAAACAGTTTTCGCCAGAGTATGGTTAGTCGTAAAAAAAGATCCGGGATATTTGGACCTCGCCTATATCTAGCCTCAGAGTATGAAATGATTCAAAACACACACTGTACTTACTTGTATATCTGCCCAAAATGTGATTTTCAGATAATCCCCTATAGCACTTGGAAACACCGAACTACCTTCGGAAGTCCTCCTTTGAGGTTTAAAAGTAAATATCTTTCTTCATATACTGAGTCGATCAATTTCTGATCATCATCTCAGGTGTGGGGTGGGTGCTAAATTTTGAGTTAAGCAAGATGGGGAGAACATTCGGGATGGGCCATTGAAACTATTTACAAGCTAAACAGAGGATACCTCTGAACATCTGATCTAAATTAGATCCTTGAATTCTTCAGCAGTCCTTGAATTCTTGGGGCCGGAGCTTCTTGTCTGTTGTTGGGTCCACCGGGGTTCAACTGGTGTTTTCATTTGCCCCGGAGTTAGTAAGTTATTTGGCGCCCAGGGATCTCCATCGTCGGACAGCTTACTCAATCTGTGAGTCCTCGTTTTTTATTCATCATGGTGGTTATCATGATTTATTTGTTTGTCCTTGATGGTTTATTCATTGACTAGTTAGAGATTCACCAAGAGGACCGAACAACTAACTCAGTGTTATGAACCACTGCAAAAGCTGCCGCAGAACCTAATGCAACTTTACCCCCACCTCAATAATGCTTCAGATAAAATTTCATCCAGGATTACCTGTTACAGGGAACTCGGAGGTTCTGGAAACTCGGAGGTAAACAATGGAAAAAAGTACAAGTAGGCAAAGATCAGGAAAAGGCGCAATCAGAAAAAGATTCCCACTCCAAAAACCGAGGTGGGAAAAAACTAAATTAACAATCAGGTACTTCTTAACTAAAAATATGAAAACATACATACACGGCCGCTTATCTCCTTTCGCACTACACCGTGTTGTGAATTGAGAAAAGTGAAGGAGACTTCCGGTGATCCTGCAGGCGATTCGAAGAGTGTACACACAAAAGGTAAGGGTGTCGGTTTATCTGAGATTTAATATTTCCCAGCCCAAAACAAAAGAAACCGAGAATGTCCTGCAACCCTCTGATAGTTTTTTGATTGATGCATGTTTCATTGGCAGCCAAATCTTCAATAATACGAAAGATATACGTTTTCTACCGTAGCGAGTTGGTGGTTTTGTTGACGTGCAAACATTTTGACTTTGCATTGCTGAAGTCGCCGAGCATTATTGTTTGCATCTATCACCGGTACATTAAAGGCCTTCCATATCAATATTATTTACCACCCTATTTATATTTCGATACCTTCCCTCAGCCTAGAAAATGACGGCTGTATTAAAGTTTGTGATGAAGGAGATCGGTGGTGAAAAAGGAAATCGGTGGTGCTAAAGGAGTCGATGTATTTCAATGCCAATTAAACCGATCGTTTCAATAATTTCAGGTCTATTTTGCGGCCATTGAGTCAGGTTAGTCCTTATACTTTCAAATGTACTCGTGTATTTGGAAAATGACAGACATGACCTTAAAATGATAACGTGTGGCGTTGGACTTGACTGCCTAGTCTGTGTTTATTTTGTCTGAATATTGAATCGTTTACTGGTGGTATACCAAATTTAGAATACGTGTATAGTGTGATTACTTTGGCCGGACCGCTTGACGTCATACCAATCGCACTGTACGTCCGGTTTGCAAATAATGCTGGTGTTTTTAACTTCATGGTCTTGCTGGTGGCATGCAAAGGGCTAAAATTATGTTTATCGATTGATTTTCTGTGGAGCGAAAATGAATACATTGCTGGTCTGCTGTAATTTTGTTTTACTATGACCCATATATTCGTATTCATATGTATATTTTATCATGAAGAGGTTTATTACACCCTTAAAATAGTCCTGATTCGAACCTAGATTTAAAGTTGAACGAGTTAAAAATGTACGTTTATAGCACGTGAAAGGGCGATCAGATACCATCCGATGTGTAGCAAAGGTCATGTTTAGTTCTGTTGTGTCGTTTACAACATGCATGACTGAAAAGACAAAATAATGAGTAATTGGCATTGAAATACATCGTCTCCTTTAGCACCACCGATCTCCTTTTTCACCACCGATCTCCTTCATCACAAACTCTAATACAGCAGTCATTTTCTAGGCTGAAGGAAGGTATCGAAATACATTTAGGGTGGTAAATAACATTGATATGGAAGGCCTTTAATGTACCGATGATAGATGCAAACAATAATGCTCGGCGACTTCAGCAATGCAAAGTCAAAATGTTTGCACGTCAACAAAACCACCGACTCGCTACGGTAGAAAACGTATATCTTTCGTATTATTGCAGATTTGGCTGCCAATGAAACATGTATCAATCAAAACACTATTAGAGGGTTGCATGACATTCTCGGTTTCTTTTGTTTTGGGCTGGGAAATATTAAATCTCAGATAAACCGACACCCTTACCTTTTGTGTGTACACTCTTCGAATCGCCTTCAGGACCACCGGAAGTCTCCTTCACTTTTCTCAATTCACAACACGGTGTAGTGCGAAAGGAGATAAGCGGCCGTGACATAAGGCGCTAACAGCACAAAAAGTTTAAACACCAAGACATAAAACAAAAAGAACCACCACAGAAGTATCGCCTTGGAACGATCAGTAACACAAAGTTACTGGCGGGCTTAAACCGGTTTTACATGGCCATAACCTCACTCTCAGCTTCTGCAGTGGTTCATAACATTTAGTTAGTTCTTCGGTCCTAGTGGTGAATCTCTAACTAGTCAATGAATCATCAAGAACAAACAAATAAATCACGATAAACATCCTGAAAAATAAAAAAAAACAGGACTCACAGATTGAGTAAGCTGCCCGACGATGGAGATCCCTGGGCGCCGAATAACCTACTAACTCCGGAGCAAAAGAAAAACACCAGTTGGACCCCGGTGGGCCAAGCAACAGACAAGAAGCTCCGGCCCCAACCAACTTAAGAAAATGTTTTAGTGGTTTTTACCATAGTTGGGCATGGCGGCCATCTTGATCATGTGACCCAAATTTCAAAATCAAACTTTCGTTCCCCCTACCCATGGAAGCTCCACATAAGGTTTCACCTTGATTGGCCAAGCAGTTTCAGAGAAGAAGATCTTTGAAAAGTGTGTATGGACGACAGACTGGTCAAGGTCAAGAGATGACCTTGACCTAAATTAATCACATTCCTTCATCTACTCCATTAGTTGTTTGCATCTACCACTTTTCAGGTCTCAGGCTGCAACAGTTTTCCAAAAATGCATAGTTTCACTTTTCCCATGTAAAAGCCTATGTTTCCAAAATTGACATTGCCGTAAAATAGGTCAAGGTCATCCTATGGTCATCATTTAATTGATCAAACTATGATGGGCTGGAGTCCCAAATGCTACATACCAAGTTTCATAAAAATTGGCCTGCCGGTTCTGGAGAAGAAGATTTTGAGTGGTTTTTACCATATATGGGCGTGGCGGCCATCTTGGTCATGTGACCTAGATTTCGGGATCAAACTTTTGTCTCCCCTACCCATGCATGCTCCACATAAAATTTCATTTTGATTGGCCAAGTAGTTTCAGAGAAGAAGATCTTTGAAAAGTGTGTA
Source organism: Rugalucina vietnamica (assembly GCA_964017185.1). Lineage (NCBI taxonomy): Eukaryota > Metazoa > Mollusca > Bivalvia > Lucinida > Lucinidae > Rugalucina > Rugalucina vietnamica. The sequence goes on along the minus strand of OZ024876.1, from coordinate 11,437,700 downwards.
TGGACAACAGACTGACCAAGGTCAAGAGATGACCTTGACCTAAATTAATTACATACCTTCATCTACTCCATTAGTTGTTTGCATTTACCATTTTTCAGGCCTCAGGCTGCAATAGTTTTCAAAAAATCCATAATTTTCACTTTTTCCCATGTAATTAAGCCTATGTTTCCGAATTTGACCTTACCGTAAAATAGGTCAAGGTCATCTAAGGGTCAACATTTTATCAAACTATAATGGGCTGAAGTCCCCGATGCTACATACCAAGTTTCTTGGAAATCGGCCTACCGGTTCTGGAGAAGAAGATTTTTGAGTGGTTTTTACCATATATGGGCGTGGCGGCCATCTTGGTCATGTGACCAAGATATTGCGAACAATATTTCAATGTCACTACCCAAGGAGGCTCCACATAAAATTACAACTCGATTGGCAAAGCGGTTTTAGAGAACGACGGACGGACGAACGGATGGACGCCGGATCATGGCCATCCTATAAGCTAACCTTGTGAGCCTTCGGCTCAGGTGAGCTAAAAATGAGGTCCGAGTTGCAAGTTCTTTACAACCATACAAATTTTCAGTTTATATTATTTTGATTAAAATTGACTGTCAGCTTAAACTGATGGTGCATGCAGAGGCTTCGTCTTCTAAACTTTTTATGTTCGATATATTAAAATTTCTAAAGTGGACGGAAGTTGAAAATAAAATAGGATAAACACTGTCCCTAGTCTGAGGAGCCTTCCATTGTTTACCTCCGAGTTCCCCGAACCTCCGAGTTCCTGCTCTTAAAGGACCTCAGTTTCATTTTTATTTCCTTGTAACAAGTAATTCTGGGTGAAATTTGATCGCAATTGGCCCAGTGAGATATTCATATTTGAAAGTGTGCACGGACGGAGAGATGCCGGATCAAGTAATAAACAAAACAGCAATAAATATGGCAAGCATATATATTTATTCAAGAAAACAGACAGCTTATATACTACCTTTGATATCTTGTTTGATAAATAAGATATCTACTTTATTCTATTAGATGTCTTTTATAAAGAAGATATCTTATATAGCAATTAAGATTTTTTTTATTATATTATATATCTACAATGTTAATAAAGATATCTTATATTGTATATAAGATATCTTTTTAACTAAATCTTATTTGATAAAGTAGATGTCTGAATTGACAAATAAGATATCTTAATTGATTTATTAGATATCTTATTTGTGAAAAGAATATAAAATATCTTAATTAGTAATACAGATATCTGATACAGCAATTAAGATATCTTATTTGTCAATTAAGATATCTTGTATAACAAATTAGATATCCTATACAATAGTTATATATATATAATGTTTTTTTTCTAAATAAGATATCTTAATTAGCATGTGAGATATCTAAAATAGTACATGTATATTAGATATCTGTTTTAACATATTATATATCTTATTTAACAAATAAGATATTTTCTTTAAACCATATTAGATATCTAAATTACATTCACAAATAAGTTATCTAATATGCTAAAGCAGATATCTTATTTGACAAATAAGATGTCTTTTACACAAAATTAGATATCTTATATCCTATATTAGATATTTTATTTAGTTTAACAAATAAGATATCTTATTTAGAATATAAGATTTCTTATTTGTTTTATCGAATCACAGCCTGTTTCTTTTATTTATATACTATGTCAATACAGATATCTTATTAACAGCCTTAATTAAGATATCTTATATGTTCATTCAGATATCTGAATTATTATTTCCTAATTAAGATATCTAATTTACTAAATAAAATATCTCATCATTACAAATAAGATATCTTTATTACCAATTTAGATATCTTAAGACTTATTTACTAATTAACAAATTTTATTAGCTAATTAAGATATCTAGCTAAGCAATAAAGATATCTTATTTACCAAAGTAGATACCTTAATTGATTAATCTTGTAAAGAAGACATCTTATTTAGGTACAGTAGATATCTTATTTAGTATATAAGTTTATCCAATGCAAATGATTATATCAGGAATCTAAATTATCATATGAGATATCTTATATGCTATATAAGATATCTTTATTGTGGGATTAAATATGATATCTTATTTAGCATATTAGATATCTAATATGATAATTTAGATATCAGATAGGACATAAGATATCTTATTTGATAAAGAAGATATCTCTATTGCTAAATAAGATATCTCACATCCTAATTAAGATATCATATTACTATTCAAGATATCTAATATGTGTTACAAATAGTAAAACGTATGGCAAGCCATTTTACTATTTATTATGCTCATTAGATATCTTCTTAATTCTATGTCAATACAAATATCTTAATATTCAAATCAATAAAGATATCTTATATGTTATTTCAGATATCTGATATGCTAGTTAAGACATTTCCTAATCAAGCACATATCCCCTAACAGATATCTAATTTTACTAAATGAGATATCTGATTTACCTTTATAAATCAGATATTTTTATCTTATTTGCTATATCAGATTTTTTGGTATCTTTTTAAGCATTTTGGATATCTTATTTAAAATAGTGTAGATATTTTGATTAATTGTTTGATCCAGATATCTTATTTAGGTATACAGCAGATATCTTTATATATTTGTTATCTAAATTATCATATTAAATACATTCACTAAAACATATCTTATTTCATATATAATGTTAGATCAGCTGGCTAACTGCCACTTCGCTCCACTTCGGTACCTCGTTCCACTTCCCTGACATGGAGAGATTGAACGGAATGCCGATGGAAATATTCCGTCTAATATAATGTATCTGATTTGATTAAGAATAAATTTTAAATGCTAAATAAGATATCTTCTATCCTTATTTTAAATATCTTATATCTAATAGGCGTAATGAATGGTAAATGCTTGGCTTGCCATAGCATCAAGAAAACATGTCCTTGAAATGTATACCCTCTTAAACCCCACTTTTTGAAAAGACTGGGGTTTGCAGGGGTATACCTAATTTTCTTATTTTTGATCCAAAACATAGATTGTGGTTACTTGTACACGTGTATGTTTTGTCGTTTTGAGTGAATATATTAAGACAAACTCTCCAACGAAATTTTCATTTCTTTCTTCTGAAAAAAAATCTCTGTAGATGCATGTTTTTGTAATGAATCTCTTTCCAGCAATTCTGACAGCAAAGACATTTAAGACATTGTTTTCGATTGAAAAATAAATGACAAAATAGATAGCATTTCACAAATGTCATGACATTAATGGTCATTAATTTCCTCAGAACTTTTATACACTATTCCTTTCACCATGAAGAAAGTTGCCATGGCCAAAAACATATATACATGTAATTGTTTCTCAGGCTACTTAAAACAGAGATATATACTATACATCTTTATCTCAGCTTAAAAAAAAAGATGAGGGAGGCAGTTTTTTTTTTTCAACTTAATTATTTTTATTTCTACAAAATAAAATGAGGCTCCTTCGCTTCTATTACATTTGCATCATGAACATATTATGTTCATGGGTTCATGGTTTAATGTAAATAGCTTTTGTACGTCTCGATCTGGCCAAAAACGATTTTGTTCAAATCACTTGAAACATATAAAATACTTTCTAAATTTCAAATTTGAAAAAAGATGGATGTGATTCAAACTGCTTTATTGGTCAGCAGCTACAGCTTGAAATTTTTTATTAGGAAGAACAGGATGTAGCAAAAACAAAAGCGCTGATCAGCTTTGCGCAGTAACTGCGAAGCTGATCTGCGTCTTTGTTTTCTCATAGGCAAATATCCAGTTTTCTCATTACACGGCTCAAATGGTCAAATAATTAGGAAAAGTATCTTTTAACACACAAATTGAAAATATTCTTCATGTATAGTTAAATCGGTTATTCCAGTCTGGTTTTTCTTCTGGGGCTTTTGGCTTCTTCTTGGTTTGGCTTGATCTTGAATCCTGGAAATACAGTTCAACAGGGATTCACTGGGAGTAGTGAACCCACCCCTACCCACACTCCTCTGAGAAAACTTTCTGGATCCATGCATACTTTCACTTGATATTAGATTTTCTCATGATGCACTGGCTCACATAAGGTAATGACTTGAAGTATTTGTTTGTTTTCTTTTTATGACTTTTTCAGGTCCAGTGAATGTGAACAACATACTATTGTTCATCAATCATTTAAACTTGTGAAGAAGTAGAAAATGTGGGTATTTATTCATTATTAAACTCAAACAGGTTTTCAATGTAAAATTGAAATTTGATTGCATGGCATGCAATGGACAATAAACTTTGAAACTTGAAACTTGAATAATGAAATCTTTGTTACATGTAATTGTATCAGCTAAACCAGTGAGTTATATTACCAAAACAAATGAGTTTATATTGTTTAATATGCAAAAATTAAAGATGCAGATCAAGTTAACTATGTATCTGAGAAGCAAGAATTTCTTACAATACACGACTTTTGAAACTGTTTTTATAGCTAAAACTGTTTAACCCTACCTACAAATGTCTTACTTACTTTACTGTATGGTCCTAAATTTTCTAAAACTTTTATGAATCCATTCATGAGAAATCTAGTGAGTTATACCGATGACCCATAATAAATCACTGCAACATAGGCTTGAGTTTGTATGGGGCATTACAAATATCCTTAACAAATACTTCTATACCTTCTTGAAGTACTGGTAATATAAATTACTGGTAAACTGAGTATCATAGTTATAATAATATAGGGTTATTGCACTGATATCGGTGAATATTGTCCCGAGTTGGGATATCGAAGGACGCGAGCTTGCGAGCGTCCGTAGATATCCCAACGAGGGACAATATTCACCGATATCAGTGCAATAACCCTTTTATTATATAGCTATAAATATCTGCTTCTCATATTTGATGTTTTGTTGAGAGTTAGCCTTACAAAATTGAAATATCTACACGAAGGCCGCGAATATATCCATAAGTGATATCATTTTTGCACTAGTGCAATATCAGATGATATCATTTTTGCACTGTTACTTTTCGGAAGCACATTCTGCAATTGAATCAATACCGCTGACATTCTGTTTTCTTTTTTCGGCTTAAATTGCTTAAATCTGAATGTGAAAAACTACAGCTGACGTTTCGGCTTGGTATGACGTCATTTTCCACGCGACGTCAGATGAAGATGACGTCATTAGAGTTGACGTCCCAATTTTACAATCTTGCACGTTGACCCTCAAGTCAAGTATTTGGCAATATTTCATTAAAAGAATTTTTTCGCTTTTAACAAAGTGTGCAATATCAAGTAAGTGTGCAGATATCGTCTGATATCTGCACACGTGTTACTCGGCTTTTATCCCTATGTTTTAATCGTTTGATATTTATAGCTATATAATAATTGTTATTATCGTATAACATCGCTGTTATTCAGTGGGTAATGTTGTGTAATAAATATATTATACTCGGTTCCTACTGTATCGCGGTAGCTACTGTATCGCGGCATTTGCATATCACGTGAATTTACAAACCTAGCGCCCCGTACGTTCGACATCTTTCACGACAAACATCTTGCTCTCAATTCTAGCGAAAAATTGTGTTTATTGTCATGACTAGTGGAAAGTAAATGTATTCTTTTTCCAAAAAATATGTAGAATACGGATTTTGCACATACTGATTATCCCCATTCCCATAAAATGTCCACTCAGTACCTCAAACACCCGTTGGTTTTATTTTCTTCGAGTCCAAATCTGTCGTCTGGACGTCACAGATCACGCGTCATTAGTAGGTCACGTTATCTCCTTACATGGAAACTTTTGCATTCGCATTTTAGGTGAACCCCGCGATACAGAAGTCACTTTTGCCACATGGGTACATAACAACCGGCCGCACAAATGCGTTAATCGCAAAATATTAACACATGTCTTTTAATTTTCATCATAATAGGGGAAGGATTTTAGAAAATGTTAAGGTAGAATAAATTTCAATTGCTGACCATGTGCGCTTGCTTTTTCCTGTTTACAAATAAGGGCCACGATACAGTAGGAAGCCAGTATATATAAGCACATGTATTGTTTTTTACTTTTGCTGGCATTTGTAATATCATTGACAATGCCCGTTAACAACCAAGTAAATTTTCATTAAAAATAAGTCCACTTTGATGGCAATCAAATCCTATTTTATAGGTCATATCGTACTTAAAACGAATCTTACAGTTGTGGTCATTTCATATGAAATATATTAAACTCGCTGAAGGCTCATTTCATATGAAAGGACCATTTGTGTAAGATCCTCTATTTATTTCATGCTTTTTTTTTTGGTTTACTGGACTTAAAACACTTCTGAGCCAATATACTCATGTGTTACCCTATACACGGTAGATATCATCTCATACTTACAGTTCTGGTGGGTGCCTTAGCTGTCTTTGACCGTTCACCCATGGTTGTAGACTGTCTATTTACAACAGGTATGTGGGTATGAGATCTTTTCAACTTCAATGTGTAAATATCACTTGTATGAATCGGTGGCAATGGCTTTTTGGAAGCACTAAATGTCCCAGACACTGATCTCGAACCAGGCTGTGATGCGGATGCCATAGACTGTTTTTGTTTATTCAGTCTACTTTGAGTCTTTTGTCTCTGAATGTCTGGAGGACAACTAGTTGTTTCTTGGTGTCTCAGCATCTCTTTTAATTGCCTGTTCATTTTATATGCCTCCTGGAGAAGAAGTTCTGTGTCTTCTTCGGACAAATCAACTGTTTCAAGCAGTTGAAGTACTTTTTCAGGATCAGAGAGATCAATATCTGGAGCATCTCCTTCATTGTCAGTAGGTATTGGTCTTCCGCATGCTCCCGAAGAATGGTTTGAATGTCCATTTACCACCTCATTTTCCCTTTGACTTTTGTTAGTTTCATCACCATTTTCACCGCTGATTGTTAAGCCATTAGCCACTTGGATCACTTCGCTTATTCCTTCATCTCTAGGAATGGTCTCTTTACTTCCGGACATCCTTAAACAACTTTAAAAATGTATATCTTTTGCAGGCTTAAAAAATCAGGTTTGACAGAATAGCGTCATTCGAAACGGAAGTGACTATGGCTAGTAGTACAGTTTCCGTTGTATGCCAATAATCGGTCCATAGACGATTCGGCCCATTGCGATACCACCCGGACAGGCATAGACTAGTAATCATGGCATTGTCTCTGGAACTTTGAAAATAGTTATTTACCCCATTAAGAAACCTAAATGTAAGGTATATAGATATCAGAAAGGTGATTATGAATCTATGAAAGCTGATGCACATAATTTTTCAAAGGAGAAAAATAACTATTTTCAATGGACGGGAACACCAGTTGCTCAGGTACACGGCACGTTAAAAAAGTGCACGTCTTTACTCAAAATTCAGCAGATAAACTATATCCCATCACAGATTAGTCGCTCAGATTCCTCTGATAGCTTTGCCGGTTTTAAAAGGCCTACTTATGAGGGTTCATTATCCGAAAATTGCGCAATATAGTCCATACAATCTCCCTTTGAATGTTTTTACTGCTTCCAAAGGATCAAACCTTTAAATTTTATTTGCTATTACTGCAGCTGGTGTTGTGCCGTGTGGCGGCCCTAAAAAGTCTCCCCGTACATCATCTATAGTATAGATTATATTTTTATTCAGGTCCTTTGAGATCATTAAAGATTCTTGTCTGCATGTTTTTGGAAAGCTCATCAATGAGCATTATCAGCTGGGTCTCACAGGACCGCCGTTCATTGAAACCATGCTGCAGTTCATAGAGAATATTCGGGTCATTAAAATGTTTAGTCATACTGGAGGCTACAATGTGTTCTAGCTCTTTGCACAGAACATAGGTGGGCGATATGGGCCGATAGTTAGCAGGATCAGTTTTGTCCCCTTTTTTAATATAGGGGACACATTAGTCTCCTTCCAAATACTGATAAGTTTTTCTTGGTCAATGGACCCTTGAAATATCACTTGTAGGATGGGAGCTAGTTCCTTTTGGAGGGTTTGGAGTACGACGGGTTTAAGATGCCTTAATATGAGGATTTAGTGTTTTTTTTTTTTTTTTTTTTTTTTTTTTTTTTTTTTTTTTTTTTTTTTTTTTCAGGAGACACCCGATTCCTTTAGAAGAGACTTGAATGGTTGGCATTTTTGCGTAAGGGCTGGCTTCAAAGGGCAGTTTGACCTCGGAATCATAACTAGTCTGTCAGAGTTCGGGACGAATCGAGCCATCGACGGACGAAGCGGTACCATGCCTATGTATGTATGTATGTATGTATGTATGTATGTATGTATGTATGGTTGATGCAGAGATACATAGCTGTGTCATCCGCAAAAAGTCTGACTCTTGATCTGACCTGCTCTGTGAGGTCATTTATGTATTCTATACTGAGTTCCACAGCCAACGCAACTTTATATCTATCTCCCATCACTTCTGAGGAAGCCTGTGCGTTTCTATTCACCAGTGTGCTCATCTTTTACATCGGTCAATTATGTGAAAACTTTTGTGCCCAATCAACATCAAAATGACCCCAAAATGTTTCTGTCCTATTAAATCCACGATTTTAGAGCGCATGCGCGAGAACTTGCCTCCAGGTACAAAGGTGCATTTTCCGTGCCTCGCGCACGTGGGCTCGTGATTTTTTCAAAATGTTTTATACAGTTTTAATCTTGGAAGATCGCCCGATGAGTATGCCATTTGCAATGTGGAAACCTACGGCTTAACGCCAGAAATCGGTATTGATTTTGGGTAGCCATAAACTGCATATTTTCAGAGTTCAACGTCACATGGTCACGTCATCGACGTCACTGCAGATGCCAACCATATGCTTTATTTTCTGTTACAGACCTAGCCTTATTGAAAAAAATGTGTCACGATAATGTGCAAGTTTCAGATGAATCACATGAAGCAACAAAAGGATGTTTCAGTTTAACTGAGGAGTTGCGTTGGCTGTGGAACTCAGTATAAAAAGAGAATAGGTCCGAGAACCGAGCCCTGCGGGACACCAGAGGAGACGGGGATAGTGCTGTCAAACACTCAGATCCCGCCTCTTCGCAGATCACTGCCTCTTATACCGGCTCGTCAGAACAGATGATGATGCTCGAAAACTGCAAGAGGATCTAGATGCTCTAGGAGAATGGGATGCGACGTGGCAGATGAAGTTTCATCCAGAGAAGTGTTAGGTCATCAGAATCAACCTCAATAAACGCTTTGAGAGACAGTCCATCTACAGATTCCACAGACATATACTGGAAGTAGTGGACAGTGGAAAATACCTCGGTGTACACCTGACCAATGACCTAACCTGGCATAAAAATATAGACTCCACAGTCGCAAAGGCATCCAAGACCCTCGGCTTCTTGAGACGTAACCTGAGCGATTGCAATATGCAAGTGAAGAGTACAGCCTTGAGACCCACCCTGGAATATTCCTCATCAGTGTGGGATCCGTCATCTATTGAGGACATTAAAAACTGGAGAAGGTTCAAAAGCAAGCTGCTCGATTTGTGCACAGCAACTACCACGACATGACTCCAGGATGCGTCTCAAAAATGGTCTCTGATCTTGGTTGGGAACCACTACAGAAGAGGAGGCAGATTGATCGATTGACGACACTCTACAAGATACAGCGGAGATTGGTTGAAACAGACACTGGTGACATTGTACATACAAATAACAGGCGCCCCAGAGGTCAGCAAAGAATCTACCAACCAGCTGCCACAGTGACAGTCTACAAAACCTCCATCTTTCCATCAGAGAATGGAACTTGTTGCCAACCTCTATCACTGATGCTGCCACTCTAGAGGAATTCCGTGCCGGTTTGGGTACTACCCTGCCGGTCCTGCAGCCATAACCTCCTACAGCACAGATGGTTTAACCAGTTTTGAATTGTACAAAGATGTTTTAACCTTGGAAAGAGTAGGCTGTCTCTTTCCCTCTTTGCTGGTCAAATACATTCTTAGAGAAGAATCCTGGCCATTTTGTGGAAGAAGAAGAAGAAGAAGAAGAAGAAGAAGAAGAAGATAGTGCTGGGGCTAATGCCATTGGTGACAACTGACTGTTTACTATTGTCCAAAAAGTCTTTACAATCCCCTTTTGGGGTCTTGGGAACAGACTGCACATGAGGGATCACTGTGAATGATGGACAAAAACTGAAAGTTGTTGATAAATTCACCTACCTGGGAAGAACTCTTTCCAGAGCAGTGCACATTGATGATCAGATCGCTGCCAGAATTGCAAAAGCGGAAGACTCCATGCAATGTCTGGGGGCGAAATGGAATCAAGCTTGACACCAAGCTGAAAGTCTGCAAGGTTGTGATACTGCCAAGTGAACCCTCTTGTATGCATGTGAGACCTGGAAAGTATACCAGCATCATGTAAAGAGACTTAACCATTTCCACTTACGCTGTTTGAGAAAGCTGTTAAAACTCAAGTGGCAAGACAAGACTCCAGACACAGAGATCCTGAAGAAAGCAGGGGTGTAAAGCATGCATACTGTCTTAAAGCTAGCACAGCTAAGGTGGACTGGACATGTTATAAGAATGCCTGATGAGCGACTTCCAAAGAAAATCTTCTATGGAAAACTACAAGAGGGAAAGCGCTCTCAAGGTGGCCAGAAGAAACGCTACAAAACACCCTCAAAGCCTCTCTGAAGGATTTCGACATACCAACTGGGTCTTTGGAACAGACTGCACAGGAGCGATCAAAGTGGCGAGGTCTCATCAACAAAGGAGCAGCTCTCTATAAAAAAAAAAGAGAATCTGTAAAGCTGAAAGAAAGCGCAGAGAACGCGAAGCCAATACCTATGGGCCACCAGCTGATTCCATGACATTGACTTGCTCTACTTGCAACCGACAGTTTAGAGCTAGAATTGGCCTAGTCAGCCATCAAAGAACTCACCAACACACACGAACCTATTCAAGATTAAAGAAATAATCATGGTCTTTCTCAATAGTGAGAGATGAACGACCATGTATGTATGTATGTATGTATGTATGTATGTATGTATGTATGTATGTATGTATGTATTGTTATCGGCGCACCTCGTTTTAACTCTGAGTAAGGGTATTACCATCACCAGACTCCAATGATAGAACCCCGGAGGGGGTACTCCCATATTAAAGCAGTACGGGTATGTGCCACGGTAAAGCCCCCTTTTTGAGTTTATTAGCTCTGAATGCACCTACTTTTTCAGTTCGATTAGCTCTAAAAGCACCCACTTTTTCTGAATGCACTCATTTTCTCCAATTCGATCAGTTCTAAAGGTACAACTTTTACCGTTCTTTCAGCTCTAAAATCACACACTGCCAGCCACCAACCATCGTCTTAACATTTACTGTATTCCCATCATTGAAATTATTTATTTATTTCAGAGAGAGAGAGAGAGAGAGAGAGAGAGGAGAAGTCAGTGCTTGCCTTGTGAGTGCTGAGCGTCAACCAAGGCAGCCACTGGTGCCATTGGTTGGTTGGTTGGTTGGTTGGTATATATTCCGCCGATTACGACGCACCTCGTTTATCCCACGAGTTCAGGAATCCATTCACCTATCCCTTCACCACTCCGCAGTGACAGGATTAATGCCCACCACCATACACCATAACCCTAACACATATTTGAATCTTGCCAATGCGGATTTCCCTCCCTTTGTTCCTTAACCTTACCACGTCACTGTTATACCATACTACCCAAAGCCCCTTTTCCCCAGATATAACAGTGACGCGGGCTGCCTGAGGTGGAGGAAAACCAGGACACATCTCGGCTTCCCGGAACGTGCCTGTGAAACCACCGCATTTGGAAGGCGACAGCCAGACCACATACATTCCGTGGGGTTCTTGATATTTTTCAACAGAAATATATTTCGCCCAGACCCGGACGCGAACCCGCGACCTACGGAATAGGTATGTAGTCTACAAATCCCTGCACGGAACCCTGGTGTAGTATTGTCAGTTTGACGTTTCACCAGTAAACTATTCTGATTCTGATTCTGAACCCCTAGATTAACTTACTTAGTTACTTACTTACTAGCTTACTTACTTACTTAACGTCTTTGGTATGACGCTGCCCGCGATCGAACCCACGACCTCCAGCTCTACTTGCAACCGAAAGCGGACGCTCTAACCATTACGCCATCGGGACCGAGTTGGCCAGCAATGAACACGATTTTTGTGGCAATAGCAAAATGAAAAGCAGACGACACGCGCTCTCGTGCCAATTTGTATTTCTGAGCATAATCAATTAATGACACAACAGAAACCGTTTTTGCATTCTCTTATCATCTGCATGATACATAGGTTGGCCATGTACAGAATTCCTCTTTTATTGACATGATGTTCCTGCCATTCTGTTTCTATCACTATGGCCTATCACATGTTCAGTAATTGATTAATTAATTATCACACCTGTATCAGTGTATGTTTCTGCCATTTTTATAGTCTGACTGGTCAGCCGTCAAAATGAAGTATCGTACTCAGTGGTTCATTTTGCCAGAATTGTGAAGAATTCATTTTGACGGCTGACCGGCCAGACTAGAGCGATGTGGGGTATTATCGACACATTAAGCCTTATTTTGATTTTAAAAAGTCCCTTTTGTAAATATCATAAGATGCTGTCCCCTGGAGTTGCGCACCTAAGCATTGTTTGACCGTTTAGACATGAACAGAAGCTCAGTCTCGATGAAATAAATAATCCTCTATTTGCATGAAAATCTGATGCATACAATTACCAAAAGAAATCGTGAAAATATTCAAACGATTTCTTGGAATTCCAACATAAGTAAAGGTACCCCCATTTTTATCCCTGACGTCAAAGGTCACATGGAGTTGCGCACTTCATTTATTTGACATTAGCAGAGGGCTTTCCATAAGAAATATTGTATTTGAATAGATAATTGTTGAAGCTAGTCTTGTTTCTAGCTGATTGGTAAAAAAATATGGATTACAGCAGCCCAATGAATAGATAATTAGGACAATGCAATACACTAGGTAAACAAAATGACTGACATATATGTTTTACTTAAGCTTTTACCGTCTGTTCTGTTCATGGATGCTCAATCTATGATATTTTGCATCTTTGGCTTCTATAATGATGTTAATTGATAAAATGTTACTAACAAACGATTGTAAACTTTCATGCATTAGTTCCGAGACACTAAAATATGACATGCGCAAGTCCATGTGCCGCGCAACTCCAGGAGACTCAACTGTACTGAATTTACCTGTTTAAGTTGGCACAACTATCTGTTTCGCTAATTAGAAGTAGATCTTTTGATTATTGTTTAAATTTTGAAATTGACCCTTTGATCATGTCATCATTTACCGTATGTGAACAGTTATCAACACCCGCAGGTAGTTATCAACACCCCTGTTATCCCTTAATCCTGATGTTGAAAATAATATTTTACTTAAGCAGCATTCTTAAATGCATGTTCTGCTCATATAGAATAGACAATGAATGAATAATTTTCCTGAAATTCAGATATAAAATCTCAAAATTTCTGTTTTCACACATTCAATGACAAAATCTGCAAAATTATGAAATCATAGCTGAAAAAAAATAGGGAATTTTAGGGAAAAATACCCCCAAAATATGAAAAATTCTAAGTTAGCAAAAATATTTAGATTGTGTACTCACTGTAGTACTGTACATAAAAATGATTTGTTTGCTTTCATATGAAAATTTAACTTAAAAACAAACCATTTTCCTGACAGATTTGTTTATCAAAGCACATTTTAGAGAAATTTAATTTAGGGGTGTTGATAACTACCCACGTGGTACATTCACGTAGGTAGTTATCGACACCCTGGAGGTCAAAATAGCATGTATGACTAAGAATAGTTTAACCAGGTCTGCTTTAAGTATTGTCTATGATGATTCATTTTATGAATAAAATCCGCATGAAAATCTTTTATTTAGTGAAAATAACCATATGACTGAGTTATCTTCCCTTACAACAATGCATAATAGACTGCAATTTTCACAAGTAAATCTCAAAATGTCAAATTTTTCTCCAACTACCTAACTTTCCAGGATTTTTTGCGCTAATTCATAATTATATGTGAAATTACAATACTGCAATACACTATTTTCATAAGAACATCATGAAATGGAAAAGATAACAAGGGGGTGTCGATAACCACTGGGTGTCGATAATACCTCACATTGCTCTACCATTTTTAGAATGGCATAGCTTTTGCCAAAGGCCAATTGTAATTAGACTCAGACCTTCAGCTGTCTCCATGCATGTTTGCACAAAAGCATTCCGAATGTGTCATACAGCCTCAGTGATTTATCTACCTCTGCGTCGCACGTATATTACGCAAGAAAATACGTGATGACGCAAGATTTTTCCTGTCGAGCGTACGTCCGACGCATCGTTTTTTGATACGGTACCTTTAAGAGTACCGGATTTTATAATGAGTACTGGGTTTTATAACGTCCGTCGAAATTCGGTCTTTTCCGCCGTATTCTTCCGTGCGGTACGTAAAATAGAATCTGATTGGTCGAAAGATCCGCAGCAATCCAATCGTGTGCATCCTAACAAATATTCTTTGGGTAACTCGCCATCAGCTAACACTAGATGCGACAGTGATACCAGGCTTAAAGGAATGTGATTCGGAAGGGTTGGGGTCGCTCGAACTGTGCACTAGGGAGTATATTCATAAAATTCATGTGAGACGCATAGTAGCACTGAAGAGGATCTCATAAAGTTGGTTTACAATAACAGCTAGTGTAAATAAGTTAAAGAGCACATGTAAATATAAACATTCACCAGCTTTGAACGTAAAATTGAACACCTAGCCCCTAACTGTAAAGTCAATAGACTTGTGCCTCGAAAAAATAAGCGGGGGAGCTCTACGATACAACAACAACAACAACAACAACGATGGCGTCGGCCGAAAAAAGACCGAAAGCTGTCCAACAAAAACTGTTTTTTCGAGAAGGCATCATCTCTATCGGCAGATAAAGATAGATGGAGCTGAAAGGGATGCATTTGATTTTCCTGCAGCACTCCACAATTGGAAGACTTGCAAGGATAGAAGGCCGTATGAAATTTAATGCTCAACTGAGTTGTGAATAGTTATACTACCTCTTGGCCAGGCATTTTGCTTATGAATTTGAACTCATTGCTTATACCCTGCCTGTTATATTTAAAGGTACCCGTACGAAAAACTCAACAGGATTCCACTGGTAGTCCAGTTGGACAAAGACAGGAGTCAGTGTGGAATCTGATTTTCAGCCTGATTCCTAACAGGACAGTGAGATGCTTGCATTTTCCACGTGGAATTTTTCTCTTTTCCACTTGGAAAATAAACAAAATTCCTGGTAGGATTCCTGCTTGACAAAAATACTGCCGACCTAAATCTGTCTTTCATAGATGTGTAAACAATTAGGTGGTAAAACTTTGCAACACAATAGGAAGCCATGAGGTTGGGCTTTTTAAACAAGATAGTCATTATTCTATTTGTTTGATACTGACTCTATGCTTGCTTTCAAATTTGGTGAAAATAAATGAGGAACACTTTTTAGGAAAAGTAAGGTATGTTTTTCTTCCATTCTATTTATGCATTGTTCTTTGTGAGCAAATTAACTATTCTTTAGCTTTTAGTTTTCAAAATATTCCCCACCCACCTCTGATCATGTACAATTTTTAATCAGTCTATTTCAAAGGAAGTTTCTATGCATTGTCATTGAAAATGACATTTATCATTACTACTCAGTGATACAAACATTTTTATAACAAAATATAATGGCTGCATCTATGGATATAAGATACACTAGTCCCTTACATTTCCTTTGTTCAAAAACTTTCATATGCATGTGTTTTCAAAGAGGTCATTTCTATGCAGGCATATAGCAGGAATTTGCTCCATATTCATAACAGGATTCCTGCCAGGAATCTGCTCTAAATTCCTGGCAGGATTCCTGCCAAAATTTCTGCCTCATATTCCTGGCAGGATTCCTGCCATTAATCTGGTTCATATTCCTGGCAGGATTCCTGCTAATTTAAATATTTCGCTCCAGATTCCACAGGGAGTCCACACTGACTCCTGTCGTAATCTTTATAAGAAAAATCAAACGGTCAACATGATTCCTGCCAGGAATCTGGTCTCATTTTCCTGTGGTAATACTGCTGTGTTCCTGTTGGACAATTTCGTACAGGTATATAGTTAAGAATTTTTGTTCAAGAATAAATTATGAAAACAAATAGACTGTTTTTTTTTTATTTCCATTTATTGATCCTGAAAACTAAAAAGTGAGTCAAACATAAGAATATCTAAAGTCGGCAAAATTGACTCACTCTTTTGGAATTTGACTCACCATTCCAAACTCAGTGAGTCAATTTGACTCAACCAGATCCAAAGGTAGATTAATCACTGCAGCCTCAGTGCCAAGTGTATACTAACCGGTCAAAAATAGTTTTATTTTACACATCAAATTTTGAAACCCAAAATTCACTGTGAAAAACTTAATCCCGCCCACCCTCACTAGGGGTGTAACGATATACCGATATATCGGTATACTGCGGTACGGTGCTCGCGGTACGGTATACCGGTACGCCCATACAAGGATTCAGGTATATCGTAACACAGTCCGGGTTTTATACTAACACCCAAAATAATCCAAACGAGTGCAACCACAGACTGTGTATTTACAATCGGTCCTGCTATCGAATTTTTACAGGTAATAAGCGTGAAACCAGTCCAATACATGTGCGTATTTGCCTCCCCTGTTGAGCTGTCAATCATGTGGTTATTTTTGGAACATACATCTATTTCGGCACTTTAAAACAACCTGACGTCGCATAAAAATTTTGCATGTTGTTTTCAATAATATCAGTCATAGATGTACTACAAATGTTGTAAAATTGATTCCCATTCTAGTGCAACAAATTTTGGCTTCGATAAGAAATTGAAAATTGACTTTCCTGTTTGTACGATATATTCAATACGCATTGCGATATGCATTTCCCGTACCGTGATATATCGCGATGCGGTTTTAGTGGGCGATACTCAGCCCTAACCCTCACTTCGCATACTGTTCACAGAGATATTAAATTTTCTCTTCAGGTGATGTTCCATAAGAAAAGTCTCTGATTTCCTGCTTAAGGATGTTCGCTGCTAACATTTGACATTTCGGAACTTCCGGATTTTCTTTTCATGAATATCTCGTAAACGGTTACAGATATTTTCCTAATATTTAATATCTGGATACATATTGATAATATGCATCGAATGAGCCATGAAAATTGTCAATCTAAGAAACTTCATTTTTTCACCCCATTTTCTGCAACTTTTTAGAAAATTTCAGTTGTCAGTAAAATTTAGGGGGTAGGGTAGATTAAACTTGAATATTACACATCTTCAAATTAATTGCACTAGTTCGATGTTAATTTTAGCAGCAATGTATGTGTACATGGTCTTCTAAGTAATTCTTTGTGTCTTTGGTGTGCTGGTTTTAAAATTTAAGGTGGTTTTATGAAATGGGCTTTTAGAAACAAAACAGCTGAAAAAAGGCCGAAAATGGCGATTTTCAAGTTGTTGGTTCTTTCTTATATGCTCACTACCCTATATATTTCTTTCTTTTATTCGAACAATATTACCAAGTTCTAGGTTGTGTGAAAATACAAGAAAAAGTTTGAATAAACAAATATGGGTTTGGTACATTTCACAATATTGATTTTTTCCGACTTTTCAAGTATGGGGGTAGGGTTAGAAAAGGAATTGTAAAATTTTGTCATCCACTCCAAGTTGCAAATTTTTCTATGCTTTTGGTCCAAAATTGTCTGCGCTACGTAAATATTATGACTTTTGAAAGCATTCTGTGTGCATTTTTGTTCAAGACAGGTATGTTTCAAAGAATTATAAATTAAATTGATTTTACCAAATTTAAAACATGATCAAACATGGTGCTCAGAGGTCTCATTCAGAGGCCTGTAGCTTGAAAAAATGCACACTACCCTATATTTATTTTGTTTTCAAATGTCTTGTGTTGTATTTTGGAATCAAAAAAGAGTGGTTAGAAAAAAAGTTTGAATACTTTTTCATTGGCAGCGAACATCCTTATAATTAGGGATGTCAACGAATATTCGAATGTTCGAATATTCGCATTTTATACGAATATTCGAATGCGATTTCTGGATTCGAATATTCGCAAAATTTTCTAACCTGCAATATTGTCATGTATCAGTTTAAAGGAGGACTCAAATTTAAGGCCAAAGGTCGAAAAATAATATGAACAGTAATCCTGCTTGTCTGTTGAGTAATTCAACATTTGATTTTTGACACACTTGCAAATTGAGATTGCTCAATTTAACAGTTTCACACTTTTTTAATTCAAGTGACACTTTGTTGATTCAAGTGACACTTTGTTGATTCAAATTGAGAAGAAAGCATTGCTTGCTTTCAATAAATGTTTTAAGGTGTGAAAGTCTTATAATTTGAGATGTGTCATGTGAAAACTTAAGATGGCTGGATGGATTGACAACTCAATCCTTTAGGAAAAACACAGCCACAACAGACCTTTCACAAAGTACATGTAGACACTGAGCATTCTTGGTGGCGGATATCAACGACATGCATGCAGAACTTGGCTTGACAATAATGGTGTGTTGTTGCTTTCTCAGACAGAACCCCAGAGATTTGTCATTATTAAACACCTCCAGATTGTCTAGTTTTCTGTGCAAAATTTGTTGATTTTCTTACATGGCGCCATTGGTATAGCCCAGATACGATACCATGCATATACATGTACCTCATATTTTCAATACATGTACCACCAAGTTAGTCATTGTAATGGGTCCATTGGGCATAGATGTGTATATCATTCGAATATTCGAATATATTCGAATATCCTATGCGAATATTCGAATACCAATTTCAGCATTCGTTGACATCCCTACTTAAAATCCATTATTTCTGTGAGATATACCATGAAGCTTTAACATACACATTTAGTCTGACTGGTCAGCCGTCAAAATGAAGTATCATACCCAGTGGTTCATTTTGCCGTCTGACTCCAGCACATTGTCAAAAAGCCAAGCTGTCAGCCACTTTTGGGTGAAAGTCATTATTTACAGAATAACAAGTTTTTATACAAAAAATTGGTGTAAAACATTGTAAAACAAAAAAATAAACAAACCTCCATTTGAAAATTCATAAAACATATCCAAATTTTGTTTATTTTGATGATTTTTTTTTTAAAAGAATCCATTCAACATGGCTGACAAAAAAGTCATCTGAGAGGGGAGACAATTCTAACTGCGAGCTTCTGATTGGCTCTTAGAGAGTGCATGACCTCAGCACCCAGCCATCAACCAATCAGATTAGGAATTCCCATAAAATCAATGTCTAAAAACAGCTTGCAGAGATATTAATCGAACTTGGGAAATTTTGATAGTGTTAGAGTCAGACGTCAAAATGATTAATCAGTTATCAAAAATTCATTTTGACGGCTGACCCGCCAGACTAATACACATTCAGCTTAAGCTACAGTCAAGGGACATAATTATTCGCCACTTTCAATATGGCCGCCAAAAACAGAAAAAAATAAGGCAAACTTTCAATAAGCATTTCTTAGTAAATAATGAACACCTTACCTCAATATTTGGTCAAATTGCCCTTCATTCTTATTACTTCCTTTAATCTAGCTGGTATTGTGCTGTAGAGGCCTTGAACATAAGCTGGCTCGATGTTTTCCTAGCTATGGCGCACGGCAGCTTACAGGTCATTTTTGGTGTGAATGTTCACAGCTTGGGGTTCTATGTCTCTTTTGAGTTTCAGCCAGATATTTTCTATTGGATTTAAGTCAGGGGACTGTGCAGGCCATTCTGTGTGATTGATATCATTAGTTTCCCAGTATTCATCTACAACATGGGCTCTATGTACAGGGGCATTGTCATCCATGAAGGTATAGTTTCCATCGGGGAAATGACGGGCAATTACTGGCCACATGTTATTATCAATAATGTTTATATATTTCAGGGCATTTATATTACCGTCCACATGTGTTAAAGTTCCAACACCTGCATAGCATATGCATCCCCAGACCATTAAACTCACCCTACCCCTAGGAGCTTTACTGATTACATGGGGGTTGTTCACTTCAGAGTCCTTTCTCCAGATATATATTTTGTTATTCTTTCCTATCACTATTTGGCTTTCATCACTAAATATCCACTTTCTCCATTGTGCATCAACTGACCAGTTTTTTCTCTCCTTGGCACAGGCAACCCGCTTTTTCTTGTTCACTTCTCTTAAAACAACCTGCTTCTTTGCCACCCGCCGCTTGTAGCCTAGTTCATTTAATTTTCTCTGAATAGTTTTTGTACAGAAAGTATGGTCCTTGCCCTCATTAATGATGGTAGTTATATCCTGAAGTGGTCTTCTCCTGTTTTGTTTTACAACCCGAGAAAGCTGAGTAGTGTCCCTGTCACTGAATAGTCTCTTCCTACCCCTCCCACTCCTGTTTTCTACAGAGCCAAATTCATGAAATTTTTTTATCACTGATCCAACTGTTCTCGTAGGTATCCCAAATATTCTTGACAATTCTGATATATTTTTATTGCTTCTGTAGCTTTCTATGATCATTTGCCTAACATCACCCCCTAATTCTTTACTTTTTTTTACCCATCTTCTGTTTCTGTCAACAATGTTTACATTTGAAGCAGACTACCAAAAAACTTTGTGTGATGCCATCAAAATATGTTTTGTGTACACAAATACGCTAATTAGGTATTGATTGGCCATTTCTATAAATAGCTAGACTCAGTTAAAGTAACAAGGTAAACTACCCAAGTAGCCATTTTGTATTAGACTGGCGAATAATTATGTCCCTTGACTGTAGCTCATTTGCTCTCACTTTTTACGCGACACTAAGCCAATCAGAAAGAAGCTCTCCATGCTCACGTGACAAAGCACGCGCCTTGACGGCAAAGCACTCCCATGACGTCAACAAGGTTGAGTTCGGATGCACTCACCACGTGTCAACCATGTGTAATCCTGTTTTATTCAATGACAATAATATATTATTGTTTTGATCAAATAGAACCACCAAGGTCCACAACGGAACGTAGTGGAGTGAGGTTTCGCAACTAAATTGTAATAAGTAATTACCAACACTTAACTTACTTATTACTGGTCCGAACCTTTTAGCCTCATGGTTATGACGCCTGATTTCTACCCCGGCAATCGAGGTCCAAGGCCAGCTCTGGCTGGATGTTTTTATTTACAGGTCTATATTTCTCCTTCTACATATCTAAGTATCCTGGTATCATATGTAATAATGTTCTCAATAGCCTAAGAAAATCATTGGCTAATGAGGGATTTTTAGCACACCTCAGGGATTCAGTTTGGCGTCGGCCCTCGGACATAGTCCGGAACAAATTCTAGATGTCCGGGAGCAAGCTGGTCAGGTCGGACATTTTGTCTGAGAGCATTTTCGTCAATGCACCGTTTGTAATCCGTTAAATTATCGCTGATTGGTCAGAATTTCCAGCGGGTGTCTTCCCTAGACTGGTATTATTTTTTTACCTGCTCAAATCTCGTACCGACAGAGATAATATGACAAGCTCATGACACAACCATCAGAAATCATTCATATTTGGACCATAGTACCCTATAGGGTTTGCTTTGTTTTCATGAGTTCGGACCCCAGGGTCCATGCCCGGGGTTGGGGCTAGAGGTCAAAATCTAGGTCACCTTTAAATTGCACTGTTTACAATGTTAATGTTTCTTATCTCAGTCCATATCTTAACAAACAATCATAGGAATGTATTCATATTTAGATCATAGATACCCTGTAGGGTTTTCTTTTATTCCATGGCACCGAATCCTGGGTACCATCCCAGGGGTGGGGCTAGAGTTCAAAATCTAGGACAGCTTAATAATATGATAGATACCATGATAAATTTTCTTAAGTCTGTATCTTGACATCCACAAAGTCTTGTCAGAAGGCATTCATACTTAGACCATAGGCACCTAATGTTAGGTTCAGACTCTAGGGTTCATGTGCGTGTGTGTGTGGGTAGGGGGGGGGGGGCTAGAGGTCATAATCTAGAACTTTTTTAAAAATTGTATTTTCTGTACTTTTTTTACAACCATATTTGGGCACGTTTTTTTTGTCCAGCCATTTTTGGTTACATCCCAAATTATTTATCAAAAGTGAAAACATCTTTCCTCTGGTGCACCATATGATACACAATTTGTTTGGATAAGAAAAAGTAATATCTTCTCGGATCATCAAACCCCAAAACTAGTGTTCAGTGCATGCATGGAGCAAGAAATAGACATACGAAAGTGTTTATTTTGGACATTCTTGTGGACCACCTTGGTAGGGTGGGTTCCATATATGTTTATACATACATAATGTAAACTGTTAAGGTAAATATCAAAATTATATGTTTATTTCTAAAGGTTACTCTCTTAGGCTGAATCATAAAATTTATCTATTGTTGTGTAATTTTGTTAGTAAAATCATTTTTTAAAAAAGAAATTGGTGATGTAACTTTTCGTGTCCAACATGTTACATCATGGACAGAAGTGCATAAAGCACACCATGTATAGGGATACATATGCAGTATCAGTTCAAATATGGAGATAAATATGTAAGAAAGGTCACCATGATATATAAATAGACTTATAGCATTGAGACAGAGTAGAAATAATCAATAGTACCTAGTGGGGTATAAATGGTGTCCAGTATGTTACATCATAGCCCTTTTGAAAAATCAATATATTGTAGGTACTGTTCTATAAATACTTAAAAAAAACTTGTTTACATTAATTTGTAATGATATAAGCGACCAAACTTTTTTTAAGCATTGTAAGCACCTGTGTTGTTATAAGGATGGTGGAAGGAGAAAGAACACATGTATAAGCTAGGTAAAGTGTTACATCTTGGACAATAGAAAAACCTTCTTACATTGATTTCTGTGTAGCAGAAGCATTCAAATAAATGGACATACTCATTACTACATCTATTTAGATATTGATCTTGCAGAGAAATGCATCGTTAAGAAGGTAATTCTTATCTGAATAGGGTCTTGAATTACCCTACCCATTGTCACCCACTGTGTCTAATCTTTTTAGATAAATAAATCGTGTACGTTTGGGCTAAGGTAAAATTGCTGAACTGGAAGCAGTTTCACCTCAGCTTAAAAGACCTTTTTTAATGATTTTTTCCTCATTGTGACTAGAATCCATGACAAAATTGACATAAGATGCAAAGATGTAACTGGACAACAAAATTTTATTATTTTTTTCTCGTCCAGTTACATCTTAACTTACAATGGAGGATAACCGAAATGAAGATGCTTTACACATGATGAAGTGATGATAAAATCTCTTAAAATGCAGATAGTCAACTAACCTTGACAATCTATAATGTCTACACTTTATACAAAAGAAGTCGGGGGTACTAAGACTAACAAAGACACTATAAGAAATGATCTGCCGTCTCTGTTACCTCTTCAACGCATTTTTGTATAATTTATAGATGACAAAAGTTTGATTATTTCTTTGAAACTTTCTAGAAAGTAGAATTGCAGGAACTGGGTCTGTCATCATTTGTTTTTGGGTTTTTGCATTTGGCACCCTATCCAAATACAACATTTAAAGCAAAGATGTAATGAAGACTCCACAATTTTGGGGTCATGTTACATCATTTTTCATAAACTGAATTTATCCTGTTCCAAGTAAAATCAAGCATAGTGCAGAGTCTTCAAACTAAAAAACAATATCAAGGAACACTACTGCTAATAGTTACACATTTTTAAAAACAATTTTACCCCCTGTTTTGCACACCTTCTCATTTCAGATGTAACTGGGACACAATTTGCTAGCATTTGTGTTGTAACATGGACACAAGGAATTTTAGTGATTTGTTGTCCAGTTACATCACAAATGCTTAAGGTACAGTCAATCCTTCATTTTTGTTTTAACTAAAATAAATTGTCCAGATTTTAAATTCAATAACAGAAGGATTTCAATAAACATTAGAAATGAAATCAGGAAAAGGCAATTCTTTGGTCTACAACCCTGTTTTAATTGTGTCGTCAAGCATTACATCACTAATTATTGTGAATATTAAATCGCATATAAATTCAAAACTACTAGTAAGTTTTGCTTTTTCTTTGAAAAAGCATTAGTATATGACTTTGACTTGACACTGCAATAGATATTTTTAAAAGAAGAGCATGTTAATTTTTTGGAAAAAGTTGGACACGAAATGGTTTATGATGTAACCAAAAAGGGCTGGACAAAAAAAACGTGCCCATTTAGAAATCATTCATACTTACACCATAGGCACTCTATAAAGTTTGCTTTGTTCCTACGACATCAGACTCTAGGGTCCATGCCTGGGGTGGTGCTAGAGGTCAAGATCTAGGACATCTTTTTTTATTTATCATCACACTTTTCATTATTGAAGAATGACATTCTGCTTTCAATCTAGGACCGAGGACCTGACCCTCAATGTCCGCGATCAAGTCCTAGATTGAGTATACAAGTCAGCTCTGTATACTGCTTTAAAATAGATTGTCATTCTACTTCATTCATCCATGGGGTTGTAGGCAAAGTGCTTTTTGCAAATGCATATTTCTAAGATATACTTGTTGAGAGTGCTCTTTGATTTGGGAATTGAGGTTCAATGTGTCTGAGGAGAGCATGTCCAGGGGGAGGTCAGTGGGGATGGGGGAATGGGGCTACCAGCTGGGGGTATACGTGCCTCTGAAGGCACTTTTTCTAGTTAATTTAGGTCAGGGTCATTTTTTGACCTCGACCGAAGGTCATTGAAATATCAAAATTAAGTCACAATTTCAAAGATCTCTGAAACCGCTTGGCCGATCTGCCCGATCAAGATGAAATTTTATGTGGATCCTCCTTGGGTGGTGTCATTGATGACCAAGATGGCCGCCATGCCCATTTTATGGTAAAAACCTTTCAAAAATATTCTTCTCCAGAACCGGTGGGCCGATTTCCATGAAACTTGGTATCGGGGGCTCAAGCCCATCATTGTTTACTCAAATAATAACCCTGGAAAAGGGGGAAACAATGGATATTTTGGAAACTATTGCTGCCTGAGACTTGAAAGTTGCTAAATGCAGACATTGGGACAGCCAAATGAAGTGATTAGATTTCGGTGACCTTGACCTAATTTTCAAGGTCACAAAGGTCAATTAACTCTTTGAAAATCCAGACATGTGTCTCCAT
The DNA here is from genome assembly GCA_964017185.1 of Rugalucina vietnamica. Classification (NCBI taxonomy): domain Eukaryota; kingdom Metazoa; phylum Mollusca; class Bivalvia; order Lucinida; family Lucinidae; genus Rugalucina; species Rugalucina vietnamica. Next base: position 11,412,523 of record OZ024876.1, on the reverse strand, counting down.
TCGTTTTCCCTCTCTAACTTGAGTAGTTTTTTACCGATTTTCTTCAAACTTTGCATATTAGTTGATACCGGCAAGGAGTGGTTTGGGATTGTAGATGGGTAAATTTCATCAAACGACCTTAGTTATGGCCCTTGATTGAGGTTAAAAATTGATTGTTGGTTTCCGCTCTCTTAGTAATTTTTGACCGATTTTCTTCAATCTTTGCATATTAGTTATGGCCCTTGATTGAGGTTAAAAGTTGCATTTTGTTCGTTTTCGCTCTCTAACTTGAGTAGTTTTTTTACAGATTTTCTTCAAACTAAAAATTGCATACGAGTTGACACAGACAAGGAGTGGTTTGGGATTGTAGATGGGTAAACAGTCTTCGCGAAATCTTTTTTCAGCTGTAGGACAGCTGTCTGGCAGACTGCAAGTTTTTGCTGGTCAAAACCCAATTCTGTAGGACAGTTGTATATGTTATCATTGTAATCTTAGAAATTTTTGCCGGACATTGGTCTGACAGAATAAAATATTTTGTCAGTCAGAATGAAATTTTGCTGGTTTTGACCGAGAGACCGGCACTTTTCGTGAAGACTGGGTAAATTTCGTCAAACGGCCTTAGAGTTATGGCCCTTGATTGAGGTTAAAAATTGCATTTTGTTCATTTCCGCTCTCTAACTTGAGTAGTTTTTGACCGATTTTCTTCAAACTTTGCATATGAGTTGATACAGACAAGGAGTGGTTTGGGATTGCAGATGGGTAAATTTCGTCAAACAGCCTTGAGAGTTATGGTCCTTGTTAAAAATTGCATTTTGTTGGTTTCCGCTCTCTAACTCAAGTTGAGTAATTTTTGACTGATTTTCTTCAATCTTTGCATATGAATTGATACCGACAAGAAATGGTTTGGGATTGTAGATGGGTAAATTTCATCAAACGACCTCGAGTTATGGCCCTTGATTGATGTTAAAAATTGCATTTTGTTGGTTTCCTCTGTCTAACTTGAGTAGTTTTTGACCGATTTTCTTCAAACTTTGCATATGAGTTGATACCGGCAAGGAGTGGTTTGGGATTGTAGATGCTTAAATTTCGTCAAATGACCTTAGAGTTATGGCCCTTGATTGAGGTTAAAAATTGCATTTTTTTTTCGTTTCCGCTCTCTAACTTGAGTAGTTTTTTACCGATTTTCTTCAAACTTTGCATATTAGTTGATACCGGCAATGATTGGTTTGGGATTGTAGATGGGTAAATTTCATGAAACGACCTTACAGTTATGGCCCTTGATTTATGTTCAAAATTGCTTTTTTGTAAAAATTTAGGGTTGGGGCCGAGAGGGGGGACATATGTTTTCCTCTGAAAACTCCTAGTTCTTTTTTTGTTTTTCTCTTATTACCCGTGTAACCAGCACTTGAAATTCTTGAATAGTGATGTTAGTTATTATAATTATATATATGTACTATGATGACCAAACCAGAAAAAAAATATTTACCCTTTAATACTGGCCTTGTGTGAAAGACCTTATGTGACATATGGTGGTGTTTCTTTTTTGGTCAGTATATATCTGTTTCTTTTATTGGAGTATACATGTAAATGATGTAATAAATTTTATCTAATTTATCATAGGACCTTTATATCCACAGAATATGGAGCTACCTAGTACAGGAATCAGTCGATATGATGTTGCTGCCTTTATGGCCCTGATCAACATGATAAAAGCTAACCTGATGCTTGGACAAAAGCCTGAAGTGTACAGGACTCTTTTGGCTGTTCTAGTAGACTACAACCCAGTAGTGGCAGGAAACAGGGAAAGGGTAAAGCAAAGATTCATCATTTGAACATGTATAATTCAGTGTTCACAAAACTTGAGAAATCCTTTTCCTTAATTACTGAGCTAGCTTTTCTACGCTTTAACAAAGCATTTGAAGCTTAGCAGAAGCTGTAGAAAAGCCGGCTGTATTGACACCTGCATATATTGGCTGTAGAAAAGGTTGCAGAGTTTTGGAAATGCCAACTTTGCACAGACATTTAAACAAAGCTGTAGAAAAGCTGGCTTAAACGAAGCTTTAACACATAAAAATGCAGAAAGCTGTAGATTAAAGCAGCTTTTCCACAGGTGCAAACACCGCCAGCTATGAAGCTTTAAGTTTGGAAATCTTTTATTTCACTATTTTTCTCTATCCAAATTATTAGCCATTGGAATGAGTGCTCTTGCAGGTTTTCTATAAAGCTTACAGTAACTGTTAGTGAGAACTTTTAATTCACAAGACAACAAATTCGCAAATATTAGCAAAAATTTGGTTTCCGCGAACATTTCTGTATTTTCAGTAATCAGTATGTGTTTATTTGGAAACAATGAAAGTTATATTTGTACCAGAAAACCAACAATCTGCATATATGGGAAAACAAAGACACAGATCAGCTGTGCAGTAACTGCACAGCTGATCTGCACCTTTGTTTTCGCTACATGGATAGAACAATCCATTTTTTAAATCCAAAATTTCAGGCTTCTAGCCTTCTTCTGTAGCTGTACAGGCCAGATTGTGCAGGACCTGGTCAGAGCGCCAAGTTGTTGGTTTTCTCATGCAGCTCATATAATTTTCACCTTTTGTCTCTAGACTGTGCGTTACATCCGACTACTATTGGCTGATGAGGAACTTGCTAAGCTTTTGATCCTCTACCTACCTGACCGTGTGCACACAGGACTGCTGGAATCTAGGCCCCACCCACAGGCTACACAACCCACTCAGATACAGAAACTCAGGGTTAAACAAGGGAGAAGAAGGTAGTAGTAACTTGTTTCAAGATTTTTAATTCAGGAGAAAGTATGTCTTAAGTTAGTTCCTCGTGACTGATTTGCGAATTTAGTTGCGGAACTTTTATTGGCACTATAGGTTTATAGGTTATTTCATGTTTAGGTTATTTTGCATTTAAAACTTATTATAAACATATGGCATTTCCTCCATTGCTTCAAAAAGACTCAACAGGAGATATGAGCCGCGTCACAAGAAAACCGGATTTTTGCCTATGCGAAAACAAAGGCGCAGATCAGCTTCGCAGTAACTGCGAAGCTGATCAGCGCCTTTGTTTTCGCTACACGGGTAGTACACTTTCTCTTCTTATTAAATCCGAAATTTCAAGCTTCTATGCTGCTTCTGGGACTGTACATGTCGGTTTGTGTCAGACCTGGTCGGAAACCCCGAAGACCGGTTTTCTGGTGTCGCGGCTCATATCATTTCAACTATGCCTGGCATTGGTAATGGCAATGCCAGGAAAAAAATCAATGAATACAACAAATATAAAAACTATTTCTGTCATACCCATGGCAAATATAAGAGACAATTGCTTGTAAGTTCTTGTCCGACATTGTTAGTTAACAATTCGTTAAAATTTCAAACTTATTTTTTGTTGATTATCCATATCAATTATTGTGTATTTGCTTACATAGTCGGCATGTACTTAACGAGTTGAGGTTTTAACGATGACGTTAAGCTAACAAAGCTTTGAACAACTGGCCCCTGATTTGTCTGTTTTCTTTCAGAAGACCAAGGTACAAGCCCTGGTATGCCAGAAAATTGGTCAATGATAACAGCTCTTCAAATCCAACAGTCAGCCCAGAGGTAGAATCTGCTGCCTCTTCATTGATGGAAATGTCATCCAATGCTGCAGCAAGGCTTCAGTTGAAAAACATCCCTCCTGTAGGAAAACCACCAGCACAAGACTGTTCCAGACCCAATCTTTCTGATGTAACAAAACAATTGAATAATGCCGATACTGATCTACAGACTGACAGGGTCATGAAAACCAAATTGATTTTGCCTCAGTCTAACACTGCTGTGGTTAAGCCGCAGTCAATTAGTGTGTCTGCCATGGAACAGCTGTTCAGTGGACTGAGAGAAAAATCTAAAAGTGCTCCAGCCTCTGTAGATACCCCTAAGGAGACTGAGGCTAAAGTACCTGATAATAACTCCAACCACCCTTCATTAAGAGTCAATGAAAGCAATGCAAGTGATGGTTTGAATATGATAAAATCAAAACTGGATCATACTCCAAAAACATCTGAGGATAACAGAAATATCACTGCCTCAAGAACCCAGGATCATACCTGTCAAACAATTAAATTCTCTTCAGTAACCTCACCTGTGAGTTTCAGCGTAACCGGTGTTGATCAATCCCAGCATCAAACAGTACAGAACTATTGCCATAATCTGTATCAAGGTGTTAACCTGTATGGCAATCCAATGACGCCTCAGCTTCCAGCCCAGCAGTGGCCCTTTCTTCAGCCTCTAATTGGCCAACAGGTCCCCACAGTACCATATCAGTTACCGTCTTATCCGTGTCTTCCCTACCAGCCTGGCTACCCTGCCACAGTGACAGGACAGGCTCCATCCTGGACATATATACCAGCAGCCGAGCATCAATACCCTCTTAATCTGTCACTCCAAGACCAAACAGCAACACAAAAAGTTTCTCAACTACATGTATCTGTTGGTGGGTCAAAAGCAACAGTCAGTGAGGCTGTGAATCAGAGTGACAATACAGGCAGTTTCAATAGTCAGATACATGAACAAAAAAGTGCAGTCTCTGAGGAGGTAGAAACACAATTGAAGAGACATTGTACAACACTAAATGCTGAAATTGATGCAACTTCCCAAAAGAAACTCAAGCTAGAGAGTCCAATCGAGCCTAAGAACATTACCAAAGTTCAAAGTGAACTCAAGTCAAACTTTCACACCTACATAACAAAAAGTGACACCGGTCAAACTGTACTTGTACCTACTGCAGCTAATTCTGTAGTTGTAGATTCAGTAAGGGCTAAAGTTAAAAGTGACTTACAGGCTTTGACAGATCTTACTTTAGGTGTTGGAAAAGACACAAGTCAAGAGTCTAGGATATTTCTCGGTGCTGGTATGAAAGATACAAATGATAAAATTCAACATGCAGATAGTGGGATTTCAGCGTATAATGTCCTGGATAGCACAATTACTTCAAAGGAAACAACATCTACAGCTGAAAATAATGAACCCTTATCTCAGTCAATAACTACTGCAGGCAGTCCTATGACTTACATATCCCCTAGTCCATCAAAAACAGTAACTAAAGGAAATCCTCTAGGCAGAAGTGGTGAAATCATTTATATTGATAGAAATAGGAAGAGATTAAGTCTGAGCTCTTTTCCCTACAGTCAGGAAATTAGAATACCAGATGGAACTTTTATCAAACTGAAAGGTGACACTGTAGCTATGAAACCCATTGGACATGTGCAAGCTCAGTCAGCTGGTGGTTCAGTTGCCACTAGCTCTGCTGGAGTACAAAGTCACGTTACTGGGAAAACAGTTAAAGAACTGCTGCAGCTACAAAATCTCAACTCTAACACATCACTAGGCCAAACCAAACCATTACAAGGAATGAGATCTGCTTCAGCTGAAGAAAGAGGTTTTAAAAAAGATGACATAATTTTGAATGGTTCCCAACTCACATCCTCTCTAAACATGACCAAAGCTGCTATAAGCATGACTAAGGCTGAAGGTGTGATTAATGAAATGCAGAAAAAACAGACAGAAGACCATGAAGTTTCTGAAGACTCTAACATCACAGTTGAAATAAAACAAAGTGACAAACCTACTGCAGACAATAAAGAAGTTCGGATCAAACAAGCTAAACAAAGGAGCCAGTCAGACAGCATCTGCTCACCAAATTTGTGTCCCAGTAATGTTATAGTGGACGGTGAAAGGCAACCTTTTCAAAGGTTTAGGAATAGAAACTTGAAATCTGAAGGAGACTTCCCAGCAGAAACCAATAAGAGTGATAAAATGCAAGACCAGTTTGATAATGTAAAAACTAACGAAATGGTCCATGTTCTTGGCACTAACAAACTAGTAACTGTCAAAGTTTCTAAATATCCCAATCTTTGTATCTCTTCCAGACCAACATATGTCAGCCCTGAACCGGGTACAAAGATAAGGAGAGATGGAAATATATTACAAAATAATCCACTACATATTAAAGTTGGGAAATCTCCAATCATAAAGAGCACTCCTCGGGAATCATCATGTCTCAGTTTAGAGGAAAGACAGTATCTTGAGCAGATTCAGCATTTTCCTAAAAACCAGTGTACAACTAGCAGTCTGGCTCAGCTGTTAATGAAAGATATGAAAAAGGATGGAAATGTGAAGAAAGAAACACAAGATAACCAATGGAGCGCCAATGATTGTGAAAACGTAAATCCAGACACAGAGCTAGTTGTAGGCCGTCAGCTTAATCTACATTTACAAACTAAAGAAGAACACATGTTGTCATGCTCTGATATTGGACAAGCTACTACAGAGAAGGTGAAGATTGACAGAATCTTGAATGAAAATGATAAATCCACAAATACTTGGCAAGATGATGAAGTGTTTTCAGAGAATGAACAGTTATATGAATAGTTGATCCTTCTATGCATCTTCAAAATGAGCAGCGTCATGAGAAAACTAACAATATGGTTTCCGAACAGGTCCAACACAAACTGAGCTACACTGAGATAATGGCTAGAGACAGGAATTTTTGGTTGTAGAAAGTAGAGGAATCGTACTATCCATGTCGTGAAAACAAAGGAGCTGGTCATATTCCGTTCTGAAGCTCTTTATTAACTAATTTAAGCCTGGCGTCCCTTTTTATGGGACATAGGCAAACAGTATAGCCCCAGATGTGACGCCGCAAAACACGGCGTCCCATCTGGGGCTATTCTGTTTGCTTAGAGAAATTTAATCGAAAAATGGTATAGAAATTAAGAATCACTCCCGATGCCCCTAAAAATCAAAGTGGACTCGCCCAAATGATAATGATGGGAAAGTCCATTCTTCAAATATGGGTTAAAGAATAGTCAAGTAGGTATCAGAATTATTGCTTAGACATAGCACTTTACCTGTCAGATATATACACATGGAAATAAGTTAGGGAACACCTGTAATAACGTGACTACCACCTTCGGACTGTATATATCATTCTTTGTAAAAAATATGAAGAATGTTTTGACAACTTGTCAGAATCTGTAATATTCAAAGTTGCTTCTATGTGAAAATGGTTAGCATCAAACATTATCTGTGGCGGACAGCGGCCATCTTTGATTCAGAAATTGTTTGCTAAATTTAAGAAACGCACTGCTAGTCGTTGCGATAACTTCGTTATTTTGAACTCGCAATGTCATAATTTTTCGCAAGCATAAAGCTGAGACATTACTTGTTGAACTCTAATCACAAGTTCTTTATTTTCTGACCGACTGTCGGCGGTAGGTCCATACTTTCCCGGTGGTAGGTTTCTTGATCACGTTTTGTTCTTTGGGTATACATTTTGCAGGTTGTAAATGTTGGGTCAGATATTCGATTTGACCCTTTAGGAATCTAAACATGCACGTTCTGGTTAAAGTGTCCTAGCGGAATTATTCTTTTACGGCTTTATTTGCAAAATATTCAAGAATTTTGCTTTCCATAGAAATCAATGCAAACAGTAGATTTTGTATGATTAGCTGGTTTAGAGATGACGCATGAAGTTTTAGGTACGAAGTCGTTTATTCATTCAGAACGATCAGATTCAACATATTATTCCTGTTTTGCTCTCAAAAATGAGCTTTGCGGAGTGCAGAAGCAAAAAGGCAAACTTGTATTCCGTAAAAGTGAAGTTTTTAACATATGGCATATTGTATCCTCCGTAGTACAAAGACAAAATGTTGTGAATTTCCATAAATTGGCCTGTCGCTAGGCCAAGGTATGAAATATATGTGATAAAAAATTCAGTATCGCCAGAAAAAAGGAAAACGGATTTTTTCAAACTTTCCCCAAGAGCTAAAAGTGTTCCCTAACTTATTTCCATGTGTATATATGTACTTATAAATTATATGCACATTAAAGAAATGAGAGAAAAAAACAGCCAGAGCCAACAAATTACGTATGCTTACCTTCATGGGCTACTAAACTTTGTACAATATATTTAGTTAATACTTAGGAGTTTAAGCCTGTACAGAAATTTGTTAAAGAGCAAAACATTTGTTATTCTGACCATTTGTTAAATTTTGATGTTGTTTGTTTTCTGTTTTACTGGTTTCTATACAATAAGATTTTTTTTTTCTATTTGAGCTGCATCATGAAACAATTATCCCAAAGGGATGAGAACGCCTATGTGAACCAACCATCAGGAAAACATGACCGTGAAATGTATGCCCCTTAATTCCCACTTTTATATAGTGAAAATGGGGTAAACAGGGGTAAACACTTTTTTTTATATATATTTTTCCTACAAAACAGATTGTGGGTAGTCATTAGAACCATCTCGGCAAGGCAGTTTTCTTATGTACCCACAATTAATGTTTGGAGCAAAAAAAAAAAAATCATTTTTTTCTGATATTTTTTTTCTCAATTTTTACAGCTGAATAGAAATTTCTGTATATTGTGTGGGTGTGTTTTCGTAATGCAACTTTAAAAAAGGTTCAAGAAGATCTTGGTGTCCTATTGGTAGAGTGCAGGACAGAGTTGATAGTCCTGTGGTTTTATCTTTGAGGATACTGTCAAACCTTCATTAGAGTCATCTTGTAACAAAGTAGGAGCCTTCTTGTCAGGAAGTATTGAGTCAAAGTAAACCAGTCCTTTACCATTACCATTTGAGCCTGTGCGTGAGAAAACCAACAATTTGGGTTTCGACCAGGTCCATCACAAACCGGGCTGTACCATCACAGAAGAAGGCTAGAAGCTTGAAATTTCAGATTTAAGAAGAAGAAGGATCATACTACCTGTGTGTCGAAAACAAAGACGCTGATCAGCTGATCTGCGTCTTTGTTTTCGCATATGCAGATTGTTGGTTTTCCCATGCAGCGGCTAATTTAACAAATAGCTATTTCAAACTGTATATATGCTTGGTGCTAATGGCCTCTGTATGGGTTGATGAGGTAGCTCAAAACAGAACTCTCTGTTTAACTAAATTTTGGAGGATCATCATGTCATAAAAGTTATTATTGAAAAGCAAATTTCTGCATTGGAGCAGAAAGAAAGAAACATTGCTTTTGGGCATTAAAGGAATGAAGCACTAGTGGTTCATAACATACTGCTGAGTATGTAGTCTTTGACATGTCTTGTGCATGACGTAGTATGTTGTAAAGTAGTGTATGAACTATCCTTTTGTTCAGCCATTGTTCTAGTTTGTATTTGTTATTTGGTTATTATGCACTAGGCATTTTGTAACCACGGCCCTCTCATCCTCGGGGGAAATAGTGGGGACCTTTGACGTTTGGTCCAGGAAAACCCCAGCGTTCACGATTATTATTGAATGATCTGTAACATGAGAAAATTCTATAAAATGATTAAGCATAGAGTAGAAAATAAAATTTTCACAGGACCGAAAGAAACTTTTATCAGACCCAACGACTTTTTATCTGTCTTGGTCAGACGGTCCTATGAATTTGAATCCCCGCTAAAAGCCCCACCCTGCCGGGACTGCTCGTTGGTAAAAACACTGCTGTTTTCCCCAGCAGCTTGTTCTTTTCATTTCACAGCCTTTTTTGCCTACATAAAGCAAACCCCGGGTATTTCCCCTGCACTGCCGTGGCAAAACTTTGGTCAAAGCCGCGCTCATTTCCACAGCTATCCCCTGCCCTATCCCTGGGGTGGGGCCAGTGGTTACAAAAATGACAAGTGCATTAATCTTAAACTGTTTGGAAATGTTTTTGTATATTAATAAAAGTTGTTTGAGAATGATTTTGTTGTACAGGTACTTTTGATAACCTGTAATATGGTTGAGGTCAAAAGTTGAAACAGGCTGAGCAGAAAGTATATCTTTAGTATATGACATACAAACAGGCCAAGGACAGATTTTCACATAATTGTGATTGATAAGAATTCCCAGTCTAATTTTATATAACTACTCGCAAGTGAGCAATCAATTCTCAGCGTTTTTATAATCATTTTTTCATTTTTCTTCAGAGAAAATTGAATTCATACACAATAGACGCCGGAAATACAAACTATGCCATATTTGTAAACTTATGACATATTTTTTGCAAATCTATTTTTAGATTAGCGGGCGCTGTGGGAGTCGTCATTAGTTACTGTAATAAGTTACACTTATTGGTGCAATTAGTGACACTGTCACAAGCACTTCTCGGCGCTATGTTCTACCTTGTTTTATCATCTCCAAATTAAAAAACAGAAAATTTTATTTGTTATGACGTGCTTTTCTAGTTTGTACAGTAAAGTAAGAGCCCATTTTCATTTAATTTTGTGATTATTTTCAAAACTTTTTCTAGCATTTTATAAAGCCTATTCAAGTATTACTGTGACGTCTTATAACACAACTTTGACGTTGCAAACATTTTTTTAAAAAATGTGGCTGAAATAAAATATTATGTAGAAGTTGAAAGGGGGGGGGGTCTCATATGCGCCCACGCACCAATTTTGTTCTTGCTTTGCATGGTGAATGCCTTCATTCTAACACCTATAAAAATGCATTTATTCGTTTTGAAAAACAGTTTTAGGTCTCGGGATAGCACCCTGACATACTCCACCTTTGTGACCATACCTGCATTATACTTTGCCTATATGTTATCACTTATTTAACTTTTATTAAACTAATTAAAACTGGAATTCAAAAAGAACTCCACATGGGTTACTTTGATACCAGATTGCTTAAATAAATATACAGATAGACTTTTTATGGAAACTTAAACTTGAAATTGTCAAAATTTTATCAAAACTTTTTTCGAGAATGACAAATTGTGTCTCATATTTTGATATGTTCCGGTGCTTGTCAACCTATGATACTGTCTACAAAATTGGCCAGCGGTACCCTCTTCATGCTGGTAAAGTTTTATAAATTTTCAAAACCGGTAACAATGTTGAAATGTACATGATATACATGTTGGTCAATTTTTGACAAAAATGGATTTTAATGTTTTTAGCTGTTATTTCATCTAAAATCATGTTATTGAACAATTTTATCATTGGAAATGAAAAATCACATAAGAATTATGAATATTTAATATAAAAATGCTTATTTGATTTGGCAATTTCACATATCTGATAGTGACCTACCTCAAAGTTATTATTAATTTTTCATATAAATGATCAGCAAACATTTTCAGGTTTAAATATATTAATGAAATGTTTTTGTTTCTATAATTTCATCACTTAGGGCTATTCCAGTAAAACATAAGTACGGGGGGAAGAAGGCACTTTGAATTTTGACCCTCCACCTATAGAAGTGAATTTCATCTCGACTGAGCCACCTACAGAACCGTTCATTTCAATAAAACACCCTCCTACAGAAGCAAAATTTAATACGGATAGAAGTAAATTAAGAGGGAATTTTTAGGAACAGAAGTGAATTTTTGTATTGCTGTTTTACGGAACTGTATTGTGTGATTTTTGTCAAAAGTCATTAAAATAATGTTCTCACTATAATAATAAAGATTGAATACCTATTTTTTGAAAATATATCTTCATTTTATCATCCTGATCAGCAAGCCATGTGGACATGGAAGCGTGTTTGAATCTCATCAGCTTTCATGATTATTGTGCCTATTTTAAACAATGGGCTATATCCAATTAATTATATGTGTAATGTCACTCTTAACCGTTATCATGCTGAGATTTATTTTTTTCCAATATAAACGTGTGCCACTGTTTTTTTTTTTTTTTTTTTTTTTTTTTTTTTTTTTTTTTGCAAAAAAATCGCTTTTTCACCACATTTCAGGCTTCAAAAAACACTATGTTGCATTTTCCAAAAAGCTAATACTTGCTTTGGGAGAGCGATACAAGTTCGTATATCGCTACGTTTTGTGTCTAAACATCATTAAATTCACCAATGAGCAACCATTTTAGCTTTCAACAGGTCTGTAATTGTGATTTCTGACCAAAATCCCGGTTCAAATGCCTTTTCTAGGCTTAAAATGCCAAAAAACAACCTCGATCGCTGACAATTTCCTGATTCAGTTTTTTTTGCACACGTCACCAGCGCGAACGTTATAGAGAGCACTCTCACCATTCTCGCGAGATCAGACGATACCTCATCTTGATCTCTCGCATTTGACGCTTTGCAGTGCGTGAAGCGCTACCTGTCAGCGACAATGCACTCTCACAGGAAAAAATCGAAGTCGGATCGGGTGAACGAAAGGTTTTAGTCTGTTTAATTTGCTTCTATGCATTGCATTGAATTTTACACCTTAGAACCGATTTTCAACACGAAAAAATACCCCACCTCCTATAGAAGTAGACTCGTACAACTCGGCTGATGTGTACAATCTCCATGGAGCGAAACGTCTCGTCACCATTACGAATGTACTTTCAGCCTCGTGTCCATCCGTAAAACAAGATGGCGAAAACAAGTGGTTTTTACACACCGATTGTTTTACATAGAATTCCATCGTTAATAGAAAGAAATGCTCACCGACACTAAGCTATTTGATGAAACACATATTTAAATTTCTATCAATAAAATTTTCTCCTCAAAATTCTGCGTTTTCTTTTTTCTAACAGATTCATTTTTCAGCTGTTTGTCATCGTGTTCACTCGTGTGGGGCCGTTTCCGGAACGAGCCGAACACATATGCCGACGTTTACGGAAACTGACGTCGAACATTAATTTATTCCAGTTGAAAGGTCAGGATTTGGCCTTGTCCAATGATATGCACGTATTTCTACAAATGACGTCAATCAGGTCGGCCATTTTGAATTCGGCGCGCGGCGTTTGACGTCAGCAACACGCGCTGCATTATACTAATTGGTCAATTAAATATTAATTGACAATTAACTTTCCATATATGGAAATGGTCGGAAGTCAATTCTCGGCGTAAACATACGAACATATACGGACGATTTAGTGCACTGAAAGAATGACAACCAGAAGTTTTTAAACGAGAATAAAACCGCTAAAAACGGACAAAATATGTTGGATTTTTTCTAAAAGCACATTAAACATGTTAGTAATGCATTGGTGAAGTGTACTCTTCTTGATTTATCTTGAAAAAGTTGCAATTATCGACACTTCGTTTCGCCATTGAAAAGCCAACTGGGATCGCAACGAAGGGATATGGAACATATATGTGTAATATAGCGGAGTGAGATCTCGCAACTACTATAGAAGCAATTTTTCCCCAACTCCCACCAAGTACAGAAGTATTTTAACCAACGAAGGACCCTATGATAGAAGTTTATTAAAGTGCCGTCTTCCCGGGGTACCTATGTTCAACTGGAATAGCCCTTAATATTCTTTTAGGTTTAGATGTATTTGGATAATTCTACTTGAGTAATATTCATTTAATTTGTGATTGACCACTGTAATAGTAATAGACATTTGATTGATTCCTTTATTTGTTTTACCATCTTTGTATTGTCGTTCATAAGATTACTTATTCATAACTTTATTTATTTAATTGTTGCTGATGCCGACTTTAGTTAAATGATTGACAAGAATACCAAATACATTGGCACTTTCTAACGTTTCGATCACTGTTATCTTTATACTTATCCAGTAAGTGCATAATTCAGCTATGTGACAGGCTTTTCTATTTGTAAGTGTTCAGATGTGATGCTCAGGTATAGCTTTCACTTTAAATATCAGATTTATTTTAATTCTTCATTAAACATATCCATTACTGACAATCTGTCTACCATTGTTGTTCCTTTTTTCTATTTTTGAAATGAATATTGCAAGAGTAATGAATAATGCAACTGAACACTGAGACAAATATCCAAAATCTCAAGGTTTTTAACATATGACCATGGGTTTATTAAAATAAATATCAATTATAAATGCAGCAAAATGGTTGTAGTTTCATGCTGATAGCTGTCTAGATACTCTTCTTTAATCCTATCCTTGGTTAGAAATCATAGCTGTTTTTATAATTATATGTGAGCTAGGTGAAAAGAAAACCTGTCAGCGACATGTAAGTTTATAAGTTCAAAAGCCGGTTTCCAATTGTGAAGTTTTGGAAGTATGTTTGAAACTTCCAGTTATAGACTCGCCTGCTGTAGCAGATGATTAAATGCACATATAAGATTAATAACTTTCATCTCAGATTTGATATATGGTATAACTTTCAAACATGCTATTATATAATGGTAAATGCTGTCACGTACATGCATATAATGCTTCATATGGAGGAGAAAAAAAAACACAAGCAGTTATCCTCTTGTTAGTAACTTATCATATAATTTTATCTATTGAGATTTCGTTTTCTCTCTTTGCTTCATTATATACTTGGGTGGGTGGGGTGTTTTTCTGAGGTCGTGATATAATCAGCAGGAAATGAACTGTTCTTAGCATCATCTACTAATTTTATGAAAAATGCTAAATCCCTAGGTTTTCCATATGGCGTGAGTTACAGAATTTAACCATCAGCAATATAGCCGTATAATTTCATTAAATTAATTAATACCTAAACAACTTAATTTTTAGAAAAAAATAATCAAAACAGTAAAAAAAACTAGGCAATTGCATCATAAACACGAATAAATTATAGTGAATGGCTAACTAATAGATAGAATCATGTTCTAAAGTCTAATTATGAAAACTAAAAATAATGGGCAGATATGCTCTATAAGGTCCAAGACAGGGTGCAATTTTCTCCCTTAAGGGGATGCCAATTGTTAAAATCTAATACTTGTATAATTTTACCTGTATAAAGAAAAATGACAATTTTCCCAAGGAGACTGGATTTTCTTGAAACATTCTTGTATGAGTCATTCAAACATCGAATACAGATTATTTTATGCCCAAAAACCCAGCTCTAGAGGGCTCAGCAGCACGCTTATCAGCATTGGTCAAGTTACTTCCTGGTTTGATTCCGTTGTCATCTGTCTGGCATGCTGGATAAGTTTTACTAAAAGCTACCACCATAAACATGACCTCCAAAAGCCAGACTACAATCTGTGAAAGTTTGTCCACTCGGAGATGATTTCTTCTCGGGGAAAACATGGTATTTATCATATATGCTGAAAACCTTATACAGCAGATACAGTAAATAGTATGATTTCTCCCAAAATATTGACTTTTTTGTTCAAAATACTTTCACAGATTGTAGTCAAGACATTGGAGATCATGTTTACGGTGAAAGCTTTTAGTAAAATTTATCCGGCATGCCAGACGGATGACAATGGAATCAAACCAGGAAGTGACTTGAACAATGCTGATAAGCGTGCTGCTGAGCCCTCTAGAGCTGAGGTTTGGGGCATAAAAGAATATGTATTCGATGTTTGAAGGACTCATACAAGAATGTGTCAAGAATGCCCAGTCTCCTTAGAAAAATTGTCATTTTTCTTTATACAGGTAAAAATTATACAAGTATTAGTTTTTGACAATTGGCATCCCCTTAAATCAATATTCAAAATATATATAATAGCATTGATAGTCATGCAAGACACAAAATTGTTTACCTGGAAAATTATTCACCAAAAGTTCGCTTTGCAACATGTTGATAGCATAAAATACTTACAATTTGATTAATCATTATTAAGTTTGCGTTTTTCAGAATTCTGACTTGTATCATTCAATGTTCTAGAAAAAGATGTTACCAGTCTTCAAATATCATGAAATTTTCAGCATATAATCTATATATGTGTAGCCTAATTTCAGGTTAAAATTATAGGTTGACAAAACCTGGAACATGTTATAATTGAAAATCAAACATGTGGTTACACCATTATGGAGCTTAAATTTGGGGTCATCTGCAAAACAAATGATAACCAGCTGAATTCAATATTATAGCTATCAACAATTATGCAATACAAAAATGATGGGTGATTATTCTAGATTATTTTACAAACAAACAGAACTAAGAAGAGGCGATTATGACGGTTATTGGCGACATTAATTACACATACCCCTATATTCAGACCCCCTCTAATGAAAAAAGTTGTATTTGAAAATTTTAAGTAGTTAAGAGAAAATCTATATTACTAATAAAGTGGCCATACACCAAGCAAGCAATATGCATAATATTATAAAAATCGGTGCGTGGGCAGAACCCTATGTAAATTTCATATAGCGTGAGACCACCCCTTTGTATCTTCAAGTCATTGATACCCATTGTTATTTGGATAGATGATAAATTATTGCATTTAAAATTGACCGATAAAATGACGTCACCGCGAGCGTAGCCCGTGACGTCGCGAGTCCCCCGGATGTAAATAAAAGAAAATGTAAACACCGAACAAACATCTGTCAAATGAGCCGATTCTTTGTTTACGCAGACCTGTAAATCTTAATTGGGTTTTAAGACATTTTAATTGGGTAAATACGCAGATACGTTGCTTATCTGTAGCACTGGGCTTAAAAGATGAACTACTTTTATAGTATAGTGTCGAAGGAAGAACAAACAGGTGCAACGAGTCGTTCTAGTGCATGTGCTGAGATTTACTGAGCGCCGACAATTGCTTGCTTGCGAGTATGCTTTTTAGAGAGGAATTCAGCCCATCATAGTTTGTGTAAATCATGACCATGGGTTGACCTTGACCTATTTTACAGCAAGGTCAAATATGGTCACATAGAATTTTCAATGGGAAAGAAAGAAAACATTGGATTTTCCAGAAAATTTTGCAGCCTGTGACCTGAAACCAGGTAGATACAGAGAAATTAAGTTAATAAAATTGTAATCCAGTTATTGTTTGTAATCCAGTTCAATGTTATTTTTTAACCTTGAGCAACCTGACATTAGCCAAAGGGCATTTAGGCAGCCCCCGTGGCCGAGAGATTAAGAGCCCGGATATTTGATTACGGTACCCTGCTTAATCATTCTATCATCTCACCGCTGTGTCTAGTATGGGTTCGAGCCCCACATGGGGCACATGTTAGGGAAGCCAAATTCTCCTTGCGGGTGTGCCTGGTGTTTTTTCTCAGGGTTCCCCTTACTGAATGGCATGTCTCATATGAGCTGAAATATTATAATCTTGCAAGGGATGTAAATCTGAATAAGAAAAATAGAATTATAAAAGACCAAATCTCAGGCAAGCGTTCTCAGCACCACTGGTCTTCCGGTTACTATAGATCTACAGCAGAACTGTTGCTACAAGTTTTCCATCTTTCTATGTGTTGTGAGTGCTTGCAGAAACAATGGAACCACCCTTAAAGTGACATTGTCACAGTAAGCCAAAAGATCTGTTGCCTGGCTCCAAGGGTAAAAAAAAATTTCATGTTCAACTCAGCTGAGACTGAGATTTATCCTGCTCATAAATGTTTAAATCCCAACTATTATCAGCAGGATAATTTACTCTTAAGGTATCGAAGCCATAATTTTCAACTAATTTTGGCTATTTCAGTATTTATGAGCTATTAAATGTTCATGCTAAGTTGAGCATGAAAAAGTTTGATAACCTTTGGGCCTGGTACTAGCTGGGTATGGGTTCTGTTAAACACCAGCAGGTCTTAGAATGACAAAAGAATATAATTTAATTCATTATATTACATCGGCATAAGCATCTTTCTGTTTCACAGAGATTCATTTATAATTCCGCTTATCGGAAAAGATGGCGATGACGTCATCGATAACATCACCTGTGAACTCAGGGGTACAGAATCAATAAATACACAGACTTAATGCACATATTTGTGCAGGTAAACGCGAGTTAGATTGTAAATATGCATTGAAATTAAAGCTGAATTAACTAAAATAAAAACCACTGAAAAAGAATTATCCGCCATCTGTCTGAAAAATTATTCTGGCAATGTTTGTTTTAAACTCGGAAAACTGAAGGAGCTACAGAGAAAGAGTAATATGTAATTGGATAACTTTATCCAATGTATTCACTTATTTATTTCAGCTCACATTTTTTCTTCATTTGTTTTCATCCAACGGCAGCTTATACATATTTCACGATTTTATTTTGTAATTATGATAATTTAATATAACAATAGATAGAAATGTACAATATTTGTGCCATTGAAGTTGTCGGAGTTTTAAAATCCAAGCAATGTGAGGTATGTAGAAAGTCCTTGGTTATTTAAAATCTTAAATATGTCTCCCCCAAAAACAGATCCTACAAATTAATACCAGAGGACCATTGGTCCTGAGAACGCTCACCTGAAGCCTGATCTTGGAGTATTAAGTCATAATGAAATGACCTTGACCTTGAATACTCACACACCTTTATTGACTTCATAAGTTGTCTGCATCTGCAAAGTTTCAGGTCTCGGGCTGCAATAGTTTCCAAACCCAGTGATTTCTGAGAAAACCATAATTTTAATTTTGATATTTAAATGACCTTGGGCCAAGGTCAAGACATGACCTTGGCCTTCATTAATTACTTACCTTCATTGACTCCATTAGTTGTCTGCATCTAGCAACTTTCAGGTCTCAGGCTGCAACAGTTTGTTTTCGCCTTTTCCCATGTGAAAGCCTATGTTTCTAAAATTGACCTTGCCGTAAAATAGGTCAAGGTCATCATAGGGTCATCATTTCAACAAACTATGATGGGCTGGAGTCCCAAATTCTACATACCAAGTTTCATGAAAATTGGCCTGCCGGTTCTGGAGAAGATTTTTGAAAGGTTTTTACCATATATGGGCGTGGTGGCCATCTTGGTCATGTGACCTGGATTTCGCAATCCAACTTTCGTCTCCCCTACCCATGGATGCTCCACATAAAATTTCACTTTGATTTGCCAAGCAGTTTCAGAGAAGATCTTTGAAAAGTGTGTAAGGACAACAGACTGGCCAAGGTCAAGAGATGACCATGACCTATATTAATCACATACCTTCATCTACTCCATTAGTTGTTTGCATCTACCACTTTTCAGGCCTCAGGCTGCAATAGTTTTCAAAAAATCCATAGTTTTCACTTCTTCCTATGTAAAAGCCTATGTTTCCAAATTTGACCTTGCCGTAAAATAGGTCAAGGTCATCCAAGGGTCATCATTTGATCAAACTATATTGGGCTGAGGTCCCCGATGCTACATACCAAGTTTCGTGGAAATCGGCCAGCCGGTTCTGGAGAAGAAGATTTTTGAGTGGTTTTTACCATATATATGGGCATGGCGGCCATCTTGGTCATGTGACCTGGATTTTGCGATCAAACTTTCATCTACCCCTACCCATGGATGCTCTACATAAAATTTCACTTTGATTGGCCAAGCAGTTTCAGAGAAGAAGATCTTTGAAAAGTGTGTATGGACAACAGACTGGCCAAGGTCAAGAGATGACCTTGACCTATATTAATCACATACATTCATCGTTGTTTGCATCTACCACTTTTCAGGCCTCAGGCTGCAACAGTTTTCAAAAAATTCCATAGTTTTCACTTTTTCCTATGTAAAAGCCTATGTTTCCAAATTTTACCTTGCCGTAAAATAGGTCAAGGTCATCCAAGGGTCATCATTTTATCAAACTATGATGGGCTGAGGTCCTTGATGCTACATACCAAGTTTCGTGGAAATCGGCCAGCCGGTTCTGGAGAAGAAGATTTTTGAGTGGTTTTTAACATATATGGGCGTGGCGGCCATCTTGGTCATGTGACCTGGATTTCGCGATCAAACTTTCGTCTCCCCTACCCATGGATGCTCCACATAAAATTCCACTTTGATTGGCCAAAGCAGTTTCAGAGAAGATCTTTGAAAAGTGTGTATGGACAACAGACTGGCCAAGGTCAAGAGATGACCTTGACCTATATTAATCACATACCTTCATCTACTCCATTAGTTGTTTGCATCTACCACTTTTCAGGCCTCAGGCTGCAATAGTTTTCAAAAAATCCATAGTTTTCACTTTTTCCCATGTAAAAGCCTATGTTTCCAAATTTGACCTTGCCGTAAAATAGGTCAAGGTCATCCAAGGGTCATCATTTTATCAAACTATGATGGACTGAAGTCCCCGATGCTACATACCAAGTTTCGTGGAAATCGGCCCACCGGTTCTGGAGAAGAAGATTTTTGAAGGGTTTTTACCATATATGGGCGTGGCGGCCATCTTGGTCATGTGACCTGGATTTCGCGATCAAACTTGAAATGCCACTACCCAAGGAGGCTCCACATAAAATTTCAACTAGATCGGCCAAGCGGTTTCAGAGAAGAAGATCTTTGAAATTGTGGACGACGGACGGACGGACGCCGGATCATGGCCATCCTATAAGCTCACCTTGTGAGCCTTCGGCTCAGGTGAGCTAAAAATGACAGTGTAAGATTGTCATAAAATTTCAATTTGATTTGAGACTGAAGTGCCTGAAATGGGGTGCATATTAAATAACGAGAGATCAAAGCCGCCCGCGCTTGTCAAAAAATCAAAATATTTAACTATAAATAAACACGGAAATATTGCGCTATTCGCAATATTTTCCTTCCAAATTCAAAATATATGCATTCTGGAAACAATCTTTCCTCATTACACAACAAAAACAAAGATTTTGGCGTTCTGTGTCATTTGTGCAAATAAAGCCGCCAGTACTGACTTGTACCCGTGAGAGTGACCTGATGCTGGCTGATGACGTCACGCCATCTTTTCCCATAATCGGAATTGAGCCTTCGCATGAGAAAACTGACAAGTTGGAGTTGCTACCAGTCCAACACAAACAGGCCTGTGCAGTCACAGAAGCAGGCTAGAAGCTTGAAATTTTGTGTACAAGTAGAAGAGGAACTGCCCTATCCATGTAGTGAAAACAAAGGCGCTGATCAGCTGTGCAGTTACTCATATAGCAGTCACAAGTGATCTGTCATGAAAACTTAAAGCTCGGAAGTCTGTGTAATTCTCGTCATAGTTAGCACCAAGTCCAGATAAGTGATTATAATAAGCCTCTTTCTCTATCTGGAATGTCATTGTATGGATTCCAGCTTCTTTGAATATATAGGATACCTGAAATAAAGAAAGGAGCCGTGTCATGAAAAAAACAACAATGTGGTTTCTGAACAGGTCTGACACAAACCGAGCTGTACAAGTACCGAAAATGGCTAGAGGCTGGAAATTTTGGAATTAGACAGTATCTGTTAGTGAAAACAAAGGCACTGATCAGCATGTTTGCACTAAAAAGCCAAGACCTGTTCGTGCCATGAATGTTAACAAACGTGAAGGAAAAAAAGAGTGTAGATAATATAGACTTATCATGATACATAGAGGATATTTGCTTTTTTGAGGTGAATATCAAATATATTTTATCTCGTGAGTTGAAAACTTCAGAATTTTCACGAGTGCGCAGCACCAGTGAAAATTATTATGTTTTCAACTCACGAGATGAAATATATTTGGTATTCATCGAAAAAATGCAAATTTTCTTTTTATTTTATATACAATGCACAGGCATTTTCCAATGCACAAGGTAGGCGGTGAAAATGCAAAAACAAAAAATTTTTGAAAACACGAATAATTTTGGTACCACCTTGTTCCTTATGTTCTAACTAAGAAAATGAATACCCACACTTTATGTTTTCGTTCATAAATAACGGAGTTATAGGCGTTTGAATTTCTGAAGTGAGTCACATTTAATGATGTCAAGTAAATGGAAACGTCAGAAGTAATCCAAAAAATCTGACGTCATTACATTGACGATATTAAGAGATTATCATATGGCAATTTTCATATCATACCCCGTATCAACCTGAGACTTCCGTATCAGCCCGAGACTCCCATATCAGCCTGAGGGCCGAAGGCCCGAGGGCTGATATGGGAGTCGAGGGCTGATACGGAAGTCGAGGGTTGATACGGGGTATGATATGAAAATTGCCATATCATGATCTCTTTATCATATATTTTTATTGAAAAAAAAGTGTTTGATACAGTTCAATGCACAAAATGTTTCCCAACATAATTTCAAGTGGAAAAAAGAAAGAATGAAAAAAAAATTCTGGTCACAAATTTTATTCAATAACATTTAACCATTAATACAGAAAATTCAAATACAAAAATTTGATTTATAAATTGAGAACAATTTACAACGTACTATTGACTAGAACAGAGCGCTCCGAATGTGGGGATCACGTGAGATGTGATATGAGGTTTGGGGTGTGATATGGGGGTGTGATATAAGTCCATATCTCCCTAGGGAGATATGGATTTTGACAAATTTTGAACTGATACAGCTTTCGAGATTTGGGGTGTGATATGGGGGTGTGATATGAGTCCATATCTCCCTAGGGAGATATGGATTTTGACAAATTTTGAACTGATACAGCTTTCGAGATATGGTGTCCCGATACGTGCATAGGACTTGCGCCTGTATCGCATATGTAAAAAGAACGTATTACATTAAATATAATATGATAAAGGCTGATATCAGTCACTAGTGACTTTTGATATCAGTGAGATTTGATATCAGTGAAATTTCATATCAATGAAAATACCAATTTTATCAAGTTTTGATATACATTGGGTTTCACTGTTAAGTATAAAATAAATGTAATTATCACATACTTAGACCTATATTTCCAGCAATAACCTCAAGTCTGCGTATGTGATAATGTGTTTCCCGCCCTCTGGTTATCAGCATTGGTGGGCTGATAACCAGAATTCATGTATTTTGAACGGAGAGAGGTTATGATGCCCGCATGCGACGTTGTCGCGCCACGGTATATGTGACGTCAGGTTTGATGACGTTACGTCATTGTTGCGTCCTATTTATGCTGCCATTTTCTTTTTCAACGCAGAAATAAACGTTTTTCGCATTTCTAAACAAATCTTTGGAATAGAAGATTAAGAAGATGTGACAAACAGATTATAACATGGGCATTTTGGTCATCGCCCTTGGTATCGACCCTCAACCATTATCAGCCCTCGAGCTAAAGCTCTTGGGCTTGATAATGGAGTCTCCGGTTGATACTGCGGCGATAAACAAAATGCCCATGTGATAATCTCTAATTATCTTTTGCTTTTTATTTTTTTTTTTTTTTGTTTGATTGATGCTTTACGCCTCAGTCAACAGCAATGGGATGTTGCCTCTATTTTATGGGACTTTTACCCAAAATTAGGTCATGACATCCAAAAAGGCTTTCAAATATAACCAGCCAACTAAGCCAATAAGGCTTATGTGTATGGATAGACTGACTTAACCACTTTTCCTGGGCAGGCTCAGGCCTGAGCAGTTATCAAGTAATCTGCAGTAACTGTGAAGCTGATCATTGCTTTTGTTTTAGCTACAGGATAGCACAATTTCTCTTCTTCTTAAATCCGAAATTTCAAGGTTCTAGCCTGCTGTGACTGTACAGGTAGGTTTGTGTCATACCTGATCAGAAACCCCGAAGACCGGTTTTCTCGCGTTGCTGCTCATCTAATGGTTTAATAGTGATAACATCACTAACATGGCCAGTCAGAATCTGCCATAAAGAAAATACTAACCTGAGATATAAGTTTTTGTTCATTCAGTTTGTGATCTATCTGTAGATGTAGAGAACCCATAGTTTTACTAGAGGTATGATACCAGAAATGAGGATCTTTGTAACCTATAACTCCATCTATCTTCATAACCTGTAATTAATATAGAAATGATATTTTTTTTTATTTATCTGTGTGAAGTAAACTTCAATAAACTGAATAATGCCCGAGAATCAGATGATTTTAACATACTTTATTGCTTAACATACATACATGTACAAGCAAAAGGGTTGAGAATCGGATCATTCAACAAGAAGCCCAAGGGCAACGATCGCTCACCTGAGAGTCAACAAGTATAGTCACTGGACAAAGTAGTTGGGTTTTTTACTATATAATTTACGGGCATGGTGACCTGGAAACCCTACTTACATCAACAGAATAGCTCTTATCTGAATTGTTTATTCTCTTGTCCACCAGTTTGGTTCACTTGAAAAAATCATCATATAAGGTCAGGGTCCTATAATGACCCCCGGGGAGGGGTCATATTTGCCACAGGGGCATAATTGGCAGGGTTTGTGACATTGCTGCATACTTAGTATACAAGCTTTGGGTCTTGCAGTTTCAGAGAAGATTTTATCATGTATTTCCACTATAAGACTATGGAAGATAATGACGCCCCAGTATGAATGGTTTCCAAACATGGTTGTAAAGATATGTACAGAAAATACCAATAATAACCATTTTTAAAGGTGTTCTAGACTTTGACCTTCAAGATCTATGGCTTAAGTATGACTATGAATGCTTTCTGGCCATAATTGTCAAGATGTAGACCTAAAGAAAATCTATTATGGTAAATATCATATTAAAGAGGTGTCCTAGATTGTAACCTCTAGCCCTGCCCCTGGTGGTGACACCCAGGGTGCAAAGTCTTGGAATAAAAGCAAATCCTAAAGGGTTCCCATGATTCAAATATGAATTTATTCTACCTGTCTTTGTTATGAAATAGATTTAGAGATAAAACACTAACACAGTAAATGGCACCTTCTAATGGTGATCTAGATTTTGACCTTAGCCCCACCCAAAGGCATGGACCCTGTGGTCCTAACTCAGAAACAACAGACATACCCTATAGGGAACCTATGCTCCAAGTTTCTGATAACTTCATCATAAGATATACACCATTAAAGAAACTTTAATCAAAACTTAACAATTTCTACGAATTGTCCGGAATTACAATCACAAGACATACAAGAAGACTGGACAACATAGATACTGAATTTCCAGTGAGTGCATGTACAGCTAAAATTCAAAACCAGCGGACCAACAGTCCTGTTAATGCACACCTGAGGTCTACTACTATATACCCTAATCCATGTCCTTGTGCATAACCCTGAGTCAATCTTAGACAGAGAATATACAATCAATCTTCAATTTATTTGCCCATTTCTGCGAAGTTTCCTCATTAAATTGCATTTTACCAATTCAAATGCATAGCTGACCCGAGTTGACCTTGCCATAAAATAGGTCAAGGACATCCGAGGTCATGATTTACTGTAAGTTCAGAAATTTTCGCGTGATTTTTATTTCGCGAATTTTCGATTTTCGAACTATTAGCGACACTTTGAATTCGCGAACGAGTACTCATGCAGTCTATAAAGCTTATTGTAATTCATTATTTGCGAGAACTTTATTTTCGCGATGCAACGAATTCGCGAATATTAGCGAAAATTAAGTTCTCGCGAAAATTTCCGGATTTACAGTATACAAACTTTATAAGCTCCATTCACTGATGCTTCATGCCAAGATTCTAATTCATCAGCCTTGTGGCTTTGGAGTAGATGTGCTATTTTAATTTATAGCCGTGGTGGCCAATCCTGGTCATGTGACCTGGATCATTTATATAAACATACATTAGGCAACAAACTCCAGGGACCAATTTTTTTTCTAATTAAATGACATTTTACCAATTTTCAAGGTCATCTCAGGATCCTGATTTATATATTTTTTGAAGAACTCCATTCCTTGATGCTTCATGCAAAGTTTCAAAATCAGGCCTTCTGGTTCTGGAGGAGAAAATTTTTAAATGTTTTTACTACTTATAGCCCTGGTGGCCATCTTGGTCATGTACCATTTGTACTACGTTTGATCCCCTTCATAAGGGTCCTTCACATGAAGCTTGGCTTTGATTTGCCCAGGGGTTTCAGAGAAGATGTTTGAAGTGAGAACAATGAAGAAGACAATGGATGCCAGAGCATGCTTATCCTATCAGCTCTCCATGAGCCTTTGGCTCAGGTGAGCTAAAAATCAACAAATATCAGTGGAATCAATCTACACAACCAGACATTGCATTCAACAAAAGTTATATTCATATTTGAAATGTATTTGACCAAAGCAGCATTGACAAACTGATATTCCACCTTGCGCCATAGTTGTTGCTCGATTTGTTTTCCGGATTTGCTTATTATACCCCCAGCTAAAACGAAGTTTTAAGAGGGGTATATTGTTTTCAAGTTGTCCGTCCCGTCCGTAACACTTTGTTTCCTTAATATCTTGAAGCCCCTTAGTCGGAATTTCATGAAACCTTGCACACACATAAATATTGATGGGGCAAATATTATGATAAAACATAAGGGGCTAGGGGCCAGTTCTGTGAGAGTTATTTCCCTTTGTAATTCTTAATGGCTGTGTTTATATGCATATTCTTTAATATCTTGAAGCCCCTTAGCCGGAATTTCATGAAACCTTGCACACACATACATATTGATGGGGCAAATATTATGATAAAACATAAGGGGCTAGGGGCCAGTTCTGTGAGAGTTATTTCCCTTTGTAATTCTTAATGGCTGTGTTTATATGCATATGTATAGTGCCTTCATGGGCCGATCAACTCCTACCACAGTTTTCCATGAATAACTCTGAAACTTTACCAATACAATGGAGACATGTTTGACATTTGCATGAAGTAGTTTGGTAGTGAAAAAATAATTTTTGACAAAACTAGAAATTGGCTGCAAGCAAGGCTTTCAGTATACCCCCGCAAAATTATTATTGTATATAAGCAATGGTCAAGAAATGGCTATGTTGAAAAATGATGTAAATTTGTCAAAAATCATTTTTTCAGTATTATAATTATTCATGCACATCTTCAATATGTGTGGAACATGTCTGCAAAGTATTGAAAAGAAATACTGAAAGCCCTAGGAGGAGTTGATTTCACAAACTATGCACTACCAACCATTATTGTATATAAGCAATGGTCAAAAAATGGCTATGTTAAAAAATGCTGTAAATTTGTCAAAAATTAGTTTTTTTCATCATTATAATTCTTCATGCACATCTTCAATATGTGTGGAACATGTCTGCAAAGTATTGAAAAGAAATATTGAAAGCCCTAGGAGAAGTTGATTTTACAAACTATGAACTACCAACCATTATTGTATATAAGCAATGGTCGAAAAATGGCAAAGTTAAAAAATGCTGTAAATTTGTCAAAAATTATTTTTTCAGCATTATAATTCCACATGCACATCTTCAATATGTCTGTAACATGTCTGCAAAGCACTGAAAAGAAATACTGAAAGCCCTAGGAGGAGTTGATTTCACAAAGTATGCACTACCAACCATTATTGAATATAAGGAATTATTGAAAATTTGCTAAGTTAAAAATGCTGCAAATTTCTCAAAAACGATTTTTTTCAGCATGATAATTGTTCATGCACATCTGCAATACATATCGGCAAAATATCAAAAGGAAACATTGAAATCTGTAAGAGAAGTTGATTTAACAAAGTATGTACTTGCAGTACTATGGCAAACACATTATATGAAGACTTAAAAAGTCCCATAACTCTTGCAATACTGACCCTTTGGTCCCTAAATTCATACCACACATGTATTGTCTGATGGTGTAAGTGTGGTAAAAATTTGAAAAGAATCAGGCAAAAGCTACTCAAGTTATTCATCAAAGTTGTCAAAATGTTGACGGAATGACGGAATTACGGAATGACGGACAGGCTGAAAACAGTATACCCCCCTAAAACTTCGTTTTGCGGGGGGTATAATGATTTCTGATAAATGGTTCTTGAGATATACACCACTAGAGAAACTTTAACCAAAACTTTGTCACAAATTAGAGGTGACCTAGATTTTGATCTCTAGCCCCACCCCCGGGCATGGACCCTGGGGTCCGAACTCATGGAAACAAGGCAAACCCTATAGGGTACCTATGGTCCAAATATGAATGGTTTCTGACTATAACTGCATGAGATATACACCACTAGAGAAACTTTAACCAAAACTTTGACGCAAATTCTACTGAACTGAAAAAAGAGACAATAAGCAATGCTTATTAAATACCCCCCCGCAGGATAACTGTTTACCACAAAAATTATTTTGGCAATAAAATTTCTTCATGCAAATGTCCAATGGATGGGTGTACATCATGAAAGCATGATATCAAATTTTTCCATCAAAGAAAGCCTTTAACAGTAATAAAAAAAAAAAAAAAAAAAAAAAAAAAAAAATATATAAGTTCTCATAGCTGTCATTTTATCAAAAATTATTTTTTCGCAATAACAATTCTTCATGCAAATGTCCAATGGAAGTACATCATGTAGGCATGATATCAAAGTGTTCCATCAAAAACTGTGGTAGGAGTTGATCGGCCCATGAAAGCCCTTACCTGTAAAAAAACTAAGAAAAATTGTCTAAGTTCTCATTGCTGTAATTTTATCAAAAATTATTTTTTCACAATAAAATTTCTTCATGCAAATGTCCAGTGGGTGTACATCATGTAGGCATGATATCAAATTGTTCCATCAAAAACTGTGGTAGGAGTTGATTGGCCCGTGAAAGCCCTTACCTGTAAAAAAAAAGTAAGAAAATTGCCTAAGTTCTCATAGCTGTCATTTTGTCAAAAATTATTTTTTCGCAATAACATTTCTTCATGCAAATGTCCAATGGGTGTACATCATGTAGGCATGATATCAAATTGTTCCATCAAAAACTGTGGTAGGAGTTGATCGGCCCGTGAAAGCCCTTACCTGTAAAAAAAAATATGAAAACTGCCTAAGTTCTCATAGCTGTCATTTTGTCAAAAATTATTTTTTCGCGATAACATTTCTTCATGCAAATGTCCAATGGGCCTACATCATTAAGGCATAATATCAAAAAGTTCCAACAAAAACTGTTGTAGGAGTTGATCGGCCCGTAAATGCACTATCTTTACTGTATACAAAAGCCATCAAGAACTATAAAGGGAAGTAACTCAAAAGGGACTGGCCCCTAGCCCTTAATTTTTGCATGTACATATCTGCCCCATAGATATACAGCTGCCTGCAAAGTTTCATGAAATTCCATCAATGGGTCTTCAAGATATTAAAGAAACAAAACGTTACGGACGGACGGACGGACGGACGCACACACGGACGCACGCACGGACGGACGGACAACGTGAAAACAGTATACCCCCCTTAAAACTTCGTTTTTGGCGGGGGGTATAATTACAACTGAGAGAACATGGACAATTTTTCATGAGCATTTTCTATTACAGGGGATGTGCATGTGCTATGGTAGTGGCTATACGGGCCGATCAACTCCTACCACAGTTTTTGCTGGAGCCATTTGATACTTTGCCATCACGATACAGACACACTGGACATGTGCATGAAGAAATATTATTTTGGAAAAATAATGTTTAACAAATTTGCAGCTTTGTGAACTTAGACAATTTTTGTGCATTGTTTCCAACATGGGTTCCATGGTAGTGCCTATACGGGCCGATCAACTCCTACCACAGTTTTTGCTGGAGCCATTTGATACTTTGCCATCACGATACAGACACACTGGACATGTGCATGAAGAAATATTATTTTGGAAAAATAATTTTTAACAAATTTGCAGCTTTGTGAACTTAGACAATTTTTGTGCATTGTTTCCAACATGGGTTCCATGGTAGTGCCTGTACGGGCCGATCAACTCCTACCACAGTTTTTGCTGGAGCCAGCTGATACTTTGCCGTCACAATACAGACACACTGGACATGTGCATGAAGAAATATTATTTTGGAAAAATAATTTTGAACAAATTTGCAGCTTTGTGAATTTAGACAATTTTTGTGCATTGTTTCCAACATGGGTTCCATGGTAGTGCCTATATAGGCCGATCAACTCCTACCACAGTTTTTGCTGGAGCTATTTGATACTTTGCCTTCACAATACAGACACACTGAATATGTGCATGAAGAAATATTATTTTGAAAAAAATATTTTTGACAAAATTTCAGCTGTTTGAACTTAGACAATTTTTTGTGCAAGTTTTCAACATTTATTCTAAGGTGTGCAGATATGGGCCGATCAACTCCTACCACAGTTTTTCTTAGATTTTTTTTATATTATGCCTACATAATGTGCACCCATTGGACATTTGCATGAAGAAATATTATTGCAAAAAAAATAATTTTTGACAAAATGACATCTAAGAGAACTTAGACAATTTTTTTACAGGTAAGGGCATTCATGGGCATTCATGGGCCGATCAACTCCTACCACAATTTTTGATGGAACAATTTCATATTGTGCCTACATGATGTCCACCCATTGGACATTTGCATGAAGAAATTTTATTGCGAAAAAAATAATTTTTGACAAAATGACACCTATGAGAACTTAGACAATTTTTCTTCTTTTTGTTTACAGGTAAGGGCATTCACGGGCCGATCAACTCCTACCACAGTTTTTGACGGAACATTTTCACATGATGTACACCCATTGGACATTTGCATGAAGAAATTTTATTGTGAAAAAATAATTTTTGACAAAATGACACCTACGAGAACTTAGACAATTTTTCTTCTTTTTGTGTACAGGTAAGGGCATTCACGGGCCGATCAACTCCTACCACAGTTTTTGTTGAAACAATTTCATATCGTGACTACATGATGTACACCCATTGGACATTTGCATGAAGAAATTTTATTGCGAAAAAATAATTTTGCGAAAAAATAATTTTTGACAAAATGACACCTACGAGAACTTAGACAATTTTTCTTCTTTTTGTTTACATGTAAGGGCATTCACGGGCCGATCAACTCTTACCACAGTTTTTGATGGAACAATATCATATCGTGCCTACATGATGTACACCCATTGGACATTTGCATGAAATTTTATTGCGAAAAAATAATTTTTGACAAAATGACACCTATGAGAACTTAGACAATTTTTCTTCTTTTTGTGTACCGGTAAGGGCATTCACAGGCCGATCAACTCCTACCACAGTTTTTGATGAAACAATTTCATATCGTAACTACATGATGTACACCCATTGGACATTTGCATGAAGAAATTTTATTGCGAAAAAATAATTTTTGACAAAATGACACCTACGAGAACTTAGACAATTTTTCTTCTTTTTGTGTACAGGTAAGGGCATTCACGGGCCGATCAACTCCTACCACAGTTTTTGATGAAACAATTTCATATCGTGACTACATGATGTACACCCATTGTACATTTGCATGAAGAAATTTTATTGTGAAAAAATAATTTTTGACAAAATGACACCTATGAGAACTTAGACAATTTTTCTTCTTTTTGTTTACAGGTAAGGGCATTCACGGGCCGATCAACTCCTACCACAGTTTTTGACGGAACAATATCATATCGTGCCTACATGATGTACACCCATTGGACATTTGCATGAAGAAATTTTATTGCGAAAAAATAATTTTTGACAAAATGACACCTATGAGAACTTAGACAATTTTTCTTCTTTTTGTGTACCGGTAAGGGCATTCACGGGCCGATCAACTCCTACCACAGTTTTTGATGAAACAATTTCATATCGTGACTACAATCATGATGTACACCCATTGGACATTTGCATGAAGAAATGTTATTGCGAAAAAATAATTTTTGACAAAATGACACCTATGAGAACTTAGACAATTTTTCTTCTTTTTGTTTACAGGTTAGGGCATTCACGGGCCGATCAACTCCTACCACAGTTTTTGATGGAACAATTTCATATCGTGCCTACATGATATACACCCATTGGACATTTGCATGAAGAAATTTTATTGTGAAAAATATTTTTTTGACAAAATGACACCTATGAGAACTTAGACATTTTTTCTTCTTTTTGTTTACAGGTAAGGGCATTCACAGCAGGGGGTATCTAATAAGCCTTGCTTATTGCCAATTCTTGTTTCAGTACCTAATGCCTCAGTCAGCAGTCATGGTGTCTGGACATCTGGGGCCAGTTATTCGAAATTAACGCTGTCATTAGTTCAGGATTAGCTTAAATTTCAAAATTAATAGCAATATTACAAATAGTCTAAAATACAGTTATTTTTTCACTGTTATTTTTTGTTGAAAAAAATGTGAGAATCCTTTGCATTGCAAAGGACTCTCACATGTTTTCTACAAAAAATAACAGTGTATTTGCTTTAGAAGTCAATATAAAGTTAACAAATTGAGGGCTTAACGACAGCGTTAAGCTAATCAAGTTTTGAACAAATGGGCCCTGAGCGTTAAACCATGAAAGAAAAGCCTATTTACCTTTTCTAAAGCTGATATTATATCTTCTTCCATATCTGTTGGGGTGCGTAACAACAATATTTGTGCTGTCTCTTTTAATAATGGCAGAACACTTAATAAAATCATTGTTGCAATAAACATAGAACATATTGGGTCCGCTATATTCCAGCCAAAGTTTTCAATAAGAATTGATGATATTATCACTCCTACACTACCCAGGGTGTCGGCAAGTACATGGAGAAACACACCTGTAAAAGATATACTTGAAGTGTTAACATATAATCTGCGATGCAAGAAAACCTGTCTTCGGGGTTTCCAACAAAGTCTGAAACAAACCGGACTGTGCAGAAACAGACTGAGCCACCACTGCCTGGGTCTTGATCAGTAATATGGTTGTAAATGTGTCTTGCTCAAGGACAAAAACCTGTCCTGGTGGGGCTCAAACTCCAAAACTTTACAGTTCTAAGTCAAGACTCTGCACCATTATGCTGCCCCACTGAATGACTAATTCACTGTATGAGTAATAATGACATTAATCAATCTGCAATCCTCTCGTTCTGATATAAATTTGTAATTTGCAAGGTTTTTGTACTGTCATCATTCTGTTATGACCATATCCAGTCTTAATCATATACAAAACAGTATTTAACTCAACAAGACATTGATTCATTTTGGTTTGGTGATGGCTTACTGTCCCAGTCAACAAGTTTTCAGTCATATTGGGACAGAGCATTAACCAGTACACCTGAACCTCACTATAACACACCACATTATATTGCAGTTTTCAATATAACACAGCCATGTCATGGCTCCCAAATTGATTATTTTGCTATATTTCTATAGTAAGTAACCTCACTATAACATGGTTTCACTTATAACAAGGTCTGCTTCTATGAACCAAAGGATAGCATTATAATGAGGTTGTACTGTACTTGCTCAAAGACACTACATGACAGAGGTAGGTATTAAACCCAGGCAGAACCTCTCACTCTGGAGTCCTGTACTGTACCACTATACCAACTTACTTCCCTTCGATTCGTGTCAAGAGAAAACTAGATTTTTGCCTAAGAAAAAGGAGCAGATCAGCCGTGCAGTAACTGCACAGTTAATCAGCAACTTTGTTTTCGCTACATGGATAGTAGAATTCCCCTACTACTAGTATCCAAAATATCAAGCTTCTAGCTAGCTTCTGTGACTGTACAAGCCGGTATGTGTTGGACCTGGTTGGAAACCCCAAGGACCGGTTTTCTCGCGTCCCGGTTCAGACAAAATAGAACAAACCTTCCATATTTGTATTATGGCCATGGGAATGTTCCTCATGTGAATGACCATGACTCCCATGGCTGTGACCTTGACCTCCATGGCTATGACCATGACCTCCACCATGGCTATGACCATGTGCTCCTCGGAAGGCAAATATTCCTATCAAGTTGACCAGCAAGCCCAATACTGAAACGACCTGTCACAAAGAAAGATCTTGTTATTATTGTGGTTGGGCTTTACACCCTTACCGACAGCTAAGGAGTGTATTTAAAAGCCTTCTGAATGGGATCATTTGGTTTACAAGGCAAAAATGACTTAGCTACTATGCCACAGCTTCTGCTAAAGTATTGAATTGACCAACTACTAGATCCCAGACTGGTTTGATTTTTTAGCATTGAGGCTTTGGTTAACAATTTTGCATCATATCGGGATTGACCACTGTTTACCTGATATCTTAACAAGTACAATACTGAGGATAAACTGTCATCCTCCAGGACAAAACAAAGTCATATGGCTACAGCTTTGACTAAGGACATAAAGCATTAATCAACCAAAATAAACAAAACCGATTGAGCAGTGCAGAGCAGTTTTCATCAGGATAACATGTCCATGAAAAGTATATCCCCTCGAACCCCACTTGGGGTTTAGATGGTCATACAATTTTTCTTGTTTTTGTTCCAAAACATAGATTGTGATTGTTTTGTTAGAACTGCCTCATCAAGGCTGCCGTGTTCAAATGTGTACCCACAATCTATGTTTTGAGTAAAAATGAAAAAAGAAAAAAAAAATCCACTGAAAATTTTCAATCTTTACAACTTCGGAAAAATCTGTATATTACATAGGCATGTTTTCCTTATGTGATTGATTTTTCACCTACCAGTAACCTATTTGTGTCTATTTCTGGTGGTTCCATCAATCTGTGTAGTGATTCTGAGAACACAAACGTTGCTATGACGACTAGAAACAGGCCATTTATAAAACCTGATAACACCTCCACTCTGTCAAACCTGTGAGGAGAAAATAAATAAATTTTCAGGAATACAATCCAAAAAAATAAAAAGACAATAACTGTTAAGTTATAAAGTACTAATTTTTAATCATAAATTAATTTATATTTATTTTGTCTAAATGCTGACAGAAGCAAAAAAGCATAATGTTACTCATACTAATCATGCTTCCATGTATGTATCTGTATTTCCTTTTTATCTACATGTTAAACAATACGAAGGGCGTTCAAAAAGTTCGCAGAAAAGTGCCATCATATTCTTATTTTGTAAATCAGCCAAATTAAACTATTACAGTTATATAGACAAACATAATTTGTACTTATACAGCAAATTTTGCTGCTCTTGCATGAATACAATGTTAACAGTGGTTGCTATGGAAACCGTACATCACAATTACCGGCCCACTTTTGTTCATTTTTGCAAAAAGTCGAAGTTGAATGATGACGTTGCATTTGATAGTTTACCGTGCCTTTTTCACCAAACTTTCTATGAGTAAAGTTCAATATGTTTGTGGTGAGCATATGACTTCATATAAGTGTGTGACGTCATTTGGGCGTAAAGCGGCAATATTGTTTAGTGGGTATGCCTAAAATGCGAAGGGAAGAACGGTATTCTATACATTGTGTGTTTGGAACGGACTATAAAAGAAAGGAACACTGCTAAGAGCAGAAAGCGCATATGGCAACAAGGAAATTAAGAAACGGCAATCAACAAGTAGTATGCATGATTTCTACATGACCAGAAAAGCGTCCATGTCGACTCGCGCAGCGTAACGTCCAATAACGTCATACTGTCAAAAATGATCGTCGTGATAGAAAAAGAGTAGAATTCGTGAAATACACAACATATCGAATTGTAGTTTTGGCACAATTAACCGCATTATACACACAGAACTGACAATCAGGCCCCCGTATGCCAGGTAGATTCCAAAAATGCTTAAGAGCTAGCCAACAACAGCATGAATGCATATAGCATGACGTTGTTATGTCATTGGGCAGGTTTTACTGTTGTTACCTTAGAAACGCATGTGATTTAATGACTAATTTTCATCCGATTTTATTCAAATTTTGTGCATATGTTTATATACAACATGCCTAGAGATCGTGAATTTCCCATAAAAACTAAGCACTGAGTCTATGCTAAAAGAAATGAGCCACCACATGGGAAAACCAACAATCTGCATAGGCGAAAACAAAGGCGCAGATCAGCTTCGCAGTAACTGCGAAGCTGATCAGCGCCTTTGTTTTCGCTACTTGGATAGTACAATTTTTCTTCTACTTAAATCCGAAATTTCAAGCTTCTAGCTCTTTTCTTTGCTTGTACAGGTCAGTTTGTGTCAGACCTGTTCAGAAATCACATTGTTGGTTTTCCCAAGAGGCGGCTCAAATCAGTTTCAACAGCTTACCCATAGGAAAATATTCTCGTCGGTTTCCATCTGGTCATAACAGCTGCATACAGACCCATAACTAGAGCTGAACAGTCAAACAACATGTGAAAACCATCCGATATTAAACCCAGGCTATTGGTCCAAACACCATACACAAGCTCAACGAAGGTGAACATCTAAAACAATCAAGAATATCAATGACGTATTAAACTTAGTATGGGCTAAATATACTGGACAAAAAAGAAACACCACATACAAATTTAGGGCCATATATATAAATAGTTGTTGATATTATATGATCAACAGCTATGGTCATACAGAGATGTTACGCGTGCATTGTGATTCCAAGATAGTGTAAGCCTATAATTTGGGTAAAGGTGTTTCACTGAAACCTCCTAAGCTGAATAATACATGTAGGTGGGACTTG
This sequence comes from Rugalucina vietnamica, assembly GCA_964017185.1. Taxonomy (NCBI): domain Eukaryota; kingdom Metazoa; phylum Mollusca; class Bivalvia; order Lucinida; family Lucinidae; genus Rugalucina; species Rugalucina vietnamica. The sequence goes on along the minus strand of OZ024876.1, from coordinate 11,376,683 downwards.
TATCAAATGTTATTTAACACAAAATAATTCACCCAAAGGGGACTAACTTTTCTTTTATATTTCAGCGATAACTTTTTTCTTCATATGTTTTATTCAGACTACATGTATTTAGCATACAATAAATCAAACTTTCAAAGAGATACTCTCTGAAGAAGTCAAGAAGTTAAAAGATTAAGAAACTTACAAGATTAATACACAGAAAGTAGAAAATCCTCCTAGAGTCTGACTCGGCAAGTATTTGATGGAGCCCATTCTTTAACATTAACAGTGCTGACTGTGACGTCTTCTGGAGAATTTCCCCGGTAAAGCTATAGAGCGGGATACCAGATGATGAGTAACCGATGAACTTGGCTCGGTTTGTACCACTGCTGGGACCCAGCAAGATTTTGGTTGCTGAAATAGAAGGATTCACATTTGTAAATTTACTGTATTCATTTTAATTAGCACACATGCTCCAATAAGCGCACACCAAAGTCTTTTCCAAACAATTGGTGTATATGAGCCGTCTCGTGGGAAAACCAACAATGTGGTTTCCGAACAGGTCTGACACAAACCGATCTGTACAAGTACAGAAGCAGGCTAGAAGCTTGAAATTTCAGATGTAGGAAGAAGAGGGAGTGTACTATCCGTGTAGCGAAAACAAAGGCGCTGATCAGCTTCGCGGTTACCGCGAAGCTGATCTGCGTCTTTGTTTTCACATATGCAGATTGTTGGTTTTCTCCTGAGGCGGCTCATATGTAGTATTAAGCACACACTTGTTGAATTGCATAATAATGCCATATTACACCAGTTTTTGTAACTTTTGTCATCAGAATATCTTAAGAGTAGATTTACTAAATCTTAGTCTTCATGATAATATTTGGCCACTGGTTTGACTACATGAAATACATCACCATTTAAGCTTTGTACCTGCTCACTTCAGAAAATTGTGTTTGATTTAAGTGTGAAATAATTACGAGAAAATTTTATAGAGCATTTTGATGCAAGTACACACTGCACTAAATAGAATAAATTCTGCATTAATTAATGTGCCATGTATTTTTAATTGAACGGCTATTGAAAAATGATATCAACACCCTAAATATGATCAATTGAATGTATGTAATTAACACAAAATTTTAACAACTGTACAAGTGATCGTCTTAAGCTACATACCCAACCATGAGAGAATACATGTATCTCAGCATGTCTCATGGAAAGTAAATCTGCACAAAACTTACAATAGCTGTTATTTGATGATTTACATCTGTAATCCTCCGAAAAATGTCTCCCTAGTATCATATTTGATGCCCAAGCTGGTAGAAACTTTGTCCAACAGAGTGTGGTAAGGTATAGAGTGTTGAGCATAAACAATGTTAGTTCATTTGTTATTTTTTATGAATACTAACAGGGTTAACAAATTTTGGCACAGAAACTGTTTCCCAACTTAGTCTAGTGCTTTAGAGCTTATCTGACCTTTCTCATCATTTAAATGTACTTAGGGCAATACGAAAACTTGCCCATGCAATATACAAAGATTTTTGAAGTTGTAAAAAATGAAAATTTTAAGTAGATTTTTTTTTATCTTTTTCTTATTTTTGCTGATAACATAGATTGTGGATACCCGTTAGAACCGCCTCACTGAGGCAGTTCTAAGGAGTACCCACAATCTATGTTTTGGAGCAAAAATAAGAAAATTAGGTATACCCCTGCATACCCCAGTTTTGCTATGCAAAAGTGGAGTTCAGGGGGGTATACATTACACAAACATATTTTCCTGATGGGTGTCAAGTACCTGTGATTTTAATACAGGTCAACCTCATTATAACGCTATCTTTGGGGTCCAAGGAAACAGACCGTGTTATAAGTGAACCGTGTTATAATGAGGTTATTTACAATAGACATATAGCAAAATAATCATTCTGGGAGCCATGACATGGCCGTGTTATATTGAGAACTGCCTTATAATGAGGCGTGTTACAATGAGGTTGAACTGTATTATTTTTTTTTCGAATACAGTCCAACCTGTATTAAGCAAGCCCTGTATCAAGCAAGCACCTGTCTTAAGCAAGCACTTTCATTTCCCCCCACTTGATTTTACATGTAAATGAACCTCTATTAAGCAAGCACCTGTCTTATGTGGCCAGAGGCCACTAGTTTCTGTCCCAATTTTGGCTTTAAGCAGCCACTCATTTCATCAATTACATAAAAATGAAGTATTTTGACATGGATATTTAAACTCTGTCAGGTGTCAAAATTTCTTCACACCTTCCAGATGCCATAATACATTGTTTATTGTCTCAAAAGATAATCCTAGACAACTTGTCTGGGCATTTTGGAGAACTTAGTGACAGTTACCACTGACAGTGGCAGTGCTATTATTTGTTTCTACATTAGCTAACATGGTTTGGTTAGGATGCCCACCCTAGTGTTAGAATTTATTACCTTTATTAAGCAAGCACCTGTCTTAAGCAAGCAATTTTAGTGTTTCCCTTGGCCGCTTGCTTAAGACAGGTTGGACTGTAATTACCTAGCATAAAACTTCCTAAACTAAAGATAACTCCATATGAGATGACATGGTCCTCTGTAATGATCTCCCTTAGTCTGTTGATGGTTGTAATCTGTGCTGTCATTGGATGATTCCATAGCAGAGCCAACAGGAATGCACTCACAGATATTGCGTAATGCCCATATTCTGCCGCCTTTGTCGGCTGTAGATGATTACTTGCAACAGCCTCGATGTAGTAGTCAATAATGAAGATGAAGAATACTATCAGGATCAGGGGAAAGAGAAGATGTAACCATGACGACACCTGAAATATATGAGAGGCATCATGAAAAAACAACAATGTAGTTTTCAAATGGTTTGATACAAACTGTCCTGTACAGTCTCAAAAGAGGCTGGAAATTTTAGATTAAGAAAAAAGGAGAAATTGTACTATATGTGTAGCGAAAACAAAGGCACTGATCAACTTAGCAGTTACTGTGAAGCTGATCTGCGCCTTTTTTTCTCATATGCAAAATGTTGGTTTTCTCATCACTAACACACGAACGAACAAGCATCTTCTGAATTTCCAAGCATGTGTGACATATACATGCCTGCTAAGCTACAGAATATGACTACTGTCTGCACACCATCTTTCAGAAACTGCATTTTTCAAAATCACACTTTTCTGAAACACCACAAGAAAAATATGGCCATGTCATCTTTTTGCAACCCAAAAGTCGTAAAAAGTGCCGCAAAAATTTTGAAAATTGGTACACTAATAAAACAATTATGCTCAAAAATTATTTTGAATAGGCCTTTTGCATGTGCAAGGGAGGTAATCCAAACACCTTAAAATGAAAATCAAGCAAATCTGTGGAATAATTTTAAGAGTTTGGCACTCAGCTATACATTTTTTTGGTTTGGTGCATTCTAAATGAAAAATAACTAATTAGGATTTTTTTGCGGGAAAATAGTTACTTCCCTTGTTAACATTTTTGCGATGGAAAAAGCCCTATTCAAAATTATTTTCTGGCATAAAACTTTTATTTGTTTATCGATTTTCAAAATTTTTCAAGCACTTTTTAAGACTGTTGGAATGCAAAATGCTGACATGTTAATATTTTTTTTGAGGTCTTACAGAAAAGTGAGATTTTGAAAAATGCAGTTTCTGGAAGATGGCGTGCAGACAGTAGTTTGTATTAAATTTGGTTTTAGAAACTGGAGAAATTGGTTTCTCTCCACAGCTTAGGCAGGTGTTAATAAAAATCTGCAATTGAGCCGCCTCGTGGGAAAACCAACAATGTGGTCTCCAAACAGGTCCGACACAAACCTACCTGTACAAGCACAGAAAAGAGCTAGAAGCTTGAAATTTCGGATTTAAGTAGAAGAGGAATTGTACTATCCAAGTAGTGAAAACAAAGGCGCTGATCAGCTTCGCGGTTACCGCGAAGCTGATCTGCGTCTTTGTTTTCGCATATGCAGATTGTTGGTTTTCCCATGAGGGGGCTCATTTCTCATCTCATCTGTTGAGTAGAAGTTTTATGTAGCAGTTTAAGGATATTTTGGGGAAAAAAAACCTATAGCTGATCGCTGTTCAGCGCCTTTGTTTTCGCCACATGGATAGTACAATTCCTCTGCTTTCTAAATCCAAAATTTCCAACCTCTAGCCATCTTCTTTGCTTGTACAGCTCAGTTTGTGTCAGACCTGTTCAGAAACCACATTGTTGGTTTTCTCATGATACAGCTCAAATGTTAAGTTAGTGTATAGCAGTCTATTCAAGTAAACTAGTCCTTATTAATTAGTATAATTAATCTTTTCCATTCTAATCCTATTTATTACTTGCATGTCAAATACTTTATATGATGTATAATGAATTTAACATAAAAAGATGTTTTAAACATAATGCTCTACCCACCTGCATATCACCTGTGGCTGAGACCAGCAGTGCCCAGGGGCCCAGAATGAGCCCTTGTAGAAGAGTTGATAGAGCATGCAACCTCTTGGCCCCTCCCACATCCACAGACAATTTCTTCGCCGCACTACTATAACCCACTTGTAGACATAGGGTTAGGAATAATAGGACAACTCCACCCTAACAATGAAAAAAAAACATGGTTAGTAAACATTTAGTAATTTAAAAAGTACCTGGGAGCAGTTGTTCTAAACTTTGTTAGCTTAATGCTCTCGTTAAGCCCTCAATTTGTTAACTATATATCAACTTCAAAAGCAAAATTAATGCACCGTTATTTGAGCCGCCACATGGGAAAACCAACAATCTGCCTAGGCGAAAACAAAGGCTCAGATCAGCTTCGCGGTAACCGCGAAGCTGATCAGCGCCTTTGTTTTCGCTAATCGGATAGTACAATTCCTCTTCTACTTAAATCCAAAATTTCAAGCTTCTAGCTCTTTTCTGTGACTGTACAGGTCGGTTTATGTTCGACCTGGTCGGAAACCACATTGTTGGTTTTCCCACAAGGCGGCTCATATTACACCAGGTCCTAATCTTTGCTTACTTTTACCTTTTCTATGAATTTCCTATTTAAGTGTAACTTTTATTTTGTAAATTATCTTTTTTTTTTTTTTTTTATTTATTAGATCTAGCTAATTCTTGAAGTTGTGTAAGAGAATATGTACAGCCTACAAAGCTAGCTTATAGTAGGTAATTCCTTATTGACAAGAACAAAATTTGCACATAATAGCAAAAATTAAGTTCTAATAATAGCAAAAATTAAGTTCTAATGAACATTTCAGAATTTACAGTTTTCCCCTCAGTATAAATCTTACCTTGTGATCCGACCATCCCACCATATTAATGATGTGGTAGAAAATATGAGTCAAAAAGTTGTAATGTTTATGACTAGCTGAGATAAGTTAAGGATCAACTTTGCATACAAGACCATGATGCATTCTTCAACAGAAATCTTAGTTACTGTGCAGTCCGGTAACATTGTGCACCTAAGATACTCTATGCCAGGTTTGCCTTGAAATATGAGCCGTGTTGCGAGAAAACCGGTCTTCTGGGTTTCCGAACAGATCAGACACAAACCAAGCTGTGCAAGCACAGAAAATGAATAGAGGATGGAAAAGTAAAGGAATCATACTATCTGTTTAGCGAAAACAAAGGCGCTGATCAGCTTCGCAGTTACTGCAATGCTGATCTGTGCCTTTGTTTTAGCATATACAAAGAGTTGGTTTTGTCATGAGGTGGCTCAAATATAAACATTGTCTAATAACACTTGTCATGAGAAGTTTAAGTGACTTAATAATTATAACTCCATAGGATGAAATGCTAACTATTTCCATTAGCTTTGGAAATATCAAAGACAATTTTATGGTAACCTGTAATGTATTCACAGTTGTACTTCAGTCAACATGGCAGCCTTACGTTTAATTAGACACACAAGCTGGAATGAAAATTGTGCTATATATGGTGCCAGGTGGCACAAAAATGTCATCACACAGTGTATCAAGATTAACCAAATTCACAAACTTCACAGAATATCTCTGAATTAATCATAGACACTATTTTTAGTGTCAATTATGCAAAACAGCATAGGTAGCCACATCCTATTTGTTAAGGGCTGTGCAATGTTAGGGGACTCAAATGTAATAATCCTATGATGTAGGTTCAGTTGGCAATTCTTTCAATATCCTTGCAAAAGCTGAAGCCTTACATTACCAAATGAGACATGCCTCCTATGGTCAACTATGGACTAGACTGAAGAACAATAAATATATTTTAACCTGCGCCATGACAAAACTGATTTTTTTTGTAGTTTTGCAGTACTGCAAAGCTGATCAGCATCATTGTTTTCGCTTCATGGATAGAAAAATTCCTCTTCTTATTAAATCCAAATTTTAAGTTTTAAGCTTGTTCTTGTGACTGCACAGGTCGGTTTGTGTCGGAGTTGGTCGGAAACCCCAAAAACCTGTTTTCATATGTCACGGCTCATTTATAAATTGTATTAGAGGATTACTTTTGCTTCACAGTTTCAAACCAACACAAATATTTTGGGGCTGGCTTTCCCTTTTGCTTTAAATTTACTCAATATTTGAGCCGCCCCATGGGAAAACCAACAATCTGCATAGGCGAAAACAAAGGCGCAGATCAGCTTCGCGGTAACCGCGAAGCTGATCAGCGCCTTTGTTTTCGCTTCTCGGATAGTACAATTCCTCCTCTACTTAACTCCAAAATTTCAAGCTTCTAGCTCTTTTCTGTGCTTGTACAGGTCGGGTTGTGTCAGACCTGTTCGAAAACCACATTGGTTTTCCCACGAGGCGGCTAATTTGACAAAAGGATATCTTCATGATCACCATTATGTGTCATGTGATCTAGCATTTCATCATGGTCAAACAGGAGCAGAGAGATCACTGCAACAACGAAACATAAAGCTCCTCGCATCTGAAACATACACAAAGCATGATGAGCATCAGGAAAACATGTCTGTGAAATATATACCCCTTAAACCCCGATTATATATAGAAAAACTGGCATTTGCAGGGGTATACCTGTTTTTCTTTTTGCTCCAAAACATGGATTGTGGGTACTCGTTAACACTGCTTTGGCCAGTTCTAATGTGTACCCACAATCTATGTTTTGAGCTAAAAATACGAAAAATACCAAAAATGTTCTACTGAAAACTTTCAATTTTTACAACAAAAATCTGTATATTACATGGGCATGTTTTTGTAATGTTTAGATATTTTCTTGTGACTTTTATGTAAGGATTTTTTCAATTTCTGTATCATTATCAAATCTGAAGTACTGGCTGGTGGATAGCATATGCGCTGCCTCATGAGGAAACCAACAATGTGGTTTTTGAACAGATCCGACACAAACCAAGCTGCACATGCACAGGAGATGGCTAGAGGCTGGAAATTCCGGATAAATAAAGTAGAAGAATTGTACTATCCTTGTAGTGAAAACAAAGGCGCTGATCAGCTTTGCGTTTACCGCAAAGCTGTTCTGCCTCATTGTTTTCGCATATGCAAATTATTGTTTTTCTCATGTGCAGCTCATACAGTATATGCTTAGTAATCAAAAGGTTGCGGGTTCAATATCCAGCTGGTACATGCCAGTCACTATAAAGGTGACAAATGTACATCCCGACATAGTAAACGCAAACCGCTCCTAGGGTATAACTTTTTTTAAAGTCCCTGTCTAAGGAGCGAAAACTCACAACCCCTGATATATATAAGAGCTGTCGCAGGACAGCGTAGCTCGCCTGACTTGTGCTTTGCCACGAAATCAATTAAAATCTATGACCAAAGACATTGACCTCAATGTCACTCAGGTGGGTCGTGATGGTACAGCATAAAACTTCAGACCAATATCTACCAACATGCTAAGTTCAACTTGAATCATCTACATATTTGATATAGACTTAACATAAAATTTCTAAGTCTGTGACCTTGACCACAGGTATGTCAAGATGCTACAGCATAAAAACTTAAGAATAATATCTAACAGCAAACTAGACCCATCCATCTGTTCCAGCCATATACAGTTCAAAACACTTTAAGCAATAGCTTTAACATAAAATTTCAAAGTCTGTGACCTTGAACTGAAGGTTACCCAGGTGGGTCATGATGGTACTGCATAAAACTTCAGACCAATATCTACCAACATGCAAAGTATCAACTTCCAAGAGATATAGACTTATAAAAACTATAACCAAAAACTTTAACACAAAATTTCTAAGTCTGTAACCGTGACCTCAAGGTCACCCAGGTGGGTCATGATGGTACAGCATAAAACACCAGACCAATATCTACCAACATGCAAAGTATCAAGTTGATCCATCAACAACTTCAAGAGATATAGACTTATAAAAACTTTAACCAAAAACTTTAACACAAAATTTCTAAGTCCGTGACCTTGACCTCAAGGTCACCCAGGTGGGTCATGATGGTACAGCATAAAACTTCAGACCAATATCTACCAACATGCAAAGTATCAACTTGATCCATCCACAAGTTCAAGAGATATAGACTTATAAAAACTATAACCAAAAACTTTAACACAAAATTTCTAAGTCCATGACCTTGACCTCAAGGTCACCCAGGTGGGTCATGATGGTACAGCATAAAACTTCAGACCAATATCTACCAACATGCAAAGTATCAACTTGATCCATCCACAACTTCAAGAGATATAGACTTATAAATACTTTAACCAAAAACTTTAACATTTTGAGCAACGCCGACGCTAACGCTAACGCCAACGCCGACGCCGGGGTGACTGCAATAGCTCTTCCTGTACTTTCGTACAGGCGAGCTAACAAGGCTATTGGCTTAACACGTAAGCCAGAAAGAAAAGAATTATAGGTAAGAAATGTGAACCACTTAAATGAGATATCCAATGTTTTGCATATGCAAAAAAACATAAGCGCAGATTAAACCGCAAAGCTGATCAGCACCTTTGTTTTCGCTACAGGGATAATACATTTCCTCTCCTTTCTAAATCCAAAATTTCAGCCTCTAGCCATCTTCTGTGCTTGTACAGCCTGGTTTATGTTAGACCTAGTCAGAAACCACAATGTTGGTTCTCTCATGTCATGGCTTAGATGGTGCTCACCTTTGAGGGACCTGCCCCATAGAAAACTGCTGTAGCCCATGCTATAACTACCAGATCACTGTGCTCATACAGTAAAATTGTCCTGCAACAAATGAGCCGCCTCATGGGAAAACCAAGAATCTGCATAGGCGAAAACAAAGACACAGATCAGCTTCGCGGTGACCGCGAAGCTGATCAGCGTCTTTGTTTTCGCAACTCGGATTGTACAATTCATCTTCTACTTAAATCCGAAATTTCAAGCCTCTAGCCATCTTCTGTGAGTGCACAGGCCGGTTTGTGTCAGACCTCTTCGGAAACCACATTGTGTTTTCCCACGAGGTGGCTCAAATGGTATTAGAATTGTTTCAACTTGTGGTAATGCTGAGAGCAACACTTGTTACATACATCTTATTTAATGAATGAAAGAAGGAAATGTATATTTACATGTAGCTGGGATTTAAAAACCAACTGAACAAATTGAATTTTTCGAAAAATTGGTATTATATTTTAATAAAATGATTTATAATAGAAATTTAATAGGAATGGTAAACGTCTTAAAAAAACAGTAGTTTAAAAAGATTGGTGTTCGAATTCGGACTGTACCATAACTTTCCTAAATCTAGAATAGGCCTCTAGCCTAAGTCTACTGTTATACTAAATGGTTTGTGTTGGGCTGGTCAGACAAGTTATCGCATGCCAAAGATCAAATCAGCCTGTGCATGAGAAAACAAACACTTTGGGTTCCGACCAGGTCTGACACACCGGGCTGTACAGTCACAGAAGATGGTTGAGGCTGGACATTTTGGATTTAGAAAGTAGAGGAATGGTACTATCCGCGTAGTGAAAACAAAGGCATGATCAGCTTCGCAGTTACTGCGAAGCTGATCTGCGCCTTTGTTTTCGCCTATGCAGATTGTCGGTTTTCCAATGCGGCGGCTCATTAATGTTCTTTTGTTTGTTCGTTTTACAACTTAACATCCCAGTCAACAGTGAAGGTCATGTCTGGACCTTGTTTCCATTTTATGGGACATCTAACCAACATTTGAATTTTATGACACCTGATCATTCTGATTTTATGACACGTGCTGCCGCACCAGAAAAACAACAATCTGCATATGCAAAAACATAGATGCAGATCAGCTGTGCAGACACTGCACAGCTGATCAGCATCTTTGTTTTTGCTACACAGTAGTACAATTCTTCTTAAATCCAAAATTTCAAGCTTCTAGTCTGCTCCTGTGACTGTACAGGCTGGTTTGTGTCAGACTTGGTTGGAAACCCAGAGGAGTCCTGTTTTCACACATCGCAGTTCATATATACCTGAGAGGTCCACATAGAGAGAGCCCAAACATCCAGGACATACTGAGCAAGGCACCGAGGAAGGCATGACGGCTGATACGAAACCACTGGAATAACAACAATAGACCAGAGGACCAATGGTCCTGTAACGCTCACCTGAGACCTGAGATATATACATGTACCAATAAACTTGTTAGACCAGAATGGTACAATGCATGTATATAACCCTAGGGCAGGGTCAGAATAACTCCTGGAGTCAATGTCTTTTTCAAATCATAAAAATTCAGTCCATTTGCCAATTAACTGCAAGTTTTGTCCTTCAAATGACATTTTAACAATTTTCTCCATTCAAATGCATGGGCGATCTAAGTTGACCTTGCCGTGAAATAGGTCAAGGTCATCCCAGTGTCATGATTTATATAAATTTTGTAGACCTTTGTTCCTTAATGCTTCATGCCAAGTTTCAAAATCATAGGCCTTCTGGTTCTGAAGAAGAAGATTTTTAAAATTTTTTGCTATTTATAGCCATGGCGGCTATCTTGGTCATGTGACCTTGACCATTTATATAAACTTTCATTTCCTCTTCCTAAGGATGCTCCACATAAAGTTTGGCTTTGCTTGGCTAAGCAGTTTCTGAGAAAAAGCTGTTTCAATATTATGGTCATCTACATGTATATAGCTCCGGGGCAGGGGCAGACAACCCCTGGGCCTAAAATTTTTTCATAAGCATAAATCTTCTGTCCATTTGCTCATTCCTACCAAGTTTTCTGCCATTACATGACATTTTCCTATTTTTTCCCATTCAAATGCATGGGCGACCTAAGTTGACCATGCCGTAAAATAGGTCAAGGTCATCCCAGGGTCATGATTTATATAAATTTTGTAGAGCTCCATTCCCAGATGCTTCATATCAAGTTTCAAAATCATAGGCCTTCTGGTTCTGAAGAAGATTTTTAAACGTTTTTGCTATTTATAGCCATGGCGGCCATCTTGGTCATGTGACCTTGACCATTTATACAAACTTTCATTCTTTCTTCCTAAGGATGCTCCACACAAAGTTTGGCTTTGATTGGCCTAGCGGTTTCAGAGAAGAAGATGTTTCAATATTATGGTCATATACATGTATATAGCCCCGGGGCAAGGGCAGACAACCCCCTGGGCCCAAAATTTTTTCTTAAACATAAATCTTCTGTCCAGTTGCTCATTTTTAGCAAGTTTTCTGCCATTTAATTACATTTTCCTATTTTTTCCCATTCCAATGCATGGGAGACCTAAGTTTACCTTGCCCTAAAATAGGTCAAGGTCATCCCAGGGTCATGATTTATATAAACTTTGTAGAGCTCCATTTCCAGATGCTTCACAACAAGTTTCAAAATCATAGGCCTTCTGGTTCTGAAGAAGAAGATTTTTAAACGTTTTTGCTATTTATAGCCATGGTGGCCATCTTGGTCATGTGACCTTGACCATTTATACAAACTTTCATTCCCTCTTCCTTAGGATGCTCCACACAAAGTTTGGCTTTGATTGGCCTAGCGGTTTCAGAGAAGAAGATGTTTCAATATTATGGTCATATACATGTATATAGCCCCGGGGCAGGGGCAGACAACCCCCTGGGCCCAAAATATTTTCTTAAACATAAATCTTCTGTCCATTTGCTCATTTCTAGCAAGTTTTCTGCCATTTAATTACATTTTCCTATTTTTTCCCATTCCAATGCATGGGAGACCTAAGTTGACCTTGCCGTAAAATAAGTCAAGGTCATCCCAGGGACATGATTTATATAAACTTTGTAGAGCTCCATTCCCAGATGCTTCACACCAAGTTTAAAAAAAAAATCATAGGCCTTCTGGTTCTGAAGAAGAAGATTTTTAAACATTTTTGCTATTTATAGCCATGGCTGCCATCTTGGTCATGTGACCTTGACCATTTATATAAACTTTCATTACCCCTTCCCAAGGATGCTCCACATGAAGTTTGGCTTTGATTGAACTAGCGGTTTCAGAGAAGAAGATGTTTGAATATTATGGTCATATACATGTATATAGCCCCGGGGCAGGGGCAGACAACCCCCAGGGGCTAAAATTTTCCATTAACATTAATCTTCTGTCCATTTGCCTATTCCCAGTAAGTTTTACCCATTAAATAGCATTTTACCATTTTTTCCCATTTAAATGCATTGGCGACCTAAGTTGACCTTGCCGTAAAATAGGTCAAGGTCATCCTACGGTCATGATTTATATAAACTATGATGGACCCGCGTCCCCGATGCTACATACCAAGTTTCATGGAAATCAGCCCACTGGTTCTGAAGAAGAAGATTTTTAAAGGTTTTTGCTATTTATAGCCATGGCGGCCATCTTATATAAACTTTCGTTCCCCCTTCCTAAGGATACTCCACATGAAGTTTGGCTTTGATTGGCCAAGCGGTTTCAGAGGAGAAGATCTTTGAAATTGTGGACGATGGACGGACGGACGACGGACGACGACGGATGGACGCCGGAGCATGGGTATACTATAAGCTCACCTGTGAGCCTTCGGCTCAGGTGAGCTAAAAACTGTCATGAAGATATATGAGCCTGTGCGTGAGAAAACCAACACTTTGTGTTTCCGACCAGGTCAGACACAAACCGGCCTGTACAGTCACAGACGATGGTTAGAGGCTGGAAATTTTGGATTTAGAAAGTAGAGGTACTATCTGTGTAGCGAAAACAAAGGGGTTGATCAGCTTCGCAGTTACTGCGAAGCTGGTCTGCGCCTTTGTTTTCGCATAGGCAGGTTGTTTTTTTTCTCATATGTACACTTCACTAGACATGATTTGGACTATCGCTCCACCACTCATTTAAATCAAGGAAAAATCAAGGAAAAACAAAGATTATTTGTTTGCTATGCTAAGCTTAATGTCCCAGCCAACAATTTTCCGTGCTTTCAGAAAGCAATTTTAACTCCTTCTGGCAAGTACCAGCACTACAGGGTATAAATGTTTGTTTGTTGTTTGTATTGAGGCTTAACGTCTCAGTCAACAATTTTTCAGTCATGTCGGGACGGAGCCAACTCTTCCTGGGTTTAACCAGTACTGTAGGGAGCTGATGTGTCTTGCTCCAGGACACAACACGGTGATGCCTGTGGGGATAGAACCCAAGAACTCTTGATTCCAAGTCCGATGCTTTTCCACTACGCCATTGCGCTCCCTATGGTGTAAATGTGTCCTACTCACGGACATAACCAGGCCCTGGGGTTATAAAAACCAGAGGACCAATGGTCCTGTAAACGCTAACCTGAGATCTGCTGTATATACGAATGTTACAGAAACTAGAAAAAGTGCCTTGAGAGGCACGTATACCCCCGGCTGATAGCCACCAAGCCCCCTTCCCTACCCCCTACCTAAGCAATCCGGCACATGCTCACCCCTGACATTGAACCTCACATCACCAACGAAAAACAGTACCCTTATCAAGTATATTTTAGAAACCACCAAGCCCCCTTCCCTACCCCCTACCTAAGCAATCCGGCACATGCTCACCCCTGACATTGAACCTCACATCACCAACGAAAGACAGCACCCTCATCAAGTACATTTTAGAAATAAGCAGTAAAAGTACTTTACATACAAACATGGGGAAGTGTAGTTTTAGAATGACATATCTATTTTAGAGCGGTATACAGAGCTGACGTGTATACCCAATCTAGGACATAAGCGCGGACATTTTGGGTCAGGTCCTCAGTCCTAGATTGAAATGAAATTAGAATGTCATTCTTATAAAAAAAAAAAAAAAAAAAAAATAAGATGTGCTAGATTTTGACCTCTAGCCCCACCCCCAGCATGTACCCTAGTGTCTAATGTCATTAGAAGCAAGGCAAACCTTATAGAGTACCTATGGGGGCAAGTATGAATGATTTCTTAACATGATAGTAAAAAAAAGTACAGAAAATAAAAAAAGTACTTAAAATACAATTATTAAAGAAGTTCTAGATTTTGACCTCTAGCCCCCCCCCCCCCCCCCCCCGGCACATAGACCCTAGAGTCTTAATCTTACATGGTACCTATAGTCTAAGTATGAATGTGTTCTGGCAAGACTTAGTGGAAGTCAAAAAAACAGACTTACAGAAAGTTTATCATGGTATATATCATATAAAAATTTGTCCTAGATTTTGACCTCTAGCCCCACCCCTGGGGAGGGTAACCAGGATTTGGTGACATTGAATATGAAAGCAAACCCTAAAGGGTATCTATGAACTATATAAGAATACATTCCTATGATTGTTTGTTAAGATATGAACTTAAGAGAAGAAACATTAACATTGTAAACAGCACATTTTAAAGGTGACCTAGATTTTGACCTCCAGCCCCACCCCTGGGCAAGGACCCTGGGGTCCGAACTCATGGAAACAAAGCAAACCCTATAGGGTACCTATGGTCCAAATATGAATAGTTTCTGACCATTGGTTCATGAGATATACACCTCTAGAGCAACTTTAACCAAAACTTTGACATAAATTCTACGAACGTTCCGGAATTACGAAGAAACGAACTAACGAACGAACGAACGAACGAACGAACGAACATACGAACGGACGAACGGAAAAGCGAAAACTATATACCCGTCAGCATAAATGCCGGGGGTATAAATAGTCCCAGTATAGGGGCAGGTGAAGCCCTTGGGCCATTATTTTTTTCAGAATAATCAATACACTGTCCATACAAGTTTTTCCCTTCAAATGACATTTTAACAGTTTACCCATTCAAATACATAGGCAGCCCATGCTGACCTTGCCTTAAAATAGGTCAAGGTCATCACAGGGTCATGATTTATACATACATTGTAGTACTTGAGTCATCGATGCTTCATGCCAAGTTTTTTCGAAATCGGTCCACCGGTTCCGGAGAAGAAGATTTTTGAAGGGTTTATACCATATATGGGCATGGCGGCCATCTTGGTCATGTGACCTAGATTATTTATATACATATTGATTCATCTATTCTATAATTCTATATATGCTTCACATGAAATTTGGCTTTGATTGGCCAAGTGGTTTCAGAGGAGAAGATAATTGAATATTATGGTAATATACATGTATAATGCCCCGGGCTGGGGCAAATGAGCCCCTGGGGTCCAATTTTTTTCAGAATCATTAATATTCAGTCCTACTGCCCATTTCCTGCAAGGCTTTCACTTTAAATGACATTTTATAAGTTTTCCCCATTCAAGTGCATTGGCGACCTATGTTGACCTTGCTGTAAAATAGGTCAAGGTCATCCAAAGGTCATAATTTATAAACACATTGTAGTACTTCAGTCCCCGATGGTTCATGTCAAGTTTTGTTGAAATTAGTCCATTGGTTCAGGAGAAGAAGAATTTTGAAGGGTATTTACCATATATGGGCATGGCGGCCATCTTGGTCATGTGACCTAGATTATTTATAAATACATTGATTCCCCCTTCCCATAGATGCTTCCTATAAAATTTGGCTTTGATTGGCCAAGTGGTTTCAGAGAAGAAGATCTTTGAATATTTTTGTAATATACATGTATATTGCCCCGGGGCGGGGGCAGACCAACTCCTGGGGTCCAGATTTGTTTCAGAATTACCAACCTTCAGTCCATTTGCCCATTTCCTGCAAGATTTGCCTTTCAAATGACATTTTAACAATTTTCCCCATTCAAATGCATGGGCGACCTATGTTGACCTTGCCGTAAAATAGGTCAAGGTCATCCAAAGGTCATAATTTATAAACACATTGTAGTACTCTAGTTCCTGATGCTTCATGCCAAGTTTCGTTGAAATCGGTCCAGTGGTTCCGGAGAAGAAGAATTTTGAAGGGTTTTTACCATATATGGGCATGGCAGCCATCTTGGTCATGTGACCTGGATTATTTATAAACACATTGATTCCCCTTTCCCATAGATGTTTCCTGTAAAATTTGGCTTTGATTGGCCAAGTGGTTTCAGAGAAGAAGATCTTTGCATATTTTTGTAATATAGATGTATATTGCCCCGGGGTGGGGGCAGACCAACCCCTGGGATCCAATTTTTTTTCAGAATTACCTACCTTCAGTCCATTTGCCCATTTCCTGCAAGATTTGCCTTTCAAATGACATTTTAACAATTTTTCCCATTCAAATGCATGGGCGACCTATGTTGACCTTGCCGTAAAACAGGTCAAGGTCATCCAAAGGTCATAATTTATAATCACACATTGTAGTACTCTAGTCCTCGATGCTTCATGCCAAGTTTCGTTGAAATCGGTCCAGTTGCTCCGGAAAAGAAGAATTTTGAAGGGTTTTTACCATATATGGGCATGGCGGCCATCTTGGTCATGTGACCTGGATTATTTATTATCACATTGGTTCCCCCTTCCTATAGATGCTTCATATAAAATTTGGCTTTGATTGGCCAAGCGGTTTCAGAGAAGAAGATCTTTGAAAATGGTGGACGACGGACGGACGGACGACGGATCATGGCCATCCTATAAGCTCACCTTGTGAGCCTAACGACTCAGGTGAGCTAAAAAATTCATGCTCAGCTCAGTTGAGACCAAAATTTAAACTGCTAATAAATGACAAAATAGCCTGATTAAATTGAAATTTCAGGTTGAGATCACCAAAGACTGTAATTTATCTGGCTCATAAATGTTGTTAAAATGCCAACAAATTGTTGGCATTTTAACTTTTATGAGTAGGATAAATTGAATTGAGCTGAATTGAGCATGAAAAAAGTTTTATAACTTCAAGGCCAGGTGGAGATAGGTTTCAGAGTCCTTCTCTCAACCATTATGTCACCCACTCCCTTAAAACAAAGACTTCCTTCACATCAGATTCTATTGCAAAATGTATACACAATTACCCACATACATTTGTTTGTCATGGATTTTTGTCTTAAATGTTGTGGTATTTGAACTGACAAGCCGTGTCCTTTCAATATTAATATGAACCGCGTCATGAGAAAACTAAAGTTTTGCCTATGCGAAAACAAAGACACAGATCAGCTGTGCAGTATCAGCTGATCAGCATCTTTGTTTTCACTACACAGTGGTACAATTCTTCTTCTTCTTAAATCTGAAATTTCATGCTTCTAGCCTTCTTCTGCGAATGTACAGGCTAGCTTGTGTAGGACCTGGTCGGAAACCCAAAGACCACTTTTCTCATGACACTGTTCAAATACAATATCTGGTCAAGATCAAGAAATGGCAACAGTATATTCCCAATTATATGTCACAAATCCATCATCAGGCAGTTTTTTGTGTGAAATGTTGTGTTTTCTAAGCGTTAAAAGTACATGTAGGAGTACATTTGTACATTAAAATGGGCCGGGATAACATAGAGACATAGCCAAATTGTCGTGTACCATTTCCACGGAATATATACCCACTAATACCCCAATTTTATAGTGAAATTGGGTTTACAGGGATATACTTTTTTCTTATTTTTGTTCGAAAAGAAAGATTGTGGGTATGTTAAAATCACCTCGCCAAGGAGATTCAAACTTGTACCCACAATCAATGTTTGAGCAAAAAATTTAAACAATCATTATCAATTGTTTCCCAATGAAAATTTTCAAATTTTATAGCTGAAAAATATCTGTATTTTGCATGGGCAAGGCTCATTATGAAAACATGTTCATGCAATACACAGGTTTTTTTAAGTTGTAATAATTGAAAATTTCCGATAGGAATTTTTTGATATTCTTCTTATTTTTGCTCAAAACATAGATAGTGGGTACATCTCGCCAAAATCTATGTTTTGATGCCAAAATAGGAAAAATAGGTATACCCCTGCATACCCCAGTTTTGCTATAGGGGGTATACTTTTCAAGAACAAGAATACAACTTTATTTCAATATGAATCCCAGACCACACCTGGGAGGTATATGGGAAAAAGTACAGCTATAATGCACAGTATATGGTGAAGAGAGAGAGAGAGAGAGACAGAGACAGAAGGAGACATGGGCATGTTTTCCTTATGTTTTCTTATCTTACCTGATGCTTGGATATCCTTTTACCAGAGCTGAATGGTTTCTGTAGAAAGACTAATGGTAAAGCTGCACTGAAAAGGAAATCAATCATCTCAACAGGCTCGACCAAAAATCAGCCCTCAAGGTTGCAGAGGAGTACATGTATTGTGTTAATGTCATGAAAACATATCCATGTAATGAATACCCCCTTAAACCCCACTTTCATATAGTAAAACTGGGGTTTACATGGGTATACCTTTCTTATTTCTGATCCAAAACATAGATTGTGGGTACCCATCAGAACCACCTCTGTGAGGCAGTTCTAACATGTACACACAATCAATGTTTTGAGCAAATATATTAAAAACATCAAAATTTTTGTAATGAAATTTTCAGTTTTTTTTTTTTCTGCTAAAATAATCTTTGTATATTGTATGGGCAAGTTTTCGTAATGACTTCATTTTTTAATGTTGTTGTTTTGTATCAGTTTTGTGTGCCTTTCAAAATCTTCTACTTAACAGGGTCACTGACATGACGGTTCCTTTCTCATGATTATTATCATTGTATACTCTTAAAGGATTTAATTTTTGTTTCTCGTGAAGTTTTTTTCACACCGTTTCCGGCCAAATTAAGACTAACAGTGGCAGATTACCAGTACATTCAACAGTAACTGAAAAAAATGCTCCTTTAGAAGCATGATGGTAGAAATATTTTCATGACCAATAAGAGCTGTCGCAGGACAGCGTGCTCGACTGCTTCTGACCTTTGTCAAACATAAGGCCAAACCCGACCAGTAACCCAAAGCATTATGCTCATACATCTTTTTGCCTTGATGCAATAAGGCAAAATCACTAAACCATGAAAGTTAACTATAACTACCTAAGATTTAAAGGTCTCACTCACATTGTGAAAGAAGTGTGTTCATATACCAACTGAGTGCCAAGACACAAGGCAAAATCACTGAACCGTGAAAAAAGGTCACACTGACCTATAAGTATTGCAGGGTCAAAGGTCTAGTGATACTTACTCATAATGTGAAAGAAAAATGATTATTTACCCATTCAGTGTTGAGATATAAAGCAAAATCACTGAACCATGAAATTAGGTCTTAGTGACCTATAAGTATGTTTGGGTTAAAGGTGTGGTCATACTCATTCATAATCAGAAAGAAGTATGAAAAATACCAACTGAGTGTCGAGATATAAGGCAAAATCACTGAACCATGAAATTAGGTCACAGTGACCCAGGAATACTTTACGGTCAAAGGTCTTGTCATACTCATACATATCGTGAAAGAAGTATGTTCATATACCAATTGAGTGCCGAGATATAAAGGAAAATCACTGAACCGTGAAATTAGGTCATATTGACCTAGGACTACTTTAGGGTCAAAGGTCTTGTCATACGCAAACATAGTGTGAAAGAAGTTTGTTCATAAAACCACTTGAGTGCCGAGATATAAGGCAAAGTCACTGAACCGTGAAATTAGGTCACAGTGACCTATAAGTATATTGGGGTCAAAGGTCTGGTCATACTCACTCATAATCTGAAAAAAGTATGAAAATATACTAATTGAGTGTCAAGATATAAGGCAAAATCCATGAACTGTGAAATTAGGTCACAGTGACCTAGGACTACTTCAGGGTCAAAGGTCTTGTCATACACAAACATACTTTGAAAGAAGTTTGTTCATAAACCATTTGAGTACCGAGATATAAGGCAAAAATCACTGAACCGTGAAATTAGGTCACAGTGACCTATAAGTATATTGCGATCAAAGGTCTGGTCATACTCACTCATAATCTGAAAAAAGTATGAAAATATACTAATCGAGTGTCAAGATATAAGGCAAAATCACTGAACCGTGAAATTAGGTCATAGTGACCTAGGACTACTTCAGGGTCAAAGGTCTTGTCATACGCAAACATACTTTGAAAGAAGTTTGTTCATAAACCATTTGAGTACCGAGATATAAGGCAAAATCACTGAACCGTGAAATTAGGTCACAGTGACCTATAAGTATATTGGGGTCAAAGGTCTGGTCATACTCACTCATAATCTGAAAAAAGTATGAAAATATACTAATTGTGTGTCAAGATATAAGGCAAAATCACTGAACCGTGAAATTAGGTCACAGTGACCTAGAAGTATATTGGGGTCAAAGGCCTGGTCGTACTAACTCATAATCTGAAAGAAGTAAGAAAATATACTAATTGAGTGTCAAGATATAAGGCAAAATCACTGAACCATGGAAAGTAGGTCAACCGACCCTTACCGTCATGACACACAAGTCAGTGTCACAGTCAAAAGATGAATGACCAACCATCCTCCTAAGTTGTTTCTATTAAGAAATAAAAAGAAAAAAAAATTCGGGGAGTTCTAGATATTGACCTCTAGCCCCGCCCCCCTGACTCCGACCCAGAGGTGCGATGTCATGGAACCTAAAGTGTATGAAGTATGAAAGCTTTATGATAAGTTGTTGTCAAGATATGCCTCCTTGTAAAAGTTACACAGCAGTACATCTATTATTTAGTGTTCTAGTTTTTAACCTCCCGCCCCATCCCCCAGGCATGGACCCAGGGGCCCGATGCCATGGAATGAAACTCAACCCTACAGGGTACCTATGGTCCGAGTATGAAAGCCCTCTGATAAAAAGTTTTCAAGATATAGACTTCTAGAATACTATATCACAGAAAAGCCATTATTATTAATGGTGTTCTAGATTTTAACCTCTAGCCCCACCCCCTGGCATGGACCCAGGGATCTGATGCCATGGAATGAAAGCCGACCCTACAGGGTGTCAATGGCCCAAGTATCAATGCTTTCTGACGAATGGTTGTCAAGATATGGACTTCTAGAAAACTTTAACACAAGAATTGCCATTTTTGAAGGTGTTCTAGATTTTAACCTCCAGCCCCACCCCCTGGCCTGGACCCAGGGGCCCGATGCCATGGAATGAAAGCTAACCCTACAGGGTATCTATGGTCCAAGTATGAATGTTTTCTGATGAGTGGTTGTCAAGATATGGACTTCTAGAAAACTTTAACGCAAGTGTGACGCGCACGGGAACGGGAACGTGGACGACCAGGGTGACTGCAATAGCTCTATGCACTTCGTGCAGTCGAGCTAAAAATTCAAGAAAGAAGACTTATACTAGAGTAAACCAGAGGACCAATGGTCCTGTAAACGCTCACCTGAGATCAGCTGCATATACCAATAAACATGTTTGAATATTATGGTATTTAACTCCAGTGCAGGGGCAGATAAGCCCTTGGGCCATTTTCTTTTTTTAGAATCTTCAATATTCTGTCCATTTGCCAATTTCCTGTTGGCTTTTTCCTTCAAATGATATTTTAACAGTTTTCCCATTTCAGATGCACAGGCAACCCATGTTGACCTTGCCATAAACTTGGTCAAGGTCATCACAGGGTCATGATTTATATATACATTGGAGTACTTTAGCCATCGATGCCTCACGCCAAGTTTCCTTGAAATCAGTCTATTGGTTTCAGAGAAGATGATTTTTGATGGGTTTTTACCATATATGGGCATGGCGGCCATCTTGGTCATGTGACCTAGATTATTTATATACACATTGATTCCCCGATTCTATAGATGCTTCACTTAAAATTTGGCTTTGTTTGGCCAAGCGGTTTCAGAGGAGAAGACGTTTGAATATTATGGAAATATACATGTATATTGCCCCGGGGTGGGGGCACATGAGCCCCTGGGGTCCAATTTTTTTCAGAATCATTAATATCCAGTCCTACTGCCCATTTCCTGCAAGACTTTCACTTTAAATGACATTTTAAAAGTTTTCCCCATTCAAATGCATTGGTGACCTATGTTGACCTTCCCGTAAAATAGGTCAAGGTCATCACAGGGTCATGATTTATATACACATTGTAGTGCTTGAGCCATCGATGCTTCGTGCCAAGTTTCGTTGAAATCGGTCAACCGGTTCTGGAGAAGAAGATTTTTGAACGGTTTTTACCATATATGGGCATGGCGGCCATCTTGGTCATGTGACCTGGATTTTTTATATACATATTTGTTACCCCTTCCTATTGATGCTTCACATAAAATTTCGCTTTGATTGGCCAAGCGGTTTCAGAGGAGAAGATGTTTGAATATTATGGAGATATACATGTATATTGCCCCTGGGTGGGGGCGGATGAGCCCCTGGTGCCCAATTGTTTTCAGAATCATTAATATTCAGTCCTACTGCTCATTTTCTGCAAGATTTTTCCTTTAAATGACAATTTAACAATTTTTCCCATTCAAATGCATTCGCGACCTATGTTGACCTTGCCGTAAAATAGGTCAAGGTCATCATAGGGTCATGATTTATATACACATTGTAGTGCTTGAGCCATTAATGCTTCATGCCAAGTTTGGTTGAAATCGATCCAGTGGTTCCGAAGAAGAAGATTTTTGAAGGGTTTTTACCATATATGGGCATGGCAGCCATCTTGGTCATGTGACCTGGATTATTTATATATACATTGGTTCCCCCTTCCCATAGATGCTTCATGTAAAATTTGGCTTTGATTGGCCAAGCGGTTTCAGAGGAGAAGATCTTTGAAAATGGTGGACGACGGACAACGGACGGACGGACGACGGAGCATGGGTATACTATAAGCTCACCTTGTGAGCCTGACGGCTCAGGTGAGCTAAAAATCCAAGATAAGTCGCTTAGTTTTCAATTCTATGCTCCCCGAGAGTAAAATGGACTTTGATTACACCATTGATTACAGAAAACGTAGAAGTTTATCTTATCACTGGAATTAATTTTCTAACCGGGTACAGTTTCATGATATTTTGGTGAAAAGTTCATTTTTGAGAATAAAATTGCGAATTTCTGAAATTTCTATTTGCTTCAAAATACTAATGCCCCGTAGATTTTTCCTTATCAAACCCATGCCTAAAATATTGCCAGCACTGTGTTCTTATTTTTAAATGTGTTTTCATCCAGCCAAAGCTATTCAGTTTTGGGGAAAATCATGGTTTTTATGATAAAAATCACAATTTTTTGAAATTCACCTTAAAAAGTTTTCTGTATGAAAATTACACAATCACTTTCTCGTAAAATGGTATAGTAATCACAGACACCATAATTCGGGCTTTTCATTCTATTTGAAAGGTTTTCGGAAGATTTCATAGGTTTCCCGCCCAAAGTTTGAGTGTTTCTAGCAGCTTCTGTGCGATTTCTATAGAAAATATGTTGCATTCTCCGTAAAATTCTACATTTGATCAATGCAACAACATGGTGGAAACCTCTTGATGTAACATACATGCAGCACAAATCTATGTCAAAGGGGGAGGGGGTCAGATTTTTTCCAAAAAATATTTTGTCAGAAAACATATTTTTTTTGCAATTGATTATCAAGGAAATTCTACAATATGCTTATTGCAAATCAAAATTTTGGGTAGAAACTATTTATCCATAAATAATAGGTACAACATTTTTATTAGATTTATAACTGTAAACAGCACTGTCCATCACTTATGCAAAAGCCTGTACCTTAAATATACAATGCAAAATAAATTAAGCAACTTTTACATTGAACAGTGACTCTATATGTTTTGTAGACATTAGGGAAGTTCTTCTGACAATGGCTTGCATGTATCAAATTATGGTAGAACCAGTCTTTGTGTGATGCTGAAGTGACATTTGATTTTGAGTCCAAAGAGGCATATCTCAAGTATAACATAAACCATCAAATATTGATATACATATTTTGCATAGTATATCTATATACACTTTGTGTATAATACCTGTTAAAATAGGACAGTCAGTCTGTTCATTCAGGTAGAACATACATATACAGTATATTTCCATAGCCTTGGTGAATTACAAATATTGGACCTGAGCCCATTTATCAGTTTTGGGGCTTTTTGACAGCCTTCCCCCCCCTTGCCCAAACATGGCATTTGGATATAATATGTCATTTACAAAATTACAGTTGTTTTTAAAATATTTTGGTTGGGCAAGGGGGGGAACATGGTCTTATAAAAGGTTTCCTATTTCCTATATGATGCTATATTAAATTCAAAGATTTTGTCCAATTTTTAAAGAAGTCACTGCTTGAGTTACACAAAATATTACATGCCTCAATACAATAGAAACTAATTTTTTGACTGCAATAAACGTCATTTAAGTGCCTGGAACGTGAGATTTTGAAAATTACTTGGGCATTTCACAAAAGAAATCTTCCGAAAACCTTGCACTTGTATTGAGGCCCAGATGAAGCTGGGTGTATTTTCAGAAATATGTGGCATACGAGTGTTTGACTGTTTTTCTAGGCAGAAACGAGGTTTATAAAAGTGTTTTGAAACTTCAAATGGTTATAAAAAGCAACTAGAATAGTTTTATAGGTGTTTGCAAGATAGAAAAAGTGTTTTCCAACGTTCAATTTTGGGGGTAAATGATGATTTTTAGCAGAAAATCGCGAATTATTAAAAAAACATATAAACGTCTCTACATTAAAACTATACAATTTAATTGCTTTCCAGTAAAATGAAACACTAAGCCAAAGAAGTGTCATTCAAGCTACATTTTTAGCCCGACTGCACGAATTGCAATGGCGACAAAGATGTTTTTAGCAGAAAATTGCGAATTATTGCAAACCACCTTATTAAGTTGTCTGCATAAAAACTACAATTGCAACTGAACTAGCTTTCTAGTTTTTTGCAAGATTGATAATTTAATGTGTTTTCCAGAATTCAAGTTTAGGTAAAATGATGGGGGAATTGTCACATTAGGTTTTGGGCAAGAACTCTGGTTTCCATGACAACATATAGCTAGATTAACAATGGGGAAACATAAAAAAATCTTCTTCTCCGAAACCACAAGACACAGAGGTTTAATATTGTGTGTGTAGCAATGTTTATTACTCCTCTTTATAAATCCTACCAACCATGCATCTAGGGTCCATACAGGCCCCACCCAGGGCGTCATTATCTGCTATAAATAAACTCTGAAACTACAAAACATAAAGCTTCAAATTTGGTATGCAGCATTGTTATGCGGAGCTTAATGTAAATCATGCAAATCATGCCCCAGGGGCCAAGAAGGGCCCCACCCTGGAGTTCATTAGCTACATAAAAAATCTTCTCCGAAACCACAAGGGCCAGAGCATTTACATTTTATGTGTAGCTATGTATAGTGACCCTCTTTGCAAATCCTGCCAACAGTGCCCCTTGGGTTCGTACAGACCACACCCCGGGGTGTGGTTATCTGCCATAGGCTTAAAATGGGAAAATCTTCTTCTTTGAAACCACAATACCCAAAGCTTGTATGTTTTTTTATGCAGCAATATTATAATTAGGTATACATAAATCCTGCCATTCATGCCCCTGGGGTGAAAAATGGCCCCTCCCCGGGGTCATTAGTTCCCACAGACTTAGAATAAGAAAAACATAAAAAAAAACTTCTTCTCTGAAAGGCCCAGAGCATTTATAATTTGTGTGCAGCAATGAATAGTAATCCTCGTTATAAATCCTATCAACCATGCTCCTGAGCCACATACAGGCCCCGCCCTGTGGTCATCAGACTCATCACTATCTACCAAAGGATTACATTGGGATATACGTTTCTGTATTACTTCTTGGAACACCCACGTATATCACAACGTCATTCTACTCTCCGGTAGCATAAAATTTAAAATTGAATGACTTGTCATGGATTTTTATCATCAATTTGAGATATGGTTTTGATGCATCAACTCCAGTGCGTTTTTTAGCAGTGGCTATTTTGCCGGACCCTGTAAAATAGCTCCTAGGGGCTATTTTGCCGGACCCGGCAAAATAAGGCAAAATAGTCTGTATAATATAGGCTATTTTGCCGGACCAAAAACTTAGTAAAATTTTTATTTTATATTTTTTATCTCCATTTTCTTTTATTTAATACCTATTTGAGATAATTATGTTTTTAAAAGAATGCAGTGTAAGACATATTCCTTCGTGTGCCTGTCAGAAATTTTACTATCCCAGTACTGGTGATTTTCAGTTTTCTCAAAATATCATTATACCCCCGGCATTTATGCCAACGTGTATATAGCTTTTGCTTTTCTGTTCGTATATTAGTTAGCTCGCATGTTTATTTGTAATACCAGAACGTTTTTAGAATTTATGTCAAAGTTTTGGTTAAAGTTTCTTTAGTGGTGTATATCATATGTACCAATGATCAGAAACCTTTCATATTTGGACCATAGGTACCCTATAGAGTTTGCTTCGTTTCTATGAGTTCGGATCCGAGGGTCCATGCGCGGGCTGGAGGTCAAAATCTAGGTCACCTTTAAAATGTGCTATGTACAATGTTAATGTTTCTTCTCTAAGTTCATATCTTAGTAAACGGTCATAGGAATGTATTCCTATATAGATCATATATATCCTGTAGGGTTTTCTTTTAATTCATGGCACCAAATCATGGGTTCCTTCCCCAAAGGTGCAGCTAGAGGTCAAAATCTAGGACACCTGTAGAATTGATAGATTCCATGATAAGTTTTCTGTTAGTCTATATCTTGACATCCACAAAGTCTTGTCAGATAGCATTCTTAGTAGGTACCCTGTAAGTGTCAGACTCTTTGGTCCATGTGTGGGGGTGGGGCTAGAGGTCAAAAACTAGAACATCTGGTAATCCAGGGTAGCGGGGTCTGCGCTCAAGTTTCCTGGAACTAGCCTAACTAAGCTGGAACTAAGTCTATTTAAAGTTTCTAAACATAGCATACACATCTCTTATAAAATTTCTGTGCATTTTTTCTTCCCTGAACCATGAAGTTGGCATATGGTTTCAACTACAAAACTGGGCAATAAAGTGCTGCTGATGCCGCAGCTCACTGCAGGGGGTGTGTAGTTAGCTGATCATGTCAGATAAAAAATATTTTCATCAATGTGCAAAATCGTTAATATTTCATTTAGAAAACAGGTTGAAAATGCAATTTTATTCAAAAGATTCTGATAATTATGATTTTTTACTTTGTTTTCGTCTAAAATGTAGAATTAAATATTCTGATTTTTATATAGATATATCAATTATCAACAGATAATTAATCACAAGATAACTATAGCAAAATTTGCACAATGACCGCAGTAGCACTGGGGGAGTTAATTATTTTATTACATTGTAATTTGCACCATCTGTACCCAAGATACCTTTCATCTCAGGCAGAGTGAAAGGTATCTCAGGGTCCAAAACAATAAGACATGTGTACGCCATGGTCTAGCATTCACCATTCAAAGATTTAAAAAAGTGACCAACAGACCCAGCCAGAGGGCAACATGCTCTTCCAACTTTATCAAAGTTGTGTCATAAAAAAGGCACAAAAAGCAACCTACTGATTGAGAAATATCTCAATTAAATAAAAAGATAAATAAAACAAAAATGTAGATTAGAATACTTTACAAAATATAAAATAAAATTTTTAATAAGTATTTGGTCCGGCAAAATAGCCTATAAGTGCAATATAGCTATTTTACCGGGTCCGGCAAAATAGCTCCTAGGGACTATTTTGCCGGGTCCGGCAAAATAGCTCCTAGGGGCTATTTTGCCGGACCCGGCAAAATAGCCACTGCCTTTATTTTTGTCTCTAAATCTAATCTTTAATATATCTGAAGTCGTAGAATTTTTGCAATTTTTTCAGTCATTTAGTAATATGCATAATGATATTATAAATATTCTTTTCTGTATATAATACTTTGGATATACACACAACTGTTAATTTATGGTACCCAACTCAAAACAATGATACAGATGCAATTATTTAAAAAAAATATATATAAGAAAATAAATAAATAAATAAATGCTGTCATATGACAGCGTGCTCGACTGCTTCTGTCTTTGTCAAACGGTAGGAACAACTCGACTTGTAACCCAAAGCATCATGCTCGTATATCTTTTTGCCTTTACTGAACCATAAAACTAGGTCGCAGTGACCTATAAGTACTTTGTGTCGGAGGTCTAGTCATATTCACTCATAATGTGAAAAAGTATGATCATATATCAAATATTTGTCGAGATATATAGGTCCCGGTGACATAATTTCATGGTTCAATAACGTATGAACACATGGATCTATAACTATTTGGTCATATTCTCTCATATTGTGGAAGAAGCTCATATACTAAATTATTGATGAGATATAATGTAAAATCACTGAACCATGAAATTAGGTCACAGCGACCTATAACTACTGTGGGATGAAAGGTCTGGACACAATCACTCATAATGTGAAAGGAGTATGCTCATACACTAGGGCCCAAGGTCTGGTCATATTTACTCATATGGTGTAAAAAGTATGCTCGTATACTAATTGAGTGTCAAGATATAAGGCAAAATCTGACACTGGGCTATGGACACTAGGTCAACCCAGCCTTAACTTCGTGACACACAAGTCAGTGTCACAAATTAAAGGGTGAACGACTGACCATCTTTCTAAGATGTTTTTATCTAGAAATAAAAAGAAAAAAACAATATTTTAGGGTGTTCTAGATTTTGAACTCTATTCCAAGCCCTGGCTCGGACCCTGTGGTCCGATGTCATGGAACCTGCACATAATTTTCGCGAGAGGGTGATGCAGTATATATAGAAAGAAAGAAAGCCTAAAGTGCATGAAGTATGAATGCTTTATGATAAGTTGTTGTTAAGATATGGTCTCTGTGTAAAAGCTGCATACCAGTACATCCAATTTTACAGTGTTCTAGCTTTTAACCTCTAGCCCCACTACCATGGACCTAGTGATCTGATGCCATGCCATGAACTGAAATGCAACCAACCCTACATAGTACCAACATCCCTACTATGAATGCTGCATTATAACTGGGTTTCAATGTATAGACCTAGACACCTTTAACACAGAAAAGTCAATTTCAATGGTGTTCTAGATGTGAACCTTTCGCCCCTCCCCCAGCAAGGAGTCAGGGCTTTGATGTCATGAAGTAAAAGCCAACACTTCCGCGCACCAACAGTCCATGTATCAATACTTTCTGATAAGGGGTTGTCAATATTTAGACTTCTAGAAAACTTTAACAGAGAATAGGCAATTTCGTAGGTGTTCTAGATTTATACCTCTAGCCCCACCCCGGGGCAATTGGACCCTTAGACCCGATGCCATGGAAAAAGTCTAACTGTACAGGGTACCTATGGTCCAAGTATGAATGCTTTCAGGTCAGTATCTGTCAAGTTATGGACTTCTAAATACTTGAACGCAAGTTTGACACGAATGGGTACGGGAACGCGCATGCGCACGAGATCATGGACGACCGAGGTGTCTAGGATAGCTCTATGCACTTCATGCAGTCGTACTGAAAATAAGAAGTCGTTTGGCTCAGTATTTCATTTTTCTGGAAAGCAATTGTATATACAGAAAACGTTATGTGGTGGATTACAAAAATTTGCGATTTTCGGCTAAAATATCATCATTTACACCAAAACTGAACACGGGAAAACACAATGTCAATCTTGTAAACTACTACAAAACTATTTTAATTGCTTTTTACAACCCCTATAAGTTTCAAAAAACCTTTTGACGCCCAATTTTTGCCTAGCAAAGCAGCCATACACTCGTATTTCATATATTTCTGAAAATACAAACAATTGCTAATTTCTGGTACCCAGCTTCATTGGAACTTGATACGAGTGCAATTTCAAATAAAATGAAAAGCCCGAATAATGGTGTCTATGATGACTATACCATTTTACTGGAAAGCGATTGTATAATTTTCATACAGGAAACTTTTTAAGGTGAATTTCAAAAAATCACGATTTTTGTCATAAAAGCTATGATTTTCTCCAAAACTGAAAATCTTTGGCTGGAAAACTAAGAACGTAATGTTGCAAATATTTTAGTAATAACTTTGATAAGAAAACACCTATGGGGCATTGGTATTTTGAGGCAATTAGAAATTTCAGAAATTCGCAATTTTATTCTCAAAAATGAACTTTTCACCAAAATATCATAAAATTGTACCCGGTTAGAAAATTAATTCCAGTGATACGATAAATTTCAATGTTTTCTCTAATCAATGGTGTAATCAAAGTCCATTTTACTCTCGGGGAGCATAGAACTCTCTGATTTCACCAAATTTTCCTCAGGTATTAGTGATGTAAGCTATAGTGCCCAGTAGTCACTCATATGAGTGTACATGTCTCACTTGTAAACTATTACTTCATTTTTGTACTGATTGTATCTTTTAGTATGTACAGTGTCTCATTTGCCTATACAGGCAGGGTCTTGAACATTTTATAGTTGTATTGAATGTTTTATATGTATATATTCGAGATGTGACACTTTAATAAACTATTACTCACTTACTATGAGCCTAATACAAGATTTTGTTTTCAGACAATAGCCTATCTACCACCTACCCAGCTTTGATAATGAAGAGGAATAGCACGACCGGGACCAGCTTCAGTATATCGTAGGCCAGAAATAGTCCAACTGACCTCAGAAACTTGGCAACAACCAGTAGGCTGATATACACTACAACCCTGAAACATACAAATGAGCCGCGTCATGAGAAAACCAACAATGTGCTTCCTGAACAGGTCCGACACAAACCAAGCTGTACAAGCATAGAGGATGGTTAGAGGATGAAAATTTTGGATTTAGAAAGTAGAGGAATTGTTTAACCGTGTGACAAAAACATAATGCAAATTGTTGAAAATTATTTGTTTTCTCATGCGAAGGATCAAATCTTTACCGGTAGTTTACATTCTGTTGTTTGTGTTGTGCCACAGTTTACAATGTTTCAGACATGTCAGGACATGGGACATCATCCCTTCCTGGCAGGGCTTTCCCTCTGAGTTTTAATTAGGTGGGACATACTGATTAACCAGTTGAGAATTTAGGGGACAGTTATACATGTATCAGGAACTAGAAATATTTGTGAAATTCAAGGGCTCTCTGGACACTTTGGGGGGTCATTAGAGGTCTAAAGGGGTCAACATGCACTTTTTTGTGTGCCAGGGAAAACCCTGCTTCCTGGGCACTTAAACAGTACAACTGAACAAGGATAAAATGTGTTTTGTCCAAATACAAAGCTGTGGTAAGTAATTTTAAGCCCTGACCTCCCACTCAAGAGTCTGATGCTCTACCACTAGACCTCTGAGCTCACATATACTCCTCAAAAAATTCTAAGGGTCACTGTATTATTTTCCATATATCGTAGCGTAATGCACTCCCAGTTCAACTCAAATTTAACCCAGGGACCAATTCCCTTCTTCATTTGCATTATCTTAAATACTGACTATAAGAAATTTGAAACCGAAAATGCCATGTAAAAGTCCAGATAGATGGTTTTGTAAATCTTAAATTTTGCAAAAAAAAAAAATTGCATTTTTTCAAAATTAGCTGGAACATGACCATAATTAGCAAAAATGAATTTTACACAAACAACATTTACTATAACGGAAAAATTAAACCGGTGTTGAATTTTTGTGAATCTATGGAATTTCAGAAAAATGCCATTTCATGATTTTCAAAAAAAAGCCAAAACTGTTCTATGGGCTTTGTCAGGGCATTTTCTTTTTCAACTGTCTTGTAGTCAGGTACATTGGGACAATACCTAAAATAATGCAAATAAAACGGCCATTCTGCTTCCTTTGGGATGTCCACTAAATATGGGTTTAATTTGGGTAGCTTAACATTCCGATATATGGAAAATAATATAGTGGCCCTTAGAATATTTTGAGGAGTATATTTCACATGTATTCTATGACTTTGAATAGTTATATCATTGTGTGATGAAAATTATGGTTATGATTAAAATCTATAGGCAAGAATATCTACAGAATTGGTTTAAACATATTTAAACATGGTGATACATGTACATTACATTACATTGTATTTATTTCAATATTTCGGCACACACTTTACAAATACATAATATATACATACAAGTTTCTACAGAATTCACACTTTACAAATACATAATACAATGTATATATATGAGCCGCCTCATGGGAAAACCAACAATCTGCATAGGCGAAAACAAAGACGCAGATCAGCTTCGCGGTAACCGCGAAGCTGATCAGCGCCTTTGTTTTTGCTACTCGGATAGTACAATTCCTCTTCTACTTAAATCCGAAATTTCAAGCTTCTAGCTCTTTTCTGTGCTTGTACAGGCCGGTTTGTGTCGGACCTGTTCGGAAACCACATTGTTGGTTTTCCCACGAGACGGCTCATATACATGTTTCTACAGAATTGACAATCTTATAATCATTGATCAACCGGTTGTGTGACCTTCAATGAAAATCAAATATATTGTCTTAATCCATTTCTTTTCAAACAAAAAGATATGAAAAAATAGTTTTGTTGTTATTTTCCAAATAATATGATGAGGGTATGGTTTCTGCATAAAACAAACAAATCAATTGAAGCTTAGCTTAACTTAAATTTTGGTACATTAAAATTTTTTAAACCTACCCCTGCATAATAGATCGCAATTAACATGTTTACAGTTGAGACGTGACGTGAGAAAACCAGTCTTCAGGGTTTCCGACCAGGTCCAACACAAACTGGCCTGCACAGTCACAGAAGCAGGCTAGAGGCTTGAAATTCTGGCTATATGTAGAAGAGGAATTGTACTATCCGAGTAGCGAAAAACAAAGGTGCTAATAAGCTTCGCATTTACTGCAAAGCTGATCTGCGCCTTTGTTTTCGCATACGTAAAAGACAGGTTTTCTCATGATGTGACTCAGTTGACAGGAGCCAGCTGTTACAAGATCTTGGCAGAAAAGTACATATGAGCCACGAAACGAGAAAACCAACAATGTGGTTTCTGAACAGGTTTGATACAAACCGGGCTGTACAATCACAGAAGATAGCTAGAGGCTGGAAATTTTGGATTTAGAAAGAAGAGGGACTGTACTATCCATGTAGCGAAAACAAAGGCGGTGATCAGCTTCATACTTACTGCGAAGCTGATCTGCGCCTTTGGCTTCGCATGTGCAAATTGTTGGTTTTCTCATGATGCGGCTCATATACATCAATAGTCATCCTAAACCCTCTAAAAATTGGATACCCATAAAACAGCAGATACATATCTCCTGAAGTGTCGGTGAATAGTGTAAAAATCTGTCAGTATATTTTCTCTTTTTCAACACAAAACAGAACATCTTGAAAATTTATAAAATACAAATACAAAAAAAGGCAACACAGGCTATGTTTGTATTGAAGTGGTGCCCTATGTCATAAAAAAACGACAAAAGTGAACTTAACCATGTTCTTCACTAACCCCTTCAATTGTAAATACTGCAGTCAACCTATCACAGATATGAGCCTTCGCATGAGAAAAACAACAATTTGGGGTTCCAACCCTATCTGACACAAACCGGCCTATGCAGCCACAGAAGCAGGCTGGAAGCTTGAAGGTTACAAGTAATAGAGGAATTGTACTATCAATGTAGCAAAAACAAAGGCACTGACCAGCTGTGCAGTGACTGCACAGCTGATCTGCGCCTTTGTTTTTGCATATGCAGATTGTTGATGGGTATAGAAGACACATAATTATACAGCTTTGCTGCATGAGCTAGCTTTTACAGCGACGCATAGTGTGTCTGGAATTCTGGATATTGTTGCAAGTTAAGCAACATTGAGCTCGGTTAGTGGCTGGATGGGTGACAAAAGGTGGAGCAGGGAGGACTGAGTAGTCGGGTGCTCATGGCGGTTACCGTTAGTTATTTTACATTGGTGGCAGCGTGCTTGACGATCCCATGCGATATTAGACTTGTACAACTCAGCTGATGTGTACAATCTCCATGGGCCGAAGTGACTTGTCATCCATTCTGAATGTACTCTCAGCCTCGTGTCCATCCGTAAAACAAGATGGCGAGTATAAGCCATTTTTACACATCAATTGTTTCACCTAGAATTAAAAGTTGCAATTATTGACGGTTAGTTTCACCATTGGTCAACCAACTGGGATCGCAACAAAGAGATATGGAACATATGTGTAATAAAGCGTAGTGAGACTTCGCAACTAATGCGATATACCCCGCTCCTACAAGAAAAAGGGAGGGGTAGTGTAGTGATGGGTATAGAAGACACATATACAGCTTTGCTGCATGAGCTAGCTTTTACAGCGACGGGTAGTGTGTCTGGATATTGCTGCAAGTTAAGCATGTTGAGCTCGGTTAGTGGTAGTTGCGAAATCTCACTACGCAATATTACACATATGTTCCATATCTCTTCATTGCGATCCCAGTTGGTTGACCAATGGTGAAACTTACCATCAATAATTGCAATTTTTTTCAAGATAAATCAAGAAGAATACACTTCACCAATGTGTCATACATGTGATACCTCCCTCATCATCAGGGAGACTCCAGGAAATGAGCCATAAAATTGGTAAAAATTCTTTTAAAAAGTACCACTTTTTGACAAAAATTAAAAATCTCCCTGAAATGAATCAGGATTTTTTCTATATATTTTATACATTTTTCAAAAACCTCCCTGAAATGGAAGAAAAATCTCCCTGATTCCTCTTTGAAACTCATCATATGTATGATGTGTTACTAACATGTTTATTGTGCTTTTAGAAAAAAATTCAACCTATTTTGTCCGTTTTTATTCTCATTTAAAAGTTAGATGGCTGTCATTCTTTCTGTGCACTAAATCGTCCATATATGTTCGTAGGTTTACACCGAGAATTGACTTCCGACCATTTCCATATATGGAAAGTTAATTGACCAATTAATATTTAATTGATCAATTAGTATAATGCAGCTCATGTTGCAGCGTCACGCTTACATCAAATGCCGGGCGGCGTAATCAAAATGGCTGACCTGATATTGACATCATTTGTTGAAATAAAATGTAGGCCAAATCTTGACCTTTCAACTGGAATAAATTAATGTTCGACGGCAGTTTCCGTAACATACGCATATGTGTTCACTGTTCAGCTCGTTCCTGAAACGGCCCCACACGAGTGAACATGATTGACAAATAGCTGTAAAGTGACTGTTAAAAAAGAAGACACAGAATTTTGTAGAGGAAACTTGATTGTTCTAAAGTTAAATGAGCCGCCTCATGGGAAAACCAACAATCTGCATAGCAAAACAAAGGCGCAGATCAGCTTCGCGGTAACCGCGAAGCTGATCAGCGCCTTTGTTTTCGCTACTCGGATAGTACAATTCCTCTTCTTCTTAAATCCGAAATTTCAAGCTTCTAGCTCTTTTCTGTGCTTGTACAGGCCGGTTTGTGTCGGACCTGTTCGGAAACCACATTGTTGGTTTTCCCAAGAGGCGGCTCAAATGTGTGTTTCATCAAATGGCGAGGTTTCGGTGAGCATTTCTTTGTATCAACGATGGAATTCTAGGTGAAACAATCAATGTGTAAAAACGGCTTGTTTTCGCCATCGTTTTACGGCTGGACGTGAGGCTGAGAGTACATTCGGATTGGTGACGAGACGTTTCTCTCCATGGAGATTGTACACATCAGCTGAGTTGTGCGAGTCTAGGTTAGAGGCTCTATGGGTGACCCAAGGTGGAGCAGGGGCAACTGACTTTACTGAGTAGTCGGGTGCTCATGGTGGTTACCGTGTTATTCTACAACTCACTTCGGAGATGGGTAAATGGCGTGCTTGGGCAGCACACCTCCTCCATATTCACTCATGGTATCAGAATTTGTAAACCAGACTAAACTTTGTTTACTAGCATAATCATTGTCAAAACCGGGGTGAGGCAGGTGAGGGTTTACAATCCACGGCTATCAAGCGCAGACTTAAGCATTATACTATATTTAGTGTATCAAGTGCTGCAAAATGTTCATAATTAACATTATCACTGGCGGTATATATATATTTTTATTGATAACGTATATTGGATTTAACTGACAACGTGTAGAAATATTTTTTTTTATTTTTTTTTTTGACATGTCAAGCGCTTATTAATCCAGATCAGCAGTAATGCGCCCGGTGGACTTGGTAACTGGTCAACTCGTACCTGAGTAAAACTCGTACCCAAGTCAACTCGTGCCCATTTTGCCATCAGAACCCTGCTGAGCGTTTGGATTAATTGGATTGTCTGTTGTACCTGCGGCCACAGCCTTGGGTGCAGCTTAGGGATTAAGCGATAGAGTTTGAGACTCTATCAACCTTTCCGAACCTGACAGTCCGGTACCAGATAACATTGCCCCCTAGTTGCGAAATCTCACTCCGCTATATTACACATATGTTCCATATCTCTTCGTTGCGATCCCAGTTAGTTTTTCAATGGTGAAACAGAGTGTCGATAATTGCAACTTTTTCCAGATAAATCAAGAAGAATACACTTCAACAATGCATTACTAACATATTTATTGTGCTTTTAGAAAAAATCCAACCTGTTTTGTCCGTTTTTAGCGGTTTTATTCTCGTTTAAAAACTTCTGGCTGTCAAACTTTCAGTGAACTAAATCGTCCGTATATGTTCGTAGGTTTACGCCGAGAATCACCGGCCCCGATAGCTCAAGTGGTAGAGCGTCCGCTTCGGGATCGGGAGGTCGCAGGTTCGATCCTCGGCCGCGCCATACCAAAGGCGTAAAAAATGGTACTGGTAGCTCCCTTGCTGACGCATGCAATAAAAGGGTAGTTCCAGGAAGATACAAGAAGGCAGGTAAGTATCTGTTAAGGATATTTGTTATGTCGCATAATAGCTCATGAGCTAATGTTGTCTGTTAAAAAAAAACGCGACGTAAAATAAAGCTTCTTTATCTTTATCTTTATCTTTATAATTAACTTCCGACCATTTCCTTATATGGAAAGTTAATTGTCAATTTATATTTAATTGATCAATTAGTATAATGCAGCGCGTGTTGCAACGTAACGTTGACGTCAAACGACGCGCGCCGAATTCAAAATGGCTGACCCGATTGACGTCATTTGTGGGAATACGTGCATATCATTGGACAAGGCTTAATCATGACCTTTCAACTGGAATAAATTAATGTTCGACGTCAGTTTCCGTAACGTCGGCATATGTGTTCGGCTCGTTCCGGAAACGGCCCCACACGAGTGAACACGATGACAAACGGCTAGAAAATGAACCTGTTGCAAAAAGTAGACACCGAATTTTGTGGAGAAAACTTGATTATTGGAAATTTAAATATGTGTTTCATCAAACAGCTAAGTGTTGGTGAGCATTTCTTTGTATTAACGATAGAATTCTAGGTGAAACAATCGATGTGTAAAAACGTCTTATTCTCACCATCTTGATTTACGGATGGACACGAGGCTGAGAGTACATTCGTAATGGTGACGAGACGCTTCGCTCCATGGAGATTGTACACATCAGCTGAGTTGTACGAGTCTAATAGCCCCCCACCCCCCCCCCCCCCCCCCTAAGGCAGCTTCTTTGCCTATTGTGCCCAGAAAGAAGCTAAGACAAAGACCAAGAAGGCGGTCTTGAATCATCCACTTAAAATTTTGATCATGAACTATCAAGAACAAGAAGGCTGAAATTCATACTGTCATTGACTCAGCCAAACCAGATATCATTTTGGGGAATGAGTCATGGTTAACCCCTGAAGTAAAGAACTCAGAAATTTCCCCAGATTCTTTTGATGCTATCCGGAAAGACAGAGCAGGTGACAGCCAATGTGGTGGTGTTTTCATTGCTTATAGGCGTGACCTACTTTGTACGGAAACTCCGGAACTGAACGCCAAATGTGAAGTCGTTTGGTGCAAATTGAACATAACTGGATGTAGGACTTTGTACCTTGGTTCTTTTTATCGCCCTCCTAAACGCATTGAAGAAGAATATCTTATGGAATTCAATAAATCCTTGACTAGGATAATGTCAAACAAAAATGCTCATGTCTTGGTGGGAGGTGACTTTAATTGTGGGGATATTGAGTGGAGCACTATGCAGGTACCCGAGGGGTTACCGCAAAGGCCAATACAGTGTCAACTTTTGGAAATTGCTCAAGATCACTGCCTTTCCCAAGTTGTGAATATTCACACCCGCAATGACAAGACCCTTGATCTGCTACTCACTAACACCCCATCCCCAGTTAACCGCGTAAAAGGGATGCCCCCGATCGGTAAGGCAGATCACTACATAGTCTATGTAGAATTTGATATTAAGGCCAAACGGATCCAGCAAGCTCCGCGAAAGATTTTTCTATACAATCGAGCGGATATGGGAGGTCTACGCGACCATCTAGCGCGATTTAGAGATTCGTTCCTTTCATCTGACCACAGTCACATGCCAGTCAATGACATGTGGGTCAGTTTTAAGTCCGAGGTTCTCGAGGCTATTGAAAGGTTTATTCCAACAAAAATGACCAAGACCAAATATAGTTTACCATGGATCGATAGCTCGTTCAAACGCCTCATTAGAAAACGAGACAAGCTATACTTTCGTGCTCGCAGGTCAAGCAGCCCTGACATCAAAAAGCATTACAAACGGTTTAGAGCGCATGTCCAAAAAGCTATCAAAGATGCATATTGGAAACATATTTCCAATATTTTCACTCTCGATACAGAAATCATTGATCCCGACAGCCCTAGGAAAAATGAAAAGGCTAAAAAGTTTTGGTCATTCGTAAAGTCGCTTAAAAAGACGCGTTTGGGATCACTTCTCTCCACGAAAATGGAATTGACTAGTTAATTATTCACCACGAGGACCGAAGAACTAACTAAATGTTATGAACCACTGTGGAAGCTGAGGGTGAGGTTATGGCCATGTTAAACCGGTTTAAGCCCGCCAGTAACTTTGTGTTGCTGATCGTTCCAAGGCTATACTTTTGTGGTGGTTCTTTTTGTTTTATGTATTGATGTTTAAAATTTTTTGTGCTGTTGGCTCCTTATGTATGTTTTCATATTTTTAGTTAAGTTTAGGTAACTGAGTGGCCACCTATTGGGAAAATAGCTGCTCATTCGGCTTACGATATGTTTTCATGGTATAAGTACCTGATTGTTAATTTAGTTTTTTCCCACCTCGGTTTTTGGAGTGGGAATCTTTTTCTGATTGCGCCTTTTCCTGATCTTTGCCAACTTGTTCTTTCTTAAAACAGACACTGTTGATAAGGCAAATATCTGCAATAAGCAATTTCAGTCAGCTTTTACACGTGAAACTGACTCTGAAATTCCCTCTAAAGGCACTAGCCCATTCACCGCCATGGGTGAAATCACAATTGACCCTAAAGGGGTCCTCAAACTGTTAAATGGGCTTAAGGCACACAAGGCACCTGGGCCAGACGGCTTGAGTGCTAGGGTGTTAAAAGAATGTAGTTCTGAAATTGCTCCCATTCTAGCTTATATCTACAATGAGTCGCTTGCTCAGGGAAATGTGCCAGATGATTGGCGACAGGCAAATGTAGCCCCGGTATTTAAAAACGGTGAGAAATATGACCCAGCAAATTATAGATCGGTGTCGCTAACTTGCATCTGTTGCAAGACTCTTGAGCATATAATAGTCAGCAACATTAACAAGCATCTTTCCCTCGAAAATATTCTTGCTGACTGCCAGCATGGCTTACGTAGTCAAAGGTCCTGCGAAACCCAGCTGGTTCAGTTCTTTCATGACATGGTTAGTAACCTGGACCGAGCTCTGAACCGGGGTCACAGGCAAACAGATGTGATCATTATGGAAAGGTACAAGTAGGAAAAGATCAGGAAAAGGCGCAATCAGAAAAAGATTCCCACTCCAAAAACCGAGGTGGGAAAAAACCAAACTAACAATCAGGTACTTATACCATGAAACATATCGTAAGCCGAATGAGCAGCTATTTTCCCAATAGGTGGCCACTCAGTTACCATAACTTAACTAAAACTATGAAAACACACATAAGGCGCCAACAGCACAAAAAATTTAAACACCAAGACATAAAACAAAAAGAACCACCACAGAAGTATCGCCTTGGAACGATCAGTAACAGAAAGTTACTGGCGGGCTTCAATGCTCGAAATAAATGTTTAACGGCAAAACTTCTCCAACAGGGCTATCGGTATCATAAACTTCGAAAAACCTTTTTTAAATTTTATCGTAGACACTATGAATTGATTTCCAAATATAATGTTGGATTAAAGACGCTTTTAAGTGAGGGCCTTTCGGAACCTGAATTTTAGAATCAGAAAGCCCAAAAATAATGATACCTTTCTGTACCAGCATTTTAAGCGCACTGGTCATTCTCCCAATGATGTTAAAGTTCAACCAGTGGAGAAAATCTCATATGATGAAAATTCTTCAGTTAGATTCAAAAATATTAAACGATTTGAAACTGAACTTAAATGGATAAAATTACTGCAAACACCCTTTCCACTGGGATTTAACGACAACATTTACCATGAAGGCAATATTTCCAAAATGCCCGATTTTGATGTACTTACACTTTCAGAGTCTCGTAAACGTAAATCTAGATCTCATGGTATACGGAAAAGGGGTAATGACAAACGTAAACGGTGCGCTGCATTGAAATTGAACATTTCCCTTAATGATTTAGCTGTTAAACTAAGGATTCACGGTCGACATCCAATGCTGTCTTATCTTAGTTCTCTACCTATTGCTGCATTACGTTCCCTGGACACAGAGGCTAATAGATTTTACGATAGAAATCATCAAATGTATGACGCTGCACTGTTAACAAGATGTTATACTCAGCATGCTCTTCGTCCATTTATCGATTCCGAATCTAATCACATTAGAAGTTTTATTAAAATTCCTTTCATCAATAAAGGAATTGACTTTATTGATTTACCAAGCATATTCCAGGATAAATCAGTGATACAGTCTATACCTACCTACTTCCAAAATTCAGAACCTCCTATTATTTGTTACAAATATAACAAACCAATCAGAAATACTATTTTTAATTTCAATAAACTTGTTTCTGATCTTGATATCCATGCTAATACTCCTAAGTCTTGAGATTGTAAAGATTCAAAATATGTTTATCAACCAGCTGGACATATAGTTACTGGAAATTTAAAAATAATTTTGGATTCTAGAATTCGCAAAATTGTTTCTAAAGGTCCGAAATATAGATTCCCTTCCTACATTAATTTCGACAAATGTAGAGAGGAGATTGCATCTGCATTAAATGATTTCGGTAATCGATGGTGTAAACGAGAGGGTGTTGAGGATAATGCTCTTAAAGAATGGAAAAGAAGTATCTTCACTATCGTGGATAAACGTATTAAGTTTTATTCACAAAATACTAATCTTTTACCTCCTAAACCCAAATCGTCATTTAGGCATTTGAAGCAGGGTATCCAAGAATTTCATAGAAAGTATGTCTTGGTTCCGGCAGATAAAGCCGCAAACAATGTTGTTGTCGTTTGTAGACTTCACTACGTTAACACCTTAAAACAGGAGCTTGATGGTACCAGGGCTTATCTGGAGACAGATACTGATGAGGTGTCTGTAGTAAATGCCCACTTAAACGATTTACCTGTTAAGTTTTCTGTTTGTGTCAATGAAGGCCAAGACAAACTTCCTACGATGTATTGGTTACCTAAGCTTCACAAAAGACCATACAAAGCTAGATTTATTGCAAATTCTAGCTCTTGTACTACCACTGAACTTTCTAAATTATTAACTTCTTGTCTTACTGCTATCAAATCTCATGTTATAAGATACTGTGAGACAGTGTATGAAACTTCAAATAAAAATTGGTTTTGGTCAATAAAAAATTCTGGAGAGGTGCTCAGTAAATTGAAGTGTAGAGGGTTCCGTGCGACAAGCTTGTCCACATATGATTTTTCTACTCTGTATACAACATTACCACATAATCTAATTAAAGAAAAACTTCTGGATTTGATAGAGTGGACCTTCAAAAGGGCATTAAAAAACTATGGTTCACTTTATTTGGCATGTAATGACAGAAAGGCTTTTTTCACTTCCTCTGACCAAAGTCGGTATACCCTTTGGTCATGTCAGAATGTGTGCGACGCCTTATCCTATCTCCTTGATAATATTTATATTAGATTTGGGACCAAGTTATACAGACAAATTGTTGGAATTCCGATGGGTACAAATTGCGCACCTCTCGTAGCTGATTTATTTTTATACTGCTACGAAAGAGATTTCATGGATTCTCTTAACCATGATAATCAAGCTGATGTTATCGAGGCTTTTAATTCCACATCTAGGTACCTCGATGACCTTTTGAACATTGACAACCCTTATTTTGAAGGTATGGTCAATCAAATTTATCCACCTGAACTTCAGTTGAACAAAGCTAATATCTCAGATACCGAAGCCCCCTTTTAAGATCTACATCTTTCTGTTGCAAATGGATTTGTTTCTTCTAAAATTTATGATAAGCGCGATGACTTTGATTTTGATATAGTAAATTTTCCTTTTTTGGATGGTGACGTTCCTCGTCGTGCTTCTTATGGTGTATACATTTCGCAACTTATTAGGTTTGCTAGAGTCTGCAATCATGTTACAGACTTCAACGCTCGAAATAAATGTTTAACGGCAAAACTTCTCCAACAGGGCTATCGGTATCATAAACTTCGAAAAACCTTTTCTAAATTTTATCGTAGACACTATGAATTGATTTCCAAATATAATGTTGGGTTAAAGACACTTTTAAGTGAGGGCCTTTCGGAACCTGAATTTTATGGTGACTTGGTTTACAAATTAAAGAAACTTAAAG
Source organism: Rugalucina vietnamica (assembly GCA_964017185.1). Lineage (NCBI taxonomy): Eukaryota > Metazoa > Mollusca > Bivalvia > Lucinida > Lucinidae > Rugalucina > Rugalucina vietnamica. Next base: position 11,333,829 of record OZ024876.1, on the reverse strand, counting down.
GAATAAATGATTTTTCTCTTCAGTTCGGAAAAATCATATCACGTTACAGACGTATAGGTTATAACTTGAATGTTATGCGACAGTCTGCATGCTTAGTTTTTAACCCAATCATGGTTGATAACTATGCTGCCTTCTTTAATTGCACGCCGGTGGGTCGGGCGTCAGACTCTATGATGGCCCCGACTTAAAGCTATTCATTTAGTTGGTTGGGGCCGGAGCTTCTTGTCTGTTGCTTGGCCCACCGGGGTCCAACTGGTGTTTTTCTTTTGCTCCGGAGTTAGTAGGTTATTTGGCGCCCAGGGATCTCCATCGTCGGGCAGCTTACTCAATCTGTGAGTCCTGGTTTTTGATTCATCAGGATGTTTATCATGATTTATTTGTTTGTTCTTGATGATTCATTGACTAGTTAGAGATTCACCACGAGGACCGAAGAACTAACTAAATGTTGTGAAACACTGCGGAAGCTGAGGGTGAGGTTAGGTACCTGTAAAACCGGTTTAAGCCCGCCAGTAACTTTGTGTTACTGATCGTTCCAAGTCGATACTTCTGTAGTGGTTCTTTTTGTTTTATGTCTTGGTGTTTAAAATTTTTTGTGCTGTTGGCGCCTTATGTATGTTTTCATACTTTTAGTTAAGTTAAGGTAACTGAGTGGCCACCTATTGGGAAAATAGCTGCTCATTCGGCTTACGATATGTTTCATGGTATAAGTACCTGATTGTTAGTTTGGTTTTTTCCCACCTCGGTTTTTGGAGTGGGAATCTTTTTCTGATTGCGCCTTTTCCTGATTTTTGCCTACTTGTACCTTTTTATGGTGACTTAGTTTACAAATTTAAGAAACTTATAGGAATTAATGATTTTTCTTTTCAGTTCAGAAAAATCATAACACGTTACAGACGTATAGGTTATAACTTGAATGTTATGCGACAGTCTGCATGCTTAGTTTTTAACCCAATTATGGTTGATAACTATGCTGCCTTCTTTAATTGCACGCCGGTGGATCGGGCGTCAGACTCTATGATGGCCCCGACTTAAAGCTATTCATTTTAGTTGGTTGGGGCCGGAGCTTCTTGTCTGGTGCTTGGCCCACCGGGGTTCAACTGGTGTTTTTCTTTTGTTCCGGAGTTAGTAGGTTATTCGGTGCCCGGGGATCTCCATCGTCGGGCAGCTTACTCAATCTGTGAGTCCTTGTTTTTGATTCATCAGGATGTTTATCATGATTTATTTGTTTGTTCTTGATGATTCATTGACTAGTTAGAGATTCACCACGAGGACCGAAGAACTTACTAAATGTTATGAACCACTGCAGAAGCTGAGGGTGAGGTTAGGATCCTGTAACCGGTTTAAGCCCCCCCCCCCCCCCCAGTTATTTATAACTGACCGTTCCAAGGCGGTACTACTGTTGTGGTTCACACTTATCTATATTATTCCAATTACGAGTTTCATGTTGCATGATTTTGTGGCCACCCGAGTATTATTTGGCTGTTCACTTTGCCCTCTGCATTTACTTGTTCTGTCCAAGCTAGCGCTGTGACCACCTAAAGCCTTCAATAGCTGCTCACTCTGCTTTCCGTTATTCATGTTAAACGTAGGCATCTATGTTTAGTATTTTCTTAGTATGATTTGTCTTATTTCTTGTATATCACTGATTGAACCACTGCAGAAGCTGAGGGTGAGGTTAGGATCCTGTAAAACCGGTTTAAGCCCGCCAGTAACTTTGTGTTACTGATCGTTCCAAGGCGATACTTCTGTGGTGGTTCTTTTTGTTTTATGTCTTGGTGTTTAAATTTTTTGCGCTGTTGGCGCCTTATGTATGTTTTCATATTTTTAATTAAGTTAAGGTAACTGAGTGGCCACCTATTGGGAAAATAGCTGCTCATTCGGCTTACGATATGTTTCATGGTATAAGTACCTGATTGTTAGTTTGGTTTTTTCCCACCTCGGTTTTTGGAGTGGGAATCTCTTTCTGATTGCGCCTTTTCCTGATCTTTGCCTACCTGTACCTTTTTACAGGCGCCTAACCTCACCCTCAGCTTCTGCAGTGGTTCATAACATTTAGTTAGTTCTTCGGTCCTCGTGGTGAATCTCTAACTAGTCAATGAATCATCAAGAACAAACATATAAATCAAGATAAACATCCTGATGAATCAAAACCCAGGACTCACAGATTGAGTAAGCTGCCCGACGATGGAGATCCCTGGGCGCCGAATAACCTACTAACTTCAGAGCAAAAGAAAAACACCAGTTGGACCCCGGTGGGCCAAGCAACAGACAAGAAGCTCCGGCCCCAACCAACTAAAATGAATAGCTAAAATGAATGAAAAGCCTGAAAATGATGTTTTTATCTCTTGACACTATACGACGCTTAATCATTCCAAACCATGTTAGCTTTCTTAACTGCACAAATACATTGTTTAGAAGGTTTTATGTCACTTGATATAATAATACCCAAGTCAGTTTCTTCTGAAACAGTCTGTAAATCTTCTCCATTCATACTGTAGTTATGGTATGCATTATTATGCCCTATATGCAGTACTTTACATTTCTTCACATTGAAAAGCATTTGCCAGTCTCTGGACCATTTACATAAATTGTCTATATCTTGTTGAAGTGTATCAATATGCTGTGTAGTGAGAACAGATCTATAAACTTTGCAATCATCTGCAAATTTTTGGAAATGACTAGATATTACAGCATCAATGTCATTAACAAACATCAAGAAAAGCGTCGGCCCAAGGACCGAGCCTTGAGGGGACACCTGATATAACGTCTTGTAGTCTAGAGTTTTCACCATTCTACACAACTGTCTGTTTACGATCATGTAACCACTCTCCAATCCAATCCTCCACATTGTCACATATTCCATGAGCCTTGATTTTGAGCAAGCTCCTCTGATGAGGAACCTTATTGAAGGCTTAAAATCAAGGTAAATCACATCCATTGCTTACCCTCATCTATTGCTTTAGTAATGTCCTCAAGGAATAATAATAAATTTGTTAAACACGATTTTCCTTTAGTAAATCCATGTTGTGATTGCAACAGCAAAGTATGCTCATTGAGATGATTAAGGACTTATGTGTGGTCACTGTATATACATGTTTGAAGATTTACCTGTATAAAAAGCATTGTTTATTTTTGTCAACAATGTTACATTCTTTAGCATGCTTTATCATGTGGCTGTTGAATATGTTGCAAATACATGGATGTGTATACATGATTGTGAAATGAGTGGTCAGCTCAGAGCAAGTGAGTCATTTTTCAGTTACTTCCGGGTTGAAATCGTTGGACCCATTTTTCGTAGCTTTTTGAAAATAATAAGCCAGATTGTTCAATATAGTCATTGACTTCAATCATATAAGAACCTGAAACAAAAGGCATGTCATCTTTTACCAAACAATAAGCGCACACGAGCCGCCCCAAGTTACGCACTTTCAGAATTTTCCAGAAAAACATGTTTACACTAACTTTTCCCAGAGAAATACATTTCCATGACCCCAAAATAATTTTTAATTTGTCAGATTATGTATCCTAGACATTTAGGCTTTGTGTACTTTTTATTCCAATGCATTCCATTTTCCAGGAAATGTGTCCCACGAAAACCAGTTACATTTCCAATTTTACACCAAGCTATTTAAATTTTTAAAATAATATCTATATTGAGTCATTCCTAGTATCTGTGACGTCTATTAGCAATAAATGCACATCATCATTTGATCGACAGATTCAAGAAAACAGTAGATTTCTGTTTTACATACCCCACCCACTCATGTCAATATTGATAAATTCTTAACAATATTGTCACGTATGATTGATTCAAGGACTTTACAAATCTGTGATGTCAAACTTATTGGACGATAGTTTCCCGGGTCAGATTTATCACCTTCCTTGAATATGGGAGTAACGTTAGCATAATTCCAATCACTGGTTACCTGCTTCAGCTGAAGACTCATATTAAAGATTATACTTAATGGCTCCGTAATATAGTCAGAAATGTCTAAAAGAAGTGCAGATCCAATATTGTCTGGTCCTGGTGATTTATTACGCTTTAGCTTAAGAACATTTTTTTTTACTAATTCATGGGTAATCTTTATGTCCGTCAGTTTTTCTTCACTAGATTCATGAATCTGTAATATTATCAGTATCCTCCGTGTAAATGATGATGCAAAGAAGGTATTTAGCTCCTCAGCCATAAACTTTGAGTCAGAACTTATTTCACCGTTTCGTCCTTTCAATGGACCAACACTGTCTTTAACTTGCTGTTTTTCTTTTACATACTTGTAAAAAGATTTAGCGTCAGTTTTAATGTTATCTGACAACTTCTGTTCAAAACGATGGACAGAGTCCTTGATGAGTTGTTTCACATGAGCTTCAACTTCCTTATATCTATTGTAAGTCTGGGGTTCTCTTGCCAATCTATAATGATATAAAATGTGGAATTCTTTTCCCTTTGAGAAACAATTGAGGGCATTATGTTAGAGTCATGTATTTATTTAAATTTGAGAAAATTTTATTGACATTGTTTTTAGAAAAATAAATATTTTCTATTACGACCAGTTACATATTGGTTTGAAAATCAAACTTCAAAAACTTTAATGGACTTCAATGGACTTATCATTTTTATCAGGCTAGAAAATTAAGTTTTCATCATAATTCTATTAGAACAGACGTATTAGAGAAGGGAAGAAGGCAAAAATAAAAAAGAACACACACAATAAAGTTTAATTTTATGTTTTGTCATTGAATCATTTTTACCAATTTAAGTCATGCAAGTAAACCAATTATTTTTTAATAAATAGTATACATGCAGACTGAACAGTGATAATGATAATCAACGGTTACTCTGGCACACGGTCGGTTCAAGAAAACTTTAATTTGATCACATCTTTTATCCAGGATTCAGTGGATAAACATTTATCCCATCAAAGACTAGTCGCTCAGTTTCCTCAGTCCCATGGTTAACTCCTGAAATAAGAAGAAAGATTCGTAGAAAAAATGCAACTCATGCTAAAGCGAAGAAACCTGGGAGTGCAAATTTTAGAACAAAATTTGAAACTTTGAGAAGAGAAATCAAAGCAGATATCAGAAAACAACATGAGCTGTATGTAAATAACTTGGTTGGTGATGTTAATGCTAATCCAAGAGATTTTTATCGGTACATAAATAGTCAGAAAAAAGATGTTCAAGGTATCCCCCCTTTGAAAAAGCGAAATGGAAGTGCTCTTGCTGAATCAGATTTTGAAAAGGCTGGTGAATTCAATGGTCAGTTTACGGATGTGTTCACTAAAACTGAACATAGCCATGTCCCTCTTTTGAATAGAAAAACCCCGTTTATGGAAGACATAGTGGTATCCAAAGAAGGTGTCACAAAACTTCTGAAAGGTTTGAACCCGTCGAAAGCTTTAGGTCCTGATGAGCTTCACCCTAGAGTCCTTAAGGAATTGGCATCTGAGCTAGGTCCTGTTTTTGCACATCTTTTTCAACAGTCAATAGACTCGGGTGAAATCACCAAAGAATGGTCTTTAGCAAACATTTGTCCCCTGTTCAAAAAGGCTGACAGGTCTCTTGCTTGCAACTATCGTCCAGTTTCCTTGACCTGCGTACCCTGCAAACTTCTGGAACATATAGTGTGTTCTAATATCATGTCTCATTTGGATCATCATAAGCTTTTGTCAGACAGGCAACATGCATTCAGGAAATCCCATAGTTGTGAATCCCAGTTAGCTACAGTGATTGATGACTGGGCAAAAATCTTAGACAATCAAGGTCAGGTTGATACATTTATCTTGGATTTTGAAAAAGCTTTTGACACTCCTCCGCATGAACTCCTTAAAAGCAAATTGTTCAGTTATGGAATTGGTGGAAAGACAATTAAATGGATTGATGCCTTCCTTTGGTATAGACAACAAAGAGTTGTGGTTAATGGCGTTAAATCTGACTGGGCTCCTGTTGTATCTGGTGTCCCACGGGGCACCGTTCATGGCCCCTTGTTGTTTTCGTTGCATATAAATGATATCACCTCAGATATTGAATCGGAAATCAGACTCTTTTCTGATGATTGTGTTTGTTATCGTGAAATTAAGAATGTGGAGGATACAGTGAAACTTCAGAAGGATATTGATCGATTAGGTAGTTGGGCCAGGAAATGGGGTATGAGATTTCAACCTGTCAAGTGCAACATGATGCAGCTGACAAATAAACGCACTAGTAAAATTCAGGCTTCTTACAAGCTTGAGGGTACTGTGTTGGAAAATGTTGAGAGTATCAAATATCTTGGTGTAACAATAACTAAGGATTTAAAATGGAATACTCACATCAGCAATGTGTGCACCAAAGCCAATAGGACCCTTGGTTTTTTGAGACGAAATCTGTTTTCTTGTCCCCAAGATGTGAGAGAAGCTGCCTATAAAGGTCTGGTGAGACCTATTCTTGAATATGGTAGCTCAGTTTGGGACCCTCATTATGAAGGTCTGATAGATGATTTGGAGAAAGTGCAAAAGCGTGCGGCTAGGTTTGTAACTAGGAACTATACATATGAAAAAGGTAGTATGACTGACATCCTTAAAAAACTAAAATGGGAATCCCTGAAAAGAAGGAAGGATAATAGAATTATATTGCTTTACAAAGGTCTAAAAGGGAGAGCAAAAATACCCACAGATGACCTTATCCCCAAAAATAGGCGTTGTAGGAATCAACACTCCTTGGCATTTCAGATACCTTCAGCAAGTACAAATGCCTATTTACACAGTTTCTTCCCCTAGACCATTAGAGATTGGAATGAACTCCCTTCTCTTGTGAGAGCTCGGGACTAATCCCCTCCGGTCAAGCCCCATCCCCCTGGTGTGGTATTGTCAGTTTGACGGTTTCACCAGTAAACTATTCTGATTCTGATATTGGTTTGTTCAGTAATTAAACTAATTATTTGTTTTGCATAATTGACAGTTCTTCATCCAAACAAATACTGTCATTGTCTAATTGCTGGCCAGGTGTGACAAAACACTGACAATGATCATTCCTTTTTTATTGACTAACTTTCTTTTACACAGAATACTCACTACCATTTCTTTCCTTCTTTCTTATTTGTTTCTTTCAACCATACACACGATCGATAATAAACTCAGCATAAACACAAACTCTGCATTACTTAAAATTGTTTGTTAAGGCTGCATTTCACAATATCAATCATAATTTATTCATTGAGAATATGGATTGGAAAGCAACCTAGAGTTGCTAATATGCACCATCCTTAAAAATACCAATAATGATATTTTTCTATCAAATCACTGTTTATAACTATCTTCTGATACTGAGTCGATCAATTTCTGATCATCACCTCAGGTGTGGGGTGGGTGGCTAAATTTAGAATTTAGTCAAGGGAAAATAAAACATTTGGGGTGGACCATTAAAACTATTTACAAGATATAGATGAGAGGCATACTAAAACGCATGCCTCTGGGCTAATGATTTAAATAGAAGCCTTAAATTCCTCAATGGTCTTAGATAGGACCACTGAAGAAGGGAGACTATTCCAAACCGGAATAGTTCTGGGGAAAAAGGAATTTTTCAGGGCATCGCTATAGGCAAACGGTCTTGTGTATTGTGATTCATGTGATGCCCGATTATGCCTTAGATTGGGTGCCGGGGTCAGGTATTTGTCTTTTTCAAGAGACACTGTACCAGAGTGTATCTTGTAGAAGAAGGTTAAGGAGGACCGCTCCCTGCGAGACTCCAGGGATGGCCACTCAAGTTCGTCTAGCATTTCACCGACGCTACTGGTGTTCCTTCATCGCCTGCAGGTCCACCGGGCAGCAGTCCTCTGCACCTTCTCCACCTGCTCAATCTGAGTTTCATGATAGGGATGCCAAATAGGAGCTGCATACTCAAGTTGAGGCCGAACCAATGTTTTGTATGCAACTTCCTTAGTATGCCTAGGTGCCAGTGCCAAATTGCGCCGATGAAAACCCAAAGTCTTAGTTGCCTTGCATGTAATTTCAGAAATGTGTTGACCCCAATCAAGATCATCTGTGATAGTTAAACCGAGGTATTTAGCGGACTGAACCTGTTCTAATGTTTGCTGATGCAGTGTGTAATTAAAATCTATATGCCTGCTTGGATGTAGCCGCGTCACCCTCATTGAATGACATTTGCTAACATTGAATTTCATTTGCCAATCCATTTCCCATTTGGCCAAGCTATTCAGGTCATCTTGTAAAATTTGACAATCCAATGGTGACTTGACATTTCTGTATAAAACACAATCATCAGCAAATAGCCGAACAGATGACCTGATGTTGTCAGGAAGATCATTAATGAAAATAAGAAATAGGACCGGTCCTAAGACCCATCCTTGTGGGACACCAGAAAGAACCGGGACTGGGTCTGAGGCACGGCCATCTAATACCACTTTTTGAGAGCGCTCAGAGAGCCACGAGTCGATCCACTTATGTGTAGATCCTCTGATCCCGTAGAAGTCAAGTTTGTATAATAACCTTTTATGTGGGACCTTGTCAAAGGCCTTAGCGAAATCCATGACAATCACATCCGTCTGCCTGTGGCCACGACCCACTGCTCGGTCCAGATTACTAACCAAATCATGATAAAACTGAACTAACTGGGTTTCGCAAGACCTTTGACTTCGGAACCCATGCTGACAGTCAGCAAGAATGTTTTCAAGAGCCAAGTGTTTGTTTATGTTGCTGACTATTATATGCTCTAGAGTTTTGCAACAGATACAAGTAAGCGACACCGGTCGATAATTAGCTGCATCGTATTTCTCACCTTTCTTAAATACCGGGGCTACATTTGCCTGTCGCCAATCGTCTGGTACAGCACCCTGAGCAAGCGACTCATTGAAGATATAGGTCAGTACAGGAGCAATTTCAGAACTACATTCCTTCAACACCCTAGCACTCAGGCCATCTGGCCCGGGCGCCTTATGTATATTCAAATTATTCAACAGTTTAATGACCCCATTGGGGTCAACTGTAATTTCACCCATAGCGGTGAAAGGACTTGTGCCTTTGGAGGGGATTTCATCATCTGATTCGCGAGTGAAGACTGACTGAAACTGCCTATTACAAATATTAGCTTTATCCAAAGTGTCAGTCTTCAAGATACCATTTTCTCTAAGAGTATTGATCCCAGACGCGTCTTTCTTAAGGGACTTGACAAATGACCAAAACTTTTTTGCCTTTTCATTTTTTCGGGGACAATCGGGTTCAGGGTTATCATTTTCAAAGGAGAAGATATTGGTAATATGCTTCCAATATGCATCTCTAATGCTCTTTTGAACATGTACTCTGAACCGTTTGTAATGGTTCTTAATGTCAGGGCTGCTTGACTTGCGAGCACGAAAGTAAAGTTTATCACGTTTCCTTATCAAGCGTTTGATCGAGCTATCGATCCATGGTAAGCTATATTTTGTCTTGGTCATTTTTGATGGAACAAACCTTTCAATAGCCGAGAGAACCTCCGACTTAAAACTGACCCACATGTCATTGACTGACACCTGACTATGGTCAGTTGAAAGGAACGAATAACTTCCTACAATACTTTGAAATGAAGTTGTCATGGTATCTATAGATATGGGCCGAGTTTGTATGGGCCGAGTTGGTATGGGCCGAGTTTGTCAAGGGCCGAGTTTGTCATGGGCCGAGTTTGTTATGGGCCGAGATGTCCCGGAATCCACTGAAGAAGAGGATCGAAACGACCTTGAAATTGGAAAATGGCGGCGCCCATGGAAAATTCCAACGCAAAATTTTCTCACTAAAGATCTTTTACTTTTAGATTATTGTAGCAAATTGTTAACTTGTAAGTATCCGTCTAGTACCTTATTGTGCTTTCACTTATCTAACGAAGCTGAATTCTTTCTTTTCTTTCTTCAGACAATATTGGCCCCCCCAATGCAGCTTCTTCGCCTATTGTGCAAACAAAAGAAGCAAAACCCAGACCAAAAGGGCGGTCCTGAACCACCCCTTGAGAATTTTGATCATGAATTGTCAGTCAATTAAAAAAAAAGGCTGAAATTCACACTGTCATAGAATCGGCTAAACCTGACATCATATTGGGGAATGAGTCATGGTTAACCCCAGACATTAAAAACTCAGAGATTTTTCCAGATTCCTTTGATGCTATCCGGAAAGACAGAGCTAGTGATGCGCATGGTGGTGTCTTCATTGCTTTTAGGCGTGATCTTCTCTGTACTGAAGCTCCGGAATTGGACACCAAGTGCGAAATAATTTGGTGTAAGTTGAACATTATTGGATGTAGGACTTTGTACCTTGGATCATTCTATCGTCCCCCTAGGTTCCCAACTCAGGAGCTTGAACTGAAATATCTTGAGGATATTAATACTTCACTTTCTCGGATTATGTCAAATAAAAATGCCCATGTTCTTGTAGGCGGAGACTTCAATTGTGGTGATATTGAGTGGAGCACAATGCAGGTACCCGAGGGGGTCCCAAAGAGGCCAGTTCAGACTAAACTTGTGGAGATAATACAGGATCACTGCCTCTCCCAAATGGTAAATATACACACCCGAGAAGACAAGACCCTTGATTTACTCTTCACTAACTCGCCATCCCCAATTAACCGTGTTAAAGGGATGCCCCCGATCGGCAAAGCAGATCATGACATTGTCTATATTGAATATGACATAAAGGCTAAACGGATTCAGCAGGCCCCGCGTAAGATTTTCCTATATAAACGAGCGGATATGGACGGTCTCCATGACCATCTAGCGCGCTATAGGGATTTGTTCCTTTCAACTGACCATAGTCAGGTGTCAGTCAATGACATGTGGGTCAGTTTTAAGTCGGAGGTTCTCTCGGCTATTGAAAGGTTTATTCCATCAAAAATGACCAAGACAAAATATAGCTTACCATGGATCGATAGTTCGATCAAACGCTTGATAAGGAAACGTGATAAACTTTACTTTCGTGCTCGCAAGTCAAGCAGCCCTGACATTAAGAACCATTACAAACGGTTCAGAGCACATGTTCAAAAGAGCATTAGAGATGCATATTGGAAGCATATTACCAATATCTTCTCCTTTGAAAATGATAACCCTGATCCCGATTGTCCCCGAAAAAATGAAAAGGCAAAAAAGTTTTGGTCATTTGTCAAGTCCCTAAAGAAAGACGCGTCTGGGATCAATACTCTTAGAGAAAATGGTATCTTGAAGACTGACACTTTGGATAAGGCTAATATTTGTAATAGGCAGTTTCAGTCAGCCTTCACTCGCGAATCAGATGATGAAATCCCCTCCAAAGGCACAAGTCCTTTCACCGCTATGGGTGAAATTACAGTTGACCCCAATGGGGTCATTAAACTGTTGAATAACTTGAATATACATAAGGCACCTGGGCCAGATGGCCTGAGTGCTAGGGTGTTGAAGGAATGTAGTTCTGAAATTGCTCCTGTACTGACCTATATCTTCATTGAGTCGCTTGCTCAGGGTGCTGTACCAGACGATTGGCGACAGGCAAATGTAGCCCCGGTATTTAAGAAAGGTGAGAAATACGATGCAGCTAATTATCGACCGGTGTCGCTTACTTGTATCTGTTGCAAAACTCTAGAGCATATAATAGTCAGCAACATAAACAAACACTTGGCTCTTGAAAACATTCTTGCTGACTGTCAGCATGGGTTCCGAAGTCAAAGGTCTTGCGAAACCCAGTTAGTTCAGTTTTATCATGATTTGGTTAGTAATCTGGACCGAGCAGTGGGTCGTGGCCACAGGCAGACGGATGTGATTGTCATGGATTTCGCTAAGGCCTTTGACAAGGTCCCACATAAAAGGTTATTATACAAACTTGACTTCTACGGGATTAGAGGATCTACACATAAGTGGATCGACTCGTGGCTCTCTGAGCGCTCTCAAAAAGTGGTATTAGATGGCCGTGCCTCAGACCCAGTCCCGGTTCTTTCTGGTGTCCCACAAGGATGGGTCTTAGGACCGGTCCTATTTCTTATTTTCATTAATGATCTTCCTGACAACATCAGGTCATCTGTTCGGCTATTTGCTGATGATTGTGTTTTATACAGAAATGTCAAGTCACCATTGGATTGTCAAATTTTACAAGATGACCTGAATAGCTTGGCCAAATGGGAAATGGATTGGCAAATGAAATTCAATGTTAGCAAATGTCATTCAATGAGGGTGACGCGGCTACATCCAAGCAGGCATATAGATTTCAATTACACACTGCATCAGCAAACATTAGAACAGGTTCAGTCCGCTAAATACCTCGGTTTAACTATCACAGATGATCTTGATTGGGGTCAACACATTTCTGAAATTACATGCAAGGCAACTAAGACTTTGGGTTTTCTTCGGCGCAATTTGGCACTGGCACCTAGGCATACTAAGGAAGTTGCATACAAAACATTGGTTCGGCCTCAACTTGAGTATGCAGCTCCTATTTGGCATCCCTATCATGAAACTCAGATTGAGATGGTGGAGAAGGTGCAGAGGACTGCTGCCCGGTGGACCTGCAGGCGATGGAGGAACACCAGTAGCGTCGGTGAAATGCTAGACGAACTTGAGTGGCCATCCCTGGAGTCTCGCAGGGAGCGGTCCTCCTTAACCTTCTTCTACAAGATACACTCCGGTACAGTGTCTCTTGATAAAGACAAGTACCTGACCCCGGCACCCAATCTAAGGCATACTCGGGCATCACATGAATCACAATACACAAGACCATTTGCCTATAGTGATGCCCTGAAAAATTCCCTTTTCCCCAGAACTATTCCGGTTTGGAATAGTCTCCCTTCTTCAGTGGTCCTATCTAAGACCATTGAGGAATTTAAGGCTTCTATTTAAATCATTGGCCCAGAGGCATGCGTTTTAGTATGCCTCTCATCTATATCTTGTAAATAGTTTTAATGGTCCACCCCAAATGTTTAATTTTCCCTTGACTAAATTCTAAATTTAGCCACCCACCCCACACCTGAGGTGATGATCAGAAATTGATCGACTCAGTATCAGAAGATAGATAGATAGAGTCGATCAATTTTACAGATAGTTGGGGTTATGGGATACTGTTTAGATTTTTTCAAAAGCTCATACTTGTACTTTTTTCAAAACTTGCAATTATATTTTTATTTTTGTTATCTTTTTGAGCTTTCTGCAATAGTCGTGACCTTGCAAAATTAGAAAAAAAATTCTAGAATTGTAGAATGCCATCCTGAATGTACTGTTTTTGGCCAATATACATGTAGATCTATTTCACTGGTTAAAACGGACGGGACGGCGTACTGTTTTGCTGTCAGTGACGCTTTAAAAACTAGTTTTCAATTATTGTAGGTCATAAATGAATTTTATCGTTTGCAGAGGTTTTCAACGGAATAAAATACCAAAACACGCAAGCGTGGCAGTGCATTTTATTATTCCATTGTACAAAGATCCTGAGGTAAATGGTTAATTAATTGTTTTGAAACAGCCGATACAAGTCTTATCCCCAACCAAACGAACTACAGAAACTGGGTGCACACTGGTGGGACTTGGTAAAATAGCGTTACGCATGATTTGCCTATTAAGTGTCTGTGATTTGTGGACCCCGACCAACTCCTTATCACTCGCAAAATGAATCAGATTTAATAATTTGAGGGCTAAACACATCTCAAAACGGAGAGATACTGATTCGATACTTCGCCTGATACGAGATAGTTCGGTACGGGATATCAATCAAACGTAAATATAACCGGTTTTCTGATAAAACCGTATACTGGTACACAGCACTATGTACAGAGTACTCTTCCCAGTTCTGTGAAAGGAAATCAGTATTGGTCACATTTTGATTATAGTCGATAATTGATCGAAAAAGTCTCATTATTTTCGATGATCGATTAAGAAAATTCCATAATCGAACAACACTAGTTAGTTCATTAAAATGTGACTGCTGGCACAGGATAGCCTGTACACGGGCGGACCGACAAGTAAAAAAAATGGTTTAAAGTAGTAGCATAAGAGGACGACAGGGACCAGTGATTGATCAGCTTATGGTAATTGGCTGTTAATTCCCAAATGATAATTGAAGCAAATCTTATGTTTGTCTTATCAGAAAGTACATTAGGGTTCCCACTGAGTTTTGAAACTGAGGGTACAATGGCTTAATTTTCTTAGTTTTATACCCCCTATGTATATGCCTGTATAAAAAGGTTTGCTAATTTTTGGGGTACATGTCAAATTTTGGGGGTATGAATTCGACTTTATTCCAACAGCGTTTCTATCATGCAATTTCTAGCCCTTCACATCACAAAAACATGCCCGTGTAATGTATACCCCCTTGAACCCTACTTTTGTATATATATTAACAAAACTGGGGTTTGCAGTCCTAGTATAAACATTTTTCTTATTTTTTGCTCCAAAACATAGATTGTGGGTACTCATTAGAAATTTGGCGAGGCGGTTCTAACGTGTACTCAGAATCAATGTTTTGAGCAAAAATATTAAAAATATCAAAATGTTTCCAAAGAAATTTTCAATTTTTAGAGCTGAAATTATATTAAATGGGCAAGTTTTCGTAATGCAGGAAGAGGGGGTCTTAGTAGGACTGCTTAAAAGCTATGAATGTTCAATAAATTCTCCAAGATGAAGATATTTGCATTCATTCTGACTTGTTAAAAATGTTAACATCACTGCATACTAAACAAATACAGACCACTTTCGGTTTCCGAATGTTATGCGATAACGTTGCGACTTGTGGACAATTTCTGTGATTCTCATGCAATTTTTTTCAACAGTTTCTTATTATTTTTTATGGAATTCTATACATTTACCCAGGTCTATTCTTAGCTCTATTTATGTGAAAACAAAGGCACAGATCAGCTGTACAGAAACTGTACACCTTTGTTTTCACTGCCTGGATTGTGCAATCGTTTTATCTACATGTACTTTATTCTCAGTGCTCCAGATAATTTTTAGCTCAGTCAGTACAGTACTGGTCGAAATTTGAGCCTGTCAGTATGGAGATTTTGGCTTCAGTATCTGCTCCAAGACTAATCTGCTTCATGGACACTGACCGTTTAAGTATGCTATTTACACATACATGTATAAATGTTTAAAATAAATAATGTAAATTGAGATTTGAGAATAAAGTTAATGTGCATGTCTTTGTTACGTTTACATAGTACATTCCTTGTGACAGCATTATTGGTCAACTCTTAATTATATTTCTGAAAAAAAAATTGGGGCATAGGTTCCCCTGAAATTTGCATTTTCTTCTCGCCCCCTTATAATAATAAAAAAAAATTAAATAAAGATAAAAAAAAAAAAAACAAGTCCAACCCTGTGAAAAATTTGGGCATAGGTTCCCCTGTATTTTGCATTTGATTTTTCACCCCTCCCAAATAACCCAGGCCTATTGAAAGATATGGGCAAGGCAGAAGTAAAAGGGAAGGTTGGGGGAGTACATTGGCTCATAAAGACTTGCAAGTCTTGACTTAGTGTCAGCGTCCAATGCACAACCTTTCCCTTTAGTGACCTTAGATAGATATGAAAAGGGTACATACTCTGGCTTCAAGGTTATGTGTCAGCTTTAAAATTGGTGGAGTTTTGTGTATTTGGCGTGTCACCAGTACACAATTCATAGCCTCTTTCTTTTCTTTTCTTCAGAATTTCTGATCATCACCTCAGGTGTTTGAATTTAGCAAAACGGGGGAAACATTCTATTTAAACTCAAATTGATCGGTACCAACCAGTGTTCCTCTTCTGTTTTTAACCGCAAGCTGAATGACAGTATCAATGATACTGTTGATGAGCGAAGCCGCCACCTGTCTAGGCTCCTTTTCACTAATTTCTGTCTTGCAAAACTTCAGGATGGAAAGCTGTTTCGCCATTGCGCCGTTTGTTCTACTTTCAGTTTCGATTCTAGACTGGTTTACGAATATTTACCATACGCGTCCACGAAAACAGCGAATAAAAGTAAAGTTTGTTACAGGGGAATTCAATATTCGAGCACCAAAGGCCTGTTTACAGTTAAAATCAAAGGCAATGCAAAGCTGTTTCAACATCGGACTTCAAAGAGTATGTAATCCCTTTGTAGTAAAAAATGAACTAGGTTAACCTCAGGACAGCAGCATCAGTGAGCATAGAAGTAGCCAATAATAGGCTGCTAAATCTGGTAGGTAAACCTAAGTCCCGCCCATATATTTTGTGTGACAGCAGCTGGTCAGTTGAACTGTGGTAAAATCAATTAAATATTTACATGCTACAAAATATTTAGTCCTCTTATAATTAGATCAAATTGCAAGATTAAATGTTGCTCTTATCTGTTATAATGTGCTTTTGTACCTGTCAACAAAACATGTACTTAACTGAAATAAATTCAGCCTCTGACAAGTGAAAATACAATTGAATCAGAGGTTAGGTAGTTCTTCCTTCAGTGGTGGCCGGTAGGCGGAGCTAAACTTGCCCTAGGTAGATGGCTATTTAGCTAAATCATTTGTATTGAAACTGAACTGTTATATTGGTGCTATTTTGGGAACATTGAATTCTTTCATCTCATGATGAGACATTAACCAGGTGTTATGTCAGAAAACCACAAAAGGTGCTCGAATATTGAATTCCCCTATAAACCAGTCAAAACGACTATTGGTACAAAATCCGTTTTAGGGTACGGTCAACAAACTATTACCGAACCGTAACGGTCATTTCGTTCCCGTATTTGGTACTGACAAAAATTCAATTTCTACCGTATTTGGTAAAATGAAGTCAGTAAATTACGGCTGTACGGACGCTATCTGGAGCACTGTTTATTCTGGAATTTCAAGCTTCTCACTTTCTCCTTAGACTGTGCAGGCTGGTTTAAGTTGTACCTGGTTGGAAACCATGAAGACCTGTTGTGTCATGTTATGGCTCCTGTTGTATTTGCAGGTTTGCTGATTAGAGCTCTATCAACAATTTTTTGAGATGGATCTTGCAACAGCTGGACCTCTGGTGTTGGAGACTCTGACCAAAGCATGCAGCCAGTCGGCTGAGGTGCTCACACCTGCTGAACATCAGCTACACGAGTGGGAGACACAGCCAGGATTCTACAACATTTTGTCGGTATGATCAGGGCCCAGTTGTCCAAAATCATTACGAAAACTTTCCTATGTAATATACAAAAAGATTTTTTAGCTGTAAAAAACGAAAATTTTGTTGGAAAAATTTTGGTATTCATACCAAAACGAGCCCATGTAATATACGAAAACTTGCCCATGTAAAATACAGAGATTTTTTAGCTGTTAAAAGTGAAAATTTTGTATGAAAAATTTTTGGCATTTTTGATATTTAAGCTCAAAACATTGATTGTGGGTACACATTAGAACTGCCTCACTGAGGCTGTTCTAACAAGTACTCACAATCTATGTTTTGGAACAAAAATAAGAAAAATAGAATATCCCTATGTACCCCAGTTTTACTATATATAAAAGTGGGTTTAAAGGGGGGTATTTATTTAACTGACATGTTTTCCTGATGTTACGGCATGGCATCTTTGTTGTAGATGTGTCTGATTCATATGAAGCAACTTTATGGCCATTCCTCTTCATCTGCTCATTCAAGAAAAGCATTTGTCAGAAAGAAAAGTGCTTTATGCACTGATAGTCTGCTTAAGCTGACCTTAGCTTTTGAGTGTTGGCCCTGGATGTTGTTGACAATTATGATATATGAGACAAATCATTTTTCAAAAATTAGTCAACTTTAATTTTGTAATAAGACTGAGCCGCTGCATCAGAAAACCAACAATTTGCATAGGGGAAAACAAAGGTGCAGATCAGCTGTGCTGTAACTGCACAGATGATCAGCTACTTTCTTTTTGCTACACGGATAGTACCACCCCTCTGCTACTTATATCCAAAGTTTCAAGCTTCTAACATTTTTCTGTGACAGTACAGATGGGCCTGTGTTAGACCTGGTGGGAAACCCAAATTGTTGGTTTTCTCACACAATGGCTTACATAGTATGAATACATACTGTATTTTACCTGTACAGTCAAATTAATCAAATTTTGTAGGAAGAATCACAAGAGATTGACACTTTCATTTTAATCGAAATTAACTGTATTTCTGCATGTATTCAGATGAATACAAAGCAAACTTAAAAAGGAAAAAAAAATAATTAATAATAATTAAATATTAAAATAATTGTATTTGACAGACAATTTTCTGCAACCACGATATAGATGTGAATGTGCGCTGGTTAGCAACATTGTACGCTAAGAATGGGGTGGACAGATACTGGAGAAAAACTGCACCAAAGTAAGTCACTTGTACACAAGCCTTCACAGAAAAAAAGAAAAATCTGGGTTTCTGACCTGGTCGGAAAAACAGGCATGTTCTATCAAAGAAACAGGCTAGAGACTTAGTTAAGCATTAAATCAAACAACCAAACAATTAGAGAAACATGTACCATAACAATCCTATATTCTGACATGCAGCTTTATGAGACTGCACAGACCTGTAAGAAACAGATTGTTCTTGGTCAGTTTCTTTCGAGAAATACCTAATTATACTGTCCAAACATGACTTTAGCTGTCAACTGCGGATGTGCAGCAGTTAACAAATAAATCTACATTACAGATAAATTTAAAATTTATGAACTTTATGAGCCACCTCGTGAGAAAACCAGCAATCTGCATATGCAAAAACAAAGACGCAGATCAGCTTCGCAGTAACTTCAGCTTCGCAGTAACTGCGAAGTTGATCAGTGCCTTTGTTTTCGCTACACGGATAGTACAATTCCTCTTCTACTTAAATCCGAAATTTCAAGCTTCTAGCTCTTTTCTGTGCTTGTACAGGTCGGTTTGTGTCGGACCTGTTCGGGAACCACATTGTTGGTTTTACCACGAGGTGGCTCAAATTTGAAATTTATGAACTTTATATTATATAAGTGCCATTTCTGAAGATGAAAAGGAAACTATACGTCAGAAGTTACTGGGCAATTTGAAGGAGCCCTCCGCCAACGTGTGCACACAAATGGCCGTACTGATTGCCAAGATAGCACGTTTGGACTGCCCACGGTTCTGGCCCGCCCTGTTGCCAACAGTGCTACAGTCGGTGCAGAGCTCAGATGAGCTGCTACAGGAGCGGTCTCTATTGGTGATGCACCATGTGATCAAGGTGTTAGCCTCCAAGAGACTAGGGGCCGATAGAAAAGTGTTTGAAGAGGTGAGTCATGTATCATTTGTTGTTATAAGAGCTTTGTCTCCAGAAAAAACTGTCTTTGGTGGAGTTTCCGACCTGGTCCTAAGGTTATAACATTTTTTCATGCTCAACTCAGCTGAGACTAAAATTTATCTTGCTCATAAATATTAAAATGCCAACGCCAACAATTGTTGGCATTTTAACATTTATTAGCAGGATAAATTACATGCTTTGGCAATCTTAACCAGAAATTTCAACCAGTTTTGGTTATTTCAGTAATTATAAGCAGTTTAAATTTCATGCTCAGCTCAGGTGAGCATGAAACAAGTTTTATTACCTTGGTGACAGTTCGAACAGAAACCTGACATTTGATTCACAGAAAATGGCTACAGGCTTGAAAGTTCAGATTTAGATTCACTTATTGTGTAGATGAAACAAAGGTGCAGGTCAGTAGAAGCTGCAACAGGTATATCGGTTGGGACAACAAATCAACTGATTAGATGCATGTAGTATGGTTTTGTTGGAAATGAAGTCTTCTTATGACATGGTTTATAATTATGATGTGTTATGAAGGTGGTTGGAATGTGTGGGAATCCTATCATTCCTAGGTATATAAAGCAGTGATGCTATTCTACTTTACCATAATAATGTTAATCCTTTTAGGATTTTTTCTCTATTTTCTATCTTCTGTTCAGTTCTGAATTCTATATGTAGTTCAATCAGTTAACAGTGTCTCTTTTTTCAGCTGACCAATGACATCTTCTATTCATTTCTAAGTTCTAGTCCAACCAACCTTCTTTATTTTTCAGCTGACCAATGAAATCTTCCAATTCATTTCTGAATTCTGGTCCCACCAATCAACAGTGTTCTTACAACTTGCATCACTCCACAATGACAATATGGTGACTGCCATTGACAGAGCTACCTTGTCCCTCAGAAGTATGTAAAATATGTATTCTCAAAAGCATATATGCCAAAAATTGTATTCTCCTTATATTATCTGGCCACAGTATACTTGAAAGAAAATGTTTGGGTAAAAACTAAATAAGACAAGCCAACACAATATTTTGTGAGATACCAAAGCAGTGCCCCAATGGCTACACACCCTTGTCTCCCGGATGTAAGGAAAAACAAATGAGCCGCCTCGTGGGAAAACCAACAATGTGGTTTCCGAACAGGTCCGACACAAACCGGCCTGTACAAGCACAGAAAAGAGCTAGAAGCTTGAAATTTCGGATTTAAGTAGAAGAGGAATTGTACTAACCATGTAGCGAAAAAACAAAGGCGCTGATCAGCTTCGCGGTTACCGCGAAGCTGATCTGCGTCTTTGTTTTCGCCAATGCAGATTGTTGGTTTTCCCATGAGGCGGCTCAAGATGATCTACCTTTGAAACTGTTCAGTGGTTGCAATGTACATCTCATCATCAATGAATCTATCAATAGATATGCAAATTTCAAACTTGGTAGGTAATGATATTAGTTAAGTTGTGTACATAGCCGGCTAACCACCCATGGTGGATGAGTTTGCTTCCACTGATGGGGTTTGTTGGGGGTTGGTTCAGCTCGTGCTACAGTTTGGTGGCATCGGTGGGATAATAACAGTTGCCCGGATGGAGTTGCCTTAATGCATGTAGTTCTACATCCAAGAACCAGAACCAGAGGGGAAGTAATGTGAGGGTGTGCTGTAAATAGATATGCAAATTTCAAACTTGGGAGTCTGTGATATTAGTAAATGTTGGGTATATAGCCGGTTAACCACCCATGGTGGATGATCATGCTTTTCCACTGACAAGGTTTGTTGTAGCTTGGTTTGGCTCATGTTACATCCAAATTGGTTCCAGTTCCAAATTTGACCTAAAACTTTCCTTTGTTTAATTATAGTATTGAGAAGATTGGTATCGTTTGGTTTCCGTGATCCTGCATCTAGTCAACAAGCCATGAGTTTTCTCAATACAGTCTTCTCAAAGTTAGACAGCATGCTGGACTGCCGTAAGTACTTTTCCATTTGAGCCGCTACACAAGAAAACAGGTCTTCGGGGGTTCCAACCGGGTGCGACACAAACCGGCCTGTACAGTCACGGAAAAGGGCTAGAAGCTTGAAAGCTCAGATTTTATAGGAAGAAGAGGGATCGTACTATCCAAATAGCGAAAACAAAGACGCTGATCAGCTCTGCAGTGTCTTTGTTTTTACATAGGCAAAACCCCAGGCTTCCCGCGTCGCACCTCATGAAATTTCCTATATCAGTGTCAGAGGTAAACTGGTAGGTGAAAAAAATCAAGTCAAGCTTTCGCATGTGAAAACCAACAATTTGGGTTTCTGACAGGTCCCACACAAACCAGCCTGTACAGTCGCAAAAAACACTGAGATGCTTGGATTATTGGATTTAAGAAGAAGAGGGATTGTTCTATCCGTGTAGCGAAAACTGTGAAAAAGTCTGCCTGAATTAAAAAAAGGCTATCAATGTCTCTATTAACCGGAGGACCGTATGAAAGGCTGGATGAGCCACGTCATGAGAAAACAAACATTTTGCTAATGTGAAAACAAAGACGCAGATCATATTTGCAGTAACTACGAAGCTGATCATCGCCTTTGTTTTGGCTACACAGATAGTACAATTCCTCTACTTTCTAAATCCAGAATTTCCAGTCTCTAGCCATCTTCTGAGCTTGTTCAGCTCGGTTTTTGTCCGACCTGTTTGGAAAACACACTGTTGGTTTACTCATTATACGGCTCAATTATTATGATCAAATATGAAAGGCCAGAAAGAAACTTTTGGCTTGTGGTCAAACATGGGATTTCCTTTATCCAATGTGCAAGAAATGAAAATTACATTTGTTCCATTCTATAATATTTACATTTTTATTGCAGTCGCCCTAGATGAAAGTATCTTTCTCAATGTTCTTCATTTCCCAATGAAAAACATTAAGTCGTGTGATCTAGAGGCCACGCCTATGAGTGGGATGAAGTCAAAACCAGCCAGTGACTTTGTTTACTCTTGTTGGCGTGACGTCGGTCGCGTATCGCCATGAAGTTGACCGCAAAAATTAGATGTTTTGGCTGTTCCAAAATTACTTTTAGTCGGATTTAATGTCAAATATTAACATGAAAATGAGCGGTGATATGTGCATATAAAAATCTGATACTTGATTGATAATTTAAAATGTAAATATAAGTTTTGAAATTCAGATTTTAGCTTTCACTGAATGATGAAAAACATTACAGTAGTTGTTTTAATGTCTCCGAGAAGCCCTTCGGGCATCACAGACATTAAAACAGCCTAATGTTTTTCATCATCCAGTGAAAGCTAAAATCTGAATTTCAATCCTTAAATATTTCTGTTTCTGCCTTAAAAGATTTCTTGTATTTTTTTCCAGGTCAAAGTCTGTGGGGCAAACACACAATGATTGAGAAATGTGAAAAAGTTATTGTTATACTTACAAAAGTGGTGAGTTATATGAGCTGCATCATGAGAAAATTGGATTTTTGCCCATGCAAAAACAAAGGCGCAGTAACTGCGAAGCTGATCAGTGCCTGTGTTTTCACTACACGGATATACAATTTCTCTTCTTCTTAACTCGGAAATTTCAAGCTTCTAGCCTGTTTCTGTGACCGTACAGGATGGTTTGTGTCCGACATGGTCGGACATCCTCGAAGACCGGTTTTCTCGCGCCGCGGCTCACATGATGTTGTGCTGTAGTCAGCACAGTAGCTGATTTGTGTGTAGAGCCAAAATCAGGTTTTCTGTTTAAGCAGCTCTTGAATCTAGTCAGAAGAAGACATTCACCTTAAGTTTAGACATGTGACTTTAATGACAAGCAGATATGTAGATTTCGTGTACATCTTGAATTCAGTGTACACTTACACAGTGCATGTGTTTTCATATTTGTGTAAATGCTAACAGCTTTGAGGAAATGAAAACATTCAAACATGCATCTGAATTTAGAGGACCTCAGGGAAGATTGGAATAGGCCTACAGAGCCTCCTCTTTTAAAAAAATTCATTATTTATTTTCACCTGAGCCTTCTCACCTTAATTGAAGGTTCATCGGTAAGCTTTTAGTATATCCATGCTGAGTCGTCCGTTTTTGTCATTGTTGCCATTGTCCACAATGTTCATACATCTCCTCTGAAATCACTGGGCCTGTCAAAGCCACACTTCATGTGGAGCATCCTTAGAAAAAATGTTTTTGAAAATGTGACCAAATTTGACCTAGCTGTAAATAAGGTCAAGGTCAACCCAAGGTGGCAAGCAAGGTCATGATTTACACAAACTATGACGGGCTGGAGTCTCTGATTCTACCTACTAAGTTTCGTTGAAATCAGACTACTGGTTCCAGAGAGGAAGATTTTTTAAGGTTTGTGCTATTGATAGCCGCTTTGCAAATCAAAGACAAAGTTCATGAGGAGTATCCTTAGGAAGGGGTGTTAAAAAAGTTTATATTGTTGGCTCAGCTACAAAAACTTGTAAGTGCACATTTTTACAAAAAAAAAAAAAAAAAAAAAAAAAAAAAAAAATACAGTTTTTAACACTAAAGCAAATAATGACAATCAAATGCAACCGGTGACAAAATCTTGAACACTATAGCAAATGAAAAGTTAACTTTTGAGGAGATTCTGAAATATCCCATACCTGCAATGGCCAAAATTACTAGGTCTATTTTTGACCATTAAATGTTTAATTTTTTATGCATGCTGCATGTACGAAAATTTGTAAATGAGCCACCTCATGGGGAAACCAACAATCTGCATAGGCGAAAACAAAGACGCAGATCAGCTTCGCGGTAACCGCGAAGCTGATCAGCGCCTTTGTTTTCGCTACTCGGATAGTACAATTCCTCTTCTACTTAAATCCGAAATTTCAAGCTTCTAGCTCTTTTCTGTGCTTGTACAGGTCGGTTTGTGTCGGACCTGTTCGGAAACCACATTGTTGGTTTTCTCACGAGGCGGCTCAAATGTGTTTTACAGCTGAGCTTCACAGCTGATATTGTAGTTATGAGAATTTGAATCTGTGTGTATGAGAATTGAGCCGCCTCGTGGGAAAACCAACAATGTGGTTTCCAACCAGGTCCGACACAAACCGACCTGTACAGTCACAGAAAAGAGCTAGAAGCTTGAAATTTCGGATTTAAGTAGAAGAGGAATTGTACTATCCGAGTAGCGAAAACAAAGGCGCTGATCAGCTTCGCGGTTACCGCGAAGCTGATCTGCGCCTTTGTTTTCGCCTAGGCAGATTGTTGGTTTTCCCACGAGGCGGTTCAATTGTTTGAATTTTATCTGTTAATGACTTTCAAATGTGACCATGTGAATCAAAGCATCTTTCATCTTGCTTAAGTTATAAGGCCAAATTTCAGGTGAGCATTCTCAGGACCATTGGTCCTCTGGTAAATTTGGAGAATAGTAAAAACTGATAGTTAACTCATATAAGCCTGGCGTCCTTTTTGTGGAACATAGGCAAACAGTATAGCCCCAGATGTGATGCCGCAGAAAGCGGCGTCCCATCTGGGCTATTCTGTTTGCTTAGAGGAATTTCATTAAAAAATGGAGAAAATTTTAAAGTCACATCTGAAGCCCCTAACAGTGGAATTGGACTCATCCAAATTAGAATGATGGGAAAGTCCATTTGTCAAATATGGGTTTTAAAATATGTGCATCATTTGATTTCAGCTACTTGACACATTGGAACATCATCCAGTGTGTTTTATGCAGTTTATACACAGAACTCTAGAATTTGTTGTCAGATACAACTTTACACAAACAGGTGAGCACACCATTATGAGAATACGCTCGTGTAATACACAGATTTTTCTGAAGATGTAAAAATTGAAAATTTTCTGAAGATGTAAAAATTGAAAATTTTCAGTAGAATTGTGTTTTATGTTTTGTCTTATTTTTGCTCAAAACATAGATTGTTGGTACATGTTACCCACAGTCTATGTTTTGGACCAGAAAAAAGAAAAATAGGTATACCCCCGCATACCCCAATTTTGCTATATAAATGTGAGGTTCAAGGCGGCATACATTACATTTTGTGCTGTGAAAACACTGGTCACTGCTACACAGTGTTCTAATTCATTACATATTTTAAAGGAATCGATTCGGAAACGCATAAGACGCCATATGTATACGTAAAATACCATCATAAATTCATTCCTGGTACAAGAGAATGCATATCGGGTTTGTTACGCAAAATATTCGTGTTCAAAGTTGGGAAACCTTCGTTTTTTCCTGCATCTGAGTGAATCGCCATCTTTATCGGGTATGGTTACCGGTTTATTGATAATTACACGGTGAACGCGGTAACCAGTATAAAGCTGTGACGTCACTCACTCACTTTCTCTTTAAGCCGCTCATTTCAATGGCAAGACGTTCAAATATTCTCGCGATAATTTCATTATTTTATTTTGTATTTGTGGATATTTTCTGCGTTAAACTTGATAGAAGTATTTATGTGATAATACCGGAGAATAATATATACCGAATATGCCTCATTGCCAGGCGATTAACTGAAAAAACAAGCCACATAAAGGATGTAATAGTTTTTAGCTCACCTGAGCCGTCAGGCTCACAAGGTGAGCTTATAGTATACCCATGCTCCGTCGTCCGTCCGTCCGTCCGTCGTCCGTCCGTCCGTCCGTCGTCCACACTTTTCAAAGATCTTCTCCTCTGAAACTGCTTGGGCAATCAAAGCAAAATTTTACATGAAGCATCTATGGGAAGGGGGAACCAATGTATATATAAATAATCCAGGTCACATGACCAAGATGGCCGCCATGCCCATATATGGTAAAAACCCTTCAAAAATCTTCTTCTCCGGAACCACTGGACCGATTTCAACCAAACTTGGCATGAAGCATTAATGGCTCAAGCACTACAATGTGTATATAAATCATGACCCTATGATGACCTTGACCTATTTTATGGCAAGGTCAACATAGGTCGCGAATGCATTTGAATGGCAAAAATTGTTAAATTGTCATTTAAAGGAAAAATCTTGCAGAAAATGAGCAGTAGGACTGAATATTAATGATTCTGAAAAAAATTGGGCACCAGGGGCTCATCCGCCCCCACCCCGGGGCAATATACATGTATATCTCCATAATATTCAAACATCTTCTCCTCTGAAACCGCTTGGCCAATCAAAGCAAAATTTTATGTGAAACATCAATAGGAAGGGGTAACAAATATGTATATAAAAAATCCAGGTCACATGAACAAGATGGCCGCCATGCCCATATATGGTAAAAACCGTTAAAAAATCTTCTTCTCCAGAACCGGTAGACGGATTTCAACAAAACTTGGCACGAAGCATCGATGGCTCAAGCACTACAATGTGTATATAAATCATGACCCTGTGATGACCTTGACCTATTTTACGGGAAGGTCAACGTAGGTCACCAATGCATTTGAATGGGGAAAACTTTTAAAATGTCATTTAAAGTGGAAGTCTTGCAGGAAATGGGCAGTAGGACTGGATATTAATGATTCTGAAAAAAATTGGACCCCAGGGGCTCATGTGCCCCCACCTGGGGCAATATACATGTATATTTCCATAATATTCAAACGTCTTCTCCTCTGAAACCGCTTGGCCAAACAAAGCCAAATTTTAAGTGAAGCATCTATAGAATGGGGGAATCAATGTGTATATAAATAATCTAGGTCACATGACCAAGATGGCCGCCATGCCCATATATGGTAAAAACCCATCAAAAATCATCTTCTCTGAAACCAATAGACTGATTTCAAGGAAACTTGGCGTGAGGCATCGATGGCTAAAGTACTCAAATGTATATATAAATCATGACCCTGTGATGACCTTGACCAAGTTTATGGCAAGGTCAACATGGGTTGCCTGTGCATCTGAATTGGGAAAACTGTTAAAATGTCATTTGAAGGAAAAAGCCAACAGGAAATTGGCAAATGGACAGAATATTGAAGATTCTGAAAAAAGAAAATGGCCCAAGGGCTTATCTGCCCCTGCACTGGAGTTAAATACCATAATATTCAAACATGTTTATTGGTATATGCAGCTGATCTCAGGTGAGCGTTTACAGGACCATTGGTCCTCTGGGTTTTTTTTTCCAGATACTTGTCGTCGGCTTTTCGCTTCAAAATCGTAGGTGTCGACATTTTCACTATTTCTTATTAATAATCCAGTATGAACGGAATGGAATTACTGTTACATGTATCTACGCACGGTAGTTTTATTCCGAATTTTGGCATTTCACATACAATTCGTCAATAAAAAAATAGGAATTCGCAAGTTTTTCATCCATTTTATTCCAAAACGGAATCGGTACACACTCCAGGGGTCATCTCACTTTTTTTTTTTTTTTTTTGTTTTTACATAATTTGATTAATTTGCTTCAGTTATCTATTTTATTAAATCTATAATCGGAGATGAACCACCCATCACTAATTAATTTTTAATGCACATGCATTTCTAATTTGTTTGCCACCAATCCAGAAAAGATTTTCATTCATGCGGATAATTATTTTTAGCATGTGACACGGTAAACACGCCTCAAATGGTCAGCTGACCTGTCAACAATGACTGCAATTAAAGTTGTCTGCATAAAGACACAAACCATCAAAAGATGCGACCGCTTTTCTTTAAATCGTTTGTTCGCCCTTGTAAGTTGTTTACATAAGGACACGCGCCTTCAAAATATGCGACCGCCATTCTTTAAATCGTTTGATCGCCATTATATGTATGAAAGATTATCGACTACCTAACTATCGTTACATAATTTTGATTGGATTTACACCATAAAGGTGCGAAACACACTCGGATGGATGTCTCTAAGATGCTTTTTTGGTTCATAGACAACAAAGCACAGGTAAATATTGGGACGTATCGCGGCAAAAACAACTTGCGCCCCGGGAATCACCACTGAGGAAAACCGTGTGTCTGAGCCCAGATTTACTCGTCCCGGGACGCCGGGTCCTGCGTCCCCGAGATCCCTGATGACATTTTTTTCTGTTTTTATTTCTTTTTTTTACTCTTACCCTAATCTGAGAATTTTATCGATAAAATGAAGTGGAGTATGATCGCTTGTAAATGGCTCTAATCCGAAAGTGAGTGAGTGACGTCACAGGTAAACAAATATGGCGACAACCTTCGCGATTCGAGACGCATTTTAGCGTAATTTTCAATCGATGATTGTGTACTTATTATGGGGTAAATCGTTGGAATTTGATTTGTAACACGTACTGTAACAACTAATGACTATGTACAGGGCTAAATATGCGTTTCCGAATCGATTCCTTTAATAGCAGAAAAAAAGATATTTGCTTAGAATCTGACCTTCGTTTGAACTTGAAATAATTATTTGAAAGCTGAATAATAAATAACATAAACATATGTGTAAAACAACAATATTTTGACTTCCTTTGTCTTAAATTTCATTTCTCTGGCTAGTCTCTACCTAATATGGGTAGTTTCACGACTTCAGTGGCTAGAGACCCCAGTCAGACTCTCTTAAAAAACAAAAATGTGTGTATACAGGGCTTTTCCTCTATATGCAAAAGTGGGTCTGGTTTTCGGTACCAAATTTTTTCCCAGATGGCTGAAAAAAATTCCAAATTGACCTGAAGTAGCATAAAAAGCCCAATTTTAAAGGTAAACTTTCCCAATTGGGCTAAAAATCACACATTTTACTTTTCTAATTTAGCAGAAAATCAGTTTTTTTTATTTTTTGTTTTTTGTTATTTTTTCAAATTTTATTAGTGCCAAAATTTTCCCAAAAAGGTGAGAAAAAGATCTGGTATAAAACAGCCTGCTCTGATTTGTCTTAATTTTTTGAAACTTTGAAAAACATCTTTCAAATAGATTATCGTTCTGTTTTTCGTGAGCATGTATTTATGCTCAGTAAGATTAAACACAGTCATAATTAAATTTGAGCCACTGCATGAGAAAACCAACAATCGCATATGCGAAATCAAAGACGCAGTAAATGCACAGCTGATCAGCGCCTTTGTTTTCGCCACTCGGATAGTACAATTCCTCTTCTATTTATATCGAAAATTTCAAGCTTCTAGCCTGCTTCTGTGACTGTACATGAGGGTCTGTGTGGGACCTTGTCGTAAATCCAAATTGTTGGATTTCTCATGCAAAGTCTCATTTGCTTTTTTATTACATTTCCAGGTCTGTTATTTGAGAGATTTACAGTGAATTGTTTCAATCTAATGAAGAATATATTGTTATCAGACACGTATAAGCCTGGGAAGCATGAGATAGGTATGTATAAAGAGTCTGCTGAATACATTACCAGGGATCTCACTAGGATTTTGAAAACAGGAGTCCGGGACTCCTCCAAAAGAAAAAGTAGGAGTCCCAGACAAAATTTAGGAGTCCCACTATAGAAACTCAATTACAATCCTAATTTTTTCGACCAAAAAAATCATAATTATTTTACCTCTTTATAAACAGGGTTTGGGGCTTCTATTTCTTAAGACAATAATATTGACCACGGCATTTGTCAAAACCTTACTCTCACCTGATGGTATAAAATGACATGCTATCAATTGTAGAATTGGTTAAATTAAACATTCTTAGTAGTGTGGTTACACTGGTTAGGTACATGGGGGGGGGGGGTCTACTCTACTAGGTAAGACCAAGAAATGTGTGTAATGCACTCCAAAATTAGCTCTTTTTGTAGACAAAGCCTTTCTGTGACATCTGTCTATCATATAATGTTAGGTGAATATCATTTACTTTCGCCTGTTCAGTAATGAGTTTGGGGTCAATGAGGGGTGACCCCTCAAAGGCTGGATTTCCTACTGTCAATTTGGTAAGAATGATAAGATTGGCTTGCATTCTTCATTACTAAAATATGGACACTAAACCTCTTTTTAACACTTTAAACAAAGTTTTACCAACAAATTATGATTGAGAGGCAACAAGAACAAACAAATAATCACGATTTTTCCATTAATTCTAAAGTCGCGAAAACTAATGACATTTCAAAAATCGGTCCAAAAGTATAAAAGTTTTGGTTTTTTAAATTGTTTTATGTAATTCAATTGATCTTTTAATGAAAATCGCTAGGGTTTCACAAGATTTTTATGACTGTTTAAGACTTAATTGTTTTATTGTAGCTGACCGATCAACCGTAACATGTTTAGACAAAGACACATGTTTTGAACGCGACCGTCACATTGATCAGACGCCGGAGGCGTGAAACTTTATAGCATGTCTAATTTGCATTTCGACAACACCGTTAATTTGAGTAATCCTTATCTTGATTGGAGATAATTGATTCTTGGAGCTAATAAACAACAAAGCCAAGGTAAAGATGGGAACTTTGGGACATCTCACGGCCAAAAAATCTTGCGTCCCGGGAATCATCTCTTGGCAGAATTATGCGTCCGAGCACGAGTTTTCTCGTCCCAGGACGCCGAATCTGGCGTCCTCGAGATCTCTGCATTACGAAAACACGCCCATGTAATATATAGATTTTTCTTAAGTTGTAAAAATTGAAAGGTTTCAGTAGAAAATTTTTGATGCTTTTCTTATTTTTGCTCAAAACATAGATTGTGGTACACGTTAGAACCGCCTCGCCGAGGCGGTTCTAACGAGTACCCACAATCTATGTTTTGGAGCAAAAATAAGAAAACTAGGTATACCCCTGCATACCCCAGTTCTACTATATAACAGTGAGGTTCAAGGGGGTATACATTTCACGAACATGTTTTCGTGGTGTAAAAAACAGTATGCTCTAGTCATTTGTAAACATTCCCCTACCCCCTTGACATGGATGAGTGTGTGGAGCTTGGCAGGGCTTTGACTGTAGCACAAGAATACTCAGAATTTGTGTAATATAGGCAAAAAGGGCAGCGTAATGTAAGATATAGCAGATTGCAGGAAAGGGCTATTATTAGTGAGCTTTTAGAATAGAAGTCAAGCCGGCATCCGTCCGCGCATTCACACTTTCAAACACCAATATCTCTGAGACGGGCAGGCCAATAGCAACCAATTTGATCTGTTGCATCATTGGACGGGGATTGGTTACACTAGGTTTTGGACTAGATCTGATGAAAATTCTGGTTGCCATGTTAACAAAGAGCTCCCATTGAGTTATAATAGAATCTCTTTTGAATGATTTGAACTGCATCATAAGAAAGTCTGCTATTTGCAATATACATGTGTATAGTAAATTCCTCCATAAAATTGAAATTTTAAGCCTCTAGCTCTCCCTCATCTGTGGCTGTGCATTTTGGTCAGAAGCCATGGAAGACTTGTTTTCTCATGACACAGTTCATTTATTTCAGTCAAGAATACAATGACCTTATTGAGCCCAGTGCCCAAGGTAAACATGCTGGATTGGCTGATTTTTAATTTCAAATAAAATGTTTTTAATTAAATACATTCCAAAATAAATCTCTTTTAACCATTTGAGCTGTGTCTTGAGAAAACCAGATTTTTGCATGTGCAAAAACAGTTACAGCACAGCTGATCAGTGCCTTTATTTTTGCTACACGCCTTTGTTTTCGCTATGAAAGTATAATCCCTTTTCTTAAATAAAAAATTTCAAGATTCTGGCCTGCTTCTGTGGATGTACAGGCCAGTTTGGGTCAGACCTGGTTGGAAACGGCAAAGACCGTTTTTCTTGCGTCAGGGCTTGTATAATGTTGGCATAAAATATTGACAGTGTCATTCGACCTTGTATTCAAGGTCAAGGTAATTACTGTAGATTCGGAAATTTTCGCATGACTTTTATTTTGCAAATTTTTTATTTCTGAATTACTCCAGAGGTCTTCAAATCATGAATGATCTTTGCATGTAGTCTGAATGTCTTATGATGATTCTTTATTGGTGAGAACGCGAGGTGACAAGTTTGCAAATATTAATGAAAATTAAGATCTCGCAAACACTTCAAAACTTACAGTAGTTTCTGTTGAATATTTTTGGGGGGGGGGGGGGGGGGCAATTCACCATTTTTGCATTATTGGCTGGTTACCAGCTTAAAAATAATCAATAATGGAAATACAGGTAACCAAAACCACCCTGACCTTGAGGTCAGGGTGGTTTTGGTTACCTATATAATTTCCAATATTGATTTCTTTGTAAGCTGGAAACCAGTCGATAATGCAAAAATGGTGAATAATATCTCTATTTTCACATGCAAATAAACCATCTCAATTTCAGAGCCTGACATGGTTAAGACCCAAGCCTATAAGATAAAGATGCAGTTCTTCACGTACAACACGTTACGAGAGATTTGTCAGAGGCTGATATCACAGTACTTTCTACTAACGTCAGATGATCTTACTACTTGGGATACGGATCCAGAGGAATTCTGTGAGATGATTTGTTTCTTGTCTGGTTTAATGTTTTGGTCATCTTGCTTTTCATGCTGATTTTTGTATGAGGTAACCATTTTTCCCCGAAGAAAAAAAGAGGGAAAAAAAAAGAAAACATGAAATTGAATAATTTGGTTTAAAATGCACCACACCAAAACAAAATCATGCACTATACATAACTAAGGTCCAAACACTTAAATGTATTCCTCAGACTTGCTAGAATTTCTATTTTAAGGTTCTTGGATTTCCTCCCTTGTACACATGAAAGGCCTATTCTAAATTATTTTTGGACGTAAAAATTTTATCAGTCAACCTATTTTCAAAATTTTTGTGTCAGTTTTTATGACTTTTGGGATGCAAAAGGATGACAGGATCATAATTTTCAGAAAAGGGTGATTTTGAAAAAACTGGTTTTTCTGTGCAATGAATATCCCCTTAAGCCCCACTTTTATATAGCACATGGCGTACACATGTCTTATTGTTTTGGACCCCGAGATACCTTTCACTCTGCCTGAGATAAAAGGTATCTCGGGTACAGATGGTGCAAATTACAAAGTAATAAAATAATAAACTCCCCCAGTGCTACTGCGGTCATTATGCAAATATAGCTATGGTTATCTTGCGGTTAATTATCTGTTGATAATTGATATATCTATATAAAAATCAGAATATTTAATTCTACATTTTAGACGAAAACAAAGTAAAAAATCATAATTATCAGAATCTTTTGAATAAAATTGCATTTTCAATCAGCTTTCTATATGAAATATTAACGATTTTGCACATTGATGAAAACATTTTTATCTGACATGATCAGCTAATTACACACCCCCTGCAGTGAGCTGCAGCATCAGCAGCACTTTATTGCCCAGTTTATAGTTGAAACCATATGCTAACTTCATGGTTCAGGGAAGAAAAAATGCACAGAAATTTTATAAGAGATGTGTACGCTATGAAAACTGGGGTTCGCAGGGGTATACCTATTTTTCTTATTTTTGCTCCAAAACATAGATTGTGGGTACTCGTTAGAACCGCCTCGGCGAGATGGTTCTATCGTGTACCC
Source organism: Rugalucina vietnamica (assembly GCA_964017185.1). Lineage (NCBI taxonomy): Eukaryota > Metazoa > Mollusca > Bivalvia > Lucinida > Lucinidae > Rugalucina > Rugalucina vietnamica. The sequence goes on along the minus strand of OZ024876.1, from coordinate 11,300,343 downwards.
ACAATCTATGTTTTGAGCAAAAATAAGAAAAATATAAAAAAAATTTTATTGAAATTTTCATTTTTTACAACTAAAAATCCCTGTATATTGCATGGGCATGTTTTTGTAATGGTAAGCACACTTGAGACTTACCCCAGCTATAATTTCGCATAACGTCATAACAGTACGAAAACACGCCCATGTAATATACAGATATGTCTCAAGTTGTAGAAATTGAATATTTTTCGGGACAAATATTTTGATATTTTTCTTATTTTTGCTCAAAACATAGATTGTGGGTACATGTTAGAACCGCCTGGGCGAGTACCCACAATCTTTGTTTTAGAGCAAAAATAAGAAAAATAGGTATACCCCTGCATAGCCCAGTTTTCTATGTAAAAGTGGGGTTTAAGGGGGCATACATTTCATGGACACATTTTCCTGATGAATGTTTTGGCGATCTTCTTCTCCTGCTGAATCCATACCAAAAGAATTTGCACTGAAAGTTTTGACTCGTAATGATATTCTCTACAGATCTTTGCTATTCAGCCTGAGAGCCACTGAATTTTGGATTTGTTTGATTGAGTACATGGCTGAACCAACAAATAACAACATGCCTAATCTGGCTTTCAGTCTTACTTCACTGACATGACAGTTTCACTTCACTGACAAGACAGTCTCACTTCACTGACAAGACAGTCTCACTTCACTGATCAGAAACATATCTGTCCAGCATATCATTTTTTTCTTTAATTGTCCTTTAATAACTCATTTTAGCTGCAGCATGGGAAAACCAACAATCTGCATAGGCGAAAACAAAGGCGCAGATCAGCTTCGCAGTTCAGCTTCGCAGTAACTGCGAAGCTGATCAGCGCCTTTGTTTTCGCTACACAGATAGTACAATCCCTCTTCTTCTATAATCTAAAATTTCAAGCTTCTAGCTATTTTCTGTGACTACACAGGCTGGTTTGTGTCAGACCTGGTCAGAAACCTGTTGGTTTTCTCTTGCGACGGCTCATTTATATTTTGTCTGTAGGTCAAGAAGAAGTTGGGGACTCGTACAAATTCTCCTTGAGGGTAACTTTCATACATTTTTAGCTGCATCATGAGAAAACTGGATTTTTGCCTATGTGAAAACAAAGGCGCAGATCAGCTTTGCAGAAAATTTGCAGTAACTGCAAAGCTGATCAGCGCCTTTGTTTTTGCTACAGGGCTAGTACATTCCCTCTTCTTCTTATATCCGAAATTTCAAGCTTGAAGCTATTTTCTGAAACTGTACTGGCCGGTTTGTGTCGGACCTGGGCGGAACTACTGAAGACCGGTTTTCTTGCGTCACGGCTCATTTTATACATCTTTAGCTCAGGCTGTCAACCAATTCCTATATTCCTATTAAACTCCTATATTTTGGGTCCAAATCCTATATTTTTAAGCACCTCCTATATTCCTATAAATTCTCCTATATTTTGAAAATATTTCCTATATTTTTAGTGAAATTTGTTGCCGATGAATGATCATATAGTAAATAGTAGTGCTCTGAGACTGCCTTTTGTCTCTTTATACTTCATTCTTTATTTTTTTAAATAAAATCATATTCATACTGTACGTAGGTTGTTCGGAAAGTTCGTGTAATTGTGCCATATCTCTCATAATTTTCATCCATTGCACCGGAAATGTGTTGTGCGTAAACTAACACTTATTCTAAACTGTTGATAGGAAAAAGAAAGAAAAGTGACCATAGAAACCGAAAATACAGGTTGTCGTGGCAACGTCATCATCAGTACCCGGAGCAGTCCGAAAAATATCACTTTTTTTAAACAAAGTCTTAAAGGAATCAACTTAATTTCTGACTGTTTGCTCATTGCTAGAAAAGCACGTAATCGTCTTGTAATATTTCAACGACATAGCATTGTTTCCTGAAAATTTAAAGTCAATTGGATGTTCCACAAAGAAGTTATGGTCCTTTATTACGAGGGTTGTATGGGGGAACCATGACTTCGAACCGTGTCGTTGCGTTGCAAAAGATTATGAACTTCTGTATTTTCTTCATAAAACACACACAGAAACACTTTTAAAGTGAAATTAGATGGTAAAATAAACTGGAAAACTATGAACAATAGTTCAACATTCATGTACAAATTGTTCGCATGTTTTAAGAGTGGAATAAAAGAAACTGGCGGCGATTTTAGAAGCAACCATCCGGCAGTGGAATTGTGTTCCATTCAGAATTGCGAAAAATTGGATGATTCAGCGGAGAATATTTGCAAAATAGACTCAGGGAGCTGTATCACCACATACTGATACTGGTTACGAAAACTTATAACAAAAGAATGGACAGACACATTAAATGCGTAGATATGGTTGGTGTTTATGCTGAGAAACTGTGATCATCGCCAACTGGATTAAAATAAAATTTGACGTTTTCGCAACGTCATTTTGACGTTGGCGTGCTCCGGGTACCCATACCTCACCTTTTTGTAATGAACATATTTTTATTATGTCTTTGTGAATCATCTTGGTTTTCACAGCATTTATAGAAGACATGTTGAAGTTAAATTAGGTATGTTTCTTTTTGTATTACTATGAATATTAATTGAATGATCAAACAATTTTTCGAACTTTCCGAACGCCCCTCGTATATTTTATAGTGCATAAATGGTCATTATGTCACTCCTTAGTCAGGGTTACTTTAAGTCCCAAGCATGTACCATTTTCATAACAATAAGTGATATATCCTAGTTTCTATGAAAGTTTTCATGTCTTTATATTGTGTCTTTTTTATCTATTTTTATGTCTCCCTTATGTCTCCCCCCGACAGGGTCGGGAGACATATTGTTTTTCCCCGTGCGTCTGTCCGTCTGTCTGTCTGTCTGTCTGTCCGTCACAAATCGTGTCCGCTCTATAACTTGAAAACCGTTAAAGATTTTTCAATGAAACTTGGTACACTTGTAAACCACGACGAGACGATGTGTCATGCACAAGAACCATAACTCTGGCTTAAGTATTTTTGGAATTATTTCCCTTTGATTATTTTAGATACAATTTCGTGTCTGCTGTATAACTTGAAAACCGTTAAAGATTTTTCAATGAAACTTGGTACACTTGTAGACCACGACAAGATGATGTGTCATGCACAAGAACCATAACTCTAGCTTGAGTATTTTTGGAGTTATTTCCCTTTGATTATTTTCAATACAATTTCGTGTCCGCTGTATAACTTGAAAATCGTTAAAAATTTTTCAATGAAACTTGGTACACTTGTAAACCAGGACGAGACGATGTGTCATGCACAAGAACCATAACTCTAGCTTGAGTATTTTTGGAGTTATTTCCCTTTGATTATTTTCGATACAATTTCGTGTCCGCTGTATAACTTGAAAACCGTTAAAGGTTTTTCAATGAAACTTGGTACACTTGTAGACCACGACGAGACGTTGTGTCATGCACAAGAACCATAACACTGGCTTGAGTATTTTTGGAGTAATTTCCCTTTGATTATTTTCGATACAATTTCGTATCCGCTGTATAACTTGAAAACCGTTTTAGATGTTTCAATAAAACTTGGTACACTTATTGAGCATGATCAGACGATGTGTCATGCTAAGAACCGTAACTCTGGCTTGAGTATTTTATGAGTTATTTCCCTTTGATTATTTTCCATATAATTTCGTGTCTGCTTTATAACTCAATAATCGTACGAGTTATTTCAATGAAACTTGGTACACTTATAAAGCACGATGAGATTACGTGTCGTGCTAAAGAACCATAACTCTTTCTTGCATATCTTTGGAGTAATTTCCCTTTGATTATTTTCCATACAATTTCGTGTCCCCCTATACTTGAAAACCGTAAGAGAAATTACAGTGAAACTTGGTACACTTATAAAGCATGATCAGATGATGTGTCATGCACAAGAATTATAACTCTTGCTTTCATATCTTTGGAGTTATTTCCCTTTGATTTTTTTTCCATACAATTTCATGTCCACTCTATAACTTGAAAACCATAAGAAATATTTCAATGAAACTTGGTACACTTATAAAGCAGGATGAGATGATTTGTCGTGCTAAAGAACCATAACTCTTGCTTGCATATCTTTAGAGTTATTTCCCTTTGATTATTTTTCATTCAATTTGGTGTCTGCTCTATAACTCAAAAACCATTAGAGATTTTCCAATGAAACATGGTACACTTATAAAGCATGATGCACAAGAATCATTACTCTTGCTTTCATATCTTTGGAGTTATTTCCCTTTGATTATTTTCCAAACACTTTCGTGCCCCCTCTATAACTTGAAAACCGTAAGAGATATTTCAATGAAACTTGGTACACTTATAAAACAGAATGATAGGATATGTGATGCACAAGAACTATAACTCTTGCTTGCATATTTTGGACATGCACGTAGAAAGGGGGAGACATCAGTTTTCACATAGAAAACAAATTCTAGTCTTTCTTTCTATGCCTTGATTTTGTTGTAAATTGATGCAACGGTACAGCGTACAATTGATCCCAGGAAAGGCTGAGATCACAGGAGACAAAGGTGTGTACCCTAGAGCTTCTGGGGGCCTAGGCGGCCCCCAGACCCCCGCCTCATTTCAAGAGATTATTACATACAGTACATGTGTTAATAAACAATCTGTTCTATATTATTGACTTTGCAATTTCAGCTAAGCTTGGGAGTTGTGGACTTATTTCACCTTTCAGAAAAAATATGATAATTCACTCTTCACTATGAAAATATCTTTTATATTTTCTACTTTTATAAATGATCAGTGTGAAAAATAAAAGTAGGTCTAAGTTTAGATGTAGAGAAAAAGTTGACCTTAATTTTCTCTTTATTCTTTGAATATATATATTTTCAGTGAAAAAGCCTTTTTTTGCCAAAAGAATGCCTTTAAAAAAATGTCAATTCTGTGAGAGTCAGCTATGGGCTTGTGTAGTATCACCATCCTGCATAATGCTTCATCACATGAATGGTCATGAATGGTCACCTGTCTGGATTGTGATGCTTTGGAACTGAATGTTTACTTTATCTTGATATTTTAGACATTAATTAATGTAGAAAAAGTGAGTGTGGAGGTAAGGATTGTTAGTATAAGAGCGAGCAAAGAATGAAGCTATTTTCACGAGAAAACTCCTATATTTTTTCCTCAAAATGAGGTAAAACCTCCTATATTTCTTAGAAAAAATTCCTATATAAACTCCTATAATTTGGAGAAGACTTGGTTGACAGCCTGTTAGCTTTACCTGATGGGATCATATTACTTTAAGATCGGAAATTTATTCTACTCTAATACTCTAAGACTTTTATTTCGCGAATTTTCAATATCTGAACAATTAACAAATTCTTGAATTTGTGAGAGAGTACTCATGCAGCCCATAAAGCTCATCATAATTCTGTTTTAGTGAGTACTTTATTTTCCTCAGGCTAAAAATTCACGAAAATTTGCAAAAATTAAGTTCTAGCGAACATTTCAGAATTTATAGTGCACACTGCAAAACACATGTAAATGAAATATGTCGAAGCTGTGAGCAACCTTGGATTGTTTTAACATTTTCATGTGATTGAAGTTAAGGCTTGAAAGCATAAATATTCTTATAATTTGACCCCCCCCCCCCCCCGCCCCCCAAAAAAAGAAAAATAAAAAAAGGAGAAGAAAAAAAACACTTCCATTAAAACTTTGCTTCAAATATAGATTTATGGGTTGTTGAAATAATTTCAGTGACACATCTTGGTACTCGTATATGGTTTTCTAACTAGGTCTGAGGCAACCTGGGCTGTGCAGCCACAGGAAAGGGATGGAAGCTTGAAACTTTGGATTAGGGATTGTATTCTCTACACTGGTGGATACTCAGCGGAATGCATCTTTGTTTTTGCACACCCAGAACACATGTTCTCATAATGTGGTTTATATTTAGTACCTTCTGTGTGCCTTAAATGGGTAGATTTAACAGCCATATGTAATATTTTTCAGCCCTGCACAGAGACATTATTTCTGAGCTTATTTAAAGAATTTAGGATGACACTGTCTGAAGTTTTACTCAAGATGGTTGAAGAAATCCAGGGGCCGTGCAATATGGATGACATGGTGGCTATACTACGCAAGGATGCTGGTGAGTGTTAGTATTGCCCACTGCTGACGAGGCTTTGGCAACTGCTGGTGAGTGCTAGTATTGCCCACTGCTGACGAGGTTTTGGCAACTGCTGGTTAGTGCTAGTATTGCCCACTGCAGATGAGGCTTTGGCAACTGTTGGTTAGTGCTAGTATTGTCCACCGCTGCCGAGGCTTTGGCAACTGCTGGTGAGTGCTAGTATTGCCCACTGCTGATGAGGCTTTGGCAACTGCTGGTTAGTGCTAGTATTGCCCACTGCTGACGAGGCTTTGGCAACAGCTGGTGAGTGCTAGTATTGCCCACTGCTGATGAGGCTTTGGCAACTGCTGGTTAGTGCTAGTATTGCCCACTGCTGACGAGGCTTTGGCAACTGCTGGTGAGTGCTAGTATTGCCCTCTGCTGACGAGCCTTTGGCAACTGCTGTTGAGGGCTAGTATTGCCTACTGCTGACGTGGCTTTGGCAACTGCTGGTGAGTGCTAGTTTTGCCCACTGCTAACAAGGCTTTGGCAACTGCTGGTGAGTGCTAGTTTTGCCCTCTGCTGACGAGGTTTTGGCAACTGCTGGTGAGTGCTAATATTGCCCACTGCTGACGAGGCTTTGGCAACAGCTGGTGAGTGCTAGTATTGCCCACTGCTGACGAGGCTTTGCAACTGCTGGTGAGTGCTAGTATTGCCCACTGCTGACGAGGCTTTGGCAACTGCTGGTGAGTGCTAGTATTGCCCACTGCTGGCGAGGCTTTGGCAACTGCTGGTGAGTGCTAGTATTGCCCACTGCTGACGAGGCTTTGGCAACTGCTGGTGAGTGCTAGTATTGCCCACTGCAGACGAGGTTTTGGCAACTGCTGGTGTGTGCTAGTATTGCCCACTCCTGACGAAGCTTTGGCAACTGCTGGTGAGTGCTAGTATTGCCCTCTGCTGACGAGGCTTTGGCAACTGCTGGTGAGTGCTAGTATTGCCCACTGCTGACGAGGCTTTGGCAACTGCTGGTGAGTGCTAGTATTGCCCACTCCTGACGAGGCTTTGGCAACTGCTGGTGAGTGGTAGTATTGCCCACTGCTGACGAGGCTTTGGCAACTGCTGGTGAGTGCTAGTATTGCCCACTGCTGACGAGGCTTTGGCAACTGCTGGTGAGTGGTAGTATTGCCCACTGCTGACGAGGCTTTGGCAACTGCTGGTGAGTGCTAGTATTGCCCACTGCTGACGAGGCTTTGGCAACTGCTGGTGAGTGCTAGTATTGCCCACTCCTGATGAGGCTTTGGCAACTGCTGGTGAGTGCTAGTATTGCCCACTCCTGACGAGGCTTTGGCAACTGCTGGTGAGTGCTAGTATTGCCCACTCCTGACGAGGCTTTGGCAACTGCTGGTGAGTGGTAGTATTGCCCACTGCTGACGAGGCTTTGGCAACTGCTGGTGAGTGCTAGTATTGCCCACTCCTGACGAGGCTTTGGCAACTGCTGGTGAGTGCTAGTATAGCCCACTCCTGAAGAGCTTTTGCAACTGCTGGTGAGTGCTAGTATTGCCCACTCCTGACGAGGCTTTGGCAACTGCTGGTGAGTGCTAGTATAGCCCACTCCTGAAGAGCTTTTGCAACTGCTGGTGAGTGCTAGTATTGCCCACTGCTGCCAAGGCTTTTGCAACTGCTGGTGAGTGCTAGTATTGCCCACTGCTGCCAAGGCTTTTGCAACTGCTGGTGAGTGCTAGTATTGCCCACTGCTGCCAAGGCTTTTGCAACTGCTGGTGAGTGCTAGTATTGCCCACTGCTGCCAAGGCTTTTGCAACTGCTGGTGAGTGCTAGTATTGCCCACTGCTGCCAAGGCTTTTGCAACTGCTGGTGAGTGCTAGTATAGCCCACTCCTGAAGAGCTTTTGCAACTGCTGGTGAGTGCTAGTATTGCCCACTGCTGCCAAGGCTTTTGCAACTGCTGGTGAGTGCTAGTATTGCCCACTCCTGATGAGGCTTTGGCAACTGCTGGTGAGTGCTAGTATTGCCCACTGCTGCCAAGGCTTTTGCAACTGCTGGTGAGTGCTAGTATTGCCCACTGCTGCCAAGGCTTTTGCAACTGCTGGTGAGTGCTAGTATTGCCCACTGCTGCCAAGGCTTTTGCAACTGCTGGTGAGTGCTAGTATTGCCCACTCCTGACGAGGCTTTGGCAACTGCTGGTGAGTGCTAGTATTGCCCACTGCTGCCAAGGCTTTTGCAACTGCTGGTGAGTGCTAGTATTGCCCACTGCTGCCAAGGCTTTTGCAACTGCTGGTGAGTGCTAGTATTGCCCACTGCTGCCAAGGCTTTTGCAACTGCTGGTGAGTGCTAGTATTGCCCACTGCTGCCAAGGCTTTTGCAACTGCTGGTGAGTGCTAGTATAGCCCACTCCTGAAGAGCTTTTGCAACTGCTGGTGAGTGCTAGTATTGCCCACTGCTGCCAAGGCTTTTGCAACTGCTGGTGAGTGCTAGTATAGCCCACTCCTGAAGAGCTTTTGCAACTGCTGGTGAGTGCTAGTATTGCCCACTGCTGCCAAGGCTTTTGCAACTGCTGGTGAGTGCTAGTATTGCCCACTGCTGCCAAGGCTTTGGCAACTGCTCTTGTCTTTGTTTAGTCTTTATGGAAAATTTATAGGCTTGGAGAACTACATATGAGCCGCCTCATGAGAAAACCAACAATCTGCATGTGCGAAACAAAGGCTCAAATCAGCGCCTTTGTTTTTCGCTACAGGAATAGAAGAATTCCTTTCCTTTCTAAATAAAAAATTTCCAGCCTCCAGCCATCTCCTGTGCTTGTACAGCTCGGTTTGTGTCTGACCTGTTTGGAAACCACATTGTTTGGTTTTCTCATGACATGGCTGAATTATGGTGCTTATCTTTCATGTGTATTTGTTGATGGCTGAAATTGTAAGTTGTGTGTGTTTTGCATAGAAAACCTCAACTTTGACTGCTTTTTGGAGTACATATACATGTATAAGAACATATGAGTCTTTGCATGACAAAACCAACAATTTGGGATTCTGACAAGGTCTGACACAAACCAGCCTGTACCAGCAAAGAAGATGGCTAGAAGCTTGAAATTTCGGATTGCAGAAGAAGAAGAATCATACTGCCTGTTTAGAGAAAACAAAGGCTCTGATCAGCTGTGCAGTTACTGTGAAGCTGATTTGCGCCTTTGTTTTCGCATATGCAGATTGTTGGTTTTCTTATACAGCAGCTCATCATATAGATATGATTAGTAGCAGGTTTTCATAGTTTTCAACTTCAGAAAATAGGTAATTGTCATTTTCATTAACCTTTATCTCAATCTTTTAGCTATGTAGCATCTTCTGTGACCATCTAGTGACCCACAAACGGCACTCTTTGCTCCCTTGAAAACTTAGGCTCACAGTATCCAATTTTAATCATTCTTGGAGAAAAGTGGCAGCATTTGGAGTTTGTTTTATGATCATTTGTGACACGTCATGAGAAAACCAGATTTTTGCATACCTGAAAACAAAGGTCCAGATCAGCTGTGCCGTGCCTTTGTTTACGTTTCAGGGATTGTACAATCAATCCTCTTCTACTTATACCCAAACTCAAGCTTCTAGCCTGCTTCTGTGACTGTACAGGCAGGTTTGTGTTGTACCTGGACACAAACACTGAAGACCAGTTTTCTCATGACACTGCTAATTTCACAATGAAACTGACATCCTTTCCAACTGAGTTTAATAAGTATGTGCATTACAGAATCTATTGTATTCATTGCTTTTTATCTGCAGTTTACAATGCGGTGGGTCTGGCAGCGTTTGATTTGTTTGATGACATAAATTTTGATGTCTGGTTCCCGTCACATCTGATACAAGAGCTACAGATCAAACATGCTAAGTAGGTAACTGGCCTGGAGGTTATGAAACATTTTTCATGCTCAGCTCAGCTGAGACTAAAATTTGTTTTGCTGATCAATGTTAAAATGCCAACAATTGTTGGCATTTTAACATATATTATGTCCCCCCAACCGAAGGTGGGGGACATATTGTTTTTGGTGCGGATCCCGTCGGCGTCGGCGTCCGCGTCCGCGTAGCTTCTTTCCGACGCAATATCTTTTGAACCAGTGGATGTATTTTGACCAAACTTGCATAGATACATGGCTGGGAGATGGGAAAGAGTTGATTAGATTTTGGTGACCTTGACCTCATTTTCAAGGTCACCAGCCCATGAAAACTGATCAAATTAGGTTTTCCGACGCGATATCTTCTGAACAAATGAATGGATTTTGACCAAACTTGCACAAGAGCATTGTTGGGAGGAGGCTCAGAGTTGATTAGATTTTGGTGACCTTGACCTAATTTTCAAGGTCACGAGTCCATAAAAACTGTTGACATTAGTCTTTCCAACGCAATATCTTGTAAACCAATTGATGGATTTTGACCAAACTTGCACAGAAACATTGTTGGGAGGAGGCTCAGAGTTGATTAGATTTTGGTGACCTTGACCTAGTTTTCAAGGTCACCAGTCCATAAAAAATGTTGAAATTAGTCTTTCCAACGCAATATCTTGTAAACCAATTGATGGATTTTGACCAAACTTGCACAGAAGCATTGTTGCGATAGGGCTCAGAGTTGATTAGATTTTAGTGACCTTGAAGTAATTTTCAAGGTTGTGAGTCCATAAAAACTGTTGAAATTAGTATTTCCAACGCAATATCTTGTAAACCAATTGATGCATTTTGACCAAACTTGCACAGAAGCATTGTTGGGAAGAGGCTCAGAGTTGGTTAGATTTTGATGACCTTGACCTAATTTTCAAGGTCACGAGTCCATAAAAACTGTTGAAATTAGTTTTTCCGATACGATAACTTGTAAACTAATTGATGGATTTTGACCAAACTTGCACAGAAGCATTGTTGGGAGGAGGCTCAGAGTTGATAAGATTTTGGTGATCTTGACCTAATTTCCAAGGTCACTAGTCAAAAACTGTAGAAATTAGTCTTTCTCACACGATATCATAAACTTATCAATGAATTTTGACCAAACTTGCACAGAAGCATTGTTGGGAGGAGGCTCCGAGTTGATAAGATTTTGGTGACCTTGACCTAATTTCCAAGGTCACTAGTTCATAACTGTTGAAATTAGTCTTTCGGACGCGATAACTTGTAAACCAATTGATGGACTTAAACCAAACTTGCACAGAAGCATTGTTGTGAGAAGGTTCAGAGTTTGTAAGAATTTGGTGATCGTGACCTAATTTTAGACAGGGTCCAAAACAAGTTTAAACTACCACACCATACAGAACAAGATGGGCATGGTGTCTTCCATAGGAAAACTTCATATCACAAGGTAACTACACTTCAATTACTAAACGGTTGGGGGGACATAGTTTTCCTCAGAAAACACTTCTTTAATCAGCAAGATAAATTACTGGCTTTGGTGACCTGAAATTTCAATTTATTTGGGCTATATTGGAATTTATTAGCAGTTTAAATCTTAATCTCAGCTGAGTTGAGCATGAAAAAAGTTTTATAACCTCGGGACCAGTAATGCTACATGAAAGTTTTTCAGCAGTAATTTCAAGTTGCCAACACAGAGCAGTCTGATCATAATTTCTGCTGTTTCAAGATTTTTTTTATATTTCTTTAACTTCAATTAATCTTGTATTAGTAAAGTCAGATTTTTGCCTATGCTAAAACAGGCACAGATCAGCTGTGAGGTAACTGTACACTTCCTCCTCTTCTTATGCCCAAAATTTCAAGATTTTAGCTTTCTTCTGTGGGTTTATAGGCAGGTTAACCGTTTGTCTGGCCTGGTCGGAAATCCAGGTGACCGGTTTTCTCATAACGCGACACATACATGTATTCTTACAGTTACAGAATAATCCATCGCCGTGTAATCTGGTTGGTGGGTCAGTGGGTGGGTGTTAAGTTGTCGGCCAGCCTACGACCTACGTTATACCAGGCTATCCTGCCTCTGCTGCAGGAGGACGAAGACTTGGTTGTCAGAATAGAGGCTGCTAATACTCTCAAACTTGATATCCTTTGCTCAGCTACGATGAATTCCACTTTTTTCAAGGATATTTTATTATGAAAACATGCCCGTACAGTGTAAATAGTTTGTTAAAGTTTAAAAAAATAACAAGTTTCAGAAAAAAAAAATGATATTTTTTCTTATTTTTGATCAAAACATAGATCATGGGTACACGGGTGAGGCGGTTCTAACGAGTACCCACAATCTATGTTTTGGATCAAAAATAAGAAAAATAGGTTACCCCTGCAAACCCCAGTTTTTATGCCCCCAACTTCGAAGAAGTTGAGGGGTCATATTGGTTTGGGTCTGTCCGTGCAGTCAGTCAGTCAGTCTGTCAGTCAGTCTGTCAGTCTGTGATGCGTGAGCACTCGGTCAGGAACCGTTAGAGCTAGGATCTTGAAATTTGGTATGTAGTTTGTATATGAAAATTAAGAGGACTCGTATTTTTTCTTTCAGGTAAATTCAAGGGTCTAGGGGCCAATTCTGTGAGAGTTATTTCCCTTTTTAATTCTTGATAAAGTGAATAGATAGTGGATACCTTGTGTGCGCAACTCCTCCTACAGTTTAATTCCGATTCTCTTGAAACTTTACAGATGTTGTGACCATGCTTTGAAGATATGCATGTGGTTTGGATATAAACCTCAGATTAATTTTTGTCACTTTTTTCGCAATTTGAACTTAGCCATTTTTCGAGCATTTTCACAATGAAAGTGAATGGGCAGTGGGTACCTTATGTGCGCAACTCCTCCTACAGTTTCATGCCAATTCATTTAAAACTTTACTTGTATTATGGGCATGGTCTGAAGATATGCATGTGGTTTGGATATAATCCTTGGATTATTTTTTGTCATTTTTTTCACAATTTGAACTTAGCCATTTTGAGGGTACCTTGTGTGCGCAACTCCTCCTAAAATTCAATACCGATACTTTTGAAACTTTGCAGACATTGTGACCATGCTTTGAAGATATGCATGTGGTTTGGATATACTCCTTGGATTATTTTTTGTCATTTTTATCACAATTTGAACTTTATAGTCATTTTTTCGGGAATTTTAGTGGATGGATAGAGGGTACCTTGTGTGCGCAACTCCTCCTACAATTTAATACTGATACTTTTGAAACTTTGCAGACATTGTAACCATGTTTTGAAGATATGCATGTGGTTGGGATATACTCCTCAGATTAATTTTTGTCACTTTTTTTACAATTTGAACTTAGTCATTTTTTGGACATTTTTACATCTTGAAAGTGACTTACCAGTTGGGGGCATAGTGTTTCATAAACACATTTTCTAGTTCTATATAAAAGTGGGATTTAAGAGGGTATGCATTTCACGGAAATGTTTTCATGATGGCTACGATGTATTGCACTTTTTTGCTGATATTTTTTTCTTGGAATTTTTATGCCCCCAACTTCGGAAGAAGTTGAGGGGGCATATTGGTTTGGGTCTGTCCGTGCAGTGCAGTGAGTGAGTGCAGTCAGTCAGTCAGTCTGTGATGCCTGAGCACTCGGTCAGGAACCGTTAGAGCTAGGATCTTGAAATTTGGTATGTAGTTTGTATATGAAAATTAAGCCCATTCTGTGAGAGTTATTTCCCTTTTTAATTCTTGATAAAGTGAATAGATACTGGATACCTTGTGTGCGCAACTCCTCCTATAGTTTTTTTACATGCTGAAAAGTTAATTTTTGACAAATTTACAGCTTTCATTTAACTTAGCCAACTTTTTACCATTTCTCATGATAAACAATAATGATCATAGGGCATACAGTGAAATCAACCTCAAGCTTTCAATATATTCTTTTAATATCTTATAGATGTGACTGGCATACTGAGGATGTACATGAAGAATTATAATGCTGAAAAGATATCTTTGACAAATTTTCTGCATGTTTGACTTAGGAAGTTATTGGCCAGCTTCAGATAATTTTGCGGGGGGTATACTGAAAGCCTTGCTTGCAGCCAATTTCTAGTGTGAAGTCTCAATTAATGACAGGAGTAAAAATATTCCTTAACTATGGATACCGGTTGATGATTTTGAGTTCAGTGTTGACCAGTTTTTACCTGTAAGTATTTTTAGCCACATCGTATGAAAACGTTTACACAAAAACAAAGAGGCCGATCAGTAACTACACAGCTGATCAGCTCCTTTCTTTTCTTCACTTAATGGATTGTATAATTTGTCTTGTTAAATCTGAAATTTCAGTCCCCTAGCTTTCTTTTGTGATTGTACAAACTGGTTTAAACCTGGGGTTAGTAACTTAAAGCCATCTTAAGCTTAAGATCAACTTACGACCAACTTAAGTATCTCTTAGGTATTATTCCTTAAGTTATGGTGACAACTTAACAGCATTGTAACTTTATGGTCGACTCAAGCCCACTTTAGCGCCATCTTATCTTACGAGGTGGCACCTTTTATTTCAGAAAGTTACGATAGCTTAGAGTTACTGGGATAGCACGAGTGTAGATTTTATGGTGGCCATGTTAAGACCATCGTAAGTATGTTGTAAGTAAGGAAACTTAAGATGCCTTGTGTTCTAACCCCTGGTAGTCAGCTGAAGATAAGTTTACAAGGGGGTATATATTTCACGGACATGTTTTCCTGATGTTTCCACTTCTGTTTCAGTTCTTGAATTCCTCTTTCTCCCAGTTGTTTCAATTGCTCAAAGAAGTCAAAGAATGTGATACTAAGGTAGTTTACTCTTCTATGACTCGGCCTTTGCAGGAGAAAATCAACGATCTTGGTTTCTGACCAGGTACGACACAAACCGAGCTGTACAGCCACAGAAGCAAGCTAGAATCTTGAAATTTCAGATTTAAGGATGTTCGCTGCTAACATTTGACATTTCGGAACTTCCGGTTTTTCTTTTCTTGAATATCTCGTAAACGGTTGCAGATATTTTCCTAATATTTTATATTTGGATACATATTGATGATATGCATTGAATGAGCCATGAAAATTGTCAATCTAAGAAACTTCATTTTTTCACCCCATTTTCTGCAACTTTTCAGAAAATTTTAGTTGTCAGTAAAATTTAGGGGGTAGGGTAGATTAAACTTGAATATTACACATCTTAAAATTAATTGCACTAGTTCGATGTTTATTTTAGCAGCAGTATGTGTGTGCATGGTCTTCTAAGTCAGTCTTTGTGTCTTTAGTGTGATGGTTTTAAAATTTTAGGTGGTTTTATGAAATGGGCTTCTAGAAACAAAACAGCCGAAGAAAGGCTGAAAATGGCGATTTTCAAGTTGTTGGTTCTCTCTTATATGCTCACTACCCTATATATTTCTTTCTTTTATTCGAACAATATTACCAAGTTCTATGTTGTGTGAAAATACAAGAAAAAGTTTGAATCAACAAATATGAATTTGACATATTTCAAAATATTGATTTTTTCCAACTTTTCAAGTATGGGGGTAGGGTTGAAAAAGGAATCGTAAAATTTTGTCAGCCACTCCAAGTTGCAAATTTTTCTATGCTTTAGGTCCAAAATAGTCTGCGTTACGTAAATATTATGACTTTTGAAAGCATTCTACGTGTATGTTTGTTCAAGACAGGTATGTTCCAAAGAATTAAAAATTAAATTAGTTTTACCAAATTTAAAACATGGTGCTCAGAGGTCTCATTCAGAGGCCTGTAGCTTGAAAAAATGCACACTACCCTATATTTATTTTGTTTTCAAATGTCTTGTGTTGTATTTTGGAATCAAAAAAGAATGGTTAGAAAAAAAGTTTGAATACTTTTTCATTGGCAGCGAACATCCTTAAGAAGAAGAGGGACTGTACTGTCTGTGTAGCCAAAACAATGGCGCTCATCAGCTGCACAGCTGATTTTTGTGCCTTTGTTTTTGCCTATGCATATTGTTGGTTTTCTTATGCGGTGGCTCATGTTTGTTATGAATAGTTCAACCTCATTATAATATGCCTCACTACAGTTTGGTTTTCAATATAAAGCAGCCCTTTCATGCCTCCCAAATTGATTATTTTGCTATCTGTCTATTGTAAATAAACTCATAACATGATTTCACTTATAACACAGTCTGTTGCCTTGGACCCCAAATTAAAGATAGCGTTATAATGAGGTTGACCTGTAAAGGGGAACAACTACAAATAGCCTTTCAGAATCATAGTCTGGTTTGCAAATATATGAGCCTCCTTGTGGGAAAACCAACATTGTGGTTTCCGAACAGGTCCGACACAAACCGACATGTACAAGCACAGAAAAGAGCTAGAAACTTGAAATTTTGGATTTAAGTAGAAGAGGAATTGTACTATCCGAGTAGCGAAAACAAAGGCGCTGATCAGCTTCGCGGTAACCGCGAAGCTGATCTGCGTCTTTGTTTTCGCCTTTGCAGATTGTTGGTTTTCCCATGAGGCAGCTCATTTATATCATCAAAATTAGTCATATTGTCCCTGACGATAATGTCCTGGCTAAAATGTTGGTTGCAAAAATGTCTGGTTAAATATCAAAGCAGGTTGTATAAAGATAAGAGCTGCAACAGGATAAAACCAGGGTTTCCGACCAGGCCTGACACAAACCGGCCTGTACAGTCACAGAAGCAGGCTAGAAGCTTGGAATTTAGGACTTAAGAAGATGAGGGATTGTACTATCCGTGTAGCCAAAACAAAAGCGCTGATCAGCTGTGCAGTTACTTGTTTTTGTATAGGCAAAAATCGGGTTTTCCCATGACATGGCTCATAAGGTACTTGCACATAAAAATGACAGCCATTTTGAATGTGTCCCTTGTATCTTCCATCAAAACAAATGGTCTGAACCAGACAATATTGTAGTTCCATCTAAATAACATCTTGAAGTAAAAAATATTCAATTCATACCTGTGAATAGGGGAGCATGGTGGCACTATAAGAGAGCATCAAACTCAAAATCAAGAGGTCCTTGGCTCAAACACCCGTTGGTGCCACATTGTGTCCACATTTGGAAAACTTACCCACGCAGTATAAAAAGATTTTTTCAGCTGTAAAAATTGAAAATTTCACAAAAAAAGAAGATATTTTTGATATTATTGCTCAAAACAAACATTGTAGGTACACATTAGAACCACATGAGTAGAGGCGGCTCTAATGGGTACCCACAATGTGTGTTTTGGATCAAATACAGAAAAATAGGCAAACCCATGCATACCCCAGTTTTGCTATATAAAATTGGGGTATAAGGAGGTATACATTACACGGAAATGTTTTCTTGATGTTGAGCAAGACACATTAACTTCTGATTGTGCTAGTTAATACCCAAAGGAATCGGCTCTTTCTTGACAAGAATGAAAAAAATTTGACTTTAAATTATGAGACAAGCATTAAAATAATTTATATGTGAATGATTTATGATAAAAGCTATACATCTTGACTTATAGTTGATGTTTTTCTTGCGCCTTATTTTCAGATGCAAATATTGCATGTGATATCATTTGTGATAGAACGTGTTGGAGCTCAGATCCGACCTTTTGCTTCCTCTCTTATATCCTACCTCCCCAGCCTTTGGCAAGAGTCGGCGGAACACAACATGCTACGATGTGCCATTTTAACCACACTGATTCATCTAGTACAGGTTGGTACAGAGGGTTTGAGCCATGTCATGAGAAAGCCAACAGTGTGGTTTCCAAACATGTCCGACACAAACCGAGCTGCACAGGCATAGAAAATGGCTAGAGTCTAGAAATTCTGAATTTAGAAAGTAGAGGAATTGTACTATGTGTGTAACAAAAAAGCTGATCACCTTCGCAGTAACTGCGCCTTTGTTTTTGCCTATGCAAAATGTTGGTTTTCTCATGACGCGGAACATTTGTTGTTGATCGTCCATGCTTGCAATATGATAATCAACTTTTATGAAATGCCCATGGGCAATTTCAGCTGCGTCATGAGAAACGAGACTTTTGCCTATCTGAAATTTCCTCATGCAGGGTTTTGGTCCTACTAGTATTGCAATGTATGATTTCCTCTTGCAGGGTTTTGGTCCAATCAGTACTGCATTGTATGATTTCCTCTTGCAGGGTGTTGGTCCTTTGCAGGGTTTTGGTCCTACCAGTACTGCAATGTATGACTTTCTCTTGCAGGGTTTTGGTCCAACCAGTACTGCAATGTATGATTTCCTCTTGCAGGGTTTTGGTCCAACCAGTACTGCAATGTATGATTACCTCTTACAGGGTTTTGGTCCAACCAGTACTGCAATGTATGATTTCCTCTTGCAGGGTTTTGGTTCTACCAGTACTGCAATGTATGATTTCCTCTTGCAGGGTTTTGGTCCTACCAGTACTGCAATGTATGATTTTGTGCAGGGTTTTGGTCCAACCAGTACTGCAATGTATGATTTCCACTTGCAGGGTTTGCTCCTACCAGTACTGCAATGTATGATTTTCTCTTGCAGCGTTTTGGTCCAACCAGTACTGCAATGTATGATTTCCTCTTGCAGGGTTTTGGTCCAACCAGTACTGCAATGTATGATTTCCTCTTGCAGGGTTTTGGTCCAACCAGTACTGCAATGTATGATTTCCTCTTGCAGGGTTTTGGTCCTACCAGTACCGCAATGTATGATTTCCTCTTGCAGGGTTTTGGTCCTACCAGTACTTCAATGTATGATTTCCTCTTGCAGGGTTTGGTCCAACCAGTACTGCAATGTATGATTTCCTCTTGCAAGTTTTGATCCTACCGGTACTGCAATGTATGATTTCCTCTTGCAGGGATTTGGTCCTACCAGTACTGCAATGTATGATTTTCTCTTGCAGGGTTTTGGTCCTACCAGTATTGCAATGTATGATTTCCTCTTACAGGGTTTTGGTCCTACCTGTACTGCAATGTATGATTTCCTCTTGCAGGGTTTTGGTCCAACCAGTACTGCAATGTATGATTACCTCTTACAGGGTTTTGGTCCTACCAGTACTGCAATGTATGATTTCCTCTTCCAGGGTTTTGGTTCTACCAGTACTGCAATGTATGATTTCCTCTTGCAGGGTTTCGGTCCTAACAGTACTGCAATGTATGATTTCCTCTTGCAGGGTTTTGGTCCAACCAGTACTGCAATGTATGATTTCCTCTTGCAGGGTTTTGGTCCTACCAGTATTGCAGTGTATGATTTCCTGTTGCAGGGTTTTGGTCCAACCAGTACTGCAATGTATGATTTCCTCTTGCAGGGTTTTGGTCCTACCAGTATTGCAATGTATGATTTCCTCTTGCAGGGTTTTGGTCCAACCAGTACTGCAATGTATGATTTCCTCTTACAGTGTTTTTGTCCTACCAGCAGTTTAATGCATGATTTCCTCTTGCAGGGTGTTCGTCCAACCAGTACTGCAATGTATGATTTCCTTTTGCAGGGTTTTGGCCATACCAGTACAGCAATGTATGATTTCCTCTTGCAGGGTTTTGGTCCAACCAGTACTGGAATGTATGATTTCCTCTTGCAGTGTGTTTGTCCAGCCAGTACTGCAATGTATGATTTCCTCTTGCAGGGTTTTGGTCCAACCAGTACTGCAATGTATGATTTCCTTTTGCAGGGTTTTGGTCCAACCAGTACTGCAATGTATGAGTTCCTCTTGCAGGGTTTTGGTCCAATCAGTACTGCAATGTATGATTTCCTCTTGCAGGGTGTTGGTCCTTTGCAGGGTTTTGGTCCTTCCAGTACTGCAATGTATGATTTGCTCTGGCAGGGTTTTTGTCCAACCAGTACTGCAATGTATGATTCCCTCTTGCAGGGTTTTGGTCCTACCAGTACTGCAATGTATGATTTCCTCTTGCAGGGTTTTGGTCCAACCAGTACTGCAATGTATGATTTCCTCTTGCAGGGTTTTGGTCCAACCAGTACTGTAATGTATGATTTCCTCTTGCAGTGTTTTGGTCCAACCAGTACTGCAATGTATGATTTCCTCTTACAGGGTTTTGGTCCTACCAGTACTGCAATGTATGATTTCCTCTTGCAGGGTTTTGGTCCTACCAGTACTGCAATGTATGATTTCCTCTTGCAGGGTTTTGGTCCAACCAGTACTGCAATGTATGATTTTCTCTTGCAGGGTTTTGGTCCTACCAGTACTGCAATGTATGATTTCCTCTTGCAGGGTTTTGGTCCTACCAGTACTGCAATGTATGATTTCCTCTTGCAGGGTTTTTGTCCTACCAGTAATGCAATGTATGAGTTCCTCTTGCAGGGTTTTGGTCCAACCAGGACTGCAATGTATGATTTCCTCTTGCAGGGATTTGGTCCAACCAGTACTGCAATGTATGATTTCCTCTTGCAGGGTTTTGGTCCAACCAGTACTGCAATGTATGATTTCCTCTTGCCTGTGATACAGTCCTCTACAGATGTGACACAACCACAGCATGTGTATCTTGTTGAGGATGGTCTAGAGTTGTGGCATGTTACATTGCTGAACGCCCCCTGTGCTACACCTGAACTCCTAGATCTTTATAAAAACATGCCCGAGTTGCTAGGTAAGAGAGAATTTCCCCTGCATAATTTTCAATTTTTGATATATCATCATAACTACTTGCAATTATCATAAAAATTACACAAGTTATAAACTTGAGACTTATTGGTTGAGTTTTGTTGGGGCTATAATGGCTATTTGCCTCAGCTATAGCCTCAACTGAATGGCTGTAGCTACGGCTATAATGCTGTCATTTGAGCCGCATCGTAAGAAAACCGGATTTTTGCCTATGCGAACACAGGCGCTGATCAGCTTTGCAGTAACTGCAAAGCTGATCAGTGCCTTTGTTTTCGCTACACGGATAGTACAATCTCTCTTCTTCTTAAATCTGAAATTTCAAGCTTCTATCCTGCGTCTGTGACGGTACAGGTTGGTTTGTGTCAGACCTGGTCGGAAACCCCGAAGACTGGTTTTCTCGCGTCGGGGCTCATCTAATGCTTGACATTGGCTATATTGGCCACTCTCCAGCTGGTTAAGCAACATTGAAATGCTTTTAAGGCCTCCTCGGATTGCCCGGACTATTGTTGATACATCCTTGTTGATTGGTCAATTTTTGTGGAAGAGAATACCAAATTCAAGTGAACTTGGCCATTATAAACTTAAAATGAATGTATAATTTTTAGCTTGCCTGAGCCGAAGGCTCATAGGGAGCTTATAGTATGGCCCTTGAGCTGGCGTTGGTCCATGCTTGAGTGCACATTTTCAAAGATCTTCTCAGAAACCGCATTGCCAATTAAAGCCAAATTTTATATGAATCATCTGTATAATGGGGGAACCAGTGTATATATAAATCATTCAGGTCACATGACCAAGATGGACGTTTTGCCCATATATGGTAAAAACCCTTCAAAAATTTTCATCTTTAGAACTGGTGGACAGATTTCAACGAAACTTGGCTTGAAGCATTGATGACTAAAGTACTACAATATGTATATTTGTAAATATACATGGAGCACATGTGAGACAAGCCAAGTTCTGCTTGTGGGTGTGCCAGATGGTTTTCTCAGGGTTCTCCCGTTTTCACCCTACCTACAGATTGGCCCATCTTATATGAGCTGAAATAATCTTGAAAAGGACATTAAACTGAATAAATAAAAAAAACAACTTCATCTCCAGAACCGGTGGACAGATTTCAACGAAACTTGGCTTGAAGCATTGATGAGTAAAGTACTACAATATGTATATAAATCTTGACACTGTGATGACCTTGACCTATTTTACAGCAAGGTCAACATAGGTTACCAATGCAGTTTAATGGGGAAAACTGTTAAAATGTCATTTAAAGGGAAAATCTTGCAGGAAATATGCAGTAGGACTGAATGTCAATGATTCTGAAAACAATGGGGCCCCAGGGGCTCATCTGCCCCTACCCGGTGCAGTATACATGGATATTACCATAATCTTCAACTTCTTCTCTTATGAAACCGCTCGGCCAATCAAAGACAAATTTTTTATGAAACATCTGCAGGAATTGTGCTGTAGGACAGAATATTAATAATTTTGAAAAAAATAATTGGGCCCCAGGGGCTCATCTGATCTCCCCCCCTCCCCCCTGCAATATGTATAAAAAATCCAGGTCACGTAAGATGCCCACCATGCCCATTTACTGGAATGTAAAAAGCCCAACTACTTTTCTTTTGTCCAATGACTGTGTTTCCTGTCTCTCAGGTGAGCGATCGACTTGTTAAAAATATGATCATGTTTTTCTCCCCTGCTTAGACAGATTTCTGTTCCAAATTCATTTTGGTTACAAAAACTTAATATTGTCTAAATATTATAGAATCGGAAATAACAAATCTCAGTTTGTGTCGAACCTGTTCGGAAGCCACATGAGATATTTTAAAAGTAACAATAAAAACAATCAAAAAAGACAAACAAACCATGTCATGAGAAAACCAACAATGTGGTTTTCGAACAGGTCCAACACAAACTGGTCTGTTTCGTCACAGAAAATGGCTAGAAGCATGAAATTTTGGATTTAAGAAGTAGAGGAATTGTACTAATCTGTGTAGTGAAAACAAAGGCACTGATCAGCTTCGCAGTTACGGTGAAGCTGACCTGTGCCTTTGTTTTCGCCTATGCAGATTGTTGGTTTTCTCATGAAGTGGCTCAAGCAGTGAATACTAAGTGCAACTCGACGGTTATTCAAAATCAGTAGATCAATGATGTGTTTTAACTAAAATGAATAAACTCCCAGGGCAAGTTGTAGCAGCTACCATAGTGAACGGATTCTAAAAAACGCTTTGGAGAAATACATGGGGTTTCTAAGACTTGGTCACTTTACCCCTAGTCTGCATTCTATGGTGTGGCCACAGGTTTAATAAGTATAGCAGGTACAGCCCAACCTTATTATAACGCTATCTTTGGGGTCCATGGAAACAGACAGTGTTTTAAGTGAAACCATGTTACAATGAGGTTGATTACAATAGACTTGTAGCAAAATAATCATTTTGGAAGCCATGACATGGCCATGTTATATTGAAAACTGCACTATAAAGAGGCATGTTACAATGAGGTTGAACTGTAACTTTTTTTAGCTCACCTGAGCCTTTTCACCTGAGCCAAAGGCTCACAGGTGAGCTTATAGTATACCCATGCTCCGTTGTCTGTCGTTGTCGTTGTCGTCGTTGTCCATACTTTTCAAACATCTTCTCCTCTGAAACCACTTGGCCATTCAAAACCAAATTTCATGTGGAGCATCCTTAGGAAGGGGGAAGGAAAGTTTTTGTAAATGGTCCAGGTCACATGACCAAGATGGCCACCATGGCTATAAATAGCAAAAACCTTTAAAAATCTTCTTCTCCAGAACCAGAAGGCCTATGATTTTGAAACTTGGCATGAAGCATCAGGCAATAGAGCTCTACAAAGTTTATGTAAATCATGACCCTTGGATGACTTTGACCTATTTTATGGCAAGGTCAACATAGGTTGCCCATGCAGTTGAATGGGGAAAATTGTTAAAATATGATTTGAAGGGGAAAATTGCCAGAAAATTGGCAAATGGACAGAAAATTTATGTTTATGAAAAAAAAAATTGTCCCCAGGGGTTTGTCTGCCTCTGCCACGGGGCTATATATATGTACATGACCATAATATTCAAACATCATCTGGTTTGAAACCGCTTGGCCAATCAAAGCCAAACTTTCTGTGGAGGATTGTTAGGAAGGTGCAATGAAAGTTAAGCTCACATGACCAAGATGGCCGCCATGGCTACAAATAGCAAAAATCTTTAAAAATCTTCTTATCCAGAACCAGAAGGCCTATGATTTTGAAACTTGGCATGAAGCATCAGGCAATAGAGTTCTACAAATTTTGTGTAAATCATGACCCTTGGATGACTTTGACCTATTTTACGGCAAGGTCACCTTAGGTCGCCCATGCATTTGAATGGGGAAAATTGTTACAATGTCATTTGAAGGGCAAAACTTGCAGTAAATTGGCAAATGGACTGAATCTTTATGATTTAAAAAGGAAATTGACTCCAGAGGTTACTCTGACCCTGCCCTGGGGTTATATACATGTATATTACCATTCTAGTCAAACAAGTTTATTGGTATATATCTCAGGTCTCAGGTGAGCGTTTACAGGACCATTGGTCCTCTGGTTTGGACATTGTTTCAGAATTGGGCACCGAGAATCTACGCCTGTGTTTAAAAGTGATAGATGCCTATATTTTATTGGGACCCAGAGAATTTATGGAGGTATGTAAAATGCTATGAAAGCACACCCATGTAATAAACAGCAATATTTAATTCTTTAAAAATTGAAAATTTTCAGCTGAAAATTTTTGTATACTATTCTTTCAATATTTTTGTTCAAAACATAGACTGTGGGTAATGGTAAAAACTGCCTCAGCGAGGCGGTTCTAACAAGCATCCACAATCTGTGTTTTAGAACAAAAATAAGAAAAAATTTGTATCCCTGTATACCCCAGTTTTACTATATATAAGTGGGTTTTTAGGGGATACATATTTCATGGGCATGTTTTCATGATGTAAGTGTGCTGTCGTTTGAATTGTATCAAATTGAATAACATGCAATTACTAAGCCCTGAGCAAAGCTGCACATTCAGGCAGGAGCTGCTTAATAAATGCACAGCCCACAGATTTTTAATGTTAAAATGTCAAAGAAAAATAGTGATCTGGAAAACAGTCCTGTGTGTAATAGTGTTATTTGAGCTGTCTCATGAGAAAACCAACAGTGTGGTTTTTTAATAGGTCCAACACAAACTGAGCTGTACAAGCAGAGAAGATGGCTGGAGGCTGGAAATTTCAGATGAATTGTACAGCTATCTCTAGTGAAAACAAAGGTGCTTATCAGCTTTGCGAACTGATCTGCCTCTTTGTTTTTCCCATATGCAAATTGTTGGTTTTCTCATGATGTCGCTCATTTTGTTTTTGATGGCTGCATTTAAAATCTGTAGGCTGTGCATTTGTTACACGCCCATGCCTATTTATATACCAATTTTATATTGGCAGAACCTGTATTACAGCATTGTATTAATATGAAATTAGGCACAGCCTAAGGGCGAGCTCACCAATAATTTGATATGAAATACATAGCTTTTACTGTGCATCCTAGACACGAGAAACAAGTATGTATATGGTTGAAAATAAGTACCTTATGGTTGTTATAAGTTGACACTGGCTTCAAGGAACAGAGTTTTTACAAACTAGCTGAAATATCAGATTTATTATACCCCCCGCAAAACGATTCCGTGATTCCGTGATTCCGTCATTCCGTCAACATTTTGACATCTTTGCTTAATAACTTAAGTAGTTTTTGCCCAATGTTCTTCAAATTTTCAACACACCTGCACTATTAGACAACACATGTATGATATGAATTTAGGGGCCAAAGGGTCAGTTTTGCAAGAGTTATGGGACTTTTTACACCTATACATAGAATGTTTGCCATAGTGCTAATAGTGCTTACTTTGTGAAATCAACTCCTCCTACAGCTTTCAATATTCTCTTTTGATACTTTGCAGATATGTGCCAGAGATATTGAAGATATGCATGAAGAAGTATTATGCTGAAAAAATTACTTTTGACAAATTTACAGCATTTTGAACTTAGCCAATTTTCGATAATTGCCATATTCAACAATGATTGGTAGTGCATAGCTTGTGAAATCAACTCCTCCTAGGGCTTTCAGTATTTCTTATCAATACTTTGCAGACATGTTCCACACATATTGAAGATGTGCATGAAGAATTATAATGATGAAAAAATATTTTTTGACAAATTACAGCAATTTTTAACATAGCCATTTTTAGCTCACCTGAGCCGTTAGGCTCACAAGGTGAGCTTATAGGATGGCCATGATCCGGCGTCCGTCGTCGTCGTCCACCATTTTCAAAGATCTTCTTCTCTGAAACTGCTTGGCCAATTGAAGCCCAATTTTATATGAAGCATCTATGGGAAGGGGGAACCAATGTGTTTATAAATTATCCAGGTCACATGACCAAGATGGCCGCCATGCCCATATATGGTAAATACCCTTCAAAAATCTTCTCCTCTGGAACCGGTGGACCGATTTCAAGGAAACTTGGCATGAAGCATCGGGGACTAGAGTACTACAATGTGTTTATAAATTATGACCTTTGGATGACCTTGACCTATTTTACGGCAAGGTCAACATAGGTTGCCCATGCATTTGAATGGGGAAAATTGTTAAAATGTCATTTGAAAGGCAAATCTTGCAGGAAATGGGCAAATGGACTGAAGGTAGGTAATTCTGAAAAAAATTTGGACCCTAGGGGTTGGTCTGCCCCCACCCCGGGGCAATATACATGTATATTACAAAAATATTCAAAGATCTTCTTCTCTGAAACCACTTGGCCAATCAAAGCCAAATTTTATATGAAGCATCTATAGGAAGGGGGAATCAATGTGTTTATAAATAATCCAGGTCACATGACCAAGATGGCCGCCATGCCCATATATGGTAAAAACCCTTCAAAATTCTTCTTCTCCGGAACCACTGGACCGATTTCAACGAAACTTGGCATGAAGCATCGGGGACTAGAGTACTACAATGTGTTTATAAATTATGACCTTTGGATGACCTTGACCTATTTTACGGCAAGGTCAACATAGGTCGCCCATGCATTTGAATGGGAAAAATTGTTAAAATGTCATTTGAAAGGCAAATCTTGCAGGAAATGGGCAAATGGACTGAAGGTAGGTAATTCTGAAAAAAATTTGGACCCTAGGGGTTGGTCTGCCCCCACCCTGGGGCAATATACATGTATATTAAAAAATATTCAAAGATCTTCTTCTCTGAAACCACTTGGCCAATCAAAGCCAAATTTTATATGAAGCATCTATAGGAAGGGGGAACCAATTTGTTTATTAATAATCCAGGTCACATGACCAAGATGGCCACCATGCCCTTATATCGTAAAAACCCTTCAAAATTCTTCTTCTCCGGAACCACTGGACCGATTTCAACGAAACTTGGCATGAAGCATCAGGGACTAGAGTACTACAATGTTTTTATAAATTATGACCTTTGGATGACCTTGACATATTTTACGGCAAGGTCAACATAGGTCGCCCATGCATTTGAATGGGAAAAATTGTTAAAATGTCATTTGAAAGGCAAATCTTGCAGGAAAAGGGCAAATGGACTGAAGGTAGGTAATTCTGAAAAAATTTGGACCCTAGGGGTTGGTCTGCCCCCACCCCGGGGCAATATACATGAATATTACAAAAATATTCAAAGATCTTCTTCTCTGAAACCAATTGGCCAATCAAAGCCAAATTTTATATGAAGCATCTATAGGAAGGGGGAACCAATTTGATTATTAATAATCCAGGTCACATGACCAAGATGGCCACCATGCCCTTATATGGTAAAAACCCTTCAAAATTCTTCTTCTCCGGAACCACTGGACCGATTTCAACGAAACTTGGCATGAAGCTTTGGGGACTAGAGTACTACAACATGTTTATAAATTATGACCTTTGGATGACCTTGACATATTTTACGGCAAGGTCAACATAGGTCGCCAATGCATTTGAATGGGGAAAACTTTTAAAATGTCATTTTAAGTGAAAGTCTTGCAGGAAATGGGCAGTAGGACTGAATATTAATGATTCTGAAAAAAATTGGACCCCAGGGACTCATTTGCCCCAGCCCCGGGGCATTATGCATGTATATTACAAAAATATTCAAACATCCTTTCCTCTGAAACCGCTTGGCCAATCAAAGCCAAATTTCATATGAAGCATCTATAGAATGGGGAAATCAATGTATATATAAATAATCCAGGTCACATGACCAAGATGGCCGCTATGCCCATATATGGTATAAACCCTTCAAAAATCTTCTTCTCCGGAACCGGTGGACCGATTTCGAAGAAACTTGGCATGAAGCATCGATGACTCAAGTACTACAATGTATGTATGAATCATGACCCTGTGATGACCTTGACCTATTTTAAGGCAAGGTCAGCATGGGTTGCCTATGTATTTGAATGGGTAAACTGTTAAAATGTCATTTGAAGGGAAAAACGTATGTATAGTATATTGATTATTCTGAAAAAAAAAATGGCCCAAGGGCTTCATCTGCCCCTATACTGAGACTATTTTCTATATCATTCGTATTCAGCAGATCTCAGGTGAGCGTTTATAGGACCATTGGTCCTCTTGTTTGACCATTGCTTATACAATAATGGTTGGTAGTGCATGTTTTGTGAAATCAACTCCTCCTAGGGCTTTCAGTATTTCTTTTCAATACTTTGCAGACATGTGCCAGAGACATTGAAGATATGCATGAAGAAGTATTATGCTGAAAAAATGAATTTTGACAAATTTACAGCATTTTGAACTTAGCCAATTTTCGATAATTGTCATATTCAACAATGGTTGGTAGTGCATAGTTTGTGAAATCAACTCCACCTAGGGCTTTCAGTATTTCTTTTCAATACTTTGCATATGTTCCACACATATTGAAGATGTGCATGAAGAATTATAATTATGAAAAAATAATTTTTGACAAATTTACAGCATTTTTCAACATAGCCATTTTTTTAGCATTGCTTATATACAATAATGGTTGGTGGTTCATAGTTTGTGAAATCAACTTCTAGGGCTTTCAGTATTTCTTTTCAATACTTTGCAGACATGTTCCACACATATTGAAGATGTGCATGAAGAATTATAATGATGAAAAAATATTTTTTTACAAATTTACAGCAATTTTTAACATAGCCATTTTATGACCAATGCTTATACAATAATGGGTGGTAGTGCATGTTTTGTGAAATCAACTCCTCCTAGGGCTTTCAGTATTTCTTTTCAATACTTTGCAGACATGTTCCACACATATTGAAGATGTGCATGAAGAATTATAATGATGAAAAAATATTTTTTGACAAATTTACAGCATTTTTCAACACAGTCATTTTTTACCATTGCTTATATACAATAATGGTTGGTAGTGCATAGTTTGTGAAATCAACTCCTCCTAGAGCTTTCAGTATTTCTTTTCAATACTTTGCATACATGTTCCACACATATTGAAGATGTGCATGAAGAATTATAATACTGAAAAAGTGATTTTTGACAAATTTACATCATTTTTCAATATAGCCGTTTCTTGACCATTGCTTACATACAATAATGGTTGGTAGTGCATACTTTGTGAAATCAGCTCCTATTCTTTGTAGATTTGTTCCAGATATATTGTAGATGTGCATGAATAATTTTCATGCTGAAAAGTTAATTTTTGACAAATTTACAGCTTTCATTTAACTTAGCCAACTTTTTACCATTTCTCATGATAAACAATAATGATCATAGGGCATACAGTGAAATCAACCTCAAGCTTTCAATATAGTCTTTTAATATCTTATAGATGTGACTGGCATACTGAGGATGTACATGAAAGCCTTGCTTGCAGCCAATTTCTAGTTTAATTATTACCCAGCTGAACCAGTTGAACTAGTGATTTCATTGTTGAAATTTGCTGATTGGAGTGTGACATATGACTTTTTAAGCTTGTGACGTTCTACGTCATTTTCATGATGTTTGACATCATTCTTTCATTTCACATTTGACATCATATGCAGTCATGTGACCTTAAGTTACAGTGACGTTACAATCATGTGACCTAACATTATAATTTTCCCCCTATGAATTATGGGATTACAGATGTACATTTGTTTCGAAGAAAGCAAGGTATTCCGCATGTATTCCACGGCAAGAGTCCTGACAACAACAATGTCACGTGCGCATAAGGTCCCGATACGGCGTGGCGGGGCCACACATGGCCAACGCCGTGGTTTTTTTCTTAACAGCAAAGTCACATGCTTTCGCATATATAAACAACTCTACACAAACTTTGCATTTGAATAGTCAGTTTTCAAGTCATATGTGTTGAACGAGGTCTAATTTAACACTGTCTTCCCTTTCTTTGTCGTTCTTGTTGATTTTTTACTTTCAACTAATGATTCAATGTAAACCGTGGGTTGTAATTTGCTACATCCTAGACAGAAAAAGGCAACAATGGGTCAGGTTTAAAAAATCTACCCATAAATAAAACTACTGTAAGAAAGTTACCTAGCAACAGATAATTAAGACTATTTTCTAGATATAATTATAGCTATTTGATACAATAATTATCATATTATTATTATTTATTTTTTAATCATGGCTTTACAACAATATATGAGCCGCTTCAAGAGACAACTGGATTTTTGCCTTTGCAAAAACAATAGGGCAGATCAGCTGTGCAGAAACTACATAGTTTATCTGCGCCTTTGTTTTCGTTACACTGATAGAATATCTAATTCTAGTTCTTTTTAAATGATGAATTTCAAGCTTCTAGCCGTCTTCTGTGATTGTAAAGGCCGGTTTTTGTCAGACCTGGTCGGAAACGCCAAAGACTGTTTTTTTTTCTTGCCTCATGGCTCATTTAGTTCTAGAATTTTTCTGGCTATGAAAGTTTCAGACAGCACAAGCCTTATTTGTATGAGACACTTCTTGGAAAAGCCTGCTTTATATATGAGCCGCATTGTGAGAAAACCAGATTTTTTTTTTCGTATGCGAAAACAAAGGTGCAGATCAGCTTCGCAGTAACTGTGAAGCTGATCAGCGCCTTTGTTTTCGCTACACTGATAGTACAATCTCTCTTCTTCTTAAATCAGAAATTTCAAGCTTCTAGCCTGCTTATGTGGTTGTACAGGTCAGTTTGTGTCAGACCTGGTCGGAAACCCCGAAGACCAGTTTTCTCGCATCGCAGCTCATATGCATAAACGAAAATGCAGATAAAACTGGTGCAGTAATTACAGAGCAAGGGTTAGTAGCTTGACATACTTACGATGGTCTTAAGATGACCACCTTAAAATTTATGCCCTTGCTATTCCAGTTACTCAAAGCTATTGCAACTTTTTGAAATGAAAGTTGCCACTCCGTAAGATAAGACGATGCTAAGGTTGGCTTTGAGATACCAACCCCTGATCAGCATCTTTTATTGCCCTTCATGGATTTGTACAATCGCTCTTCTTCTTAAATCAGAAGTTCAAGTTGCTAGTTTTCTGTGATCGACACATGCAAGTTTGAGTTGGACCTGGTCAGAAATCGACCACAGGTTTGATACTACTTGTGTTTCTGTAGAAAATCTTCAATTAGCCATTACGAAAACATGCCCATTCAATATACAGAGTTTTTTTGTGCTTTAAAAATTGGAAATTTTCAGCTGAAAATTCTCAATATTTTTCTTTTTTTTGCTCAAAACATAGATTTTGGGTACATGTTAGAACCGCCTCGCCGAGGTGGTTCTAACGAGTACCCACAATCTATGTTTTGGAGCAAAAATAAGAAAAATAGGTATACCCCTGCATACCCCAGTTTTGCTATATAAAAGTGGGGTTCAAGGGGGTATACATTACACTGACATGTTTTCATGATGGCCATAACTGCACCCGAGTGATCAAATTGCCTTATCCTGTACCTGCATGATTCATTAACATTACCAAGGTTAGTTTGCTTGTACATGTATTTACAAATGAGCCACCTCGTGGGAAAACCAACAATGTGGTTTCCGAACAGGTCCGACACAAACCGACCTATACAAGCACAGAAAAGAGCTAGAAGCTTGAAATTTCGGATTTAAGTAGAAGAGGAATTGTACTATCCGAGTAGCGAAAACAAAGACGCAGATCAGCTTCGCGCGAAAACAAAGGCGCTGATCACCTTCGCGGTTACCGCGAAGCTGATCTGCGTCTTTGTTTTCACCTATGCAGATTGTTGGTTTTCCTATGAGGCAGCTCAAATACCTACAGGACTTGAGCGGGAAATATAAATATAAAAAATATGGAACGGTATAGAGTTGTCTGTGTATAAAAACCTCATAAAATCATTTTATTTCTTGTTGTGCATTTATTTGTGTATTGTGCAACTGTGAACTAAAAGGCAAGGAAGGTATATATCCTGCACAGCTGATCAGTGCCTTTGTTTTCGCTACACAGATAGTACAATTCCTCTTCTACTTGTAGCCAAAAGTTCAAGCCTCTAGCCTGCTTCTGTGACTGTACAGGCCGATTTGTGTCAGACCTGGTCGGAAACCCCAAAGACCGGTTTTCTCGTGATGCGGCTCATAGGAAAAGCACAGGAGTTCTTGTCAATCTGTCTGTTTTCGGTTTTTAAGCCCCCAACTTCGAAGAAGTTGAAAACTTCGAAGAAGTTGAGGGGGCATATTGGTTTGGGTCTGTCCGTGCAGTGCAGTGAGTGAGTGCGTGCAGTCAGTCAGTCAGTCTGTGATGCGTGAGCATGTGTGAGCACTCGGTCAGGAACCGTTAGAGCTAGGATCTTGAAATTTGGTTTGTAGTTTGTATATGAAAATTAAAAGGACCCATATTTTTTCTTTCAGGTAGATTCAAGGGGCTAGGGGCCAATTCTGTGAAAGTTATTTCCCTTTTTGATTCTTGATAAAGTGAATAGATAGTGGATACCTTGTGTGCGCAACTCCTCCTACAGTTTTATTCCGATTCTCTTGAAACTTTACAGATGTTGTGACCATGCTTTGAAGATATGCATGTGGTTTGGATATAATCCTCAGATTAATTTTTGTCACTTTTTTGGCAAATTGAACTTAGCCATTTTTCGGGCATTGTGCAGTGGGTACCTTGTGTGCGCAACTCCTCCTACAGTTTCATGCCAATTCATTTAAAACTTTACATGTATTATGGGCATGGTCTGAAGATATGCATGTGGTTTGGATATAATCCTTGGATTATTTTTTGTCATTTTTTCATAGTTTGAACATAGTCATTTTTTCGGGCATTTTAGTGGATTGATAGAGGGTAGCTTGTGTGTGCAATTCCTCCTACAATTTAATACCGATACTTTTGAAACTTTGTAGACATTGTGACCATGCTTTGAAGATATGCATGTGGTTGGGATATACTCCTCAGATTAATTTTTGTCACTTTTTTACAATTTGAACTTAGTCATTTTTGGGACATTTTTACATCTTGAAAGTGGCTTACCAGTTGGGGGCATAGTGTTTCATAAACACATTTTCTAGTTATATCCTTAGGACCACAAAATGCACATAAAAAGGGGTTGGGGTTGGTTAATTGTCCATAAAATCATTTCTTTGAGTCTCAGAAGCAAGACTAATGCTGGGATTGAATTTAGAAAGCAGAAAGACCGTTCCTTAACATAGTGTAAGCTGTTTTGGTTTGACTGCTGAAAAGTAACAGCACAGGGTTCACTGTGGAAAAATCAATGCACATGGATTTTTTTTTTTCGATTTGATTCACAATTTTCTCCTTTCTCCTCTGTTTCTATCTCTCTTTCTTCTCTCTCTTCTTGTGTCTTTTTAGCCCTGGCAGTTGGTCGCACTTGTTTGGTTTGAGTGTGGTTGCGATTCAAAAGAAACAGGGTAAACTCAACCTTTTTAACACAGAAAATTCACGTTTTTTTTTCCCTAATTTTCTGGGCCTCTAACTCGCTTGTTTGATGCACTGTGCAATTACGCTTTATATCGGGTAAAGCCTACGTACAGGGCAATCGAAACATGAAAAGATCGCACATGCTAGCGCTAGCTGTAACAATGTCCTGAGGGTCGTTCAAAAAGTGTCTGGCAGCAATTACGCATAAAAACGCTCTGGTTGTGAAAAGGATATAGACTGAAATGTAATTGATGTTTGTGAAGTCTTTATTCCGTGACAAAATACAGATGCTTATTTATACAAAGTAAACTTACTGTCATTAGCCCCATAGTAATGCCTGATAACTTTTAAGTTCCATGAACATATTTTGT
This sequence comes from Rugalucina vietnamica, assembly GCA_964017185.1. Classification (NCBI taxonomy): domain Eukaryota; kingdom Metazoa; phylum Mollusca; class Bivalvia; order Lucinida; family Lucinidae; genus Rugalucina; species Rugalucina vietnamica. Next base: position 11,266,561 of record OZ024876.1, on the reverse strand, counting down.
TATCTCAGAATTATTGGGCAATTTAGATAGCATGCTTAACCCATATTTGACGAATGGATTTTCCCATCATTACCATTTGGGTGGGTCCACTTTCATTTTTAGGGGCGTCAGGAGTGATTTTTAAATTTTATTCAGTTTTTCGATAAAATTCCACCAAGCAAACAGAATAGCCCCAGATGGGACGCCGCGTTCTGCGGCGTCACATCTGGGGCTATTCTGCTTGCCTATGTCCCATAAAAGGGACGCCAGGCTTAAATGAGTTAATTGAGTTGAGAATGAAAAAAACTTTTTATATCTTGGGGACTGGTCAGACACAAACTGGGCTGTACAATTGCTAGACTTGAAAATTTGGTCTTAGAAAAAGATGAACAATAAAATAAAATAGTTATCAAAAAGTTTGTTTGTTTGTTTGAATTGATGCTTTACGTCCCAGTCAACAGCTACGGTCATGTCAGGACGTTGCCTCCATTTTATGGGACTCTTACCCAAAATGAGGACGCCATGTCATCCAACAAGTGCTTCAAATATAACCACCCAACTAAACCAACAAGGCTTATATGTATGGCTGGTTTGACGTGAACCACTTTTCCTGGGCAGGCTCAAACCTGAGTGGTTAACCAGTAATCAGATGGGCAGTTGGTAGCGTAGAAGCTTAGCCTGGAGACACAAGCAGCCCATCTATTTCGTTAGGCCCCGATCAAAAAGAAGGCGCTAATCAACTGTTCAGTTATCTAGTAGTAGAAGCCCCACATTTCACCAATAAATGAGCCTTTGCATGAGAAAAGCAACAATTTCGGTTTCTGATCAGGTTCGACAAAAACCAGGCTGTACAGTCTCAGAAGCATGCTAGAAGCTTGAAATTAAGGATTTTAGAAGAAGACCGTGTAGCGGAAACAAAGACGCGGATCAGCTGCTGTGCAGTTACTGCACAGCTGATCTGCACCTTTTGTTTTTGCCTATGCATGTTGTTGTTGTTCTTAATTATGCAGTGGCTCAAATGATAAATGAGCCGCCTCGTGGGAAAACCAACAATGTGGTTTCCGAACAGGTCCGACACAAACCGACCTGTACAAGCACAGAAAAGAGCATGAAGCTTGAAATTTCAGATTTAAGTAGAAGAGGAATAGTACTATCTGAGTAGCGAAAACAATGGCGCTGATCTGTGCCTTTGTTTTCGCCTATGCAGATTGTTGGTTTTCCCATGGGGTGGCTCAAAAAGGGAAACAATAAGTCTCAGTCAGGTACAAATCACTGCAAACTCATTAACACTAGGCTTGACATTCTACTGACCAATCCAGCCGAACTGGCACTTGAACAGCAGAGGTAGGAGATTGTTATTTCAACCATCGCATGAGAAAACCAACAATCTTGGTTTCCGACCAGGTCGGATTCAAACCAGCCGGTACAGTCGCAGAAGCAGGCTAGAAGCTTCAAATTTCAGATTTATGTAGAAGAGGAATTGTATTATCTGTGTAGCGAAAACAAAGCCGCTGATCAGCTGTGCTGTTATTGCACAGCTGATCTGCACCTTTGTATTCACCCAGGCATATTTTTGTGTTTTTTTTTTTATGCAGAGGCTCATTTGGAACTTAAAATTAGCTGTATCACAAGAAAAAATGTACATGTATATGAAGTTAGCATCAACAGGAATTTCAAGCAGATTTGAGCCGCAACATGAGAAAACAGGAGTTTTGCCTATATGAAAACAAAGGCATTAATGCACAGCTGATCAGCACCTTTGTTTTTGCCACATTGGTAGTACTGTTCCTCTACTTTTTAAATTCGAAATTTCAAGTTTCTAGACAAGTTTCTAGTTGCTAGTTTCTGTGAGTGTACAGATTGGTTTGTGTCAGACCTGGTTGGAAACCCCAAAGACCAGTTATCTCACGTCACGGCTCATTTAAAAAAAAACAAAACATATAAGGTGCTTGTCCAAACAGGCTTTCAAATTATACCATAGTCACAATGTCAAAATTACATTGGTGTTTCAACCTGATGAAGCTCAGTACTCTCCCTTTTGTTCATAGCCTCTGGGTTTTCGGTGTCCTGGAAACGGTTCAGATCTTTGTTAAAACGTTTTGCCTTGATTTTACAAAAGATAAAAGTTAGTATACCCATTGCAACAATACAAATGGCTATGATGAATAATTGGTTGCTATACCAGGGTGTGTTGTCTGTAGTGTCGTCAGCTCCAGCAGGTCCTTTTGCGACGGTACGGCGTACAGTCTTTAGTTCTGTTGTCAGTTTTTCAGTACCCTCATGAAGTAACTCCAAGCAGACATAATAGTCCAACTTATTTCTTTCAAACTGGTCAAAGTAAAGTTGGATGCTGGTTCCTTTGATAGTTAGAACATTTTTGGTGACAAACTCAGTGTCGACACGTCGGGTTATAACTGTTCTGTAACACCAGTTGGCCTCGGATATGATCATCCCTGGCTCTGCCTCATGTATAGTGCTGCCAGAGGTATACAAGTGTGTGAGTGAAACACCGCCTAGTATGTAACATATAGGTTTGTCTCCTATAAAGTCCACACGGTTGCCAAATTTAATTTGAAGTTTTACCTCAGACCCAGTCTTATGCATAAGTTTTGACTTACTTTTCATGGCAATGTAAAAGTCCTTGATTTCTTTTATTGACTGGTCAAAGGTACTAATGCCGCCACGACCTGACATGTAGATGCTTAGCAAATAGAACTCTTCTGGGTTTGCGTCTGACCGTGGTAGATACCAGACTGACAAAGAATGGTGTTGTAGACTGGTTGTCTCATTTAGAGTTGAATTCACCATGGATGTCAATATCTTGGCGAAGTCCAGTCTATCTGCAGGGGCAATACTTTGACTAGGGGTGATCTCCAACTTGACATGAAGATTGATGCCTGAGAGAGTGTCGTACAGTGGTACACAGTAGCCATCTTGATCATAATGTCCCCGGGGACAAAGGATTCTTCTACAGGTTCCCTGTAAACAAGAAAAAGTATACTATATTATATGAGCCGCCTCATGGGAAAATTAACAATGTTATTTCCGAACAGGTCCGACATAAACTGGTCTGTGCAGTAACAGAAGCAGGCTAGAAGCTTGAAATTTTGGATTTAAGATGAAGAGGAAGTGTACTATCCATGTAGCGAAAACAAAGGTGCTGATCAGCTTTGCGGTTACCGCGAAGCTGATCTGCGTCTTTGTTTTCGCTTATGCAGATTGTTGGTTTTCTCATCAGGCGGCTCATGTGGTATGTTCTAATTAGCACACAATGCACTTAATTTTTCAAAATAACTTTAAGCTGAGGTAATAAAATGTGTGTATCTTTCTAATAGGCCGACATTTAACCTTTCTATTGCTGGTCGTTTTGGAGGGTTAGTCAACCTTTACAGCTTGCCCAGCTATCAAGAACATTTTAACGGCGATTTAATAATCAGGGTTGCCACACGTCAGGGAAAAGTCAGAGAAATTTAATTTTTTTCGAGGTCAGGGAATTGTCAGGGAATTTTGCAAACTGTCAGGGAAATTTGGAATTGTTGGCAAATGTCAGGGAATTCTCTGGGAATTTTGAAAACACCAGATTTAAGTCAGATTACATAGTGAATTTGTCTACATCCCATCAGTGTTTTTGAGGCAGTCTTAAATAAGATAGTATCCTGAAGTGTATTTTATGTTGGAAAGTTCTGATAGGTGTGTTGTAGTAAACTTGACTTAATTTCCAAGTTTCAAGAATTGTCTAATTAAATTGTCATTAGAGACCACGCGACAAGATGTCGATGTCAGGGAAATTTGAAATTCTGTCAGGGAATTGTCAGGGAAATGTCAAGGAATTTTGTTTCCATCCAAGCGTGGCAAACCTTTTTATTATCACGATTTTTTGTTCCTCGCAAATAGAGCAAAAATAAACCTCTAGCTAATAAATTGGTTTACAGTATGTTAAAATCTGGTTTTTCTCACGATGCAGCTCATATGTAGCTGAAGGCCGAAAGCAAAACCGAAAGCAAAACCGTGATCTTAGAAAATGAGCCTTGTCTTGAGAAAACCTAAGCGAAAACAAAGGCACAGGTCAGCTTTGCAGTAACTGCGAAGCTGATCAGCGCCTTTGTTTTCACTACTTTGATAGTACAAATTCCTCCTCTACGTACACCGAAAATTTCAAGATTCTAGCTTGCTTCTGCGGTTGTAAAGGCCAGTTTGTGTCTGTCGTGGTCGGAAATCTCAAAGAATGTTTTCTCGTGTTGCTGAGCTCAAATATTACTACACCTACTTACCAGAATGGCTATATCACCAACAGGACATGTTTTGGTCTGTTTTATCAGTGTCAGTGCTGTTGTGGCGTCTATGTATTCGCTGCTGAGAGGAGTGGTTTTATCTTCCTGTTCTAGCGTTTTGGGGTTCAGGTCAGGAACATAGATTGTAATATTGAACCTTGGAACTGGTCCAGAGATAGTATCAGGTCCTGATGAACAGATGGACTGTTTCAGTATCGCTAACTTTCCGTACACGTCATCTGGTTGGTTGCAGTAAAGACATGCAACATTTCTGAAGAGTAGCTTTTTACCTTCAATGGGCCTGATCACTGGCAGGCTGTGTCCTGACAGGCAAACTTGTTCTGTCGTCTTGTTGTATATATCCCAGAGCCCTGTCTTGTTACAGGAAATGACATCATAGAGCTGACATTGATGCAAAAGCTGGGGATTAGGGGGCAGAAAATGAATGTTTCCTGTTTTCATTCCATTGAAAAACTTATGTTTCAGTAGGTAAGATACAATATCATCAGGATTTGTAAAGAACTGGTAGTTATTAAATAGCCGACTTTGAATTGTTATCAGAGGCATCCAGTACCTTATCTGAATCTCAGTGGTTGTGTTTTCATTGCACTTCAAACAGTGTATATTCACATAAGTCATGTTGCTTGCAGCAGATGTCACAGGCAACATGTTCTTGAGACCGACATTATCAAAGCCTATCTTACATTGTTCATCTAGATCTGTATCAGACTGCTCGGCTGGGCAGTCACCTATCATTAGATACGCTGGAGAATCAAGATACGTCTCTTGTAGTCGTTGAACTTGTGGCCTTATACATGCAAGTCTTTCCTTCATAGTATCAGCACCTTCTTTGGTGATGTTCCTTTCTATGGGAACCTCATTTATTCTGTCTGTGCTGTTATCTTCGTGTAACAGTTCTTCATAAGTATTGAAATGATATGTAGTTCGAATTCCGCTTTTGATTCTGCTTTCACTGGCATTGAGCAAAGCATTGTTGAAATTTGGACAGCAGATGTCTAATGCCTGGCATGAAGGTAAACAAGAGCAAGGCACACAACAGGGCAGAATCAACTCGCTGTAATCGGGTTCTACATGTCTGGAATCATTACACAGAATCACTTCTCCACAATAGTCTTGTTGGAGCAGCAACAATTCTGACAGCAGAGCATCTCTAGTTGCTGAAACTTCACTTGATTGTATAAATGGAACAGTTAGTTGCCACAGAAAAATGATGAGCACTGTGGCCATTTTGAGAAGATCTTTAAATCTTAAGTCATGTCAGGTTTCCATATTTTGAAGTCACACAAGTGTTCAATATTTTTAAGTCACATCAATTTTTAAGTCACATCTATTTTCAATATTTTTATGTCATTGATTCCATATTTTCAAGTCACATTTATTTTCAATATTTTTAAGTCACATCAATTTTCAATATTTTTAAGTCTCATCAATTTTCAATATTTTTATGTCATTAATTCCATATTTTCAAGTCACATCTATTTTCATCTATTTTCAATATTTTTAAGTCACATCTATTTTTAATATTTTTACGTCACATCTATTTTCCATATTTTCATATTTTTATGTCACATCTATTTTCAATATTTTTAAGTCATTAATTTTCCATAGATTAATATCAGTCTTCCATGATTTCACATGCATCAGGAAAACATGTCCATGTAATGTATACCCCCTCAAACCCCACTTTTATATAGTAAAACTGGGGTGTGCAGGGGTATACATATTTTATTTTTGCTCCAAAACATAGATTGTGGGTACTCGTTAGAATCGCCTCGGCGAGGCGGTTCTAACGTATACCCGCAATCAATGTTCTGAGCAAAAATAAGAAAAATAGGTATACCCCTGCATACCCCAGTTTTGCTATATAAAAGTGGGGTTTGAGGGGGTATACATCACACGGACATGTTTTCCTGATGTGTGTAGTTGGTGATAATTAATGATAATAAAAAGGTTAACTTGGCTAATTTATTTTTTTTTTTAAAGCTTTTTATGAAGAACTAACAAAAATCACCTTAATTATCTCCAAATTACTCCATTTATCTGATTGTCTGTCCATTAAAATTATCCATATAATTCCAAAGTAATACTGCAAAAGAAAATAAAAAGAAAAAAAGAAAAAAATACAGGTACTCCTCGAATTTTATTACGAGGTTGAAAGTAGAATAAATAAATGTTGGATCTGTAACGCAACCTTTTTCATATGAGCCGTGACACAAGAAAACGGGTCTTCGGGGTTTACGACCAGGTCCGACTCCAACCGCACTGTACAGTCACAGAAAAAAAGCTAGATTCTTGAAATTTTGGATTTTAAGTAGGAGAGGAATTGTATTATCCGAGTGGCGAAAGCAAAGGCGCTGATCGGCTGTGCAGTCACTGCACAGCTGATCTGCGTCTTTGTTTTCGCATAAGCAAAAATCTGGTTTTCTCATGATGCGGCTCATATTATTATTGGCACCAATAGGAATAGCCTACAGTAGCCTGTCACAATACCATGTCAGCCGCATCATGAGAAAATCAACAATGTGGTTTCAGAATAGGTCTGACACAATCCAAGCTGTACAAGCACTGAAGATGGCTAGAGCCTGAAAAATTTTGGATTTAGAAAGTAGAGGAATTATACTTTCCGTGTAGTGAAAACAAAGGTGTGATCAGCTTTGTAGTCACTGTGAAGCTAACTTGCGCCTTTGTTTTCGCATAGGCGAAATGTTGGTTTTCTCATGACGCGGCTCATGTATGCCTTATCCAGTGGGAAGGATAGTTTTTTGAACATTCCAAAACTGAGCTTCCGCATAAGAAAACCAAAAATCTGCATATACGAAAACAGAGGCGGAGATCAGCTTCGCAGTAACTGCGAAGCTGATCAGCGCCTTTATTTTCGCTACTCTGATAGTACAGTTCCTCTTCTATTCAAAATCAAAACTTCAAGGCTCTAGCTTGCTTCTGTAACTGTACAGCTTGCTTTGTGCAGAACCTGGTCAGAAACCCAGATTGTAGGTGTTCTCACGCGAAGGTTCATATAATAGTTGCCGCAGTCCAGTTTTTCTATTCAGAATCTTTTTATAGCGCTATTACCTTTTTTGAATTAGTGCAGCAAGGACATGTCTCTCACCATAAAATACCTAAACCACACAAAATGGACAATGAGAGGCAATAAGGAATGTCATCAAAATTATTTAGAATTTGACTTTGCTTTAAACAGTATGTGTAAACAAAAGATGCAGACAATGACTAAGAGAGAAGAGGCTGATCAGTGTTTGTACCTTTTGCAGAGAATCACCGTCTAGAAATGAGCCTTGACACGGAAAAATCAGTCCTCAAGGACCAGGTTAGACACAAACCAGTCTTTATAGTTACAGAAGAAGGTAGCTAGAAGCTTGAAATGAGCCGCCTCGTGGAAAAACCAACAATGTGGTTTCCGAACAGGTCCGACACAAACCGACCTGTACAAGCGCAGAAAAGAGCTAGAAGCTTGAAATTTTGGATTTAAGTAGAAGAGGAATTCGTGGGTTCGGCGCAATACGGTTGTAACTCAATTTTTCAAAATTTTTCAGGAGAGACAAAAAACTTTGCTGTTTTTTACTTAAAGATTGCAATGTATTGAAATTTAGCTATTAGATGTTAAATGGCAATTAAATTAATGGCAAAACATATTTTTGCATAGAATTTAATTTTCAAAGTAGATATTTGTAAATGTTTGAGATACAACCTTTTACCCTCCGAAATGCAACATTTTCCAGTGCTGTATTTCGGCGCGATATGGTTGTAACTTAAGTTACAACCATATTGCGCTGCAAATTAGCCTAAAGTCAGCTTAAAATTACCTAGTTACAACTGTTTTCATTTACAACATACTGCATTTTTACAGAGCTAAATTGTTGAACTAAACATTTTTCATTTACCTAATACAAAATTACTGTATTCATTCTAATACGCACACAGTGTGCTTAACTTTTCAAAATAACTGAAAGATTGGGTAATAAAATTTTGTTCTACTTAGTGCACACTAGGAACGAAGACAACACATAAATGCGCTGAAATAAGTCTGTTAAGTGACCCAAAGATGTAGATTGGTATACTGGTTTAATTAAGGTAAACCAGATAGGTAGTTGGTATATGGATCAGTTAGGTAAGCCAGATAGGTAGGTTGGTTTACCGGTCGGTTACATTAACCACATAGGTACATGTAGGTTGGTATACTGGTTGGTTAGATTAACCAGATAGGTAGGCTGGTATACTTGTTGGTTAGATTAATAATATAGGTAGATTGATATACTGGTAAGTTAAGTGACCCCCAACATGTAGGTTGGTATATGGATCAATTAGGTAAACCAGATAGGTAGGTTTACTGGTCGGTTACATTAACCACATAGGTTGAGGTTGGTATACTGGCTGGTTAGATTAACCACATAGGTAGGTTGGTATACTGGCTGGTTAGATTAACCATATAGGTAGATTGGTATACTGGTCTTTTAGGTGACCCCGAAGATGTAGCTTGGTATACAGATCTGTTATGTAAACCAGGTTGGTATACTGGTTGGTTAGATAAATCAGATAGGTAGGTTTGTATACTGTTTGGTTTGATGAACCATATAAGTAGGTTGGTATACACTGTACTGGTTGGTTTGATGAACCAGGTAGGTAGTAGGTTGGTATACTGATCAGAAAAATTAACCAGATAGGCAGGCTGGTCGGTTAGGTAAACCAGATAGGTAGGTTGATATACTGGTTGGTTAACCAGATAGGTAGGATGGTATACTGTTGGTATTTGGGTCGATTAGATAAACCAGATAGGTAGGTTGGTTTACTGGTTGGTTAAATTAACCAGATTGGTAGTTTGGTATACTGGCCGGTTAGATTAACCAGATAACTATGTTGGTATATTGGTCAGTTGGTCAATTATGTAAACCAGATAGGTAGGTTGGTATACTGGTTGGATATAGGTAACCAAGATAGGTTGATAAACTTGTCAGTTAGGAAGGTTAGTATCATGATGGATGGTAAGGTGACCTAGGCAGGTGCATGAAGGATGGTATATTGGATAGATTGGTAACCCATGTAGGGGGGGCAGGGGGTATAGTTATGTTGGTTAGTTCTTACTGGAAATAGACGTCAAGCTAGGCATTTCTACTTAGCTAAGCATTTCTGCTTCTTAGACGCCGACTGTCTTATGGTGGGGGAAAGCCAGGGCAGTTCTCGACGTTCGGTCGGGAAATAACCTGTGAAACCACCGCGCCCGGAAGGTGACAGTCAAACCATTGGTACATACCGAGGCAGGAACCATTGATAGTTTTTTCAATAATTGATAGTTTTTACTGGCATCGCCAGTGGGATTCGAACCTGCACGGCAGAGGTACATAGCTAGTCAGAAGCCACATGCGCTACCGACTGAGCTATCCGGGCGCCCATAACCAGTTAAGTGACCCCAGATAGATAGGTTGGTATGCTGGCTTCAGATATTTGACCATGACTCTCGTGCCCTACGGATCTACTACCTGCATTTATTTTGGTGGTTTAAGCCTACTTATCTTGGTTTTACTAGAGACATGCTTGCATTCCTGTCTCTATGGAAAAACAAAAACAATGTGCATGCCATCCTACCTTTCTGTGTGACCATATAGATCAACTTATCCCTTCAACTACTTGATAACCTACATGAACCTCCCAAATGCTTACCAAAGAGAATTCAATTTGTACCCAAAAATGCTTAACCAATATGCATACCCACTCATCTATCTGGACTACCCCAAAATTAGACTGGTTAAGGATAATGACCTAAACCAGCCACCATCATGAGGGATAATTTAACTAACCAGCAATCATACCAGCCTACCGAGCTGAGTAACCCTATTTGGTTCAACTTACCAATCATTATACTAACATGTCTACTGAGATGATGTACCAGCCATTCTACAGGCCTTTAATACTATCTGGGTTGACCATTTGACTGTCATACAACCATATCTATGTATGGGACAACTAACTAGCCAACATACCCGCTTACCTATCAGCCTAGGTAAATTACTGTCCATCATGACAGCCCACCTATGTCATCTAACAACCAGTCATCATAAAAACCGACCAATTCAGGCTAACTATTCAACCAACACGACAGCCTACCTATCCTGGATAACTTATGAACCAATGATTCATAGTTGCCTACATATCTGGGCTAACTAACCAACCAACCATCAAAGCTGCCTGCCTACCAATACTAGCGTACTATCTGGCCATCATAACAGCCTGCCTATCTGGCCATCATAACAGACTGCCTATGCAGGGTAACTATCAGGCCATCATAACAGCCTATCCATCTTGGCTAACTATCCAGCCATCTGTTATAACAGCCTGCCTATGCAATGTAACAAACTGGTAGCCTACCTATCCTAGCTTACTTACTGTTAATCATAACAGCTTTCCTATCCGGAATAACTAAACACCCATCATGAAAGCCTACCTATCAGGCTAACTAACTGACAGTCATGATAGCCTACCTATCCCTGCTCACTAATCAGCCATCATGACAGCCTACTTATCTGGACTTACCTTACGGCCATCATGGCAGCCTACCTATCCCAGGCTAATTAACCAGCCATCATTACAGCCTCCTCATCCAGAGCTAACTATCCAGCCATCATGACAGACTACCTATCTGCTTTTACAGCCATCAAGATAGCATACATATCTAGACTTACTAACAAATGATCATGACAGCCTACCTACCTGGACTTGATACACCGTCATCATGACAGCCTAGGCTACCGGCCATCATAACAGCCTACCTATCCAGCCTAATTAAATGACCACCTTACAGCTTACCTATCCAGGCTAACTAACCTACCACCATAACAGCCTACCTATCCAGACTAACTTACCCACCATCCTAACAGCCTACCTATCCAGCTAACAAACCGACCATCATAACAGCCTACCTATCCAGGCTAACTTACCGACCATCGTAAAAGCTTACCTATCCAGGCTAACTAACCGACCATCATAACAGCCTACCTATCCAGGCTAACTTAATGACCATCGTAACATCTTACCTATCCAGGCTAACTAACCAACCATCATAACAGCCTACCTATCCAGGCTAACTTACCGACCATCGTAACAGCCTACCTATCCAGCTAACAAACCGACCATCATAACACTTACCTATCCAGACTAAATGGCCATCATAACAGCCTACCTGTCCGGGCTAATTAAACGACCACCTTACAGCTTACCTATCCAGGCTAACTAACTAACTGACCATTGTCGCAGCCTACATACCCAGGCTAGCTAACCGACCATCGTTACAGCCTACCTATCCAGGCTAACTAGCCGACCATCGTAACAGCCTACCTATTAAGGCTAACTCACTAACAGTCTACCTATCCAGGCTAACTAACTGACCATCGTAACAGCCTACCTATCCAGGCTAACTAACCGAACATCATAACAGCTTACCTATCCACACTAACTGGCCATCATAACAGCCTACCTATCTAGGCTTATAAATGACCACCTTACAGCTTACCTATCCAGGCTAACTAACCGACCATCATAACAGCCTACCTATCCAGGGTAACTTACCAACCATCGTAACAGCCTACATATTCAGGCTAACTAACCGCTCATCATAACAGCTTACCTATCCAGACTAACTGGCCATCATAACAGCCTACCTATCCAGGGTAACTTACCGACCATCGTAACAGCCTACATATTCAGGCTAACTAACCGCTCATCATAACAGCTTACCTATCCAGACTAACTGGCCATCATAACAGCCTACCTATTCAGGCTAATTAAACGACCCCCTTACAGCTTACCTATCCAGGCTAACTTACTGACATTGTAACAGCCTACTTATCCAGGCTAACTAACCGACCATCGTAACAGCCTACTTATCCAGGCTAACTAACCGACCATCATAACATCTTACCTATCCAGGCTCTCACCCTGCATTGTAACAGTTTACTTAGCCAGGCTAACTCACTGACCATCATAACAGCTTACCTATCCAGGCTAACTGACCATTGTAACAACCCATCCATACCAATTTAGCCGACCATTGTAACAATCTTTCTACTGGTATCAAGGCATACTAACTGGCCATTATACCAGCCTATCCATCCCGGGCTAACTATCCCGCCATCATGACATACTGCCTATCTAGGCTAACCAACCAGCCATAAAAACAGCCTACCTATCTAGGCTCACTAATTGGCATCATGGCAGGCTAACTACCTCTCACAAAGGATAGATGTGGATAGTACAAAAAGTTTGAACAGCATTCCCATTTACCCTCTGCAGAGGGTTTTTTACTCCCAAAATTAGGCTTGTACCCCCAAAATTAAAGGGGGCCTCTATATAGTTCTATACATTGGGGGTACAAAAATGAGGAAAAAGGTCAAATATACCCTCAGTTTCAAAATGCAGTGGGAACCCTGTTTGAAATTGCAAAATAATCATTACTTTTAGAATTTTCTAAGCATCTAATCTTAAAAGCAATCTAGAATGTAGATTATCAAAGTCACAGATCTATATAATAAGGTCAATATCAAAGAGAAATTAAGGGTTGAAACTCCAGTTACAACTGTTTTGCACTGAGAAAAATGCCAAGAAGTATAAAGTATTTCAGCGCAATAAGGTTGTAACTTGAGTTACAACCCTATTGCGCTGAACATTAGTGCCTCTTGCAGTTACAACCTTTGGAACAATATTGGTTTCCATGGAAACAAGTGTCATATGTAAACTTATGCTTTTCACCAGGTTATGTATTTATGAAAGATAAATTCATTGATGCCAAAACATGAGTTTTGAAAAAAATTGCAGTTACGACCGTATTGCGCCGAACCCACGAATTGTACTATCCGAGTAGCAAAAACAAAGGCGCTGATCAGCTTCGCGGTTACCGCGAAGCTGATCTGTGTCTTTGTTTTCGCCTATGCAGATTGTTGGTTTTCCCATGGGGCGGCTCAAATTTCAGATTTAAGTAGAAGAAGAAAGAACTATCTGTATGGCCAAAAATAAAACAGGCTAATCAGCTCTGCAGTTGATCTGCGGCTTTGTTTTAGCAAATACATAAACTGGTTTTCTCGAGATGTAATTCAGCTGAAATCATCAGGAAAACATGTAATGTGTACCCCCTTGAACCCCACTTTTATATAGCAAAACTGGGGTATGCAGGGGTATACCTATTTTTCTTATTTTTGCTCTTAAACATAGATTGTGGGTACTCGTTAGAACCGCCTCGCCTCACCGAGGCGGTTCTAACGTGTACCCACAATCTATGTTTTGAGCAAAAATAAGAAAAATATCAACATTTTTCTGCTGAAAATTTTCATTTTTACAACTAAAAAATTTCTCTGTATTTTGCATGGGCAAGTTTTCGTAATGAGCTCAGAAATTACTTTCCCTGGATAATTATGTACTATGATAGATACAGTATATTAAAAAAGAAAAAGTGAAAAGAAGGTGTGCATATTCAACACCTTGTAATGTGTAGGTTATGTTGCTATTTGTAGTGCTGATTACTTTTTTGCATGAGCCATACCAGGAGAAAGCCAGATTTTTAGCATTGCTGGTTGACAGAAATGGGCATCGGGAAACTTTGTGAAATGCATACCCCCTCATACCCCAATTTTTAGCTCACCTGAGCCGAAGGCTCACAAGGTGAGCTTATAGGATGGCCATGATCCGGCGTCCGTCCGTCCGTCGTCCGTCCGTCGTCCACAATTTCAAAGATCTTCTTCTCTGAAACCGCTTGGCCGATCTAGTTGAAATTTTATGTGGAGCCTGCTTGGGTAGTGGCATTTCAAGTTTGATCACGAAATCCAGGTCACATGACCAAGATGGCCGCCACGCCCATATATGGTAAAAACCGCTCAAAAATCTTCTTCTCCAGAACCCGTGGGCCGATTTCCATGAAACTTGGTATGTAGCATTGGGGACGTCAGCCCATCATAGTTTGATAAAATGATGACCCTTGGATGACCTTGACCTATTTTACGGCAAGGTCAAATTTGGAAACATAGGCTTTTACATGGGAAAAAGTGAAAACTATGGATTTTTTGAAAACTATTGCAGCCTGAGGCCTGAAAAGTGGTAGATGCAAACAACTAATGGAGTAGATGAAGGTATGTGATTAATTTAGGTCAAGGTCATCTCTTGACCTTGGCCAGTCTGTCGTCCATACACACTTTTCAAAGATCTTCTTCTCTGAAACTGCTTGGCTAATCAAAGTGAAATTTTATGTGGAGCATCCATGGGTAGGGGAGAGGAAAGTTTGATCGTGAAATCCAGGTCACTTGACCAAGATGGCCGCCACGCCCATATATGGTAAAAACCGCTCAAAAATCTTCTTCTCCAGAACCGGTGGGCCGATTTCCACGAAACTTGGTATGTAGCATCGGGGACTTCAGCCCATCATAGTTTGATAAAATGATGACCCTTGGATGACCTTGACCTATTTTACGGCAAGGTCAAATTTGGAAACATAGGCTTTTACATGTGAAAAAGAGAAAACTATGGATTTTGTTGAAAACTATTGCAGCCTGAGGCCTGAAAAGTGGTAGATGCAAACAACTAATGGAGTAGATGAAGGTATATGATTAATTTAGGTCAAGGTCATCTCTTGACCTTGGCCAGTCTGTCATCCATACACACTTTTCAAAGATCTTCTTCTCTGAAACTGCTTGGCCAATCAAAGTGAAATTTTATGTGGAGCATCCATGGGTAGGGAGACGAAAGTTTGATTGCAAAATCCAGGTCACATGACCAAGATGGCTGCCACGCCCATATATGGTAAAAACCACTCAAAAATCTTCTTCTCCAGAACCGGCTGGCCGATTTTCATAAAACTTGGTATGTAGCATTTGGGCCTCCAGCCCATCATAATTTGATCAAATGATGATCATAGGATGACCTTGACCTATTTTACGGCAATGTCAATTTTGGAAACATAGGCTTTTACATGGGAAAAAGTGAAAACTTTGGATTTTTTGAAAACTATTGCAGCCTGAGGCCTGAAAAGTGGTAGATGCAAACAACCAATGGAGTGATTAATTTAGGTCAAGGTCATCTCTTGACCTTGGCCAGTCTGTCGTCCATACACACTTTTCAAAGATCTTCTTCTCTGAAACTGCTTGGCCAATCAAAGTGAAATTTTATGTGGAGCGTCCATGGGTAGGGGGAACAAAAGTTTGATCGCCAAATTTGGGTCACATGACCAAGATGGCCGCCATGCCCAACTATAGTAAAAACCACTCAAAAATCTTCTTCTCCAGAACCGGCTGGCCGATTTACGCGAAGGCTTTTACATGGGAAAAGGCGAAAACAATGGATATTTTGGAAACTGTTGCAGCCTGAGACCTGAAAGTTGCTAGATGCAGACAACTAATGGAGTCAATGAAGGTAAGTAATTAATGAAGGCCAAGGTCATTTGTTGACCTTGACCCAAGGTCATTTAGAAATCAAAATTGAAATTATGGTTTTCTCAGAAATCACTGGGTTTGGAAACTTTTGCAGCCTGAGACCTGAAACTTTGCAGATGCAGACAACCTGTGAAGTCAATAAAGGTGTGTGAGTATTCAAGGTCAAGGTCATTTCATGATGACTTAATACTCCAAGATCAGGCTTCAGGTGAGCGTTCTCAGGACCAATGGTCCTCTGGTATGTAGTAAAACTTGGGTTTACAAGGGTATAACTATTTTTCTAATTTTTGCTCCAAAACAGGAGCATGATTTAGAGATTGTGGGTACTCGTTAGAACCGTCTCTATATAGTCGCACCCATGTCACAAGAACCTGTGACCAGCCAGCTAACATGTGAGACCAATTGTAAGCAATTTGAGCAGGCACTGAAAAGTAATGTTAGAAATTAACAATGCCTCTTTTGTAGATGTGAGAATTTATTTTGACCTCTATTGTACTCATTTCTATGAGTTTTGCAGGCACTAGCTGTATATACCCCACCCTCGGCCAGCGATCAAGTTTCTAACACTGTGTAAATAGTAATTCTTGTGGATCTCAGATTTCAGAAAATGTTTGGAGATCAACAATATGACCAAATAAGGATTTGAGCCGCGACATGAGAAAACCAACATTGTGGATTCCGAACTGGTCAGACACAAACCAAGCAGTACATCCACAGAGGAATTTTAGTATCCATGTAGCGAAATCAAAGGCGCTGATCAGCTTCGCTTCACGGATAGTACAATACCTCTTCTTCTTCAATCCAAAATTTCAAGCTCCTTTCCATCTTCAGTAACCGTCGGACCTGGCCGGAAAAGGGGAAGACTGGTTTTCTTATGTCGCAGCTCATATGTAGGTTCTATTTCCATTTACAGCACTGGGCACTTTCGCATGACAACATGAAAAAATACTGTAAGAAAGTTTAATTCAATGTAAAACCTTATAGACAACTTCTTGTTATGCAAATGTTGGACAGCAAAGCCTCCTGGATATTGTACCATACACCATGTGCTACAGGAGATAAGTCGCCAAAGACAGTCTGACAAAAATATGAGCCACCTCGTGGAAAAACCAACAATGTGGTTTCCGAACAGGTCTGACACAAACCTGCCTGTACAGTTACAGAAGCAGGCTAGAAGCTTGAAATTTTAGAGTTAAGTAGAGGAGGAATTGTACTATCCGAGTTGCGAAAACAAAGGCGCTGATCAGCTTCGCGGTTACCGCGCCTTTGTTTTCGACTATGCAGATTGTTGGTTTTCCCATGGGGCGGCTCATATGTCAACTGTGGAGGCCATTTTTTCAAATTACATTGAAACAATCATTTAATTGCTGAAAAGAATCATACACTCAAGGTCAGATCATATGAAATTCATTTAACTGTCAAAATGTTTTGTCTTTTGTATGCTATGTGTAAATTATTGGCAGGTTTAGAGGTCCAGGGAGTTCCCTCAAGTAGCTGGTCCCGAGGTTATAAAGCATATTTCATGCTCAACTCAGCTGAGCATGAAATTTTAACTGCTTACAAATACCGAAAGTGCCCAAATAAATTGAAATTTCACCAAAGCCTGTAATTTATCCTGCTGGTAAATGTTAAAATGCCACAATTGTTGGCATTTGAACATTTATCAGCAGGATAAATTTTAGTCTCAGCAGGAGATATGAGCATTAAAAAAGTTTTATATCCTCGGGGCCAGATTGGACTAAATTATTTCAGTTTCATGGCCATGGGATTTGAAGAAAAATTACCTAAAATTTAGAAATGGACAGCTGCACCCAGCCTCTGTAAATTTGAATTTCTGGCGTATGTTTTGTGCACAAATTGAAAATGGTAATATTGGTCACTTAATGAGAAAACTTGCTTTGTGCAAATACAAAGTGGATGGGAACTCCAGACAGGGATTGTGGTATTGTGGCAATTATGAACTGCATCTTGAGAAAACTGGAATATTGTTTTCGCTACATGGATAGTACAATTCCTCTTCTTCCTAAATCCGAAATTTCAAGGATCTAGCCCTCTTCTGTAGCTGCACAGACCAGTTTCTGTCGGACCTGGTCGGGAACCTCATAGACCAGTTTTCTCGCGTTGCGGCTCATATGGCAAGACAAGAGGAAATGAAAACTATCACCTTCATTGGAAAAGTGAAAATTGTTAATTTTATCATGAATGTATCACTTATGCACCAGTCATTTGCAACCACGTCCCCCTCGGGGCCGGGGAATAGCGGGGATATTGACTTTTCTCTTTCCAAAGCCCGGGTATATGCCCAGCACTGCAGGGATACTCTTATGGTCAAAGCTCTGCCAAAGTCCCCGCTCAAATCCCGGCAGGTAAATGTAAATTTTCATGGCCATTTTGGGACAGGAATCAAAACCCCTGCTATTCCACGGCACTGCGAGGACAATGCTGAAGTCAAAACCCTGCAGTTAAGCCTGGCTATGCCCCCGCTATTCCCGGCCCCGAGGGGGCCATGGTTGCAAATGACTGGTGCATTACATCAATAATAAAATCAGATTAATTGTTATTTTGTTCTAATTAGCAAGTTTGTTGGTGAAGAAGATTATTTTCAGACATATGAGCCTTCGCATGACTAAACCAGCAATTTTGGTTTCCGACCAGGCCCGAAACAAACCAGCCTGTACAATCACAAAAGCAGGCTAGCTAGAAGCTTGAATTTTGGGATTTGAAAAGAAGAGGTATCGTACTCAGCTGAGCATAAAATTTTAACTGCTTACAAATACCGAAATTGCCCAAATAAATTGAAATATCACCAAACTGCACAGTTACTGCACAGCTGGTCTGCCTCTTTGTTTTCACATAAGCAGATGGTTGGTTTTCTGATGCAGTGGCTCATATTTTTAGTTCACGACAGTCATTGGCAGACCAGTAACAATGTTATACCTGTGATCGGTATCTGTTGTCTGAGGGAGCGCGGTGGCGTAGCGGTAGAGCGTCGGACTCTTAATCGAGAGGTCCTGGGTTCAATCCCCACAGGCATCATCGTGTTGTGTCCTTGAGGAAGACTTTGCACGGACATGTTTTCCTGATGTTGATCTGCGGCTTTGTTTTAGCAAATATATAAACTGGTTTTCTCGAGATAATTCAGTTGAGAAATAGATCAGGAATTACTTTCCCTGGATAATTATGTATTATGATAGATACAGTATATTAAAAAAGAGAAAGTGAAAAGAAGGTGTGCATTATATTCAACACCTTGTAATGTGTAGGTTATGTTGCTATTAATTTTGTAGTGCTGATTACTTTTTTGCATGAGCCATACCAGGAGAAAGCCAGATTTTTAGCATTGCTGGTTGACAGAAATGGGCATCAGGAAACTTGCCTGTGAAAAACATACCCTCTCATACCCCACTTTTATTGCACTTTTATGTGGTAAAACTGGGGTTTACAAGGGTATAACTATTTTTTCTTATTTTTGCTCCAAAACAAAGATTGTGGGTACTCGTTAGAACCGCCTCTATATAGATCGCACCCATGTCACAAGAACCTGTGACCAGCCAGCTAACATATGAGACCATTGTAAGCAATTTGAGCAGGCACTGAAAAGTAATGTAAGAAATTAACAATGCCTCTTTTGTAGATGTGAGAATTTATTGTGATCTCTATCATACTCATTTCTTTGAGTTTTGCAGGCTATTTGTATAGAACCTCCCGTGGTCGATGA
The DNA here is from genome assembly GCA_964017185.1 of Rugalucina vietnamica. Taxonomy (NCBI): domain Eukaryota; kingdom Metazoa; phylum Mollusca; class Bivalvia; order Lucinida; family Lucinidae; genus Rugalucina; species Rugalucina vietnamica. Next base: position 11,247,152 of record OZ024876.1, on the reverse strand, counting down.
GCTTATGTAGACTAACATAATTCATTCAAGCCTTTCACTGTATAATGCCCTGTCCAAAGAATTTGCCATGGAAATTCTGCTTAAGAATGTTGCTACAGAAGAAACGTTAGCAGAAGTAATTTACTCATGTCGTCTCTTCAAATGACACGAAGGGAAGCGTGTACGAACACCAAATTCTTTACCGCCGGCACAGATCGAACTTTAAGGACTCGGTTTGTTTTTAGCTCACCTGAGCCGAAGGCTCACAAGGTGAGCTTATAGGATGGCCATGATCCGGCGTCCGTCCGTCCGTCGTCCGTCCGTCCGTCGGCGTCCACAATTTCAAAGATCTTCTTCTCTGAAACCGCTTGGCCGAACTAGTTGAAATTTTATGTGGAGCCTCCTTGGGTAGTGGCATTTCAAGTTTGATCGCAAAATCCAGGTCACATGACCAAGATGGCCGCCACGCCCATATATGGTAAAAACACTTCAAAAATCTTCTTCTCCAGAACCGGTGGGCCGATTACCACGAAACTTGGTATGTAGCATCGGGGACTTCAGCCCATCATAGTTTGATAAAATGATGACCCTTGGATGACCTTGACCTATTTTACGGCAAGGTCAAATTTGGAAACATAGGCTTTTACGTGGGAAAAAGTGAAAACTATGGATTTTTTGAAAACTATTGCAGCCTGAGGCCTGAAAAGTGGTAGATGCAAACAACTAATGGAGTAGATGAAGGTATGTGATTAATATAGGTCAAGGTCATCTCTTGACCTTGGCCAGTCTGTTGTCCATACACACTTTTCAAAGATCTTCTCCTCTGAAACTGCGCGGCCAATCAAAGTGAAATTTTATGTGGAGCATCCATGGGTAGGGGAGACGAAAGTTTGATCGCGAAATCCAGGTCACATGACCAAGATGGCCGCCACGCCCATATATGGTAAAAACCACTCAAAAATCTTCTTCTCCAGAACCGGCTGGCCGATTTCCACGAAACTTGGTATGTAGCATCAAGGACCTCAGCCCATCATAGTTTGATAAAATGATGACCCTTGGATGACCTTGACCTATTTTATGGCAAGGTCAAATTTGGAAACATAGGCTTTTACATGGGAAAAAGTGAAAACTATGGATTTTTTGAAAACTATTGCAGCCTGAGGCCTGAAAAGTGGTAGATGCAAACAACTAATGGAGTAGATGAAGGTATGTGATTAATATAGGTCAAGGTCATCTCTTGACCTTGGCCAGTCTGTTGTCCATACACATGCACTTTTCAAAGATCTTCTTCTCTGAAACTGCTTGGCCAATCAAAGTGAAATTTTATGTGGAGCCTGCTTGGGTAGTGGCATTTCAAGTTTGATCGCGAAATCCAGGTCACATGACCAAGCTGGCCGCCACGCCCATATATGGTAAAAACACTTCAAAAATCTTCTTCTCCAGAACCGGTGGGCCGATTACCACGAAACTTGGTATGTAGCATTGGGGACTTCAGCCCATCATAGTTTGATAAAATGATGACCCTTGGATGACCTTGACCTATTTTACGGCAAGGTCAAATTTGGAAACATAGGCTTTTACATAGGAAAAAGTGAAAACTATGGATTTTTTGTAAAGTATTGCAGCCTGAGGCCTGAAAAGTGGTAGATGCAAACAACTAATGGAGTAGATGAAGGTATGTGATTAATATAGGTCAAGGTCATCTCTTGACCTTGGCCAGTCTGTTGTCCATACACACTTTACAAAGATCTTCTTCTCTGAAACTGCGCTGCCAATCAAAGTGAAATTTTATGTGGAGCATCCATGGGTAGGGGAGACGAAAGTTTGATCACGAAATCCAGGTCACATGACCAAGATGGCCGCCACGCCCATATATGGTAAAAACCACTCAAAAATCTTCTTTTCCAAACCGGTGGGCCGATTTCCACGAAACTTGGTATGTAGCATCAAGGACCTCAGCCCACCATAGTTTGATAAAATGATGACCCTTGGATGACCTTGACCTATTTTACGGCAAGGTCAAATTTGGAAACATAGGCTTTTACATAGGAAAAAGTAAAAACTATGGAATTTTTTGAAAACTGTTGCAGCCTGAGGCCTGAAAAGTGGTAGATGCAAACAACTAATGGAGTAGATGAAGGTATGTGATTAATATAGGTCAAGGTCATCTCTTGACCTTGGCCAGTCTGTTGTCCATACACAGTTTTCAAAGATCTTCTTCTCTGAAACTGCGCGGCCAATCAAAGTGAAATTTTATGTCGAGCATTCATGGGTAGGGGAGACGAAAGTTTGATCGCGAAATCCAGGTCACATGACCAAGATGGCCGCCACGCCCATATATGGTTAAAACCACTCAAAAATCTTCTTCTCCAGAACCGGTGGGCCGATTTCCACAAAAATTTGTATGTAGCATCGGGGAACTCAGCCCATCATAGTTTGATAAAATGATGACCCTTGGATGACGCTGGCCTAGTTTACGGCATGGTCAAATTTGGAAACATAGGCTTTTACATAGGAATTAAGAAGTGAAAACTATGGATTTTTTGAAAACTATTGCAGCCTGAGGCCTGAAAAGTGGTAGATGCTAACAACTAATGGAGTAGATGAAGGTATGTGATTAATATAGGTCAAGGTCATCTCTTGGCCTTGGCCAGTCTGTTGTCCATACACACTTTTCAAAGATCTTCTTCTCTGAAACTGCTTGGCAAATCAAAGTGAAATTTTATGTGGAGCATCCATGGGTAGGGGAGACGAAAGTTTGATCGCGAAATCCAGGTCATATGACCAAGATGGCCGCCATGCCCATATATGGTAAAAACCTTTCAAAAATCTTCTCCAGAACCGGCAGGCCAATTTTCATGAAACTTGGTATGTTAAGCATTTGGGACTCCAGCCCATCATAGTTTGTTGAAATGATGACCGTATGATGACCTTGACCTATTTTACGGCAAGGTCAATTTTGGAAACATAGGCTTTCACATGGGAAAAGGCGAAAACAAAATGTTGCAGCCTGAGACCAGGTGACAGTTGCTAGATGCAGACAACTAATGGAGTCAATGAAGGTAAGTAATTAATGAAGGCCAAGGTCATGTCTTGACCTTGGCCCTAGGTCATTTAAATATCAAAATTAAAATTATGGTTTTCTCAGAAATCACTGGGTTTGGAAACTATTGCAGCCTGAGACCTGAAACTTTGCAGATGCAGACAACTTATGAAGTCAATCAAGGTGTGTGAGTATTCAAGGTCAAGGTCATTTCATTATGACTTAATACTCCAAGATCAGGCTTCAGGTGAGCGTTCTCAGGACCAATGGTCCTCTGGTTTTCTTATAAAATAATCTTTATTAAATGGGACTTTGCAACCACAAAAATTCATCTTGTAAGGGGCAATAGTGTTTATAGAGGCAACCAAGCTCTGCATCTACACATGTGACTTTTAAAAATTAATTTTGACAAATTGCAAAACAAAGTGGATTAGGATATGGTTATATGTAGCAAAAGTGCATTTTAATGCATTTATTGTACCGAACGCCCTCACTTGCAACCACGAAATCTAATTACACCGAAACACCACACACGGGAGAAAGTGGATCGCAAGTAAGCTATTGACATTTGTGTGCCCAATTCATTCGTTACTGATGCAGTCATAAATACTATTGAGAATAGTATTCTCCTATTTGTGTATATAAATCTGCAATATTGTGAAAAAATATAAAACGTAAAAACTCACTTGGCTGTTGACATTTTATCTGATCTGGCTCATGTTCGGATCGATCGAAGTTCCCGTGAAGATTCACTTGGCATAGCCTTCCGGATGCCCCTAACGACATTAACAGCCATGTTAAATTGATAAAAAGTATCATACACTCGTGGTCAGATCATCATATGAAATTCATTTAACTTTGAAAAAGTTTTGCCTTTTGGATGTTTATGTGTAATGGCAGATTTAGAGGTCCAAGGAGTTCCCTCAAAGTAGCTGGTCTCAAGGTTATTAAACATTTTTCATGCTCAACTCAGCTGAGCATAAAATTTCAATTGCTTACAAATACCGAAATTGCCCAAATAAATTGAAATTTCACCAAACCCTGTAATTTATCCTGCTGGTAAATGTTAAAATGCCACAATTATTGTTGGCATTTGAACATTTATCGATCAGCAGGATAAATTTTAAGTCCAATTCGCATGCGCAAAAAATACACGCGTGTAAATATACTCCAGTGTGTAAATATACTCCGGTGTGCAAATCAACCTGTGAGTAAATTTAAATTGCGTTCGCATGGGTTTTATCACCAGGAGTATTTTTGTATGTAAATTTATCATTTCTGGATTAAAACCTGTTCATTTAAATTTTCTGTATTTGCAAAACAAGAAGAGGCTGCTTCAAGGTGTAGCAGCAGAGGAGATTCATGTAATGGTCAGGCATAACCCTACTGAAAATATGAGTGAAATATCACTGAAATTTCAATGATATTTCAGTGAATTGCAATGGAACCCTTATTAGCAATGAAATATCACTGAAATATCAGTGAACTTCTATGTTTCAATGGAATGTCAATGAAATTTTAGTGAAATATCAATGATATATTCCATTGAAATTTCAGTGAAATGTCAATGAAATATCACTGAAATTTTCAGTGCTATTTCAATGAAATTTCAATGATCACATGACCAAAACCACATTACCCATAATCCCATGACCTCTGACCCTACTTCCTTTTCCTGTTGCACATAATTTTGAAAGGCAAACAAAAATCTAACCTGAACTAAATCTTCAAACATCCAAGGCATCAGAATGACTACAAACTAGAAATTTGAAGACAAAACAGCAGACAAGTTCAGAGTTAGTAACAGGAAAAGGAAACATTGATGGGAAGTGGTCAAGAGGATGTTTATGTAGAAGACATGAGGGAATGAGAAAACAATCATGGATAGAAAAAAATTATAAAGGCTATATAGGGCTGGTATATGTAAGTTACTTTGAAGAACTACTATTTTTAAGATATGAAAATATGTGCATGTTGTTCTCAACATAGTTTCTCATTTGTCATACTGTCTGGCTGGGGAAGGTTAGATTTCATAATTTATAGTCTCTAATTTAGAGACATTTGACCAGGTACCTTTTCCTTTCTGGGTACAGGCACATCCTTGCAATGCACATAGGTCATTAAAACAGCCAAGAATGTGAACACAACCCCATTCCCGCACCCATTACCTCTCAGAGTTACAAATCACAAGTCAGTCCTATAAGGCCTTGAAAACTAAACAGCTAAATGGATGGAAGGCCAAGTAGCAGCAAAACTGACAGTACATATAGATATCAAGAAGGATCTAAAAAGTTGTGTTAAATGAAAATATGGATGTTTGTTTTATATATTTGTATTTGTTTGCATTTTCTAGCCAATCCTCCAGACATATTGCAACTAGGTGTCTGGCAGGGTTAAACTGAAATTTCAGTGCTATTTCATTGAAATTTCAGTGATATAGCATTGAAATTTCACTGAAATTTCAGTGCTATATCATTGAAATTTCAGTGCTATATCACTGAAATTTCAGTGAAATGAGGGGGAATTTTTACACTGAAATTTCAGTGATATTTCAGTGATATAGCACTGAAATTTCAATGAAATTCATTGAAATTTGAGTGATATAGCACTGAAATTTCAATGATATTGCACTGAAATTTCATTGAAATGAGGGGGAATTTTTGCACTGAAATTACACTGAAATTTCAGTGAAATTACAATGGATATTTTCAGTAGGGAACCTTAGCAGTAATACAGTTCCCTTTTATCATCCTTTCACAAGGAATTACTGTTTTAAAAAATGTCCCAAGAATTTTCACCAAGGATGATGAAGAAATAGTGTGGCTGTTTGCACTCCATATGATCTAAAATGTGATGAATGGCAATAAACTCTTATTTAGCAACAATGTCCACAGTTTCAGCAACTGTCATATAATCAGTTCTGAACAAAAAATGTGAAAATTTGTGATCTGAAAGCAGAATGTTGACTTGAAATAAAAATACTCATGGGTAAATCTTACTTTGTTTTCGCATGGGACAAAATAGTAAATTTACACATGTGTATTTGTAAAAATAAAATTTGCATCTGGTCAGACCCAGGAGTAAATTTACCCATATGTAAATATTCTCCGGTGTGTATTTGCGTTCGCACACGCCATTTTCTTACCCCGAGTAAAATTTGCACACCGGAGTACATTTACAGTCGAACGCGTGTATTTTTGGCGCATGCGAATTGGACTTTTGCAGGAGACATGAGCATTAAAAAAGTTTAATATCCTGGGGGCCTGATGGGATAAATTATTTCAGTTTCTTGGCCATGGGATGTAAAGAAACATTACCTAAAATTTAGAAATGGACAGCTGCACCCCCTCCCCCTCGGTAAATTTGAATTTCTGGCGTATGTATTGTTACAATCGCACAAATTGAAAATGGTAATATCGGTCACTTCATGAGAAAACTTGCTTTGTGCAAATACAAAATGGATAGGAACTGACAGGCATTGTGGTATTGTGGCAAATATGAGAAAACCAGAATTTTGCCTGTGCGAAAACAAAGGCACAGATCAGCTTCGCAGTAACTGCGAAGCTGATCAGCTCCTTTGTTTTCGCTACACGGATAGTACAATTCCTCTTCTTCCGAAATCCGAAATTTCAAGCTTCTGGCCATCTTCTGTAGCCACACATACCGGTTTTCTGACACAAAATGAAAATTATCACCTTCATTGGAAAAGTGAAAATTGTTAATTATATCATGAATATATCACTGACGTCAATAATAATATCATATTTGCATGTGAACATGACTTTCATTAAAAAAGATTAATTGTTATTTTGTTCTAATTAGCAAGTTTGTTGGTGAAGAAGATTATTTTCAGACATTTGAGCCTTCGCATGACTAAACCAACAATTTTGGCTTCGGACCAGGCCCGAAACAAACCAGGCTATACAGTCACAAAAGCAGGCTAGAAGCTTGAAATTTGGGATTTGAAAAGAAGAGGTATTGTACTATCTGTGTAGCGAAAACAAAGATACTGATTAGCTGTGCAGTTACTGCACAGCTGGTCTGCGTCTTTGTTTTCACATAAGCAGTTTGTTGGTTTTCTGATGCAGCGGCTCATTTTTTTTAGTTCACGAAAGTCATAGGCAGACCAGTTACAATGTTATACCTATGAATGGTATCTGTTGTCTGTCCATCAGTACATGTACACCTTCAAAAACTTCTCTGAAATTCCTTGGCAAATCAAAGCCAAAGTTCACATAGAGTCTGTCTCTTCCTGCCACTGGATTCATATGAGCCATGATGGGAGAAAAATCAGGGTAATTGCACCGTCCTAGTAAAAATGGTTTTATTAATGATAATGATAATCTCTGTATTTCTGGTGTCTTTAGTTGGGATTTTAACTTGGTTGCACTTTTTTTGTCACATGTGTTCTCTAGTTGAACTCTATGATTATTGTTTGTTTTTATTTAATTTTCTTTCTTTATGAAATCAAGGATGTCTCTAGGAAAAAAAGGGATGTCCCCAGGAAAAATAGTTTTTGTCGTTGTCCCAAGTAAAACGATAATTGGTGTCCCAGGAAAAGTAGTTTATCTTCATTATTCTACTGTTTATTGTGTCTGCCTCTCTGTCGTGCTTGTTGCCTTCATTTTGGTTGAAACTTAGCCGGATGCTACCTTGTTGGGAAACAGCTGGTCATGCTGCTCTACGTGTGTGTTGTTGGAAAAATGTTTTGTTGTGTTTTATGTATTTTCTTTCCCACCTGGTGTCTATGTTGGGACTATAAATTTAATTGCATCTATTCCTGGTCCCTCTATTTTTGCTTTCCTACCAGGTCCAACTTCATGCGCGGATCCAGAAATTTTCATGAGAGGGGGTCCAAGGAAAATGATAATTTTTGGTCACAGACGAGGGCGGGGTCCAACCCCCCAAAAATCCCGAAATTACCTTTTTTTAAGTAAAATTTTCAAATTCCAGGGGGGGGGGTCCGGACCCCCGGTCCCCCCCTCTGGATCCGCGCATGAACTTAATTTGACCTGTGCAGTCACTGAAGAAAAGACTAGAAGCTTGGAATTTTGGATTTAAGAAGAAGAGGGGTTGCACTATTGATGTAGTGAAAACAAAGCCGCTGATCAGCTGTGCAGTATCTGCACAGCTGATCTGCACTTTTTAGCTCACCTGAGCCGAAGGCTCACAAGGTGAGCTTATAGGATGGCCATGATCCGGCGTCCGTCCGTCCGTCCGTCGTCCGTCGTCCGTCCGTCGTCCACAATTTCAAAGATCTTCTTCTCTGAAACCGCTTGGCCGATCTAGTTGAAATTTTATGTGGAGCCTCCTTGGGTAGTGGCATTTCAAGTTTGATCGCGAAATCCAGGTCACATGACCAAGATGGCCGCCACGCCCATATATGGTAAAAACCCTTCAAAAATCTTCTTCTCCAGAACCGGTGGGCCGATTTCCACGAAACTTGGTATGTAGCATCGGGGACTTCAGCCCATCATAGTTTGATAAAATGATGACCCTTGGATGACCTTGACCTATTTTACGGCATGGTCAAATTTGGAAACATAGGCTTTTACATGGGAAAAAGTGAAAACTATGGATTTTTTGAAAACTATTGCAGCCTGAGGCCTGAAAAGTGGTAGATGCAAACAACTAATGGAGTAGATGAAGGTATGTGATTAATTTAGGTCAAGGTCATCTCTTGACCTTGGCCAGTCTGTCGTCCATTCACACTTTTCAAAGATCTTCTTCTCTGAAACTGTTGGGCCAATCAAAGTGAATTTTATGTGGAGCATGCATGGGTAGGGGAGATGAAAGTTTGATCGCGAAATCCAGGTCACATGACCAAGATGGCTGCCACGCCCATATATGGTAAAAACCACTCAAAAATCTTCTTCTCCAGAACCGGCAGGCCGATTTTCATGAAACTTGGTATGTAGCATTTGGGACTTTAGCCCATCATAGTTTGATAAAATGATGACCCTAGGATGACCTTGACCTAATTTACGGCAAAGTCAATTTTGGAAACATAGGCTTTTACATGGGAAAAAGTGAAAACTATGGATTTTTTGAAAACTATTGCAGCCTGATGCCTGAAAAATGGTAGATGCAAACAACTAACGGAGTAGATGAAGGTATGTGATTAATGTAGGTCAAGGTCATCTCTTGACCTTGGCCAGTCTGTTGTCCATACACACTGTTCAAAGGTCTTGTTCTCTGAAACTGCTGGGCCAATCAAAATGAAATTTTATATGGAGCATTCATGCATAGGGGAGACGAAAGTTTGATCGCGAAATCCAGGTCACATGACCAAGATGGCTGCCACGCCCATATATGGTAAAAACCACTCAAAAATCTTCTTCTCCAGAACCGGCAGGCCGATTTTCATGAAACTTAGTATGTAGCATTTGGGACTCCAGCCCATCATAGTTTGATAAAATGATGACCCTAGGATGACCTTGACATATTTTACAGTAAGGTCAATTTTGGAAACATAGGCTTTTACATGGGAAAAGGTGAAAACTATGGATTTTTTGAAAACTATTGCAGCCTGATGCTTGAAAAGTGGTAGATGCAAACAACTAATGGAGTAGATTAATGGAGTATGTGATTAATTTAGGTCAATGTCATCTCTTGACCTTGGCCAGTCTGTCGTCCATACACACTGTTCAAAGATCTTCTTCTCTGAAACTGCTGGGCCAATCAAAGTGAAATTTTATGTGGAGCATCCATGGGCAGGGGAGACGAAAGTTTGATCGCAAAATCCAGGTCACATGACCAAGATGGCTGCCACGCCCATATATGGTAAAAACCACTCAAAAATTTTCTTCTCCAGAACCGGCAGGCCAATTTTCGCGAAACGGTATGTAGCATTTGGGACTACAGGCCATCATAGTTTGATAAAATGATGACCATAGGATGACCTTGACCTATTTTACGGCAAGGTTAATTTTGGAAACATAGGCTTTTACATGGGAAAAGGCGAAAACAATGGATACTTTGGAAACTGTTGCAGTCTGAGACCTGGAAGTTGCTAGATGCAGACAACCAATGGAGTCAATGAAGGTAAGTAATTAATGAAGGCCAAGGTCATTTCTTGACCTTGACCCAAAGTCATTTAAATATCAAAATTAAAATTATGGTTTTCTCATAAATCACTGGGTTTGGAAACTATTGCAGCCTGAGACCTGAAACTTTGCAGATGCAGACAACTTATGAATTCAATAAAGGTGGGTGAGTATTCAAGGTCAAGGTCATTTCATGATGACTTAATACTCCAGGATCAGGCTTCAGGTGAGCGTTCTCAGGACCAATGGTCCTCTGGTCTTTTCACATAGGCAAACATCCAGTTTTCTCATGATGCAGCTTATATACGAGGTATGATCCAGAAACACAGGCACTAGGAAGAACCATGTTAACATGGGCATGGTACACAATCAAACCATTAGGACGTCATTATTTATTATGTCTTATCTAGTTCTAATTTTAATTTAATTAAATAAAATGGGTAAATACTAACAAAAAAGCTTAGACATATAGTATATTAGTTCATTGTAATGTCCTGTTCGCCAGCATCAAACATCTTAACAAGGCTGTGCACAGTCACCTTCCATTGTTTAAAAAATGGCTTGCCCATCAAGGCCAATGAAAACTTATTACATTGATAAAGGGCTTCAATCTGCCATATAATGTGTATATAATTACTAACCTAGGATATTGCCCCATCATTTAGGGGGGGGGGGGGGGGGGGGGTCCACAGCAGTGAGGGAACTGCATATGTCAAAACCTGGCTATACTCAACTCTTTTTGTGACTATGGTCGCCCTCATTATAACGCTATGTCTGCGGTCCATAGATACAGACTGTGTTATAAGTGAAACTGTGTTATAAAGAGATTACTTACAATAGACTTATAGCAAAATGATTTTTTTGGGAGCCATGGCATGGCCAAGTTATATTGAAAACCACATTATAGTGAGGCATGTTATAATGAGGTTGGACTGTATACTCAACTATCTTTTTGTGACTATATACTCAACTATCTTTATATATTTCAGCGTTATGCCTCCGAACTGGTCACATCATTAACGTCATTGATGACAGATATCAGAACAGAAGGAGTGCTTCTTATTTTAAGAGTAAGTTCCATTTGGATTGTTTACTCCATTTAATATGATAAATATATCCGCCGCATCGGAAAACCAACAATCTGCATTATGCAAAAACAGAGGGGCAGTTCAGCTGCTGATTAGCGTCTTTGTTTTTGCCACAAGGATAGTACTGTCTCTCTTTTTCTTAAATCCAAAATTTAAAGCTTCCAGCCTTCTTCTGTGACTCTACAAGCTGGTTTATGTCAGACCTGGTCGGAAACCCAAATTGTTGGTTTTCTCATAGGAAGTTTCAGTTATTGTTTGAATATTGGTCGGAACCCATCATCAGCTGTCAGGCAGATCATCACACTGGCCATCCAAAGACAACGGATTCGGTTAAGAACAACCAATGCAGATGAAATCAATAACAGAAAATAGGAGAAAGTACCTGTCTGCGAACAACTTACTAAGGCTCACTCTGATCCATGGTAAGTTGTTCCCAGGTAAGTATAATCTTACGGCCTTATGAGCCGTGATGTGAGAAAACCGGTCTTTGGGGTTTCCAACCAGGTCTGACACAAACCGACCTGTACAGTCACAGAAGCAGGCTAGAAGCTTGAAATTTCCTATTGAAGAAGAAGAGAAATTGTACTATCCGTGTAGTGAAAACAAAGGCAATGATCAGCTACGAAGCTGATCTGCGCCTTTGTTTTCGCATAGGCAAAAATCTGGTTTTCCCACAATGCGACTCATATTGTTTTCATCTGTATTGGTTGTTCCAAGTTGCATTGGTTGCATTGGTTGTCTCTGGAAAACTGGTGTTATGAGTATTGAACCTTATCTCTAAAAAAACCCATCAGTATGAGCTGTGAGGCAAGAAAACTGGTCTTAGGGATTTCCGACCAGGTCCGACTTGTACAGTCCCCAGAAAAAGGCTAGAATCTTGAAATTTTGTATTTAAGAAGAAGAGGGATTGTACTATTTGTGTAGCGAAAACAAAGGTGCCGATCAGCAGTGCAGTTACTAACTAGACCAGACACAAACTGAGCTGCATTGACATGCTAAAAATTTTGTTTTTGGATAGAATTGCACCACGAGTAGTTGATGCCATCCCAATGCTGCTTAAACGTTGTTGACAGGGTTGTTAAAGACTAATCAAATAAATATGATCATCATGAGAAAACCAACAATGTGGTTTCTGAACAGGTCTGACACAAACTGAGCTGCACAAGTACAGAAGATGGCTAGAGGCTGGAAATTTCAGATTTAGAAAGTAGAGGAATTGTACTTACACCCATGTAGCCATCAGGAAAACATGTCCGTGCAATGAATACCCCCTTAAACCCCACTTTTATATAGTAAAACTGGGGTATGCAGGAATATACCTATTTTTCTTATTTATGCTCCAAAACATAGATTGTGGGTACCTCGGCGAGGCGGTTCTAACGTGTACCCACAATCTATGTTTTGAGCAAAAATAAGAAAAATATCAAAAATTTTCCTCTGAAAAGTATCGATTTTTGACCTGAAAAAATTACTGTATATCATATGGGCATGTTTTCGTAATGGAAAACAAAGGTGCTGATCAAGTTACTGCGAAGCTCATCTGCGCCATTGTTATGGCTTATGCAACATGTTGGTTTTCTCATGATGCGGCTCATATAGTGTTGTTTCTGCTTCAGATAATAGAGCTGGTGTTTAAATCATTCCCGACAGAAGGTCCAGAGGTATTTAGAATAAAGCTACCAGCATTTCTACAAACTATGCTGAGTAAAGATGTAAGTGAATGTTACCAGTATGAACATTTTGATGTACATAATTGAGCCATGTCATGAGCAAACCAACAATATGGTTTTTGAAATGGTGCGACACAAACAGAGCTGTGCAAGCACTGAAGATGGCTAGAAAGCACTGGATATGGAAGATTTGGCATGATCACCGCATGAACTGGTTGCCAACAATTTGTAAAAGAAAATTTAAGTTGAAACATGGCTGAAAATTTATGCCAAATGTGACAAAATATTTTGCAAACCTGTTGCATAGTCATCGTGAACCAGTGGCAAACCTTGTCTCGAACCTGTGGCGAATCCCACATAATTCTGTCCCCATGAAATTTTGGCGAAGAATAAATGAGCCGCTGCGTAAGAAAACCAACAGTTTGCTTATGCGAAAACAAAGCCGCAGATCAGCCGTGCAGTAAATGCACGGCTGATCAGCGCCTTTGCTTTCGCTCCATAGTGTAATACATGTACCTCTTGTTCTTAAATCTGAAATTTCTAGGTTCTAGCCTGCTCGTGAGATTCTACAGCCGGTTTGTGTCGGACCTGGTTGAAAACCCAAATTATTCACAGGCTTAAATGTGTTAATTTTGCAACACTCTCACTAAAGTCTATAGACAAAAATACCAAGTACTGTTGATTAGGTCTCGACTATTTGGTGAAAAAATAAAACTAAGCGACAGTTTTGCAAATGTTATGTGACACTCTCATGAATGTCTCATGACTATTTTTTTTTGTATGAGAGAAACTGAATTTTAGCGATATTTGTGCAACATCGTGAGACACTCTCATGACTGTTGTATGTGAGTCTCGTGATTATCAATCATCTGTTCTGAGACAAATATGCGTAAACTCGTGAAATTGTGGCATAAATATTCATTTAATGAGACTGCAGGTAGGATTGCATTTCAGTGAGATAGGTAAACACAATCATGCTGTTTTTTTGTTGTTTGTTTTTGCTTTAAGACTATACCATGTAACCAGTGATCTATAATACAAGTGATTGGAGTCTAGCCCTATTTAATAGAATATGACTGTCTTGCCAACTGGACTGGGCTGGACAGGTATTCCAATAATTGACTATGCAATTAAATAAGGCAAAATATTCCAAACACTGCCTGTGTTTTACAAAATACTCCTACAAGCATACTGAACATAACTTAAAAAGAATTATTATATAACTATAAATAGACAGTATTTCAGACAATGCTTTCAGCCCATTGCATATTTTGTCATATTCTATGACCTGGGGTTTTTCCAATTGAATATATGTTACTAAATTTAGAACTCTCACTGTCATTGGAAATGTACACTGATCGCTGTCAAGCAGTAATGCGGATGAAGTACAAATGGTGTTTATTACTGTTTAGTTTATTTGAATTTAGACTTAATGTCCCAATGAACATTTTTCAGTCATGCTGGGACCATATGTAAACTATATGTATACACTATTTATTTACAGATTAAAATACATGTAGTTATTTTAACATTATTTTTATCATATTTGTATAAAAAAAGTGTTATATAATAAAACAATTGTTGACTATTGAGTCATTGAATATGATGTGATATCCAACAGAGACTACCAATATTGACCTCGGCTTCGCCTCGGTCAATATTGGTAGTCACTGTTGGATATTATACAATTATTGACTATTGAGTCATCGAATATGATGTGATATCCAACAGAGACTACCAATATTGACCGAGGCGAAGCCGAGGTCAATATTGGTAGTCTCTGTTGGATATCACATCATATTCGATGACTCAATAGTCAACAATTGTTTTATTATATAACACTCTTTTTATACAAACATGATAAAAATAATTTTAAAATAACTATTTTTTATCTGTAAATGAATTAGTGTATACATTTAGTTTACTTATAGTCCCAGCATGACTGAAAAATGTTTATTGGGACATTATTAAAGTCTAAATTCAAATAAACATCATTTGTACTTCATTGGCATTACTGCTTGACAGCAATCAGTGTACTTTTCCAATGACAGAGGGAGTTCTAAATTTAGTAACAAATATTCAATGGGAAAAACCCCAGGTTATAGAATATGACAAAATATGCAATGGACTGAAAGCATTGTCTGAAATACTGTCTATTTATAGTTATATAATAACACATCATATTCAATGACTCAATAGTCAATAATTGTATAATATACCATTCGAAAGATGAACTGCCCCAGTGTTGTTTTATGTAAAATTCAAATATATTGAGTGAATACTTTTATATAAAAAGGCTGTTAAAAAAGAGGTAAAAAACTTCTTCTGGAAGAAAACACTTTTTTCTTCATTTTTTATACAGATAGCTTAGGTGTAATTTTTGGTGTATACATTCAAACTTGACATCAAACAACAGTCCAATATGTGCTTAAACAGATGACATGTTTTGCTTGAATAAAAATGCAATATAGAAGAAGGAGTAGTTCGTAGAAACTGACCACTATAAACACATATTTTCTTACTTATTCTCCATGTAAATACCTATTGGGCATATTCTAAAACCTGGCCTGACTCCAAGTCAGGCATAAATTGGAACATGATAATAGCAGTACTGAAGTTTCATATCCCTGTAAATCTACTGTCCCTGATGCAACACAGTTTCTCTTATAAAATGGCCTGTCTCTATGAACCACAATGGTAGTGTTATAATGAGGTTAATCTGTATCAGATTTGAGCCTCTGCATGGGAAAACCAACAATCTGCATAGGTGAAAACAAAGGTGCAGATCAGCTTCGCAGTAAATGTGAAGCTGATCAGTGCCTTTGTTTTCCACACAGATAGTACAATTCCTCTACTTTCTAAATCCAAAATTTCCAGCCTCTAACCATCTTCTGTGACTGTACAGCCCAGTTTGTGTCAGACCTGGTCGGAACCCAAATTGTTGGTTTTCCCACGTGAAGGCTCATTTGTCTTTGTGTTAGAAATTTGTATCCTTGTCTTACATGCGCACCTTTTATCATCATTTGCAGGAGCACCCAGTAGTAATGTCCCTTTACCTGACCTTGTTTGGTAGGATAGTGTTACAAAACCAGGAGTTCTTCTGGGGCTTCATGGATCAAGTAGCCTCAGAGATGCACACAGATGTAAGTGTACAACATTTGAGCCTCCTCGTGGAAAAACCAACAATGTGGTTTTCGAACAGGGTCCGACACAAACCTGCCTGTACAGTCACAGAAGATGGTTAGAGGCTTGAAATTTTGGAGTTAAGTAGAGGAGGAATTGTACTGTCCGAGTAGCGAAAACAAAGGCGCTGATCAGCTTCGCGGTTAGCGCGAAGCTGATCTGCGCCTTTGTTTTCGCCTATGCAGATTGTTGGTTTTCCCATGCGGTGGCTCATTTAGCAAGTTGGGGGAATTTTCAGAAAAGACTGCTCTTTAAGAAAGACTATGCAAAATTTCCTGTGGGGGTGGGGGAAAAGGGGAAGCAGGACCCTTTTCAGCCAGAAGTCTATACAGAATTGTAGAAGGCCACAAGAGGCTTGATATTTCTTATTTGCGCCTTCGCGTGAGAAATCAACAATTTGGGCTCCGACCAGGTCTGACACAAATCAGGCTGTATAGTCACAATAAAAGGCTAGAAGGCTGAAATTTGATTTTAACAAGAAGAGGAATTTCTGTATTTGTTCTAATTAGTGCACATGCTTCAATTAGCGCATATGCAAGCCTTTTTCCCAACAATCTGTGTATAAGCACACACTGGCTCCCTGGCATATTGGTATTGTACACAAATTTTCACACATCTTAACCCATATATAACGAATGGACTTTCCCATTGTTATCATTTCTGTGTGTCCACTGTCATTTATAGGGGCATCAGGAGTGATTTTTAATTTTCATTCCATTTTTCGATGAAATTCCTCTTAGCAAACAGAATAGCCCCAGATGGGACGCCGCGTTCTGCGGCATCACATCTGGGGCTATTTTGTTTGCCTATGCCCCATAAAAAGGATGCAAGGCTTATATGAGTTAATAGGTGAACTATAACACTTCAGTATTTTGCAAAGGTTGAATATAATGAATGCATCACTATTACTTGAAGTTTTGGACCAGTAATTTAATGCGTTCTCTGTGGCTTTAATGTGGCCTTATTCAAACAATATTTTATGGAGGCAACTTTGAAAACTTAAATACCATATTCGTTCTAATTAGCCCACATGCTCCAATAAGCGCACACCCTGTCGGATCCGAAAACAATGTGTATAAGTGCACACTGCTCGACGAAGATAATGATATTTTCAGCAATTTTACACTTTTATACTGCATTAAAACTTTATCTTAGCTGATCAAACGGTATTTCGCCAGGTTCGAAACACTTAAATGACATCATCATTGGTAATTTTGACATTGTAATATCAACACTTTACGTGTGGTTTCGTTCCTAGTGTGCGCTTATTAGAACGGTATTTTGTTAACTTAACTTTGAGTTATTTTGAAATGTTAAGCGCACTGTGTGCTAATTAGAACGAATACGGTAGTCTGTTTGCTAAATAAAACAAATATGGTAATAATTAAATAAAGTTTTAGAAATAAATAATATTTGTCACTTTGTCTTGCACAAGGGTACAAATCAGTGCCAGTGGGGTTTGAATAACGAGCCTCTTGACCAGGCCCCGAGGTTATAAAACATTTCATGCTCAGCTCAGCTGAGACTAAGATTTATCCTGCTAATAAAATGTTAAAATGCCAACAACCGTTGGCATTTTAACATTTATTAGCAGGATAAATTACAGGCTTTAGTATCTAAACCTGAAGTTTCAGATCCTTTTGACTATTTCAGTATTTATGAGTGGCTGAAATTTCATGCCTTTAATGGTTTTGTTGATGTTTTTGTTTCAGCTGAACACAATGGTACAGTCTGTTTTCACAGCATGGTTCGACAGTATAGATTGTATGACACAACCAGAACGTCGGAAACTATCAGCCTTAGCATTAGCTAGTCTGCTACCTGTTAATATGAAGTGAGTTACCATTACAATAATTTGTCCTGTTTCTAGCATTAGAAATGTTAAGACAAAATTTTTTACTGTTATTTAAGTTTACAAATGATGTCCCAGCTACTTCATACCACATCTTTCCTGAACAGGTGCAAAAGCGCGCGTGGCTCGGCTTAGATATGTTCATCACTCCCTTTGTACTTACTTTTAAATGTTAATGTTTGTTTTCATGTTTGTTTTGGTTAATGTTTTACATATATAGCAGTACAAAGTTTTACGAGGCAGCATGTCTGAGCGAAGTGGGCCCGTGATTGATCCACGATAGCTTGGCGGCATGTAAGAGCAAAGTGGACCCACTATTGATCGATGTTAGTTTGGTGGCATACCTGAGCAAAGTGGACCCATGATTGATTCAAGATAGCTTGTCAGGATGTCTGAGCAATGTGGACCCATGATTGATCCACGATAGCTTGGCGGCATGTCTGACTGAAGTTGACCCATGATTGATCCACGATAGCTTGGCGGCATGTCTGAGTGAAGTGGACCCATGATTGATCCATGATAGCTTGGAGGCATGTCTGAGCGAAGTGGGCCCATGATTGATCCATGATAGCTTGGGGGCATGTCTGAATAAAGTAGACCCATGATTGATCCACGATAGATCCACAATAGATTGGCTGCATGTCTGAGCGAAGTGGACCCACAATAGATTGGCTGCATGTCTGAGCAAAGTGGACCCACGATTGATCCGAGATAGATTGGCTGCATGTCTGAGCGAAGTGGACCCACGATTGATCCATGATAGATTGGCTGCTTGTCTGAGTGAAGTGGACCCACGATTGATCCACGATACATTGGCTGCATGTCTGAGCGAAATGGACACAATTGATCCACGATAGATTGGCTGCATGTCTGAGCGAAGTGGACCCACAATTGACCCACGATAGATTGGCTGCATGTCTGAGCGAAGTGGACCCACGATTGATCCACGATAGATTGGCTGCATGTCTGGGTGAAGTGGACCCACGATTGATCCACGATACATTGGCTGCATGTCTGAGCGAAGTGGACACACAATTGATCCCTGATAGATTGGCTGCATGTCTGAGGGAAGTGGACCCACGATTGATCCATGATACATTGGCTGCATGTCTGAGCGAAGTGGATCCATGATTGATCCACGATAGCTTGGCTGCATGTCTGAGCGAAGTGGACCCACGATTGATCCACGATACATTGGCTGCATGTCTGAGCGAAGTGGACCCACTATTGATCCACGATAGATTGGCTGCATGTCTGAGTGAAGTGGACCCACGATTGATCCACGATACATTGGCTGCATGTCTGAGCAAAGTGGACACACAATTGATCCACGATAGATTGGCTGCATGTCTGAGGGAAGTGGACCCACGATTGATCCACGATACATTGGCTGCATGTCTGAGCGAAGTGGACCCATGATTGATCCACGATAGCTTGGCTGCATGTCTGAGCGAAGTGGACCCATGATTGATCCACGATACATTGGCTGCATGTCTGAGCAAAGTGGACCCATGATTGATCCACGATAGCTTGGCTGCATGTCTGAGCGAAGTGGACCCACGATTTATCCATGATAGATTGGTGGCGTGTCTGAGCGTCAGCAAATAGGACCCATGATTGATTCATGATAGATCGGTGGCATGTCTGTGTGAAGTGGGCCCACGATTGATCCACGATAACTTGGTGGCATGTCTGGGCAAAGTGGACTCATGATTGATTCACATCTCTATGCTCCATGATAATCTGTGAGTCTTCAGTTTTAATTCATCTTAGTAGTTATCATAATTTATCTGTTTTCCATGATGATTCATTGACTAGATAGAGATTCACCACGTGGACCGAACAACCAACTAAATGTTGTGAACCACTGCAGAAACTGAGGGTGAGGTTAGGTGCCTGTAAAACTAGTTTAGTCCCACCCCCCAGTAATTTTTTTTTATCGTTCCAAGGCGATACTTCTGTAGTGACGCTAATTGTTTTATGTTTTGTTGTTGAATTTTTGTGCTGTTTGCACCTTATGTGTATTTTCATATTTTCACAGTTTGGGTAACTGAGTGGCCGCCTATTGGGAAATAGCTGCTCACTCGGCTTACAATATGGTTTCTCAGTATAAGTACCTTAGTGTTTAGTTCTTTTCCTACCTCAGTTTTTGGAGTGGTAATTTCTTTCTAATTGCGCCATTTACTGATCATTGCCTACTTTTACTTTTTCCAGCATGTTCTCTCATGAAGATTTGATCAGGTTCATTCTTCCACTGCATCTCTTCAAAAAGAGCATGTGTTAGTGAGTGGTGAAAAAAGTATGCATAAAGTACCCTATTATCATTCATAAAGTGCCCTATCATCAATTCATATATCTTTAGCTCACCTGAGCCGAAGGCTCAGAGGTGAGCTTATAGGATATCCAGCCAGGCACCAGGTGTCTGTCCTCTCGTAAGTTGTCTACCATTTTCTAGATCTTCCCTGAAACCCCTTGGCCAATCAAAGCCAAATTTTATATGAAGCATCTATAGTTAGAGGAAACCAATGTGTTTATAAATATGACCAAGATGGTCACCATGTTCATATATGATTAAAAAGACCTTAAAAATTCTTTTTCTCTGGAACTGCTGGACCAATTTTACAAAACTTGGCATGTAGCATTGGGGACTAGAGTACTAAAAACAATGTGTTTATAAATCATAACCCTGTGATGACCGTGATTTATTTTACAGCAAGGTCAACATAGGTTGCCTATGTATTTGAATGGGAGAAAATTGTTAAAGTAACTTTATTGTAATAAAGGCCACCGGCCCAAAATACAAATCATACAATACAAATAATATTTGGTAATATACAGTAGTGCGACATTATATCAAGAATAATGCATGCATGAGTTCCGACGTCAGGAAGCCTCGTATAACATTTACCATATTTTACCCTGGTGAGATCACTTAGCCAAAAGCTGTGTCAGAAAAAGGTGTAGCACCAAAATGATCAACGTTACCAGCTCCGAATCTCACTAGATGAACTGCAAAAAACAGGCTGCATAACGACGTAACTCAAACATGTGATACCATTGCTTAACTAAAGGCATACCTATTCTAATTCCCAATATATGGATAATATACATGTAATACATACTTCTTATATTCTGTGCATCAATAATAATTCAGACCTTAACTTTAATGCCTCTATTAGATATTTGCAGATATTTGTTTTCAGCGTCACAGGAAAATGATTAAAATGTCATAGGAATGGAAAAAAACTTGCAGGAAATGGGCAAATGGACTGATGATTTATGATTCTCAAAAAAATTTGGACCCCAGGGGTTGGTCTGCCCTAGGGCAATATACATGTATATTACCATAGTATGCAAAGATCTTCTCTGAAACCGCTTGGCCAGTCAAAGCCAAATTTTATAGGAAGTATCAGAACCCTGGAGCTATATAGACATGTAATGTATATGATTGTCAAACAAGTTTTTTGGCATATATCCCAGATCTCAGATGAGAGTCTACAGAACCATTGGTCCTCTGATTAAGGATGATCACAGTATTGTTGGCTTTCTTAAAAAAGGTAAAAAAAAACAACAATTATTTTGAAGGATCATCAGGAAAACATGCCCATGAAATGTATACCCCCTTATACTTCACTATTATATAGTAAAACTGGGGTATGCACGGGTATACCTGTTTTTCTTATTTTTGCTGCAAAACATAGATTGTGGGGTACTCGTTAGAACCGCCTCTTTGAGGCGGTTCTAACATGTACCCACAATCTATGTTTTGAGCAAAAATAAGAAAAAAATTCAAAAAATTTCTTCTGAAAATTTTCAATATTTACAGATTCAAAAAATCCTATATATTGCATGGGCATGTTTTCGTAATGTGTTTAAAGGTTTTGTTTGCCGATGTTTACCGATATTGTCAATTTCAGGGTTGTGAAAGAGAACTTTGGAAACATAATCTCAGTATGTGTGGAAGTTTTACACGACGTGTGCAGGGTCCCTGTGGATGAGGAGGCCTCAATACAACTCGAGTAAGATCAACACTGTCTGAACAGTGTCACCAGAAACATTATGAAAATTTGCCCATGCAATATACAGATTTTTTTTCGCTTGTAAAAATTAAAAATTTCAATAAAAAAAATTGACATCTTTATTATTTTTGCTCACAACATCTAAATTGCATTTTCACGTCCTCTAACGAATATCCACAATCTATGTTTTGGAGCAAAAATAAGAAAAATAGGTATACCCCTTCACACCCCAGTTTTGCTATATGAAAGAGGGGTTTAAGGGGATATACTTTCCATGGACATGTTTTCCTGATGACTTGTCTATAGGGTTTCAGACAAGGTCTGACTAAAACTGGGCTTGAAATTTCAGATTTAAGAAAAAGAGGTATTATATGGAACAAGCTGTGCAGAGAAAAACTATCATGATGATAGGCTTGGCACAACTGATGCACTGGGGGTTTCCTTGGTCCCAATATAAAAAGGTTTTGTTTGACTTTTTGGTAACGGATTTTGTTCTACTTCTTTAACACAGTAAATCTCCACTAAACACACGCCCGGTAAAGTGCAAATTGACCACCGCCGGTGGTCAACGTAAAAAAAGTTGATATACATCCGGTGGTCATTTTGAGCGTATCCTGTTACTAGTTTTCGCGAGTTGGTGGATGTGGAAGGTAAGATATTTTTTGTTCAAAAACGTATTTTAAAAATCAAAGAATGTCAGGCTATCAGTTTTTTGCCGTTGAATGTCTAGCCGAAATGGTAGTTGAAATCAATAAACCGTTTTTCTGCAATCCTTTCCGGCCCGTTTGATCGGTGGTGAAAACGAAAGTAGAAACTTGTCAAACACAAGTTAAATTGCCCTGATCGTGTCTTTGCAAGCTTTCTGTAGCCAATGGTAGTTGCAGTTAGTTAAATGAACACTAAATTAGCTTTTCAGACATAATTCTAAAATCTTTCAAGCTTTCCTTTCAACACTTAGATCGATTTTGTACCGGTGGTCAACTTGAAGTTGCGGTGGTCGTATTGATCAATGGGGATTACAATGTAAATTTTCATCGTGAGAGAAAGCCAGCAAAAATGCAACTTGATGTCGTTTTCTGTTAGGGGGCACGGCAACATTCATGGAGATGCATACTAAACACAACCAAATCCAAATTAATGCCGCCGGTGTCCTCATAATTCAATTTCGTTTGTCCATTAGCCATTTAGAAACTTAGTTTAGCAATATCGGATGTATTTATTACTAATTTTTGGTAACCACAGCAATACAAATACTACCTCAAGCAAGATGCATTGAATGTATATACCTAGTTCGCATTGACTCGAAAAAAGCCCACTAGAATTACAGTATGGTCAATTTGCAAACTAGGTGGTCAATTTGACCTTAAAAATGAGCAATTTTGAAATGATTCAATGTCCAATTTGAAAAGTATTGAAGGAAATGCCTGCTGTTTAATGTTGAGCTTGTGAAATGCTGGTGCCAATGGATTTTGTATTCGCTTGTGCATAGCTATGATCTATCATAATCAAACTTCTTGTTGATTTCTTCGGGGTGCTAGTATACGGACTTAATACTTTTGATTTAGTCCCTGTTTTTAATGTTTTTCTTCTTAGGAAATCCGAACTTTCCTTTCAGTGTATAGATTTTAGGACAAATTGTCTTTTGGGGTGATGAACCAATAGCTCTTTAGGGTGATGAACTGTATTTTGGCTTTTTCTTAGATGGCGATTTGAACGGACTCTGGTCAACGTCTTGGATTTCCTGTACACACCAGAGATATGTTTTTTTGTTCGTCAGGTAACAACGCTTGATTCATTTCCCTTTAAGGGTAAACATTACTTTTGTTTATGAGCACACTGTTTGCGCAACGTCAGCGTTTAGTATGTGCATGTTACGCGTAGTTTTTAACGTCGTTTTGTTTTGATTTCCCAATGACGTCGCAAGCTGTAGAATCTTATTCTGTTTGTTTCTGCATAATAAAGTACTAAAGCGGGTATACATACTGTTCATTTTTATTTTAAAAGAAGTTCCGTGGCAATTGATATAACCAAATTCGTTAATAAGGTTAATTATATGCGAAAACGTTTATTTCGCTGTTGATGACGTCTCATAAATATACGCGACATCAGTGCAACGAAAAAGGCGGGAATATTGAACGTTTTTTCTCTGTAAATTCCAAGGCAATCCGGTGACCCCTACTTTTTATTTGAACTTTTAAATGGTTACCATGTTTCCTATCTGTTGGTGTAATTTAATCAAATCATATGCGTAGTTTAGGAGATCTCGCAAAAATACGTACTTTTTCCAGGTTTGAAAAGATGGCGGGAAAGTTAATTTTGCTTGTTATCTCCTCAGTTTAAGAGCCAGTAGTATCAATATATAAGAAAATAACGCTCATCGTGTGTTTGTTGTTTTTTGCAGTAATAACATGTATATTTAAACACACGTCCGCTACGAGTGCAGTTTTTTTTAAATGCACTAGAAACATCCAAAAAGTTCTGATACCATGGAAACAAGGCCGGTGACTGCCCACTTTTATTTTGATCTTAGTCTACAATTATCTTGAAGCATAAGGAGTTTCATGAAAATCATAAGCCAAAATTAAATAGTAATGTTTCCATATGGAAACGTACAAAGTAAAAAAATAAGGTCAGTAGGCGCACCTAGAACTGATTCTTCAGCATTAATACAAGCATTAATTCTACACTTTGCAGTGGACAATCACGTTATTTCGACTCGTTTGAACTAGCGTTTGGGCTTAACCAGCGAACCAATCGACTACTGGCAAAATCCAGAAACATTATGAATCTATTATTCCAACCGCACGTGACAATGTGGGGAAAAGGAAGATGCATGTGTAATTTTACACGCCAATTCATTTAGCATTGACAATTTTATTATGAACAATGTTTCTAAATATTTCTTCTGAAATTGATATATACCACGTGATTATTCATCTTTACATATTCAAAGGATTGATATTGCAAAACAGGAGATAGATTTCATACGAAGAACACAATGAACGCTTTGCTTAGTGTTACTCGTTTAATTGTCAAATCTGCAAGACTGAGCCTTCTCAACATTAAACATCAGGCATTTCCTTAAATACTTTTCAAATTGCTCATTTTAAGGTCAAATTGACCACCTAGTTTGCAAATTGACCGCACTGTTATTCTCGTGTTTTTTCTTCGTGTCAATACGAACTAGGTATATAAATTCAATGCATCTTGCTTGAGGTAGTATTTGTATTGTTAAGGTTACCAAAATTAGTAATAAATACATCCGATGTTGCTAAACTAAGTTTCTGAATGGCTAATGGACAAACGAAATTGAATTATGAGGACACCGACGGCATTGATTTGGATTTGGTTGTGTTTAGAATGCATCTCCATTAATTTTGCCGTGCCCCCTAACAGAAAACGACATCAAGTTGCATTTTTGCTGGCTTTCTCTCACGATGAAAATTTACATTGTAATCCCCATTGATCAATACGACCACCGCAACTTCAAGTTGACCACCGGTACAAAATCGATCTAAGTGTTGAAAGGAAAGCTTGAAAGATTTTAGAATTATGTCTGAAAAGCTAATTTAGTGTTCATTTAACTAACTGCAACGACCATTGCTTACAGAAAGCTTGCAAAGACACGATCAGGGCATTTTAACCTGTGTTTGACCAGATTCTACTTTCATTTTCACCACCGATCAAACGGGCCGGAAAGGATTGCAGAAAAACGGTTTATTTTTTTCAACTACCACTTCGGCTAGACATTCAACGGCAAAAAACTGATAGCCTGACATTCTTTGATTTTTAAAATACGTTTTTGATCAAAAAACATCTTACCTTCCACATCCACCAAACTCGCGAAAACTAGTAACAGGAAACGCTCAAAACGACCACCGGATGTATATCAACTTTTTTTACGTTGACCACCGGCGGTGGTCAATTTGCACTTTACCGGGCGTGAAACAGAGTCGATAATAACATAAATTGTTTTTTTTTTTATTTCACTTTTAACGAAACAAATGGAATCTTACTATAAAATTGCATTCAAAGCACAATATTATGATTTGAATTTGTTTCAATGACGTCATCAATAAGAATCAAATCAAATCTTTGACCAAATTCTAGGAATTATAGTAGAAAAAAATCTGATACTGGAATCAAACAAAACCAAATCCTATCGGGACCTATAGTAAAAGTCAAACAAAACCTTTTTATATCGGGACGAAGGAAGCACCCAGTGGATGTGTGGCATTGTTTTTCGCATATGAGCCTCATCATGAGAAAACCAACAGTTTGCATCTTCGAAAACAAAGACGCAGATCAGCTGTGAAGCTGATCATTCGCCTTTATTCTGGCTACAGGGATAGTACAGTTCTTCAAGTTTCTAAATCCAAAATTTCTGGCCTCTATCTGTCTTCAGTGCTTGAATAGCATGGTTTGTGTTGGACCTCTTTGGAAACCACATTGTTGGTTTTCTCATGTTGCGGCACAGTATGAAAAGTATTTCTCTTGACATGGCTTATCTTGTTTCCTTCAATGTAGTTTCAGTAGATTTTTTTTTTATTTTTTTCTTAATTAAATTTTGCTCAAAAGATAAATTGTGGGAACATGTTAGAACTGTCTCGGCAAGGTGGTTTTATTGAGTACCCCACAACCTATGTTCTGAAGTAAAAATAAGAAAAACTTGTACTCCTGTTCACCCCAGTTTTGATACATAAAAGTGGGGTGAACGGGGGGCATTCAATACACAGGCTTGTTCTCCTGATGATATGTCATTTTCTTTTTGCTCCAAAGTATAGATTATATATATTCCTTAGAACCAAGTCACCAAGTCTTTGCTTGCATGTATCCGCAATGTTTGTTTTGAGCAAAAATAAGAAAAAAAAAGTAAATTTTATAGCTTTTAATTTCATAGTATATGAACCGCCGCATGGGAAAACCAACAATCTGCATATGCGAAAACAAAGGCGCAGATCAGCTTTGCACTGATCAGCGCCTTTGTTTTTGCGACACGTATAGTACAATTCCTCTACTTTCTAAATCCAAAATTTCCAGCCTCTGTCCATCTTCTGTGACTACAAAGCCTGGATTGTGTCGGACCTGGTCGGAACCCCAATTGTTGGTTTTCTCATGCACAGGCTCATACTGCAGAGACATGTTTTGGTCATATATTTCAGTGCCCTTGTGATCAACGATGGCGATGACAATGACGAGTCATTAGAAACAGAACATGATAAAAGAAAAAGAGCTGTAAGTTAGTTTAAACCATTTTTGACAAATGAACTATCATTTGGATGAGTCCACTTTCTTTTTAGGGACATCAGGAGTGACTTTATTTTTTCTATTTCATTTTTTGATAAGAAGGTACTAGCAGGCAATGATCAGGAAAAGGCGCAATCAGAAAGAAATTCCCACTCCAAAAACAGAGGTGGGAAATCTAAATTGACAATTTTCGATAAGATTCCTTTAAGCAAGCAGATTAGTCCCAGATGGGATGCCGCATTTTGCAGCATCATATCTGGGGTTATACTGTTTACTCATGTCCTACAAAAAGGATACCAGGCTTATCTAGGTTAAATATTATGCAGGCCATGATTGAGTTATAGTTAGCACACATGTTTGTGCAAAAGTTTACGGTATTCAACCCTTATATTGACAAAATTTAATAGTGTTAATTTTTTTACCCTTTAGCATTTCCTAAGATTATAAATCTGAAAGTAAGTGCACATCTGAATGAAGAGAAAAAGAAGAATGAAAGAGCTGCAAAACCTTTCTCGACAGCCTGGAAACAAAGAGGTGACAATGTAACGGAAGCAGATTGGGAAATCCCAAAGACTTTTCATGATGTAGCTAATATATGAGAAAACCAGTCTCTGGGGTTTCCGACAAGGTCTAACACAAACCGGCCTGCACTGTCACAGAAAAAAGATAGAGTCTTGAAACTTTGGAAATAGGTAGAGGAGGAATTGGACTATCTGTGTAGCGAAAACAACGGCGCTGATCAGCTTCGCAGTTACTGTGAAGCTGATCTGCGTCTTTGTTTTCGCATAGGCAAAGATGTGTTTTTTCTCATGTTGCAGCTAATATGTACATAATTCCTATTTTTAGTTAAGCCGACAAGATCCAGTACATTGCGTCCCACTGAAAGACTTTATCTACACCCAGTTAACCCAGTGTCAGCGAGTGTACGGACAAGAACAGTTCCGTCAGTTAATACAGGACGTTGATCCCGACATCATGACTCAGTTACAGCATTTTATGAAGAGTTCTTGATGATGGAAACTTTGTATTCACCATTTTTGCATTATCGACTGGTTTCCAACACACAAAAATCAATATTGGAAATGCAGGTAACCAGAACCACCCTGACCTCAAGGTCAGGGTGGTTCTGGTTACCTGTATTTCCAATATCGATTATTTGGAAGCTGGAAACCAGTAGATGATGCAAAAATGGTGAATAGAGTCAGACAAATCCAACAGAGTAACCTGTGCAGCCAGTGAAGACACAGATCAGCCTAGGGGGCACCTGGTGTCCTAGTTGTAGACTTGTAGTATAGACTCAGATCAGCCTTGGGGCACCTGGTGGCCTAGCGGTAGTACAGGTTTTCAAATGGAGTGGTGCTGGGTTGAAGCCCTCCTTCTGCTGTAATGTGTCCTTGAGTAAAAAGAGTAAGGGTCAATTACTTCCCTTAGTGCTGGTATTACCCAGAAAGTTTTGGCTCTGCACCTCCATTACTGAAAAAGTATTTACTGGGACATCTGTCTTGTTGCTGGCTCATTGATAGACTACAGACCTACATTCAGTGACAGTTCTAATTAGATTGCTAGTCTCCTTTTGACCATTGCTGTTCGAGGGACGTTAAAACCAATCTCGTCCTAACTTTACTCAGATGGGTGCCGAGGCTGACAGGAATTGAGCCCTTGCACGAGAAAAACAACAATTTGTGTTTCTGACCAGGTCTGACACAAACCAGCCTGTACAGTCACAGAAGCAGGCTAGAAGCTTAAAATTTCAGATTTAAGAAGAAGAGATTGTATTATCTGTGTAGCAAAAACAAAGGCGCTGATCAGCTGTGCAGTTACTGCACAGCTGATATGCGTCTTTGTTTTCGCATTTGCAAATCATTGGTTTTCTGGTGCAGCGGCTCAATTAATATTACTGGGTACACAGGTGATTTTGTTGTTTGGGTCATTCTTTGGCTCTTGTGTTATGCCGTTAAGTCTTTCATTGTTGAAGATACACCAGCATTAGTGCTTATTCATATCCAAAACACACCCATGTAATATACAGATTTTTCTTAAGATGTTAAAATTGAAAATTTTCATCAGAAAAATTTTGATATTTTAAATATTTTTGCTCAAAACATATATTGTGGGTACACATTAGAGCCGCCTCTGTGAGGCGGCTCTAACGAGTACCCACAATGTATGTTTTGGAGCAAAAATAAAGTATACCCCTGCAAACCCCAGTTTTTCTATATAAAAGTGGGGTTTAAGGGGGTATACATTTCATGGACATGTTTTCCTGATGTGTTGAAAGGATGATTACTGTATTGGTTATATTTAGTGCCCATGCTACAAATAGCTTACACCCAGCTCTTATCCAAAAACTAATGCATGTTTTCCATATTGATACAGTTGCATGCCAAATAAAAGTCCACAACGTCAGGAAGATCTCTTCGAGAAGTTTCGACATTGACATTTTTTACACAAATTCAAAATTTTAGTAAATTTGGAAAAAGCCATTTTCCCATTGACATCAATGGTGATGTTGCCCAAAAATTGTCAAAATATTTCATTTTTCTTCACACATTACAGCTTTATAATGTTGATAAAGAATTGAATGAAAACACCTTGTGTATTGCTTTAATAATTTGTTTTATATCTTTAAATCAATCATATCTTATTTTCAATCAATTTTCAATAGTTTGATTGCTTCAATAGTTTGTTTTGGTTTGCAGTGTGTGGTTGTTAGAAAGAAATTTTACAGGGCATTTTATAGGTAATTTTTATCGCACCTGCTTATAGCAGGGTGTGATATAGGAGTCCAAATTTCTGTCCGTCCATCCGTCCGTCCGTCAACATTTACGTCGAAGTTTGGTTTTCTCAACATCAGAGATAGCTGCGAGTCTGAAACCTTGCATAGTAATTGTCCCTGACATACCCTTCAAGCACGCACCTTAACTCGGTGGCTTTGACCTATATTTCACGGTCCACTGACTTTGAAAATTTTTACGTCGAAGTTTTGTCAACATTTACGTCGAAGTTTGGTTTTCTCGACATCAGAGATAGCTGCGAGTCTGAAACCTTGCACAGTAATTGTCCTTGACATACCCTTCAAGCACGCACCTTAACCCGGTGCCCTTGACCTATAATTCACGGTCCACTGACTTTGAAATTTTTTACGTTGACGTTTGGTTTTCTCGACATCAGAGATAGCTGCGATTCTGAAACCTTGCATAGTAATTGTCCTTGACATACCCTTCAAGCACGCACCTTAACCCGGTGCCCTTGACCTATATTTCACGGTCAACTGACTTTGATAATTTTTACGTCGAAGTTTGGTTTTCTCGACATCAGAGATAGCTGCAAGTCTGAAACCTTGCATAGTAATTGTCCTTGACATACCCTTCAAGCACGTACCTTAACCCAGTGCCCTTGACCTATATTTCACGGTCCACTGACTTTGAAAATTTTTACGTCGACGTTTGGTTTTCTCGACATCAGAGATAGCTGCGAATCTGAAACCTTGCATAGTAATTGTCCTTGACATGCCCTTCAAGCACGCACCTTGACCCAGTGCCATTGAACTATATTTCACGGTCTGTTGACTTTGCTCGATGCAGGTGCGATATCGACCTTCGCGGAGTTCTTGTGAAAAAATTCAGTGCACTGTGCACTTAATAGAACAAATATGGTATGTCAAATTCATTTGAGCTGCGTCATGAGAAAACAAACATTTTGCATATGCGAAAACAAAGGCGCAGACCAGCTTCCATTTTATTGGACGTCATGATAACCAAACTTCTAAGCCAATACTGCTTATATGTATGGACAGCTTGACTTGAAACCATTTTTCCTAGGCAGGTGCCGACCTGAGCGGTAAACCAGTAATCAGATGATCAGTCAATAGCGTAAAAGCTTTGCCTGGAGGCACAAACAGCCCATATATTTCTTTAGGTCCAAATGGGCAGGGGTCATCTAACTTTGTGCCATGTTTTGAAGCACATTGTCTAAAGGGTATTGCTCAATAAACAGATTCCTTGCTTTCTTTTTTGAACATTTTCCTCATAGCGTTTAAGGTGTGAACTATAGTCCAATTCGCATGCGCAAAAAAATACACGCGTGTAAATATACTCCGGTGTGTATTTATACTCCGGTGTGCAAATCAACCTGAGAGTAAATTTAAATTGCGTTCGCATGGGTTTCATCGCCAGGAGTATTTTTGTAGGTAAATTTATCTTTTCTGGATTAAAACCTGTTCATTTTAGTTTTCTGTATTTGCAAAACAATAGAGGCTGCTTCAAGGTGTTCATGTAGACTTTGGCAGTAGGGGGGAATCATGTAATGGTCAGGCTTAACCTTAGCAGTTGTACAGTTCCCTTTTTTCATCCTTTCACAAGGAATTACAGTTAAAATGCCCCAAGAATCCTAACCAAGAATGATGAAGAAATAGTGTGGCTGTTTGCATTCCATATGATCTAAAATGTTATGAATGGCAATAAAATCTTATTTAGCAACAATGTCCACAGTTTCAGCAACTGTCATATAATCAGTTGGGAACAAAAAAAGAGAAAATTCGTTATCTAAAAGCAAAATATTGACTTGAAATAAAAATACTCATGGGTAAATTTTACTTTGCGTTCGCATGGGACATAAAAGTAAATTTACACGTGTGTATTTGTAAAAATAAAATTTGCATCTGGTCAGACCCAGGAGTAAATTTACCCATATGTAAATATACTCCGGTGTGTATTTGCGTTCGCATGCGCCATTTACTTACCCCGAGTAAAATTTGCACACCGGAGTATATTTACACGTGTGTATTTTTGGCGCATGCGAATTTTACTTATGATAACTTAATTAGAGCTCAACCATGTAAAAACGACAAAACAAAAAGAGATATTGACATTTGGGCTTGCTGGTTACCACCCTGATACCCTCTGTTAATGCCAGCACAAGACTAATTGCAATCATATCGATTTGCCTTGTAGACGTACAACTAGCGAAGATCATCCTGATTTCAGTTTAACAGTCAACTATGTTTGAACCCCATGGCGACAACACTTTCAGGATGATACATGTATACCGGTTTTGCACAAGTACGAAACCCAACGAATAAAGGAATCGAACACAGGACATTTTGATTCCGGTCAATTCCTACAATCCACCACTAGGCTTCTGTGTTCTAATTAATCTATTCACCATCGATTTATGTGACATGCGCTCATATTGCCACGGTGCGTACTCTTGGCCCTTACTGTATATATGTTTTCCGAAATAACCTGAAAACTTCATATGCCCCATTTCTTACACAAAATTAGTGTACAAGTATGAACTATAATACTTTGTTTTAAACACAGTATCCTCCCGTTTTCTAGTGTATTGTGCCTTGTATACAATGAGGTTTTGACATTCGACATGCATGTACATGTTCCAAGCCATTCGTACATGTGGATTTTGGAAGGCACTCAACACGCTGTTTATCTCAAAATGGTTAGCAAAAGAACCCCATCAATTATTGACAATTTCGACACAGTTTTGTACATGTACGTTGCTATATTGCTCGTATTCGACCAAATATCGTATCGACCCGGTGAAGGTTATGTGTGGCCAAATGTCGTTTCGACTAAATTGATTTCAACGAAACGGCTTACACTTGACATAATCGAAAATTCACTGATGCTTTAAGCAGTGTCATTACCACAGGCAATTAAAAGTCTAAAGAAGAGTTGAAGCCGATTGCTTCATCATGTTGAATCCAAAGACTTGTATAAATCTGTGGGGTGGGATCGCGGTAGCATAGTTGTAGTGCATCAGACTTCTTATCGAGAGGTCCTGAGTTCGATCTGCACTGGCGACACCGTGTTGTGTCCTTGAGCAAGGCACATTAACTACCCACAGTACTACTAAATACCCAGGAAACGGTAGCTCCGTCCAGACATGACTGAAAAATTGGTGACTGGGACGTTCATCCTCAATACAAACAAACAAATCTGTGGGCAAACATCCCATGAAAATTGCTTACGCCGCTATAAGCTTTTGTTCAGTTAAGTAAGCTAGATAATAGGATCTAATATTATCGGGTAAGTCTGATTAATCTGAAAAAGAAGCATGAAAATAAACACAAAGCCGATAATTAGGGTCTCAGTAACTTTCAAAGCAGTTAAAACAGGAATAAAACACGTAATATAAACGATTGTTATACAAAATTGAAATGAAAACAAAATATATATACGACTTGAAATAATTGCATACAAATTAAAATGAAATTTAAACAATAAAACTTTTGTGACTGTCGGGACTAAAACGATAATTATACAAAATTGTAATGAAAACAAAATATTGATATGACTTGAAATGAAATAAAAACAACTAAATTAAAATTAGATTTAAACAAAAAAAAACATTTGTGACCGTCATCTTTTTCGCCGCGAAACACCGGTCAGTTGATTTATGCGTAATGACAGGTATAATTTTTTCGCCGTGTTCTGCCGCGAAATTTCGCCGCGGAATCTGGAAATTTCGCGGCAAAGTTCCGCGCTGACTTTTATTTTTCACACAATTTTGCCGCGAAATTTTACAATTAGCCGTTAACAAATTAGCCGTTAAAACAGCTAATTTGGGTTTTTAGCCATAACACCACTGTATATCATGTACGCATAATATCAAAAAGTTCCAACAATAACTGGTAGGAGTTGATCGGCCCGTAAATGCACAATCTTCACTGTATTCAAAAGCCATACAGAACTATAAAGGGCAATACCTCTGAAATGATTGGCCCCCTAGTCCATTATTTTTACCTGTAAGTTTTAGTCTCATTAATAACAATGGAACAATCCTAAAATTGAAGTTGCCTACCCTATCCAATTCTGTCATTCAACCCTTCTTACTGGTTCATTCAACTGCCAAAATGTTTTGATAATCAAAATGTTGTTGCTTTGATGCATGCTATACCAATGCCCGTAGCTCAAATCAGTTTTCTGTTCCAAACTGCTACATATCCATAGCAAATGGGTATTATATAACCAGTATGTCGTGTGAATAAAAATAAAGTTTTGATCCCAATCAAACTTGAGTAGTATTATTTTAATTAAGGATTTTTACCATGTCCCTGCTTATTGTTTCTTAGTTTTATTGGTGCTAAGTCAGCAACTGTCACTGCAAGCATGGCTATATTGTTTGTTTTGTATGAGCTACGACGTGAGAAAACTGGTCATCGGGATTTCCGACCAGCTCTGACACAAACCAGCCTGTGCAGTCACAGAGGTAGCTAGAATCTTGAAATTTTGTATATAAGTAGAGGAGAAATTGTACTATCCGTGTAGGGAAAACAAAGGCGAAGCTGATCTGCGCCTTTGTTTTTGCATAGACAAAATCCCAGTTTTCTCATGGCGCCGCTCAATAACATGCTGATGCATTTCATTGTCAATGAATAAATTGAAACTTTTTTTAATTCTGTTGTTTCTTAACTAAACCAGACAACAACTGACTGGAGGATAATGGCTCAACTGTAGTGTGTCTTAACTCCAGAGCAAGGTTTTATGGGTTTTAAACCAAACATTTGCTTTGTTGTGTCCGGAGCTAGACAATATTTAACAAGTAGCCCAAAGGGCAATGATTGCTCACCTGAGAATCAACATGTTTATACTTATTTTCAAACACACAAGGGCAGCTACCGCCACAAGCATTAATGGAATCTGGTTGAGATTGGAACTCATCAAGGTATCATGGTTGTCCTTGTTATAGATCTCGGACGATTGGAGTAGACTTACGTCACAGGTTTTCCGTTACATGAAATGAATGTATTTGACGAATAGGAACAGGCATGTCATTCATATTTGTGACAAAAGTCTACTACGATCGTCCGGGAACTATATTGCCAAGAATGAAAATCCGATCAAAAACAAAGCGCTAGAGTGTAAACAACACTAAATATCAATTTTTCAAATATTCAAGGGCAGCTAACTCTACGGTTCAGCAGATCTGGTCAAAATGCAAACTCACCCAAGATATTAAGGTTGTTGTTGTTTCTGCCAAGAAGAAGATCCGATCAAAAATAAAGGCGCTACAGTGTTGACACTAGTAAATATCAATTTTTCAAACACTAAAGGGCAGCAAACTCCACAATCATAGGTGGGATCTGGTCGAAATTCAAACTCAAGCAAGACATTTTTTTTTTTTCAAAACTCTCAAGGGCAGCTAACTCCGCAGTCCATGATAGTCGGATCTGGCCAGAATTGAACTCGTCTGAGATATTACGTTCGTTATCGTTACTTGCAAGAATGAAGATCTGTTCATAAATGTAGTGGCTACAGTGTTGACAACACTAAATATTAATTTTTCAAACGCTCTAGGGCAGCCAACTCCACAATCAGACATGGGATCTGGTCGAAATTCTCCGAGATATTGTGGTTGTCTTCGTTACCTGCAAGTATGAAAAAGATTTGATACAAAGTAGCAGAGAAAGACACCACTTTTCCCATATGTCTGAGGATTTTTCAAAACGCTCAAGGGCAGCTAACTCAGCAGTCTGTGATGGAATTTGACCTCATCCAAGATATGAGCCACCTCGTAAGAAAACCAACAATCTACATATGCGAAAACAAGGACCAGCATATGCGGTAACTGAGAAGCTGACCAGGCCCTTAGTTTTCGCTACATGGATAGCACACTTCCTCTTCTTAAATCCAAAATTTCAAGCTTCTACCCTTTTTCTGTTACTGCACAGACCGGACTTTTGTCGGACCTGGTCGAAAACCATTGTTGGGTTTCCCATGAGGCGGCTCGTATGATTTTATTGTTACCTGCAAGAATGAAGAAGATCCTATTAAAAAAGTAGAACAACTGACTGGAGTAGAAGCAATTGTTACCATGGAAACCAGAGTTCTGATCCTACCTGCATTTAAATCTAATGCAGGCAATCCCCCACCACAATGATGCTTCTGATAAAGTTTGATTGTGATTGGCCTTCTGTTTGATTGTGATTGGCACACTAGTCTCCGAGATATACGTTTGAAAGTGTGATCAGACAAACAGAAGGACGGACGCTGGCTTGATTCCTATAAGCTTACCTTGTGAGCACTCAGCTCAGGTGAGCTTTTATGTTTTTAAAAGAAGCAGCGGCTTTGTGCTGACGAACTGAAAAAATTATGACTGATTTGAATTTAAGTGAAACAAAATCACTGACTTCTGAGCCATGAATGATTTGAGCCGCATCGTGAGAAAACGGGATTATTGCCTATGCGAAAACAAAGGCGCAGATCAGCTTCGCAGTAACTGCGAAGCTGATCAGCGCCTTTGTTTTCGCTACTCGGATAATACAATTCCTCTTCTACTTAAATCCGAAATTTCAAGCTTCTAGCTCTTTTCTGAGCTTGTACAGGCCGGTTTGTGTCGGACCTGGTCGGAAACCCCGAAGACCGGTTTTCTCGCGTTGCGGCTCATTTAATCTAGATAGTCTGTTAAATAACATGGGAAGTTTTGATTTGTCCAATTAGAATAGCTAAGGTCATGCTAGGACGTTCAGCTATCCTAATTATTCCTAGGCAAGCTTCCATAAGGCAGGTTACCTAAAGTGACCAGTCAGCCCTAGCCTGTTAAGTCCTTTTTTGTTTGAATTGATGCTTACGTCCCAGTCAACACAATGGTCCCTCCATTTTATGGGACTTTTACCCAACATTAGTCATGACACTCAAAATGTGCTTCATAAATATAACCACCAAGCTAAGCCAATATGGCTTATATGTATGTTTGTTTTTACTAAACCACATTTCCTAGGCAGAGTAAACAATAATCTTTTGTAGCTTTATTACTCAGAGGCAAAAATTTAGTCAGTGAAAATACAGGTAAAATCCCATAATGAGTGATTAAATCACTGTAGTTTGGAAAAGCATTGATGCTTGGGGATGAAAAAAATTCCAGTGATAAAGCTTAAAATATAACCTAACATTTCTGAGAAACACTGTTGAAATATCATATGGTTATGCCAGGATACATACATCAATATTTCAGCCGCCTCGTGGGAAAATCAACAGTGATTTCTGAACAGGTCCGACACAAACCAACTTGTACAAGCACAGAAAAGAGCTAGAAGCTTGAAATTTCGGATTTAAGTAGAAGAGGAATTGTAGTATCTGAGTAGCGAAAACAAAGGCGCTGATCAGCTTCGCAGTTACTGCGAAGCTGATCTGCGCCTTTGTTTTCGCCTATCCAGATTGTTGGTTTTCCCATGTGACGGCTCATTTTTTTCTTATTTTAAAAGAATCTGAGATTATCTTAAATGTCTGAATTTTCGACTCAACATTTCTCGAGACTGCGGCTGAATTTTGCTACAATTTATTTAAGATTTTTGTCAATATTTGTTTACACTATTAATCAAAGCGCATATTTTACCATTTATCATGTAGTTACAAAAACAATGTTTTGCAACAATGTCCAATAACTGTATCAAGAATATGCAACTGATGAAGTTTCTTGTCAAAAAAGAAAGATTAGTCTTTGCATATTTAACAAAGAGGGCCAGCTAAGACAAGCCTCAGTATAAAATAGTTGTAGGGCTTGTCGAAGTTTCAATTTTTTTCCTCTGAGTATATGTTGCAGCCCTTAATGAAATAAATGTTTGTCCTTTTACAACCTTGGCTTTGAAAAAAATAAAATCAGTTCATCTTTTTGAAGTTATTTTTTTTTTCACATTTCCATATAAAACATTTGAACAAATATATAACAAAACACAATTTTTATAACATCTGGTACACATTATAAATGGAGTTTTCATTTAAGACCCACATCACATATTTACTGTTATAAATATGAATGAAATAAAGGAGCCGCATCATGAGAAAACCATCAATGTGGTTTCCGAACAGGTCCAACACAAACCGAGCTGTACAATCACAGAAGATGGCTAGAGGCTGGAAAGTTTGGATTTAAAGTAGAAAGTAGAGGAATTGTACTATCTGTGAAGCGAAAGCAAAGGTGCTGATCAGCTTCGCATTTTACTGCGAAGCTGATCTGCGCCTTTGTTTGCGCATATGCAAATTGTTAGTTTTCTCATGACATGGCTCAAATGTATTTTTATAAAATTTATTTATAATGTGGTATCTGTGATGTGGGTCAACACTTAAAGAAGTCCATTAAAATACAGAATTGCCTTGCTTACTAACAACACATACAAATATTGCTTCTTTTCTAAAATTGTTTTCAAAGTAAAAAAGCTACATGATAAGAAACAAACACATTTACTCTAATCCACAGTCGCACATAAAATGAGCCTCATCATGAGAAAACCAGAGTTTTGCCTGCAAAAACGAAGAGATCAGCTGTGCAGTATCTGCACACTTGATCTGCGCCTTTAGTTTTTGCTACACAGATAGTACAATCCCTAGTCTTCTTAAATCCGAAATTTCAGGCTTCTTTTTCTGTGACTGCACAGGCTGGTTTGTGTCAGATCTGATCGGAAGCCCGGTTGTCTCGAATCACAGCTCAAATGCGCCTGGAAGTGGCAGATATGTCTGATGATGACATCAGCAACGGTGACACACAGGTTAAACAGTGACAACCAACATAACCAAGTTCAACCAAAATGGGTGAAATCAATAAAAGGACTGCAGTATGCAGATACCTTTCTGGGAACAACTTTGCAAGGTTGGGCTTGATCTGTGTTAAGTTGTTCCCAGACAGGCATTTAAACCACGTCATGAGAAAACCAACAATGTGGTTTCCGAAAAGGTTCGACACAAATAGAGCTGTACAAGCATAGAATATGGCCAGAGGATTGAATCTTTGGATTTAGAAAGAAGAGGAATTATACTACCGAGTAGCAAAAACAAAGGTGCTGATCAGCTTCGCATTTACAGCGAAGCTGATCTGCGCCTTTTCGCATATGCCGATTGTTGGTTTTCTCATGAGGTGGATCATTTATAACCTGACCTATTGTTGCAAAATTGATTTCATCAGCATAGGCTGTTCTCAGTTGCTTTAGTTGTCTCTGGATACCCAGTGTGAACAACAGTAAAAAAAAAAAAATGAGCCGCCACATGGGAAAACCAACAATCTGCCTAGGCGAAAACAAAGGTGCAGATCAGCTTCGCAGTAACTGCAAAGCTGATCAGCGCCTTTGTTTTCGCTACTCGGATAGAACAGTTCCTCTTCTACTTAAATCCAAAATTTCAAGCTTCTAGCCTGCTTCTGTGCTTGTACAGGCTGGTTTGTGTCGGACCCCTTCGGAAACCCCATTGTCGGATTTCCCACGAGGCGGCTCAAATGGTTGCACCATGACTGTCCTAATCTTCATGATCCTATGGCTGGAATGTTGGTTAAATACTAAACTTTTGAGGCGGCCCCCGTGGTCGAGCTGTTAAGAGCGCTGTTTCTTAATCACTCGATCATC
Organism: Rugalucina vietnamica; assembly: GCA_964017185.1. Taxonomy (NCBI): domain Eukaryota; kingdom Metazoa; phylum Mollusca; class Bivalvia; order Lucinida; family Lucinidae; genus Rugalucina; species Rugalucina vietnamica. The sequence goes on along the minus strand of OZ024876.1, from coordinate 11,207,676 downwards.
TCACCGCTGTGTCTGGTGTAGGTTCGAGCCCCGCACTGGCCACGTGAGACACGCCAAGTACTGCTTGCGGGTGTGCCAGGTGTTTTTTCTCGGGGTTCTCCAGTTTTCGCCCCACCTACTGATTGGCCCGTCTCATATCAGCTGAAATAATCTTGAAAGGGACGTAAAACTGAATGAAAAACCCAGAGGACCAACGGTCCTGTAAACGCTCACCTGAGATCTGCTATATTAACCAAATTCTGACTGAAATAAAAAAACACAAATTATGTAGAGACTACTGTCAGGAACATGTATACAAAGTGCAGGCTTCATGCCATAGACAATTTCTGAGGAGAAGATTTTAAAATGTTTTTCCAAATTTTACCCTTTATGTGGCCCCAGCAACCAATCAAAATAAAGGATTAGGAAAAAAGTCACATGAAACATAGAGATATATTCAATAAATATTTCTGCAAAAGACAAAGAGAAAATTCAAATACCTACAATTGGTCCAGAAAAAATAGCTAATTTCCACTTTTCCCATTATAAGTCTATGGAAACCATAGCAACCAGAGTTCTTATCCGACTGGAATAAAAAACACCAAATATGTAGAGGCTACTGTCAGGAACATGTATACAAAGTACAGGATTCATCCACTAGACAGTTTCTGAGGAGAAGATTTTTGAATGTTTTTTTTTTTTTTTTTTTTTTTTTTTTTTTCAAAATTTTGCCCTTTATGGGGCCCAAGCAACCAATCAAAATAAAAGATTAGGACAAAACTCACAAGAAACGTCAAACACTACTCAATAAACATTTCTGCAAAAACAAAATTCAAATGTCTGCAATTTTAGCGGAAAAATGGCCTATTTCCACTTTTCCCATTATTTGTCTATGGAAACTTTAAGTTGACATAGCAACCAGATTTCTTATCCGCCTGGAATAAAAAACACAAATTATGTAGAGGCCACTGTCAGGAACATGCATACAAAGTACAGACTTAATCCCCTTGACAGTTTCTGAGAAGAAGATTTTTGAATGTTTTTCGAAAATTTGCCCTATATGGGGTCCCTGCAACCAATCAAAATAAAGGATTAGGACAAAAGTCACATGAAACGTAGAGGACTACTCAATAAACATTTCTGCAAAAACAAAACTCAAATGTCTGCAATTTTAGCGGAAAAATAGCCGATTTCCACTTTTCCCATTATAAGTCTATAGAAACTTTAAGTTGCCATAGCAACCAGAGTTCTTATCCGCCTGGAATAAAAAACACAAATTATGTAGAGGCCACTGTCAGGAACATGTATACAAAGTACAGGCTTAATCCCCTTGACAGTTTCTGAGAAGAAGATTTTTGAATGTTTTTCGAAATTTTGCCTTTTATGGGGCCCCTGCAACCAATCAAAATAAAGGATTAGGACAAAAATCATACGAAACGTAGAGGACTACTCAATAAACATTTCTGCAAAAACAAAATTCAAATATCTCCAACAAGACAGCAAAAACTGGAAATTTTCACTTTTTTCCATTTTAAGTCTATGGGAAGCATGTTGCCATAGCAACCAGAGTTCTTATCCGATCAAAACAAAAAACACAATTATTCTTTCCCCCTACCTGTAGATGGTGTATGTGTAATATGAGAACAATCGGCCCAGCGGTTTCAGAGAAGAGGATCTTTGAAATTGTGGACGACGGACGGACGGACGGACGCCGAAGCATGGGTATACTATAAGCTCACCTATGAGCCTTCGGCTCAGGTGAGCTAAAAAAACAAAAAACTTTTGAGCCGAGTCATGAGATTAAAACAATGTTTTCTGAGGAAAACTATGTCCCCCCAACCGTTTAGTAATTGAAGTGTAGTTACCTTGTGATATGAAGTTTTTCTAGGGAAGACACCATGTAAGGTGTGATAGTTTAAACTTGTTTTGGACCCTGTCTAAAATTGGGTCACAATCACCAAATTCTTATAAACTCTGAACCTCCTCACAACAATGCTTCTGAGCAAGTTTGGTCAAAATCCATCAATTAGTTTACAAGATATCGTATCGGAAAAACTAATTTCAACAGTTTTTATGGACCCGTGACCTTGGAAATTAGGTCAAGGTCATCAAAATCTAATCAACTTTGAGCCTCCTCCAAACAATGCTTCTGTGCAAGTTTGGTCAAAATCCATCAACTGGTTTACAAGATATTGCAGTGAAAAGACTAATTTCAACATTTTTTTATGGACTCGTGACCTTGAAAATTAGGTCAAGGTCACCGAAATCTAATCAACTCTGAGCCTTCTCGCAACAATGCTTCTGTGCAAGTTTGGTCAAAATCCATCAATTGGTTTACAAGTTATCGAGTTGGAAAGATTAATTTCAACATTTTTTATGGACTCGTGACCTTGAAAATTAGGTCAAGATCACCAAAATCTAATCAACTCTGAGCCTCCTCCCAACAATGCTTCTGTGCAAGTTTGGTCAAAATCCGTCAATTGATTTACAAGATACTGCGTTGGAAAGACTAATTTCAACATTTTTTATGGACTTGTGACCTTGAAAATTAGGTCAAGGTCACCAAAATCTAGCCGACTCTGCGCCTTCTCGCAACAATGCTTCTGTACAAGTTTGGTCAAAATCCATCCATTCGTTTACAAGTTATCGCGTTGGAAAGACTAATTTTAACATTTTTTATGGACTTGTGACCTTGATTATTAGGTCAAGGTCACCAAAATATAATCAACTCTGAGCCTCCTCCCAACAATGCTTCTGTGCAAGTTTGGTCAAAATCCATTGATTGGTTTACAAGATACTGCATTGGAAAGACTAATTTCAACATTTTTTATGGACTCGTGACCTTGAAAATTAGATCAAGGTCACCAAAATCTAATCAACTCTGAGCCTTCTTGCAACAATGCTTCTGTGCAAGTTTGGTCAAAATCCATCTATTGGTTTACAAGTTATCGCGTTGGAAAGACTAATTTCAACATTTTTTATGGACTCGTGACCTTGAAAATTCGGTCAAGGTCACCAAAATCTAATCAACTCTGAGCCTCCTCCCAACAATGCTTCTGTGCAAGTTTGGTCAAAATCCATCAATAGGTTTACAAGATATTGCATTGGAAAGACTAATTTCAACAGTTTTTATGGACTCGTGACCTTGAAAATTAGGTCAAGGTCACCGAAATCTAATCAACTCTGAGCCTCCTCCCAACAATGCCCTTGTGCAAGTTTAGTCAAAATCCATTCATTTGTTCAGAAGATATCGCGTCGGAAAACCTAATTTGATCAGTTTTCATAGGCTGGTGACCTTGAAAATTAGGTCAAGGTCACCAAAATCTAATCAACTCTGAGCCTCCTCCCAACAATGCTCTTGTGCAAGTTTGCTCAAAATCCATTCATTTGTTCAGAAGATATCGCGTCAGAAAACCTAATTTGATCAGTTTTCATGGGCTGGTGACCTTGAAAATGAGGTCAAGGTCACCAAAATCTAATCAACTCTTTCCCCCCTCCCAACCATGTATCTATGCAAGTTTGGTCAAAATCCATCCACTGGTTCAAAAGATATCGCGTAAGAAAGAAGCTACGCGGACGCGGACGCCGACGCGGACGCGGACGCCGACGCCGACGCCGACGGGAACCGCACCAAAAACAATATGTCCCCCACCTTCGGTTGGGGGGACATAAAAACCATCAATGTGGTTTTCGAACAGGTCTGACACTTAACTGGTCTGTATCGTAACAGAAGAAGGCCAGAAGCTTAAAATTTCGGATTTTAGAAGAGGGATTGTATTATCTATGTAGTGAAAATAAAAGCGCTGATTAGCTTTGCAGTTACCCCGAAACTGATCTGCATCTTTTTTAAGCATATGCAGATTGTTGGTTTTCTCACGAATCAGCTCATATGTATTAATACATTTTGATCATGTAGTAAAAAACAGTAAAGGTGGACAAAACTTTGAAAATATGCTAAGTTCGGATCTTAATTTTCGCTAATATAAGCAAATATGTTGCCTCAAGAATTCAAAGATCTTGCCAAGCTTTATAGACTGAATGAGAGCTTGCTCACAAATTCAAGATTTTCCTAATACAATTAGGAATAAAAAAAATTGCAAACTAAAAGTCCTAGGAAAATTTTCGAACTTTTTTTTGTTTGTTTGAATTGATGCTTAATATCCAAGTCAACAGCTAATGGTCATGTCGGGATGCTGCCTCCATTTTATGGGATTTTTACCAAAAATTAGGACATGATGACATCCAAAAAGTGCTTTGAATATGACCATCCAACTAAACCAACAAGGCTCATATGTGTAGATAGTTTGATTTGAACCACTTTTTCTGGGCAGGCTCAGACCCGAGCGGTTAACCAGTAATCAGATGGTCGGTAAGTAGCGAAAAAGCTTTGCCTGGAGGCACAAGCTGCCCATCTATTTCTTTAGGCCTCAAGGGGCAAGGGCCCACATTTTCAAACTTGCAGTATTTGACAGACAAAAAACAAGTAGCCCAAGGGCAACGATCGCTCACCTGAGAGTCAACAAGTACAGTCACTGGACAAAGTGATTTTTTTTCCCCTTTTTTTTTTTAACCCTAAATGGGTATGACGGCCATCTTGGTAATGTTTCAGGTCTATGGCTGCAATAGTTACCATAGTATCATTGGTCCTGTAAACGCTTACCTGAGACCAGGTTGTCACTTTTCTCCATGTTTCCATGTTTGCCTATGTTTCCAAAATTGACCTTGACCTAAATTAATCACATACCTCCATCTACTCTATTAGTTGTTTGCATCTACCACTTTTCAGGTCTCAGGCTGCATTTAGTTTACAAAATATCCATTATTTTCACTTTTTCCCATGTAAAAGCCTATGTTTCCAAAATTGACCTTACCGTAAAATAGGTCAAGGTCATCCTAGGGTCATCATTTTATCAAACTATGATGGACTGGAGTCCCAAATGCTACATAACAAGTTTCGTGAAAATGTGCCTGACGGTTCTGGAGAAGAAGATTTTTGAGTGTTTTTACCATATATGGGCGCGGCAGCCATCTTGATCATGTGACCTAGATTTCGGGATCAAACTTTCGTTACCCCTACCCATGGATGCTCCACATAAAATTTCAGTTTGATAGGCCATGCGGTTTCAGAGAAGATCTTTGAAAAGTGTGTATAGACAACAGATTGGCCAAGGTCAAGAGATGACCTTGACCTAAATTAATCACATACTTTCATTAGTTGTTTTGCATCTACCACTTTTCAGGTCTCAGGCTGCAATAGTTTTCAAAAAATCCATATTTTTCACTTTTTCCCATGTAAAAGCCTATGTTTCCAAAATTGACCTTGACGTAAAATAGGTCAAGGTCATCCTAGGGTCATTATTTGATCAAACTACGATGGGCTGGAGTCCCAAATGCTACATACCAAGTTTCATGAAAATCGGCCTGCCCGTTCTGGAGAAGATTTTTGAGTGTTTTTTGCCATATATGGGCGTGGCGGCCATCTTGGTCATGTGACCCAGATTTTGCAATCAAATTTTTGTCCCTACTACCAAGGGATGCTCCACATAAAATTTTACTTTGATTGGCCGAGCAGTTTCAGAGAAGATCTTTGAAAAGTGTGTATGGATGAAAGATCCTTCAAGGTCAAGAGATGACCTTGGCCTAAATTCATCATATACCTTCATCTACTCCATTAGTTGTTTGCATCTACCACTTTTCAGGTCTCAGGCTGCAACAGTTTTCAAAAAATTGCAATTTTCTGCTTTTCGTCTTATAAGTCAATGGAAACTTTAAGTTGCCATAGCAACCAAAGTAGTGGGACAAGGACAATAAAAAACACACACTTTGTAGAGGCTAATATCATAAGCATGTATGCAAAGTTTCAGCTTCATCCCCCATACGGCTTCTGAGAAGAAGATTTTTGAATATTTTTTTCGAAAATTTACCCTTTACGTTGCTATAGCAACCAAACGAATAAAGATGTTTTGACAAAAGTTGCCTAAAACTGGGAGGACTACTCAATAAACATTTATGTAAAAACAAAATTTCAATATCCTCAATGAAACGGCAGAAATTACAAATTTCCACTTTTTGCCTTACAAGTCAATGGAAACTTCAAGTTACCATAGCAACCAAAGTAGTCGGACAAAGACAATAAAAAACATAAACTTTGTACAGACTAATGTCATAAGCATGTATGCTAAATTTCAGCTTCATCCCCCATACGGCTTCTGAGAAGAAGATTTTTTAATATTTTTTTTCGAAAATTTACCGTTTATGTTGCTATAGCAACAAAACAAATAAAGTGATTTTTACAAAAGTTGCCTTAAACGTGAAGGACTACTCAATATACATTTATGTAAAAACAAAATTCAAATATCCCCAGCCTGACAACAGAAAATGCCAATTTCCACTTTTTCTCCATACAAGTCAATGGAAACTTCAAGTTGCCATAGCAACCAGAGTTCTTATCCGATCGAAATAAAAAACACAAATATTAGTTCCCCCCACCTGTAGATGCTATATGTGAAATATGAAAAGATTGGGCCTGGCAGCTTCAGAGGAGAAGTCCTTTGAAAATGTCGACGACGGATGACGACGACGACGCAAGGACGACGGCTCGACTACCATACTACAAGCTCACCTAGTGAGCGCCTTCGGCTCAGGTGACCTTAAAACAGTCAAAACACACAAGACAAACTAAACACATAAACAATACAAATATCCTATTTCATATGTTTACAACATAATGGAATGGAGACGTCAACAAACATGTCAATTTTTGGCATGATATGCTTTGATCAACCTAAACTGAGCCGCCGCATCAGAAAACCAACAATTTGCATATGTGAAACCAAAGGCGCAAGACCAGCTTCGCGGTAACGGCGAAGCTGATCAGCGCCTTTGTTTTCGCTACACAGATTGTACGATCCCTCTTCTTCTTAAATCCAAAATCTCAAGCTTCTAGCCTGCTTCTGTGACTGTACAGGCTGGTTTGTGTCAGACCTTGTCAGAAACCCAAATTGTTGGTTTTCTTATGAATAGGCTCAATTATGTTTTGCTTGAGGATGTTTTTATCCCTAGCCACATATTTTAAATCACAGTTTGTACAGGTATAATACTCAATTGAAAAAAAAAATGACACTGTTGTTAAAAAAACTTTTTTTTTTTTTTTATTAATGAAAATATAAACACATTTCGAAGTGTGATATGCACCTTTGCAAGAGACGAGAGAACCTGTCCATAGTGTTTTCCGACCAGTTCAAACACAAAGTGACCAGTACAGTCATAGAAGAATGTTAGAGGCTTGAAATTTCCGAATTACAAAGTAGAGGAATTGTACTATAATTTTCTATTTAGTGAAAACAAATGTGCTGATCTGTATCTTTATTTTGTGAGTGTATAAAGCAGGTTTTCTTTTCATACTGCATTCTTTTTCATATTTTCAAATTTGTTGTCTTAAAAATGAGCATATACATGAGAAAACCAACAATCTGGGTTTCCAATCAGGTCCGACACAAATCAGGTTGTACAGCCACAGAAGAAGGCTAGACGCTTCAACCTTCCAAATTAGTGAGAAGAGACTGTGAAGTGAAAACACAGGCGCTGATCAGCTGTGCAGTTACTGCACAGCTGATTTGCGTCTTTGTTTTCGCATATGCAATTTATTGGGTTTCTCATGCAGCGGTTCATGTTCTCAATGACTGCGATTTATCAAAAGCTTCAAAGACTGTATAAATACTTGTTTACCAATAAACTAGCTCAACAACTTGAATACTATACCCATTGTATCAAATTAAACAACAATTTCTAAGGTATGATTACACCAGGATTAAATTTTAAATACCATTGACAATGATTGTCTCTGGTTGTATTTTTTACCAATTTTATGAAACAAATCATATGGAGGGATACAGTTTTCTAAAGAAGCCTTATTGTTATGAGTGAAAAGTATCCAATGCTAAAGAAAGTCAAGCCAAAACTTTAGTCCTGGAGAAGTTTCAATAAAATGGTTAAATCTTTTTTCACAGCATCTATGGATAAAAATTTCAGCTAGTGCCTAACTTATTTTGACTAGTTTATGTAAGTGCTGTTTGTTGACGAACTGCTCTCAGTGGTTCAGGTAGCGGTACACGCCAAAGCTCACCGCTGCTGCCGCAACTGCACCGCCCGCCGCTGCTAAAACCCAGTTACCCTGAAACACAAACATCGTCTACTTGTTAGACTGAAAAGCTAAATCACAAGATGAGCCGAGTCATGAGAAAACCAACAATGTGGCTTCGAACAGGTCCGACGCAAATTGGTCTGTAATGTCACAGATGATGGCTAGAAGCTTAAAATTTTGGATTAAGAAAGTATAGGTATTGTACTAGCCGTGTAGCGAAAACAAAGGCGCTGATCAACTTCACGGTTACCGTGAAGCTGATCTGCATCTTTGTTTTCACATATGCAAATTGATGGTTTTCTCATGATGCAGCTCATAAAAATCCTTTGTAACACACCACCACATAGCTTATAAACATTCTAATGGTTAAGTTAACTATACTGTTAATCAGTAAACTGACATATCTCTATCATACAGAGACAGGCAATAGGAAGAAAGGAAGAGATAGAAGAAAGTTCATTGTTGAGACCGATAAGCATTTACAACATTATACAATAAGCATGATTGTCAATTTTTGCTTTGTTTTTTGTTTCTTTTTAACTTGCTTGTGTTTCCGTCTCCCTGCTCTTTCCTGTGAGAATGTCTACCCAAACCTTACCCTTCTGGTCTGTTCACGCGTCACATCCTCTGAGTCAACTGAGCTGCTTGATTCTGAATCTATTCCATCACTCGTCTCGTGTAAACTGTCTCCTGTATAGCTTAGCTTGGCGTTTCCATTCCCATCCTTTATTTCATGCCTCAACTTTGTTGCTGTGTTTATAAACTGGGTGTCCTTTAGATTTTGCTCGCCTCTTGGTCCCCTGACATCCGAGCTGTCTACTGCAGAGCCATACAGTCCCTTTTCTAGCATGTTAACTCTCAGCCTTGGACCATTTACAAGCCTGCTTGCCTCGGGATGATTCACACCGTTTATGCCCTCCAATGTGTCGACCAGCTCCGAAACTGCTGTCTGGATGTGGAGGTTGGCATAGGGATCATTTTCGTCAATAACTACCCCAAAGTTGTAGAGAAAATGGATCAATTTTGCCCTCAAATCTCTCTCCGGGTCAGACTTCATGGCACTCTGGGCTTCAGAACCCGTGTCACTGTCCAGGGATGACTTTGTTCTCGGCGACACAGCCCCAGTGTCGAGGTCAAGGTCATCCTTTGTCACATGTTTAACTTGCTTCTTGTGAGATTTAGGCAAGCCCTACAAAAGCTGTTTCTCATGTATGCTATCCTGTCTGTATTTACTCTCTTTTTTCCTGATTTACAGGGACTTTGATATACTAGATTTTTTGTATAACTACCAGATCTTCTTAAACAGGGAATAAAACATTCTTTCCATGAGAAAACTGACAATTTTAGTTTCTGGCCAGGTCCAACACAAACTAGACAGTAGAGCCACAGAAGCAGGCTAGAAGCTTGAAATATCAGATTTAGAAAGAAGAGACATTGTACTATCTATGGAGCAAAAACAAAGGCGCTGATCAGCTGTGCAGATACTGCACAGCTGATCTGCATCTTTGTTTTCGCATAAGCAGATTGTTGGTTTTCTTATATGGCTGCTCAAACCAGTTTTTATCAGGTAAAGTTTAGGTAAATACTATGGTCATTCTGATTTATTAGTGAAACAGAACTGAGAAACTTTCCTACTGGAAAATTGCTTTCTTCCATTACGAAAACTTGCCCATGCAATAAACAGAGTTTTTTTAGCTTTAAAATTTGACAATTTTCAGCTGAAAATGTTTGATATTTTTCTTATTTTTGCTCAAAACATAGATTGTGGGTAATGTTAGAACCACAAGTACCCACAATCTATGTTTTTTTAGCTTTAAAATTTGACAATTTTCAGCTGAAAATGTTTGATATTTTTCTTATTTTTGCTCAAAACATAGATTGTGGGTACATGTTAGAACCGCCTCGGCGAGGCGGTTCAAACAAGTACCCACAATCTATGTTTTTTTAGCTTTAAAATTTGACAATTTTCAGCTGAAAATGTTTGATATTTTTCTTATTTTTGCTCAAAACATAGATTGTGGGTACATGTTAGAACCGCCTCGCCGAGGCGGTTCAAACAAGTACCCACAATCTATGTTTTGGAGCAAAAATAAGAAAAATATGCATACCCCTGCATACCCCAGTTTTTCTATATAAAAGTGGGGTTCGAGGGGGTATACATTACACTGACATGTTTTCGTGATGATTACAAGAATTTTTATCCTTACAGAATTGCATTACATGTATTAGGATACATTTTTGTAACTTCTTGAAAATTTAGTCAATGTAGAAATATTTGGATGCCAAAATTCTGTAGGTTTTGCATAAAGCATCTTTCAAAGAATTGGAGTTAAAAAAGCAAACAAACATTACTCTTGTTTAAAACAGTTGATTTAGAAGATTAAAGGTTAACTTCAAGAGAAAAGAAGAAGGAAAAGACAGACAAGACAGAGAGAATGGAAAGAAAAATACAGATGAGCCTTTGCATGAGAAAACCAACAATTTGAGTTTCCGACAAGGTCTGACATAAACCAGGCTGAACAGTTGAAGAAGCAAGCTAGAAGCTTGAAATTTCGGATTTAAGAAGAAGAGGGATTGTACAATCCGTACAGCGAAAACAAAGGCGCTGATCAGCTGTGCAGTTACTACACAGCTGATCTGCGCCTTTGTTTTTGCCTTCGCATGTTGCTGGTTTTCTCATGTGGCAGCTCAGACAATCAAAATGCATGACAAAAAAGACAATGCCAGGAAAACATTTATTAACTCATATAAGCCTGTCGTCCCTTTTATGGGACATAGGCAAACAGTATAGCCCCAGATGTGACGCCGCAGAACACTTCCTATCTGGGGCTTTTCTGTTTGCTTAGAGGTATTTCATCGAAAAATTAAATCAAATTTTAAAATTACATCTGACGCCCCTAAAAATGGTTATGGACTCACCCAAACTATAACGATTGGTGAATCCATTGGTCATTAATGGGTTAATATATGAGCCGCCTCGTGGGAAAACCAACAATGTGGTTTCCGAACAGGTCTGACACAAACTAGCCTGTACAGTCACAGAAGCAGGCTAGAAACTTGAAATTTCGGATTTAAGAAGAAGATGGATTGTACTATCCGTGTAGCGAAAACAAAGGCGCTGATCAGCTTCGCGGTTACCGCGAAGCTGATCTGCGCCTTTGTTTTTGCCTTCGCATGTTGCTGGTTTTCTCATGTGGCTGCTCAGACACAATCAATGCATGACAAAAAAGACAGCCAGGAAAATATTTATAAACTCATATAAGCCTGTCGTCCCATTTATGGGATATAGGCAAACAGAATAGCCCCAGATGTGACGCCGCATAACACTTCCCATCTGGGGCTATTCTGTTTGCTTAGAGGAATTTCATCGAAAAAGTAAATAAAATTTCAAAATTACATCTGACGCCCCTAAAAATGATTATGGACTCACCCAAACTATAACGATTGGTGAATCCATTGGTCATTAATGGTTTAATATCTTAATACATGAGACACCCTGAGATATTGCTTGAAACACAGTAAACAGCTGAAATTATTTCAACACAATCACTTATCCTTACCACACAGTTCCTGAGCAAGGCCAGAGTACAACACCTCTAATTTCACCATAATCTGATATTTCAACCTTAAGCTGCACAGCAGGTTTGTATGGGACTTGGTTGGAAACCTCAACACAATGGCTATGTCCAGAGACAATCTATGCGAATGAGAACAACCATTACAGAGAAAATCAATTAAAACCTCCAGGACACAAACATCTGTGTGGCAACAACTTAACAAGAATCAGAATGATCCGTGTTAAGTTATCTTAATACTCCCTATCATTACTGAATTTACCTGAGATAGTTGTTCTCAGTTGTGCTAGTTGTCTCTCGATAACCAATGTGTCAAAGACAAACGAGCCGTGTCATGAGAAAACCAACATTTTGCATATGCAACAACAAAGGCACAGATCAGCTTCGCAGTAACTGCGAAGCTGATCAGCGCCTTTGTTTTCGCTACATGGATAGTACAATTCTTCGACTTTCTAAATCCAAAATTTCCAGCCTCTAGCCATCTTCTGAGCTTGTACTGCTCAGTTTGTGTCGGACCTCTACGAAAACCACATTAATATTGTTGCTTTTCTCATGACGCGGCTCATTAATGTTTCTCCCAACAAGCTCCTGTGAAACTTACAATAGAACTATCCTGTTTCTTCTTGACTGGCGGACCACCAAACATCTTCTGGTAGATCTGTTTCTCCTTCTCTGACTCTCGCTTCAAATCTTTGGTCAGTTTGGCAAGCTCTGCGTGCACCATCTGGTTATCAAAATCAGGGTCCTGTTAGACAAGCATAGAGGGGAGAGAGAGAAGGAAAGTGAGAATAGAAGAAAGAGAGAAGAACAGAAGAAAGTTAATGCTTATACTGCCATCAGCAACTTAAGTGGAATTAATCATTTGCCTGCTTTGTATGACTTGTCAATTTTGGGGGTATACTGTTGTGCTACAAGCTTAATAGATATTAATCACCATGTATACCCGATATGCAGCCAAATTTTGCAGACTGATGCAATAACACACAATACACAACAAGATACAAAGAAATACAAGTAGCCCAGGGGCAACGATCGCTCACCTGAGTGTCAACAAGTACAGTCACTGGACAAAGTAATTGGGGTTTTTACCATATATGGGTATGGTGGCCATCTTGGTCATGTGACCTTGAAACCCTACTTAATCAGCAGAAGAGCTCCTGTCTGGATTGTGTATCCTCTTTTCTGCCATTTTGGTTCACTTGAAAAAATCATCTAACAAGGTCAGGGTCCTATAATGACCCCCGTGGTGGGGCCATATTTGACCCCAGTGGCAAGATTGGCAGGATTTATGTAGAGCTCCACATGACAATGTTGTATATCAAATATACAAGTGTCATGCTGTTGCAGAGAAGATTTTTTCATATATTTTCATTATAAGTCTATGGTAGATAATGACACGCCTGAGGTGTGGCCTGTATGGACCCCAGGGGCACCGTTGGCAGCATTTATAAAGGAGAGTATTATAGATTGGTCCACACAACATATGAAAGCTCTGGACCATATGGTTTCGGAGAAGAAGATTTTTTTTCGTTTTTCCCATGACACCCCCGGGGCGGGCCCGTATGGACCCCAGGGGCACAGTTGGCAGGATTTATAAAGAGGACCACTATACATTGCTAAAAACAAAGTATGAAAGCTTTGGGCCTTGTGGTTTCGGAGAAGAAGATTTTTTTATATTTTCCCCATGACACCCCCGGGGCAGGGCCCGTATGGACCCCAGGGGCACGGTTGGCAGGATTTATAAAGACAACCACTATACATTGCTACTGACAAAATATGAAAGCTCTGGACCTTGTGGTTTTGGAGAAGAAGATTTTTTTATGTTTTTCTCATTGTAAGTCTATGGGAGCTAATGACCCCCGGGGCGCGGCCATTTTTGACCCAGGGGCATGATTGGCAGGATTTATATAGAGGACCACTAAACATTGCTACATACAAAATATGAAAGCTTTGGGCCTTGTTGTTTTGGAGAAGAAGATTTTTTTATGCTTTTCCCATGACACCCCCGGGGCGGGGCCCGTATGGACCCCAGGGGCACGGTAGGCAGGATTTATAAAGAGGACCATTATACATTGCTACACACAAAATATGAAAACTCTAGGGCTTGTGGTTTCGGAGAAGAAGATTTTTTAAAGTTTTTCCCATGACGCCCCCGGGGTGGGGGCCCGTATGGACCCCAGGAGCACAGTTGGCAGGATTTATAAAAAGGAACACTATATATTGCTACAAACAAAATATGAAAGCTCTGGGCCTTGTGGTTTCGGAGAAAAAGATTTTTTTATGTTTTACCCATGACACCCCCCCCCCCCCCCGGGGCGGGGCCCGTATGGACCCCAGGGGCATGGCTGGCAAAATTTATAAAGAGGACCACTATACACTGCTACACACAAAATATGAAAGCTCTGGGACTTGTGGTTTCAGAGAAGAAGATTTTTTTATATTTTCCCCATGACGCCCCCAGGGCAGGGCCCGTATGGACCCCAGGGGCACGGTTGGCAGGATTTATGAAGAGGACCACTAGACATTGCTACACACAAAATATGAAAGCTCTGGGCTTTTTGGTTTCGGAGAAGAAGATTTTTTTATGTTTTTCCCATTGTAAGTCTATGGGAGCTAATGACCCCCGAGGTAGGGTCATTTTTGACCCCAGGGCCATGGTTGGCAGGATTTATAAAGAGGACCACTAAACACTGCTACACACAAAATATGAAAGCTCTGGGCCTTGTGGTTTCAGAGAAGAAGATTTTTTTTATATTTTCCCAAAGACGCCCCCGGGGCCGGGCCCGTATGGACCCCAGGGGCACGGTTGGCAGGATTTATGAAGAGGACCACTAGACATTGCTACACACAAAATATGAGAGCTCTTGGCCTTGTGGTTTCAGAGAAGAAGATTTTTATATGTTTTTCTCATTGTAAGTCTATGGGAGCTATCTGTTGCCATGGAAACCAGAGTTCTGATCCGACCTGGCCCAAAACCTAACACAACCTTTCCCCCTCCTTAATGATGCTTTAGATAAAATTTGGTCACGTTTGGCCTTGTTGTCTTAGAGATATTCAAGTTTGAAAATGTGGACGGACGGACGGACGGACGGACGCACGGATGGACGGACGCCGGCTCGACTACTATACTATAAGCTCACCTTGTGAGCCTTCGGCTCAGGTGAGCTAAAAATCGATTCGGCAAATTAACTACTAAATAAGAGCTGTCGCAGGACAGCGTGCTCGACTGCTTCTGACCTTTGTCAAACATTAGGCCAAACCCGACCGGTAACCCAAAGCATTATGCTCATACATCTTTTTGCCTTGATGCGATAAGGCAAAATCACTGAACCATGAAAGTTATCTATAGTCCAATTCGCATGCGCCAAAAATACACACGTGTAAATATACTCCGGTGTGCAAATTTTACTCGGGGTAAGTAAATGGCGCATGCGAACACAAATACACACCGGAGTATATTTACATATGGGTAAATTTACTCCTGGGTCTGACCAGATGCAAATTTTATTTTTACAAATACACACGTGTAAATTTACTATTATGTGCCATGCGAACGCAAAGTAAAATTTATCCATGAGTATTTTTATTTCAAGTCAATATTCTGCTTTTAGATAACGAATTTTCACATTTTTTGTTCCTAACTGATTATATGACAGTTGCTGAAACTGTGGACATTGTTGCTAAATAAGAGTTTATTGCCATTCATAACATTTTAGATCATATGGAGTGCAAACAGCCACACTATTTCTTCATCATTCTTGGTTAGGATTCTTGGGGCATTTTAACAGTAATTCCTTGTAAAAGGATGAAAAAAGGGAACTGTATAACTGCTACAGTTATGCCTGACCATTACATGATTCCCCTCTGCTGCCAAAGTCTACATGAACACCTTGAAGCAGCCTCTTCTTGTTTTGCAAATACAGAAAACTTAAATGAACAGGTTTTAATCCAGAAATGATAAATTTACCTACAAAAATACTCCTGGCGATAAAACCCATGCGAACGCAATTTAAATTTACTCTCAGGTTGATTTGCACACCGGAGTATAAATACACACCGGAGTATATTTACACGCGTGTATTTTTTGCGCATGCGAATTGGACTATAACTACCTAAGATTTAAAGGTCTCACTCATATTGTGAAAGAAGTGTGTTCACATACCAACTCAGTGCCAGGACACAAGGCAAAATCACTGAACCGTGAAATAAGGTCACACTGACCTATAAGTATTTCAGGGTCAAAGCCTTAAAGGTCTAGTGATACTTACTCATAATGTGAAAGAAATATGATCATATACCCATTCAGTGTTGAGATATAAAGCAAAATCACTGAACCATGAAATTAGGTAATAGTGACCTATAAGTATGTTTGGGTTAAAGGTCTGGTCATACTCATTCATAATCAGAAAGAAGTATGAAAAAATACCAACTGAGTGTCGAGATATAAGGCAAAATCACTGAACCATGAAATTAGGTCACAGTGACCCAGGAATACTTTACGGTCAAAGGTCTTGTCATACTCATACATATCGTGAAAGAAGTATGTTCATATACCAATTGAGTGCCGAGATATAAAGAAAAATCACTGAACCGTGAAATAAGGTCATATTGACCTAGGACTACTTTAGGGTCAAAGGTCTTGTCATACGCAAACATAGTGTCAAAGAAGTTTGTTCATAAACTACTTGAGTGCCGAGATATAAGGCAAAGTCACTGAACCGTGAAATTAGGTCATAGTGACCTATAAGTATATTGGGGTCAAAAGTCTGGTCATAATCACTCATAATCTGAAAAAAGTTTGAAAATATTCCAATTGAGTGTCAAGATGTAAGGCAAAATCACTGAACCGTGAAACTAGGTCACAGTGACCTAAGACTACTTCAGGGTCAAAGGTCTTGTCATACGCAAGCATACTTTGAAAGAAGTTTGTTCATAAACCATTTGAGTACCGAGTTATAAGGCAAAATCACTGAACCGTGAAATTAGGTCACAGTGACCTATAAGTATATTGGGGTCAAAGGTCTGGTCATACTCACTCATAATCTGAAAAAAGTATGAAAATATACTAATTGAGTGTCAAGATATAAGGCAAAATCACTGAACCATGAAATTAGGTCACATTGACCTAGGACTAATTCAGGGTCAAAGGTCTTGTCATACGCAAACATACTTTGAAAGAAGTTTGTTCATAAACCATTTGAGAACCGAGATATAAGGCAAAATCACTGAACCGTGAAATTAGGTCACAGTGACCTATAAGTATATTGGGGTCAAAGGCCTGGTCGTACTCACTCATAATCTGAAAGAAGTAAGAAAATATACTAATTGAGTGTCAAGATATAAGGCAAAATCACTGAACCATGGAAAGTAGGTCAACCGACCCTTACCGTCATGACACACAAGTCAGTGTCACAAAGTCAAAAGATGAACGACCAACCATCTTCCTAAGTTGTTTCTATTAAGAAATAAAAAGAAAAAAAATTCGGGGAGTTCTAGATTTTGACCTCTAGCCCCGCCCCCCTGACTCCGACCCAGAGGTCCGATGTCATGGAACCTAAAGTGTATGAAGTATGAATGCTTTATGATAAGTTGTTGTCAAGATATGGACTCCTTGTAAAAGTTACATAGCAGTACATCTATTTTTTACAGTGTTCTAGTTTTTAACCTCCAGCCCCACCCCCCAGGCATGGTCCGAGAGACCCTATGCCATGAAATGAAACTCAACCCTACAGGGTACCTATGGTCCGAGTATGAAAGCCCTCTGATAAAAAGTTTTCAAGATATAGACTTCTAGAATACTATATCACAGAAAAGCCATTATTATTAATGGTGTTCTAGATTTTAACCTCTAGCCCCACCCCCTGGCATGGACCCAGGGATCTGATGCCATGGAATGAAAGCCGACCCTACAGGGTGTCAATGGCCCAAGTATCAATGCTTTCTGATGAGTGGTTGTCAAGATATGGACTTCTAGAAAACTGACACAAGAATTGCCATTTTTGAAGGTGTTCTAGATTTTAACCTCCAGCCCCGCCCCCTGGCCTGGACCCAGGGGTCCGATGCCATGGAATGAAAGCTAACCCTACAGGGTATCTATGGTCCAAGTATGAATGCTTTCTGAGTGGTTGTCAAGATATGGACTTCTAGAAAACTTTAACGCAAGTGTGACGCGCACGCGCACGGGAACGCGCACGGGAACGGGAACGGGAACGTGGACGACCGGGGTGACTGCAATAGCTCTATGCACTTCGTGCAGTCGAGCTAAAAACTATATAGATTTAATTCATTTCTTTTACTTTTCAAGAGAGTAAACTACAATTACTTCAGTAATCATTCCACTGCACTCTCTCATGCACCATGCACCTAGGGATGGTGGCAGTATTGCAAGCTTTGATAACTCAGTCTTTATAGTAATTTTATATTACTGTTCATGTCAAGGCGATACTTCTGTTGTGGTTCTAATTGTTTTATGTTTTGGTGTTGAATTTTTGTACTGTTTATACATTATGTAATTTTCATATTTCTAGTTAAGCGCGGGTAACTGAGTGGCAGCCTATAGGGAAAAAGCTGCTCACTCAGCTTACAATATGTTCTCTTAGTATAAGTACCCAATTCTCAATTTATTTTTTCCCTCCTGGTTTTTGAAGTGGGAAGTTCTTTCTGAGTGTCCGTTTCCTGATCATTGCCTACTTTTACCTTTTTTTAACCCCATAAATCACTCAATGAAACAGTGGTATCCTAAATAAATTTCAGTGTGCTTAAGATAATGAAAATATACTTCTAAATTAACATTAGCAAAGCCATTTCCTTAACAAAGTACTATGTATTAATTACCTTTGAATTAGTCTCATCATATCTCAAGGACAATTTGAGGTATTTTATGGCTGTGGACTTTTCACCTTTACCTTCATATGCCTACAAAATCATAATGGGATAACAACATAGTTAAACATACAGGACATTTTCTCCATAAAAACATCAGACAGACATTTTAAAACAACCTCTGGAGTACCTCAATCTATGGATGACCACAAATAGTATACAAAAAGTAAAGAAATTAATTCTTGTACTTTCATCAAGTACATCTTTAAAATGATATGCCTTGCCAGATAGTGAGATAAACTTGGTACAAATAGTGTACTGACACACCTTGCCACATACACAACTTGCAACATAATGACATACCATGCCACATACATGTACTGACATACCATGCCACATACTGACATACCATGTCACATACTGACACACCTTGGCATATTATGATACACCTTGCCACATACAGACATACCTTGCCACATTCTGACAAATACTGACACAACTTGCCATATAATCAAACACCTTGCCACATACTGACATACCTTGCCACATACTGACATACCTTTCCATATACTGACATACCTTGTCTCATACTGACACACCTTGCCACATACTGACATACCTTGCCTCATTCTTACAAATTAGGTCACATACTGACACACCTTGCCATATAATGATACACCTTGCCACATTCTGACAAACTGCCATATAATGATATACCTTGCCACATACTGACATACATGTACCTTGCCACATCTGTATAAAGCTTTGGTATTGTTTGGTTGCAGTTTCAGGACCTCTTCACAGGACTTTATAGCTGCATCATGAGCTGTTAACTACAAATATAAACAATCATCAAATATTCTGAAGAAAGATTTCATGCAATAACAAAAAGGTTGAAACTTTTGTTGCTCTGTGGCCCAGTTGTTCAAAATAAACAACATTG
This sequence comes from Rugalucina vietnamica, assembly GCA_964017185.1. NCBI lineage: Eukaryota > Metazoa > Mollusca > Bivalvia > Lucinida > Lucinidae > Rugalucina > Rugalucina vietnamica. The sequence goes on along the minus strand of OZ024876.1, from coordinate 11,188,214 downwards.
CTACTTTAAGATTCTTCCAAAGATGCATATTAAAAGACAATGTTATATTTTGTTGATAAAATGTGAGAATCCTATGCACTGAAAAGGATTCTCACACTTTTTCAACACAAAATAACAGTGTATTTGCTTATGTAGTCGGCATTTACTTATTGAGCTGAGGTCTTAATAAAGGTCGTCGTTAAGACCTCAACTCAATAAGTAAATGCCAACTACATAAGCAAATACACTGTTATTTTAGCTAACAAAGTTTTATCTGATCTGAGGGTCAAGAGAAGCCCTTGATTAAACTCCTAAGACCCCTAGATTAAAAGACTAGGAACAGATATCAACTTGGTCAATTCAGCTCACTTCATATCCAGTAGCACAACTGACAGTATTTGTGTAATATGTGAGCCTCATCACGAGAAACCCGGATTTTTGCCTATGCGAAAAACAAAGGCACAGATCAGCTTTGCAGTGACTGCACCGCATGTAGCCATCTTCTATAGCTGCACAGGCTGGTTTGTGTCAGACCTGTTTGAAGATCCCGTAGACCCGTTTTCTTGCATCGAAGCTCATATGTTGAACATATGCAATGATTAAAAGAACTACTACCAAAATCTTACTTTATTTTGGCACGCGGCTGTGTTACACAGTAGTTTTACTCTTAGTTCTAACAATTCTTGCAATATTTCAGGTTTATCACTGTAACCATTCTCTGGATCTATAATCTGTAAACCCCTGAAAAAGGACAAATTTTACAAATAAATTATATAGAAAACATGAACTTCTTCAAAGTTTATGATGAATACTATGCATTTACAAAGAAAACTACTCATCTGATTGGATAAATTTAGGAGATATCTGTATTCAAACTTTTCATTTGGGGCGGTATATCATTGGATGAAATGTGCATTGCGAAGGAAATTTTGTTTTAAACACACACACAAAAACAGAGCAATACCACCACCAATGAAAACTTTGAATATTGTTATCCCCATTCTTATATACTTTTAAACTGTACTTATTTGCAGAAGAAAGCGTAAGAAAACAAAACCATATTTTCTTGAAAAGGATCATTTTGATGGAATTTTCAGTGATATAGATAATGGGTATTTAGAGGTAACAAACAATCAACCAAAAATTAGATATATGTAGCATGTTTCATTATGGTTTTTCATATCGCAATTCTGTAGGTGCCTGTTATGTGTGTCAACAGCTATCGTATGGCACTAAAAGATTTTGAATATGTCTATACACTCGATAGAAAACGGCAATTTACGTCAAAAAATAAAGACGACGCCACGAACAAGAAATAACCTTCGAAGGAGGTATAAAGTTTTCTGGTTTCATTACGAAAACTTGCCCATGCAATAAAAAGAGATTTTTTTTCACCTGTAAAAATTGAAAATTTCGTCAGAAAAAAATTGATATTTTTCTTATTTTTGCTCAAAACATAGATTGTGGGTACATGTTCTAACGTGTACACACAATCTATGTTTTGGAGCAAAAATAAGAAAAATAGGTATACCCCTGCAAACCCCAGTTTTACTATATAAAAGTGGGGTTTAAGGGGGTATACATTGCACGGACATGTTTTCGTGATGGTTTTTGTCTACCTCATAACTCTCAAACATCGGCAACAGTTTGGAAACATTTTGCAAGATAATTAAAGTTATCATAACCCTCTAGCTATGGAAATTGGGGAAACCTAATTTTGTTCGTGGCTACGGAACAAGCGTAAGTCTTAACATGGCAAATAATTATGTCCACATATATACACATTTTGACTTACTTTGTATAGGAATTCAATGCAAGAGAATACTCTGATCTACGGTATAAAAAGTTGCCTCTCTCTCTCTTCACATCTCTGTAAATAAAATGGAGAAAATTATATTTTCTAGCAAAATTAATATTGTATTTGCTTCTGAAGTCAATATGTAGTTTACAAATTCAGGGCTTAACGGCAGCGTTAAGCTAATAAAGTTTCGAACAGCTGGGCCCAGGTCCTTTGGACTTAACACATTAGGCACAACATAGTCTTCAGCCTTGCCACAGTAAGTCTTTGTCACCAGTTTGTCCTGAAAAATTGTCAAGATACCTCGGTCTTATTGAAGAACTGGAGAAGATAGGTATTGTACCTGCTACCCCTTGTTTACAAGGTGTGTGGCTTAACCAATGCACCACAGAGGCTTCTTTGCTGGACAATAGTTTACTTAGCAGACAGTTTTATATTTACATTGAATCTCAATTTTTGCCAGACATCTGCCTGACATTTGTCTACAAAGTGAAATTTTCTGCGCGTCGCAATGAGTTTTTGCTGTTTTTTTGCGCAACTTTCATGTAGATTGCTCCTGATGTTGACACCGTATTAGGGGCAATCGAGAACAACCAATCTAATAAGCAAAAAGAGTTCTAGATTGCCATAAAAAGGTGTTTTGGATTGCCAAAATGACGATGTAGAACATAAATTGAATGTTCTTGATTGCCAATATGTGCTTTTTGGCAATCAGGAATGCAGTTTTGTATAAAATCACGTTCCTCATTGTGTAACCTGTGAAATTTACGCCTTACTGATCAATTCCTCATTGTGTAACCTGTGAAACTTTTGCCTTACTGATCAATTCCTCATTGTGTAACCTGTGAAACTTTTGCCTTACTGATCAATTCCTCATTGTGTAACCTGTGAAACTTACGCCTTACTGATCAATTCCTCATTGTGTAACCTGTGAAACTTACGCCTTACTGATCAATTCCTCATTGTGTAACCTATGAAACTTAAGCCTCACTGATCAATTCCTCAATGTGTAACCTGTGAAACTTACTCCTTACTGATAAATTCTTCATTTGTATTCTGTGAATCTTACGCCTTACTGATCAATTCCTCATAGTGAAACACTCCTTACTGATCAATTCCTCATTTGTAACCTGTGAAACTTACGCCCTACTGATCAATTCCTAATCAATTCCTCATTTGTAACCTGTCAATCGTACGCCTTACTGATCAATCTGTGATACTTACGCCTTACTGATCAATTCCTCATTGTGTAACCTGTGAAACTTACGCCTTACTGATCAATTCCTCATTGTGTAACCTGTGAAACTTACGCCTTACTGATCAATTCCTCACTGTGTAACCTGTGAAACTTACGCCTTACTGATCAATTCCTCATTGTGTAACCTGTGAAACTTACGCCACACTGACCAATTCCTCATTGTGTAACCTGTGAAACGTACGCCTTACTGATCAATTCCTCATTGTGTAACCTGTGAAACTTACGCCTTACTGATCCTGTCACTAACTTCCATACTTGAATAATCTGGAGCCGGATCAACTTGTAAAAGTTCTACAAAAATCATCAGGTCTGCTCTCGGAGGTATATCTGGTTTTCTGAAAAACAGTAGCAAATAACTGCAACAAGACATCAGGAAAACATGTCCTTGCAATCTATGTCCAAACATAGATTGTGGGTACTCTTTAGAACCACCTCGCCAAGGCAGTTCTAATGTGTACCAACAATCTGTGTTTTGAGCAAACATATTCAAAATATCAATATTTTTAATGAGATTTTCAATTTTTACAGCTGAAAAAAAATCTCCACATATTGAATGAGCAAGTTTTCGTAATGAGATTTTTACATATGCAAAAGCAAAAATGCAGATCAGCACTTTTGTTTGCTTCTTCTGTGACTTTACAAACCTTTTTTAAGGGCCATGATCTAAAAAAAAACATTGTAGTACTCTAGTCACCAATGCTATAGGTACATGCCAAGTTTTGTAGAAATTGGTCCTGCGATTCCAGAGAAGAATATTTTTCTAGTTTTTTTTACCATATATGGGTAATTGAGCATGGCTGCCATCTTGGTCATGTGACCTGAATTATGTATCAACACATTGGTTCCCATTTCCTACAGATGCTTCATGCAAAAATTAGACTTAAAGATCTTTGAATATTTCAGTAATGGGGCGAGGGCAGACTAACCCCTGGGGTATCTTCAGTCCATTTGAATATTTCCTACAAGTTTTACCCTTCAAATAACATTCTAACTGTTCTGCCATTCAAATACATAGACAACCTATGGTGACCTTGCAGTAAAATAGGTCAAGGTCATCCCAGGGTCATGATTTATAAACACATTGAAGTACTCTAGTCACCAATGCTACATGCCAAGTTTTTTTGTTTTTTTTTTTTTTTTAAGGTTTTGACCATTTATAGGCATGGCGACCATCTTGGTCATGTGACCTGGATTATTTATAAGCACATTGGGTTCCCCTTCTTATAGATGACTCATGTAAAATTTGGCTGTGACTGCCAAGCGGTGTCAGAGATGAAGATCTCTGAAAATGTTGGACGATGGACGGTTGGACCCCGATGACACCTGATGCCTTCCTATCCTATATGCTCACCTGTGAGCCGTCGACTCAGGTGAGCTATAAACCTAATAATAATGATGTCTACGTTAAGAAAATACAGATTTATAGGTGAATACATTTTCTTTTCAAAAATAAATTCTGGTTGCACAATAAGAACTACATGTACATGTAATTTGTGGGTACTCTTGCGGAGAACTATATTTTGCATTTTTTTTTTTTTTTTTTTTACCTTCCTATTTCTCCCCAGGCATATTTATACCCAGTGGCTATCACAGCTTCTTCATGTAGTTCCATTAATGCTACACAGAGGTCCAGTGCTGAAAATAGGGAGAAAACACACTTTATTTCATTTAATATATTTGAGCCTTTGCATGAGAAAACCAAAAATTTGGAGTTCCGACCAGGTCCAAAACAAACCGGGCTGTACAGTCACAGAAGCAGGCTACAAGCTTGAAATTTCCAATTTACAAAGAAGACGGATTGTACTATCAACGCAGCAAAAACAAAGATGCTGATCAGCTGTGTAGTTACTGCATATTTTTCTAAACAGAGTTTAATGTTTGGCCTCAAATAAGATTCATACCAGATTTTGGATAGGCTCTCTTCAAATAAGCAAACTATTTTTTTTTCTACAAAAAAGGCGGTTACCGAGAAGCCGGTCTGCGCCTTTGTTTTTCCCATAACTATGCAAATTGTTGGTTTTGCACAGGTGTGTGAGGCTATACAGCCACTGTAGTTAGGAAGTTTTGTTTGCTTGTTTGAGTTGGTGCTTTAAGTCTAAGGCAAATGGCTGGGGTTATGCAAGGACTGTCATAACCCAACCACACTGTTCCTGGGTAAGCCTCACAGGAAAAGATAACCGGTAGTGAGTACTGTATACCAGAGGACCAATGGTCCTGTAAACGCTCACCTGAGATCTGTTGTACGTATATACCAATAAACAGGTTTGCATATTATGGAAAAAAGCCCCAGTAAAGGGGCAGATGATTCCCTGGTGTCCATTATTTTTCTTCATAATAATCAATATCCTGTCCATTTGCAAATTTCCTGCAAGTCTTTCCCTTCAACCGACATATAACAGTTATCCCCATTCAAAGGCATAGGCAACCTATGTTGACCTTGTCGTAAAATAGGTCAAGGTCATCACAGGGTCATGATTTATATATACATTGTTGTACTTAAGCCATTGATGTTTCGTGCCAAGTTTTGTTGAAATCGGTCTACCGGTTCCAGAGAAGAAGATTTTTGAAGGGTTTTTACCATATATGGGCATGGCGGCCATCTTGGTCATGTGACCTGGATCATTTATATATACATTGGTTCCCTCATTCTATAAATGCTTCACATAAAATTTGGCTTTGATTGGCCAAGTGGTTTCAGAGAAGAAGATGTTGGAATATTTTGGTAATTTACATGTATATTGCCCCGGGGTGGGGGCATATGAGCCCCTTGGGTCCATTTTTTTTTCAGAATCATTAATATTCAGTCAAACTACCCATTCCTGCAAGATTTTCACCTCAAATTACTTTTTAAAAGTTTTCCCCGTTCAAATGCATAGGCGACCTATGTTGACCTTGCCATAAAAAAAGGTCAAGGTCATCACAGGGTCATGATTTATTATACACATTGTAGTACTTGAGCCATCAATGCTCCATGCCAAGTTTCTTTGAAAATTTTCAACTGTTACAACTTAAGAAATATCTGTATATTACATGGGCGTGTTTTCGTAATGTTTTTTTGAGAAATGTACCTTGTAAAACATCCCCATCACCGAGAACAAATGTGTAACTATCGTGAACATCAACCTCTGTCTCGTCCAAGAGAACGGACTTTGTCTTTATAGTTACTACACTCCCCATCTGTGGCCGTGTTGATCGACCCTCACCCACCTTTTTCACCTAAGAAACGAAACAATGAGTCGTTCCATGAGATATCATGTCTAGACAGGCTGAGCCTTCACATGAGAAAACCAACAGTGAGTTTCAGACAAGGTCAAACATAAACCAGCCTGTACAGTCACAGAAGCAGGCTGGAAGCTTGAAATTTTGGATTTAAGAAGAAAAGGGATTGTACTATCTGTGTAGCGGAAACAAAAGGCGGTTACCGAGAAGCCGGTCTGCGCCTTTGTTTTTCCCATAACTATGCAAATTGTTGGTTTTGCACAAGTGTGTGAGGCTATACAGCCACTGTAGTTAGGAAGTTTTGTTTGCTTGTTTGAGTTGGTGCTTTAAGTCTAAGGTAAATGGCTGGGGTTATGCAAGGACTGTCATAACCCAACCACACTGTTCCTGGGTAAGCCTCACAGTAAAAGATAACCGGTAGTGAGTACTGTATAAAAGTACATGTATACGGCAGAACGGTCTAAATTCCGGGCAATTCGAAATTCGGTGTAATTCATGTTTCTCACAGTTTCTCTCTCTGTGTAATTTCTCATCTCCCCCCTCCCCTGAGCATGAAAAAAGTTTTATAACCTCGGGACCTGGTAATACCTTTTTCCTGAGCAGCGAGTTGCCGAGTACATCCTCCCATTCATCGTCTCCCTCTGTCTTCCCCTCGGTCTTACTAGTATCACCAGAGCCATCTGCTCCAAGATCGGTTTTATCACTCACAGTCTCAGGACTTTCAGCAGTCACATCACTAGTATTCTCCCTTGCAGCCAAGTCACCGGCGCCTGCTACATGTATGTCTTTAGCTCTCTCAGTTTCATTCATCCCTGCATTAGTAGCGCCACCTGCATTATCTTCCCTTGGGACATCAGACATAGATACAACAACAATATCATCCTCATTATCACCCTTTGAATCTCCTGCAGCTTCAGAATGGTCTCCCTTGGATGGTTCTACATTGTTTGTGGTTTGTTTCAATTCACCACCTGCATCACTCATGGCGGCTGATGCCATTTGGAAATTGCTTATACTGTGTCAAACAGCCTGACAATAGAAAAGAGAATAATGAGCCGCCTCGTGGGAAAACCAACAATGTGGTTTCCGAACAGGTCTGACACAAACCAGCCTGTGCAGTCACAGAAGATGGCTAGAGGCTTGAAATTTTTGATTTAGAAAGTAGAGGAATTGTACTATCCATGTTACGAAAACAAAGGCGCTGATCAGCAGCTGATCTGCGCCTTTGTTTTCGCATATGCAGATTGTTGGTTTTCCCATGGGGCGGCTCTAATGTTACAAAACATGCTTTTGAGATATTTGAGCCGCCTCATGAGAAAACCAACATTTTGCACATGCGAAAACAAAGGTATAGATCAGCTTTTAAGTACAATTCCTCTGCTTTCTAAATCCAAAATTTCCAGCCTCTAGCCATCTTTTATGCTTGTACAGCTCCGTTTGTGTTGGACTTGTTCGGAAACCACATTCTTGGTTTTCTCATGATGTAGCTCATTTGTACAAACGACAGAGAAGAATCTATCAACCATGCAGTAACTGATAGAGATATATTGGTGATTGTTTTTGCTACGAGGATAAAACAAACAGTGCTTTTCTACCTCAACTTTCAAGCCTTTTCCCTCGATTTCTATACTGACTCTGTAGCAAAAAAGCACTGCAGCTGGTTGCTTGACCTGGTCAGAAACTCATAACTTTCGTAGTTGTCATTACACAAGACGCAGGAAGATTTGGTCAGGAGGCTTTTTACCTGCCTTGCAGAAAATGCCACTTGTCTGTTTAAACGAATCTGCAGATAATCTGATATAGTATTAAAGCAGCATTATTAGAACATGTGCTGTCAAAAAGAAATAGGCTGAAAATTCAATGAATTGACACGTTAGAGTTCAGTAAGATGGATAAAAGATGATAGCTCAGGCCTAAAAAAATGTCATGTTTCTGATTTCCCGACCAGGGCCGACCTACTGGTCTTATCTTTTTTTTTGGACTCCTAAGAAGAGAAAAAAACAAACAAGTAGCCCAAGGGCAACGATCGCTCACCTGAGAGTCAACAAGTACAGTCACTGGACAAAGTTTTTTTTTTTTTTTTTTTTTTTTTTAATCTGATCAAAATTGAAGATGCTGGAGGGGCCACAACACTAAAAATAGATTTTTCAAACATTCAAGGGCAGCTAACGCTGCAGTCCAGGGTCAAATCTGGCTCAAATTCGATCTCATCCAAGATGTTATGGTTATCCTTGTTTCTTTCAAGAATGAAGAAGATCTGATCAAAGTTGAAGGCACTAGAGTGGCCACAATACAAAATGAAAATATTGATTTTTCAAACACTCAAGGGCAGATAACTCTGCAGTGACCAGTCAGAAGTCGGATCTGGTTGAAATTCGAACTCATACGAGATATTGTAGTTATCCTTGTTACCTGCAAGAATGAAGAAGATCCACTGAAAAACAAAGATGCTAGATTGGCCACAACACAAAATATTGATTTTTCAAACACTCAAGGGCAGATAACTCCGCAGTCAGATGTCGGATCTGGTCGAAATTTGAACTCATCCAAGATGTTATGGATGTCCTTGTTACTTCCAAGAATAAAGAAGATCCGAATAAAAATGAAGGCGCAAGAGTGGCCACAACACTAAATATTGATTTTTCACACAGTCAAGGGCAGATAACTCTGCAGTCAAGAGTCAGATCTGGCTGGAATTCGAACTCATCCGAGATGTTATGGCTATCCTTGTTACTTCCAAGTATGAAGAAGATCCAATCAAAATTGAAAGCGCTAGAGTGGCCACAACACTAAATATTAATTTTTCAAACACTCAAAGGCAGATTTATAACTCCGCGGTCAGAGGTCAAATCTGGTCGAAATTCGAACTCATCCGAGATGTTACGAATGTCCTTGTTACTTCCAAGAATAAAGAAGATCCGAATAAAAATGAAGGCGCTAGAGTGGCCACAACACTAAATATTGATTTTTCACACAGTCAAGGGCAGATAACTCCGCAGTCAAGGGTTGAATCTGGCTGAAATTCAAACTCATCCGAGATGTTATGGCTATCCTTGTTACTTCCAAGTATGAAGAAGATCCGATCAAAATTGAAGGCGCTAGAGTGGCCACAACACAAAATAATGATCTTTCAAACACTCAAGGGCAGCTAACTCCACAGTTAGAGGTCGGATCTGGCTGAAATTCGAACCCATCTGAGATATTATGGTTGTCCTTGTTACCTGCAAGAATGAAGAATATCCAATGAAAAACAAGTAGCCCAAGGGCAATGATCGCTCACCTGAGAGTCAACAAGTACAGTTACTGGACAAAGTGTTTTTGTTTTTTGTTTTCGTTTTTTTTTTTTTTTTTTTTTTTTTTTTTTTTTGGAAAATCTGATCAAAATTGAAGATGCTAGAGTGGCCACAAAACTAAAAATTGATTTTTCAAACATTCAAGGGCAGCTAACGCCGCAGTCCAGGGTCGAATCTGGCTCAAATTCGAACTCATCCAAGATGTTATGGTTATCCTTATTTCTTCCAAGAATGAACAAGCAAATTCAAAGAATTTATGTCCCCCGCCTGTGTTTATATAATAGTGCTAATAAACTGAAGGAGGAGTTGCACACACAAGGTAGCCACCATCCATTCACTTGCATTGTCAAAATGTCCGAAAAATTGACTAAGTTAAAATTGCGAAAAAAAGTGTCAAAAATTACTCTGAGGATTATATCCAAATCACATGCACATCTTCAAAGCATGGTCAAGACATCTGTAAAGTTTCAAAAGAATCAGAATAAAACTGTAGGAGGAGTTGCGCCCACAAGGTAGCCACCATCCATTCACTTGCATTGTCAAAATGTCCGAAAAATTGACTAAGTTAAAATTGCAAAAAAAGTGTCAAAAATTAATCTTAGGATAATATCCAAATCACATGCACATCTTCAAAACATGGTCAAGACATCTCAGGTGAGCCAATAAAGGCGCTAGAGTGGCCACAACATTTTTCTCAGGTATACGAACAAAACACCCCACCGACATAACCCCCCACGTCCATTTTGTTATACGTGGACAAAAACCACCACGTTTTTTTGAAGGCTGACAAAACACCCCACACCCAATAGTATAACGTGGACAAAACACCCCATGCAGATTTCAAAATTAGGACAAAACACCCCTCATGTTTTTCTTAGTTCCCCATATGACATGACTGAAAATTGATGGCTGGAATATTTAGCCCTAACCAAAACTTATCTTTTTCTTTATCAAAGATAATATTTAATGTCTTATAACTCACCATATAACATGACTGAAAATTGATGACTTGGACAAGAAACCATAACGGTACCAAATTAGATTTCAATATTAAAAGTATGTCTTATGTTTTAGCTCCCCATATAACGTAACAGAATTGATGACTTGGACATAAAACCATGTCCAAATTTTATGTATTTCTTTATCAAAGTTAATGAAGCTTATTTAGATTTAAACTTTTTTTCAGATCTGGTTGTGGTAATGTTTCTCAAGTTTCTCAAGTTTATTTGATACTCTCAGTACATGATAATCATGCAATATGAGGTAAATACATACAATAGCAAAACAATTTGGAACTCAGGCTGTACGTACATTAAACAATGACAATAGTGGTATACAAAAAGTTAGACAAAAGTTGAGTAAAGAATAAATAAATAAATAAATAAATAAATAAATAAATAAATAAATAAATAAATAAATAAATAAATAAATAAATAAATAAACCAGTGCTTATCCAGGAGCTCTTTTAAAATAATCCAGAATAATACCTAAAATGTGTATATGGACTGTTACAAAAATAATAACACATTTCAAATCATTTTAATCAGACAAACAAGCAATTAATAATTTGACTTCAATGGAAAAACAACCATTTTAGTACAGACAGATTGAAAAGGAGTTTGAGTTAATTGAATGATTAGATAATTCAATCACCTTAATAGCACTCAATTAGCACAATATAATTTCTTAAACAATCAAAATTAAAATACATGCATTTGATTTAGTAAGTGATAATTGGAATGACATCAAAGAAAATGCCCATTCATCTACATAGAATTGAAAGAAGGAAAAAGAAGTGATAATACAAAATACCAGAAAATGCATGTTGTTTGCATTAGGATGCTTCTGTCTGCTTCCATCTGCTTATGAGGGGGGTTTTGTCCTAATTTTAAAATCCGCATGGGGTGTTTTGTCCACGTTATACTATTGGGGGTGGGGTGTTTTGTCAGCCTTCAAAAAAACATGTGGTGGTTTTTGTCCACATATACCAAAATGGACGTGGGGTGTTTTGTCCGGGTTACGGGACGTTTCGCGCAAAAACCAGTTCCTCCCTGGGACGATTCGACCGGGACGATTCGCGCAAAAAATCGAACGGGACGGTTCGCGCAAAAAAACTGGGACGATTCGCTCAAAATCAAATTTAGAGGTCGATTCACCCATTTTTGTAATATATATAAATAATAAGTGTTTTGCTTTGCAAATGAGGTTGATTTCAATCTCTCTCTACGCTTGTGAATGTGGGAAGCGATTCAACACTGTGCCACATATTTGTTGATTATTATATAAATTTGTTATGAGCAAAAATCATGCATACACACGGGTGTGAATTTGTCTTCTTTTTTTTTTCTTTCTTTTTTTTTTTTTTTTTTTTTTTTTTTTAAATACATGTGTTGTGTGTTCAAAAAGATGCAAAAGACCACAGCAGGTCCTGAGTTGGGATTGAGGTGGGGGATGGCAACACCGTGGATGCGGGTATGTTCAGTTTTAATTTTCGTGTTGTGTCTTTGAGCAAGCATATTTCAATTGAAATAGTGATTGGGATGTTACTCAAACAAACAAATTAGTCGACGTTTGTAGTGATTGTTTTGATTTGAATGTGAGCTTTAACGTATGTAATTAAATTATTGGCATCATTAAAAATAAACATGTCAGATGTTTGACTTTCTCTTTGTTAAATTAAATTGTTTTGCTCACAATGGTGATATGCGTTAACATCTTATTTTGTTTACTCGTTTGATCACAAAACAACTAGTGGCCAATTCAAAATTAACGACATAATAATTAATGCAACTATCGTCATTACACCCATTTTAATAAATATTATATATATTTATATTTTCTTTCTTCCTTCCTTCCTTTCTTCCTTCCTTTCTTTCTTTCTTTCTTTCACCAGGAATCACAAACCACATGTATAAATAAATAAAAAAAAAACAAAAAAAACAAAAAAAAAAACACATTTGTGATTTATGCAATACGGAGGCCGAGAATGAAACAGAGATTAGTGCCTCCCCCAGTGCCCCCCCCCCCCCCCCCCCCCCCCCCGAACGTGCATGCATGTTCCATTTTTATTTCTAATTATGAATTTCGTATTTATTACCAATCTTCAATTTCAAAACAGCAAAACAACGACTTGTTACTTTATACACGGGTAAATTATAATGTACGTGTATATGAACATACATGTTCATTGTTTCATGGCTAGCCTTGATAAATTATTGGACCCCCCCCACACGTGTAATATTATTTAAATATTTAATAAAAGATATAAATCTTTTAATAATATGGATTTTTGTTCTTTCTTTTAAAGAAAACGTTGAAATTATCACTGAAAAATACATTTGCGCGAACAGTCCCATGGGTGAATCGTCCCCTTAATTTTGGAAAAAAATAAGAAGAAAACATATTGCTCAGAAAAATCAAAGATAAAAAATATATTTCCAATATGTCCATAATTAGTTTTACATATCCATTGCATTTAATTGATAAATTTTGATAAATAAAACCTTGAAATCAATTTTTGAAAAAATGCGCAAATCGTCCCGGGAGGAAACGTCCCGTTCGAAAAAAAATTTTTGCGCGAACCGTCCCGGGAGGAACTGGTTTTTGCGCGAAACGTCCCGGAGCCTTTTGTCCGTGGGGTGTTTTGTCCTACACTCTTTTTCTCATTATAAGTCTATGGGGATTTTTCCAGACGCTCAAGGGCAGCTAACTCCGCAATCTGAGATCAAACCTGGCCGAAATTCGAACTCATCCGAGATGTTATGGTTGTCCTTGTTACCTGCAAGAATGAAGAAGATCCATTCAATAAGAGCTGTCGCAGGACAGCGTAGCTCGCCTGACTTGTGCTTTGCCACTACATCTGTTAAAATCTATGACCCATGACCTTGACCTCAAGGTCACTCAGGTGGGTCATGATGGTACTGCGTAAAACTTCAGACCAATATCTAGCAACATGCAAAGTATCAACTCAATCCATCAATATGGTCAAGAGATATAGACTTACAAAAACATTAACCAAAAACTTAAACACAAAATTTCCAAGTCTGTGACCTTGACCCCAAGGTCATCCAGGGTGGGTCATGATAGTACTGCGTAAAACTTCAGACCAATATCTAGCAACATGCAAAGTATCAACTCAATCCATCAATACGGTCAAGAGATATAGACTTACAAAAACATTAACAAAAAACTTAAACACAAAATTTCTAAGTCCGTGACCTTGACCTCAAGGTCACCCAGGGTGGGTCATGATGGTACTGCGTAAAACTTCAGACCGATATCTAGCAACATGCAAAGTATCAACTCAATCCATCAATATGGTCAAGAGATATAGACTTACAAAAACATTAACCAAAAACTTAAATACAAAATTTCTAAGTCTGTGACCTTGACCTCAAGGTCACCCAGGGTGGGTCATGATGGTACTGCGTAAAACTTCAGACCAATATCTAGCAACATGCAAAGTATCAACTTGATCCATCAACATGGTCAAGAGATATAGACTTTTAAAAAACTTTAACCAAAAACTTAAACACAAAATTTCTAAGTCTGTGACCTTGACCTCAAGGTCACCCAGGGTGGGTCATGATGGTGCTGTGTAAAACTTCAGACCGATATCTAGCAACATGCAAAGTATCAACTTGATCCATCAACATGGTCAAGAGATATAGACTTATAAAAAACTTTAACCAAAAACTTAAACACAAAATTTCTAAGTCTGTGACCTTGACCTCAAGGTCACCCAGGGTGGGTCATGATGGTACTGCGTAAAACTTCAGACCAATATCTAGCAACATGCAAAGTATCAACTTGATCCATCAACATGGTCAAGAGATATAGACTTTTAAAAAACTTTAACCGAAAGTGTGACGCGGACGCACACGTAAACGTAAACGTAAACGCGCACGACCGAGGTGACTACAATAGCTCTATGCACTTCGTGCAGGCGAGCTAAAAATGAAGTCGCTAGAGTGGCCACAACATTTTCCCCATTATAACTCAATGGGAGCTATCTGTTGCTACGGAAACCAGAGTTCCAATCCGACCTGCTTAAAAACCTATGGCAGGCAATCCCCCACCCTAATGCTGCTTCATGTAAAATCTGACTGCAATCGGCCTGCTAGTCTCAGAGATATTAAAGATTGAAAGTGTGAACGCATGGACGCATGCACGGACGGACGGCGGCTCGACTACCATACTATAAGCTCACCTTGTGAGCCTTCGGCTCAGGTGAGCTAAAAACAAGAACACTGCTGAGGTCGATATCGCACCTACATAGGGCAAAATAATTAAAAACATGAATTATAGGTCGAGGGCACCAGGTAAAGTTGTGCGCTTAAAGGGTATGTCAAGGACAATAAAGTACATGTATTATGCAAGGTTTCACATTCGAAGCTACCTTAGGTGCAGAGAAAATCAAACTTTGACATAAAAATTATATAGTTGATGGACCGAGAAATATAGGTCAAGGGCACCTGATCATGATGCATGCTTGTCACTTGAAGGGTATGTCAAGGACAATTAGTATGCAAGGTTTCACACTCACAGGTATCAATGATGCAGAGAAAAACAAACTTTGACCTAAAAATTAACTAAGTCAATGGACCATGAAATATAGTTCAAGGGCACTGGGTCAAGGTGCATGCTTGAAGGGTATATCAAGGACAATTACTATGCAAGGTTTCACACTCACGGCTATCACTGATGCAGAGAAAACCAAACTTTGAAGTAATTTTAACGTAAAATTAACAAAGTCAATGGACCGTGAAATATAGGGCAAGGACACCGAGTCAAGGTGCGTGCTGGAAGGGTATGTTCTTATGAATATGAAAATTCATAACTATGAGATGAAGCATAGTTTGAAACAAATTCCACATCCCTGATGGGATTAGAAACCGGACCGCCGGGGTAAAAATCAAATGCTCTAACCACTGAGCCAACTGTCTGACACACAGGGTTGGGACGAGTCTTGTTCAGCCGACAAATGCTGGAAGATTCTGGCATGGCAAATACTCCGAAACTCACCTATATGGCGAATACTGGCATTTATGGATAAAAGTATGCTTAAAAATGCAAACTGCGAACATTCAAGGTTTGGGCTAGTGTGTTTCTTTTAAAATAGGACATGTTATTTTAACCAAAAGTTTAGCTACATGTTGTACTTTTCTATTTGAGATTTTGTTTATGATTGTATTAGTTCCTGGTAATTGCTTGTTGAAGTTGTCGTTTTCTTTTTCAAAAGGATTCAGAATTACATTATGAAAACATGCCCATGCAATTTTTAAAGTTGTAAAAAATGAAAATTTTCACTAGAAAAATTTCGTTATTTTACTTATTTTTGCTAAAAACATAGGTTTTGGGTACACGTTAGAACCGCCTCAACGTTGAGGCGGTTCTAACGAATACCCACAATCTATGTTTTGGAGCAAAAATAAGAAAAATAGGTATACCCCGGCAAACCCCAGTTTTACTATATAAAAGTGTGGTTTAGGGGGGTATCCATTGCACGGAGATGTTTTCCTGATGATATTTCCGTACCACTCATGTAATTAAAAAATTCAAGTTAACCCTTTATTTATTTTTGGAGTGTTTACACTCTGACATATACATATACAATGTATAATGCCTGTCTGAAATATGCCTTCAAATGCTGGATTATTCAGGCATATGCCAGCAAACCCCAGCGGCATGGAGTTTTTTCATAAATACCGGAATTTTCCCAACCTGCCAAGATGTCATTTTGTGACTAAAAACTGTGATAACTTTGAGACAGTATCATTTTATTTCTGGAAAATTTAACAAGTCACGTGACACGAGTCACACTTGAAATTATATCACTGCCTTAGCCTTAGAGTCACACGACCAAAAAGGTCACGATAGTCTTGGTTGACTTGACCTGAATTGAGTCGCCTACAAGGTTAACCCGAGTCTTCTCTCGCTGCAAACCCATAAAGGGTTTTAATAGCCGCCAGTCAAAAATAATCGAAGGCTAGTTAACAGTCAGGGACAAAACCTAAACAAGTTATAAAAAAAAATAACTGAAACAAGTTATTAATACACTTTAAATGATCTCCCTTTCCAAGATGTTAGAGTTCACTTTTCTTGGATACTTTTTTCAGATCAAAAAACCACTTATATAAGTTATGCTTTTATTAGTAATTATGACAATATTAACTTGAATAGGTTATTAGGACCATTACCCCACTTGTCTTTGAAGTACCTGCGTACAACTTTTTAGACTATGCGTACTAAGAAATTCTTTTGTAGTAGCTACATTAAAGTTACATCATCCTAGGAAAATTGTCTAGACATGTGCCAAAATTCTTGTAAGGTGGAAACAGATGTTTTAAAATCAGGGATTTTGCCATTCTGATGCCAAAAAAATGCATAAAAAACTGAAATTTTCAAAATCTTAATGGTATATACTAACTTTCAGCCATGTGAGTATAATGCTCTCATCTTGCTGCATCTCCCATTAACATTTTAATTATGTAAAACCCTGCATATTTCAATTAAATTAAGAAAAACTTCACAGATTTTGACTAATGCAGGGAAAATGAAAAATAACTTGTTTCAGTTATTTTTTTTATAACTTGTTTAGGTTTTGTCCCTGACTGGTTAATGTCAGAGCAATCTCGGATTACTACAAGGTCTGCGCCATACATGTGATATCTCCCGACTGATCATGAATCTCCCGATATTCTTGTCCCTTTTTCGCTGACCCGATATAGGAACGAAAAACCCGATGAAGAAAAAAATCCCATCACGTTTTTTCCCCAACTAACGATTTATGTATTTTTCCTGAAAAGACCGAGTAGTAGAGTGTTTACAGCACCTAACTAACAGTGAGCTTAGTAGAATGTTTACAGCACTTAACTACCAGTGAACTGACACAGTGTTATCATCATTAGGTGTCAGATTGAGGTGTTATGTGAAGGTTGAGCAATGTTGCGTAACATTGCGTCGATAAGTAGCTTTGTTTTCAAATCACTGATCCGAATAATCAACCTATGGAAACGGTGTATTAGAAAAACGGTGAATCAACGGGGGTTAATCGGAAAAATGTGAACCATCGGGCGAGGTGTCGGTGACACATCGGGATTTACAATGGCGACACGGTACGTAGTTTTAATTTTCTTTTTGTTTTGTTCCGACATGGCTGGGTGACGTTGTATGTCAAAATTCTGTTTGCTGCAGGAGCTGTAGAAATCATTATTGTTCTTTATTATGTAAACAGTTTGTAAATAAATATTCCAAGAAACGCGTGATTGTGCGCCCCATTTTAGAGGGCATGCCTTTCAAGGTCACGAAAACACATTTTCGTTTGATTTTCTAGTAAAAGAAATGGACCAAGAAGGTCACGTTGGTATTTGCAAATGAATAATAGTATACTGGAAAATTCCCACAAAAAATAAAATCTCGCCAAGCATTGCAAAGGGATTTAATGCTAGGTGCATTTACATAATGTGAGGCATCGGGCAAGTTGTGTGAGACAACGGGGCGAATTTTGTGAGTCATCGGGCAATCAAAACTTATTGCATTAATTTCCGATTATAAACACTCTAGAGCTATTTTTGATCAAGGTAATTTCATATTCCGTGTCATCTTCGACCCGGTAATTTCATATTCCGCATCATCTTCGACCCTTTCTTGTTGGGAAATTAAAGTGCTAGACCGACAAGTGTAAAACGCTAGCGTTCACCTGAATCATTGCCAGTGCCAGACGCACTTGTGTGAAAATCGTTCCCAAACGGATTACCGTTTGTTGTTTAAAATATGTACATGTATATATATTCATTTTAAACTCAACAACTGTAGTAATTTTGTAAAGTCCAGTAATATTTTGAGCAATTACATAGCGTCATCACCAAATTGCAATTTTAGTTCCGATGAGCCGTCCGTTAACTGCGAACGACATCTGGAAATATTTTCGGAAATATTAGTTTGTTTCTTTGTTTGATTGGTGTTTTACTTCCCACTCAACAGCTGTCAGGTCATATGGAGAAGGGGCCTCGGTTTAAAGTCTCATCCGAAAGACTGGAGAAGCCCGGGATCGAACACACGACCCCTGATTTACAAGGCCAGTAGCTTGGCCACCATGCCACGGAGGCTTCTAAGGAAATATTAGTGATTGCCGTGAAACTACAAATTGCAGTTTTTCAAACATCACTCATATTTTAGAAAAATATGAAGCCTCATTGGCATGTATATAAACGGCCCATGCCAAAGGCGGCCGCAACGTCCATATATTGGTAAAATCCTTTAAAAATATTCTCCAGCACTCAAAGTTGTTCCATGATCTGAAAGTGGTTCAAGTCATAACCATGTTTTGACGTTGAATTGCGAATATCGAGATTGAATGGTGTTGTTGTGTAACGTCCTAGTCAATAATTTTTCATTGCCACCGCTTCCGGGGTAGTTGGCATATACTTTGGGGAGATTAAGTGTCACGTCCAAAGACACTACAAGATGATCATGGTGTTCGAATTCCTGACTTCTCGCTCTGGAGTCCGACGCGCTACCACATAGCCTCAGTTTACCAGGTATATTCTAGAGGACCAATGGCCATGAGAGCGCTCACCTGAAACTTTATATACTGTCTTATATGTCCTCGTTTATAGGCCCAGCGATTGGGTAGTAACACCCCAAGGGGAACTACTTTAAATTTATGAAAATAAACCTTCTGACTGATACGCATTTCTGCATTTTATGTTATTCGTATCAGCAGTGGATCTGTTTGTTTTTTTTTTCAGCCTGCTTGTGCGTTAGCCTCAAATTCTGTTAATTCGTGCTTGCAGTGATTTTTTGTTTAAAAATGTGACAATGTTAATGTCGGTCGTTAATCGTGACTTATTCCCTTTTAGGACTGACCATCTGACTTTCTTGATTATTAAAGGTTATTTCTTTACCTTTCTATCCTCACCGGTGGCACCGGGTTGTGTCCTTAAGCAACGTACATTAACTCTTCTTGTTAAATACCCGGGAAGCGGAGGCCCCGTCCAGACATGACTGAATTGTTGTTGACTGGGACGTAAAGCCTTAAATTCAAACAAACCAACTATGGTACAGCAAGGTCAAATTGGGCTAAATTTACCCCGCCGTATACCGCTGGATTCAATCAAATTCTTACAGCGCAGATTGATGCAGCGACACACGAAACCTGACAAAAATGGAGTTTACTGATTGGTAGTCAGATCGATTGAGCAACAACCTACAGTGAAAAGTTCATTGCTGTGTTGTAGGTTGTTGCCTAATTTATCCGGCTTCCAGTCAACACATTCCCTTTCGGCATGTGTCTTGTGATATTGCAACAATCTGCGCTGTAAGAATTTGGTTGCATCCGACAGTATATAGGGTGTATACATTTACATAGGACAAATGACAGATTTGGTAAAATTACGGTATATACATAAAAATGTGACCCAAAAGAAACGTCTTTGGGCTGCATGACCGAAGTAGCTGCCACGCCCGTAGCTCAACGAACGTTCATATATCGCATCACATCTATGTTATTCAGTGGATAAGGTCATGCCATAGTGAGTGACCTAGTGCACCATGTGGAGGCTATTCCACAGTAATGGAAACTGAAGCAAACCGGGAATCAACTTGAAATCATGAAAATGGCTGATAAGCAATTTGCTGAGACCTCTAAAAGTGCATATTTGGGCACAAATTAATCTGTGTCTGATGTTCCAACTGCACATACAAAAATATGGAAAGAACTATCACTATTTCTGATAAAATCACCATTTGCATTCAGCACTCCGAGTAACACAAGTAACTCGAGTAACATTGAATGCTGACACGAGTTAATGTTACGTCTACACCGGGCCACGTTCTCACTACGTCCTTACTACGTCCTAAAAATTAAGGACGTAGTGAGGACGTGGTACGGTCTTGTAGGACGTGGTAGGAACGTAGTAAGGACGTAGCGAGGTCTTGATGGACGCGGAGGTCTTGGTCAAATTTTGAACATGCTCAAAAGAAACGTGGCGAGGACGGGGTGGAATTAGAACGCAGTAAGGACGTATTAAGGACGTGGTAAGGACGTAGTAGGAACTTGTAGGACGTAGAAAGAACGTGGTACAAACGTAGTGCGGTCTTCGTGGACGCGATGCAAATTTGTTGCAGACCATCAAGACCTCGCTACACTTCTACTACGTCTTCTCTACGTCCTCGCTACGTCCATCAAGTTCTCGACAAGACCATACCACGCTTCTTGTACGTCCTTACCGCGTCCTAGAAGACTGCACTGCGTTCTTATCACGTCCTAGCGGTTCCTAACACGTCCTTAGTAGGTTCTTACCACGTTCACACCAGGTTCGAACTACGTCCTCCACGTTTTATTAATTTTGTTTCAATTGTCCCGTACCCTCAAGCAATTGCTTTCGCTTTTATTTAAATCATATCGAAATCGAAAACATGAACAGAGATGTACTCTTGCAACTTGCTCTCCTTCAATGACATCATGCCTTACTTGGTGCACAGGCTGCACTTGTGCTATTTCACAGAAGGAGAAATAGAAGGACAAGATCTTGTTGGCTTCAGCATGGGCATTACGACCGACTGCTAGCGGTGTTGAGGATAATATATACGACTGATTAATATACCGTATTCGTTCTAATTAGCGCACAGTGCGCTTAACTTTTCAAAATATCTTAAAGTTCGGGTAACAAAATAGCGTTCCAATGAGCGCACACTACGAATGTAAACAACCTATAGACTGATGAAATAACCTTGTTTAAATGGTCAATGGTGATGTCATACAAGTGTTCCAATCGTCGCGAAATATTGTTTGATCTTTTGAAGATAAGTTTTAATGTGGTATGAATGTGTAAAATTGTCAATAAAATGCCAGTATGCTAGTCGAGCAGTGTGCGCTTATGCGCATGTTTTTCAGAAACGACCAGGGTGTGCGCTTATTGGAGCATGTGCGCTAATTAGAACGAAAACGGTATTTACAGTTAGAACGTGCTGGAAACGTAGTTCGCGCGTGGTTTGAACTGCTTGGTCTTTGTGAGGACGTAGCAAGGACGTAGTAGAAACGGGATGAATTTGGTGAGCGCGTATTGAGGACGTAGTGGAAACGTGAAGGACGTAGTAAGGACGTGGTGCGGACGTTATAAGGACGTGGCGGGGACGTAGTAAGGACGTAGTGGGAACTTAGAAATCCGAAATTGTTTCATTTTGACCCCGTCCTCGCCACGTTCTGGAATTTTTAGAACGTGGTAAGGACGTGGTGAGAACGTGGTCCAGTGTAGACGTAACATAAGTGAGAGTTACAGTTATACGCAAGCACATGACGTAGATACGTATGCGCATTACTGTAATTCGTGCTGTTTGGCCTTGTTACTCGAGTTACTTTTTGCGATCTCGCCACGGCGAGAGCGCATATATAATTGAACAGGGCTGGAATCTTGTTGTAAATCGACCACACTTCCGGTCGTACTTGATTGGACAAGGCAGCTTCGATTGGGTCACACTAAATAGCGCATGCCGGCTCGGGTATGAAAGCTCACGTTGAACCGAGCTGTCAGAGTCTTTTCGGTCTGTGGTTATCGCCGTGAATTTATACGTGGTCATACAGTGAAATTAGTGCTGAGAGATCGCAAGCGTTTTGGAAACGCTTATACTTGTGTTACTCGGATAGTCATGTCGAAAATCCTCATTTTTCCCATGAGAAAATAAATGTCCAGTCGTGTGAACTGAGCAACAAAAGGAGACCGAACCTAAAGTTAACATCAATTAATACGTCAGGTATGCATTGTCCCGGTATATTGTAAAGCTAATCAAACTTGGAAACCTGTCGAAATGTCATGTTTTAAGAATCAGTTATTATTATTATTGATATTGTTATTATTATTATTATTATTATTATTATTATTGGCCTTAAAAGCCAATTATTTCACTCATTAACAAATCAGTAGGTGGGGCGAAAATAGGAGTACTCCAGGAAAAAGCACCTGACACACCTGCAAGCAGAACTTGACTTGTCCCACATGTGACCCGTGCGGGGCTCGAACCCTACACGGCGCTCGTGGGGATCGAACCCAGGACCTCTCGCTCCAGAGTGACAGTCCGACGCTCTACCGCATCAGCTACCGCGCTCTACTAGCGGGGGCTGTGACTGGTATCTTTGTCCCTAGATCTCACAAGAAACTGGCACCTCAGCGGTAGACATCAGAGGGGGCATTTCAGGCCCTGATAATTTAAGGAAAGAAGCTATCCCAATAGATACTGTTCCATGTTATTTCCAAAGATTGGACCTGCGTTTACTGTTATAATTTTCCCAGTCTTCAAATCGGCAACGGAAGAAATTTAAGAATTGGAGACAGTATCTTTTCCAATTATTTCTTACACGTTTTCATTTGCTTCAGCTTCATTTAACCAGCGAAAAATAAAACTATATTTATGCGAACAGTGCGATATGACGGACGCTGCGGACGAGGAACGTCCGAGTTCTCATCACTGCCGGTGATTAACGTGTGTTTATAGCATCCGTAATTGGGATAGATAGGATCCCACTCAAACTAAAAGTTAAAAAACAACAATCATGTACTGTCTAGAATGAAGAAAATAAAGTTTTATTCCATCAAAATTTGGTTGCTCCCCGGCGACACACACAACTTGCCCGGAGACTCACCAAATAATCAATCACCCGGCTGAATCTCGATTTTCCCAGTCTTTTTTACAAATTTTCTGAAGGTTGATAATCAGGAGCTTACTTTTCTATATTCACCAATCTGAATTAAGGTTGTTTACATTCGTAATTCGATGTAAGCATAAAAAATAAACAAAAAATACAACCGAAAGTCAACTGAAATGTTTGAGTAGTAAAATGGGGCGCACTGTGGCGATTAAACAAAATACATTTTCAACAATTTTAGGGTTTCCGGGGCTGCATCAAAGACCCTTACAGCTCCTGCAAGTGTTCGATTTGTTTTTATTTACTGCAGTATTTTAGCTTTCGCTTCAAAATAGAAGTAAACAAACAACATACCTTTTATCTAGTGCAAATCCCGATGTGTCACCGACACCTCGCCCGATGGTTCACATTTTTCCGATTAACCCCCGTTGATTCACCGTTTTTCTAATACACCGTTTCCATAGGTTGAATAATTCCCAAGCAGATTATTGCATTGTTTGACAAAACATGTTTTCACACTTATTTATTTTATCCAGTAAATGCACCATCCAAATGCTTCCCCAGAATCAGAATCAGAATAGTTTACTGGTGAAACGTCAAACTGACAATACTACACCAGGGGGGATGGGGCACATGTACTCCTACAGAAACTGTATCTGTCGTTCTCTATATAGTATATAAACACTGAATTTTTTTTTTTTGGGGGGGGGGGGGGGTCGGGGGGGGGGGGGGAGGGGGGGGGCTTTTTGCATAATATGCAGTCAGGAATAAAATACTGAAGTGTGCATATAATCTGATCATTTTGGGAATTCTGTCCTAAGAAAATGTTGCTTTGCCGCATTAAGGATGTTCGCTGCTAACATTTGACATTTTCGGAACTTCCGTTTTTTTTTTTTTGTTGAATATCTCGTAAACGGTTGCAGATATTTTCCCAATATTTTATATTTGAATACATATTGATGATATGCATTGAATGAGCCATAAAAATGGTCAATCTAAGGAACTTCATTTTTTTCACCCCATTTTCAGCTGCTTTTCAGAAAATTTTAGTTGTCAGTAAAATTTAGGGGGTAGGGTAGATTAAACTTGAATATTACACATCAACAAATTAATTGCGCGAGTTTGGTGTTTATTTTAGCAGCAGTATATATATACATGGTCTTCTAAGTCAGTCTTTCTGTCTTTGGTGTGCTAGTTTTAAAATTTTGGGTAGTTTTATAAACCAGAGGACCAATGGTCCTGTAAACGCTCACCTGAGATCTGCTGCATATACCCATAAACATGTTTGAATATTATCGTATTTAACTCCAGTGCAGGGGCAGATGAAGCACTTGGGGCATTTTCTTTTTTTAGAATCTTCAATATTCTGTCCATTTGCCAATTTCCTGCTGGCCTTTCCCTTCAAATGACATTTTAACAGTTTTCCCAATTCAAATGCATAGGCAACCCATGTTGGCCTTGCCATAAACTTGGTCAAGATCATCACAGGGTCATGATTTATATATACATTGGAGTACTTTAGCCATCGATGCTTCACCCCAAGTTTCCTTGAAATCAGTCTATTGGTTTCAGAGAAGAAGATTTTTGATGGGTTTTTACCATATATGGGCATGGTGGCCATCTTTGTCATGTGACCTAGATTATTTATATATACATTGATTCCCCCACTCTATAGATGCTTCACATAAAATTTGGCTTTGATTGGCCAAGCGGTTTCAGAGGAGAAGACGTTTGAATATTATGGCAATATACATGTATATTGCCCCGGGGTGGGGGCACATGAGCCCCTGGGGTCCATTTGTTTTTCAGAATCATTAATATTCAGTCCTACTTCCCATTTTCTGCAACACTTTCACTTTAAATGACATTTTGAAGTTTTCCCTATTCAAATGCATTGGTGACCTATGTTGACCTTGCCGTAAAATAGCTCAAGGTCATCACAGGGTCAGGATTTATATATACATTGTAGTGCTTGAGCCATCGATGCTTCATGCCAAGTTTTGTTGAAATCGGTCCATCGGTTCTGGAGAAGAAGATTTTTGAAGGGTTTTTACCATGTATGGGCATGGCGGCCATCTTGGTCATGTGACCTGGATTTCTTATATACACATTGGTTCCCCCTTCCTATTGATGCTTCACATAAAATTTGGTTTTGATTGGCCAAGCGGTTTCAGAGGAGATGATGTTTGAATATTATGGTAATGTACAGGTATATTGCCCCGGGGTGGGGGCACATGAGCCCCTGGGGTCAAATTTTTTTCAGAATCATCAATATTCAGTCCTACTACCCATTTCCTGCAAGATTTTCACTTGAAATGACATTTTAAAATTTTTCCCCATTCAAATGCATTGGCGACCTATGTTGACCTTGCCTTTAAATAGGTCAAGACCATCACAGGGTCACGATTTATATACACATTGTAGTGCTTGAGCCATCAATGCTTCATGCCAAGTTTGGTTGAAATCGGTCCACTGGTTCTGGAGAAGAAGATTTTTGAAGGGTTTTTACCATATATGGGCATGGCGGCCATCTTGGTCATGTGACCTGGATTTCTTATATACACATTGGTTCCCCCTTCCTATTGATGCTTCACATAAAATTTGGCTTTCATTGGCCAAGCGGTTTCAGAGGAGATGATGTTTGAATATTATGGTAATGTACAGGTATATTGCCCCGGGGTGGGGGCACATGAGCCCCTGGGGTCAAATTTTTTTCAGAATCATCAATATTCAGTCCTACTGCTCATTTCCTGCAAGATTTTCACTTGAAATGACATTTTAAAATTTTTCCCCATTCAAACGCATTGGCGACCTATGTTGACCTTGCCGTAAAATAGGTCAAGGTCATCACAGGGTCACGATTTATATACACATTGTAGTGCTTGAGCCATCGATGCTTCATGCCAAGTTTGGTTGAAATCGGTCCACTGGTTCTGGAGAAGAAGATTTTTGAAGGGTTTTTACCATATATGGGCATGGCGGCCATCTTGGTCATGTGACCTGGATTTCTTATATACACATTGGTTCCCCCTTCCTATTAATGCTTCACATAAAATTTGGCTTTGATTGGCCAAGCGGTTTCAGAGGAGATGATGTTTGAATATTATCGTAATGTACAGGTATATTGCCCCGGGGTGGGGGCACATGAGCCCCTGGGGACAAATTTTTTTCAGAATCATCAATATTCAGTCCTACTGCTCATTTCCTGCAAGATTTTCACTTGAAATGACATTTTAAATTTTTTCCCCATTCAAACGCATTGGTGACCTATGTTGACCTTGCCGTAAAATAGGTCAAGGTCATCACAGGGTCACGATTTATATACACATTGTAGTGCTTGAGCCATCGATGCTTCATGCCAAGTTTCGTTGAAATCGGTCCAGTGGTTCCGGAGAAGAAGATTTTTGAAGGGTTTTTACCATATATGGGCATGGCGGCCATCTTGGTCATGTGACCTGGATTATTTATATACACATTGGTTCCCCCTTCCCATAGATGCTTCATGTAAAATTTGGCTTTGATTGGCCAAGCTGTTTCAGAGAAGAAGATCTTTGAAAATGGTGGACGACGGACGGACGGACGCCGGATCATGGCCATCCTATAAGCTCACCTTGTGAGCCTGACGGCTCAGGTGAGCTAAAAAGGCTTTAATAAATAAAACAGCCGAAAAAAGGCTTAAAATGGTGATTTTCAAGTTGTTGGTTCTCTCTTATATGCACACTACCCTATATATTTCTTTCTTTTATTCGAACAATATTTCCAAGTGCTATGCTGTGTGAAAATACAAGAAAAAGTTTGAATCTGCAAATATAGGTTTGACACATTTCAAAATATTGATTTTTTCCGACTTTACAAGTATGGGGATAGGGTTGGAAAAGGAATCGTAAAATTTTGTCATCCACTCCAAGTTGCAAATTTTTCTATGCTTTTGGTCAAAAATAGTCTGTATTACGTAACATCTGACTTTTGACAGCATTCTAGGTGTATTTTTATTCAAGACAGGTTTCTTTCAATGAATTGAAAATTAAATTAATTTTTTACTAAATTTCAAACATGGTGATCAGAGGTCTCATTCACAGACCTGTCGCTCGAAAAAATGCACACTACCCTATACTTATTTTGTTTTCAAATATCTTGTGTTGTATTTTGGAATCTAAAAAGAGTGGTTAGAAAAAAAGTTTAAATACTTTTTCATTGGCAGCGAACATCCTTAAAATATAGTTTAATTTTGTCGATAAAAAACCTCCCTATTTCAGACCCAAATCTCCCTACCAAAAATTTCAAATCTCCCTATTTGGCATCCAAGATGTATCACATGTATGGTCTGCAAAGAGGTCGATGAACATATGAAATCAAATGTAACACAATCTGTCCATTATGCAAAGCAAATTCAATTGCGATTTAATACCAGTCAAAATAAAAGGCAAATGAAACAAAGGGCGTTATCGGCACGACCGTCATGCGGATAGCCAGTGCCAGCTAAGGCAGTGTGTTGCATATGGAGAGCATAGCAGAGTCCTCTAGAGGATGTTTCCATCTCATGCAGGAATGCTTTCAGGGCTAGCCCACTGTTGGGATCAGTCAGCACTGTACAGTCCAGGAGAATAGCAGTGAACTCTGTATGATCACCTAACTCTACAGAAGAAAGGAATTTGTACAATGTGTACTCCACTTTTTCGTTGCATGCAACCATTAACCAAAGGGCACTTTCATGTTAAATTAGAAAAAAAAATCCCAGACGGTGCCCAAAAAAAGTACCCTTGCACTGAAGCGATATATGACTTTTCCTTTTGTTTATACCCTAAATCACATGGGAAATACTTTGGAATTGACTTTAATTCATTTGCATAAAAATTATTGGAATTCAAATTCAGAAATGTTAATTTTTAAAGAAAACCAAAAATTTTCTTATTGTAGGGGATTTGAATGCTGATAAGGGTCTTTTGGTGAAAAAAAAGCTGCCAAAATGGTAGTCAGGTATCATATAAATTGCAAAAAATACCCATTTGTTTTTCATTTCAACTATACAGGTTGCAATTTAAATTGCAGATTATGAACTGAAGTAAAAACTGGATTTCACATCCTTATTTCTCTAAGACTTGTAGTTCTTATACTGTACACTGCAAGTCAATAATTTTTGGTATACAGCATTGGAGTAAGGAGGTTTAACAACTGGCAAATTCTTTTGTTGAAAGGAACAGCGGTTTTGTCATAGGAAGATGTCCCAAAAGTATGTCCTCACCAGAACAATGTTCTGGAGAGGACATTTAAAGGGACAAGGTGTTTAACAAACAATGTGTAAGCTTAAGAGAAAATGGAATAGTTTCTATTTAAATTTAATGAAACTGTAATAAAATACATCAACATGAGACCAATAGAACTTCACGGAACTCCATGTTTAACAGATAAATTATAAAAGTATAACACCAAAGAAACGCATGAAGAGCTGTGCCAAGAACCAATCATTAATATCATGATCTTATCCTGGTGTTAGCAAAATAGTTCTTGCAGATCTATGTACTTGTACCCTGGCATGGTATATAACCCACAAAATATGTTTGCTTTATGCATATAGCTGCTAAATTTAATCCCTATAGTTGTTCTGGAGAGGACATTTTTTGGGACAATCTTTAGACTGCCAATTGTTTTTTAAGTTCATTATAATTTTGAACTCCATTAAAGTTTTCATTTAAATATTACACAAAATTTACGAAATATATCAAGACAAGACCAATAAAAAATTAAGAAACTCTTATTCATAATTGATAAATTGTAAAACACCAAAGAAGCATTTGACATGTTGTGCCAAGAGCCAAAAATCACTATCATTATACTACCCTGCTGTTTGCATATTAATACTTGCAAATCTTTATACTTGTACATTGTCAAGGTATATTAGTCACAAATAACTTTGCTTTATGTGTATCACTATTATATCTGTAAATACACATCATTGTTCTGGAGAGGACATTTTTGGGACAAACCTTAGACTGTCATGTTTTTGAAGTTGTATCTAATTTTTGAACTCCATTGAAGTTTTAATTATGATTTTACACAATATTAATAAAATATATCAACATATGACCAATAAAATTTTAAGCAACCCTTTATTTTGTAAAAGAAAATGAATAACACCAGAGAAACATTTGACATGTTGTGTCAAGAACCTACCATTAGTAATATGAGCTCATCTGTTACTTGCAAATCTATATACTTGTATATAGTAAATGTATTACAACTACAAAACATCTTTGCTGAGTATGTTTAAATTTATTCTTTAATCAAGATTAAAAACATTCAAACTTAACAAAAAAACTTGGAACAATCAAAATAACGTAATTCACAAATAAAGTACCATGCCTTCTCTCTTTTGTGTAATTGCTTATTTCTCTACAAAATATCTACCTCAGATGTGCCGCAGAATGTTATTTGTACATCTTTTCATACCTTATACACAATTAATTGTATACGTCCTGGTTAATTTTGCAGAAAGAACCCTTTAAAATGTACACCATAAAATTAAGTAAAAAATCTTTATATATTTTTTTTTTAATTCATTGTTGTAGTCCGCCAGGCACTCAACTAGTAAAGAATGAATCACCACAGAACTATTTAGAGAGCTTGTATACAACAGAGTAAAGTTTAATGTTGTCGAAAAAGTACATTTTAACAGAAAATAATGCCATAAAATGTTGAAGGTAACGTAATTCACACATAAAATGTTCGATTTTGTCACAGGCAGTATGTTACAAAAATAGTTTACATGTTTCTCTTTCACATAAAACTATCAAGTGACATGCTAAGTGAGTCAAGAGAACATTTGTGATAGAAGAGATTAACTTTAAGTGGACCAGGGCGTCAAAGACTGTGTCAATTTTAAAGTGTATGTATATAAAAAAGACAATAAACGCACACTTTTTTGATTATCTGGATACAAGGTGACATAAATTAATGATAAAACAATATACCAAGACCACTAATGTCTTCAGTCACTGAATGTATGAATTATGTGATCCTACAGTTGATCTTATGCAGAATTATGTAAAATGTGAATTACGTTACACGCATGTGAATTACGTTACCTACATTCAATCGCATTCAATTATAGACGGTATGGTAAACAGAATAAAAGTCTTAATTATTAACTTTTGGTTTTTATAAATGACACTTTGCACAGATTGCATCGACGTCAGAGATGGGGTCAATTACTTTTGAAAGTAATGAATTACATTACCATTACATTGCAATTTCTTCATTACCATTACCATTACCATTACACACATTTTGGAAAAGTAATCATTACCATTACCATTACTTTGGAAATGTAATCATTACCATTACACATTACTTTTGTCCCGATATGATCTATATGAACAAAGTTCACTTTTGACTTAACGTATTATGAATTGCCAGACAGCATCAAAACATGTGGTGTTAGATTATTGTGCTGGTACATTACCAAAAGTGAGTGTATGACATGCCACAGACATTTGCTACCTTTGAGGACACCTGCCCCACACTAATTGAGAGGGTAACAGGATTGTCTACAACCTATTAATTGTGCAACAAATAACAAAAAAAGTAAGATTTGTAAAATCTGTTTATAGAGAAACATCTCATTCTTTTGAATTTCTGTATTCTTTATTCCTGTAAGTTGACTATCAGATCTGAAAGGGCTGTTTAACAAAAAACAAATTCACTGGATAAAATTGTTTTTTTTTTTTTTATGATGTTTTGCTTTGATTTCAAAGTTCAATTTCCATTTTTTAAAACTTTTCATGTTTTTGGATGTGTGCAGCTAACTAGCTGTATGTTTTTAAAAGTTTGTTTTGAAGCCAATTGTGTCATTATAGTCATTCATCTGTCAAACAATGTATCAGGGTAGTCTTTAATTTGAGTTAATCTGTCTAAATTGAGCAACTGTTTTCACACTCTGCAAACTCTTTTGTTCTACTTTGTCACCTTTCATAACAACAGAGCAGATTACCAAGATAAATGTTGATATTGCTTTAGAATTGTACCATAGTAATCAACAATAAAGAGTATCATCTTCTGGAAATATAGAATTTTTAAAATCATAAACATAAAACAACACCGCTGTTATTCATCATCGTCATCATCATCATCATCATCATCATCATCATCATCATCATCATCATTATCATCATAGCTGGTGTTCTCTTTCTTTGTTTCTAACATTATAGATTTACAACTTGGCAAAGAAATTGTATTTGCTGTTTAACCACATCATCTTGACCTAATGCACAGAATGTGAAGTTGTAGAAGCTGTATCAAATTTTAATGTACAAAGTAATGATAATGTAATGAGAAGTAATGGTGGCATTACAGGCATTTTTTTCCAATGTAATTAATTAAATTACCATTACTTGTAATGATAAAATCCTTCATTACACATTACTTTCCATTACTTTGAAATTTGTAATGCATTACAATGCATTACCATTACACATTACCATTACCCCATCTCTGATCGACGTGATAGCTATTTATATAATTTTCATAGATGGAATGATGGTGTACACAGAAAATACAGATTAATTCCATGTAGCTACTAAAAAGCAACAGTAGTATGGTTGAAATTGATTCTTACAATCAGTAATAGGCTTGCTTTAACCGAACAACAAGCCTAAACTCCAAAGAGACATGAGAATTCAGAGTTATTTCTCTTAAGAGAAAATTGTAGTAACGTAATTCATAGTAACATAATTCACAAATTTGAGACTTTACTTATTTTTCCCTATGTTTACAACATACTGTAAAGTTTGTTTTCTGTTTGCTACATTGTATGGTCATAGGTCTTTCACTGCTGTCACATAGAATATTTCTACCTCTTATGCATCAAATTATACGGGTAGGGTAACGTAGTTCACAAAACTGTAGTATATTTCAGCAGCTTTAGATGCCACTTAATCTTGGAGAAAATGAACAAAAGCTAGCCTAAATTTGTATTTATTCTCGTAGCATCTATCAATGGCCTTGCCAAAAACATGAATCACGCGAACTAAACATACCGCTTAGTAGTATTTTGCGGGACATAACAAGTGGTCACGTAATTCACGTAAGAATATGGGACATCAGTAATTGAGACATCAAAATTTTAATTTTCACTTCAGAACCAAATCCAAGACGTCAAATGAAAGATCTCAGTATTATGTACTTGGTAAAAGATAGAAAATCGCCTATCCGAACAATGTATTTTCAATAATAAGTTCTGTGATAAGCTTATGCTGATGGGACAGCATTTTTATTGCATTTTTGGGGTATGTACTGTGGAAAATGTCTTACATAGCGACTGTAGACCACTTCTGCTGCTTTTCTTTCACATGACTGTAAAGTTATAACCTGAACCGAGATGAAAACGCCCCAAAACACTTAAAAACTACTTGTTTACTTGAAAATATATGGATGGGACACAAAAATCACCGAATTTGATCACTTAACTCGTTTTGGATGTATAGCATTATATTTCTATTGGGAATATAAGGGAAATATATATCTGGTGGATTATCAATATAAATAGCCCTTTAAAAGGATTAAACACAGTCTACAATGTTCAGATATTTAAAAATACAAGATACGAATATCATACATGTGGTACAAGAAGTTGTGTCGCAACTTCAAAATATGTCCCAAAAAATGTCCTCTCCAGAACATTATTTACCTGTTTTTTGGGATGCATACTATCAAATTCCTTTAGGATATATACATCCACAGTTCAATTACTTCATTTTACATTGCTATAAGAAATGAAATTTCATAAAATATGAATGAAAATAGTTGTTATATCGGCAACTGTCTCATTTCACATCTTAATGTCTGTAGTATATGAGGTCAAATCTACAATTTTACCAAAAGTATAAAATACTCAAGCATATCTGGGGACATTTTCAAGTACAGGGTCATTTCAACAAAGATAACAAAACTTAAAAAAAAGACATTAGTGGTCAATAAATCCTAAAACCTTTAACTTATAATAGAAGGCCTAATGTTCTGGTGAGGACATTTGCTATTTTCGATGTATTCTGTCAAATTATGATTACAAAATCAGTACCAGATGACAGCAAGCTCAACAGGATAGGAGATAACCTGGAATTTTAGCACATTTTCATCACATTTTGCAACAGCCAAGCTGTATTGCAGAAAAAAACATTGTTCTGGTGAGGACATTTTTTTGGGACAATGCATGGTAAAGTTCTTTGGAAGGCTACTATTCTTGAAACTGTTGACAGAACCATAAAGATGTTCATTTATTCAGTTACTGGGATGTTTAAGTTTATT
The DNA here is from genome assembly GCA_964017185.1 of Rugalucina vietnamica. NCBI lineage: Eukaryota > Metazoa > Mollusca > Bivalvia > Lucinida > Lucinidae > Rugalucina > Rugalucina vietnamica. The sequence goes on along the minus strand of OZ024876.1, from coordinate 11,154,723 downwards.
ATAGCGACAAAATTCTTAACTTACCTTGCATCTGTTGTCCTCTAATAAACCCCTTGTTCTGGTGAGGACATTTTTGGGACAAATTTAAGGTTTTCTATGAAAGTAATTTTTTTTACACTTTTTTTTTGCTCATGGATGATTTTCTGTTGGCAGTAAATAGGTCATGTACACTTCATGAAAACACCCTATTTTATTACTTTACAGTCACCATTGCAGAAAAATACATTGTTTTAAAGTGTAAATTTTAAAATGGGAATTTTATTTGTCCCAAAAAATGTGCATTTTTCACCATTACAGGAGAACTAATGGACCGATCTTAACGAAATTTTCACAACAAGGAGCTGGCGGTCAGGCGCATAAGTAGATAGTATTCTATTTGTATTAGACAAAATATTAAAACAATTATATAGGTCCAAATGTCCGATTTTCAATTCTCTAATTTAACGTGAAAGTGCCCCAAATTTGAAACCTTGAAAATGTCTTAATCTTTTGTTTTCCTTTACCACAAATAGTTGACAACCTTTTGTTTCATACAAACGTTGAGCTTTATTGCTTGTTTTTCACACTCATTTTATTTTCTCAGGGCAAGCATCATGTACCTACCGTAAATCGGCATGATCTATTACGACATCATTTGTCTGACGGTACCAGGTCGATTCTTCCTTCTCCAGAGAGTCGTTTCGCCCAAAAGAACAACACACGCCTGAAAATATCATGCACTAGTTGTAAATATAAGTAAGGCTGTAAATGTACAGTTTCTCTACAGTACACAATGAAGTAAAAAGTTGAGCCAATACCTTATGCCTGCTTAATTTACAGTGGACCATATTTATAAACCGGGCCATATTCAGCCAGTGTGGCTCTGATGCAACCTTCCTAGCCTACCTAGTACCTTAGATCCTTTGAATAGTGAATTGACTAAGGCTTCGTGGAAACAGACAATTGATGAGCATATCAATGCATATTGGGTTAATAAGATAAAACTTGAGGTGAGTGATAAATCATCACTCAGATTTTTGAATACTGGAAAATACGAATTTGGTGAGGCACATTGTGTCTTGAAAAATGCAGGTTTCAGTAAATTGAAGTGTAGAGGGTTCCGTGCGACAAGCTTGTCCACGTATGATTTTTCTACTCTGTATACAACATTACCACATAATCTAATAAAAGAAAAACTTCTTGATTTGATAGAGTGGACATTCAAAAGGGCATTAAAAACTATGGTTCACTTTATTTGGCATGTAATGACAGAAAGGCTTTTTTCACTTCCTCTGACCAAAGTCGGTATACACTTTGGTCATGTCAGATTGTATGCGACGCCTTGTCCTATCTCCTTGATAATATTTATATTAGATTTGGGACCAAGTTATACAGACAAATTGTTGGAATTCCGATGGGTACAAATTGCGCACCTCTCGTAGCTGATTTATTTTTATACTGCTACGAAAGAGATTCCATGGATTCTCTTAACCATGATAATCAAGCTGATGTTATCGAGGCTTTTAATTCCACATCTAGGTACCTCGATGACCTTTTGCATATTGACAACCCTTATTTTGAAGGGATGGTCAATCAAATTTATCCACCTGAACTTCAGTTGAACAAAGCCAATATCTCAGATACCGAAGCCCCCTTTTTAGATCTACATCTTTCTGTTGCAAATGGATTTGTTTCTTCTAAAATTTATGATAAGCGCGATGACTTTGATTTTGATATAGTAAATTTTCCTTTCTTGGATGGTGACGTTCCTCGTCGTGCTTCTTATGGTGTTTACATTTCGCAACTTATTAGGTTTGCTAGAGTCTGCAATCATGTTACAGACTTCAACGCTCGAAATAAATGTTTAACGGCAAAACTTCTCCAACAGGGCTATCGGTATCATAAACTTCGAAAAACCTTTTCTAAATTTTATCGTAGACACTATGAATTGATTTCCAAATATAATGTTGGATTAAAGACGCTTTTAAGTGAGGGCCTTTCGGAACCTGAATTTTATGGTGACTTAGTTTACAAATTTAAGAAACTTATAGGAATTAATGATTTTTCTTTTCAGTTCAGAAAAATCATAACACGTTACAGACGTATAGGTTATAACTTGAATGTTATGCGACAGTCTGCATGCTTATTTTTTAACCCAATCATGGTTGATAACTATGCTGCCTTCTTTAATTGCACGCCGGTGGATCGGGCGTCAGACTCTATGATGGCCCCGACTTAAAGCTATTCATTTTAGTTGGTTGGGGCCGGAGCTTCTTGTCTGTTGCTTGGCACACCGGGGTTCAACTGGTGTTTTTCTTTTGCTCCGGAGTTAGTAGGTTATTCGGCGCCCAGGGATCTCCATCGTCGGGCAGCTTACTCAATCTGTGAGTCCTTGTTTTTGATTCATCAGGATGTTTATCATGATTTATTTGTTTGTTCTTGATGATTCATTGACTAGTTAGAGATTCTCCACGAGGACCGAAGAACTTACTAAATGTTATGAACCACTGCAGAAGCTGAGGGTGAGGTTAGGATCCTGTAAAACTGGTTTAAGCCCGCCATTAACTTTGTGTTACTGATCGTTCCAAGGCGATACTTCTGTGGTGGTTCTTTTCGTTTTATGTCTTGGTGTTTAAAATTTTTTGTGCTGTTGGCGCCTTATGTATGTTTTCATATTTTTAATTAAGTTAAGGTAACTGAGTGGCCACCTATTGGGAAAATAGCTGCTCATTCGGCTTACGATATGTTTCATGGTATAAGTGCCTGATTGTTAGTTTGGTTTTTTTCCCACCTCGGTTTTTGGAGTGGGAATCTCTTTCTGATTGCGCCTTTTCCTGATCTTTGCCTACTTGTACCTTTTCATTCCTATGGCAATTAAGAAAGCTGGCATAAAGACAAGGCTCATAACAGGCGCATATGTTCTTCCATCTGTTCGTGCTAAGTTCAATCAGTACACTATTGACCCAACATGTTTGCTGTGTGGTGAGAATCCGGAAGACCATGAACATTTTCTGCTGATGTGTCATTCGCTTTCGGAAAGCCGAGATCCATTTATCAAGACGATTAAATCAGTCTGTCTTATTACAATATCTTGGAGATGAGGAGCAGCAGTGATTTGCCGCGACTCCGAGTTGTTAGTTGCGCTGATTTTGGACTGCACAGCAGTTGAGTTAAATTTGAAAGAAACACAAAGGGAGGACTTTCTGTTTAAATTTGAGTCAGTTGCCAGGGGTCTATGCTATGTTCTACATTAGATTCTTGAAAGATTTGAAATAAACATTCCTTAATATCAATGGGTTGCAAATTAAAAGTTTAAAATAAGGTCATTTATTCACTAACGTGAAGATCTTTGCCTACTTGTACCTTTTTTCCAAACATTGAAGGAAGTTACAAACGACAACGACAACAACCTGCCTCCTCTGTGGGTCGACTAATGAAACATTATTCCACTTTCTCTTGGAATGTCAACTCTGGAGGAAACGCGGGGTCCAATGCTGCAAGAGGCTCTTGAAGCAATTCAAGATGTCCAGCAGAGTACGGGCCTGTTAGCATTATGACAAGACCTCACGCAGCTGATCGTGGACTGTACTGACCCACACAGATGACGGAAAGGGTGTAAAGCCAGAGCACCTGCAAAAAGGTACAAGAAGGCAAAGATCAGGAAAAGGCGCAATCAGAAAAATATTCCCACTCCAAAAACCGAGGTGGGGAAAAGTAAATTTACAATCAGGTACTTATACCATGAAAACATATCTTAAGCCGAATGAGCAGCTATTTTTCCAATAGGTGGCCACTCAGTTATCTTAACTTAACTAAAAATATGAAAACATACATAAGGCGCCAACAGCACAAAAATTTTAAACACCAAGACATAAAACAAAAATAACCACCACAGAAGTATCGCCTTGGAACGATAAGTAATATAAAATTACCGGCGGGCTTAAATCGATTTTACATGGCCATAACCTCACCCTTAGCTTCTGCAGTGGTTCATAACATTTAGTTAGTTCTTCGGTCCTCGTGGTGAATCTCTAACTAGTCAATGAACAATCAAGAACAAACAAATAAATCATGATAAACATCCTGATGAATCAAAAACAAGGACTCAACAGATTCAGTAAGCGGCCCGACGATGGAGATCCCTGGGCGCCGAATAACTTACTGAAACCCGGAGCAAAAGAAAAACATCAGTTGGACTCCGGTGGGCCAAGCAACAGACAAGAAGCTCTGGCCCAACCAACTAAAATGAATAGCTTTAAGTCGGGGCCATCATAGAGTCTGACGCCCGACCCACCGGCGTGTAATTAAAGAAGGCAGCATAGTCATCAACCATGGTTGGGTTAAAAACTAAGCATGCAGACTGTCGCATGACATTCAAGTTATAACCTATACGTCTGTAACGTGTAATGATTTTTCTGAACTGAAAAGAAAAAACATTCCTTCCTATCAGTGTCTAAAATTTGTAAACCAAGTCACCATAACATTTTGGTTCCGAAAGGCCCTCAGCTAAGAGCGTCTTTAACGCGTCTTTAACGTGGAAGCGAGGTAGCCGAGTGGTTAGCGCACTGGCATCTTGTGCAAGAGGTCCCGGGTTCGATCCCCGCCGGCGGCGAGGAAAATTTGTTGGTCCGAACACGCTTCCCTTCGTGTCATTTGCAGGAATGACATGATACAGTGTGCCGTCCTTCGGATCGGGATATTAAATGGAGGCCCCCTGTGCAGGGACAGTCATCCCCTGTGCAGGTTAAAGACCCCTACACATGTTCTATCCTCATGCATGTAGGCTCATCCTGCAAACACACCGGAGTGTACAACGTACACCTCCCAAGAATAGTCAGAAATTGATTGATGGGAGTAACAAGAAAACAAAAAACAAAAACAACCCAACATTATATTTGGAAATCAATTCATAGAGTCTACGATAAAATTTAGAAAATGTTTTTCGAAGTTTATGATACCGATAGCCCTGTTGGAGAAGTTTGGTCGTTAAACATTTATTTCGAGCATTGAAGTCCGTAACATGATTGCAGACTCTAGCAAACCTAATAAGCTGCGAAATGTATACACCATAAGAAGCACGACGAGGAACGTCACCATCCAAAAACGGAAAATTTACTGTATCAAAATCAAAGTCATCGCGTTTATCATAAATTTTAGAAGAAACAAATCCATTTGCAACATAAAGAAAATCTAAAAAGGGGGCTTCGGTATCTGAGATATTGGCTTTGTTCAACTGTAGTACGTTCAGACTGAGATAAAGATGAAGAGATAAGAAAGTCCACCTAGCGGGCACTTTTGATTGACGCGCCTCTACCTGTGGCTCCACCTACTTCCACCATTTTGTTTTTTTACTCTAAACGAAGACAATTTCAACGCTATAAAAATCAACTTCCATCGGCGATTTTATACATCTGATGAAGCAATATTTTAGTCCTAAAGAAATGATAAGCATTTTATCTTTCATTTATGAACCAGATTCTGGAATTTGTAGTGTTCTTATTGGGTTTTTACTCGTGTATTTTACGTTGATAAAACGATGCAATCCTTGTTGAAGGTTTCAAAATGGCGACCAAGCGTAAAATAGTCGGTACTTTTTTACTGCAACGCGTTGTTATTAATAGGCTAGGTAATTTTTAATCAACAAAATATGAAAGAAGAAAGATGTAAAAGTCGTTTTATTTGTAAATTAGCACTCAGCGCGTGACTGCGTTTGGGTTATGATCGTATAAATATTGACTATTTTTGTAATTTTAGGAAAATCTGTTCCGTCCGATCTCAAAACGATGCGTTTTATTTTTCATTATAAGGCTTCCATGAATGACATTTTTTGATAAACATCATCAATATTCTTAAAGAGCAATGTCTTACAAATCGTTTTATTGCCCTTTGATACTGTTTGGGTATTTTTGACAGGGTCAAATCGTCCGAATTAAACAGCTGTTTTTCACAACTTTTCGCGCTTTTGAATTTAAAATGGCGATATTTTCTACACCTTATTTGGCATTGCAAATAAGATGAAAAAGTTACATTTTGAAAGAAAAAATGACAAATGATTTTACAGCAGGCTCAGGACATCCTAGATGTTAGCTTCTGAACTGAATTTAGCTAAATTTTGGCTAAAAGGAGCTTAAAACTGATGATGATCAGAAATTGATCGACTCAGTATAGCTATGAAGATAGATAGACAAAAATTGTGTATAATTATTTTAATTCACATGTTCGTTAAACATTGTGAAAACATTGCAGGAAAACACCTGATAAAAAGTCATTTTTGGGAAAATCGAGAGAGAAAAAAAATCGAACAATGAAATATACAAGATCAAAATATTGAATGGCCTCCTTACCTTTTGCATTTGTAATTCCATGTTTTTTTCGTAGATGACCGCGCAACCCAGATATCGACGCATACGAATTAGTACACTCGGAACAATTGTACGTTTTAGCCTTAGCACTATTTTCACTATTGTCACTTTTCACTTTTTTTTTGCTTTCTGTTTTTTTTTTTTTTTTTTTTTTTTTTTTTTTTTGGTTTGTCGATGGTTCATCATCGTCCGTGAGTTCAATTTCACTACACGTATAATCACCTAGCAAAGAATCAAGATCAATATCATCATCCCAATGTAAAAAATCGTCTTTTCCGTAAGACATTCTGACGCGCGTTTAACGTAAATTGCGAATTTGAAATGCCTTGAACTGTCGGAGTTAAAGCTTAAATATGCATTTTATTTTAATAAGCGCCTTGTTCACTAATTATCGTTTCTTTTTTCGCCGTTAAATATGATTAGTATTACGGCGAGATTAATCAATCGGCGATTTCTTTAATCTAAAGATAGTTCTTAAATAATTGTTTCAAATGTGTCCAGTCGCGTAGATAATAAGCATAATTAAAAACGTATTAATTTGTGGGAGAAAAAAAAACAACAACAACGGCTTTTACAAATCGTAGGACAAAGGATAATAATTATATAAATTATCAACCGTAAATAAATAACTCTTTTTAACAAAGATACCGGGCGTGTTTAGTATCTATTTGTTGGAAACTCGAAGGCCTATTTAACAAAAATAAATATTTCTACTATTATCTAGATAATAGCGAACCAAACGAAGAAAATATTAACAATATATTTTTGCTAATATACAAACTTTCAGAACAGATTCAGCGGCCGATAAATATATTGATTTTTTCCCTCGATTTACCTGTCTACCTGGGCGACAGTCATAGCGGGGGCAAATATCGATGTTCAATAGCAGTTTCAAATCTCTGTATAGTATATATCTCTGGTTCAGACTGCAAAGGCTGCAGTATCATGGTGGAAGGCTGGTGTATGGACTCTTTTAGCGGACTGGCGCAGGGGTAGAGTGGTTGACTCCGGACCCAGCGGTCCCTCAGCCGGGGCGCCTATCGTTGTGGCTTTGAGCAAGTCACATTTCCACAGCTTCTGAGGTAATGGTCAGAAATTGATAAACTCAGTAAACAGTAAAATAAAAAAAAAATAACAAGAAAAACATGCACTGTTATACAAGAAGCTAGATTTGATCCCAAAAACCAAGAGAAAGAGACTCAAACATCTATCTATCCATCTATCTATTGATACTGCGTCATCCTCATTACTGAGTATTATGCGCAGGAAGAACATACATAAAACATTAGATATATAGCTGATAACTAGATGCCAGCGTATCTTCCCTGGGTTAACCTAAGAAGGAGAGGAATTTAAGCAGTGTTAGCGCTGTCAACTTACTCGTTATTGTAGTGTGGACTGCCAGCATACATGTGATACACATGAGAAGCCAAATAGGGAGATTAACTTTTCGAATAGGGCGAATAATTTAACACAGAAGGAAAATCTTGATTTCAAATAGGGAGATCTGAAATTTGAAATAGGGAGGTGTATAAGATATATAGGGAAATTTTGAAATTTCAAATAGGAACATTTGCTCAAATATAGGGAGATCCCTCCGAAATAGGGAGATGTCACATGTATGACTGCCAGAGAAAAATGTGGAATTAGCACCCGGTCGCATGCTCCGTTGTGGCAAAGATGTCGGCCACAAAACTGTAAAAAAAAAAAAAAAAAAAAAAAAAAAAAAAAAAAAAAAAAACTTGAAATTTCTACCACTGGAAAGTACTTTGGTAACAGGTTATTTTACTTATACAAACTGTTTTATGATTGTATGCTGTGATACCGTATATAGAGATATTCTGACACTCACTCATATGTTACTACGGTGTCAAGCCCTTCGGTGAGTCAGAAACCAGTATCTGGCAGAGCTTCGAGGTGTGCCTTCAACAACCTCTGGAAATTCATAAATGGTTACAGGTCTGATAACTTCAGAGACAGAAACGATATTCTGCAACTGGTCCTTGGCTATACGCCTATATACAGGCGGAATATACAACAACAAGAAGTAGAAGAGATGAAGGAGTTGACACAAAACTGTAAAGTATCTATCTATCTATCTTCATATACTGAGTCGATCAATTTCTGATCATCATCTCAGATGTTGGGTGGGTGCTAAATTTTGAATTTAGCAAGTTCAGCAAGTACCGGCCCCGATAGCTCAACTGGTAGAGCGTCCGCTTCGGGATCGGGAGGTCGCAGGTTCGATCCTCGGCCGCGCCATACCAAAGGCGTAAAAAATGGTACTGGTAGCTCCCTTGCTGACGCTCGCAATAAAAGGGTAGTTCCAGGAAGATACAAGAAGGCAGGTAAGTATCTGTTAAGGATATTTGTTATGTCGCATAATAGCTCATGAGCTAATGTTGTCTGTTAAAAAAAAACGCGACGTTAAATAAAGCTTCTTTATCTAAGTGCACAAACCTTTAGATCTACATCTACATCTACATCGGTACGTTGAACCGTCACGATTTGACTATTACTCAACGGGATGACTTCTGGTGGTAATGCTAGAAAAGACGAAAAATAAGAGAATAAAGGCAGATAGAAGTAATACAAGCATAATAAGGATATTTGTTGAGAATAAGTTTATAACAGTAAGATTTCAGGGGCGGATCCAGGATTTCTGGAAGGGGGGTTCAAAACCATAAAGGGGGGTTCGTTTCCAACATTTTACCCGATTTTTCATAAGTTTTCCCATGAAAATGAAATAATTTGCTTCCAGAGGGGGGTTCAAGCGAACCCCCCGAACCCCCTCTAAATCCGCCACTGGATTTCAAATAAATGGGGCATAATAATGTAAGGGATACAAAATAAAAAAGAGAGAAGGAAGAAAGTTTTCCCAGGTGCTTTTGGCTCACCAGGCAAAGACCAAACTGCCTTCCTTGCAGGTACCAGGGCCCTTACGTCCCCGACAGCATAGCTCCCCACCTTGGCAAGTTACTAAGCACCTGGGCCCCTACCTAACTTTACTTAGAATAACAGGGTGGATAACCCCTCCTTGAAAGATACCAAAGAAGGGGCCTCAGCAACAGTGGCTGGTAAAGAATTCCACAGAGGTACTGTACGGGGGAAAAAGCTGAACTTAAAGGTGTCTGTCGAATTGGAAAACTGTCTGTATTTCTTCCGATGTGACGATCTAGTCCTGCTCATTGCTGGAGTCAAGTAGTCAGCAGCTGGGATGTCAATCAAGTCGTTAACCACTTTGAAGAATAAGGTTAGCTGGATCTTGGCTCTCCTGGACTCGAGTGACTCCCACTGGAGGTGCTGAAGCATGGAAGTGACACTACTTGTGTTCCCGAAGCGGTTTGTGGTGTACCTTGCAGCTCTTCTTTGCACCATCTCCAATTTCTGCTTTTAGATTCTCAGTGAAAACGTTAACTAATATAATTGACATTTTACCACGTTTAATACGTGGGTGCTACCAGCGGTTGGAGGATAATACATACAAAAGAAAGAAAGAAGGCCGAAACGACCCATGCCTTCGTTTATTTTGATGTCGCAATTCCATAACGGTTTACGACTTGCCTAAGTGAAAGTGAAAGTAGAAACTCTGTCGATTTCATGCACATGAATATAGAACAAAAAGGCACAAAGTATGATTTTTTTTCTTCATTTTTTGTGGAGCGGGTTGGCACAGTCGGTAGCGTATTGGACTTTGGGCAGAGGGGTCCCTGGTTCAATCCTCGTAGTCGTACACTGCCAGGGGCTGGGCGTCTGGAATCAAGAAAATTCACCGACAAGACAACTCACCGACACGGTTTTTGAGACAATTCACCGACAGATTTTGAGACAATTCACCGACACTTCTGAAGACAAACCGACACTTTTGTTCAAAAGTTATATTGCCCTAACTGATAATTATCGCAATTAAGGATAATTACTAGTCTGAGACCGATTGTCAATTACAGATTTGATTAATGAGGTGACCTGAAGGAACCTTAGTGAAATATATATAGGATATTTGCTTTTTTCGGTGAATACCAAATATATTTCATCGAGTGTGTTGAAAACATCAGAATTTTCACGTGTGCACAGCACGAGTGAAAATTTTGATGTTTTCAACTCACGAGATGAAATATATTTGGTATTCACCGAAAAAAGCAAATAAAATTATCCTTTTTATTTTATACAGTACACAGGCATTTTCCAATAATTCATAAGACAGGCAGTGAAAATGCAAAAAAAAAAAAAAAAAAAAAATAAAAAAAAAAAAAAAAATAAAAAAATAAAATTGGTAACACAAATAATTTTGGTACCAGATTGTTCCTTAACTGAACAAAATTTAAAGTGTCCTTTAATCAAATTCACCGACATGATTTTTGAGACAATTCACCGAAAGATTTTGTATCAAATCTTAATTTCATCTGTTGGTGAATCACCTTAAAATTGCTTTCAAATTTTTATCTGCTGATAAATTGCCTTAAAAAGCTTTAATCTGTCGGTAAATTGTCTCACTGTTTTTGTCGATGAAAATGTGATAAAACTGTCTTTGCAATAATAGGGAGTGTATGATCGCCAATCTGCAAGTCATTAACTTTGAATAAAAGTGTTTGTGAATTGTCTTCAGAAGTGTCGGTGAATTGTCTCAAAATAAAAACCGTGTCGGTGAGTTGTCTTGTCGGTGAGTTGTCTTGTTCCCGGGCGTCTGTTGTGGTCTTGAGCAGGTCACATTTCCACAGCTTAATGTATATAGTGTATATATGTTCTTAAAAAAGTCGCAATAAAAGCTCTACTGTGCTTACAATGATTGATGAAAGAAATGGGCGACTATAAATAAAGATTATTATATCATTATAGTTTCGTTTTAATAGTTGTGCAGCTTTCAAATTTAAAGAACAAAATTGAAATGAGTCTTTATTTTCCAATTCTGAAATCATTTGTTGATCTACAAATAAAGAAGATATGCTTTGTCAAATATTACTACCAACAACAAATCTGTCTGCCATTTGCATGTCAATTTTGAACAACCAATATTCCAGGCAATAATCATCATACCCTGTTACTCAGTATTTATCATAGTAGCCAATGCTTAGAGTAGGTATTTTTACCTTGCTTGCGCTTAAATTGGCTTTTAGATTCAAGGTTAAATTTAGTAACACATGAAAGAGAAAGCCCTGTTGGTTCAAACCAGGGATCCCTATAGATTACTAAAAGCTCCAAAGTTGACCAATCTTTAGTCTTCAATTTTAACATATAATCAGCCGAAAATATCTGATTTTTTATTATGATGTAATTTCTGTTTTAAATTTTGCATAAGCATAAACAAATGGTTGGACAATATTTTAATCCATGTCAAGAAAGACCACGCCCTAATCCAATAAATCCAAAATGGCAGCATGCTGTACACAATTTACAATTTTAGGTCATTTTAAATCAATTTTTTTTTTTTTGCTATTTTTACAGCAAAACTATCTGGTAAATTTACTTTTTTCTGAGACATAAATTTTTCCTTTACATGTTTATTCTTTGAGGCAATCTGGAATTTTCCAGGGTCAGGTTTGCATAGTAGCAGATAGGAAATGCTTGCATGTAAATCATCTGAACTAGTATTTGAGCCTTAGTTGTCACTTTTAAAAACTCAGTTTAGACCATCCTGGTGATCCATGCATTTTGCGATACTCAAAATCAAGCAGAGACAGCATAAATTTACATTTGGCAGTACCATATCCGGGTTATATAGTTCCGAGTTAGCAATCAAGCTCACTTATCCTCACACAACCTACCTTCGACCACTTCTTATTTTCGACCACCTAAGACTTTGCCTTATAAAAATCTTGATGCACTGAATTTTGCAGCTGTTGGGGTATCATTGTTTTCAGCAGGGATAGCCCTATTAGGTAGTGTTTTTCTTTTAGCTGTTAAAGTTCAGTGGTAACTATTAAAAATGACATTATGAACTGTTTGAAGACCCTGTTTCCTAGGACTTTTAATTACCAAAATTTATGCCTGTTTCCATGGCTATGATTTCTAAACTGTTGAGCAAATTTTCATAATTTAAAAATATTTTTTATCCACAGTGATTTCGGTTACTATTGCTACACAATAAAATTTCAAAGCTTATTGAATGAAATAATTTTAGAGCAAATACCGTATTCGTTCTAATTAGCGCACAGTGCGCTTAACTTTTCAAAATAACTGAAAGTTAAGGTCACAAAATTTCGTTCTAATAAGGGAACACTACGAACAAAAACAAAGTATAAACTGCTTTAATAATCATGTCAAACATATCAACCATAGTGTCATTTAAGAATTCCAAATGTTGCAAAAATGGTGTTTGATCATTTAAGGTTCAGTTGTAATGCAGTTAATACGGTATTGGTATAAAATACCAGTATGCTAGTCGAGCAGTGTGTGCTTATGTATTATATGTTTTTGGGAAACAACCAGGGTGTGCGCTTATTGGAGCATGTGCGCTTATTAGAACGAATACGGTAGTTGATATATACCGTCCTTATGACAGTTTTCTTTGTTTCCATCAATTTTTAAAATTATCAAATAAAAGTTTAAAAAATTGTTAAATAAAGCACCACATAGCCATGTACAACAGTTATCATCTACATGATAGCGAAGCATAGTTTCTCTTGAAAATGTAATTTCTTTGTCTCTGATGGAAGTGTAAAACATTTTCTATACTAATATTCCCAACCCTACCCCCAGTAATTCAACAGCCCATTCAGTGACATGTACCTTGTATGAATTGCAATTGTTTGTCGGACTGCTTGCTTATTTTCAAAATCATTTTGCTGTTTATTGCTTCTGTTAGGCTTTGCCCCAACAACAGAAATGCATTCAGTTCTTATTGTATGTGCCATATACATTTTACCCCTGGCAAAATAGGTTAGTAAATTCTGAAAAGGCCTACCTCCAGCCACCTCCATATTATCAGGCCATCCCAGACACAAAGGAGGAAATTTTAATATTTATTGTTCTTGGTTTATTACACATGGGCTGATAGATGATATAAAACAAAAATATCAGGAATTAGTGATGAGACAAAATAGAGCAAGGCAAAATACCTCTTAGGCGATGGAAAACTGGTTGTATCGGGATATGATATAACAGTATTCCACATTATTACTTTGTATTTATCAAATGTTTAATATGCTGACTCAAAATCAGATGATTGAAATATTGTAGGTTATTTGAATTACAAATTTGCCTATAGTTCTGAACATATAATCTGATTCCTTTATCATGAAGCTATCTTATAAAGAGACCTTAAGAGTCTCAGGCACCTTTTTACTTGATACTGTAAAGATTCCAACTTAAAATTGAGCCACTGCATGGGAAAACCATCAAGCTGCATAGGCGAAAGCAAAGGTGCAGATCAGCTTCGCAGTAACTGCAAAGCTGATCAGCACCTTTGTTTTCGTTACATCCCTCTCCTTCTTAGATCGGAAATTTAAAGTTTCTAGCCTGCTCCTGTGACTGTACAACCCGGTTTGTGTCGGACCTGGTCGGAAACCCAAATTGTTGGTTTTGTCACGCATGGGCTCAATTTGATTTTAAACAAAAAGGAGCACATTAACATTAACAGTCAAGTTTTTTTCTGATTACAGACAATTATGATGGATTTATCAAGCTGGTCTGCAGTCCCACGAGAGTATGATGCTTTAAAAGCAGGAAGCATTGATGGAACTGATGTGGATCCTCATGACAGAGCGATATTCCGAGCTATGACTGCCAAATACAAGCCAAACAAAGACGTCAAAGGTGATCCACACTGTACCATCTTTGTAGCCCGTTTGAGTCCTAACACTGATGAGGAAATGCTTGAAAGTGCTTTCACTGAGTATGGTGAAATAAAAAATCTTAGACTAGTCCGAGATATTGTGACAGGGCATTCAAGGTGTTATGCTTTTATTGAATATGAGAAGCCGAGTTCAGCTACTAGGGCAGAAAGGCATGCAGACAAGATGATTCTTGATGATATGGAGATTTTTGTTGACTTTGAATGTGAAAGAACAATGAAAGGTTGGATTCCTCGCAGGTTAGGCGGTGGTATTGGGGGTAAAAAAGAGTCTGGACAGCTTCGATTTGGTGGGAAGGACAGGCCTTTTCGTAAACCTATAGTGGTTGATCATGATAAATTACCCCAGGGTAGTACTTTTAGAGAGAGGCTGAAAAATGTTGAGTCGGACAGAGCTGGAGGGTTTAGAAATCATGAAAGGCAAAGTGGCAAATGGCAAGACAGACACAGATCACTTGATCAGAGCAGGTCACATGATTATAAAAGATCTAGAGAAAGAGATGAAAGGTCAAGGGAAAGGTCACGAGATAGAGACAGGTCAAGGTATAGAAATAGGTCAAGGTCACATGAAAGACGGCATTCCAAGGACAGAGACAGTCATAGAAAAGGAAAATATTGAAACCTCTTGGCCTTCATGTGGATAGGGTAGCAAAACATTACTAAGGGCTGGGGAGATTGTATTAAGTTGTGTAAGCATTGACAAAAGACCGGAGTAAATATCATACCTCATATGCAGTTCTGTAGTAAATATCATACCTCATATGCAGTTCTGTATTTATTAGCTCACCTGAGCCATTAGGCTCACAAGGTGAGCTTGAAGGATGGCCATGATCCGGCGTCCGTCCGTCCAGCGTCCACCATTTTCAAAGATCTTCTTCTCTGAAACCACTTGGGCAATCAAAGCCAAATTTTATATATATCTATGGGAAGGGGGAACCAATGTGTTTATAAATATTCCAGGTCACATGACCAAGATGGCCGCCATGCCCATATATGGTAAAAACCCTTCAAAAATCTTATTCTCCGGAAACACATGACCGTATTCAACGAAACTTGGCATGAAGCATCAGGGACTAAAGTACTACGATGTGTTTATAAATCATGACCCTGAGATGACCTTGACCTATTTTAAGGCAAGGTCAACATAGGCCCACCATGCATTAGAATAGGGAAAACTGTTAACATGTCATTTGAAGGGAATAACTTGCAGGAAATGATTTATGAATCTGAAAAATTTTGGACCCTAGGGGTCAGTCTGCCCCCATCCTAGGGCAATATACATGTAAATTACTAAAAATATTCAAAGATCTTCTTATCTAAAACTGCTTGGCTAATTACAGCCAAATTTTACATGGAGCATTTAAAGGAAGGGGGAACCAATGTATCTATAAATAATCCTGGTCACATAACCAAGATGGCCACCATGCCCATATATATGTTAAAAACCCTTAAAAAATCTTCTTGATCATCCGTAACCACTTAACCGATTGCAACGAAACTTCGCATGAAGCATCAGGGACTAAAGTACTAAGTGTTTATAAATCATGACCCTGAGATGACCTTGACCTATTTTACAGCAAGGTCAACATAGGCCCCCCATGCATGGAGCATCTACAGGAAGGGGGAACCAATGTGTTTGTAAATAATCCAGGTCACATGACCAAGATGGCCGCCATGCCCATATATGGTAAAAACCCTTAAAAATCTTCTCCGGAACTGATGAACGGATTTCAACAAAACTGGGCATGCAGCAGCAGTGACCAGAGTACTTCAATGTATATATAAATTATGACCCTGGGATGACCTTGACCTATTTTACGACAATGTCAACAAGGTCGCCCATGCATTTCTATGGCGAAAACTGTTAAAATGTCATTTGAAGGTGAAAACTTGCAGGAAATTGGCAGTTAGAATAATAATAATTCTGAAAACGTGTACTCCAGGGGTTAGTCTGCGCCCACCGCTGGGCAATATACATGTATGTTACAAAAACATTCTTAGATCTCCTTCTCTGAAACCACTTGGCCAATCAAAGCCAAACTTTATATGAAGCATTTTTAGGAAGCGGGAACCAATGTGTATGTTAATAATCAAGGTCACATGACCAAGATGGCCGCCATGCCATTACAAGGTAAAATCCCTTCAAAAATCTTCTTCTCTGGAACTGCTAAACCTATTGCAATGAAAATAGACATGTAGCAATTGGGACTAGATTACTAAAATGTGTTTATAAATCATGACCCTGTGATGACCTTGACAAATTTTAAGGCAAGGTCAACATAGGTCATATAGTGCAGAAAGCTGCTAAAATGTCATTGAAGGGAAAAACTTCCATTGAAATGGGCAATTTTATTATGGACAGAATATTTATGATTTTGAAAAAGAAATTGACCCCAGGGGTTATTCTGACCCTGCCCTGGGGCTAAATACATGTATATGAACATTATAGTCAAACAAATTTATTGGTATATATATGTATCTCAGATCTCAGGGGAGCATTTATAGGACCATTGGTCCTGCGGTTAATTTTGTTGACTTTGTCAATCCACCATCTACACACAATACTCAGATCAAACCTTATACACTGCATGCATGCAGGCGTTCTAGTCAGTTGGATCATTATGTCCCATTATTTAGAATTCTGACGTATGATTTAGGAATTATTTGAAATGTCAAATTGACATTATTCTGCTGATGTAGTCACTTTTGTCTACTAGTAAATTACTGTTGCATTATGACACTGGGTTACTAGAAAGACTGGAAAACACCTAATGACGGGAAAAGACAGGAAAATGCTGTACAGGAAAATGCTGGAGTTATATAAAAATATGCAGGAAAACACTTAAGGATT
Source organism: Rugalucina vietnamica (assembly GCA_964017185.1). Lineage (NCBI taxonomy): Eukaryota > Metazoa > Mollusca > Bivalvia > Lucinida > Lucinidae > Rugalucina > Rugalucina vietnamica. The sequence continues at coordinate 11,137,742 of OZ024876.1, read as the reverse complement.
TGCATCACTTATTTATACTTTAAATAGTTCTCAATGTCAAATGTTTTTATAACTCACCTGTGCTGAAGTTCGGCTCACAGTGAGCTAATATAGGATAGGCAGGCACCAGGTGTCCGTCAAGAATTTCAAACATCTTCTCTGAACCCGCTTGGCCAATCAAAGCCAAACTTTATGTGAGCATCATTAGGAAGGGGGGAATGAAAGATGACCAAGATGGCTGCCAGGGCTATAAATAGCAAAAACCTTTAATAAAAATCTACTTCTTCTTCATGAAGCATCAGGAAATGGAGCTCTAGAATGTTTGTATAAATCATGACCCTGGGATAACCTTGACCTGTTTTACAGCAAGGTCAACATATGCAGCCCATGTATTTGAATGGGGAAAATGTTAAAATATCATTTGAAGGGCAAAACTTGCATTTTTAATTGTTTTTCCCATTGTAAGTCTATGGGAGCTATCCATTGCCATGGAAACCAGATTCATACATGTGATACCTCCCTCATCATCAGGGAGACTCCAGGAAATGAGCCGTAAAACTGGTTAAAATCCTTTTAAATTGTATCACTTTTTTAACAAAAATTCAGAACCTCCCTGAAATGAATCGGGAATTTTCCTATATATTCTATACATTTTTCAAAAATCTCCCTGAAATGAAACAAAAATCTCCCTGATTCCTCTTTCAGACTCATCACATGTATGCAGATTTCTGATCTGACCTGGTCCAAAACCTAATGCATTCTTTCCGCTAGACTGAATATTTCCATCGGTATTCCGTTAAACCTCTTCATACCGACGGAAATGGGATATATTCAGCCCTTGGTCGAAAATGAAAAATTCAGCAAAACTAAAGAACTGTGTTATTCTAACTTATGTTAGATCTTTTCTTGCATATATGACATAAATTACAAATATTCTAGTTGTTAAAGTATACAGAATCATAAAATACTTCATTTTTGTATGGAAAATTTCAAAGATATCTATGAATAAATCAAGGGAGACTACTGCAGAATTAGCGACTCAAAGTCGAAAATTGTTTGTTTTTCTACATTAATTTAAATTTTTTAGGAAATTTTATATGTTTACTGTAAGATCTTTGCCACTGGTACAAATGCATAACAAAAATAATATGATTAATAGCAAAAAAACTAAGTTGCAAGTCGCTTACGAAATCCGCAATCAGTTCGACATTGGTTTAAATGCAACCTATGCTAAGCTGGAACGAGATACCGAAGTGGAGCGGAGTGACAGCCAGCTGATCTATCTTTCCGCAACCTCAATGATGCTTCACATACATATATATATAACTTGATTGCAATTGGCTCAATGGCCTTTAGAGATATTTTTGTTTGAAAGTGTGGACAGGCAGACGCACGCACAGACGCCAGCTCAAGTACCATCCTACAAGCTCACTTTGTGATTTGGATAAATTTGGTTGCCATTAGTCATTCCTTTCCTGCCTGGTGTCTTTTGGTTTGGGTTTCTAAATTTGATTGGATCAATTCCTGTTTTTTCTATCCTTACTTTATAAAGCAAGTTCAGTCTCAGATCTGCAAGTACCTTCAAATTACACGTCATCAGACCAGGACCTGGCCCAGAGGTTATAAAACCTTTTTCAAGCTCAGCTCAGCTGAGACTATAATTTATCCTGCTCATAAATGTTAAAATGCCAACAATTGTTGGCATTTTAAAATTTATAAGCAAGATAAATTACACGCTTTGCCTTTCTAAACCTTCAATTATAATATATATATTTGGACTTCATGATTTTGGTATTTATGAGCAGTTTAAATTTAATGCTCAGCTGAGTTGAGCATGAAAACGGTTTTATAACCTCTGAGCCTGGTGTTGACTTAGGATAGGTTTTTATCATTTTTGTTTGATTTGCCATTCAATTTCCTAATCAATTTTTCAGCTACCTTTTTCTGTGTATTTAGCCAGTAGCCCAGTACTCAGTACTTTTGGGAGTTCATGCGTCTTGCTTGCTGTCAGAACTCAATACCACTGGAGTTGGAACGCAGGACTTCAATTTCAGTCTAGGGCTCTTAACACTAGACCCACTGATTATTTGACTGAATGAACAGAGAACGTTACAAGCTTCACAGCATCAGGAAAACATATACCCCCTTAAACCCCACTTTTATATACACTGAGGGGCACTTCTAACGCAACACTTACATTTTTCATCAAATCTAAAAAATTAAACCACAAAATTTATTGGAATTTTCCTCAAACATAAATCAATTATGCTTGCGTGTTGTCTGTGTTTTTCATCGAAATTGATTGTCCACAACTTATAAAATATTAAATTTATCTAACAAGACTCCAAAATGAAAAGTCGCAAAAAAGCCACGCCATTGGCGAATTTAATAGTATCATAGCGTGTCTCAAAAAAGTATCATATCAAGCTCGTATCCCGTATCCCCAACCCCACGAGCTTGCAAATAGGTATTCAAGCAATAAAAAATCATATGATGTGATATTAAAGTCCAATAAGTAGCGTTATTGGTCACCTCCGGGATGCGTTTAAAAACTAGCGTGTGCAGTATCACCGTCACGGTGTTGTTTCAAGAAATCCGCAGTAACTGAAGAAGATCCTTGTGGATGAGAAGAGAAACATCCCACAAGGACTCGTTATGAAATAAATAAGTTTTGTTTATGGGGAGGAGGAGCTCCTGTGTCGTCCAGGCCCATTCTGGACATACAGGATGTTAACTGACTATGACAAACTTCACTACTGTGATATCCGAATAACTTTACTCATCAGTCCAACCGGATTATTGTGACTTTTTGTTTTTCAGTCATATGATATAAAGATCTAATTTATTGCTTTGTAAATCATCGATTGTTTTGAAAATTACAGAAAGTAAACATGAATTGATGAATTAAATTTGTTGAAAATTTCAATAAGAACGGTTAATTGATTTTTTAGTTATGTCCAAAAAAGTAAGTGTTGCGTTAGAAGTGCCCCTGAGTGTAGTGAAAATGGGGATTGCAGGGGTATACCTGTTTTCCTATTTTTGCTCTAAATCATAGATTGTGGGTACTCGTTAGAACTGCCTCACCGAGGCGGTTCTGGGTACTCGTTAGAACCGCCTCACCCAGGCGGTTCTAACGTCTACCCACAATCTATGTTTTGAGCAAAAATAAGAAAAAATATCAAAAATTTTCTACTGAAATTTTTACAACTTAAGAAAATTCAGTATATTACATGGGCATGTTTCGTAATGGGAATCATAAATAATGATTTATGGTAGAGAATGAAAACTTTATTCCACATATAACACAGAAATCATGATTATGATTCATACAAGTCAACATGCACTGAAGAATTGACATCAATAATTTGAGCCGCCTCGTGGGAAAACCAACAATGTGGTTTCCGAACAGGTCCAACACAAATCGGGCTGTACAAGCACGGAAGCAGGCTAGAAGCTTGAAATGTTGGATTTAGAAAGAAGAGAAATTGTACTATCCTTGTAGCGAAAACAAAGGCGCTGATCAGCTTCGCGGTTACCGCGAAGCTGATCTGCGTCTTTGTTTTCACCTATGCAATTTGTTGGTTTTCCCATGGGGTGGCTCATTTCTCTATCTGTGCACTAATATATGTCACATAACATAAATTGAGCCACGTCATGAGAAAACGAACAATATGGTTTTCGAACAGGTCCAACACAAACCGGTCTGTGTAGTCACAGAAGATGGCTAGAAGCTTGAAATTTTGGATTTAGGAAGAAGAGGAATCATGCTACTGGTATCCCTGTAGCGAAAACAAAGGTGCTGATCAGCTTCGCAGCTGACCTGCGTCTTTGTTTTCACATATGCAGACTATTGGTTTTCTCATGACATGGCTAAATTGTTATTGATTACAAGGCAAAAGCTATACATAGAGAGATGTCAAAATACTACTGTTGTTTTTTCTGTTGTTGAAATTATGAAATTTCAAAATTAACATGGTACAATACTGGTACACACAAAGTTTAGCTTACCAAGAATTGAAAAGCCTGAGCCCAGTTTCATCAAAGCATTTAGGACATGCCTTTTTCCTAACTGTGCCACATTAACATTCTTTTATAATATGAATTGATTTAGGGAGTTCTTATGACCAAAATAGCTACATGAAACAGGAGCTTTGTCTTCTAATTTTATTAAAGCCTTTATTTAATAGTACTGCAGAAATACTGCCACTAATGCGGGGCTTTGTAGGCATTCTCAAAGTGTATGTTAATTACTGCAAATATAGAAAGATACTACAACTCCCCTTAAATTAAAAGTTGGTTCTTAAACCTCCAAAATTGGTTACATCTAAAGATTTTTTATCTTCCAGTGTCATCTGCTGATCAGCTTTGCAAAAACTAGTCTGGACACAGATCAGGCCTGGTCAGAGTTTGAACTGTTACACGTATACATACAGACTGTATTTGAGCCACCTCATGGGAAAACCAACAATCTGCATAGGGGAAAACAAAGACGCAGATCAGCTTCGTGGTAACCGCGAAGCTGATCAGCGCCTTTGTTTTCGCTACTCGGATAGTACAATTCCTCCTCTACTTAACTCCGAAATTTCAACCTTCTAGCACTTTTCTGCGCTTATACAAGCCAGTTTGTGTCGGACCTGTTCGGAAACCACATTGTTGGCGGCTCATTTCTAGCTTTTCATCAACAGTATCCAGCTAAGGGGATGTTACAGTAGTAAGTTATCCTCAGACAACATCTGGAAAACATAAACCTGAAATGTATACCCCCTTAAACCAGACTTTTATATAGTAAATCTGAGGTACAGGGGTATAACTATTTTTCTCATTTTTTTATCCAAAAACATGATTGTGGGTACTTGAAAGAACAGCCTTGGCAAGACGGTTCTAACTGGTACCCAAAAATCTCGGTTTTGAGCAAAATTATTAAAATTATTATTTTTCCAATGAAATTCTATTTATTACGAAATTTTATTTATGAAATTCTATTTTTTACACCTGAAAAAAAAAGAAACTTTACATCACATGTGCAAGTTTTCCTAGCTGACCAAAGATGTTGAACTAGAATTATTACATTAACTAATAAATGAGCCGCTTCGTGGGAAAACCAACAATGTGGTTTCCGAACAGGTCCGACACAAACCAAACTGTACAGGCACAGAAAATAGCTAGAAGCTTGAAATTTCGGATATAAGTGGAAGAGGAATTGTACTATCCGAGTAGCGAAAACAAAGGCGCTGATCAGCTTCGCGGTTACCGCGAAGCTGATGTGCGCCTTTGTTTTCGCCTATGCAGATTGTTGGTTTTCCCATGAGGTGGCTCAAATATTATGATGACAAAACAAGCAAATAACCATACATTATAATAGTCACCAATGACAACAGAAAAGAGATTGAAGAAAAGAAAATGAAAGTACCGTCTACATGTAATTCGCTAAACAACTTAAATGTAAGTTTTCCTTAAAATATATTGAAAAGCATGATTTACATGTAAGAATCAAATATTTTAAAGTGGAGCTTACCATTTTGCTCTATTTAACACACAAAACTTGTGCTTGAAGTTTTTCAAAGTTTCACCAAAATTTATCTTACTTTTGTATAGGTGAAAACAAAGACACAGATCAGCTTCGCTACTAGGAAAGTACAATCCATCTTCTTCTTAAATCGAAAATTTCAATCTTCTAGCTGTCTTCTGTGGATGTACAGCCCAGTTTGTGTCAGACCTGTTCAAAAACCACATTGGCTTTCCCATGAGGCAGCTCATATGTATGCACAAAAGCAACAGGCAGCATTTATACATGTCTATGGTATCAGTAGGTAAACATGTATAAAGAAATCCCTATATTCTTAGTTATTATTCTAGATGACTTCATAACCTTTTCATTATACATGTAATGATATGAGCACTGGTAGATATATTCTCAGGAGGAATAATATTACAGGTTCTACAGTCCAAATGAATTTAATAGTAAATCAATTAAATTATTGTGGGCATTCAACAATCTAAGATAAATGTACATGATACCTAAAGCCCACCCTCAAAAGTCCATTTCAAAAGCCCCTGACTCCAAGGCTTTAGGCCCCCAAGTCTTCACAGTGCTATGTCCTGCAAGCAGTGTGTTGCAGACATTACAAAAATATGCTCATATGACAATATTTTCCTCCAAATTGCAAATTTTCAGCTGAAAAGTTTTAATGTTTTTCTTATTTTTACTCAAAACATAGATTGCGGGTACAGGAGGCGAGACAGTTCTAAAGAGTACCTGCAATTTATGTTTTGGAACAACAAAAAAATGTACAATTGTATACTAATGTTAACCTCTAAAAGTGGAGGTAAAATTTTCATTGACATGTTATCCTGCTGTAGGCATCACATGGCTAGGCAACACATGGCAAAGGAATTGGCTATTATATGGCCCAACAACAGTGAACAACCTAGGCAAAATGTTCATTTCAGGAGACATCTGTTTGAACTATGAACAAATAAATCAAGAGCGAACCAACAGAAATATAGTCATAAACTAAGTTACAAATGAGGGCTGTAAATTATATATGCAAAATAAATGAGCAATGTCATGAGAAAATCAACATTTTGAATATGTGAAAACAGGTGCAGACCATTTTCGTAGAAACTACAAAATTTCCAGTCTCTAGCCATCTTTAGTGCTTGTACAGCTCGGTTTGTGTTGAACCTGTTCGAAAACCACATTGTTGGTCTTCTCATGACACCGCTCAAATTAGCACTTTCAGTACCATATCTGGCATTCACAACTGCAAGACACAGTGTGAGTCATTTAATTAGCCCTTGATAGCTGTCATATAGACCTTGCTAGGAGAAAACCTGATTTTGCCTTGGCGAAAACAAAGGCGCAGATCAGCTTCGCAGTAACTGCGAAGCTGATCAGCGCCTTTGTTTTCGCTACATGAATAGTACAATTCCTCTACTTTCTAAATCCAAAATTTCCAGCCTCTAGTCATCTTCTGTGCTTGTACAGCTCGGTTTGACGATGCGGCTCATATAGACCTTGGTGTGAGAAAACCTGTCTTCAGGGTTCATGACCAGTGTCACATTTTTTGTCCTAGATGATTAGAGGCTTTACTTGAAATTTCAGGCCCGACATAACACACTTAGGAAGAATTCAAGATGTACCAAATCAAATGTGCAGACAAGTTGAGCAGTCACTGAAGGCATGTATTTGTGTCATTGCAAAGATAATCAGGGACACAGTTGCATACAGGAGATATTTCTATCATGACACGGCTTATATTCTTCTTGAGGGCTATTGATTTATCTCAATCTTTCTATTAGCCACTTCATTAGAAAACTGTTTGCAAATATCAACAAGAAAGGTGACAGCCAGAATGTTTCTGATTCTTGTTTTAAGCATCTATAATGCATATATGTGGTTACCCCAAGGTCTGTATTGGGCCTAAAATTGCTTACGAGGCGTTTACAGTATGTTTCCGGCGCCAGTTTCAGACCATCATGATCAAAACAGGATAAACGTGAGGCAACAAAGGGGAGCAGAATAAGCAAACATAATTATTAGAGCCGCCTCATGGGAAAACCAACAATCTGCATAGGCGAAAACAAAGACGCAGATCAGCTTCGCGGTAACCGCAAAGCTGATCAGCGCCTTTGTTTTCGCTACTCGGATAGTACAATTCCTCTTCTACTTAAATCCGAAATTTCAAGCTTCTAGCTCTTTTCTGTGCTTGTACAGGCTGGCTTGTGTCGGACCTGTTCGGAAACCACATTGTTGGTTTTCCCACGAGGCCGCTCATTAGGCTGTGATTACAGTGGATGCAGTGGCAAGTTTTTTGTCTAGCGGAATACTCAACATGTTTTGTTGCATTAAGTTACAGTTACTGCACAGCTGATCAGCCCTTTTGTTTTCGCTACACAGATAGTACAATCCTTCTCTTCACCTTAAATCTTAAAGTTCAAGCTTGTAGCCTGCTTCTGTGACTGTACAGGCTGGTTTGTGTCTGACAGGGTCGGAAATCCAGATCGTTGGTTTTCAGACATGATGGCTCATTTTTCAGTTATGTGATGAAATGGCCAAAACTACTGCCCTGAAAACACTGTCCAGGCCTCGAGGTTATAAAACTTTTTTCAAGCTCAGCTCAGCTGAGCATGAAATTTAAACTGCTCATAAATGTTGAAATAGTAAAAAATTGTGGAAAATTCATGTTCAAAACTCAAAAACTAGTAATTTGTCCTGCTCATAAATGTTAAAATGCCAACAATTGTTGGCATTTTAACATTTATGAGCAGGATAAATTTTAGTCTCAGCTGTGTTGAGCATGAAAAATGTTTTATAACCTCAGGCCCAGATCTAAATGGACACACCAAGAAAATATGACCGTGAAATGTAAACCCCTCAAAACCCACTTTTGTAAAGAAAAAACTGGGGTTTGCAGGGGTATACCTAATTTTCTTATGTTTGATCCAAAACATTCATCATGGATACTTGTTAGAACCGGTGAGACGGTTTTAACATCTCGCTGGTTCTAACGTGTACCCACAATGTATGTCTTGAGCTAAAATGTAAAAAAAAAAAATCAAAATATTTCCTATGAAATTTTCAATTTTGCATCTGAAAAAAATTCTCTGTATATTGCATGGGCAAGTTTATGTAATACTTATTAGGGACTATTTAACCCTGACAGCCCTAACCAAAAAATACATGTGCAGCTAAAACAGAAAAACTTATGCCGCAACAGAACTTTACAGAAGATTGACAGGGGCTCGTCATTTTGGCTTACCCATATATAAGCCGTGTTGCGAGAAAACTGGTCTTATAGGTTTCAAACTAGGTCTGAAATTAACCAGCCTGAACAGCCACAAAAGATATCTAGAAGAAGAGCAATTGTACTAATCTTAAAGTGAAAATAAAGGCGCTGATCGGAATGATGTGCAGTTACTGCACAGCTGATCTGCGCATAACTGCATAGCTAATCTGCGCCTATGTTTCTCATAGGCAAAAAGTAGTAATTGTGACATGTAAAATGAAATCTTGCACCCAGAACTAATGATTTTCTTCCTCAAACAAGTCAAAGTAATAAAGACAATAATGGATTTCAAGGATTATTGTAAATCCTTTTGTCTGACCTGGTTTGTGATACTAGCAAGGAAACAGTTTTCTTTCTCATTACTTATATGTTGGACAAAACAAATAAATTAATATATGCATCTAGACTATTTGAGCCGCATCATGAGAAAACAGGATTTTGCATGTGCGAAAACAAAGGCGCAGATCAGCTGTGCAGTAACTGCCAGGTGATCAGTGCCTTGATTTTCGCTACTTACATGCATATGTGAAAACAAAGACGCAGATCAGCTGTGCAGTAACTGCACAGCTGATCAGCGCCTTTGTTTTCGTCACACGTATAGTACAATTCCTCTTCTACTTATAACCAAAATTCCAAGCCTCAAGCCTGCTTCTGTGACTGTACAGGCCGGTTTATGTCAAACTTGGTCGGAAACCCCGAAGACCTGTTTTCTTGGGTCGCGGCTCATTTAAAAAGCACTCACTTATATGTGTAATAGACAATAATCAAATTTCACATAATACAGCAAAATAACAACACAAAACATTGTAAACATGTATATTTACATAATTGTAATAAACCACTCCTAAAATGCCTAGCAATTTGACTTAATCTGCTCTTCACATTATGAAATGGCCAAATTTACAGTAATAATTTTGTTATTACGGTAGTATTTTTTGTTAGTATATTATTTTTTAGTTTTAAAGCCTGCTAAATATTGCCGATGTCAGCATTAAATTCATTATAAACCCAAGACAGCTTCAGGTTGCCATTTTTGTTGGATGTATTTTTCTAGATCTGTTTAGTAAATATTTCAAAGGACAACAACAGTTTTCTTGAAAACACATATTGAAATATTCATTTGATTTTTTAAGCCCAGCATCAGAAAACCATGTACGTGAAATATACCCCCTAAAACCCCATTTTTATCTAGAAAAACTGGGGCTTGCAGGGGTATCTATATTTTTCTTATTTTTGATCCAAAAGATAGATTGTGGGTAGCTGTTAGAACTACCTCGGTGAGGAGGTTTTAACGAGTACCCACAATCAATGTTTTGAGCAAATATATCAAAATTATAGAAGAACCCAAAGACCTCTTCCAAACTCGGTGAGCCTAGTCATAAGAATATCAGTCCCCGGAGTCAACACAGGGCTAGACACTAACTGTCATGCTGAAATCAAAACTTCAGAAACATACAAGGTGATCTAAGCATTTGCTGTACACAAAACATGACAATTTTTTTTATCATGCCCCTATTCTATTATATTATATGAGCTGCCTCATGAGAAAAGCATTTTTTTTTTGCATATGCGAAAACAAAGGCACAGATCAGCTATGCAGTAACTGCACAGCTGATCAGCACGTTTGTTTTCGCTACTGGGATAGTACAATTCCTCTTCTACTTACAGCCTAAATTTCAAGCCTCTAGCCTGCTTCTGTGACTGTACAGGCCGATTTGTGTCACACCTGGTTGGAAACCCTAAAGACCCTTTTTCTCTCATCGAGGCTCATATAAATACACTCCATTTGTACATGCAAATCATCAAAAATTTACAAATATAAATATAGACTATCATGATTTAATATACAGTAATTATAGACACGGAACTGGTAACTAAGCCATTTCAAACTATACACTTCACTGAAAGGATGCCCATGAGCGAATGATTTCATTTCCACACGTTTTCTGTTCCCATGTGAGGATCTAAATCATGAATATCTGACTTATCAGAAAGTGTCATGTGCGTATTAAATCAAAACACACACAATAGTCGCCACATCCTTGAAACAAGCTCGTAAATCAAAGACAACTTTATCAGTTTTTAAAATTGTCTCCCTTTGACAATAAACAAACCGGGATAGTTAAATGTTTGGTATTCTGCGATGTATCAGGGTTTTCGATACTTTTCTTTTGCGAAATGACCCAGGCTTGTCAAAACATTATTCCTACAATTTATCGAATATAAATGGCCCCACAGACTTATGCAACAGACCAGCTTAACTGTAATCATTTACAAACATGACAAAATAATTCTAATTATTTAGAATTGGTCCTCAACATTATCATCAATTTCATCCAATGAACTTATAAACCAGTGATTCTCATTAATAGTGTACAGTACTACATGCACCTGATTATAACGTAAATCAAATTTAGCTGCAAGAAATTAACTATATTTTTAACTATCTATATGAGAAATGAGCCACCTCGTGGGAAAACCAACAATCTGCATAGGCAAAAACAAAGACGCAGATCAGCTTCACGGTAACCGCGAAGCTGATCAGCGCCTTTGTTTTCGCTTCTCGGATAGTACAATTCCTCTCCTACTTAAATCCGAAAATTCAAGCTTCTAGCTATTTTCTGTGCTTGTACAGGCCGGTTTGTGTCAGACCTGTTCGGAAACCACATTGTTGGTTTTCCCACGAGGTGGCTCAAATAATGAAACTGAACTACTGGTACCAGGTATCTACAAATAACTACATGTACTTTTTCTTTAAGATATAGGTAAACAATGATAACTGTATCAGACGACTAGCGAAACAGTAAAAAGTCAATCCAGATATTTTGGAAAACATTCTTTATAAATTGTAGTGAAAAATGCTTCAGATAAAAAAAAAAAAAAAAAAAAAAAAAATTAAAGTGTTTTTAACAAAAATCAAGACAGGTTACTTAATGATGTATAACTAATTAATTGACCTAATACTTTGAACAGCAAAGCTCGTCTAATAAACTTGACTGCTCATGAGACAGAGTATTTTTTTCTTAAAATGAGCCGCCTCAAGAGAAAACCAACAATCGGCATATGCAAAACCAAAGCGCAGATCAGTTTCGCAGTAACTGCGAAGCTGATTATCGCCTTCTTTTTTGCTACATGGATAGTACAATTCCTTGACTTTCTAAATCCAAAATTTCCAGCCTCTAGCCATCTGCTTGTACAGCTTAGTTTATGACCCGTTCGGAAACCACATTGTTGATTTTCTCATGACGCAGCTCAAATGTTATTTGTTTAGCTGGTTACAACAGTTGTATTTTTCGAAGACTAAATGTCCCCCTACATCATAACAATGTCTCAACTTCTGCCACCAGTTCTAGCTGATCGACCCTCAATGGCATAATGGCTCCCTCCGTTCCCTCAATGGCTCCGTTACCCTCCGTGTCCTTATGTCAATTCACCGCCAAATCCACGCTGATGAAAGTCTTGAGACGCTCCAGATACTGTCCGTATAATTCAACGTCATTGTGGCCGGCACCTTCCACCCAGAGAGGCTCAACCTTCCTGGGACAACGCTCGTATATAGCGAGTCCATGGGAGAAGTCAATGACTTCGTCCTCCGTTCCATGGATAACCAAAACAGGTGATGTAATCTTTGGCACCTTGTCAATGCTGCAAAAGAATGATACAGTTGCCTCAATGTCATGATACAATGCAATTTGAGCCGCGTCATGAGAAAACCGGATTTTTGCATATGCGAAAACAAAGGCGCAGATCAGCTTTGCAGTAACTGCGAAGCTGACCTGTGCCTTCGTTTTCGCTGCATGGATAGTACAATATCTTTTCTTTCAGAATCTGAAATTTCAAGCATCTAGCCTGCTTCTGTAGCTGTACAGCCTGGTTTACATCAAACTTGGTCAAAACCCAGATTGTTGGTTTTCTCACACAAAGGCTCAATGTATATGTGGGTGTCAACTTGCACATGCAACTGAGCAGCACTTTTGTGTTCCCTACATAGATCATAAAAGCCTTGATGCGAGAAAAAGGTCTTTGGTGTTTCTGATCAGGTCTGACACAAAACGGCCAGTACAGTCACAGGTAGACTAGCTACTAGTCTGATAAATAAGTTTTTGCCTTTTTTTGTAAATCTAAATTTTCTTTTCTTGAAAGGTAAAGCACGAAATATTTTCTGATGTACATATCTGGGCTAGATTTATCAGACTAGTATTCTCCGAAAATGCTCTGAGAGGAATTTCTGCTGTGATTGACATTTATTAGCCTCATATCTGATAACAGCCCCAACTCCAATTTGTTTATTTATCTGAGTTTTAATGGTCTACAGGTGATGCCATGCAGCTCAAAGAGGAAAACCACAGAAGTTTTTTTCTTCAGTTTACCCAGCAATTAGCAGCATTAATATTTACATGAATTCAAGTGAAGTGTCAGGATGTAGGAGCCAAAGACGTATTGATATAAGAAAACAAAATCAAGCTTATTTCTTACATAACAAAATTGATATTTGTTTAAACATGTTTTAATCAAAATAAAGATGCAAATATATCTGAGCCTTCGCATGAGAAAAACAACTGTCTGGGTTTCCCACCAGGTCCGACACAAACCAGCCTGTAAGGTAGCTGATCTGCGCCTTTGGTTTCGCATAATGTAGGTTGTTGGTTTTCTGATGCAGTGGCTCATCTATGAACTTTTTATCACAAAAGCTGCACAGAAAATACAGATCTAGCTTTTGAAGAAAAATATGTTCATTTGTTCCAGTCTTTGCTGCTATCAGTTGCAGCATAAACAATTGGCCATAAATTCTTATCTCTGATCAGCAACTAGCAGGTTGTTCTGACAGTAATTGGTGGGATCAGATTACTCCAGAATTACCCCGTCAGAAGTGGAAGGGGAATATTTTGCTTGGGACTAGGCGTTAAAATCGAGACAGAGGAGAAGACCCATATTATGTCCATATGATATACGTTTTATATAAAAAGATTTTTACTTTTGTAAATTTGTCATTTTAACGCCTAGTGGCTAGGCTAAGTCACAGGAGGCTTGAAATTCCATATTTAAGAAGTGGAATTGTACTGTGTTGCGTAAACAAAGGTGCTGATCAGCTGTGGAGTTACTGCACAGCTGATCTGCGTCTTTATTTTCACACTGGCAAAAATCCTGTTTTCTCAAGACTCAGCTCAAAACCATAAACTTTTTCAATATTTATGAGAAACTTAAAATGCAGGCTCAGCTGTGATGAGCATAAAAATAAATTTTCTACAGTATAATCTCTAGATCTAATAATCACCAAATCAGCCAGACCGTACCATTTAATTATTTGCCTTCAAGAAGAAAACCTTACATTTTTACTAGACCTCAATTAAATAGATCAATATGGTGAATACACTGACGATGAGCTGTATATGCTTAAGTCCAAATAAAATTTATGTTATGTTATGTTATGTTATTAAAATTCTGAGCATCCAAACTTTTACAGATTCATTTTGCATCAATTTACAGAAAGATCAGAAAGCCAAGCAGAGCAATTAGATAGCCGCCTCGTGGGAAAACCAACAATGTGGTTTCCGAACAGGTCTGACACAAATCAGGCTGTACAGTCACAGAAGCAGGCTGGAAGCTTGAAATTTCGGATTTAAAAAGAAGAGGAAGTGTACTATCCGTGTAGCGAAAACAAAGGCCCTGATCAGCTTCGCGGTTACCGCGAAGCTGATCTGCGTCTTTATTTTCGCATATGCAGATTGTTGGTTTTCCCATGAGGCATGATGAGAAAACCAGCTTGTTGCATATGCAAGAATAAAGATGCAGATCAGTTGCACAGCTTATCAGCACCTTTATTTTCACTAAACAGATAATACAATCCCGCTTCTTGCTATATCCGAAATTTAAAGCTAGACTAGCCCTATTTTGAGACTGTTAACAGGCCTGTTTGTGTGAGACCCAGTCGCAAACCCAAAGGCTGGTTTTCTCGTGTCGCTGCTCAAATAATCTTAGGATTGATATACTAGTGAAAATATTACAGATACTTGAAAAACACAAGATCCATTGATAAAGATAAAATATTTGGAAAAAGTTCAAGAAGTCTTGAAACAAAAACTTGTAAATGGTGGAAACAGCTGTTGAAAAAAAAAAAGAAGGAAAAATAAACTGCATGGATTCTCATTATAAGACTGTCCCATTGTGCTGCATTGAGAAAATATGACCTGCAATTTAAGGATTTTTCTTAAAAGCTGTAAACATGGTAAAAAAAAAAAAAAAAAAAAAAAAAAAAAAGAAATCATTTGAAAATGGTCAATATATTTCACATTCAATATGCTTCAAAACTTAGATTGTGTGTATACACATCACAGCAGCCACATTGACATGGTTCTTTCATTACAAAAACACGCCCATGTAATATACAGATTTTTCTTAAGTTGTAAAAATTGAAATTTTTCAGTAGAATTTTTTTTTATATTTTTCTTATTTTTGCTCAAACCATAGATTGTGGGTACACGTTAGAAGCGCCTCGCCGAGGCGGTTCTAATGAGTACCCACAATCTATGTTTTGGAACAAAAATAAGACCAGAGGACCAATGGTCCTGTAAACGCTCATCTGACATCTGCTGCATATACAAATAAACATGTTTGAATATTATGGTATTTAACCCCAGTGCAGGGGCAGATGAAGCCATTGGGCCATTTTCTTTTTTCAGAATAATCAATATTCTGTCCATTTGCCAATTTCCTGCTGTCTTTTCCCTTCAAATGACATTTTAACAGTTTTCCCCATTCAAATGCATAGGCAACCCATGTTGACCTTGCCATAAACTTGGTCATCACAGGGTCATGATTTATATATACATTGGAGTACTTTAGCCATCGATGCTTCACGCCAAGTATCCTTGAAATCAGTTTATTGGTTTCAGAGAAGAAGATTTTTGAAGGGTTTTTACCATATATGGGCATTGCGGCCATCTTGGTCATGTGACCTATATTATACACATTGGTTCCCCCATCCTATGGATGCTTCACATAAAATTTGGCTTTAATTGGGCAAGCAGTTTCACAGGAGAAGATGTTTGAATATTATGGTAATATGCATGTTTATTAATTAACTTATTAGTATATAGTACTTATACGGAGAATTTGGTCTTTGTGATACTGGTGACGTTTCTTTTTTCGTATAGTCTATACCGGATTTCGCCTCGACCTAATACAGCTGACCTCGTACTAATACGGTTGACCTCGTATCTATACGGATTGACCTGCTATCTATATGGAAATCCCTACATTTGATTGGTCAAAATTCACGTGCAAGGTCACGTGCCGCGTTGAATGAGTTGAGTGAAAAAAAAAATGGCGGCGATTCAGCCGATCAGTAAAATAGTGAACAAACAAACAAAAATAATGTCAACATCTTTGAAAAGAATGTCAGACATGGGCACTAAGAATGGCAAAGATATGTTTGATGTGATCGAGGTCCAATACAGTTCACCTCGGACCTGTAACTGGTCCAATACAAATAACTTGATTAATAACATTATAATATTGCCCGGGGGTGGGGCCATATAAGCCCTTAGGTCCAACTTTTTTCAGAATCATTAATATTCAGTCCTACTAACCATTTCCTGCAAGATTTTCACCTCAAATGACTTTTAAAAAGTTTTCCCCATTCAAATGTATGGGCGACCTATGTTGACCTTGTCATAAAATAGGTCAAGGTCATCACAGGGTCATGATTTATATATATACACATTGTAGTACTTTAGCCATCAATACTTCATGCCAAGTTTCTTTGAAATCGGTCCACCAGTTCCGGAGAAGAAGATTTTTGAAGGGTTTTTACCATATATGGGCATGGCAGCCATCTTGGTCATGTGACCTAGATTATTTATATACACATTGATTCCCCCATTCTATAGATGCTTCACATAAAAATACCCTATGTTGACCTTGCCGTAAAATAGGTCAAGGTCATAATTTATATACACAATGTGGACCTTGAGTCCCCAATGCTACATGCCAAGTTTCAAGATCCTTGGCCTTTGGGTTCCAGAGAAGAAGATTTTTGAAGGGTTTTTACCATATATGGGCGTGGCGGCCATCTTGGTCATGTGACCTGAATTATTTATATACACATTGGTTTCCCCTTCCCATAGATACTTCATATAAAATTTGGCTTTGATTGGCCAAGGGGTTTCAGAGAAGATCTTTGAAAAGTGTGGACGACGATGACCACGACGGACTATGGGTGCCTACCTATTCTATAAACTCACCTTGTGAGCCTTCGGCTCAGGTGAGCTAACCAGAGGACCAATGGTCCTGTAAACGCTCACCAGAGACCTGAGATATATACATGTACCAATAAATTTGTTAGACTAGAATGGTACAATGCATGTATATAACCCTAAGGCAGGGTCAGAATAACTCCTTGAGTCAATGTCTTTTTCAAATCATAAAAATTCAGTCCATTTGCCAATTAACTGCAAGTTTTGTCCTTCAAATGACATTTTAACAATTTTCTCCATTCAAATGCATGGGCGATCTAAGTTGACCTTGCCGTGAAATAGGTCAAGGTCATCCCAGTGTCATGATTTATATAAATTTTGTAGACCTCCGTTCCTTAATGCTTCATGCCAAGTTTCAAAATCATAGGCCTTCTGGTTCTGGAGAAAAAGATTTTAAAAAAAATTTTGCTATTTATAGCCATGGCGGCAATCTTGGTCATGTGACCTTAAACATTTATACAGTTTAACCTCATTATAACACGCCTCGTTATAACATGGTTTCCAATATAACACGGCCATGACATGGCTCCCAAATTAATATTTTCCTATAATGCATATAGTAAATAACCTCATTATAACACGGTTCTCATATAACACGGTCTGTTTCTTTGGACCCCAAACATAGCGTTATAATGAGGTTGTACTGTATAAACTTTCATTTCCTCTTCCTAAGGATGCTCCACATAAAGTTTGGCTTTAATTGGCTCAGCAGTTTCTGAGAAAAAGCTGTTTGAATATTATGGTCATCTACATGCTCCAGGGCAGGGGCAGACAACACCTGGCCCTAAAATATTTTCATAAGCATAAATCTTCTGTCCATTTGGTCATTCCTAGCAAGTTTTCTGCCATTACATGACATTTTCCTATTTTTTCCCATTCAAATGCATGGGCGACCTAAGTTGACCTTGCCGTAAAATAGGTCAAGGTCATCCCAGCATCATGATTTATATAAACTTTGTACAGCTCCATTCCCAGATGCTTCATACCAAGTTTCAAAATCATAGGCCTTCTGGTTCTGAAGAAGAAGATTATTAAACGTTTTTGCTATTTATAGCCATGGCGGCCATCTTGGTCATGTGACCTTAACCATTTATACAAACTTTCATTCCCTCTTCCTAAGGATGCTCCACAAAAAGTTTGGCTTTGATTGGCCTAGCGGTTTCAGAGAAGAAGATGTTTCAATACTGTGGTCATATACATGTATATAGCCCCGGGGCAGGGGCAGACAACCCCCTGGGCCCAAAATATTTTCTTAAACATAAATCTTTTGTCCATTTGCTAATTTCTAGCAAGTTTTCTGCCATTTAATTACATTTTCCTATTTTTTCCCATTCCAATGCATGGGAGACCTAAGTTGACCTTGCCGTAAAATAGGTCAAGGTCATCCCAGGGTCATGATTTATATAAACTTTGTAGAGCTCTATTCCCAGATGCTTCACACCAAGTTTCAAAATCATAGGCCTTCTGGTTCTAAAGAAGAAGATTTTTAAACGGTTTTGCTATTTATAGCCATGGCGGCCATCTTGGTCATGTGACCTTAACCATTTATATAAACTTTCATTCCCCTTCCTAAGGATGCTCCACATGAAGTTTGGCTTTGATTGGCCTAGCGGTTTCAGAGAAGAAGATGTTTGAATATTGTGGTCATATACATGTTTATAGCCCCAGGGAAGGGGCAGACAACGCCACAGGGGCTAAAATTTTCCATTAACATTAATCTTCTATCCATTTGCCTATTCCCAGTAAGTTTTACCCATTAAATAGCATTTTACCATTTTTTTCCATTCAAATGCTTTGGCGACCTAAGTTGACCTTGCCTTAAAATAGGTTAAGGTCATCCTAGGGTCATGATTTATATAAACTATAATGGGCCCGCGTCCCCAATGCTACATACCAAGTTTCGTGGAAATCGGCCCACTGGTTCTGGAGAAGAAGATTTTTTAAAGGTTTTTGCTATTTATAGCCATGGCAGCCATCTTCGTCATGTGACCTGGACCATTTATATAAACTTTCGTTCCCCCTTCCTAAGGATGCTCTACATGAAGTTTGGCTTTGATTGGCCAAGCGGTTTCAGAGAAGAAGATCTTTGAAATTGTGGACGACGGACAACGATGGACGATGACAGACGGACGCCGGAGCATGGGTATACTATAAGCTCACCTGTGAGCCTTCGGCTCAGGTGAGCTAAAAATTAGGTATACCCCAGTTTTGCTATATACCAGAGGACCAATGGTCCTGTAAACGCTCACCTGAGATCTGTTGTACGTATATATACCAATAAACATGTTTGCATATTATGGAAAAAAGCCCCAGTAAAGGGGCAGATGATTCCCTGGTGTCCATTATTTTTCTTCATAATAATCAATATCCTGTCCATTTGCCAATTTCCTGCACGTCTTTCCCTTCAACCGACAAATAACAGTTATCCCCATTCAAAGGCATAGGCAACCTATGTTGACCTTGTCGTAAAATAGGTCAAGGTCATCACAGGGTCATGATTTATATATACATTGTAGTACTTAAGCCATTGATGTTTCATGCCAAGTTTTGTTGAAATCGGTCCACCGGTTCCAGAGAAGAAGATTTTGGAAGGGTTTTTACCATATATGGGCATGGCGGCCATCTTGGTCATGTGACCTGGATCATTTATATACACATTGGTTCCCTCATTCTATAAATGCTTCACATAAAATTTGGCTTTGATTGGCCAAGTGGTTTCAGAGAAGAAGATGTTTGAATATTTTGGTAATATACATGTATATTGCCCCGGGGTGGGGGCATATGAGCCCCTTGGGTCCATTTTTTTTCAGAATCATTAATATTCAGTCAAACTACCCATTCCTGCAAGATTTTCACCACAAATTACTTTTTAAAAGTTTTCCCCATTCAAATGCATAGGCGACCTATGTTGACCTTGCCATAAAAAAGGTCAAGGTCATCACAAGGTCATGATTTACATATACGTTGTAGTACTTAAGTCATCGATGCTTCATGCCAAGTTTCATTGAAATCGGTCCAGTGGTTCCGGAGAAGAGAGTTTTTGAAGGGTTTTTACCATTTATGGGCATGGCGGCCATCTTGGTCATGTGACCTTGATTATTTATATACACATTGGTTACCCCTTCCTATTGATGCTTCACATAAAATTTGGCTTTAATTGGCCAAGCGGTTTCAGAGGAGAAGATGTTTGAATATTATGGTAATATACATGTATATTGCCCCGGGGTGGGGGCATATGAGCCCCTGGGGTGCAATTTTTTTCAGAATCATTAATATTCAGTCCTACTGCCCATTTCCTGCAAGACTTTTACTTAAAATGACATTTTAAAAGTTTTCCCCATTCAAATGCATTGGCGACCTATGTTGACCTTGCTGTAAAATAGGCCAAGGTCATCACAGGGCCATGATTTATATATACATTGAAGTGCTTGAGCCATCAATGCTTCATGCCAAGTTTCGTTGAAATCGGTCCAGTGGTTCCGGAGAAGAAGATTTTTGAAGGGTTTTTACCATATATGGGCATGGCGGCCATCTTGGTCATGTGACCTGGATTATTTATATACACATTGGTTCCCCCTTCCCATAGATGCTTCATGTAAAATTTGGCTTTGATTGGCCAAGCTGTTTCAGAGAAGAAGATCTTTGAAAATGGTGGACGACGGACAGACGGACGACGGACGGACGACGGAGCATGGGTATACTATAAGCTCACCTTGTGAGCCTGACGGCTGAGGTGAGCTAAAAAGTGGGGTTCAAAGGGGTATACATTGCACAGACATGTTTTCATGATGTTCTAGTCTGTATCTGTACATGTACCCCACAGTGTGTTTTGAAGTAAAAATCAGGAATAATGTATAACCCTTAAACCCTGTACACCAAAGTTTTCCTACATAAGGTGGGGTTTAAATGGCAATATTACATGAATATGTTCTGATGTTTCTAACTTTGTTTTGAGCACAGGAATATTGCAGAATCTGAAAGCAGACATTTTTTACCAGTGACAATATTTGAGCTGTGACGCGAAAAACCCGGTCTTTGGGATTTCCGACCAAATCTGACACAAACTGGTCTGTGCAGCCACAGAAGCGAAAACAAAGGCGCTAATCAGCTGTGCAGCTATAGTACTGCACAGCTTATCTGCACCTTTGTTTCCTCATAGGCAAAACTCCTGTTTTCTCATGACGCTGTTGATATTGTATAAGCCTATGTAACATGTGATTAGAATAGGTAATTACCTGGAAGCCATTAAGCACTATTTCAGACAGTAACAGTTACTGAAAAGATCAATATACAGCCCAACCCACGTTCTTTATCAGCCCCGTCAAATGGCTAGAGGCTGGCAATTTTGAATTTAACAAGGAGAGGAATTGTACTATCTGTTTAGCGAAAACAAAGACGCTGATCAGCTTCGCAGTTACTGCGAAGCTGATCTGCGACTTTGTTTTCGCATAAGCAAAATGTTTATTTTCTCATGATGCGGCTCGTATTCATGCCATCCTGGAATAATGCACCATGACCAATTAAAAACATACCTGTATATTGGGGATCCCTGACCAGGTCCAACTCAAACTGAGGTGTAAATCATTATACGAGCCGCATCGTGAGAAAACCGGATTTTTGCCTATGCGAAAACAAAGGCGCTGATCAGCGCCTTTGTTTTCGCTACACGGATAGTATATTTCCTCTTCTTCTTATATCCGAAATTTCAAGCTTCTAGCCTGCTTCTGAGACTGTACAGGCCGGTTTGTGTTGGACCTGGTCGGAAACCCCGAAGACCGGTTTTCTCGCGTCGCGGCTCATACATAATGTGCACAAAGTAGTTACGGGCTTGAAAAAAAAAAGTAAAGTGTTCAAATTATCAAGGCAGGGACTTGACACAGGTGCTGATCACTTGCAAGACTGCCAGACAGCTGATCCGTGTCTTTATTATTGCATATATATGATTTCCTCAAGATATGGCTCATATTTTTCAATAGCATGTCACTCCATTTTCATGCCATATTTAAAATTCAATACTTTTCCATTAGTATTCCTCATACAAATCTATTTAAAAAGAGCATTGTAGAGGAACCTCTTACAAATTATGCAATTTACAACAAACCATTAGGCCGCTCAGTAAAATTTCTATATCCTTAATCTATTAAAATCAATTTTCTAGATAAAGGAGGACATGTGCATCATTATAAATGTGTACATGTATTTATAATAAAAATGAACTTGTGGGACCCATAAACAGGAAGAAGAAAGATTTTGATTTATAGAGTTTCTATAAATCTATAGAGTATCAATAAAATAGAAAACTAGAAAAAGTGCCTTGAGAGGCACATATACCCCCGGCTGGTAGCCACCAAGCCCCCTCCATACCCCCTACCTAAACAACCTGGCACATGCTCACCCATTGAACCTCACATCCTCAATGAAAGACAGTACCCTTATCAAGTGCATTTTAGAAATAAGCAGTGTAAAGTACTTTGCATACAAACATGGGGGAGTGTAGTTTTAGAATGACAGATCTATTTTAGAGCGGTATACAGAGCTGACGTGTATACCCAATCTAGGACATAAGCACGGACATTGTGGGTCAGGTCCTCAGTCCTAGATTGAAATGAAAGTAGAATGTCATTCTTAAAAAAAAAAAAAATCTTGAAAAAAAAAATCTTGAAAAAAAAAAAAATCTTGAAAAAAAAAAGAGAAAAAGTCCTAGATCTTGACCTCTGGTCCCACCCCATCCCCCTGCATGGACCCTTGGGTCTAGCCCTTATGTGCTACCTATGTTGTGTTGTAAGCATGAACACTTTCTGACATATGGTTGTCAAGATATACAGAATATTAATCTTGGTAACTATTGTATTTTATAAATTTGTCCTAGATCTTGACCTCCAGCCCCACCCCTTGAGTTTGGTGCCATGGAATTTAATTCAACCTTAAAGGGTATCTATGATTCAAACAGGAATACAAATCCTATAAGTATTTGTTAAGATATGAACTTAGAGATGAAAAAACACTATGTAAATAGCACATTTTCAATTCAAGGTGACCTAGATTTTGAACTCTAGCCCCACCCCTCGGCATGGACCAAGGGTCCGAACTCAAAGAAACAAAGTAAATCCTATAAGGTACCTATGGTTAAAATATGAATGGTTTCTGATTATTGGTTCTGTGGTTCATGAGATATACACCACCAAAGAAACTTGAACAAAAACTTTGACCCAAATTAAAGGGAACCTAGATTTTGACCTCTAGCCCCACCCCCAGGCATGGACCCAGGGTCCAAACTCACAGAAACAAAGCAAACCCTATAGGGCACCCATGGTTAAAATATGAATGGTTTCTGATTATTGGTTCATGAGATATACACCAGAGAGAAACTTTAACAAAAACTTTGACATAAATTCCGCGAACGTTCCAGAATAACGAACGAACAATCGAACGAACGAACAATCGAACATACAAACAGAAAAGCGAAAAACTATACACCTGTCCGCATAAATGCTGGGGGTATAAAAATGATATAGGTGGCTTGCGTTACCTCAACAACACTTACTTTTTATCTCCTTTCCCCTCTCCCCTTTTTAAAGTCATTTTCAAATACCCACATTAACTGAGCTGCAAAAACAGACGACGTGTTTTGCAATCAGCTGATTGGAAAAGGTCCCTCAGGACCTTTTCCACAGTGTTTACTTTGAATATGAAGAAAATTGTACCCATGATCGACTGCTCTCCCTCAATTACGTGTTTTGTCACATAAAGGGCTTACTAAAAACTAGTGAACCCGTCTATAGTGACTAGACAGTTCACCGCAATCAATTTAATTTATCAAATGTTGACACTCCCCGTCAAATAGCAGTAAATATCTAGCAAGCAGTCTCGATTATCATAGCGCATCTAGGTTTACATCGTATATACCCTGATGAGGGGTACAGAAACTATAGAAACTCTATACGGCTAACTTTAACTTAGTTTAAGTCCATCACATCGCACTATAGGTCTATTTCTGGTAGTGTGGCTGCAGGTCAAAATTCAGAACTCTGTCACAAATTGACTTCACTGCAAATTGGTTTTCTACAAATCGACATATTGATTGTAATCGTGTTCCCTTTAGAATTGGCTTTCATTCCATAACATCAAAAATTTTGGTCATTGCCTTGAGCAACAGATACACACACTGGTCAATGTTCATTACAAGAAACAACATTCATGTATAGGAAACGAAACTGAAATGTATGAGAATCGAAATTAATGACGAACCAGAGAATCAACAACACTGAAATCTAGAGCAAAGGGAATCTCTTATAACAAACGGCTGCTGACCTTTTCATTGGTTTCTTTTTAAAGAAGCCAACTTGTTTTACAACTACACATTCATGACATAATATTATCAGTCCGCTTTATGGTAACCGTTTGCTGTAATAGTATCTGTTGACACACCTTACTTGAATTGATGTCTGGGCGGGTCACATTTGACCTATTGTTTACTGTTACATTTTCAATGCATGATCTGTCACACCAAATGAAAATTAAACAACAAACATTGTCTTTTTATTTCAACACATTTATAAAAAAAAAATTACATGCGCATTACATGTGCAAGGTTACTAATACAAGTACATGAGGGTCTGGATGGGGTATAATGATTAAAGAATAATGCCCTAAAAATTTTAATGAGAGTGAATAAAGAGCCAAAAATTTAATGATTAGTGAATAAGTAGGTCCTAAAAAATAATGAATAAATGAAAAATTTTAATGAATAGCAGAATAATATAATGAATAGTGAATAATAACATTTTAAAGAATAATGAATATGCTAAATTTGGCTATGGAATTGTCTTAGATGGCCTCCCTGACATTCCAGAATTTCATTTTTTTTCGCCCCCAGACCCGATTTAGCTCAATTGTTATAGTTGAATTTCTGAAATCTTTGAATGTTTGGAAAGACATAGCATGTAGGGACTCACTTCATGAATCTTTTTAAAAAATGTGTCATTTCCTGAGCCAGATACTTTGTTTGCTTATGTATATGTATTTTCTTTTTATTCTGTTACCCCACTTTGTCCTTATGTATGTTCCAATCCTATAATGATAATCTTTTCTGTGGACGGACATCACTTTGCTTTTTTATATGACAGAGCATAATTATGGTGACTTTTGCAATCAGAAACAAGCCAGTACTAAGAATGTTAATGCAAATCTAACTGGCAGTTTATATAGCGCTACATAGTTTTTTTCCTCGCTCGCTTCGCTCGCTCGGTATTTAAGACATTTATAAAATGTTTTGTACAATCAGGCACAAGCACAAAATCATACTTCACATCACTCCTATGCTTACTAGTTAACTAAATAAAAACAACAGCTTTTTATTATAACTCTTACCCCTGAAGTTACATTTTTTCTTAAATTAACCTTTGATATGCATAATTGAAGAGAAAGATACAGGGTGAAACTCAGGGCATATTCAGTATACAGTTTGGAGGGGATTATATTCCCAACAGATTTAATAAAAGAGGATTTGCTAAAAATCAGTTAACTATTTTGGAAAGTTTCTATGAGGCTTTGATATATGATTCTCTCAAGATGTTAAAATCAAGGTTGCACTCAGCAGTCTACAATTAAGTATCATAGAACTAGTCTTTGTGGCTTTAGATAAGGGATGCCTTAGGTTGGGAATACCTATATTTGCTATTAGAAATTAGCTGGGTGAAGAAGGCGGTTCTAGTAATTATCATATTTTAATGAATAATCGAGCTTATTTTAATGAATAAGCCAAAATTTTAATGACAGTGAATAAATGGCTAAATTTTTAGTGATTAGTGAATACCAGGACCCCCCATCCAGACCCTCGTACATTATACAATGTACCGTTTTACAATTTTGGTAGCTATGACGTCATGAATTGGTTAACTCATAATACTGATAACTGGAAGTGATATTAGTACATGGAAGTAGTCGTATTTTACAACTCCTACTAGCTGCAAGTTTGGTTGAAATCTATCCAATGATTCAGAAGATTAACAGAGGAAAAACTTTTTTTTTCTAGTTATTATGGAGCTTTGATCTTGATAACTAGGCCAATATCACAACCTAATTAACTCTAAATCTTCTCCAAGCAATGTTTCTGTGCAAGTTTAGGTCAATTCTAAGATTTGCAACAGAAAAACTATATTTTCCAGTTTTTTTAAGGGGCGGTGACCTTGAATATTAGATCAAGGTCACCAAAATCTGTTCAACTATTCCTCCCTACCAACCATGTCTCTGTGTGTTTGATCAAAATTCATCCCTTTGTTAAGAAGATATCACGTCTGAAAAGCTTATTTCAACGTTTTCCATGAACTGGTGATCTTGAACTAACTTTCAAGATATAGCATAAAATGATTCAACAGTTTGGGGTCTTTTAATTTTAATTTCCTCCTCCAAATCAAGACTTATAGCCCCCCCAAAAAAAAAAAAAAAACCAAAACAAAAAACGATCAGTAAACCAGAAGATAAATAAACTATCCTAACTTAAGCCTAAAAAAATAATGTTTTTTAATTCATTTTTTTTTATTTCAGTTTTACGTCCCTTTCAAGAAATTTCAGCTCATATTAGACGGGCCAATCAGCAGGTGGGGCGAAAACGGGAGAACCCCGAGAAAAAACACCTGGCACACCCGCAAGCAGAACGGTGTGTCTCACATGTGGCCAGAGCGGGGCTCGAACCCACACGAGTCACAGCGGTGAGATGACCGAGTGGTTAAGAAATGTGCTCTTAACCGCTCCACCACAGGGGCCGCAAAAAAAAATGTTGTGATTCCTGTTTCATCACCAGTTTCCATAAGGTCGGAGATTATTTTTTTAATCTTTCCCCGATGTAATAAAGATTTTCATTTTTAACGCTACTAGTTTAACCCCATACCACATATTATGGCACTTTTGTGCACCAGAAATGAAAGGCAGGGATATTGTTGGCTCAAAAATGAAAGGGGCCATTTCAAGAAAAACTCGCATTTAGAAACATTATCCCCTATCTCCTTACATTATAAAAATGGCCCATGCTTTCCAAATTTACCTCTGCAAGGTGGTGTGTTTGATCCATTTTTGGAATGATACATGCCTTCATGTGTTGAAATACGCAGCAAAATGATTAGTGAATGCCATATTATATCGAGACAGTCCGAATGTAACAGTCTCACCTAAAAGCAGAATAAACCATAGCAGTAATGTATAAAACTGGGACGACAGTTTCAAGGCAGTAGGGAAATCGGAATCACAGCATTTTTTTAGGCCTAAGATGTTAGGTCTTGACACTTGTCTTGTAGACAGTGCATCTTTAAAAGTGGATGCTGGACTGACCTCCATGTCTCTAGTATGACCGTCTTGTCACTAGTACATGTTACAGATTGCTAAAAAAATAGGTTGAACCTGAAACAAACAACACAGATTAAATTACCTTGGAAATGCATCGAAAAACCATGTTCTTTTCGTCTCAGGGAAAGCAACCCTCATTCCAGACATTAGCGGCGAATGCAATATCACTGCTGCCACTTCAAATCGTGATGCCAGATCTATAGTTGGTACAGTTCCTATACTTTGTCCATATAAAATAACATTTTGAGGACTGATTCCATACCGTGTTCTTAAAGACTGCCATGCAGCATCAATGTCAGCATATAGATTCTTTTCTGATGCTTTTCCTGAACTGGTACCATAACCTGAGTAATCAAAACTAAATATATTGCAGTTTATTCTTGAACCAAGTCCTATATAGAAACTACTCATCTGTCCAAGATCAACTGCATTTCCATGACTGAATAAAATGGTATATTTGGCATTTGGTGAACAACGTACAAACATGCATGAAATTCTGTTGCCTTTTGATGTGCGCGTTTGAAAAACTTCTATGCAGTCTAGTTCTCTTTGCGTATACTGCCACTCTGCTCGATCTGTCAGATGAAGGCTGACACGTGTTCCTGTCTCATCTTGAACTATGGAGTAGGTGGGTTCTGGAGGCAGGAAAGCCAGCTTGGCAGCAATTCTTGATGGACAAGGTGGACAACAAAACAAACAACAAAGCTCGCTTATGGAGAGCCCGTTCATCGTTTTCGCTTTGAATATCAGGTTAAAACAAAAATAAGTCTGTTTCTTTTGATCTTCATTCACTGTGAATCACAAGGACTGTCAAAAATATAACGATCGATTGCTGTAATTGGACATTTTCTCCCGGAAACAAAAATCGACTATCCTTTTTCTTCCATTGAAGTGACGTCACGGAATTACCGGAAATGAGTAAGTAGGGCTACGACTTACCGAAACACGCGTAGCTGGTCAACTCTTACCCAAATCATTTTTCGCCAATAAATAATGTGCCAAACAATCGATGTCACTAAATACAGTAAAGTAGCGTAAAGTGGCGTAAAGAAGCGTAAAGGGGCGCAAAGGGGCGCAAAGTGGCGTAAAGTTGGCGCAAAGTGATGTAGGATGACATTAAACCGTATTATTTATCAAACATGGGGTAAATGATACACTTTCAGTCATATACATGCACGCAATCCGCATGTAGGGGTTAGGAGAGGGGGTTGGGCGCATCATAGTCTGATGAACAGAAACTTATTTTTGCATTAATTTTGGTCAATGTTTTAAAGTGCAGAATAAAAATATGTGATTGTGTATCATGATGGGTTTGACGGAAGGTCCAGGGCATTTATTTTATGACGGTATGCCTTTTCTTATGTTCATAATATTGATGTGTTAGAGATACTCTGATAGGCAATGTCTCTGTTACAAACTACAAAGTGTTACACACATGGTGAAATACATGTATGTATGTCAAATATAGATTGGAAATTGTGGTCGTTGTTATTTCTTGCTCTTATGATTATAAATGGAGAGATTTGTTAATGGAGAGAAAGAAGAAGAAATGATTACGTGAATTGAAATCGTTTGTATATTAAGATCATGTGTCTTTAACTCAATAAAAGGTGTGAAAACGTGTTTCAGGTTATCGGGCGGTAATCAAATTATCAGCCACGTGTCTGTTTGTAAGGTGTTAAAACAATCGGCTACTGTTGTTGAATAAATCTCTGATAGCGCGTGTCATTTATTATACATTTATATGGAAATATTTCCTAAGAAATAAGAACGTTTCATACCGGCCGTGGTGGTCTATTAATGGATAGAGTATTATCTTTGCAATCAAGAGGTTGCTGGTTCGATACCCGGCTGGTACATGCCTACGTAATAAACTGGCAAACCGCCCATAGGGTTTAATATTTCTTTTCGCCAGAAATACTTTTATTCCCAAAACGGAGGCATGCATGGTGTTACAATTTTATTTGATCGGTGCAGCACTAATTTTTGCAACACAAATGTTTTCATTAATTCTCGAATCCAATAAACATATCTTGGTTCCGAGATTAATCTAGCTTTTACGATTGCGCGACTATGATACGTTCAATCCTTGAGCAATTACTTTTTCCCCATCCAAAGTTAGTTTGCGCTATTTAAAGCGTCATTCACAGGCATTTGGACTAAACATTCATTAGTCTTCTGGTATACCGGCATTAACATTTGGAGTAGAAAAAAAAATAATTGTGCTACGTTTTCTGGCATTACCATTATATACGAGAGGACGCACAACAGACGAACAGACTGTGTTAATAGCGCTCAACTGCATGGTCGCATGTTTAGCGCATGTTTCATTTTCATTTATATTTTCGCTTCTTCGGAAAACCTTGCGAGTCACGATTTCGTTTCAGTTGAATATTCGGCTGTGCCTTTCTGTACATTAATTATTCCTTGTACAACCGAGTACGAATATAAAAAAATATGAATGACGGAAACATGCGCACATGACATTTGGCATGGCTGATAAATTGTTATGAATCGTCTTTACAGTTTATACTGTTTATCTCTAGTATGCAATCTCTAACCTAGAATTTGTCAGCTGTCGCTGTATAATGTAAAGCGTTAATACCCGTTGTGTGAAAAAAGTGCAGAAACATTTTTATAAGAAAATGTGTCTGAGTACCTTTAGGTTAACTGAAAAGATTAAAAAAAAAAAAAAAAAAAAAAAAATGCAAAATTTATATTACTTTACCATTGGACCCCCATCTGATTTATGACCATTTTTCTTGAGCACATTTTCGACCCCGGGCCCAGTTTCAATTGCCATATGCATTTACACTGGCGAATAATATATCTTTGAAAAAAATCTTTATAAAATTGTCTCATCATTTATGACCTTTCTGAAAGAAATGTTAAAAGCCATGTGTTATTACTTTGTTCAGATGTTCTGATATGAAACCGAATGTTTTCTTATTTGAAGACTTTTTTTTTTCAACTAAAGCTGAAATACTGAAATATACAAGATTAAGAATTGAAATGCTACTATAAGCTACTTTACGCCTCTCGTAACCGTTTGTACTACTTTCGCAACACTGTACATAAAAGTTGGAAGTACGGCTACGAAAACACGCCCATGTAAAATACAGATTTTTGCTAAGTTTCATACATTGAAAATTTTCAGATGAAAAAAAATTATATTTTTCTTGTTTTTGCTCAAAATTGATTGTAGACACACGTTACAGCCGCCTCGACGAGGCGGTTTTAGCGAGTACCGACATCTTGTTTCGGATAAAAAATTAAAAGAAAAATAATAAGTTAACCCTGTAACCTCCAGTTTTACTATATAAAAAGATATATACCTTCATGGGATGCGCTATCCATTGGACTACTAAGGCCAGTGTAAAACATTCCGTAATTCAAAATTTGGAAACATTTCAAGTTAAATAAACCTGATATGATTATCACTAATTAAGGACACGCGCTAAACAACAGTAGCCGATTGTTTTACCGCCTTACAAACAGACGCGTGACTGATAATTCGATTACCGCACGGTAACCTGACACACGTTTTCACACCTTTTATTGAGTTAAAGCCACATGATCTTAATACACAAAGGATTTTGAATACACAAAATTATTTCTCTCTTCTTTCTTTCCATTAATATAAAATTCTGAGAGCAAAAGATAAAACGACCACAATTTCCAATCAATATTTGACACATTTCACCACGTTTGCGACACTTTACTTTGTACATTAATAGTAACAGAGACATTGCCTATCTGAGTATCGCTAAAATATCAATATTATGAACATAAGAAAAAGCCTACCATCATAAGATAAATGCCCCGTACCTTCCGTCAAACCCATCATGATACACAATCACAAATATTTTTTCTGCATTTCAAAACACTGCCGAAAATAATTTAAAAAAAATAAGTTTCTGTTCATCAGACTACATGTTGCGCCCATCCCCGCCCCCTCCTCACCCCTACATGCGAATTGCATGCATGCATATGACTGAATGTGATCATTTACCTCATGTTTGATAAATAATACGGTTTTATGTCATTCTACATTACTTTGCGCCAACTTTACGCCACTTTACGCCACTTTGCGCCCCTTTGCGCTACTTTACGCCTCGTTACGCCACTTTGCGGTACTTTACTGTATTTAGGCAGACCCCAAACAATCAACAAATAACAATGGTGACTGGACTATGATTGCCACATATATCGTTATTGTGCACGTTCTTTAATTGGATTATCTGTGATACTGAATCTGAATGGTTTACTGGCGACACGCCAATTTGACAATGGGGCCTAAATAGATAGGCTGATTGTGCCTCCAGGCAAAGCTTGTTCGCTGCTGACTTACCATCTGATATATAACTGCTTAACCGCTCAGGTCTGAGCTTGCCCAGGATAAGTGGTTTCAAGTCAAATCGTCCACACATATAAGCCTTTGTGGCTTCGTTGGATGGTTATATTTTAAGCACTTGTTGGATGTCATGACATCCTCATTTTGGGTAAAAGTCCCATAAAGTGGAGGCAACGTCCCGACATGACCTTAGCTGTTGACTGGGACGTAAAGCATAAATTCAAACAAACAAACAAACAAACAATTTGACAATACTTCACCAGGGGGGTTGTGCCTGGTGGGAAATTAGTCCCTGACTCTCACAAGAGATGCGAACTTGGACACACAGTCATCGAAAATTTCAGCGGAGGAGATCTGAAACAGGGAGATCACTCCAGTCCCTGACAGTCAGTGGAAAAAATAACATTTCTATACTTCTTTGCTTGCTGAAACGCCGATGAGTGTTTCTTACTTCAGCCATTCCAAAAATAACGTGAATTCCTATGTCCCTGTGGTATTTATCACGATATCTCACAAAATAAGCAAATCAATTTGAATTTTTCAATGCGTTTCACACACGTAAATCTGAACGTGATTGTTTTTCAACAGGCAACATTTTCTAAGAAAGCTAGTGACAGAACAACAAATAAATCATGATGACCACCATGATGAATCAATAACGAGGACTCACAGATTAAAGGGGTACTCCCTTGCTGAATGTGATACAGCGCATCGTAGAAGCATGTGAGGCATAGGGGACAGGTCGAGTTCACCAGGTACTGATGAAACGGATGGTTTGCACTATGTATGTCCCTGTCAGCATTCGACATTTCACAACACCTCGCTGAACATCTAGCCTGGTAGATTGAAGAGTGTCCCAGACTGGATGAGTTTGACCAATTTGAAGTCATGTACTATTACAGTACCGTAAAGTTGTTTTTTTTTTTCACTTGCTTCTTGGCGTAGTCTCTCTGTACAGTATTTTCTGACTGCATTCTTGGTCTTTACTTTCCACTGATCTTTGAAAAATGTCCATTTTACAGATAGAGTTAATATCTGGAAGCTCATATTCGGTCAAGATATGTTGAATCTTGTGAAGAACCTTCTACCTTCACTGGCATAAGATAGGGATTGTCACAAACTTTGTATTGCCTGACTTAAGACATGAATGTCTCAAATGTCTCTTAAATGTCTCTCATCTTATTCCGCCACCATTAATGCTCTTAACAGAAGAAGGACTGCAGCATATGAGGGTCTACTAGGGGAGCTTATAATTTTCTTTATGTACCTACATGAAAGTCATTAAAAAGTTTAAAATACTTTTTTTAAGTAAGAATGTTTACTCTAGACCAAACAGTGCCCTTGGCATCACATGACATAACATTGATACATCTTAAATGAAACTTTTAGAATGAGCCCATTTGAGTCATGCATGCCAGTCTTGATTAAATAGTACAGTGTACGTCTAGTTAGACTAATCCTACCATTAACATTGACTTGAACTTCTGATGAGTCACCACGTACAAGCACTAAATGCTCTGAACTTTCTTTTACATGCATAGTGGTTTTACTCAGGACACAGTAAGACCAATTTTCATTCTTCAGATAATGAGAATTCATTGTATGCCGCAAAAAACAACTTAATTTAAATTGAAGTATTAATACCATTCTCTACAGCTCCGTTTCATAAGTTTAGTACATACAGATTTGTTTCATAAGTATAGCAGTACCCGTACTTGAAGCTTGGCCAAGTTTTATTGGGTGTTTGCAGATTTGAACGGATTGCGCTAAGTCAATCCAAATACACAGAATTATTCATTGATTGTAACAATTTACATTTTAATCGATTTATAAATAGATAATAACACATAAAATATGATAAACGAAATAACATAACGTCTGTGACACAAATATCAATGTTAACATTGATTTCTCACATTACAGGAAAGTTTGAACTAAAAAGTTATTATTCCAATAAAATGACAGAGCGTCCAGGAGACTACACCTTACACAATATTTGGTCTATCCTATGTACAGTCGAGGTTATTGAAGCTTGAAATCTGGCAAACTACTAGACTGCCTTACCTTGTTTGGACTGTCGTTTCGCCATTTTGCGTCCCAGTGCCTTTTCGAGCGGCTTTCTTTGGATCAAATATTAATTTTATATTCAAATGTTTGACCAGTGTTATTTGTAAAAACAAACGGTTGTATGTGTAATTATGTATCAAACACTGACTGATTGTATAATTTGGTGTACCACGGCTATTTGGGTGCAATATTTCAAGATTCAATAAACTTGAATATACACAGGGTAGACCAAATATTATGTTAGGTGTAGTATGCCGGTTGAAATGCCAATTTTACGATATAATCTGTTTTTGGTTAAAACTGTCTTGAAGTGTATGAAATCAATGTTAAAGTCGATATTTGTATCCTTGAAGTTATGATATTTTGCTTGTCATTTTAATAAGTTACTATTGATAAATCAATCGATCAAAATCTTTCATGCTATAATCAGTGAATAGTTTCATGTATTAAGTTTGACATAACGAAATCCGTCGAGGTGTCTTTAGTATGTAAACGCATTGTCCTTCCGAAGTGTCTTCGGCTGTTTCCGCCACATGCCGAACAAATACGAACGCCGTAGGCGTTCGTGAAAAAACACCGAAGGTGTTTTAAAAAAATGATCAAATAAAATGAATTGCAGAAAAATATGTTTTTCAAAATATTTATGTAAACATTTTCAATAAATGATTTTCTAAATAAATTACGAAATCGACCGAACTGGGTGGCCATATTGTTTTGGAATGGATCCATCATATTTTTTTTTCACCAGCTTATCGAATCTCACAGTGCGCGAAACGCGGGTACCACAGCGTTTCCGGGTCTCCGTAGCAACGACAAGGTTCTAAAATTATTCAAAGTCTAACGCACTGCAACAAAGAACGTTTCTCGCGATTTCAAGAGCTATTTCTAGTCGCTAGCTGTTATGGACAGTTGTAATTACAGATGCCTGAGTCTTTAAAGTGATAACTGACGTAGAAACAAGTTGTTAAATCAGGAATTTACCTTCTAACGGACGTGGAATAAATTCAGGAGGAAGTCGTTCTTCGAAAGTGAAAGTAGACAGGTGTAAGTTTATTTCACATATTTTGTACATATTCAGCTGCCACAGGCAGCTCGGCCAAGTAGTTTTCGGTTCCTGAGTGAGGTGGATGGCCTCACTCAGTCACTCGGTCAAGGTGTCTATGTTTTGTGATTCCATTCTAAAATTACGGAATCAGTGTCTATCAAAGTTCTTAACTGCTTGCAGTTTGTGTCACTGTCCATCAAAGACAAAGTGTCTTAACTGCCCTAAAGCAGTTTTCGGTTGCTGAGACGGTTGGTGTCAATGTCTTTCAAAGTGTCTTAACTGCCGTAAGGCAGTTTTAGGTTCCTAAGATGGTTGGCGTCACTGTCTATCAAAGTGTCTTAACTGCCGGTAGGCAGTTTTTGGTTCCTGAGACGGTTGGCGTCACTGCCTATCAAAGTGTCTTAACTGCCGTAGGCAGTTTTCGGTTCCTGAGATGGTTGGCCTCACTGTCTATCAAAGTGTCTTAACAGCCGGTAGGCAGTTTTTGGTTCCTGAGACCGTTGGCGTCACTGTCTGTCAAAGTGTCTTAACTGCCAGTAGGCAGTTTTTGGTTCCCGAGACGGTTGGCGTCACTGCCTATCAAAGTGTCTTACTGCCGTAGGCAGTTTTCGGTTCCTGAGATAGTTGGCCTCAGTCATCAAAGTTTCTTAACTGCCTGTAGAAATGAAGCTGATACCTGAGCCTTCGCATGAGAAAACCAACAATGTGGTTTTCGCGTGACGAGCTGTACAAGCACAGAAGATAGTGGCAAAAATAATTTGGAGTTAGAAAGTAGAGAAACAAAGGCGCTGATCAGCTGTGCAGTTACTGCACAGCTGATCTGCGTCTTTGATTTCGCATATGCAGATTGTTGGTTTTCTGGTGCAGTAGCTCACCTTACATTTACAACCATGATAACACTGAAAACAGTACTAACTCAATCTAAGGTAAAGGCCTCGGCACGCAGCTAAATCTCTTGACGTAGACTTGCGTTTAATTGCGAAAAATATATTGTGTTTGTTTGATTTGTTGCTTCACTTCCCAGTCAACAGCTTTGGTCATGTCGGGATGTTAGCTGTTGAAAGGGGCGTAAAGCTACTGTATCGCGGTAGCTACTGTATCGCGGCATTTGCATATCACATGAAATTTAGAGCCTAGCGCCCCCCTACGTTCGACATCTTTCACGACAAACATCTTACTCCCTATTACAGCGAAAATGTGCTTATTGTCATGAATAGTGGAAAGTAAATGTATACTTTTACAAAGATTATGTAGAATATGTATTTTGCACATACTGGTTACACCCTTCCCATAAAATGTCCCCTGTTTTTATTTTCTTTGAGTCCAGATCTGTTGTCTGTGCGTCAGAGATCACGCGCCATTACTATGTCACATTATCTCCCCACATGGAAACTTTTGCATTCCCATTTTAGGTGAACCCCGCGATACAGAAGTCACTTTTGCCGCATAGGTATATAACAACATGGCCGCACAAATGCGGTAGTCACAAAATATTGACAAATGTCTTATAATTTTCATCAACAGGATTACAGGGGAAGGATTTCTGAAATTGTTAAGGTAGAATAAATTTAAATCATTGATCATGTGTGTTTGCTTTTTTCTGTTTATAAATAAGGGCCGCGATACAGTAGGAAGCCAGTATAAATCAAACAAACAAGAATTCCTGTCGCAATAAAGCACAAGTCTACGCATGTCTATATCGAGGGATGTGACGATGAAATTACAAAATTCTAAATATTTGACCTTTATTAAATTCCAGTTCAGACTACAGAAGAATTTTGCTTAGATATGCTTTTTGTCACTGGCAACACCCTCTATTCGCTACCACTACCACTTTCCTTTATCATAATAAATTTTGCCTGTATATTAAAAATACTTAGGAACTATGACGAAGTATGCAAACAATTCAATTTTAAGATTTTTCTTCTTTAATTAGTGACCCACGGTATAAATGTTACGGTGTGCAGTAGGATATCTGTTTGCATATAGAGCTTGCCAGAGGTACCAACTAAGCGATTCATAGGGTTTCAATAAAGTAAGCATTGTGGTTTCAGAGGCTGGGAGTGGAAGAATTTTAAAGGGTTTTAGCATATACGGACATGGCCGCCATCTTGATCACCTGACCTGGACCAATTATACAACTTTGCATTTGCCTCAACATGAAATTCGGCTTTGGCTAGCCAAATAATTTCAGAGAAAAATGACATTTGAGGCTTTAAATATCGTATCCACGCCCGTGAGTCATATATCTTGAAACTTGGCATGAAACATCGGGGACTCAGTCTCTACTAAGAATATGACAGTGATATGGCCTTGACTTAATTCATACAAACGTCTTAAGTCACATGTCACGTGTGCGTTCGAATGCGAAATAGTCCATTAATCAGGGTGTTGCGGTGTATAAGTAAAATAGTTGTTAACGATCATAAAATTAGGTCAAGGGCATCGGATCAACGTGTGTGCTTGAGGGGTTATGTTAACAGTATTTATGTGGTTATCAATGTCAACCCAAATTCGAGATGACAACGTCGTAATCAGCTATATGGAAAACATTGTAAAAAGGTTCAAGCAGACAATGATCAGGAAATGGTGCAATCAGAAAGAAATTCCCATTCCACAAACCGAGGGATGGGAAAAAACGAAATGAAAACATATTGTCTTGATACAATTCTTACATGTTGTTTGTCGTTATTACGGAAATCCGATGAGTTGCGCATGCGAGTTTTCATCAATATTTATACATATAAATCCTCTTTTGACCTTTGGTTGTACCTTGACTTTGAGAAATCTCAACTCGGATCGTTTTCGGTATGAGCTAGAGTAGACATGACATAAAAAATGAAGTTAACATAGTAAAATACGCCTTGTCAAACAAAAAAGCAAACAAAAATACTTTTGCCATCAAGGCTTTGTATGATGGTTGGCCCAGTTTTCGTGGTACTAATAATTCATAGGCACCTCCTGGATAACAGAAACAGCTCATAGCTTAAATAAATATGGTATTATATAAAATAGACCTTGACATTCTATGTCCATCTTACCTTTTCATGGCAAATCTGTTTATTGATTACATAGATGCCAGTTTGAATGACGTATTGATCTTTGACGTCATCAAAAGTAAGGCACCAGAATTCGTGGGTCATTCAAAAAGTGGCTGGAAATTTCAATGCTTCAGTAAATTCATATCAGATTTTAATGTCTCGTGATTTTATCACATCTTGTGAATTGAAATAAGTAAATTTGAAAATAATTCACTGTCAGATGTAATAATAGAAACATTTTAAAAACATCTACCAATTTTGAATAAAGCTTAACACCCATTCAGAATCAAATCAACGAGAAAAATTGAACAACCCTCACTAAAACATTTTTTAAATATTTTTCTTGCACAATATGGATGACATACGCTAGTAAACTTGACGACTTATGAGAAAATACTGTTTCAGCTGAAAAATGTGTATACCACGAAAACTGGAACCACCACGAAAACTGGGCTAACTACCATAGATGTACAGCTGATCTGTGTTTTATTGCCACTTTGTAGCCAAAATTGTGTTCTTTTGCTGTGGCTCAGCGGTTAAATTCCCCCGATTTCGCTTGTCTGACAGCTTCAACGGGCATTTTTAACCGGCCATGTCGGGTTAAAAGGACATACAGCTCCGTTTCAAAAGTTTAGTACATAGCGATTTGTTTCATAAGTAATGGCATAGCAGTTCCAGTACTTGAAGCTTGGCCAAATGTTATTGGGTGTTTGCAGATTTGTACGGATTTACCGCGAAGCTGATCTGCGCCTTTGTTTTCGCCTATGCAGATTGTTGGTTTTCCCATGGGGCAGCTCATATTTCTGAAAAAGTCTTTATGGCTTTCACATGCACTTTCACGGACAAAACATATTCATCTTAAGCATATTTTATAAAATGCGGTCGACATGAAAATGTTGTTTACTCGATAATTAATTTTAATTCGGTCACGACATTAAAATGCTAGTTTTTGCCAAGTTGTCTTCACAACAAATTTTTATATTTTCTATGCAAAAATGGTGACAGACTGCGTGTTGACATGGCATTATAAGTGAGTTGCAATAAGAGACAACTTGCCTTCCGGGTTCCAACCAGATAGTGAAAACATACTGATTCCTAGTCTAAGGCTTTTTTTTTACATGAACCGCACTTCAATCGACATTACCGGCTTTTTACGTATGCGAAAATTAAAGATGCATGCCAGCTGAAAGCTGATCAGCGGCCTTTTTGTCCACTGCTTGAGTAATACACAACCCCTCTTCTTAAATCTAAAATTTCAAGCGTATTGTCATATTCTGTTTTCTCTTATAACATTGTTGTTCAGAGCCTGATCACTGTCTATTATGAGTAACTGTTGTGTTATACTAGTCTAGGTAGGGAAAACAGTTCTCCAGAAGTCTGGATCAGTTTTACCGATTATGATAGTCTTTTAGCATCCTAAAGGGCTACTTCCTTGCTGAATGCGATACAAAGCATCTTAGAAGCATATGAATAATGTCTTCCTCCCCATTGAGGCATAGGGACAGGTAGAGTTCACCAGGTACTGATGTAAACTTGGAACAAATGGTTAGCACTATGTCCCTG
The DNA here is from genome assembly GCA_964017185.1 of Rugalucina vietnamica. Classification (NCBI taxonomy): domain Eukaryota; kingdom Metazoa; phylum Mollusca; class Bivalvia; order Lucinida; family Lucinidae; genus Rugalucina; species Rugalucina vietnamica. Next base: position 11,098,308 of record OZ024876.1, on the reverse strand, counting down.
TCAGAATTCGACATTTCACAACACTTCGCTGAACATCTAGCCTGGTAGATTGAAGAGTGTCCCAGACTGGATGAACTCGACCAATTTGAAGACATGTACTTCTACAGTACCGTTAAGTTGACTTTTCACTTGCCTCTTGGCGTAGAATCTCTGTACAGTGTTTTCTGACTGCATTCTTGGTCTTTACTTTCCACTGATCTTTGGAAAATGTCCATTTCACAGATAAAGTTAATATCTGAAAGCTCATTATTCAGTGGTCAAGATATGTTAAACTCTTGTGAATAAATATAAAAATAAAAAAAGATCCTTTAACAGCAGTGAACATATTAAAGGGAAGGGGGATGAGCCATACCGCGGTTTCGGCTACTTAAGCCTTTTCAGTGACCCTAAAGATTTGGTAACATGGAGCCAAAAAGAAATACTGTAATTTTGTATCTTTCAACAGGGTAGTCGATACAAAGACTAGTACACTCTAAATGGGGCCAAATATAATAAACGTTGATTAGAAAATGAATCTAAACCGAAAACAATTTTCTGACTCACTGATCTCAAAGAAGCTTCTACCTTCACTGTCATAAGATAGAGATTGTATATTTGCAAGAAGAAACTTTGCATTGCCTGACTTAAGACATGAATGTCTAAAATGTCTCTTAAATGTCTCTTATTCCGCTTAAATGGTAATGCTTTTAACAGAAGAAGGACTACAGCATATGGGGTTCTACTAGGGAGAGCTGATACATCTAATGTGAAACTTTTAGATTGGGCCCATTTAAGTCATGCACATGCATGACAGTCTTAATTTAAGAATACAGTGTACTGCTAGCTAGACTAAAAAGGTACAAGTAGGCAATGATCAGGAAATGGAGAAATCAGAAAGAAAATCCCACTCCAAATACCGAGGTGGGAAAAAAACTAAATTGATATTTACTAGGTGCTTATACTAAGAAAACATATCGTAAGCCGAGTGAGCAGCTATTTCCCAACAGGTGGCCACTCAGTTACCCAACCCTAACTAAAGTTATGAAAACGCACATAAGATGCAAACAGCACAAAAATTCAACACCAAGACATAAAACAATAAGAAATACAACAATAATCCTATTATAATTGAGCATGTGCATGAGAAAACCAACAATTTGGGTTTCCGACCAGGTCCAACACAAACCAGCCTGTACAGTCACAGAAGAAACCTAAGATCTTGAAAATTTTGGGTATAAGTAGAGGAGGAAATGTACTATCCGTGTAGCAAAAACAAAGACGCTGATCAGCTTCGCGGTTACCGCGAAGCTGATCTGCGTCTTTGTTTTCGCCCATGCAAATTGTTGGTTTTCTCACGCACAGGCTCAATTAACATTGACTTGACCTTCAGATGAGCCACCACGTACAAACACTAAATGCTCTGAACTTTCTTTTACATTCATAGGGGGTTTACCCAAGGCACACAACAAGACCAATTTTCATTCTTCATATATGAGAATTCATTGTATACCGCACAACATAACTTTAATTTGAATTTAAGTATTTATACCAGTCTCTATGACCTTTTAACTCGACATGGCCGATTACAAAATACACGTTGAAGCTGTCAGACAAGTGAATTCGGGGAATTTTAACCACAAGAAAACACTTTTGGCTACATAGGGGCAACAAAACACAGATCAGCTTTACATCTACAACCTTGATGTTCAAAAGTATTTTTGACAAGGCGTATTTTACTAATAACATCTGTTACAGAGAGTTTGCTTTTTTTACATAGGATTTATATGTACAAATATTGATGAAAACTCGCATGCGCAACTCACCGGATTTCCGTAATAAAGACAATATGCTTACTACAATGTTTTTTTTTTCATATTTATTTTGATATAGCGGAATACGGCTTAGGCCGTCGGTTCTTTCATCTCGAATTTGTGTTGACATTGACAACCACATAGATACACTACGACACCCTGAGTACTAAACATAGGGATTTGTTTAAGATAATAAGGGTTAAAAAATACCGTGCTTTAAGCTTGCAGCTGTCACATGTGTAGAGCAATCCATTTGTGGTGTAAAATTACTGTGCTTTAAGCTTGCAGCTGTCACATGTGTAGAGACATCCATTGTTTTTCTTTTTTTTTTACATTCAGGCTCGTGTACTGGAACAAAGCTGCAGTGCTGTGTACTGAGCATCTCGTGTTAGGTGGCGAACTTTCATCAAGATACGAGTAAGTGTTCTGTCCATTTGACGATAAATCGTCTGTCCATTGGACCATTTTCTGCGAGCTTTTCTGTTTCGCATTCAAATACACACGTGACAAGTGACCAAATTGACGTACGTATGAAATAAGTCAAGGTCATACCACTTTCATATGCTTGGTAGAGATTGAGTCCCCGATGTCTCATGCCAAGATTCAAGATAATATAGCTTACGGGTCTGGATACGATATTTAAAGCTTAAAATGTCATTTTTCTCTGAAATAATTTGGCCAGCTAAAGCCGAATTTCATGTTGAGGCAAAAGTAAATGTACAACTGGTCCAGGTCACATGAATAAGAATGCGGCCATGTCCCTATATGTTAAAACCCTTTAAAAACCTTCCACTCAAATCCTCTGAAACCGCCATGCTAACTATATTGAAACCCTATCATACTCTCGTATATACTCAGTGGAAAACGTTTAGTTGGTACCTCTTGCAAACTCTATATGCCTACTGCACGCCGTAACATTTATACCGTGGGTCAGTTATGTAACGAACAGCCGAGCCAAGCCACAGCAAACCCCGTCAGTGGAAAAACATGCTCATCCACAAAGGGTGGTTTACTGCGTTATATACTCAACACTTACTCGATTCACAAAGTTTCGAGTTTGAAATCTGCATATCACAAGCACTCAATATGCCGCTAATACGTTGCAACAACGTATTTCTCCAAGGGAGGCTATCCCGTCACATTACTTCCCCCTCCGAGAAGACTCGTCCCGAGTCTTGGCCTGGGGACTACATGGGTAAGGCAACTCCGTTCTGGCAGTTGTCATCATCCCACCGCTGCCACCAAATGTAACGAACAGCCGAGCCAAGACAAAGCAAACCCCGTCAGTGGAAAAGCATGCTCATCCACCAAGGGTGGTTTACTGCACTATACTTGTACTCAACACTTACTCGATTCACAAAGTTTCGAGTTTGAAATTTGCATATTACAAGCAGTCAATACGTTAATACGTTGCACCAACGTATTTTTCCAAGGGAGGCTTTCCCGTTACAGTTAGTTAAAGAAGGAATAATCTTAAAATTGAACTGTTTTCATACTTCGTCATAGTTCCTAACATTTAAGTAAATGATTAAAAAATACAGTCAAAGCCAGTGAAAGTGGTAGTGAATAGAGGGTGTTGCCAGTGACAAAAAGCATAAATATCTAAGCAATATTCTTCTGTGGTCTGGACTGGAAATAAAGGTCAAATATTTAGAATTTTGTAATTTCATCGTCACATCCCTTGATATAGACATGCGTAGACTTGTGCTTTATTGCGACAGGAATTCTTGTTTGAGTTATTGCTTAATTTACGCTCCTTTCAACAGCTTACATCCCGACATGGCCATAGCTGTTGACTGGGAAGCAATAAATCAAACAAAACATATTTCTCCGCAATTAAACGCAAGTCTACGTCAAGAGATTTTCGCTGTGTGACGAGGCTTTCATCTTAGACGGTTTCACTGTTATCATGGTTGTAAATGTTAGGTGAGCCACTGCATCAGAAAACCACTAATCTGCCTATGTGAAAACAAAGACGCAGATCAGCTGTGCAGTAACTGCACAGCTAATCAGCGCCTTTGATTTCGCTACATGAACAGTAGTATAATTCCTTTATTTTCTAAATCCAAAATTCCCATCCACTAGCCATCTTGTACAGCGAGGAAACCACATTGTTGGTTTTCTCATGCGATGGCTCAGGTATCACTCTCAGCTTCATTACTGAAGTTACAATACCTTAAAAATTCTTAATGGCTTTTACATGCACTTTCACGAACAAAACATATTCATCTTAAGCATATTTTATAAAATGCGGTCGACATGAAAAAATGTTGTTTACTCGATAATTAATTTTAATAATGCTTCATGAATTCGGTCACGCCATTAAAATGCTAGTTTTTGCCAAGTTGTCTTCGCAACACACTTTTATATTTTAAATGCAACTACGAAAAAATGGTGACAGACTGCGTGTTGACATGACATTATAAGCGAGATTCAATACGACACAACTTGCCGTGACGCTAGAAAACCGGCCTTCGGGGTTTCCGACCAGGTCTGCCACAAACCGGCCTGTACAGTCTCGGAAGAAAGTTAGAATCTTAGGTACAGGTAGAGGAAGAATTGTACTATCCGTGCAGCGAAAACAAATGTACTGATAAGCTGTGCAGTTACTGCACTGCTGATCTGCGTCTTTGTTTTCGCATAGGCAAAATCCGGGTTTCTCATAACGGGGCTCTCCAACCAGGTAGTGAAAACGCACCGATTCCTTTTTTTTATATACTCCTCAAAATAATCTAAGGGCCAGAAATTTAATTTTGCAGATTTTGGAAAAGTCAAATAATTTCCTTTATTTTATGATGTATAATAAATGTTCAATGGGTACCCTAACCAATAAACCCCCAAAAGCTGAAAATCATTCGACAATTAACTTGTCAGTGATCATGGCACAACACTACCCTAAAAAAATCGCTATTTTACACATGGTGGGTGGGGTAGTAAAATTTAGAAAGTGTCTTCTTTTCACAAGATTATGGCCGTAGACGTAAGCTTGATATTGGATAAGTTCATCTTGGGCCTGAATAACTTCCATGAAATGTGACCGGAAGCTCTAAATCAACTTCCGTATGTCCACAAGAGGAACCATGCCCCGGCTGTCTACCAGCTCACGTTCCAGACTTTCTCGCATCCCGCATTGAACATTAGAGAAAGCTACAAGTAGGCAAAGATCACGAAAAGGCGCATTCAGAGAAAGATTCCCACTCCAAAACCCGAGGTGGGAAAAAATCAAACTAACAATCAGGTACTTATACCATAAAAACATTTCGTAAGCCGAATGAGCAGCTATTTTCCCAATAGGTGGCCACTCAGTTACCTTAACTAAAAATATGAAAACATACATAAGGCGCCAACAGCACAAAATATTTTAAACACCAAGACATGAAACAAAAAGAACCACCACAGAAGTATCGACTTGGAACGATCAGTAACACAAAGTTACTGGCGGGGTTAAATCGATTTTACATGGCCATAACCTCACCCTCAGCTTCTGCAGTGGTTCATAACATTTAGTTAGTTCTTCGGTCCTCGTGGTGAATCTCTAACTAGTCAATGAATCATCAAGAACAAACAAATAAATCATGATAAACATCCTGATGAATCAAATATCAGGACTCACAGATTCAGTAAGCTGCCCGACGATGGAGATCCCTGGGCGCCGAATAACTTACTAACTCCGGAGCAAAAGAAAAACATCAGTTGGACCCCGGCGGGCCAAGCAACAGACAAGAAGCTCCGGCCCCAACCAATTAAAATGAATAGCTTTAAGTCGGGGCCATCATAGAGTCTGACGCCCGACCCACCGGCGTGCAATTAAAGAAGGCAGCATAGTTATCAACCGTGATTGGGTTAAAACAAGCATGCAGACTATCGCATAACATTCAAGTTATAACCTATACGTCTGTAACGTGTTATGATTTTTCTAAACTGAAAAGAAAAATCATTACTTCCTATAAGTTTCTTAAATTTCTAAACCAAGTCACCTTAAAATTCTGGTTCCGAAAGGCCCTCACTTAAAAGCGTCTTTAACTCAACATTATATTTGGAAATCAATTCATAGTGTCTACGATAAAATTTAGAAAAGGTTCTTCGGAGTTTATGATACCGATAGCCCTGTTGGAAAAGTTTGGCCGTTAAATATTTATTTCGAGCGTTGAAGTCTGTAACATGATTGCAGACTCTAGCAAACCTAATAAGTTGCGAAATGTATACACCATAAGAAGCACGACGAGGAACGTCACCATCCAAAAACGGAAAATTTACTATATCAAAATCAAAGTCATCGCGCTTATCATAAATTTTAGAAGAAACAAATCCATTTGCAACAGAAAGATGTAGATCTAAAAAGGGGGCTTTGGTATCCGAGATATTGGCTTTGTTCAACTGTAGTTCAGATGGATAAATTTGATTGACCATACCTTCAAAATAAGGCCTTGATTCTTCTCTGTAGACAATCCCGCACGTGCTCAATCAAGTTCATGTCAGGAGGACATGCTAGCCAGTCCATACGCTGAACTTACTCGCGTCCAATGAACCCTCTCACCCGTTTAGCCCTTCGTAATTGGTCGTTATCGACCATTAAAATAAACTCTACGTGAACAATGATGCCCAAAGTTCCATATCCATATTGCATATCAGTCAGCGACCCGTTCTGAATATTGTACAGCTACAAAGAACCAACATTACATACCTACCCCACACAAGCAGATTTGGTCTGCCAAACAAATCGTGTTCCAAGAACACAAAGTCCATTGAAACTCTCAATACCGCTCACGTTGCCTTCCGTCACTGACGTCTTAGTCTGACTGGTCAGCCGTCAAAATGAAGTATTATACCCAGTGGTTCATTTTGCCGTCTGACTCCAGCACATTATCAAAAAGCCAAGCTGCCAGCCACTTTTGGGTGAAAGCCATTATTTACAGAATAACAAGTTTTTATGCAAAACAAATGGTGTAAAACACTGTAAAACAGAATTATAAACAAACCTCCATTTGAAAATTCATATAAGATATCCAAATTTTGTTTATTTTGATGATTTTTTTTAAAGAATTCATTCAACATGGCTGACATTTTTTTCTTCAAAAAGTCATCTCGAGAGGGGAGACAATTCTAACTGCGAGCTTTTTATTGGCTCTCAGAGAGTGCATGACCTCAGCACCCAGCCATCAACCAATCAGATTAGGAATTCCCATAAAATCACTGTCTAAAAACAGCTTGCAGAGATATTAATAGAACTTGGGAAATTTTGATAGTGTTGGAGCCAGACGTCAAAATGATAAATCAGTTATCAAGAATTCATTTTATCAAGAATTCATTTTGACGGCTGACCCGCCAGACTACTGACGTCTAAGCTGATTTTCGACACCTCCGACCAAAAGAAGAGGCCTCAAATGAGCCAGTAGGATGTTCTGATGTCAATACGCAAATTCAACTGGATTGTTGGGTCGCTGTGTGAGTACAAGAGGCATTCTTGCATTAATTTCAAGATTGTGCAGACACACTTTTGCTTTCTGATCACAAACATGATTCCAAAAAGCATCATACACTCGAGTTTTAGCGTGTTTGTGGTGTCAAACATGGGTCGGATGACTATATAGACAATAAATTGGTCATTTAGAACCGTTTAATGAACTGACGAGCAGGCTCTGTTGGTCTCAAATCGGTTGAGCTGTTATTGCACCTTCTTCAGAGAATCATACCTGCCCGTAATGTTCGATCTGGAACGCGAGAGAGTCTGGAAATTGAAATGGTAAGAGGGTGTTGTTGGATTCTTCTTGCGCGCAACCGGAAGTTAACTTCCTGTCACACTGCATGGATGTTCAACAGCTTCATGCTTTATATGTCCGTTACTGGGTTCAGGTTTACGGTCATATTCTTGTAAAAACAAGTTTTTTTTGTAGAATTTACTACCCCACCCACCATGTGTAAAATAGCGAATTTTTAGGGTAGTGTTAAGTCATGATCACTGACATGTTTATTGTCGATTTATTTTCAGCTTTTTGGGGTTTCTTGGTGAGGGTACCCATTGAACATTTATTATAAATCATAAAATAGAAGAAATTATTTGACATTCAGAAAATCTGCATAATTAAAATTCTGGCCCTTAGATTATTTTGAGGAGTATATGAACCGCGCTTCAATCGACATTACCGGCGTTATACATATGCGAAAACAAAGATGCACGCCGTACACAACTGATCAGCGGCTTCGTGAGTATTTACACAACCCCTCTTCTTAAAGCTATGTTTTCGTCTATGCATGCTGTTGGGTTTCTTATGCTATGGCTCATTTATAGCAATCATTTTACATGCTTATTTTGAAATCATACGAGGGTCATTTATTAAGTACTGAAAGTGGGCACATATATGTGACTGTGTAAAGGCCAGCCATAAAATGTAAATGTATTTTGATAAAGCAATATTTTGTCTTTCAAAAGGTGTAATTTGTGTAATTTGTGAAGACTTACAACTTAAAATGCAATAAAAATAGCACATACTTTAAACAACCTGGGGGTTTTGTAATTGGACAAAAATTAAAGATATTTTTCAACTTTGTTTACTGAAAGTATCTGGGATGGCGTTTCTATTATGGCTCCTGCATTGTGTATGGTAGTTAAACAGGCGTTTGAATTTGCGGTAGAATGGCATGTCTTAATAAAAGAATAATACTGGCAATTTGAAACCAATTTGTTTAAAGGATTAAGCTTTTCAAAGCTGGTTAAAATATCATATTCACTGTCATTTTTACAGTTTTACTTATATAAAGCCATCTATCCTTGAGGCCATTTTTAAGTTGAAGCATAACAAATGGGTACCATGTGCCGCAAAAATAGATGATTTTTATTCTCGGACTATAATTGAAAAGTTTAGCATATTCTTAGAGGACAATGGCAAAAAAATTAAAGACAATCCCTAAATTTCCATAAGAGGGTGGGGTAAATTGACCCTTTATGATAGTGCAAAATATAATGTTTAGTATATCTAACTTGACTCATAATGTTAAGTTCAGGCTAAATGTGTATTCGGTATAAACCTGACACCTTAAGAATTATTTATTTGCTCAAAACACTCGTTTGCCTTCATAAGCAGGCATTTTTCGGGGTTTCTTTATAGATTCACATCCCTGACATAGATACTTGAATATCGAAATTATACTTTGGCTATACACATATAATCACTTAAACACTAGGCTGATATGTCGTAAAAGAAAAAACGAAACGTTAATAATAAACGTTAGACTTTTGGCATAAAACGCGTATTGTTGTGTATTTTTGTTAAGCCAGATATTCTATTATATAATTCTGGTTGCCTTGAACAAAGCTCTATTTTTGCGCAACGGTTCGCCCTATTGATTTGGAATAAAGCATATTAAAAGCCCACATACAGCTTTTGCTGTTACCATAAAATTAGATATTTTAAGGATCAGTGTTTGATTTTGGCTAGCACACACATTTCCTATTTGTATGGCTATTTCCGGCATTAACAGTTGGGTATTTCAAAGGGAGATAACTCTAATGCAAAATATGGTGTGCACTATTTGCGATAGTTTCCGTCCAGGCGAATGATGATACTTCAAATTTATGTATACATACATATATGCACTTTAATTCACAAATAACGCCAGGAATTGATAAGTTTCAGGACTTAATGAATGCCCCTCATATATTGTTACTAGTATTTAAAACAGATTCAAAAGGTAAAAGTAAGCTATGGCAATCAAACCAAGGACCCACATTTAAAACAAAGGTGGGGGAAACCCAAAAGATAATTAGGTACTGGTACAAAGAGAACACATCACAAGCTGACTGAGCCACTCAGTTACTTGAACTTGACTAAACAGATGAATACACACATTTTACAGTACAAAAATCATCACAAGAAAAAGAAAACAAGAAGTACCACAACAGAAGACCCGCTTCTAACGGTCAGCAATATAAAATTGATGAGGTTTTAAACCGGTTTTACAAGGGCCAAATCTCGCCCTCAGATTCTGCAGTAACTTAAGTTATACAGGTGTATTAACAAGAAATAGGGAAACTTATGTTTGCAAATATAAACATACATGTACTTAGCGTCAATGAAGAGTTACCAGTAAGTCAGGTTCATTTAATACAATCTATTATTCATTCTGATTAGACAACTGCCGATACTTTAGCATATTCACTTTCATGGCATAGAGTTGCATCCATCATTGCTATTGAACACGGTGCTCAAATTTACTGAATAGATGATACGCACCCTCTGACAATGTCAGAAGTTTCTATTGAAATGTATAGAGAAATGCAAAAAAAAAAAAAAAAAAAAGGTCCTGTGATGGAAAAATTTAAACTAATTTGGTGCCGTTTTCAGTGAAGGTGTTAGAGGCTCTCAAAGGCATGCCTACTTGTAAAAATGGGGGTTTCTTGTTTACCTTTGGCATAAATTTAGGTAAGCATATTCAGGTTGATGATTCAACAGCTAAAACTTGTAACACCTAGATCCAAATAATTGAAGAAATGATTGCATTTTCTGACATGAGTCTATGTGACAATGCAATGATACACATCTGAATAAAATTCTGAGCTCGGACGGACCTTGCAAAGACAATAAGTACAGGTATAAATGTACATGTATTATTATTATCGTATAGCTCGATTTTGACATCGGACGCCTCAATCGACGAGTCTATTTAGTTCCACGTGAAAGGATGATATTCAGATTGTAACAGTAAAAATGCTTATTGTGCGTGCAACCGAAGTGTAACGGAAAACCTGCGGCATTTCGTACTGATCTACCGTTCACGTGCTACCCGTCGATCTTTTGGCGCGACTGAAGGTCAAACTCCAGCTATACGGTAGAGGCAACGGTAGAGGCAAAGCCCACACATACTTAACCAAATTCCCAACGCACCTAGTAAGATTTTTAAAACTATTTCAAAAACGAATAGACAGAAACTGTTCAAATTCGCTGCATGATACGATACATCATTTTGACATAAAGTGGTGAAATTTCATTGCGATCGGTGATTTATATCGAAATGTATTGAGCTTTTGATTAGCACAGAATCTGGAAAAACGTATTGAAAACAACGGAAGTGAAAGGTAAAAGAAAATCGTACATAACGTTATAAAAATGATTTGCAGAACAACTTTTTTGTGCGGTAGTGAGAATTTCATCAATAATTAATTAACAAAGATGGAAATTTAATGCTTAGGTACATGTAAGTTTTCCTAAAGGGCATGTATGCAGAACTTCGAAATCATCAGTTCAATTCATCTAAACAAATTAATATCTAGTCTGTCCTCCATTAGCTGGTACCACCGCTAAACAGCGCTGGCGCGTAGATGTGATTTCTTATTACATTTTGTAGAATGTTAGCCCACTCAGCAGCCAACACTTGCTCTAACTGGCGACGGGTTTGAGGATTTGCGGAAATAACAAAACACCTTTACGGGCTACAACTGAGTCTTTGTACGAGTGAAGGGACGGACGGACGGGCGGATGGACATACTTAAAGTGAAAAAAAAAAATCATTTTATGACAAAATGGTTGCCTTTCAAATTTGAACTAGAATAATACCAAATGGTTGTGTTTTAAAAAGAAACAAATGCGAAATAAAGACTTCCTTAATGCATTGACTTTAAATCACAACTGTGTAAAAGACGTAACCCCCTCAGCTGACTTAACCGACTGCTCTGGCCCTTTGTTCAATAGATAGACGAACCAATTTTATTGACTTCGATCTGATATATAACCAGGCTTCCCAAACAAGTTTCAGAATGATAAAAACTAAATACCACAGGGAGCACGTGCAGAAAACATGTTTTTCATGATTTCTTTATAGCGCGATTCCGAGAGAAAACCTGTGTAAAATAACCTAGTAGATGTGTGTAAATGCTTAACAGACAAGCGTGTGCCATGGGTCTTGTGAGGCCAGCTGGTTCAGATCTTTCATGACATGGTTACTGAGTAACGTGGATCAAGCTCTAGACCGGGTTGACAGACAATATTTATCAGTGACTTTCCGAATGTGTCATCCATAGTTATATGTGGATCGCTTGTGGAGTGAGATTTCGCGTCTGACGTATGTCGCCTACAAGAAAATATCCATTATAGCACACCGCTACAGTGTTGCCCAACATAGTTGCACTGTCGGTGTGGAAAGGTATTACGGGACACCGACGGCATCTTTTTTGAGAGAAGAGAAGCCAGTGCTTGCCTTATAAATGCTGAGCGCCAAGCAATGTAGCCATTGGTGCCATTTTTAACGTCTTTGGTATGACGCGGCCCGGATTAGAACCCGCGCCTCCCGCTTCCGAAGCGAACGCTCTAACCATTACGTCAACACCCGGCTTTCCCGGGATAGGGGTACTCCCATACTTAAAAAAAGGCAGTAGAGTATGTGTCCCCTTTTCAAATTTCAAAGTCAAATCTTTGACGAGAGTTAAGTTATTCAAGTTTTAAAAGTAGTGCGTTGGCATTTTTGCCAAGTGTATATGGATAATAAGCCTGTTCCTATTGGTCAAATGCATTTGTTTCATATATATTTATATCAGTTTTTATAACAGTAAATAAAATATAATTGTTCAAAGGGAGGTAGTAAGTCTGCGACATGAGTTTATTACAACAAAACCCCAGTTATACTAAAAAGTACATACAACAACACAAACATGGAGGCCAAAACTTATTACAGCTTCGACGAATGTGATGACACTGGTCAATAGAAACAAATAAGCTATCTCAGAAATAACAGGACGCACCTAAAATGGTGGTTTGTTGACATGAGAAAGTACTGTGTTTCTGAGGAAGCCTGTGTTTCCATTGGTCAGTGTTTGTGTTGCATGGACTTTGGTGATGATTTTGATAATAGGGCAGATTTTACTGTGAATAAGAGATAAAGTTCGAAACGATACGCATGGTGATGAACTTCCGGTTTGTTCACAGAATGTGACATTTTAGAAAAAAAAATGAGCATATGGGACGATGCTTTTCATTTAAATAAGATATACCGGTAATTGTTGAACAGTTCCAGAAATAAAAATAAAAATTTTCAAAATATGCTTAACTTTAAGCCAAGATTATACGAGGGTGGTCCCGAAACATCGAATACTTTCTTCATAACATTGCACATAAGCATGCTAGAGACAAATGTCTACAAGAAATCACAAACACATGTCTTGTGATTGTCTGTGCCAGGTTTCAATGTTCTACCTTGATAAACAACTAAAATATAGAATTTTTATTCATGCCGGTAGGATGACACCGGCGCACGTCAGAGTAACGTTAACGACGTCATGTTAACGTCGCGTTATTCTTTCTCGAAATATTCTCCGTTATTCCCTCTCATCTTCCATAAGAAGCCGTGGGACCCACCTTGCACAAACTCTCGACATTACCAAAGTCTCACGTAGAATCCTGTGCACAGAAGTTTTACTAATACCGATATCCTCGGAAATTTCCCGGACTGTCAATCTTCGATCAGTGTCGATGGCGTCTCTAACGTGATTTACTATCTGGCTATTTATTTCAGTAGGTCTACCCAGCTTACTGTCACTCTCACCGGTCCATCCCTCAGCAGATCGCTTATGCCACTTAAATACGAGCGCAAAAGACACATTTTCATATTTTCCCGTGGTTTGTAATTGTTTAAATGTTTGTGTCAGAGTCATCAATACTCAATGATATTTCGCTGCGCCGCCTTTTCAGCTGACGTCGCCATTTTTCTTGATTGTCGAATGCAGCGCTATTCGAGTTTGCATATGCGATCGTTCTAAAAATGACGTCAGATTCCCGATATTTTACAAAATGACATCAAACATATAAACGTCAATGCATAAGGAGCGATTTCGCGCAAACTTATCCCAAACGCGAACAATTCCGCTTATCGGAAAAGATGGCGATGACGTCATCGATAACTTTACCTGTGAACTCACTTTCTTTTTATTTTATACAATGCACAAGCATTTTCCAATGCACAAGGTAGGAGGTGAAAATGCAAAAACAAAAAATTTTTGAAAACACGAATAATTTTGGTACCACATTGTTCCTTATGTTCTAACTAAGAAAATGAATACCCACACTTTATGTTTTCGTTCATAAATAACGGAGTTATAGGCGTTTGAATTTCTGAAGTGAGACACATTTAATGACGTCAAGTAAATGGAAACGTCAGAAGTAATCCAAAAAATCTGACGTCATTACAGTGACGATATAGGCTGATATCAGTCACTAGTGACTTTTGATATCAGTGAGATTTGATATCAGTGAAATTTCATATCAATGAAAATACCAATTTTATCAAGTTTTGATATACATTGGGTTTCACTGTAAAGTATAAAATAAATACACAGACTTGATACACATTATTTGTGCGGGAAAATGTGTCTTAAATTGTTAGTATACACTGAAATCGCTGTATTAACTAAAATAAATTTAACTTAATATTAGACCCACCGCCATTTCATGATCAGTCTGAAAAATTATTTTGGCAAGGTTTGTTTTAAGCTCGGAAAACTGAATGAGCCTCAGAGAAAAAGTTACATGCAATCGGATAACTTTATCCAATTCATTCACTTACTATTTTCAGCTCAAATGTTTCTAGATTTGTTTTTTATCTAACGGCAGCTTATATTTAACGATTTTATTTTGTAATTATGATAATTTAATAGAATAATGTATAGAAATGTACAATAGCCGTTAAGTTGAAGTTGTTGGAGCTTTTTAAAAATATCATGTGCTTGTGTGGTATGTTATTTAAAATCGTAGATATGTCTCCTCCGAAAACAAATAACAATACAAAACGACAGCAGAAATACTACGGTGTAAAATTGTCATAAAATTTCAATGTAATTTGAGACTGAAGTGTCTGAAATTGTGCGTATATTAAATAACGAGAGATCAAAGCCGCCCGCGCTTGCCGAAAAATCAAAATATTTAACTATAAATAAACACGGAAATATTGCGCTATTCAATATACTCTTCTTCCAAATTCAAAACATATGCATTCTGGAATCAATCATTTCTCATTGTACAACAAAACTTTTAAAAATTTGGGCCTTTTGGGTCATTTGTGCAAATAAACCATACGTATATTGGCTTTTAATAAAGCTGTTATTACTGATTTGTACCCGTGAGAGTGACCCGGATGCTGGCTGATGACGTCATGCCATCTTTTCCGATAATCGGAATAGAAGCCTGAATTAAAACGATTGTTAAAATCTTGACTAAATGTTTTATGTGCCGCTTTACTGAACTTGCAATAAGTATTTGCAGAAAAACAGGGCTTGAACGGTTTGCTTCAGAATTTTGTTTTGTATCTTCCAATGTGAAAATAGTTGAAATACAACATATAAAGCCAACATGGGAATATTACGTCAAATTCCTTGAATTCAGGGGTTGTCTATGCTATTTTGGGACAACCTACGTACATTTTAAAACATGTATATCAGAAAGCAGGGTGAGCAGTTATTTAAGTGAGGTGGTCAGAGTGCTAGCTCATTTGAGCGAAGCTTGTGTCATATATGTCTTGCTGACTCAAAATAAATCGTCGTCGTCGTCGTCGTCGTCATCATCATCATCATCATCATCATCATCATCATCATCATCATCTTCGTCGTCGTCGTCGTCGTCGTCATCATCATCATCATCATCATCATCATTATCATCATCATCATCATCATCATCATCATCAAACAGATTGGAGGCAAGTCATCGAATGTTCAAACGGCACGTGAATTTCATGATTTGAACATGGGTTTTGCTGTTTGAGCACAGCTTTCGACCAATCGAAAACGACTTCAAACAGTTATGCGCATTGGTATCTATGCAAGAATGGCTTTTCCATGCTGAAAATCAAACATGCCATGATGGCTTTCGGCATGGAAGTCCCAGGTTGTTTGGCATATCGGTGGGCACAAAGTAATGCTATCTCAATCAATGAGATGGACAGCTTGACAATAAAAAAAAAACAACCACATCCATGTGTTTTCTATTTGAGCCGCCTCGTGAGAAAACCAACAATGTGGTTTCCGAACAGTTCCGACACAAACCGGCCTGTACAAGCACAGAAAAGAGCTAGAGGCTTGAAATTTCGGATTTAAGTAGAAGAGGAATTGTACTATCCGAGTAGCGAAAATAATGGCGCTGATCAGCTTCGCGGTTACCGCGAAGCTGATCTGCGCCTTTGTTTTCGCATATGCAGATTGTTGGTTTTCCCATGAGGCGGCTCATTTATTTTCCCTCCTCTCACCAGCGCTATACAAATTATTGTCTGACATTAAAATGTTTAAGAAAATGGAACACGTGCGAGTCTGACGTTTCGTTTGAGACTGGACTGTTTCAACGAGAACTGAAATGCAAAAGCAGTAATATTGTAAAACATAGGATAAAATGGAAAGAAAAACATTGATAAGACACAGAAATTTAAATAATTGTGAGTCACGTTTTGGCGCAAATCAAGCGGCGACCCTGGCTTTATTTGAGCCTACGCATTAGAAAAACAACAATTTGCATAGGCGAAAACAAAGGCGCAGATCAGCTTCGCAGTAACTGCGAAGCTGGTCAGCGCCTTTATTTTCGCTACATGGATAGTACATTTCACCTACTTTCTAAAACCAAACTTTCCAGCTTCTATACATCTTCTGTAACTGTACAGGCCGGTTTATGTCGTACCTGGTCGGAGACCCCGAAGACCGGTTTTCTCGCGGCACATATCAAACGGCAACCCTGGTTTTATATATCCTCACTTTTCTCTTCCAATCTCCGACCCACAGGTGCCCTACTTGGTCAACAGCTATACTGAGGGGACCTGATAATCCAAACTCATCAGCTGCGACAGCCGTCTGGATAAAATGCCCATGAAGGGAGTACAAATTCACTCTGTCTGACCTAAAATCACCAACAAATATGTGACCTTGTTCGTTACACGCCAGTCCTCTTGGAGCCATCCCATCTGTTCTAAGCCTTGCTTTTGGTAGCCCCGCGGAGTCAAAAATAACCACATCTCCGTAGGAGGACTGATAATCGGAGACACAAATGTCACCATTGACATTTATAGCAATTTTATAAGGCTTTTTAATATCGGATTTATTGCCCTCGTTGAGTTCACTAATCACTTCTCCCTTTTTACTACAAAGTCGAATATGTCGGCCTTCGTCTAAAGTTATGACTAACAGACCGTCAGAGCGACAGCCAATTCCATGCGGTACACTTGGACATTTGAAAAGTGTTTTCAGCTCTCCTTCGTCATTCATGGATTTCACACTTGACTGACATGCAATTATGACGTTTCCAGCTTCATCTATGGCTAGATCTTGGATATCTTCGTTTATCTGAATCTTTTCACCTTTATCACCATCTTTAAACGTCAACTGAATGCAGTTTTGATAGGCCACCCACGCCTTCGTACTGTCTATTGGGCAAATACTATTTACACCTGCGTCGAACTGAATCGCCGACACTAAATCAAACTGTAGTGGGTCCTTAAAGAATACCCTTGTTCCAACCTTTCCAATAACATTTTCAATATTTGTATCGTTCAAAGGCTTGACTGAATATCTGATGTGTACACTTTCCTCTGTCAACTGTTCAGTCACCTGTATTAATGTTTTCATTGATTTTCTTATGTTTTCGACTCTTTCATCGGTATCTTTTAAACCGCTTTCTATCAGCTTCCTGGATTCTGCAATAGTTACTTTCACTGATTGCAATTTTTCTCTCAGGTACAGCGTTTGTCGCTCAAACTCTAAACAATGTCTTGTTTTACTTTCATGCATTTGTTTTATCATCGCATCTGCCTTCTGATCAAGAATTGACTTCAGTTTATTCAGATGATCCTTGATTCTTTTTGACTCATTAACCACATCTCGTTCGACCTGTTCCCTTTCTTTATGCATCATTTCAATTTTATCCTCTAACTCCTTTATAACGTAATTTTCTAATTTGTAAAACATGTCTTCTAGACTTTCTTCGGATTTTCTAAATGTTTCTGACTGGCGTGAATATAAGCTGTCAGTATCACAATAATCCTTCGAGGATAGCTCCGAATCTGAAGGAATTTTCTTCATTCCTGAATTGGATCTGGAATGGTGCATAACAAAACAACTGCTAGAACGAGGCACGCAAACAACATCATGGTCTTCAAACATGGGCCCGTGGTATTTCTCAAGACATACGTTGCAGTACAGCATGTGGCATTCCAGGCATTTCTTGGTTGCTGAGTTGCTCATGCAGTTGTCACACCTCTTAGTCAGTCGGGCGCATTTTGGACAGCGTTCGTAGCTTTCACCTTGCCTGTTCATGCAGCTGGAGCAAATGGAGTGGAGACAGGTCAAGGTCACAATGTCGTCACGTGTCACATGACAGCAATCGCAATCTGGGTAATTGGATATCTTCTTATATTTTCCTGAAGAATGAAGCAAACATGTCAAGTTAGAGAAAGAGGAAACAAGTCGAATAAACTCCTAATATAAGCCTGGCGTCTTTTTATGGGATATGGGTAAACAGTATAGCCCAGATGTGACGCCACAGTAAACGGCGTCCCATCTGGGGCTATTCTGTTTGCTTAGAAGATTTTCGTCGAAAAAAAATGAATGAAATAAAAATTCAAAATCACCTCTAACGTCTTTAAAACTAAAGGTGGGCTCACAAAAATAACAATGATGGATAAATCCATTCGTCATAAAATGGTTAAAAGTACTACCAGCCCTTCCCGGGGCCTTGCCCAACATGAACCTTAAAGATACGATAATTGGAAAGATTTTCTTATCCGTTACTATTTTATTCAAACTGTTTTTGCAAAGATACATATATTTCCATACATGATTTTAGGGAAAAAAAAGAAAGAAGAAGAAAAATGTTTTTAACAGTGAAATAGTTGAACATTTCTGTCAATAAAGTATATAGAAATAAAAACGACATACAGCTGCAAGTCTGGCATGACTCTTAAAGTGATGAGTTTTATTGTGCAATTCATGCAATATGGTTTTAGTTCAATTCAATTCAATTCTTTATTCAGATTTTAGTATTTTGCTAACTTAGTTAGAATAACCCAGATTTGAGATAACAAGGGTGGTCTCTATGAGCTCTACTAAAGGTTAAGCGAAATACCACAAAGTTCGATTTTACAACGGTACAAGTAGGCAAAGATGCAACATTTGAGATGTACATGTAACATTGATAAAATAGTCGATCCTTGTCTAAGATTTTGCTTGAAACGACTTATTTTGTCCACTATTACAATAAATATCATTGTTTAAATCATTTCGCCAGTACTTCAGTGGCGCCCTACATATGATAGAATTATATATATAAGAAATGGTAATTACCTGAATTCCCATATCCGGTAGATGCTACACTCTCCAGGCTCCCAGTACCCTGAACACACTGCGGCAAACAATTCTTGAAATTGCCCCCTGCCTTCGGGTAGGACCGACTTAGTTCTGGGCTGCTCCTTTCCACCCTCAGTTTGTTTATTCGCAGCGCCATTGTTACGATAGTAGAACCTCCGCAACAATTAAACCTATTAGTTCATTACGGACTTTGTCATTTAGCGTTACATTTCCATGGTAAAATAATTATCCAGTTGAGTAAGCCATGACATCGATCAGGTTGTTTGTTGTTTTGTAATCTCTCCAAGGTCAAAATAAGAACTCGTACAATCCGTCAATAAATGAGAAAATCGGCTTGGCAGACAGTGATTCAATATTGAAATCTGAATTGAATCCAATTGATTCTCTTATAACATGCCGCTGTGCACAGTATTGAAATTAATGATAGTAAACACATCTTTTTATGTTCTTTTAATATGTGTTAGAAAACAAACAGTTTCATAAGAAACATATATGTAAAGCCTTCGTGTTAAGAGAAGTATATGAAATAACGCTGTTCAAATATCCTCAAAACGGATCTATACTTCACTTCCAACGCACATCTCTATATTCAAAATATCGATTTTAATATTTCACGACAACTTAATATTTTGAACCGCTGCAGGAGAAAACCAACAACATGCATAGGCGAAAACAAAGGCGCAGATCAGCTGTGCACTAAATGCACGGCTGATCAGCGCTTTTTCTTCACTAAATGGATAGTGCAATCCCTCTACTTCTTAAATACGAATTTTGAAGCTTCTAGCCTGTTTTTTGACTGTACAGGCCGGTTTGTGTCGGACCTGGTCGGAAACCCATATTGCTGGTTTTCTCACGCAAAGGCTCAATTATTCTTTTCAATGGCTGCACTTAAAATAACTAGACTACGACAGTCAATAAAATGCACTGTTAGTTTGACAAATCTCAAATTATGAGCGCACTTAACCTAGTGACACATTTATGAAAGTTTGATATGATTTATATGAAACCCTCTTTCATGAGTATCTCTTCATAATCTCACACGATTTTGCTTAAAGAGTCCCATTTGAGCCACTGCATGGGAAAACCAACAATATGCATAGGCGAAAACAAAGACGCAGATCAGCTTCGCAGTAACTGCGAAGCTGATCAGCGCCTTTGTTTTCGCTATATGGATAGTACAATTTCTCTTCTTCATTCATCCCAAATTTCAAGCTTCTAGCTATCTTCTGTGACTGTACAGGCTGGTTTGTGTCGGACCTGGTCGGAAACCCATATTGCTGGTTTTGTCACGCACAGGCTCATTTTTCTTTGAGTCACAATTTAATCCAGAAAAATGAACTACATGCATGTATACATGCACACATGACATACGGTATGATTATGATGAAATATAATTATTTAACAAACAAAAATTGTTAAGTGACTTATGATGATGAAATACATGACCGATCCTATACTACGATTATGAGTTGTAAGAAAACCTAACTGTGGGTTTCGACCGTGCCCGACACAAACAAGACAGTTAGTAATGAGTGAAAGATGTCTGGAGACTCGCAAAAACCTGATTAATTTAGTTATCTATGTAGCGAACAAAGGCAATGTGCAATTATCTGGTTCTATGAGATCGATATATAAAAGTTAGCAACACATAATTACATTTTCTTGTAACGTATCTAATTCAATCCTTGACCTGTACAACGTAAACATTACCTTTGATAGGTTGCCTCTATTGAAGAATAAATTGAGCCGCGACATGAGAAAACCATCAATGTGGTTTCCGAACAGGTCGGACACAAAGTGGCCTGTATAGTTTCAGAAGAAAGTCAGAATCATGAAATTTTGGGAAGAGGTAGAGGAAAAATTGTACTATCCAAGTAGCGAAAACAAATGCGCTGATCAGCTGTGCACTCATGATCTGCGTCTTTGTTTTCACATAGGCCAAAATTTGGGTTTCTCATGACGCGGCTCAATTGATTGCAGACAAAAGAAGCCGGTAAACAGTCACGATGTAATACGTAAACATCCGGTATGTGTAAGACATTCATAATAAATATGAGACGGTCTGTAACAAAGTTGTGTTTCGACCAGGTCAAACATAACCGACATGGAGCCAACCTCGACACCAAGTAGATTTCAAAATGAAATTAAAACGAAAATAGAAGTCTGATCAGGTTGCTTGGCAGCGCAGTAGAAGTACAGAAATTAAGCGTCTAATACAGTAAACTAGTTTCAAGATAATAGCCTTTAGATGCCGAAACGAGGTTTTATTTTGACAGGAAGCCGATTTAAGAAAAATCGGTCGTCGCAATAAAACAACGATTTTTCCCATATCTGAGCAAAGGTTAAAAGGTTACTAGGCCAATTTAAGGCCATTTTTCAGTCAAGCTGATAATGACCACAAAAAGGACTGGTGTTTTTAATATAAACTCAAAGGCATCGTAAGCTCCCCTACTTAAGAATAATTAAGATGATATTAAGATCATGAAGATGGCCACCTTAAAATTTAAGCCATCACGTTACTCATCGTGCGGCCATTATAATCTTATTAGCCCAGTCAAATTGTTGGAGGACCCAGAACAAATTGCAACACAAATCATTTTTTTTTTATTTCAAGTCACCTTAGACTTATATACTAAACATACTAAAAGTAGGATATGAAATTTGACTTTTTTCAATGTTTTGCTTTGACACATGTTTTACCATTATGAAACTACTGCTGCTATGTTAATCGGCTCTTACCATTATTTGAAAAGGCGTTTGGAGGTGACAAACTAGTAACTAGCTCGGAAATGATAAAAGCTCAAACCGGTGATTTTTAATGTTAAACATTGATTTACCCCACCCACCAATGCAAACTTGATGTTCATTCTTTTTGACGACCGACCGTTTTAACTGACTAGATTGTGCTTGTAATATGCTGGTGGGCATAAAGTAAGTGCTAAAGGATAATAATCATCACCTTATCATCAAATCTGTTTTATTGTCTCTTTGTCATCTACGGGAGGGTAGGATTGCCTGACAAGCCTTAACCTTTGACGAGCTCATTCTTGTTTCTGTCACACAACAATACCTCATCACATCTTTTGGTTGGTTTGTCGGATCTTTTCTGTCCGTTGGTTTATTGCTTTACGTCCCAATCATCAGCTAGGAATTATTATACTGGGAGATTGTGAGAGAGTTGCTCATATTTTACCACAGCTATCATTGATACTGGCTAAATGATAGGAAAAACTTGACAATTTCGGTTGAATGATTGATTTTCTCATGATATTTATGAGCCAGAATAACCCTTGCAGCTATATTGGGACCTTGCCTCCATTATATGGGGCGTCTACCCAAAGTTTGGGATGTCATGAGATCCAAAATGTGCATTGAATATAACAACCCAAGTAAACAACTAAGTCTTATATGTATGTGTGTTTTGACTAATTCACTTTTCTTGGACAGACTCTGACCTTCTAAACGGTTCACAAGTAACTAGGAGGCACGAGAAACCCATACGCATTTATCACGACCCCAATGGGCAGGGATACGTCCGTGCAACAATGTTTCAATAATAAAATATTTAAGAGCATTCCAGCTTTTGCTGCACTCCCCTTGCCTTAAACAACCCATCCTGCTGGAGTGGATCACAACATCTAAATCCTAGAGGTGGCTCCTGTGGAAGAGTGGCAAAGGTTGCTGATTTCTTTGCCGCTCTTTCCATTGATAATCTGACAGCTTTGTCCTGAGTGTGGGGTTGAGCTCTGCATGGGACACATGAGAGACAAAGTGTGTCAGGTGCTGATGATCTTTCTCGGTATACTCCCGTTTTCGACCCGCCTACTGATGGGCCTGTCTACTTTGAGATGAAATAATCTTAAAAGGGATGCCAAGACGGAATAAACATCAATCCTGGAGTCCCAAGTATGGTAGGTACGAAAACTGACATAATGAAATTAAAACTTCCACCCAGAAACCAGGTGGGAAAGAGAGGACATCACAAAACATTACTTTCTTTTAGCTTTGGAAAAATGGAGTCCCAGCTTTCTTCACCCTTCGCTATGACATTACAATTCTTACTGGTCATAACGTCTCATGGAGTTAATTGTAACTACAGCCATGACGTAGGTTTCTACTGTATGTAGCATTACACTTCTCACATAAGCTGAATTCACCTGACCTTCGGCGACAGATTCCATTGGGGAGAAGGGGAAGCAGTTCATGAACATTAAGCTGACCAGATTTGCAATGTAGCAGCAGGCAGTTAATAATCAACACCAACAGGAAACATGTTTCCTAGATAACGGAACTCCAATACAGCCTCAACAAATTATCAAATTGGACCTCCTTCATTAGCCATCACTGACACCTGAAGTCAGGGTCGAGGCAAAAGGGATCTTTGATTGCACTGTATTTCTTGTGAATTCAGCACAAACAGCTACCACAGACGATGACATGATGTCACACATCCTTTTCAGCTTTTCCAAAAGCTCCAGATTGAGGCCAAGGTACTTTACTCGCCACAGTAATGGTCAGTATCCAGGAAGTGGGGACTCTTGTTCTGAAATAACAGTGTTTTGTCTGGGTCATTTAATCATCATCATCAAACTTAACAAATCCAGAATGCTTGCTTGCTGCAGCGCCCATGGACAGACTGTTTGTATGGAGCTACTTTGATATGGCCTTGACAAGATCACACGTCTCACTTGGGCTGGCTTCCACAAGAGACTTCAGTATCTCTGCTACAATATCTGGTGCAGCTGGTTTTACCAGTGCCATCTTACTTATGATCTTCATGGTCATCTTTACGGTGATTAACTTACTTTGTCCTTAAACAGGGGTTTCCTCAACATTGAATGGATGTTCACAATGTTTCCATTCTGCTTTCTCTGCATCCTAATCTAGCAACATTTGGACATATTGCCAGTTTTCAGATGAAACTAGCCAATATATGCACCAATGAACTGACACTCAGACCCACCATCAAATTCAAATTTTGCAAGGTAGAAATTATCAACTTCCCCATATTTTGGGATTAAGTTACGGATTTAAATATAAAAAACGGACTGCAAAATGTCACAATGTTGTAAACATGATTTACACGCTCACAAATGTGCAGTGAAGGTGCTGTGAACATGCTCACAACTGTAAGCTAAACACGACAACGCATGGTTTCGGAAAATAAGATATTTAATGGAGAGAAATTCGTTTACCAAAATATTCTTGACATTGTGCGTTTCGTAGAAGACTCTTTCCTATAGTGTGCCATACGTTTCTCTGTTCTTTGGTCGTCAAAGAAAACTCTTTTGCACTATGAAAAATGCATGGTTTCCATAAATAAACTAATTTTGGCCCAAACCATCATTGTGACACTTTACTATTGAACCAGAAATATCATATGAAAAAATTGGTGATGTCATGGGCCTAAATGAAAATTATCTCGTTTGCATATTCATGAATATTAATAAAATGTTGAAAATCGAGGGAAAACAAGGGAAAATATAGCCATTGCAAGGTTTTGGATGGGTTATAAGATCTATCTTGCATCCCTGAAACCAATCTCATGGCTGTCAGTGTGGTCAGAGGGACCACCTTAATGCCATAAAATCATGATTGTCCTCAACAATGAACACATTTGCATGATGTAGAATTACATAGTTTCCACACCCATACCCGGTGTGATTCTAAAAAATAGGGTGTACTCGCAAAGTGTACTCACAAAGTATTCATATACCAACAATAGCATGCTCTAGACAAAAAAACAACAAAAAACGTACAAGTAGGCAATGATCAGGAAAAGGCGTAATCAGAAAGAAATTCCCACTTTAAAAACCGAGATGGATAAAAATTAAATTGACAATTAGGTACATGTACATGTACTTAAACTTAGAAAACATATCGTAAGCCGAGTGAGCAGCTATTTCCCAACAGACGGCCACTCAGTTACCGAAATACGAAAACGTACATAAGGTTAAAACAGTACAAAAATTCGACTCCAAAACAAAACAAATGGAACCACAACAGAAGTATCGCCTTGGAACGATCAGTAATATAAAATTCACTGGGGCCTAAACAGGTTTTACAGGCGCCAAACCTCACCCTCACCTTCTGCAGTGGTTCACAACATTTAGTTAGTTGTTCGGTCATCGTGGTGAATTTCTAACTAGTACATGAATCATCAAGGACAAACAAATAAATCATGATAGCCACCCTGGTGAATCAAAACGAGGACTCAACAGATTCAGTAAGCTGTCCGACGATGAAGATCCCTGGGCGCCGAATAACTTATTTCAACTCGGAGCAAAAGAAAAACACTAGTTGAGCCCCGGTGGGCCAAGCAACAGACAAGAAGCTCCGGCCCCAACCAACTAAAATGAACAGCTTTATGTCCGGGCGATCATAGAGTCTGACGCCCGACCCACCGGCGTGCAATTAAAGAAGGCAGCATAGTTATCAACCATGATTGGGTTAAAAACTAAGCATGCAGACTGTCGCATAACATTCAAGTTATATTAAACCTATACGCCTGTAACGTGTTATGATTAATCTGAACTGAAAAGAAATATGATTCCTTCATATAAGTTTCTTAAATTTGTAAACCAAGTCACCGTAAAATTCTGGTTCCGAAAGGCCCAGAATAGAATACTTGATAAAAAGATATGGAAAAGTGGAAAAATAAAACGGATAAACCAAAGGCCCTAACATGCTGAATGTGGTATAAAATGGGTGCTAGGGCAATATTAAACCATCTTGTACTACAATATACAAGTCATTTGATTTTTTATTTTTATTTTATGAATACTAACAAAACCTTTCGAATTTAAAGGAAACTTATACATAGAAAATCACATGAATCTTGGCTACAGTATCATAGGCATAGAGAGCTATAATTGGTATCAAATGATTGCTATGACAATATTCTATAAACGTATAATCGAAGATATAAACTATCAGTGGTTTTTGTTGTATGGATATTAATGAGATCTTTACAAATACAAATATGAATGGAGCCGACCTATCCAGAAGTGGGACTTGGTTGTGTACCGTTTTGGTGAATACATCTGTGAAATGGCCATTAAATTCTTCTGCTTTTTCGAAATCTGATTGAGCAATACCACTTCCATTTTTCTTTTTCAAACGGGGAAAGCCTTGGGTATCTTTCCTCTGACTATTAATATACCAGTCCTATAAAAATCCCTGGGTTAGCCTTAACACTCCCTACCAAGTTATTGACGTACAGGTCATGCTGCTTATCAGCTTCAATTTCCCTTCTTAAGTTTTCAAATTTAGATCTAATTTTTGCACTACCGGGTTTCTTAGCTTTTGCATGCGTTTCTGCGAATCTTCCTCCTTATCTCAGGAATTATCCAGAAAAGGGACAGAAAAGACGGAGCGCTTTGATTTTGATGGGATGTACTTATCTGCCGAGTCCTTAATGAAAGATGTAATATGATTGAAATTTTCCTGAACCGAACGGGTATCCGAGTAGCCATTGGAATACTTTTCCTTTGCAAAATTTTATGTATCTGCTCTCATAGATTCATAATCACCTTTCTGGTACCGATACACCTGTTGGATCATATTTGTAACAAATCATATATGTAACACATTTGTTACGTACACGATCACATTCGTAACAGATACAGTGTGTTACAAATGTGTTTGTCCGAAATGGGGGTTGACATGAGAAGCATATATGTAACAGGTTTAGTTGTCTATTTGTATTCAAACAATTAACAGCAATAGCAACATCATTATATTCTTTACACGATTGATTTTATTCTCGATTGCAAAACAATAGTTAGCACATTAAGCTAATCGCTCTCGAGACTCACTCCTACTTGAATCAACCTCAGAGAGAGAGAGAGAGAGAGAGAGAGAGAGAGAGACACAGACAGACAGACAGAGAGAGAGAGAGAGAGAGAGAGAGAGAGAGAGAGAGGACGTGTGGAATAATGATTTTTTTGCCCAAGGTACCAGTGCATCTCGAGCGCGCACGTGAGTGTGTCCAGCAACATCCAAACAGCAAGAAAATTGATCTGCAGATTGGAACCCGGTCGAGGGACGTAAATCCTTCAGAAACAAACATTGTCTTACCGTATTTGGTAGACCAAGATCAGCCTGCGCATCTGCAGTAGTAGGAGATCAGTGAAAATTGATCATGTCCCGTCTTGATAATATTTGCGAAGTTGCCAGTTTAGTGGCGTGAAGGTGACAGCTTAGTGGCTTTAAGTTGGCAGACTAGCAGGCATGTGTGGCAGTCTAGCGGCGTGGACTTTGCAGTCCAGCAACCTAGCAGCCTAGTGGCGTGGCGGCCTAGCGACTTGTTGGCCTAGGCTGCCACACATGCCTGCTAGTCTGCCAACTTAATGCCACTAGGCTGTCACCTTCACGCCACTAAACTGCCAACTTCGCAAACATTATCAAGACGGGCCATGATCAAGTTTCAGTACCATACCGAGATTTTTCAACATTATGTCAGTCATATTACGGCGGTCAGTTAACCTACCTACTCACAGTTCCTGGGTAGACTTATGCCTCCGGCCTAAGGGGTTGACCAGTACAAAGTGCATATCTTCGCCAGTTTCTGACAGCTGTCCAACGTGAATCATCGGTAGGAGAAGAATGCGGTAGATATCTCATGACCAAACTTATTGAAGGTTATGCTGCAAGTGAAGCTCAGTTTTTCTTAGCGTTATCCTCTAAATGCTGAGCAACAAGCAAGGGCTGCTCGTCTTCGGTAAGGCTCGACCGGGGATTGAATCTCCCGCACTCGGAACGGATGCTGTACCACTGGGTTATTAATTCGTAACAAACAAGACAAAAACGCAAAAAAGAACATACACATGTACATGTATAAGACTACTTTCGTTGCATATTCCATTTGTAACGTGTTATGTGATCATATATGCACATATGTAACTCATGTGTGTAATCACACACACACACACACACACACACACACACACACACACACACACACACACACACACACGAACCTCAACGTGACAAAATGTACCTTCGGACATTCTGTCATCACAAGTAGAAAAGAAAGCTGCAAAAAGAGGAAAAATCATGTAATATAAATGTTTTAAAAATATCACTGTAATTGTAATCTTTCAACTGAATGAGTTTTTAAACATATTCATTTCAATACTTGGAGTTATCTGCCCTTGTCTCAGCCCATTTTATATATTTTTCCTCTATATATCGTTAAAAGGTACCATAGCAACCACCGCAATAAAATACACAAAATATGTTCAACATATTGCCGTAACAATACGGGGTTGGATCAGTGCTTAAACAGTTTTAAGCAAATGCATCGAGTTTTGTAGGTTCTACTAACACGCAGAAATGCATTACGCAACTTTGACTTCATTTTTCAGGTAAATGACGTTTGTCAGGTTCATATAGTAAATTGGTCATAACTCACAAAATAACCTGAATAATCTGTTCAAATAAAGACTAACATCCTCCAAAAATATACATTTAAAATAACGTTGTTTATCAAATACTCACCAATTGTCCGAAGGTACATTTTCTCACGTTGTGGCCCACATATATATATATATATATAAACAGAGAGCAGCCACGATACCGGAAATTATATTCATGAATATCCTTTAAAGAGTTGAGGAAATATGGAGCGGGCGCGAAAGAGTGACGTCGACGTCACCGCCGATGACGACGATGGACAAAGTGACACAACAAATCAATATCAAGATATTGGCCCATCTGGTGAATAAAAACCTGCTACAAATGTGTTTCAGATGTAAATATGCATTTTTTGTACTGTTTTTAACTCAAAATTGACCTGTGACATATGTGATTTCATAGCACATCAAAAACCGGCATCGATCATATTCGTCACAAAACATGTTACATTTATGCTTGATTTCCGAGTCATATATGTAACACATGTTACATATGTGATCATATATGTAACAGGTGTTACATATATGATTTGTTACAAATATGATCCAACATACACCTTCCTCCAAGGTTTCTTAATTGGGGCGGGCGGAGGGGGGATAAAAATCACGGCTTGTTCCAGAAACAATATCAATCCAAAGTGATTATCAAGTCCAAAGTGCTTCCTTCTCCAGTCGGCAAGTGGACTAATTGCTCGAATCCATGATCATTAATAATGTCGACCAAGATTTGACCTCCAATCCTACTCAATGGTGACCCACATTTGTTGTGTCTGCCCGGCCAAACAATATCTCAAAAGTTGAAGTCCCACAGAACGTGAACTGGGGGGGGGGGGGGTATTTTTATGTTTATCCCTAATTTTGTTAAGTTGCTCTCAAAACAAATTATCAAATTTCTGTAGATCTTCCAAAGGTGACTATGAGATGGCCTATACCAGCTTGTAACAAAATGGGAGGTTTTATTTGCAAACACCCAAACTGATTCTGACTTATTTTCTAATTCTGTGACGGGCATATGTAGATTATCCTTGTGGAACATACCACTTCCATCAATAGTTCTATACTTTCTATACACACTATATAGGAAAGTTTTGGGAAACAATTCTGAAGTTGAAATGTCAGTCTTTGTTTCTTGAATAGCTACAATCTGAGGTTTATGAAGATCAAGGAAAGCCAAAAATTCAAGCTTTTACTCTAATGCTGTTGATATTTATACTGAAAAAATTTCAACCCACCTATACACTGAAAAAAAGTTATAAGAAGCCACTTTTCAAACTCATTTTTAATTTATAAGCCATGTTCAAAATTGAATGATTTTTCGCGTCGTGTCTTTTAAGTAAGTAAAGTTGCAAAGTGTTGAAAAATAATTTTCTTTCACTAAACGCGTTTTTCGTGTAAAAAAAAATGCAAAAATCAATGTTTTTGAAAAAAAAAAAAAAAAAAAAAAAAAAAAAAAAAAAAAAAAAAAAAATAGGTAAAGCGCAAATGTTCTTGAAATGAGGATCGTGTGTCATCAAAGGGCCATTCCAGTTTGGAAAAACATCAAACATTCGAATTTTCTCAACTTGTAGATTTTTTACGCATTTTTAAAAAATCACTGTTTTCGAGATTTTTTTTTGAAAAATCAACAATGTGCTTCTTGAACATGTTAATCCCTGTTAAATTCTCTTTATGAGGCATGGAAATGAGAAATATACCTCGAAAGAGCTGTATTATACGATTTTCGAGGACAAACAGGTCACGACTGCCACACACTTCCGGTTTCAATGCCAAATTTTAACGTTCAAAATAACAAAATCTGTGGACGATTTTTAAAATTTTCAAAATCTATCAGAGTCAAGTATTAAATGACCGCTGTAAATTTCAATTCTGTACTGCTTCTAATAATGTAACCGGAGAAGAACAAAGTTTGTATGCAAATTGCATGCAAAAAACTGAATTCCTGCTATTCATGTTGCTGTCTTCTTGCATTTACAAAATTGAAACGAAAATTATTATTGCAGCAACACATTTAAGATGATTTTATCATACACCATAGCAGTCCATAACACTTTCAAATAAATTAAAATGTAAAGCACAACGTCGTAATTTGACACTTAAATTGATGTTTATAAAGTGTGACTTTTGAAATGATTTGTGAAATGAGGGTACCATTACTCATGCTTCGTATGTGTGAAAAGTATCACACATTTTTGAATGCAGAAACTCACAGAGCCACTGTTAAACATTGGTTTATTCATATGATCATGAATTGTAATTGATCGGCTTTTACTTTCTAAACTAGAAGGGAAAAAATATAAGGCGGCCTCTTATAACTTTTTTTCAGTGTAGTTTCTTAATGAGAGAAATGATGAAACATGAAACACCTCCAACCCGTACAATAGCCTTGGTAACACGTAAACTTGATATATCTTGAATGAAATCTTTGCAGCTAGTCTATAGCAACCATGTAAACCAGTCTTAATTAAGGAGTACAGTGTTCTACGAGCCAAACTTGTTCTTTTCTGTACATACGTATATTAAGTTCATTCTCATCCTTAACACTTCTTACAATTTCAAGATGTTCAGTTAAAGTATTTTCTGAAACCTCTGAATTCCCCATATACCATTTTCTCCCCATATCACGGGACCTGCTAGCATTTGTAGTTAGTCTTGGAACTAAGGTTGTTTTTGTTGGATGGATTCTGTATCTACGCTCACTGGCAAATTCCTTGGATACATTGAACATAGTCTTGAGTCCATAAGCACAGTTTGACTTGAACAAGAAACCATCTGCCACAGCGACACTACCCACCTACATTGTTCCTATATGAGCACCTAGGACATTTCTTTTCAGTTCATCAAGTAGAGGATCAATATATGTTTTGTACAGATTGGGATAGAGTATCCCCCCTGACGAACTCCTTGGCGTATTTCAAATATGTCACTGATGTCTCCGTGCCACTTAACTTTTGGTGACAGACAGCTGTACAATGAATCCACAATATTCCAAAGGTCGAGTGGTGTACCTTCTTCATATAACTGTTTTTTTTTTTTGTTTGTTTTTTGTTTGTTTTTTGTTGGAGATCTGACTGTCCTACATTCGCAAAGGGTTTTGCAAGTATTGGGGTCACATATAATTGTCTATAATTGTTGGGCCCTTTCCAGGTTTAGATACTGGCGTAATCACCCAACCGCTGAAATATTCCGGAACCATTCCAAAGTGTAAGATATCATTGAAGATATCATTTAAGATGTCTCTTATAGTCGGGATTATCACATGATTTTTTTTTTCAAATGTTCAGCAGATGTCATATATGCAATAATACAGAGTTTCCCGGCCGAGAATCAAATCAAATAACCTTATTAAATAACCTTATCAAATAACCTTATAAACAAAGTGCATCCTCATTGTTTCCGAGATACAAGATATTTCGTCTTAATTTAATTGTTTAATGCGTCATGCACTTTACAAACAATGCGTCATGCACTTTACAAACAATGCGCGTTGGAGAGACAACGTGTGTTTTGAATTTCTGTCCCATTATGACCCAGCTGCTAAAACATGTCTTGCTCTCGTACAAGTCGGGATAAAAGCAGACACATTAACAATGTAGTTTTCGAATTATGCCGCACATACAATGCACGGCAGATATGCGGATCAGTGATTGCATATATACTGAGCCAAACATATAACGCAAAATCGGGTTATTTTTGTTGTTATACACCAGAACAGTATCAAATAAACTTTTCCTCCACTTACTTTGATTGCCGGACTATCGACACATCTCACAACAGTTTGGTTGTAACATTCTGTGTTATGCGTCTCAAGAAATTAATCATTTTTCAGAGGTAGGGTCTTGGCAAAAAATGAAATGCATTTTGATTTTCCAGAATGCGACATGTGACATATATTCGTACCTTAGAAATGAATGTCGGTTTTCAGGATTACTCCTGCTCCATTTTAGACAATGAATAAGTTTACTGTCAAAAGATCAAATTTGCTCAATTTTAAGCAGAGTTGAAGACTCATTTTCACTCCCAACCATTCAAATTTACTCAAATTTTAACATTTGCTACAGGCTTTCCAGACCCAACAATTGGAAGCTATTGAGTTTTCTAACAATGCTGGAATGAACATGTTTTCACAAAGGTTTCATTAAAAATATTCGCCGTTAGAAGTTTTCACTAATTCCATTTTCTATTGTGTTCAATGGAATGCGCAGTATTTAGGGTTCAATTTTCAATGATGCAAACTTTGATTTGAAATTTCGGATACCAATGGAAGCCATTTTGCAATCACCTCATCGAATCTCACTAGACGATCCATAAAGAAGCAGTTTGTGTTAAAATTGACTACCAGAATCTCTCCGGGGGCGCATGCCACCAAAATAACCGTTTTGACCAATCAGATTCGAGCTCAGTGATCCATGCTCAGAAAACCAAAACATTTGTTCCCAATTTATTCTTTGGCGATTGCATGTCGGGTAGAACGGCTTACGTTACATTAAAATGCGAAAAAATGCTATAATCGTGTTGCGTTATGTGTTTGGTTCAGTATATAAGTATGCAGCAACATAACAAAAACGTAGGTTTCCACATCAAGTGACCAATATATTCGTTAACATACGTAGGCTGAGCAAAATGTTCGTGGACTTTGTCAATAAAATCCAAATTTTAATGCGATTTCTCTAAAATTACCGTATGTTTGCAGTCAATTTAATATGAACGAACGAGGAAAGTTTCAGAAAAATCACTCGATAAAGTCGTTGCTATGACAATTTGTTCGATGGGAACGCCAAGACGTTAACGTCATTTAACACCGGAAATTCTGTATACGTTGGCCGAGTCAAAAGTTCCTATAAAACATTATTTTTCATTCGACTTCAAGCAAATTTTCACATCTTTAGGATTAGAGTCAAAAGTTTAAGGCAAATCGATAGAAAATTTTACTTTTTATAACAATTTCTGCAACAGACGTTAGGATTATACGGGGCATGTCATGCTGTTGCGTTGTTTGACGTAGATGATTTTGCTTACTTGTTGTTTTAAACAGCCATTTCTTTGTGACTAACACTTTGTACATCGTTGAACAAAGTTAAATGTTTAAGTTCTGATGTGTCTCTAGCTGTTTATAACAATTAAAAGTTTCTGTAGATTTTATATGGAAGTATCGCACAAATTTTATCAATGTGCGAGTTTCCGCCATTTATCAGTAGCGTCATTTTTACTGAATTTTTGCTTAGACTTGTCTTCCAAAAAGTGTAGCTGTAGCGTTGTCTTTTGAATGTGAGGATTGAAATTTCACACTTAAATCCAAATAATATCATTATCAATATTTCCATAATTTAAAGAGATTTGGATAGGGCATTTTAAAAATAGTTTTATATCTATAAACATGTAAACAGAAATATTACGGCGTGCTCCGGGGTAGTCGATGTAATTTAACCAATCAAAAATAAGATTCGACAAATAACATTTTAAATGAATATAGACAATAGACCATTATTACAATTGTGAAAATACGAAAACAATCGGACGTCAATTATAAAAGTTATTAAGAAAATCCTCAAACTTTTTGTTCGCCCCTCGTATTACTATCATGCATGCATCTTTATTTATTTCATTATCAGTCCTGTTCAGAGATTATGGGGAATTGACAAGCACATCTTCAGATTGGTGACAGCAACGAGTTAAATTAAACGATGACCTATTTGACCGCCAAATCGTCTCGAAATTCGCCCTATGCTTGTATCGTTTTCGATCAAAGGAAATAAAATAAAAAAACAGAGATCCTTCAAGAAAGAGCAGTAAATACGTTCTTAAAATCCCTTTAGAAGTTATTACACTTGTGAACAATAATCAATGCCGCGCTATATAAAAAGGTACAAGTAGGCAAAGATCAGGAAAAGGCGCAATCAGAAAAAGATTCTCAATCCAAAAAAAACAAAAAACAAAAAAACCCGAGATGGGGAAAAAAACAACTAAACTAACAATCAGGTACTTATACCATGAAAACAATTCGTAAGCCAAATGGGCAGCTAAAGAAACTTGTACATACATACCTGAATAATCTAAATCATCTGTATGTACTTCCATACCACAAAAAATTGCAGCTTGTCTTAAATACTTAAGAATTTCTTGGAACCCGCGGTATTAAGAAGAACTAACCGAAGAACTAACTAAATGTTGTGAACCACTGCAGAAGCTGAGGGTGAGGTTAGGTACCTGTAAAACCGGTTTAAGCCCGCCAGTAACTTTGTGTTACTGATCGTTCCAAGTCGATACTTCTGTAGTGGTTCTTTTTGTTTTATGTCTTGGTGTTTAAATTTTTTTGTGCTGTTGGCGCCTTATGTATGTTTTCATATTTTTAGTTAAGTTTAGGTAACTGAGTGGCCACCTATTGGGAAAATAGCTGCTCATTCGGCTTACGATATGTTTCATGGTATAAGTACCTGATTGTTAGTTTGGTTTTTTCCCACCTCGGTTTTTGGAGTGGGAATCTTTTTCTGATTGCGCCTTTTCCTGATCTTTGCCTACTTGTACCTTTTTAAGGTATTATTAGGAATAACATCAGTGAGCTATTGAACACACCCACTGAATAGGCAGTCTCTTACGATTTTTCTACCGTACATGTATATAATATGGTCATAATGTAATATTGTCATAGCTTGGTGCTTTATTCAACGGCCAAGTATTCTGGACAACACCAGGAACCTGACATTTTCAGATAACTTTAGATACGTCCGGGCATCATCAGTTATTGGTGTTTCTATATTGCATGGCTGAAGTCCCATTTTTTATGCGGCAGTATAATTCTAGGTTCGTATGGAAATAAATTGCCCCAGGAAAGCGTTTATCGTCCGTAAATTATTAAATCTGAGAGACAAGCGTGTAATTTGCAAGGAAATTGAATGGTTTGCGATGGGAAATGACAATAAAACAACAATCACTTTCTGGCACCGAACAGAACACAAGGCAAAGAATAACACGTTCTCAGATACTGGAATGCACATTCAGACAATCTATATTCTGTCAAACCAGTGCATACGTGAAAAAATAGCCAAAAGTTCAAGCCGGCTACCAGAATTCATCATTAAAAAATTAAGCAAGCATTTTCGCATAATAACTTTATATAAGGCTTCTCTGGAATGCACATTCAGACAATCTATATTCTGTCAAACCAGTACATACGTAGATATGCGGGTCAGTATTTGCATATATAAGTATGTAGGAACATGACAAAAACGTAGGTTTCCACATCAAGTGACCAATATATTCGTTAACATATTACTATCATGCATGCATCTTTGAAATTTATTTCATTATCAGTCCTGTGCAGAAGTTATGGGGAGCTAAAGCTATTTGTAGTACGCTTACCATATAACCAAGATAGAAGCATTTATTTCGAATTTTCGGCCCACATATGGGGCATATTAAGATGAGGTATATGATGCCAAGAACAAAACATAATCAAGGAAAGAATTTCAAATGTTAGACTACTAATAGCAAAGGATTTGTGAGACATGTCAAAATATAGAACTTTATCAAGACACTGTACCAGCTTATCAGCATACTTGCACTTTTCTCCAAACGCAGATCCAAACGATATAACCACTCATAGGATACCTAGCACACATGTTCGAGCGAGAACTGAAATACTGAGTAAGTTTTGATATATTATTGGTTTAATTGACAAACGCGTCTTCGGAATGGTGACAGCAATGAGTAAAATGATGACCTGTTTGACCGCCAAATCGTCTCGAAATTTGCCCTATGCTTGTATCATTTTCGATCAAAGGATATAAAATAGAAACAGAGGTCCTTCAAGAAAGAGCAGTAAACACATTCTTAAAATCACTTTAGAAGTTATTACTCTTGTGAACAATAATCATAGCCGCGCTATATAAAGGTACTTGCACATAACGTCAAAATTTAAGTTGCGGTACACTGAAAAAAGTTGCGACCCACCGCTAAAGATTTACAGATAAAATGCGAACGGAAAAAAAACGTACCACAGAAAAGCCTACAGGCGCGCCTTTAGCGGAAATAAAATTATTTTTGTTTTTGCGTTCACAGACTCGGGTTATAAAGCGTGAAATACCTTGAATTTCACTAACCAGAGGACCAATGGTCCTGAGAACGCTCACCTGAAGCCTGATCCTGGAGTATTAAGTCATCATGAAATGACCTTGACCTTGAATACTCACACACCTTTATTGAATTCATAAGTTGTCTGCATCTGCAAAGATTCAGGTCTCAGGCTGCAATAGTTTCCAAACCCAGTGATTTCTGAGAAAACTATAATTTTAATTTTGATATTCAAATGACCTTGGGTCAAGGTCAAGAAATGACCTTGGCCTTCATTAATTACTTACCTTCATTGACTCCATCGGTTGTCTGCATCTAGCAACTTTCAGGTCTCAGACTGCAACAGTTTCCAAAATATCCATTGTTTTCGGCTTTTCCCATGTAAAAGCCTATGTTTCCAAAATTGACCTTGCCGTAAAAAAGGTCAAGGTCATCCTATGGTCATCATTTGATCACACTATGATTGGCTGGAGTCCCAAATGCTACATACCAAGTTTCGCGAAAATTGGCCTGCCGGTTCTGGAGAAGAAGATTTTTCAGTGGTTTTTACCATATATGGGCGTGGCAGCCATCTTGGTCATGTGACCTGGATTTCACGATCAAACTTTCGTCTCCCCTACCCATGGATGCTCCACATAAAATTTCACTTTGATTGGCCCAGCAGTTTCAGAGAAGAAGATCTGTGAAAAGTGTGTATGGACGACAGACTGGCCAAGGTCAAGAGATGACCTTGACCTAAATTAATCACATACC
Organism: Rugalucina vietnamica; assembly: GCA_964017185.1. Lineage (NCBI taxonomy): Eukaryota > Metazoa > Mollusca > Bivalvia > Lucinida > Lucinidae > Rugalucina > Rugalucina vietnamica. Next base: position 11,060,962 of record OZ024876.1, on the reverse strand, counting down.
TTCATCTACTCCATTAGTTGTTTGCATCCACCACTTTTCAGGCATCAGGCTGCAATAGTTTTCAAAAAATCCATAGTTTTCACTTTTTCCCATGTAAAAGCCTATGTTTCCAAAATTGACCTTGCCGTAAAATATGTCAAGGTCATCCTAGGGTCATCATTTTATCAAACTATGATGGGCTGGAGTCCCAAATGCTACATACCAAGTTTCATGAAAATCGGCTTGCCGGTTCTGGAGAAGAAGATTTTTGAGTGGTTTTTACCATATATGGGCGTGGCGGCCATCTTGGTCATGTGACCTGGATTTTGCGATCAAACTTTCGTCTCCCCTACCCATGGATGCTCCACATAAAATTTCACTTTGATTGGCCCAGCAGTTTCAGAGAAGAAGATCTTTGAAAAGTGTGTATGGACGACAGACTGGCCAAGGTCAAGAGATGACCTTGACCTAAATTAATCACATACCTTCATCTACTCCATTAGTTGTTTGCATCTACCACTTTTCAGGCCTCAGGCTGCAATAGTTTTCAAAAAATCCATAGTTTTCACTTTTTCCCATGTAAAAGCCTATGTTTCCAAATTTGACCTTGCCGTAAAATAGGTCAAGGTCATCCAAGGGTCATCATTTTATCAAACTATGATGGGCTGAAGTCCCCAATGCTACATACTAAGTTTCGTGGAAATCGGCCCACCGGTTCTGGAGAAGAAGATTTTTGAGCGGTTTTTAACATATATGGGCGTGGCGGCCATCTTGGTCATGTGACCTGGATTTCGCGATCAAACTTGAAATGCCACTACCCAAGGAGGCTCCACATAAAATTTCAACTAGATCGGCCAAGCGGTTTCAGAGAAGAAGATCTTTGAAATTGTGGACGACGGACGGACGACGGACGGGCGGACGGACGGACGGACGCCGGATCATGGCCATCCTATAAGCTCACCTTGTGAGCCTTCGGCTCAGGTGAGCTAAAAACGTCATGTAACATGTAACAAAAAAGGCCGTGCATGAAAACTCAAATTATTCACATGGAGATAGTTACTGATGAAACTACGGGAAATTCGGCCTGTGAGTTCGGCAAATGGTATGCGTACGATGCCGTGAATTTCAGAACTTTGTGATGGAAAACATCGAAATGATTACGAGACAAAACAAAAGTAAATTTTGTAACATTTTTTAAATACCGCGATTTTTTTCGAATTTCAATTTTAAAATCTGTTTTAAAATTAAACGAACAAAGAGGAATATAAAATATATCACCAAATGCATAATTAGTGTACATGAGATATATGAACTTTTAATCCTTCATATTAAATTCGGTATTAAGCCAGATCTTAAAAATGTCCCAAAACGTTATTTTGCAAAACATGTTTCTTAGTTGTTTTCTTTCAATGCATGTGAAAAACATATGACGAATTAAAAGACACTTATAAGGACAGAGAAAAAATACATCCAGAATGTAGATTGTTCATGTAATTTTTTGTCATTCTGCGTCTACTATCTATGAAAATATAGACGAAAAACCAAATCTTGAAAAGTGTCCCACATGCCGTAAAAATTTCGCCTTTTTGACGTTATCGTCATATAATATATATCGGCGACGATTTTCCACCGTATATTATATGATCATCTGTTATATTGTCATAGCTTGGTGCTTTATTCAACGGCAAAGTATTCACCAGGAGCCTGACATTTTCATATAACATTCACACACGTCCTGGCATCATCAGTTATTGGCGTTTCTGTATATTGCATAGCTGAAGTCCCATTTCTTTATGCGGCAGTATAATTCTAGGTTCGTATGGAAATAAATTGCCCCAGGAAAGCGTTTATCGTCCGTAAATTATTAAATCTGAGAGACAAGCGTGTAATTTGCAAGGAAATTGAATGGTTTGCGATGGGAAATGACAATAAAACAACAATCACTTTCTGGCACCGAACAGAACACAAAGCAAAGAATAACATGTTCTCAGATACTGGAATCATTCTATATACTGTCAAACCAGTGCATACGTGTATATAATAGCCAAAAGTTCAAGCCGGCTACCAGAATTCATCATTAAAAAATTAAGCAAGCATTTTCGCATAATAACTTTATATAAGGCTTCTCTGCACTTTTTATTATTAACAGCACGACAATGAAATTCAGCGATTGTTTATAGCAGGTGCACAATTCCGATTAAGTTTGAAAAATTTAAATATCATTGAAAAATTTGTAAATATGATGTTTAAAATTTGGCATCAAAACCGGGAGTTTGCGACAGCCATGACATGTATTTCTTGCACACCAGACAGAAATTGCCACACTTTTTGCCTGGGTGATAAAATTGCATCTCACCCAGGTGTTCTCACCCAGGCTAAGTGCGCCAAAAAATTACGCAAAACCTTGAAATAAACCAGATTTGGGGGGTTGTTGTGCAAGAAAAAGAATCTAATATGGTGTTCTTTTCTAGATGGAAGTTTCCAACCCTCGGGATGACCGTGCTGAGCGGAACCTCGGCGGAGCCTCGGTTCCGCTCAGCACGGTCATCCCGAGGGTTGGAAACTTCCATCTAGAACAGAACCCCATATAAGATTCTTATAGTCCTAACAAGTGGATCCATTACGAAAACACGCCCGTGCAATATACAGTTTTTTTAAGTTGTAAAAATTGAAAATTTTCAGTAGAATTGTTTTTCTTATATTTGCTCAAAACATAGATTGTGGGTACACGTTAGAACCGCCTTAAGTACACCCCTGCATACCCCAGTTTTACTATATAAAAGTGGGATATAAGGGGGTATTCATTAAACGGACATGTTATCCTGATAAATCGAGTTTTGTTGAGTCCCGATACTTTCAGGTAAATTTATCACGAATATACATGATTAACAAGCACACTGATTAATTTTCAAGAAAAAAAAGTTTTTTTTGTTTTTTTTTTATTTTCCCCCTTTTTTTAAATGCGTAGAAAATCTAGATCTACCAGTAGAGCAAATTTAAATTTGGTGTGACCCCGTCAGATGGTCGGATAGAACTTTTGACTAGTATACATACAATTGATTTTGTCAGCGAACGGGTGAGCGAGGGTACACGAACTTGTCCGAAACATAAAACGTGTTTGCCTTCGAGTATTACCGAAACGACATTCCGCATCCAGCCGTGCACACAGGCGCATGAAAACGCAATCATGCAAATACAACCAACCATCTACATTTCGTATCATTAATTGAATTTATTTTTCAAGAAAAATAAATTAAACATTATTAAGGTGTTAAAACACAAAATTATAAGTTATAACTTTTTGTTCGAACACCTTATTAAAGCTTAATTTATTTTTCTTGAAACATAACTTCAATTCGCCCTCTGCGAGACAGTTCAACAACTAGTTCAATGCTCGACTTCCTGGTGCCTAGCAACAATAGAACACTGGGAGAAGCCCCTTGGTCACGGATCTTGAAACTGTTGCCATGGTAACAGGAAAGACAAATCAAAAATATAAACACCGACCTCAAAATTGTTTTGTTTGATATTCAAAATAATGTAATCCCGGGAATGAAATCTGATTGATATATTTGAAATGACACCCAATGAAAGTTGAAAAATTGACTAAAATTTATCGATTGAAGGGTGGAAAATGGGGGTAGATATAGATATACACATTTTGCTACAATTTGACATATAGTTTCTTTAATCGATCATTTGTACGCCTATTGGTTTCTGCGAGTGGCGCTTAGTAAAGTACTTGCTATAAAATGCAATTCTGAGGTAACATAATTCGTTGCCTAGCAACCAAAATCCATGGAAAATGAATAACACCGGAATTGCATAGGTTCTGACGTTGCTATGCAACAGTTGACACGTGTGGGGCTCTATGAACATTCCAGTTGCCTGGAAAATTCTGGCGAAGGTGACATTACACAAGCAGGTAAAAAGAAAAAGATAGTTATTTGAAACACCATAAAAGAAATACCAAAGCGTTATGTTTATTTATTTCTTTTTTTTAAAAAGAGGTTTTCACGGCCACGACACCTTCGCTGCCATTCTGTGGATGCTAAGCAACATAAAGTGTATAGTCTGATTTAATTGATGTGTATTTTCCTGAATGCAGATTAAATCAAACTTTCAGAAATTAAAAACATTACCTCTGTCAGATAAACATACACAAAAATATGCTTCATGTTGCATTATTGAATGACCTACGTAAATGAACTCTGTAAACGAATGTTCATGGTTTGAACTCCTGTCCGCAATTAAACTCAAGTCCACGCTTATTATATTCTGTAAAATTCGTTTGCATTGAAAACTCATGTTTTTCAACATGTTTAAAAACAATTTTAAAATTTCGCGGACATTCCGGGCCTGCGGCCATTACGATCCCTTACACAGGTCGAGGGGCTTTCGCTTTAAATATGTGTGACGAGGCGTAAAAGCTTGTTTCATCATAGATCATAAATAAATAAATACGGTGCCGATGACAAAACACTTTCTATATACCCTCCAGGACGAGAAAACATCAGATTTAATGGATGTTTTATTTTTGATGTCTTCCACAAGCAAAACTGTCCAACAAAATACCATCTGAGTCGGCTTAAAGGACGTGTTACAATCCAGTATGGTCAAATTTTTCACTGCAACTAGGTTCAATATGCATGTTTGGCAATACTTGCCATTGAAAACTCCCACTAATTGCAAGGTGGATGTTTGATATACCGCTATGGAGGCAATGGCGGTTTCCATAGGGCCGATCAGATGAGCTGCATCATGAGAAACCCAACAATGTGGTTTCTGACCAGGTCCAACACAAACTGCGCTGTACAATCACGGAAGTTGGCTACAGACTTGAAAATTCGGATTTAGAAGGTAAAGCAATTGAACAAACAAAGGCGGTTACTGCGAAGCTGATCTCAGTGCGGCTTTGGTTTAGCATATGCAGATTGTTGGTTTTCTCTTGAAGCGGCTTATTTCTCTGAAAACAGATGGCTTGTTTGGGCTAGACCTATATCATGTAAAATTCTTATACTTGGCGCATTCGAAACAACGAAGACACGATCAGTTGCACCACTGCGCAGGCTGCTCAGTGTCTTTAATTGTCGCTGCAGAGAATGTGCTTTTGTGCAATGTATTAGATGCATTAATAACCATATCATTGGTCTAATTCAGCTGCTGTTCAAACAATGTCTGTCCTGGTCTGACTTTCACGCGGCGTGGGTTATGTGATTCCTTTTAGGAAATTGATTGCAGAAGAATAAGACATTTATACAGAAAATGTGGGAAGTATTTACTTAGCGTAAAACTGATTTTAGCAGAGAATTGTTCCAAGGAATCAAATTGATTTAAACTCAAGAGAAAACATTTCTATTGCATTGGAAACTGGATTGAGCGTTTGCTATGCATCGAAAAGTGTTTTAAGAACACAATGTGTTTAAAAGCAATGCGTTTCAATGGCAAGAGAATGATATTCAGTTCTGTTTTGCTTTTCGTTTGTTGAAATCAAGGTCATACTATAAAGAATTTTAAATGCATCTAGAATATTTTGATACTAAATTTATATAAAGACTTCAATACACGAAATTTTCTTTTAGATATTTGTTGCTTGTAGTAAAGGGCGTCTGGGCTACACGTGTGGTTTAACTATATGTTGGAGTAGACAAAAAACAATGGAGAAATTGACAAAAGAAATATGTTCTAAAAGGGGTGGCATATGGAATGCACGTTAAATTCAACAATAAAACAAAGGTTATCAGGTTATCATTAAAAATATAGCTATGGGAACCATACACGTGTTTTCCTTGCTCTGGATCGGCTCATTTCATTGTCGAATTGTCCATTTACAATCTACGGGGGACCATACTTGCACATACGATTTTCAAGTCTGGCAGCCGAACGCAGACATGGTACAACATATCCACAATTTGGAATTGAAGCTTGCCAACTTTTCCAACTACATTGACAAAGAACTATTTAAACTCAAGTATGACTCTACAACTGAACTACATCGGTATTTCAACTGGACGACAAGTTTAGAACGCTCGGTTATGCAACTCAAAATTGAGCAGATTCAGAAACTAAGTGATATCGTGGCAATAAAAGATGAATCTAAGCTGTTATACGATAAGATTTCCAAGCTAAATACAAAAGTTGATGAATTTATTCTGCATTTCACTGAACGAGCAGACGAGAAGCCTCGCGTTCGTAGAAAGCACGTGCGGAAAGACCGGATGTTGGCCAATTATACTCCGCAGTCAGACAGACCAGAAACATACCTGGTTGGTGTGCTGAAGAACATGGTGTCAGATCTCAAGTCAGAGTGGATCCTCATGAAGAGAGACATCTTTGATCTGCGGGGCAAGAATGAAGAAATAAATGTCGGAAACAGGCAAATAACTAACAGAACTTACGAGCTTCTCGCCTCTGTGGATCAACTTAAAGATAAATGGATGACATTGAAGAATTCCGGACTAAAGAATTCGAATGAAATCGATAGTTTTAAATCCAATGTCGAAAGTTTAAAGCAAGATTTCTATTATATCAAAGATCTACAGGAACAACTAAGAGATGAAGTTCTGGCGAGCAAGAATGACATCACAACATTGCAAGCAAAACTAATTAACCTGAAGAATGATTTGGAGGAACAACAAGCACATACTGAACAATTATTGAAGGGCGTGGCAGGACAGAGGAAGGGCGAGACGGTCATGTTTAAACCACAGCTAGCAGCAACGACAGTCGTGGACATGGACCCATTTAACATTCCTACAGGTAAAATGACATCTATTAAAAATGGCGTTTATAAATTGCATTCCCCATATACGTACGTACTTGTATGGTAAACGTACTTTGACCGTACCGTTTTACCTTGTGTGATAAAGTCGAAAACACTAGAAAAAACGGCACATATCATTGTTTTTCTTTGACTGTAGCGCTTTTCGTCTGATATATAGTGTATTTGCTATAGACCCAAGAGTCACCCAAACAAGATCTTGATCGCACTCATATTGTATTGTTTACTACACAAGAAATTGCTCCGTTCACTTTCGATACACGTTAATTGTATATATTGTACACTGTATGTACCTTTGCATGTACAAACGTGAGACTCTGATAAATTCACTTACATTACTGAAGTGAAAACATTAAATGCATTTCCATATTCAAAAGTTTAGAACGTTTCCATGGAACATATTTTCACAGTAAATTGCTTAGAAGATTTCTATGGAACCTTCTGTCATAGTGCACGGGTCCAAAATTGCACGTTCCCGTCAGAACTCCTTTCGCTATTTCGTCGCAAGGTACAAAAATCTGGCATGGCACCCATTTTTCTCTCCCACGTCAGTTGAACAAACGACGAAACTAGAAAACACAGAATCAATTTACACAATGCCACCCAAAGGCATTTACCTTTTGTTACAAGCAAGCGTTACTAGACAAAATAAACAGGGCCCAGTTGTTCAAAACTAACGACGTCGTTAGTAAACATTTCGTTAACATTTCAAACATTAATATTACAAATACACTGTTATTTTTTGTTGAAAAAATGTGATTTGCACATTTTTTCAACAAAAAATAACAGTGTATTTGTTACTTTAGCTGATATTTGCTTAACAAATGTATGTCTTAACGATATCGTTAAGCTAACGATGCTTTGAACAACTGGGTCCTGATATGCAACCCTCAACATGCTCAATGCAGGTATCTGGATAATCCAGCAAAGAACAACCAAAAAAGTTTTCAAACTTTTTAAATAGTTTAATAATCAAATAAACAAGTAAATGAAATCATTGTAAATCAATCAATCAATCAATCAATCAATCAATCAATCAATCAATCAATCAATCAATCAATCAATCAATCAATGCTTGTCCCTCAAAATTCTAATATACTTCAGCGTCCTATGTCCTGTTTCCAGAATTCTTGTTTGAGCACAATATGTATATCCAAAGTTATTTTATAATACACAATAAATTAATCAAATCCAGTCTGGTGAAACAAGCAAAAATATAATCATTAACTGGCTTCTGATTTCTGAATGAATGTCTCAGTCTGAATTGAGACATGTAATTATAGATATGAAGAAAAGATTCTAGTTTATAGTAAGATTATATACATATTATAAACTGCTGCTAGATCAATAAAGAGCATGACCAATGTTGTGTCAAATGGTCACATGACATTAACCATTAGACATGGAGAATTATCTCCAATGTACCAGATAAGTATCATTGAGACACCAGATTTTTGTAGACATACCTAAAATATATTAGCATTGTATGGTGGTAATACTATTTTATTTCCACATGGAAGTTTCTATAATGTGCTCATAACTTCTTGATTATGTAAGAATGTGCTCATAACTTTTTAAACCATAAAATACCGTAAGGTCGCTCTATTTATTGACGTTAATTTTGACGTAATTTTTTAAACTAGTAATACTGTGCTCATAACTTCTTAAACTAGTTCAAGTCCTCCAGTTATTTATATTACTGGGACCAGTTGTTCAAAACTTCGTTAGCTTAACGTCATCGTTAAGGCCTCAACTTGTTATGAAAATGCTGACTTCAAAAGCAAATACACTGTTATTTTTTGTTGATAAAATGTGAGAATCCTTTGCAATGCAAAGGATTCTCACATTTTTTCAACAAAAAATGACAGTGTATTCGTAATATGGCCATTTGAAATTTTAACGAATCGTTAACTAACGATGTCGTTAATTTTGAAAAACTGGGCCCTGATCTTTCCCAGTTGATACTTCTGTGGTGGTTCTTATTGTTTTATGTCTTGGTGTTAAATTTTGTGCTGTTTGCACCCTATGTACGTTTTCATATTTTAGTTAAGTCTGGGTAACTGAGTAACCATCTAGTGGGAAAATATGTACGTAGCTGTTCACTCGGTTTATGATATGTTTTCTTAGTATAAGTACCAGGTCTGATTGTTAATTTAGTTTTTCCCACCTCGGTCTTTGGAGTGGGAACTTAGTTTCTTTTTGATTGCGCCATTTCCTGATCATTGCCTTCTTTTGCCTTGATAAAAATAATCAATGGCACACTTCTATCAAGTTCTAGACTTTATACATTCTGGAAACTAAAGATCCCCTTTGATTATACATATACAAGTATAATATTTGATCAAAGAAAGTTAATATTATTAAATCTATCATAGATATAACACTTTAAATTTGAAAACACAAAAAAATGTTGGTATTCGAGTTTCTAACGATATCATGGAATTTCCAACCGCAACGACGTCTAGAAACGTCCCATCGACGTGCATCCTTCGCCATATGAGCTCATGTAAAATATTTAACGCAAAAGCATTGTAATGTTTTTCCAGACTGCAGCGACGTATTCTTCCTGGGACACAGAACAAGCGGTGTATACCAGATAAAACCTAGTGAAAATCATCCGCTGGACAATATTTACTGTGAATTTGTCAACAACACCGGGTACACTGTGATGCAAAGACGTGCAGACGGAATTCAGAGCTTCGATCGGGGCTGGCTGGAGTACAAGGTCGGCTTTGGAAACCTATACGGTGATTTCTGGTTGGGCAATGACGTAATTCATGCACTGACCAACCGAAACAAGTATGGACTGCGAATTGACTTGTGGGATTGGGAGGGAAACAAGGCATTTGCGGAATACTCGGAGTTCTTCATTGAAAATGAAGCCAATGGATACAAACTGCACGTGAATGGTTACTCTGGCAACGCTGGCGATTCGTTGAGTTTTCATGATAAAATGAAGTTTAGCACGGAAGACAAAGACAATGATCGGCACATGCGCAACTGTGCGGCAGAGAACAAAGCGGGTTGGTGGTTTGACAGTTGTTACCTTAGCAACTTGAATGGCGCCTACCATACTGGCTGGTACTCGCATACTCAGTCTACGTATGCAGACGGCATCGTGTGGTTTACTCTAAAGGAGTCTGAAAGATATTCAGCGCGTAGAGTTGAAATGAAACTAAAGCGACAGGCTTAAGAGGGGCCGATTGAATCTTTGGAATTCTGAAATTACATTAACTCATTTTTGAAAGCCTGGCGCCCTATTTATGGAACATCGGCAACAGTATAGACCCAGATGTGACGCAAAATAGCACGGCTTGTCATTTGGGGCGTTTTAGCTCACATAAGCCGTATGCTGAGCCACAAGGCTTGTAGTATACCCATCGTAGTTGTCATTGTAGTGGTAGTTGTTGTCGCCCACAATGTTCAAACGTCTTCTTCTCTGAAACCACTGAGCAAATCAAAGCCAAACTTCCTTAGAAAGGGGGAAGGAAAGTTTGTATAAATGGTCAAGGTCATATGACCAAGGTGGCCGCCATAGCTATAAATAACAAAAACCTTTAAAAAAATCTTCTTCTCCGGAGCAAGAAGGCCTATGATTTTGAAACTTGGCATGATGCATCAGGCAATGGAGCTCTACAAAGTTTGTATAAATCTTGACTCTGGGATGACCTTGACCCATTTTACGGCACGGTGGTCAACTTAGATTGCCATGCATTTGAATGAAAAAAAAAAAAAAAAAAAAAAAAAAAAAAAAAAAAAAAAAATTGAAGAAAATGGGCAAATGGACTGAAGATTTATGACTGAAAACAATTGGAACCCAGGGGCTGGTCTCTCCCCACCTCGGGGCAATATACATGTAAATTACTATAATATTCAAAGAAAGATATTCTTCTCTGAAACCAGCCTAATTTTACATGAAGCATCTATAGCAAGGAGAAAACCAATGTGTACATAAATAATCCAGGTCACATGACCAAGATGGCCGCCATGCCGATATATGATAAAAACCATTCAAAAATCTTCTCCGAAATCGGTGGACCAATTTCAACAAAACGAAAATCTTCTCCGAAATCGGTGGACCAATTTCAACAAAACGTAGCATGTAGCATTGTGGACTGGAATACTACAATGTGTACATAAATCATGACCCTGTGATGACCTTTTCCTATTTTACAGCACGGTCACCTTTGGTTGCGTATGCAGTAAAATGTTAAAATGTCATTTAAGGGAAAAAGTTTCAGGAAATGGGCAAATGCACAGATTATTTATGATTCTGAAAACAAAATTGAGCCCAGGGCTTCATCTGTTCCTGCCCTGGGGTTATATACATGTATTTGACCGTAATAGGCTAGCAAGTTTATTAGTATATATCCAAGATCTCAAAGTGAGCGTTTACAGGACCATTGGTCCTCAGGTCTGTTTACTCAGAGAAATGTCATTGAAAAAGCTGATCTAACGTTGATACAACATTTATATGGGAATTCTTACCATCTTGAGTAAGATCGTGGTTTTTACGTATATAGTAAAAACTGATTTTTTACCTAAATCATAGATTATGGACACTCCTTAGAACCGTGCGGACGAGGCGGTTCTTATATTACGTGTAGCCACAATCTATGTTTTGAGTAAAACTAAAAGAAATATACATAAAAAACTTCGAAAAATCTGTATGTTACAAGTTTGTGTTTTCATAATATTTGTTGAAAACTGAGTTGAAGTATGCCGACAAAATGAGTGTTAAAAGAGGAACAGACTGATAAATTATTCAAGAAAGTAAACAGTATTGCTCTGTGAGATATTGATCCACCCATGTCAAGATAATCGCGAATTGGCAAGAAAACAACAAAGGCACTAGCCACTGGGTGCATATTTAGTCCCGATAGTATTAGGTTTGATTGATTCTGGTATTATATGTTTGACAATAATTTTTATGATTTCGTCACTGGTTTGATTGGAATTTCATTTATGACGTCATTGGTACAATGTTATGTCCTAAAATAGTTTTAACTTTGTACTTCGTGTTTTAAAAAATAACCTGATTTGTTAAAAGTGATATTAATCATGAAGTTATTGGTATGGTATTGCCAACTCTGCTTTGTGGGAAATCGCAGTGTTTACATAATACGACAAAATCAGCTACAAATAAGACAATATACAACTATTTCATACCTTCCCATGTAACAGTCAAAACTATCAGCCCGAGGTGCTGTGATGACCCGATGAACTGTTGCCCGAGGCCGAAGGCAACAGTTCATCGGGTCATCCACAGCTCCGAGGGGTGATAGTTATGACTGTCACACAGGAAGGTTTGAAATAGTTGTTTTATTACCCAACTCAAACTTAATACCATACGCATACTATATTATGACAAGACCGGTTGTAACATTAAATGTTAAAAGTGAAAATAAGGTTGAAACATGCTCATATCCTGGTTTTGTTGTACAGATCATGTTTGCTTGTTTGATTCTGATTTGCTTGTTTGTTTACTTGCTTGAAGGTTTGGCACTTAAGTTGATTTACTTGTTTGCTTATTTTACTGTTTTTGTTTTGTTTATTCTGTTTGTTTCTTTGGTTCATTTTTTGTTTGTATGATTGTTTGTTTAATGTGTTTTATTCCATTTTTTGTTTGTTTGGCTTGTTTGTTTTTGTTTGGTTTGTTAGTTTTTTGTTTCTGTTTTCTTAGATTATTTCATGTGCTTATTTGTGATTAATGCTTGGTTTGAATTGTTTGTTTTATGTTTGTTTGTTTGCTTGTTTTTGTTTGTTTGGTCATATGTTTTGTTTGTTTGTTTGATTTATTTGTTTGTTGTTTGCTTTTGATTACTTTTTGTTTGACAATATTTGCAGGTATACAGGCAGTATAAAAGCATGCAGTATAAAAGCATGCAAAGCATGTCACTTGACTGGGAAACAGTAAAAACTGTTGCACATGAAACAGTTCGTCACATGACACGAAACAGTTCATTGAAACTGGTTTAAACTGGGTTTAACTAAATTGTTTAAAAAACAGCCTGAAATGTTTTATTTCTCTTTATATAGTATGTTGGGTAATAAACAAAACTATATATGAGCCGCCTCGTGGGAAAACCAACAATGTGGTTTCCGAACAGGTCCGACACAAACCGGCCTGTACAAGCACAGAAAAGAGCTAGAAGCTTGAAATTTTGGATTTAAGTAAAGGAGGAACAGTACTATCCGAGTAGCGAAAACAAAGGTGCTGATCAGCTTCGCAGTTACTGCGAAGCTGATCTGCGCCTTTGTTTTCGCCTAGGCAGATTGTTGGTTTTCCCATGTGGCGATTCAATTATGTATATATATGTCGACTTTAAATTTAACTATTTAAAGGTACAAGTAGGCAACGATCAGGAAAAGACGCAATCAGAAAAACAGTCCCCACTCAAAAAAACTGAGGTGGGAAAAAAAACTAACAATCAGGTACTTATACCATGAAAACATATCGTAAGCCGAATGAGCAGCTATTTTCCCAATAGGTGGCCACTCAGTTACATAAACTTAACTAAAAGTTTGATAACATACATAAGGCACCAAGAGCACAAAAAATTTAAACACCAAGACATAAAACAATAAGAACCACCACAGAAGTATCGCCTTGGAACGATCATTAATATAAAATTACTGGCGGACTTAAGTCGATTTTACAGGTACCTAACCTCACCCTCAGCTCCTGCAGTGGTTCACAACATTTAGTTAGTTGTTCGGTCCTCGTTGTGAATCTCTAGCTAGTCAATGTATCATCATGGACAAACAAATAAATCATGATAAACACCATGATGAATCAAAAACGAAGACTCTCAGATTGAGTAAGCTGCCCGACGATGGAGATCCCATAGAGTCTGACGCCCGACCCACCGGCGTGCAAAAGGCAGCATAGTTATCTACCATGATTGGGTTTAAAACTAAACCCGCCGGTGGGTCGGGCGTCAGACTCTTCGATGGTCCCGACATAAAGCTATTCATTTTCGTTGGTTGGGGCCGGAGCTTTTTGTCTGTTGCTTGGCCCACCGAGGTTCAACTGGTGTTTTTCTTTTGCTCCGGAGTTAGTAAGTTATTTGGCGCCCAGGGATCTCCATCATCGGGCAGCTTACTGTTTAAAATGTTCGTGCTGTTGGCGCCTTAATAATGTATGTTTTTATATTTTTAGTTAAGTTTAGGTAACTGAGTGGCCACCTATTGGGAAAATAGCTGCTCATTCGTCTTACGATATGTTTTCATGGTATAAGTACCTGATTGTTACATACATGTATATAAAGCATACATAAGAAAAATGGTTGTCTAGTAGACTCTTTCTCATGGTCTGGCAGTGCCTACGAGGATGATCCAATAATGAATGAGACTTTTTGAATTATTCCTATGTAAATAAACTTGGCTTACTCTTAATATATTATTAACATTGCTCAATATAACGCGCACAAGAGACACTGGTCAAAAGTCAAATATAGACAACTACCTTTTGTTGCTTAGCAACGGGAGAATGCGAGTCAAAGGTCCTTGGCCACGTAGCAATTATGCACATAAAATGGTTGCCATGGCAACCGGTGAAAAAATTCCTATCATGGAATATTGTTATATATAGTTATTATTACTAGCTTTATGCCCTGCAAAAATCACTTACATACAGCTGATAATTCAAGTAGGCTGAGTGTTTTTGCGAGAAAAGATGGGGTTTGTTTGCGAAAAAGTTCAATGATTTTGGGGGTAGGGGTGAGAAATATCTTATATCCTGAGTATACATTACAAAATAAATTGTTTTTGATCTAAAAATGATCAATTACATGGTAAATATTGCAAATGAATTACAAAAGTGACACTTCGTCTCAGCTACGATCAGAGGCAAATTTTTGTCTCACCTGTTTTCGGAGGTTTTTTGTCAAAGTTGTACCCTTGGCTTTGTTCCACTTTTTCCAAAATCTGTTGGTCATACAGTTTCGGAAAATATATACCTTTTTATCATTCTATGCCACAGAATTCCGTTATATCCAAAACATTATTTCATCTTCAAAAATCATGAAAATTTAAGAAAGGGGAGCTAACTTTTTATTTAGGAATCGGATTTGGCCGAAACATAATATAATTAAAGTTGATGTGTATACCCTGGTTACAAATAAGTTTGGACAGAATAAGATTAATAGCTAGCTAGAAAATAAGAAAACTTTGTTTTCGCCATTATAACCCTATGGGACCTATCCGTTGCCATGGTAACAAGAGTTTTAATCCGTTCCACCCTATATTCTAATAAAAGTTTTGTCCTGATAAAAGTATGCTTCATGTGAAATTTGATGGCTCTGGGTTTATTGGTTTAAGAAATTTTACACTTTTTGTTGTCGATTTTTTCTCTACGGACAGGACATTTTTGACCGAAATAAAAATTCCATAATTTTACATTGTCATTGGCGTTGGTATAATATTTTTCTCATGACAATTATCAGTTCTGAAGACTCCATCCCCCAATGTGGTTTTGAACTTCCAGAAGTATAAGACGTCATAGATGTAATGTATGGGTTACGGACAGGACACTTTTTCGTTACATTGTCCTCAGTACTTTGGGATATAAATTTATATCCAGCGATAAAAGTAATCCACACTACTGGTTATTTTTACTGATTAGGTATGTCCAAATATTGTTTATAACCCATTGAAAGTAGAATTGGATGTAACAGTCTGACTTATCAGGCATGTCACTCCGTTCTCACTTTAAAATATCTCAGTTTGGCACACGTCATCAGCTTTAGTAATCATGGCATAACTCAAAAACAAATAGTCGTAGCCCATTCAAATAAACGGCAGAATAAACGGGATATGATCGTTTACTAACCACAAAATATTTTATATGCGCATAAAGTGTCAGTTTCAATCCCTCATACCAATAAAAAGAAGCAATATTCAAGTGAGACAGTATAACACCTGTTTTGGGGGTATTTTTGGCTATATAAAATTATACTGTGAAAAAATGGCTTGTCCAATCAACATGAGTCTTTTAGGCCAGTTAGAATTAATTGATCTTGACATTCTGCAAGTCAACTTAAGTATATTAGTGTTGACGTTTTCATTATCCAACCGCATAACACTTAGTAAATTTAAAATTGTCATCTGATCTTAGCTGACCCGACTTGACCTTTTCTTTTTATGTTGCCTAGCAACTATAGAATGTGGAAAATGCTATTATCCATAATTCATATAGTAAAATGGTTGCTAGGCAACCACCCCTCGATCACGAGCGCAAGACTCGATTTGACCGAAGCAAAATATTTCAGAGATGAATGTTAACACAGGCAATACTCAATTATGTTAAGAAATTGTTTTTAAATTTTGTGACATAGCGAGATATCTATAGTCTATGTTTGTTCAAAGGGCAAATGGTGGCCATAGGTGCTGCACGAGCAGTCCTTAAATAACCATAGCAACCAAAGTTAACTACCAAATTTGATAAAACATGCTCCGAAGAGAGATCAGATGTGTATCTTGTAAACGAAAGTAGTAAACTTGAGCCAGTCAATAGGGTTTAAAAAATAAGAGAAAAGTCTCAATCATTATTGGATCATCCTCGTAGTTTTATTAGATGAACTTACAGAATAATTATCTTAATGGTATGACATTGATATTATCAGGGAAGTTTTGAGAACACTCAATGTAATGACAATAGAAAATCTCTGTATTTAAGCCATTTTTCCTACAATTTATCGAGACAGTTTTACTGTTGCTGTGTGTTGTTCAAGGCTGTGTATATACTTAATTTTTCTAAGAAGTGCAATAAGTGATAAAGGCTGATTAAGACGTTTTGTTGCATATATATAGTGCTTAATTATAATGAAGAGTTGCAAGTCTGCAGTAGTATAAAAAATAAAACTGAGATCCTTTAAGAGCAGTGAACAAATTAATGAGAAAGGGGATGGGCCATACCGCGGTTTCGAATATTCAAGTCTCGTCAGTGACCCTATAGGTTTGGCAACATGGAGCCAAAGAGAATTACTAAAATTTTGCAACTTTCAACAGGGTAGTCCATATATGGACTAGTATTATCTAAATGGGACCAAATATGATAAACATTGGTTAGAAAATGAATCTTAACCGATAACAAATTTCTGATTTCTCAGAATATCCTCGCTGATCTCAAAGGATCAAAAAGAAAATAGAATATAAGTTTCTTTGTAAACCAAGTCACCATAAAATTCTGGTTCCGAAAGGCCCTCGCATAAAAGGGTCTTTAGCCCAACATTAGATTTGGAAAACAGTTCAAAGTGTCTCCGATATAATTTAGAAAAGGTTTTTCGAAGTTTATGATACCGATAGCCCTGCTGAAGAAGTTTGGCTGTTAATCATTTATTTAATACTTAGCAGTGAAATTAATGTATATCAAAAATGGATAAAGGTGATATTTTCACTGCATAATTGATATTGATATTTTCACTAGTGATTGATATCAGCCGATATTTTCACTGTAGAGTTTGGATTACTTCTGACGTTTCCATTCACTTGACGTCATTAAATGTGCCTCACTTCAGAAATTCAAATGCCTATAACTCCGTTATTTACGAACGAAAGCATAAAGTGTGGGTATTCATTTTCTCAGAACGTTAGGAACAATGTGGTACCAAAATTATTTGTGTTTTCAAAAATTTTTGGTTTTTGCATTTTCACCGCCTGCTTTGTGAATAGGAAAATGCCCGTGTATTGTATAAAATAAAAAGAAAATTTACTTTTTATCGGTAAATACGAAATATATTT
The DNA here is from genome assembly GCA_964017185.1 of Rugalucina vietnamica. Taxonomy (NCBI): domain Eukaryota; kingdom Metazoa; phylum Mollusca; class Bivalvia; order Lucinida; family Lucinidae; genus Rugalucina; species Rugalucina vietnamica. The sequence goes on along the minus strand of OZ024876.1, from coordinate 11,043,459 downwards.
CATCTCGTGACTTGAAAACATCTAAATTTTCACTCGTGCTACGCACTCGTGAAAATTTTGATGTTTTCAACTCACTCGATGAAATATATTTGGTATTCACCTCAAAAAAGTAAATATCCTCTATTTATTTCGCACATTGAAGTCCGCAATATGATTGCAGACTCTAGCAAACCCATAATAAGTTGCGAAATGTATTCGCCATAAGAAGCACGGCGAGGAACGTCACAATCCAAAAAGGGAAAGTTTACTATATCAAAATCAAAGTCATCGCGTTTATCATAAATTCGGTATCTGTGTTGTTTGATTTATTCAGCTGTAGTTAAGGGGGATAAATTTGCTTGACCATGCCTTCTTGTCAATGTTCAATGTTCAAGAGGTCATCGAGGTACCTAGAAGTCGAATTAAAAACCTCGATAACATCAGCTTGATTGTCAGTTTTAATCATAGCACGTTACAGACGTATAGGTTGTAACTTGAATGTAATGCGACAGTCTGCATGCTTAGTTTTTAACCCATTCATGCTTGATAACTATGCTGCCTTCTTTAATTGCACGCCGGTGGGTAGGGCGACAGACTCTATGATGATCCCGACATACGAGGTCTGTCCCGAGAAATCATAAAAATGTCTGATATTTCGAGAACGGTTCGTTGAAATTTAAAGATACGTTCATGCTTTTAAACTACATTTGTACTGAGCAATCTGTGAAAATATTAGTCCAATCGCTTACAAATTGCAAAAGTTATGGAGATTTATATGATGGTGTATCCGCGTTTACGGAGCACGTTGAAAATCATTTTGCTACGTTTTTGTGGAGGGGTGGTTGAATGTTTTGTGTGCAGTCTCTTTATTAGAGCCGTAATGATGATGAATATTGTCATCTAAGCATTGATTAAGTCTTCTTAATTAAAATTATAGTCAATAATTTGAGTTATAAATGATAAGTAGAAAAAATAGCATGATCAGTTTCATTTTATATGAGGGAACACTAATTTTATTTTAGACTGAAATAAAACAAAAACATGTTGCTTGTTTAAAATGACAACAAGAAGCGAGCATTTAGAATATTTAAAGAAAAAATGCATTCAGAATCATCACAGGATTATTAATGACACAACAGAAGGTTGATTTTATAAATTTATTTTGTTAAATATACTTAACTGGAAAGAAAAGCTTGCGGAGGGTCTAATTTTGCGCTGCAAAACTTATATTACGTCATTATTTTCCAATGAAATAATTGCAGTAGGTTTAAGAATATTTCTATAAAATCAACGCTGATGGTGGAAATTATTTCAAATTTTCAAAAACTTATCTTACATAATTACTCGTGCAACTGAATGTAAGAATTGTGTAATACCACCTCAATTCGCAATTACAGGAACTGTTGAATTTGATCTTGATGAATTTCAAAACAGTGTTTTTGACGTGCGCCGTAGACACCTACCCCTCTTGGAATAAATGCATATAAATCTGCTGTGTAAAGGGTGAATTCATCCATATTTGTACGAAATGTTTATTAGATGTATGCAAACAGCTCATATAAATTTCATGAAATTCTGCAGACCCATTACTGTTTTATCACAAATGTCTACGTATTTCTGGGACAGACCCCGTATAGCTATTCAGATTAGTTGGTTGGGGCCGGAGCTTCTTGTCTGTTGCTTGGCCCACTGGGGTTCAACTGGTGTTTTTCTTTTGCTCCGGCTTTCAGTAAGTTATTCGGCGCCCAGGGACCTCCATCGTCGGGCAGCTTAAGTCCTCGTTTTTCATTCATCAGGGTGGTTATGATGATTTATTTGTGTGACCTTGATGATTCATTGACTAGTTAGAGATTCACCACGAGGACCGAACAACAAACTTAATGCTATGAACCACTGCAGAAGATGAGGGTGAGGTTAGGCGCCTTTAAAATCGGATTAAGCCACCCGCCCTCCCAGTAATTTTATATTGCTGATCGTTCCAAGGCGATACTTCTGTTGTGGTTCCATTTGTTTTATGTTTTGGAGTCGAATTTTGGTGCTGTTTGAACCTTATGTACGTTTTCATATTTTTATTCAAGTTCAGGTAACTGAGTGGCCGCCTGTTGGGAAATAGCAACTCACTCGGCTTACGATGTGTTTTCTAAGTATCAATTTAGTTTTTCCCACCTCGGTTTTTGGAGTGGGAATTTCTTTCTCATGATCATTGCTTACTTGTACTTTTTTGAATTTTCTTTGAATAGAAAAAAACTTCATAACTACACAACAAGTAATTTGAGCCGCGTCATGAAAAAACCGGATTTTCGCCTATGCAAAGAAACCCCGCAGATCAGCTGTGCCGTAACTGCACAGCTGAACAGAGCCTTTATTTTCGCTACACAGATAGGGCAATCCCTCGTCTACTTATATCCAAAGTTTCAAGCTTCTAGCCCGCTCCTGTGACTTTACAGGCCGGTTTGTGTCGGACCTGGTCAGAACCTATTTACAGTCTCATTTAGCAGTAGAACGATGGGTAACTGAGCAGGGTAGACACAAACCGAGTTGTACAGCTACGTGTATTAAATGACAGCTACATGTAGAGAGGCTTGACTTTGGATTCAGCAAGCAAAGGATCGTTAAGTTAAATACCTCAAAATCCAATCGCGTGTGTACTGTTCTGTAACTAAGCCGACGCATGCGCTAAAAGAGGCGTTCTCATGGATGAATTCTCGACTTGTCTCTTCAATCTTACGTAATAGTGTAATACTGCAATTTTCTCTCAATGTGCTTGTCGGCTACGGAATTTGGTAAAATTGCATCTGAAGCTTAGAATGATAAAATCAATTCTTACCAGATTAGTGCCTTTTTGCACTGGCGCTTATCTTCCAAAATCACCACAGCAATGCATGGGGAGCATCTTCTAAATATATGTGTGTGCCGATTCTTTGGAAAACCGGTCTTCGGGGTTTCCGGCGATGTCTGATATAAATCGGCCTGTGCAGCCACAGAAAATGGCTAGAAGCTTTAGTCTGTAGCATTCAGTATGAGAAAAGCAGTGGAAACCTTAAACATATTCTTCCTGGGAGCGAAAGTATTGTTCGCATACAAATCTGAGCCTTCGCATGCGAATAACAGTATTCTGGAATTCCGACCAGGTCCGAAACAAACCGGCATGTACAGTCACAGAAGAAGGAGCTTGAAATTTCGGAATAAAGAAGAAGAGAGATCGTACTATCTGGGTAGCAAAATCAAAGGCGCTGATCAGCTGTGCAGTTAATGATCAGCTGTGCAGTTAATTCGAAGCTGATCTGCTCCTTTGGTTTTGCATATGTAGATTGTTGGTTTTCTGATCCGGCGGCTCATCTACCATTTTAAAGTGAATTAAAAAAAACCTGTTGGGTTAAATATGGCAATGAAAGATAACATGCACTGTCGTTGGGTTTTACTTCACGATAATGCAATGTCCACATTTGTTTGTACATCTTAACCTGTGAGATTTCTTACACAATTTAGAATACTCATCCATCGAAACGTGTCATAAAAGGCTCCAAAGTTTAAAATTTAGGAAAAAGTGTGATTTTACTATGTCATAAGAGCAAAGACGTTGATAAGCTAGATGTAACTGCTGTGCAGCTGATCTATGACTCTGTTTTTGCATATGCAATCAACAGGTTTTCTCAAGAAGAGACTAAATACTAGTTGTTTTCAGTCAAATAATCAAGGATGCGTTGTAGTGCCTTGGATTTCGGAATCTTGATTGTTCTACAATTTTCATGTAAGTACGACAAAAAAGAATTGTATTCGAGTAAGATCGAGTCAACCAAACGTCACTGTTAGATATACGTATGAGAATATACTGTAAATTCGGAAATTTTCGCATTTTTATTTCGCGAATGCACTATTTCCCTAATTATTCGCGAGGTCTTGAAGTCGCGAACGAGTATGCATAATTATATTCTTTACATCTTAAAGTGATCCTTTATTAGCGGGAACTTAAATTCGCGAGGCAACAAATTCGCAAATAAGCTCTCGCGAATATTTCCGCACTTACAGTACTTTAATTGACATGAAAATATATATTTGTAGAAACTTTTCCGTCTTCTATCCGTTTTGCCTTATGCAGATGTCATAGCTTTCCTCGCTGGTACAACAACGGTACGAGTCCCCTCCGGCACCGTCCCAACCAACGTTTGCGATCTCTCCGGGGGCCAGAAAGTACTCGTCCACGGGGGATGTAGTTTTACCAATGGTACCTGTGGGTTTGAGATGCCCCCGGACCTCTGGAGTGTACACACCGAGCCGGCGGGGGCCATCATGTTCGGAAGAGTGGATGATGGCTTGCCAGGTACATGTAAGCCCGTTATTTGAGCCGCGCCATGACAAACCCAACAATCTATATATGAGCCGCCTTGTGGGAAAACCAACAATGTGGTTTCCGAACACGTCTGACACAAACCGGCCTGTACAGCTACAGAAGCAGGCTAGAAGCTTGAAATTTTGGAGTTAAGTAGAGGAGGAGGAGGAATTGTACTATCCGAGTAGCGAAAACAAAGGCGCTGACCGCGAAGCTGATCTGCGCCTTTGTTTTCGCCTATGCAGATTGTTGGTTTTCCCATGGGGCGGCTCATATGTGAAAACAAAGGCGCAGACCAGCCTCGCGGTAATCGGATAGTACAATTCTTCTTCTTCGTTCTAAATCCGAAATTTCGAGTTTCTAGCCTGATTCTGTGACTGTACAAGCCAGTTAGTGTCGGACCTGTTCGGAAACCACATTTTATCGTTTTCTCACGTCGCGGCTAATTTGTCGAAGACAATTCAGGTCATTCATTACCGCCATCCGGATTTATATGCAAGGAGAAAAACAAAATTGACATATCGTATATTTTTTTTAAAACTTATCTATCTATATTTTGGGCATTTTACAGCTAAACAAATAAACGTGTACTTTGCATAATACACTGTACTGCGTCATGATGAAACCGGATTTTTGCCTATAACTACACATCTGATCAGCGCCATGTTTTCGCTACACAGATAGTATAATTCCTCTTCTACTTAAATCCGAAATTTCAAGCTTCTAGCCTTCATCTGTGACGGTACAGACCGGTTTGTGTCGGACCTGGTCGGAAACCCCGAAGACCGGTTTTCTCGCGTCGCGGCTCGTCTGTGATGCGCTTATTTTCTTCAGGAATTGAGCAGAAGTTTGCTCTTTTTCTAACAACCGACCCCAAGGTACCGATCAACACCACCAGTGCTATCATCACACAAGCGATCTACGACACAAATATTTGTCTGAAATTCTGGTACCTGATTCCGAATCAGAACTCGGAGCTCAAGGTTTATGTTACCGTTGGTAACCACCGACCCACCGTTGTCTGGGAAACTTACCACCAACTGTCGTCACGTTGGAAACAGGTGGCGATACCTATACATGTTAACGGTACCTCTGTGGTGAGTGGGGTATTACTTTAAATTCAGAAGGCACAGGTCAAAGCAAGGTCATATATATACTCAACAAAAAGAAAAGAAACACATGGAGTATTTTATTTTTGCTTTTAGAAATGTATCAGAATTGCTAACAAAATACATGTATCACTTAAAATCGGTTGAAAGACATTTGCTGCAGAAAACCATCAATCTGCATATAGGAAAACAAAGATGCAGATCAGCTGTGGAGAAACTGCACAGCTGGTTAGTGGCTTTGTTTTCGCTCCAAAGATAGTATGATGCCGCTTCTTGCTAAGCTTCTAGCTTGCTTCTGTGACAATATCTCAGGAAGTCATACGAGTAGTATTCAACTTTTGATATTGCAGATATCTTTCCAGTCCACAAAAGAAAACGGCTTCGGTTATGTTGGACTGGACAGCATCTCCTTTGAAAAAGGTTAGCGTACGTATCATGATAGGTCATATTTATTAAAAGGGTCTTACAAATGTACAGAAATTAATATGAATAATACCGGTTACACGAGTGTGTCATATATATTATTTAATTGTTATCTTACGAGTTGGCTCCTATCACTAAACACTAAAAAGGTATGTTTCTTTGATTTGTAGTTCACATTTCGACTCGTTGGATATGTCACTATACTGTTAGTCTTGTAGCATCATCCAAATTAATTATTAACAGTTGCATCAATCAGTGTCAACCCGGAAATGCATTGTTGTTGTCTTTATTTGTGCTTTTTTTGTTGTCATTAGTAAGAAGGTACAAGTAGGCAATGATCAGGAACAGGGAAATCAGAAAGAAATTCTGTTCTAAGGTTCTTATAGTAGTAGTAGTAAGCCGAGTGACCAGCTATTTCCCAATCGGCGGCCACTCAGTTACCCGAAATCAAAATATGAAAACGTACATAAGGTTCAAACAGCACAAAAATTCGACTCCAAAACATTAAACCAATGGAAGTAAGCTTAAACCATCAGGAAAACATGTCCGTGTAATGTATACCCCCTCAAACACCACTTTTATACAGAAAAACTGGGGTTTGCAGGGGTATACCTAATTTTCTTATTTTTACTCCAAAACATAAATTGTGGGTACTCGTTAGAACCGCCTTGCCGAGGCGGTTCTAACGTGTATCCACAATCTATGTTTTGAGCAAAAATAAGAAAAATATCAAAATTTTTCTACTGAAAATTTTCATTTTTTAAAACTTTAAAAATCTTTGTATATTGCATGGGCAAGTTTTCGTAATGTAAATAAAACCGGGCCGTTCTGTTTTGCTCCTCAGAAAAGCCCCCGACTACAACAAGCACCACCACCACAACAACAACAACAACTACCACTACTACTACTACAACAGCAGCAACAACACTATCCACAGCGACTACCAGTCCAGTGGCAGTTACACAGACAACGCATATTCCCGATACATCAACTATAACGGATGCCACGTCACCAACTACAGATTTACCGGCTATAACTTCAACACCAGCGACTCCTACGGGCTTTATGTCTTTAACTTCAACAACAATGACTTCCTCAACAGTTGTTGCTAGTTTGGAATCCACTACGATAAATACTACTGATACGACACCGAACGTCCCTACTACTTGTCATTGTGTCTGCCCGACTGTTCAGCCTACTGCCGCATGTTCTACACCTACAAGATCAGGAGTTACGCCGACCAAAGGTATAATAAAAAGTAAAACTGAGTTCCTTTAAGAGCAGGGAACACTTTAATGAGAAAGGGGATGGGCCATACCGCGGTTTCGGCTACTCAACCCTCGTCAGTGACCCTATAAATCTGGCAACATGGGGCCAGAGACAATTTCTGCAATTTTACTATTTTCAACTAGAATGTCAATTCATAGACAGGTAAATCAAAATAGAGACAAAAGATCAAAAATTGTTCAGATGAATGTATCTTAACTGAGCATAAATTTCTGATTTCTCATAATATCATCATTGACTCAAAGGACCAAACAGAAAATATAATCTGCACTATGGATGATTTACGGGAAGACATGTTAGGGCCGCCACACAGCACAACACCAACTGCAGTAATAGGAAATAAAAAGTAAAACTGAGTTCCGTTATGAGCAGGGAACACATTATTGAGAATAACAATCTATAATGAAAGCATTCCCGTGCAATATACAAAGAATTTTAGGGATATATTTTCTTTTATATTGGATTAATCTCAAAACGTAGAGTTTGGGTACACATTAGAACGGTCTCGGCGAGTACCCACAACTTAGGTTTTGCATCACAAAATAAGAAATTTAAGTATATCCCAGTAGACCCCAGTTTTACTACATTATTATAAGGTATAGAGGGTATACATCACACATGCATGTTATGGCGATGGTACAAGAGGTCAACACATGGTGGAATGTGGCGTATTGTAAAATCTACGGAAGCTGTTTGAATATATGCATCAATCATATTCGACAATTTCCTTTTAGACTAAATCACTTCCGGGTACAGAAAGAAAACAACTGAAACAAAAAATGAAATAAAATAAAAAAAATAAACAATAGAACAACAGGTATTTTCCTTAATGGGCCTTTTTGTTACCTCCCCCCCCCCCCTGCTGAGATGTGATAAATACCTCATTTTGACAGTCCTTTGATCTAAGGATCATTAGGGTTCATTAACCGAATAAACAGTGGTACCAATATAGCTCCTTCAGGAGCTAAGTCTATAAGCTGAATAATTTTCGTATACGAAACCGTTTGCACGTCATTTATAAGTATATAAAAATGTTCCCGTATTAATCTTATAGTAAATCTTGGTGCGTACAGGTCTGCGCAAATACTTGTATGTGATATATTGGGTATGAACATCTCGCGGAAACTACCTTGGTGTGATACAGCTACCCCTAAGGCACAGAAAGAGAAATGAGCCGCGACGCGAGAAAACCGGTCTTCGGGATTTCCGACCAGGTCCGACACAAACCGGCCTGTACAAGCTCAGAAAAGAGCTAGAAGCTTGAAATTTCGGATTTAAGTAGAAGAGGAATTGTACTATCCGAGTAGCGAAAACAAAGGCGCTGATCAGCTTCGCGGTTACCGCGAAGCTGATCTGCGCCTTTGTTTTCGCATAGGCAAAAATCCGGTTTTCTCACGATGCGGCTCAAATAATGAAGGTAGAAGGAAATGGCGCAATCAGAAAGAAATTCACACTCCAAAAACCGAGGTGGGAAAAAACTTTATTTATCAAACAAACACTTATACTAAGAAAACGTATCGTTAGCCGAGTGAGCCGAGCTATTTTCCCAATAGGCGGCCACCAAACATAACTAAAATATGAAAACATACAAACATACGTAAGGTGCAAACAACACACAAATTAAACTCAAGAACATGAAACAGTAAGAAGCACTACAGAAGATTCGCATTAGAACGATTAGTAATATAAAATAACTGCGCGGGTGGGGGGGGGGGGGGGGGGCGGCTTAAACTATAGATTTACAGGCGCCTAACCTCACCATCACCAGTGGTTCACAACATTTACAGCTGTAGTTAGTTGTTCGGTCCTCGTGGTGAAGTACAAAAAGCACTAGAGGCTTGATACTTTGCAGACAGGTATATTTTGAAAGCTGGCAGCATCGGCTTCAATATGCGGACTGATAAGTGTCTCAGCTATCTGCAAATACATAAGAATAAATGCGCAGGATAACATAATAAACAATGGGTAACGCCATTTATTCTGTCTGCTGTCAACAGAATTCAATTTCCAGTCAATATGTCTGTATAGGCACAAACACGATGCCACGTGTTTCTTATAAATCTTTGATGCAACAACAACATGAACAATCGTCCACTATTACTTTCAATATTATGCGAGAGCACTGTAGAAAGTAATTTGTTTGTCGCATAGTGTCTCAGGAGAGCGAAGATTAGATCACTATGAAAACACGTCCATGCAATATACAGAGATTTTTAAGTTGTAAAAATTGAAAATTTTCAGTAGATTTTTTTCGATATTTTTCTTATTTTTGCTCAAAACATAGATTGTGGGTACACGTTAGAACCGCCTCGCCGAGGCGGTTCTAACGAGTACCCACAATCTATGTTTTGGAGCAAAAATAAGAAAAATAGGTATACCCCTGTGATCCCACTTTTACTATATAAAAGTGGGGTTCAAGGGGGTATACTTGTCACGGACATGTTTTCATGATGTTAAGGCAATATATTTCTGGGAATTTCAGATTCAAGTCCAATATTCCCAACTTGTTCATTCCGGGAAGATCAGAGAGTAGAATTGTCCGGCAGTTGTGATTTCGGCAAAGATGTATGTGGCTACGCTGTGCCATCGTATCCTCACCTGTGGGAACTGACGTCATACAGATATACATATGGTAGTCCGGATGTTGGCGAAATAATAGGAGATCACTCTGTAGGTCCGTAAAATAAGTTTCAGTTTGCTTGTTTTTATTGCATAACGCTCCGGTAAGTCGGTATTTTCATGACGGCGCGGATTTGTGGGAATGTTACTCGATAGTAAACATGTTACCAAAAATACCTCCAAGTCTGGGATGATTAAGGTCACCAAACCGTAGGCTAGTGTACGTCAAGATTTAAAATGTGTGCAGCTCATTTATACTCAACAAAAATATGGAAAATGTTTTTGGGACCTGTAATACAAGAACTAATATGATATATTTTCAGAAATTTGAATTTCATATATTATTTTAAAGTGTAATGAGGGCTTATTTTAGACGATAGTGCTTACAATAGCTTGGAAAATCAATGTCCAAGTTGACTGGGCGTCCCTCCCTCCATTTAAAAAAATGCCATATTGTTTCGGTTTGTGTAACAATGTTCACTGAAGCTACTCCATAGATACATCCATAGATACATTATCTCATGAAAAGCTGTAAATTGCACTAACTGAGATGATCAGACCTGTTGTTAAGCCTTTTCAGCACTAGTGCAAATGTTGGTACCAGGATGATAATATCAGATGAAATCGCCCCAAGATTACCAAACATTGCGAGTCAGGTCAACGTTGTGGGCAAACAGTATTCAACCCACTCACCAGACATTCCTCGTGCTAGTCAATGTCGAATGGGCCAAAAAAGTCGTCCCGTGGGAATTTCGTGACGATTTATGACGACCTACCTTAAATTAAACTTTGGGGCATTTTCAACAATTTAAACCAGTTCGTCGCCCTGAGACCCGCGTATGGGCAGAACTATGACGTCATCAAAATGGCGACCAGCACACTCATAATATGCGTTTTGAACAACCATTTTCACACTATGCTTGATAGATAAAATTTAATTTCCAGCTTCTCGCTGATTTTAAATGGATGGATTTTACCATTTGTATTTATAAAAGCTATTTTAGCACAAAAATATCTCTCACAAGGAGAAAAGCACTGAAAATATAAGCCACGTCACGACAAAATCTCCATACAAGCGCTAAACTATGCATAGTACACCAGTAGCTAATTATACCTACCTTGCATCCCCCAAGACAATTTTTCATGGGTGTCATATCATTTATTGGGACCCTAGAAATGTATATATTTTGTTCCAAAGATAAACTTAGTTACACTATGAGAATATGGCACGGTTTCCATGGCAACCGTTAACGTGAGTCTTGAGGATCGGGGTGTACATACAAAATTAACCATATCTCCACTATTACTTATCATAGACTATTGAAAATGGTCTCGTTTTAAAGCTTAGACATAACCCTCTTTCCTATGGTAAGTAATGCAAATTATATAATGGGTATATTCATTAATTTTCATGAAAACATGAAAAATGGCAGAACAATCTTTAAAAATCCATAAATGAACTAATTTCAGGCACAAGCTGTCGTTTTGACTCTTTGTTATTGAGCCAGTAATATCATTGTCAGAGAGACCACATTTATGCCATAAAATATTTTCCTTAGGAATGAAAAAAAAACAAAACATTTACATGATGTAAAATTACATTGTTTCCACACCGCCCCTCATGCGATTCTAAAGAATAGGATGTACTTATAAAAATACTTATATCTCACCAATAAAACGCTCTAGAATACTATAATTGGTCTGATAATGATGCATGAATCTAACACTAAATATTAAAATGTTAAATATTAAATCACTGACTTAACAAATTCATGAAAATTAATAAAACAAACATAAAAATTGGAGAAAAAATGTTGAAAAATGTTGAAAAAATAGAAGGTATATGTACAAAATTGCTTGTACAAGAGATGTTAATCAACCCAGGATGCTGAAAAGAGGTATCAAATTAATACTATGCCATATCCCTTTACTATGACCCTGAAGTATTGTATAAGAATAATCTGATTTTCCATTTCATGAATTTTAATGAAAACTTAAGAAATTTGAGAAAGAGAAAAAATAAAAATAAATGAATAAATGAGTTAACATTCAAAAGGACTTGTATCTCGGCAATCAAAAGTCATATGGTGCTGAAAATGGTGTCTAGGGCATTATTATACCATCCTGTACTACAACTGTTGGGTCATTTGTTTCAAAGGTTTAAGAATATTAACAAAACCTTTTGAATTTAGAGAAAACAATATGGACAAATAAGGGGCATACGTAGAAAAACGCACATATCTTGGCTACTAAAAGACCTAAGGAGCTGTAATTGTTAGTGAGTGATTGCTAAGACAATGTTCTGTAACCATATAATCAGATATATAAAGTAAAAATAGTAAAACTGAGATCGTTCGAGAGCAGTCAACTTATGGATGAGAAAGTATTTGGGTCATGCCGCGGTTTCTGCTACTCAAGTTTGTTGTACGGATATTAATGAGATCTTTTAAAATGAATAAGAGCAAAATCAATGAAAAATGACGGGGTCCACCAACAAAATCGCTTATATCTCAGAGGCCAATAGCCAAAGAGAACTCAAAATGGCATTAATTTATTGCTAGGACAATGTTTTATTGCCATGTGCTCAGATATATAAACCATGCTTTCTGGCAAGCAAGATTTAATAAATTTTGGTGAAGCACATCCTTCCAGTTTCTGTTATTTTCACATTTTTTTGAAACTTTATGCAACGTTCAGAAAATTTAATAACATGTGGTTATGCTATCAGGCAGTAGTGCGTTCTCCTATCATTCTGTTGGCACCATTTTTGGCACTCTAAGGATTTTGGCAGCTGAGATCTGAACGATTTTGTTTGGTGTACCCGTTCATTTTTCGTTGAGTTTTCTCTCATTAATGAAGATCTCAGTAACGTCAACAAAAAAGCTGATTATATGATTATAGAACATTGTTCTTACAATCATTTGATGCAAGTGATAGCTCTCTAGGTCTTTCAGTAGCCAAGATACGTACATGCGTTTTTCTACGTATACACCCTTAATTGTTCCGTATGTTTCTCTAAATTCAAAAGGTTTTGTTAATATTCGTAAAACTAAAAGCCAAATGACTCATAAATTCTTGTACATGATGATATAATATTGCCCTGGACACCATTTGATGCTTTTGATTGCCGACATACAAGTCATTTTGTAGGTTTACTCAATTATTTTTTACATTTTCTTTTCTCTAAAATTTCTTTGGTTTTCATTAAAATTCATGAAAATGAAAATCAGATTTTTCTTATACCATACTTCAGAACCATAGTGCATTGACATAGCATACATTTGATACCTCTTTCGGCATCCTGGATTGATTAATAGCTCTGATACAAGCGATTTTGTTCGTTTACCCCCTATTTTTCTAAAATTCTTCTCCATTTGTTATGATTTTATATTAATTTTCATGAATAAGTAAATTCAATGATTTGAATATTAGGCATCAAGGTTAAATTGTTAAGTGCATGCATCATTATCAGACCAATTATAGTATTCTAGAGTAATCTATTGGTGGGATAGTATTTTTGTAAGTACATCCTGTCCTGTAGAATCGCATGAGGGGCGGTGTGGAAACTATATAGTTTCACATCATGCACATGTTTTTTTGCTGATGACAATATTTTATGGATTACGAAGGTCCCTCTGACAACACTTACAGCCTTGAGACTTTGTCCCGGGAATGCAAGATAGGTCTTATAACATATGCAATACCTTGCAATGGACATAGTTTTTCCTAATTTTTCCTCATCTTTGACATTTTTATTAATTTTCATGAATATGCAAATGAGATATTTTTCATATAGAACCAAGTTCTCAAAAGATTTATCATATAATTTTACTGGTTCAATACAATAACTGGGGTACAATGTCACAATGACAGTTTGGGCCTGAAATTAGTTCATTTATGGAATTTTAAAGATTTTTTGCCATTTTTCATGAAAATTAATGAATATGCAAATAAAATAATTTGCATTACTTACCATCGAAAGAAAACCTTATGTCTATGCTTGAAAATGAGACCATGTTCAGTAGAATACGATAAGTCACAGTGAAGATATGATCAATTTTGTATGTACACCCCATGCTTGAGAATCACGTTAACGGTTGCCATGGAAACAATGCAATTTTTCATAGTGTAATTGAGTATATCTTTGAGGACAAAAATTCTTTGCATTTCTGTGGTTCCAATTAATGATTTGTCACCCATGAAAATTTGTCCTCGGGGATGCAAGGTAGGTCAAATTAGCTCCGATGTACCTAGGTTTTAGAAGAAAAAACGTATATCAAACGTATGCACGAACGGACGGACGACCGGATAAAGCAATATCCGTTGACCCATCGACTTAATTCGTCTATCATGGGTATAATCAGATTCATTTCATACATTTTCTTTGCTAAATAAGTTGAAATGCGATGGTTTCAATTGATTCTGATGGAAATACGAATAATTCATATATAGGCAGATAGCCGCCATTTTGATGACGTCATAAATCGACTCTCACGCGGATGTAAGTGCGACGAACAGGTTTAATGTTATACATATACCCCATAGGTAAGTTTTACATAGGTCGTCATAAATCGTCAAAAAAATCGCACGAGATTCCCATTCGACATAGACTATGCTGATTGGTATTCGGATTTAAGAAATGGTAGATGGTTGAGGTGTGTTGCTGTTTGGCATTGCCATATATCAAATCAAATCAGATCATTTTAAAATCCAGAAACAGGATTGTTACCAACCGTACATGCAAACATACATAATACTAAACATATAAACAGCAAATGGTTTAAACATGCAATACAAGGACTATAAAAGGTATCTCTGGTATCTCTGACTGACTTAATACAACTTTTTATGGTATCTATGACCAAATCAATGACTGGAATGGTATCTTTGACCTTAATACTGGAATGATATCTTTGACGTTATACAACTCAGACTAGAACTATAAAAGGTATCTATGACCAACATAATACAATATTTTATGGTATCTATGACCAAATTTATGACCGGAATGGTATCTATGACCTAAATGATAATATACAACTCAGACTAGGATTTAACAAATTAACCTTAAAAGAAGCAAACATTATCAATGCCAATGCAAGTAACTGGTATATCTGAACAATTGGATCAAACACTTATTACATTTCCATGGTATGACCAGATGTGCGACTAATACGTTAAGAAGAAAATTTCAACAAACCTCTGGCTTTTGTCTCAGATAAAATCATATCTTCCATTAAAACATAGAATGATTTATTACAATGCTTACATTAAGCCTCATTTAGAATATTGCTGTGTAATTTGGGGAAATGCCTTTAATTCTAACATGTATAAAATTGAAATTTTACAGAGAAGAGCCTATAAAATTATTCTTGGTAAAGATTATACATCACTGGACGATGCTCGTAGACAATTAAATATGTTATCATTTGAAGAACTAGTCTTCATAAACAAAGCTAAAGTAATGCTAAGGTAACGCATGGCCTTTCGCCAGTCTATATTACTGAAATGTTCCAAATCAAAGATAGTAATAATAATGAGACAATGACTTTGCGTTCAGATTCTAACACAAATTTTAGGACGCCGAAGCCTAAATTAAACATGTTTAAAAACAGTTTATCGTATTCGGGAGCCTTAATTTGGAATAGTATTCCAGTGGAAATAAGAAATGCTAACACCATTGATTCCTTTGTAAATAAATGTTTAAAATGGATGCAAGAATGACCTTCGAGGTTTAATTTTCAACTTTGCATACCTCCACCACCGATAATGTTTAATATTTTCTCTATGTGTATGTGCATAATTTCAGTAATGTATTTTATTTATTATCTAAGAATCATTTTTCTTTGTTTTATCTGTATTTGTTAATGTTCACTTGTATGTACATTTGCTATGCATTATTTTTGTTTTAAGAGGGCCTCAGGGAACATTGGTGTCTTACCAACTGAGTCACCCTCTAAAAATAAAGTCATTACTTACTTACTTACTTACTAGAAAAAAGTATCTACCACAGACAAATTGTGGAATGATATCTATGAGCCAAAATATAAATAAAACTAGCACATACCAATTTAACCTATATGAAATCTAAATTTTGCCAATAGTTTGTGACTAGACCAGAAATGAACAAATTATATCAATTAGAGACAGTAACATTATATATTAAATCTTCTCTAATTTTGAACATCTTGTGAATATGGGAATTGCATATACTAAGCACGTCATATTCTTTATTTTTTAAAATGATTCTAAATTTTTCAGATTCACCCATATTTATGAAAGATGGAATAGCCTTTTCCAACTCTGTGAAAAATAGTATTCTTTGGTCATATAAGAGTCATATAAAGACTGGCATTGTTACAGTAGTAAAAAATAGGAACTAGTGCTAGTTCAATATTTCGTTTAGTGCACTGGTCAGTTGTCATGCAGAGGCTATGCTTTTTAATTACAAAAGTCTAGTCTAGCACATTTTACTCAAACCAAACAATATTGCAATTTTGTGAACTTGATTTACAACTACGTCAACTTTAATGTCAGTGCAGGTGCTTTATGTTCCAATAAGGCCTCACTGAAAAAAAATAAATAAATAAAAAAAAAATAAAAAAAAAAATAAAATAAAAACAACAACAAAAAACCTTATAAGATTCTGAAGTTTGAATTTCTAAAATAATACTAGATTTATTGTATAAATAGGAACTTGAACACATTTTCCTTATTTGTTTTTTATTAAGTATAATGTAATTTGGACCATCCGGCCTCCATAGCACAACAGGCAGATTACCCAATCCTATATACATTTATACTGGAATCGGGTTCGATCCCAGGCAAATACCCCAAATCGGCTAATGTGCCAGTTGTAGGAATGTCAAGTTATGTCTTTGTACTACCAGCTATAAAAAGATGCATTAAGCTTCTGTAGAATACCCACAGAGTGTTCAACTCGACCAACGGCTTTAATTGTTTGGAGGGATGTTTGGCTGAGGCCTAGTGGCTTGTGCCCCAACATGACGGAAAACATGTTATCTTGGATTTGTAAAGAATAAATCGACATACATGTACAAACCTTTATTGACAGATGGACATGGCGGATATATGGTATTCAATTCCAACAATAAACATGTACAGAATGGAGTTGTCGCAGAAATGAGGTCACCATTAATGTCAACAAACGATACAAGTTGTATAGTATTCTGGTACATTATGCCCAACATCTTGTCCAATTTAGAAGTGTATGTGAGCGGGAGTCAACTGACTAGAAAGCTTATATGGAAGAGCAATGGTCCCACTTATGGCTGGCAAAGGGCAAATGTCTTGATATCTATAGTCGGACAGTTTCAGGTATAATAATTGAGCTGCGTAATGAACCAGCAAATTGTGCGGTTTCCGACCAGGTCTGGCACCAGCCGGCGTTACAGTCACAGAAGATGGCTAGAGACTTTTAGATTTAGAAAGTACAGGAATAGTACTAACTGTGTAGCGAAAACAAAGGCGCTGATCAGCTTCGCAGTTACTTTGTAGAATGTTGGGTTTCTCATGATTTGTCTCAATTGTATGTAGCATTCCTTTGACAAAGTATAACGTACTCTTATATAAGAAAGTCAAACGGTGCATTGTTTGTAACAATTTTGGTATTGCCTAATTACATATATTATATTAGCTCAATTACATGAATGTAATACCACTCCTCCTAAGGGTCTATCCACAAAGAAAAATAAACATAATCCATCGTGATATAATAATAATAATAATAATAATAATAAGAAGAAGAAGAATAATAATAAGAATAAGAAGAAGAAGATGATGAAGAAGTAGCCACCACGAATATTTCAACCTATTCACGCATTTCTAGTGACTTGGACTATAAACAACAACCAACACAAGAGTACCAATCAAGAGTAAAATCATAGACTGTATATTATTTTTACGAATTTTGTTTTAGATATTTTTTTCATCGAAGAAAATGGATGACCGTGGTTTCCTCGGCCTAGATGACATTGCCTTTTCTGCAGGTATTTGCTTGTCTACCCCTCATAATGTACGTCACACTATTCATGAACGAAAATGTATGTAACATACATGTACTACTTGACGGAATGTTGCTGTCGGTGTTTCGTAATCCCTGCCCCCCTCCCCCCCCCCCCGAAAAAAAATGGAGTTGAACGCGATACCGAAGTGGAGCAAAAAGATGGTTAACTTGCTGATCCAAAGTGTTTCCTTGTGTCTAGTAATCATTTTTCGCAGATTTTTTACATTTTTTAAATGTATTAGTAATAATTTTGGGTACAGGTAAGCATTCAGGTTGTCGCAAAATTTGGAACAAAACTGTGAAAATCGGTTGACCAAAAAAAAAAAAAAAAAAAAAAAAAAAAAAAAAAAAAAACATTTTGACCTGGTCGAAATCGGTTTTCTCACGCATAGGCACAAATCAAAGTTTTCCAAGCTCTAGCATATGTAAGGTATCTGCTGTAGAAATCATAAGCACTGGAACCTACCGTCTACCACCGCATATCTGAACCTTGTAGGACAGAAGCTGGGAGAGGATTGTGTCTCCACAAAGATGCTTGCCATGTCCATATATGGTAGGCCCTACAAACCTGTGAAAATCTTTTCCAGAGTCGTTAGTCCTGTTGTCTAGAAACTTGACATCAAGCACCGTGGACTCTCAAGCTGAATCTATATACACATGGCATGGTAAATTAGGGATATGATCTAGGATGTCTGCACTTCTTGCATTATTGGGATTGCTCCTCTATAAAAAAAAAAAAAAAAAAAAAAAAAAAAAAAAAAAAAAAAAAAAAAAAAAACACGTTAAAATGGAAACGATAAATGAGCCGCCTCGTGGGAATACCAACAATCTGCCTAGGCGAAAACAAAGGCGCGGTAACCGCGAAGCTGATCAGCGCCTTTGTTTTCGCTACTCGGATAGTACGATTCCTCTTCTACTTAAATCCGAAATTAGAAGCTTCTAGCTCTTTTCTGTGCTTGTACAGGTCGGTTTGCCTCGGACCTGTTCGGAAACCACATTGTTGGTTTTCCCACGAGGCGGCTCAAATATTGTATTTAATGATGATCATGACCCTGTAATGACCTTGATCTATTTTACGGCAAGGTCAACGTAGGGCGTTCCATTTGAACAGGGGAAATTGTTAAATGTCATTTTAAGGATTAAACTTGTAGGAAATGGGCAAATGGACTGGACATTTTAAGTGGATCACAACGGTTGTTCTGCGCCCACCCCGGGGCAATTTACATTACATTTTGTATATAATAACCATGATATTTAAAGCTCTTCAACGGCGGATCCAGGGTTTTTCTGAAAAGGGGGTTTAAATGTAGAAAGCGAGGGTTCGTTTGCCTAATTTCACACACAATTTCTTGAAATTCTCACGAAAGTGACTGAATAATTTTGCGCCAGAGGGCATCAAGTTCGAGCGAACCACTTGAACCCCCTCTAAATCCGCCACTGATCGTTTTCTCTGAGACCGCTCGACCAATCAAAGCCAAATTTTATAGGAAGGATACATATGTAGGGAGAACCAATGCTTTTATAAATGATCCAGGTCACATGACCAAGATGGCCGCCATGTCCATATATGGTAAAAACCATTCAGTTGAAAATCTTCTTCTCTGGAACTGCTAAACCTATAGCAATGAAACTTGACTTGTACCAATTGGGGTTAGAGTACTACAATGTGTTTATAAATCGTGACCCTGTGATGACCATGACAGATTTTACGGCAAGGTCAACTTAGGTCACATATGCAGAAATACTTTCAATGGACAAACGTACAGAATATTTATGATTTTGACAAGCAAATGGACCCCGGGGGTTATTCTGACCCTGTCCCGGGGCTGTATGCATGTATTTGACCATTATACTCAAACAGGTTTATTGGTATATATCTCAGATCGCAGGTGAGCGTTTACAGGACCATTGGTCCTCTGGTTTAATTATTTTGTTTAATAACATCAAGGACGTTCAAAAATCAAATTCATGGTGATCTGTCTTATAATACTGGCAAAATGTGTAGTGCTCATAGTGGTCAACGATTTTAGGGCCTAACTGACGAGGTGGGTTACGCCGACCATATTTCTATTTTCGTTTTGTAGGCAATTAGATATTGTTTTGTCGTGGACTATACTATTACATGTATCAACAGAAAATTGCATTTCTGTCCCAGGTTCAGGACCATCTAGTCCGAGTTCTGTGTTTAGTAGAATTCCAACTCAGTCTCAATCACCACGGGTAAATTCGCCTAGCTCAACATTCAGCCATTGTAGCTGCAACTGCCCAACACAGCCAACGCCAGTCAACTGTCAACGTATGTTAGAATATTTTGACATGGTATTCCTTACAATACCGCAACACGAGTGAAAATTTCATTGTCAGTTAAGACAGATCACATTTTGACCCGGCAAAGCCATACAGTTTATTATTATGATACAAGGTAATAAGTAATGCCATGAAAGCATGTCGATAAAACTAACTCGCAGACTTTCTTTTTTTGAAAACATGTATGATATTTTAAAAAATGTCATGTCACTCACGTCGATAATTTTTGAAAACACAAACAATTTTGGTACCAAATTGTTCCATACGTTTTAACTTTTTAACTCAGTTAACAAATACCCACGCCATGTTTTCGTCCATACTTAACGTTTGAATTTCTTAAGTGAAGTGAATGGAAATGTCAGAACATATGAAAAAGTCTCTTTTATTCATTTTTGATATAAGATTGATTTCACTGCAAAGTAGAAAATAAATAAAAAAAATAATTATGAGAAATATGTATTGGAACAGAATAATTGTAAAACAAAAGAAAGACAGTTAAAACCAGTGCAATTGGAAAGCAAAATAGACATGATAGATAAGAACCTCGTAGAAAAAATAAGTGAAATACAGCGAAATGACGGCGAGCTGTGTTTACTTATTTTTTCTACGAGGTCTTTAACTGACTTGTATTATGACACAACAGAAATTGCAGATCAGTTTTCAAACTGCCTCTTGAGATGTAGGACCATCTTCCTTGATAATCACTTGTAGATAGATTAAATCTTATGAAAACTTCACTGGAAAACAAAACATAACAGAAAGTCGTATTACAAATTTAAATTAAAGTAACTTTTTCTATAGCTTATTTACGTGTATCATTACAGCAACGCCTGATCCACTTTGTACGAGCAAGAATATCAGCGTAACTGCGAGCTGTAACTTTGACGATGGCCCGTGTGGGTATGATATTCCGATGTACCCACACATCTGGGAGTTGACAAGGGATGACTACGGTGGCGGTATGACGGGGGTCATTAAAGGGGACCACACAACAGGTTACAACCGAGACTTTGTTGATTTCGACATGCATCAGGAAAACATGTCCGTGTATTGTATACCCCCTTGAACCCCAGTTTTATATAGCAGAACTGGGGTATGCAGGGGTATACCTATTTTTCTTATTTTTGCTCCAAAACATAGATTGTGGGTACTCGTTAGAACCGCCTCGGCGAGGCGGTTCTAACGTGTACCCACAATCTATGTTTTGAGCAAAAATAAGAAAAATATCAAAAATTTTCAGCTGAAAATTTTCAATTTTTGAAGCTCAAAAATCTCTTTTTATTGCATGGGCAAGTTTTCGACATGGTTTGATACATGCTAGCTGTGCAACCAGAATCAAATTCAGAATGCTTTACTGATGAAACGCCAAACTGACAATACCACACCAGGCACTGTGGAAGAATTTTGCACTTTATGGTCGTAAGGACATTGGAGTAGAGGCATTGCACTATCTGTATAACGAAAGGAAAGGCGTTGATTGCCAAATAAATGGTATTTTCGCATGTAACAAAACGTGTGTCGGGACGATGACGCATTTCTATTGTTTTCAGCATTGTCATCAATATACACATAAAGACAAAAGAAACGCAGTACTTTGTTCAATCTTATGTAACTCAGATTCAAATTATCAGTTGTGACTTTATTTCGATGAATTGGCTTCTTATCAACATTCTATATAAATTTCACGTTGATATACCTACAGCTTACCCTTCTTTTACAACCTTAAATTTCCTAACCCAAAGGTGCATTTTTTTTTCAATATTTTTCGCTATTTTCTGTATCCCTCATTGAGCAACTTACAGGCAAGTTATACCTATCTGAAGGATGCAATTTGGCAGCAAAAACATCATTCGTTTAAGGCATATTCTTTGTCGTATTTAGACAAGAACCTGATTTCCATGTTGTTGAAGTGTATATGCAAGTGTCTTTTGAGTTCTACACAAACATTTACCGGATTACTTTTTGGATATATACGCAATTTTCGAAATATTATATGTGAAAAATGAACTAGCTGGCAATAATGTCGGGATTTATATCAAATTTATTTTTGGCACCTTGCATACGTACATAAACGTATCTCGTATTGTGAATTTTACCATAAAAGACTCCGGGTTTGTTGTATCAAAGTTCAATACTCATAAGTTCATTTTCACTTAAAATAACGAATTTTAGATTTTCGCAAATATCCTTGAAGTGACCTCGTATGTGCAGAACTCAGAAGATGTTTGATGCACACCAAACAGCTTGCAACTCAGCATAAAAAATGTAATGTCAGGCTCTTGTGTACATTGAAAGAATAATATCATTATTGCTATTGTGTCCTCAAGATATGCATGACTCGCTTTTGTGCTGATCAGTAGATGATACAAAAATAGTGAAATTTCGTGAAAATTGAACTTGTGGGTTACGACATTTGACATGATAAAATAACTGTTAGATGTTGGTATGTCAGCATCACCATGAAATTTACTCAGAATGTAGGTAAGGAGCCAATGAATCGAAATAAAGTCACAAGTCATAATTTGAATCGGCCCTTTCCGAGCTACATGAGATTAACCAAGTGTTGCGTTTCTTTTGTCTTTAAGTGTAGATTTCAGTGATCGTTTAATCTTTTCGGGATGATCTGAAATAATATTTATTTTAATTCGGTACTCTGTCTACATGACAGCGATGCGGTTCTAGTGAGTACCCACAATCTATGCTTTGGAGCCAAAATAAGAACAAGAAAAACTATAACATGTGCTACATGTTATATACGGCCTTGTTTCATTTTAGTTAATGCTAATATTGAGTGGCCGATCAAACATGCCTTTTCATGCATTTACGTTTAAAGAAGTGGATTGTACTCGAAGCCGCCATGCTTCTCGATATACTCTCGACATAATCTCGACATGTTGTAGCAATGTAACATTTGTAACAAAACATATGAAACATAATGTAACGTATGTGACATAATACAACATACATTGTACTACATAACATAATATGCACGCCATGCAACATATGTAATATATATATGTACGTATGTTACGTACATTACAAACGTAACATATAAAGTATTATATGCAATATATGCAACATTACAAAACATATGTAACATAGCATGTTACAAAGTTAATCATACGTATGTTACATACTGTAAAAGTTGTAACATTTAAGAAATGAATTTCATTTTTCTGGTGTTCATGGAGCTATGAACCGCAGTGGGTCGCGTGCAAAGTGAATGAACCCCGAAGGGGTTCATGTAAGCTTTGCTAGCGACCCACTGCGGTTCATAGCTCCATGAACAACAGAAAAATTAAACTCATTGCTTATATTTACATTCATTTCTCTCTATCGCTTGTTGAAAAATCACCAAGGCGGTCACATTTACCAGCAAACAGAGAATCTACACACAGTGTGTGTTCAAACAGCGGAACGGCGTCGACGTTTACAACGTCCAATCAGATTGGCGAGATTCATGTTTTTGACGTCAAGTTTGGATTACGTCACGTCGCGTGACACAATGTTGTTCATGGAAGTATGAACACAGATGAACATCTAATGGTTCATCTAAGGAGGTTTTAGAAAAATGTAAATATAACGCAGTGTATGTAACATATTTGTGCGTGTAAGATTTAAAGAGTAAACATACTTTCTGAAGTGTTTGAAGAAAAGACGTCTTTAATATCAGGTTTCCATTGATTTTGAAATGACCTCACGATTTTTACAATTTATTTTCATTATCTATACTAGTTATTTTTATCGTTGTCGACGAATCGTATGATATATTCTCGACATTGCGCATAGTTAATCAATGTAAATATCATGCAACATATGTTACATATGTACGTATATTACGTATGTTACATACGTAACATATATAACGTAACATATGTAACATATGCAACATTACAAAACATATATAACATAGCATGTAACAAAGTTTATCATATGTTACATAGTGTAAAATATGTAACATAACGCAATGTATGTAACATATTTGTGCGTGTAAGATCTTAAGGAGTAAACATAATTTTGCAAAAATAAACATTAGATAGCCCTCCCCCAAATAAATTAACATAGCTAGCTATTTATGGCATAATGGTGTAAACAATTAATTCAATATTAAAACAATACATGCTTCACTTATATATATGCACTCTCTCATGCTCTCATTCACATATATGGTGTCGTTGCATCTTAAGAATTTTCATACATTCTGAAATAGCGTAGCTCATCAAAGATACACACAAAACAGACAGTGTTGTTATAGTCAAATCTATGATATCTTGATAAATCTCAGTATTGAATACATTATAAACGGAAGTAACGTATGTGACATAACGTGTGTGACATAAGTTATGTAATGTATGTAACATAATGTATCAAAACGCAACATATGTAACAACATGAATGAATCAGCACCCGTTATGCAACATAGCGTTATGTTTGTAGCAAAACACGTAACATAATGCATCTTATATAACACATGTACCATAACGTTACAGATGTAACATAAAATTACATATGTAACATAATATATGCAACATAACATAACGCCACATATGTGAAATAACATGTCACAGAACACAGTGCATGTAACTGAACATAACATAGCATTTAATATGATACATACATAATGTGTTTCTTATACCAACGTACAACAATACAGACACGACTACCTGGAAGAGTCACACTCAACAGTGCCACCAAGCAGTCACAATCAAACGGACTACCAGACAAAGTCACAATCAAAATGACTACAAGGGAGAGCGTTAACGTTGTCAGCAGTTTAAGTGTGTGTTTTATACATTGTATTTTTTCTGTGACAGTGTGTTTACCCTTCATTTTCAATAAGTTTATGTTGAATAGACACAGAATGGTTCAATAGTAGCATGTATTGACTCTTTGTACGTATAACTGCTGGTTAATAATTCAAAAAAATGATAATGGATCTGTCGTAAATGCTTATCACAGAAATAAGGCTAAACTGTACTATATGAATTATAAAATTACAAGTTGGTTATGTGAATATCTAAATGCCCAGTCTGCACATCGAAAATGAAGTTTCTGAATTTACAGTGCCAATTCCACATTAATGTCAGGTTGAGCGCAATAAATAGTAGTGGGCAAGTTAATCGTCAGGACGACAGAAACGCATGCAACACGGACAGTAGAGTCGTTTCATTGTTGTCATAAAAATAACCATAAACTCTTGGGTACAAAAAAAAAAAAAAAAAAAAAAGCGGAGACATCGTCGACGCATTCAAATTAAAGTGACATAAGCTACAGCGCCGAGATATAACCCTATTAGTACCATGACGCATGTAGGTCAGCGGTTAATAGCGGTCAACTTTAATTTTCATGCGTTCTAACATTTTCAACAATCAATGACTTTAGAGACATCATTCGAAACTGGACGTGATTTATTATTTTGGATTTGGCCTCTATCAACTGTCACACCATTTCTCAAACACGGAGTAAGGCAACCGTTAAAAAGTGTTAAGAGCTTTTTGTTTGTTCAGTGCATGTCTGTTTATTTAGTCACTCACATGTAACTGTATGAACGTAGCTATATGGAGTACAATAATGCACACTTGTGCATTTATTTGATTTGATACCAAACGCAACAGCTATGGTTATGTCGGGACTGGGTCACCATTTCTGAATTACAACAACAAAATGCACGCAATATACGTGTTTAGGCGTCAAGAAGCTCGTCTTTTTCTTACGACCTTATGGTCAATGAAGATGTAATATTTATTTAATTATAGCTAAAAAGACCCCATTTGCGGATCCATGGGCGATGCCGCATATTTCGGTCAACGTTTGGCGATTCATGATTTATTCATTATTATTTGTTTAATTCAACTTTTTTTATTCAGAAATCTTAACCTTAGGACGAAGTGACTCATACTAGTATAAACTTTATTTATTTTACTTCAATAACACAGAAAGCTCGTTGAACTTATATACGCGTTCTTGAAGGCGCGGATGTTGGCGTTATGTGGTCAAACGTTATGTGACTCATACTAATTGATGTAGTTTACCCTATTTAAGACGACGCACTCAAAATCTTAGTTATGGTGTTCTGGAAGGGTCAAAATGGCATAACATACATTACATATGTAACCTAACATTATATATGCAACATAACATAACGCCACATATGTGAAATTACATGTCACATACACGGTGCATGTAACTGAACATAACATAGTATTTAATATGATACATACATAATATATTTATTATACCAACGTACAACAATACAGACACGACTACCTGGAAGAGTCACACTCAACAGTGCCACCAAGCAGTCACAATCAAACGGACTACCAGACAAAATCACAATCTATGACGGTATACCGGCATTCTAGGGGTTAACCTCTATCTTAAAATAGGGGTGAACCTCTAAATATGTGGGTGCACCCCTATATTTGCGGGTGCATGTCTATTTCGAAATAGGCATGGACAGTTCGGTTTACCACTTCGGTCATTTTGACCCTTCCAGTACACCATACTTGGTGATGTATTTTACCCAAATTGCTAGGAAGACAATCTATTTTTGGAATATTGGATTTGCCCATTCTATTGACTTACAGGTATAATAAGAAAACAAACTAAATTACATATAGTTCTACATACTAAATGCTAGATTCTTTTCACAAGTTGTCTTTGAAAAGACATTTTCTCGTGATTGGAGATTGATGAACATAAGTTATAAAATAGAAAGCAACGGAAGCATGCGGAAGCATTTGTTTACACCCCTGTGCAGCAAATGGAACAACCCTTCATTGATAATTGGTAGTAAGTGTGCTGGAAGTTTGGATTAGTCTATTATAGTGAATAACACGTTTTACAGGTATGTCAAGTGAATAAAACAATTAATCATTCAATTTCTACATTCTAAGTACTAGATTTTGTTCATTATAATTTCAAAATGACCAATTTGGACCTTCCTTGTAAAATTATTATACACAGTTATGAAACGGAAAGCAGTGAATCATGTTCATTCTTTTCTTTACACCCCGTTTCGATTGAAGGCAATGTTGTAACGGTCTCACATGGACCAGCCCATATTGATTTAATGTCAACCAAAATAATAAAACTAGTTGCTTTGACACTATATTCTATGTAGCAATGCTTTGATAATAGAATACGTTTCATCTTAATACAATGATTATTAGGATACAGCATGAATAACTCCTGAAATATGATCACTAAATATAAAACTATGAATGAAACTGCTTCATGAAAGGACGCCATTTTTAAATTAATGGAACTGCTTCCTGACTTATGACGTATTTCGAAGTTGGTAGTCCAAGGGTGATTCAGGTACTTCTTAACCAAATTTCGAAAAGCAAAAACTCACTGTATAGACAAATGAGTACCTTTTAATTTTTACAGAGACCACATAATATCAAAACATCAGCTTTTGAAACTCGTCAAAATTCAATAAATACACCTTTTTTTTGCAATAATTCAGAAGTGAGCACACCCACTTCGGAATAGTCCATTTCAAAACTGGTTTTAAGTATAGGCCTATAAAGGTATTAACTCAAGAATAAATAGAAAGAGATTCTTGTTTCAATAATACGCTAAGGCCGTAGAAAATAGGTAGATCTATACCCCTGCAAGCCCCAGTTTTTCGGTATTAACGTGGTGTTTAATTAAGGGAGTATATTTGATGGACATGTTTTCCTGATGAACCAACCCGCCTTTTCAGATGGATTAACGGGCATGTATGCCGTGTTCAGTACGGACAACGAACATGTACAGCCGGGAACCAAAGAGGAGATGGTGTCCCAGTGGATCCCAGCAAACGCCAGTATCTGTCTTACATTTTGGTATAATATGCCAACAAGCAAGTCATTTCTCGAGGTTTATAAGCGAACTGCTTCATCAGATATGTTGTTGTGGAAACGCGCTCATTCGCCAACAAAGGATTGGACTGAAGCAAATGTTGTGATGTATTCAAGTGAACGGTTTCAGGTATACCATACTATACATGAGTAAGAGTACTTACTGCTATAAACAGGAATGAATATTTAAATGTATTTGCCTCAACTGCCAATGCAAGCTCGTGTTTTTTTTTTTCTCTTATCTCACAGTGTGAATGATTTAATTTTCCTTTGCTCACTGGACCAAAAGGTACAAAATACACTAAATTATTTCAGTTTCGACGATGGTTAATAAATACTTTTGCAATATATATAATAGTTTACACTTCATAAAAGATATCAATTTTGCATAATATTTGCGTGTAAAACTGTACACGCTATTTTTGAAGAATTGTTTAAGTTTAAAGATTAAATCTAATTACATGACTTTGACTCCTTTTCAGATAGTGTTTTCATCCGAGAAAACTGGTACGAAATCCTATCTCGGCGTTGATGACATTACTGTCCACTATAGCAGTGTGTGAAAAGGAAACAAAGGAAAGATGTTACTAAATTTTACTGCTAATTAACAATAAAAACATATACCATGAAAACATATCGTAAGCCGAATGAGCAGCTATTTTTCTAATAGGTGGCCACTCAGTTACATAAACTTAACTAAAATATGTAAACACACATAAGGTGCCAACAGCACAAAAAAATTAAACACCAAGACATAAAACAAAAAGAACCACCACAGAAGTATCGCCTTGGAACGATCAGTAACACAAATTTACTGGAAGGCTTAAACCGGTTTTGCATGGCCATAACCTCACCCTCAGCTTCTGCAGTGGTTCATTACATTTAGTTAGTTCTTCGGTCCTCGTGGTGAATCTCTACCTAGTCAATGAATCATCAAGAACAAACAAATAAATCATGATAAACATCCTGATGAATCAAAAACCATGACTCACAGATTGAGTAAGCTACCCGACGATCGAGATCCCTGGGCGCCGAATAACCTATTAACTCCGGAGCAAAAGAAAAAACACCAGTTGGACCCCGGTACAAGAAGCTCCGGCCCCAACCAACTAAAATGAATAGCTTCAAGTCGGGGTCATCATAGAGTCTGACGCCCGACCCACCGGCGTGCAATTAAAGAAGGCAGCATAGTTTTCAACCATAATTGGGTTAAAAACTAAGCATGCAGACTGTCGCATAACCTATACGTCTGTAACGTGTTATGATTTTTCTGAACTGACAAGAAAAATCATTTCAACATTAAAACATTATAAAATGGTTAGAGCATTGTAGGAGCCACTGCATCAGAAAACCAACAGTCTGCATGTGTGAAACCAAACGCGCAGATCAGCTATGCAGTAACTGCACAGCTGATCAGCGCCTTTGTTTTCGCTACACGGGTGGTACAATTCCTCTTCTACTTAAATCCAAAATTTCAAGTCTGTAGCCTGCTTCTGTGACTGTTCATGCAGTGGTCGGAAACCCAAATTGTTGATTTTTTCATGCGAAGGCTCATATACTAAGTAGGCTTACGCTGTAATTAAAACAAAAGGTTAGGTTAAACATATTTATTATCAATTTTGACATACGAAACATAGATACATACAATAACAAAGTACAAAGTACGAAGAAAGCTATAAGCTTATAAAGACTATTTCCCGTGATACATTAAATTATTTAGTGCACAGAATTGGCAGGTCATAACTTACTGCAATTAGTATTCGTATTAGTATCATCTTCTTTTTGGGCGCTCCGATTTTTATGCCGATCCAAACAATTTTATCGCTGAAGGTTTGATGCGGAAAAAAACATGTAGACGCACATAAAATTTGAGGAATAAATTAGAAAGTGAAAAGTTTAATAGTCTTGTGCTTGTTCTACAAACCTATACATGTATTATATTACCTGAAAGGGAAATGAATAGCCGACCTGAATATTACTATTGTTTTCAACTTTTGTCTCCTCTATCACCATTTCCCTGGGTTTAAAATAACATATACTCGATAAAAATGGTGTAGACGCGTAACATAATTTAATTGCTTACTTTTTTACTGTAATATTGTCAATGATGACGTCTAAAAATTGTGAAAGATCACCCAAATTTTTAAACCCTTATAATTACAACTTTACTTATTTCCTGTATTCTGATTGGTTGTTTGGAAGACTTTATACTTCGATAATTCCAACTTCACTAATTTCAAACATTCTGATTGGTTGTTTGCAAGACTTTATACTTCGATAAAAGCAATGCGTAAGAATACTCGGTTTTCATATGAAAATTGGCGCGACGTTACGTGATAACGTGACGTTTCTTCGAAGAAACGTTGACGTCACCAAATTTTAATGTCATAAAACAATGGATGAACGCGTTTTGAAGGCGTCGAAATGAATATTTGGAATTCCTATAATAATGGACGCTTTTTCTTTTAACAGAACATCTTGCGGTAAGTGTTTTAATCATCTTGTTGTTTGTTGAAATTTGACGCTTGAATTTCTAATGTTCCGAGCCCCAGTTCAAAATCGACATGTCCTTCAATCGGTCCAGGCGGCGATATTTTCTGCCAAAAGAACAATTTTGAATAAAGGGGAAGTATTTTAAAGCTCCCGCTTTTCAGCCTGCCTATAGCAAGTCAGTTATAGCTTCTATTAATTGCTAAAAGTGAGCTCTACACCTTGGAAATTTTCAAGATGGCTGCCCCATGAAGATCCGTTTTGCTCTATTTTCCTTCCGCTGGTTATAAAAAAAAATAATCAATGTAGACAAATACAGTGTAATGAGACAAAGTTGGAATTATAAGAAATGAATTATTATTTTTGTTGATTTTATCGATGTGTAAACTCAGGCGAATCACTCACAAACTTTTTCATAAGGCCCTTCGGGCTTTATTTAGTTTGTGAGTGATTCGCCTGAGTTTACACATCGATAAAATCAACAAAAATAAAATTCATTCCTATAATAAAAGCAATGCGTAAGAATACTCAGTTTTCACCTTAAAACGGCGCGACGTTACGTGATAACGTGACGTTTCTTCTCAAAAACGTTGACGTCATCAAATCTAAACGTCATAAAATCAATGGATGAACGCGTTTTGAAGGCGTCGAAATAAATATTTGGAATTTTAATTAACATGAACACTTTTTCTTTTAACAGAACATCGTACGGTAAGTGTTTTAATCTTCCTGTTAAGTGTTGAAATTTCATGTTTGAATTTCTAATATTCCGAGCTCCAGTTCAAAATCGATATGTCTTTCTATGGGTCCAGCCGGGGGGTCCAGACGGCGATATTTTCTCCCAAAAACAATTTTGAATGAAGGGGAGATGTTTCAAAGCTCCCGCTTTGACAGCCTGCCTAAAGCAAGCCAGTTATAGCTTCTATTTATTGCGAGAAGTGAGTTTTATTCTTTGGAAATTTTCAAGATGGCTGCCTCATGACATGTCATGTAGATCCGTTTTGCTCTCCGTTTTGCTCTATTTTCCTTCCGCTGGCTATAAAATTTAGATCAATGTAGACAAATGCAGTGTAATGGGACAAAGTTGGAATTATAAGGAATGAATTATTATTTTTGTTGATTTTATCGATGTGTAAACTCAGGCGAATCACTCACAAACTTTTTCATAAAGCCCTTCGGGCTTTATTTAGTTTGTGAGTGATTCGCCTGAGTTTACACATCGATAAAATCAACAAAAATAAAATTCATTCCTACAGTAAATTTAAAACACGCTTTTATTATACCCCCCCCCCCGCCAAAACGAAGTTTTAAGGGGGGTATACTGTTTTCACGTTGTCCGTCCGTCCGTGCGTGTGTCCGTCCGTCCGTCCGTACGTAACGTTTTGTTTCTTTAAAATCTTGAAGACCCATTGATAAAATTTCATGAAACTTTGCAGGCATCTGTATAAATATGGGGCAAATATGTACATGCAAAAATTAAGGGCTAGGGGCCAGTCCCTTTTGAGTTACCTCCCTTTATAATTCTTGATGGCTTTTATATACAGTGAAGATAGTGCATTTACGGGCCGATCAACTCCTACAACAGTTTTTGTTGGAACTTTTTGATATTATGCCTAAATGATGTAGGCCCATTGGACATTTGCATGAAGAAATGTTATCGCGAAAAAATAAATTATGACAAAATGACAGCTATGAGAACTTAGGCAATTTCTTACTTTTTTTACAGGTAAGGGCCTTCACAGGCCGATCAGCTACCACAGTTTTTGATGGAACAATTTTATATCATGCCTACATGATGTACACCCATTGGACATTTGCATGAAGAAATGTTATTGCGAAAAAATAATTTTTGACAAAATGACAGCTATGAGAACTTAGGCAATTTTCTTACTTTTTTTACAGGTCAGGGCTTTCACGGGCCGATCAACTCCTACCACAGTTTTTGATGGAACAATTTGATATCATGTCTACATGATGTACACCCACTGGACGTTTGCATGAAGAAATTTTATTGTGAAAAAATAATTTTTGTTAAAACTACAGCAATGAGAACTTAGACAATTTTTCTCAGTTTTTTTTACAGGTAAGGCCTTAGTTTTTTTTACAGGTAAGGCCTATCACAGGCCGATCAACTCCTACCACAGTTTTTGATGGAACAATTTGATATCATGCCTACATGATGTACTTCCATTGGACATTTGCATGAAAAATTGTTATTGTGAAAAAATAATTTTTGATAAAATGACAGCTATGAGAACTTAGACAATTTTTTCGTCTTTTTATACAGTTAAAGGCTTTCTTTGATGGAACAATTTGATATCATGCCTACATGATGTACACCCATTGGACATTTGCATGAAGAAATTGTATTGCCAAAATAATTTTTGTGGTAAACAGTTACCCTGCGGGGGGTATTTAATAAGCATTGCTTATTGTCTCTTTTTTCATTTTAAACCCGGCATGTAAATTTAAAGCATGCCTAAATATATAAATAAAACAAAACTTTATTTATAGCCATATGCTTTTAAATTTCAAATAAGATCAAAAGCACAATACAGGATTATGTTTAAACCGCGTATTACGGCAACTTTTCTCGCAAACGTGAAAATACGAAAATGACATTGGAGCTCATGGCGTTGTGGAAACAAAGCGCGGATCAGCTTTTCAGTAACTGCACAGCTTATCAGCGCCTTTGTTTTCGCTACTCTGATAGTACAATAAATCCAAAATTTCAAGTATGTAGCCTGCTTCTGTGATTGTACATGCCGTGGTCGGAAACCCAAATTGTTGATTTTTTCATGCGAAGGCTCATATAATAAATAGGGATCCACTCGGACCTTACGCTGTAATTAAACCGAAAGGTTAGGTTAAACACATTTATTATCAATATAAATTTGACATGCGAAATATAGATACATACAATAACAAAGTACAAAGTACGAAGAAAGCTTTAAGCTTATAAAATCCCTTTCCCGTGATGCATTAAAATATTTAGTGCACAGAATTGGCAGGTCAAAGCTTACTGCAATTAGTATTCGTTTTATTATTCTTCTTATTTATGCCGATCCAAACAATTTTATCGCTAAGGGTTTGATGCGGAAAAACAGGTAGACGCACACAAAATTTGAGGAATAAATCAGAAAGTGAAAAGTTTAATAATCTTGTGTTTGTTCTACAAACCTATACATGTAGTATATCATCTGAAAGGGAAATGAATAGCCGACCTGAATATTATAATTGTTTTCAACTTTTGTCTCCTCTATCACCATTTCCCTGGGTTTGAAATAGCATATACTCGATAAAAAATGGTGTAGACGCGTAACATAATTTAATTGTGCCTTTGGAAAAATACGTTGGTGCAACGTATTAGCGGCATATTGAGTGCTTGTAATATGCAAATTTCAAACTCGCAACTTTGTGAATCGAGTAAGTGTTGAATATATAGCGCAGTAAACCACCCTTGGTGTATGAGCATACTTTTCCACCGACGGGGTTTGCTGTGGCTCGGCTCGGCTGTTCGTTACAATTGCCTACTTTTCTACTGCAATATTGTTAATGATGACGTCTAAAAATTGTGAAAGATAACCCCAATTTTTAAACCCTTGTAAATTTAAAACACGCTTTTATTTTAAACCCGGCTTGTAAACTTAAAGTATGCCTAATTATATCAATAAAACAAAACTTTTTTTATTGCCATATGCTTTTAAATTTCAAATAAGATCAAACGCATAATACAGGATTATGTTTAAAACGAGTATTACGGGAACTTTTCTCGCAAACATGAAAATATGAAAATGACATTGGAGCTCATGGCGTTGTGGAAACAAAGGCGCAGATCAGCTTTTCAGTAACTGCACAGCTTATCAGCGCCTTTGTTTTCGGCTACTCTGATAGTACAATTCCTCTTCTACTTAAATCCAAAATTTCAAGTCTGTAGGTTGCTTCTGTGACTGTACATGCCGTGGTCGGAAACCCATTGTTGATTTTTTTCATGCGAAGGCTCATATAATAACAAGGGATCCACTCGGATCTTACGCTGTAATTAAAACAAAAGGTAAGGTTAAACATATTTATTATCAATTTAAGTTTGACATGCGAAACATAGATACATACAATAACAAAGTACGGAGAAAGCTTTAAGCTTATAAAGTCCCTTTCCCGTGATACATTAAAATATTTGGTGTACATTAGTATTCGTATTATTATCATCTTCTTTTTGGGCGCTAGGATTTTTATGCCGATCCAAACAATTTTGATGCGGAAAAACACGCAGACTCACGACGCACACAAAAATTTGAGGAATAAATCAGAAAGTGAAAAGTTAACTAATCTTGTGCTTTTTCTACAAACCTATACATGTATATATCATCTGAAAGGGAAATGAATAGCCGACCTGAATATTATAATTGTTTTCAACTTTTGTCTCCTCTATCACCATTGGAGCTCATGGCGTTGTGGAAACAAAGGCGCAGATAAGCTTTTCAGTAACTGCACAGCTTATCAGCGCCTTTGTTTTCGCTACTCTGATAGTACAATTCCTCTTCTACTTAAATCCAAAATTTCAAGTCTGCAGGTTGCTTCTGTGACTGTACATGCCGTGGTCGGAAACCCAAATTGTTGATTTTTTTCCACGCGAAGGCTCATATGATAAATAGGGATTCACTCGGACCTTACGCTGTAATTAAAACGAAAGGTTAGGTTAAACACAATTTATTATCAATATAAAACATGCGAAACATAGATACATACAATAACAAAGTACAAAGTACGAAGAAAGCTCTAAGCTTATAAAGTCCCTTTCCCGTGATACATTAAAATATTTAGTGCACAAAATTGGCAGGTCATAACTTACTGCATATTATCATATTCTTTTTGGGCGCTCGGATTTTTATGCCGATTCAACCAATTTTATCGCTGAGGGTAACATGCAGACGCACACAAAATTTAAGGAATAAATCAGAAAGTGAAAAGTTTAATAGTCTTGTGCTTGTTCTACAAACCTATACATGTATTATATTGTTGTGAATTTACGGTAACGTAACGTTGAAATTAGCGCCATTGTAACGTACGTAACGCCCATAATGCAACGTCATATATTTTGAATGTTTTTATACGTGGAGAGTCGCTCAATAGAACCTGAACTGTTCACAACGCTTTCTTATTTGCTTATCCCAAACAAGTTTCATATACGAATTCGCCGACATTGGTGCCGTGACCAGGATAATGAATCTACAAAAGCTACAAACTCAGAGAGAGGGGCATCGACGTTTCATAGCGAGATATTTGCAGAAAATCGAGGAAGCGAAAGAGAATGATTCCATGGTGGAGTTCGACGCCATTTTCGCTGCTATCGAGGGGAAAGTGGAAATTCTAGAGGCATATGTAACATTTCTTCTCATATATTATCTGGAAGGGAAATGAATAGCCGACCTGCATATTATAATTGTTTTCAACTTTTGTCTCCTCTATCACCATTTAATAGCATATACTCGATAAAAAATGGTGTAGACGCGTAACATAATTTAATTGCTTACTTTTCTACTGCAATATTGTCAATGATGACGTCTTAAAATTGTGAAAGATTACCCCAATTTTTAAACCCTTGTAAATTTAAAACAAGCTTTTATTTCAAACCCGGCTTGTAAACTTAAAGCATGCCTAATTATATCAATAAAACAAAACTTTGTTTATTGCCATATGCATTTAAATTTCAAATAAGATCAAAAGCATAATACAGGATTATGTTTAAAACGAGTACGACGGCAACTTTTCTCGCAAACGTGAAAACATGAAAATGACATTGGAGCTCATGGCGTTGTAGAAACAGGCTAGCTCGCAGCCCTTCATTAATTAAACTTGTGACAAAGATTGGTTTATGTTTCATATTGGAAATACACCCGATATTTTGACTGTAGTGACTCACCGAAGTCGAATCCAGGAAGGAAATTATGTTTAAATACCATATTCCGGGGATTTCAACTTTCATTTCGATAGACTTAAAATTGATTTTCTCTGTCTGCGGTTAGAGACCACACCTAATATGAAAGTAGGATTTCCCGTCGTGATTTCTAGAAAGTATTATGAGTATCATCGAAAGTACAAAATGGTGTGCGTATGAGCTGTATAACAAATAAGACAAACAATACCGAGTATGATCAAATCTGTGTGTTTCAGACTGTTTTCCCCGTTGAAAATGGAATCTGTATCTTTACAAGACAAAAATGAAGCGGGTAGTTTTACTACTGACATAACATACGCGGAGTATATAGCCTCAGAACATACGAATTGTGAAAATGGCTCGACTGTTTGCAAATGTTCAGTTTGGATGAAAATCGTATTGGTGGTGCTAGTGTGTATTTCAGTTTCCTTCAATGTGGCGTTCATAGTTACAATGGCTCAGGGGAGATTTAACGATAATTCAAAATCCAACGTCGATTTAAAAATAAATGAAGTTTGTCTAAGCTGTACATATTTCGACGACATTGCCAGATATTCTGTACAGAAGAATGTATTTGCATATAGAAGAAAGGGCGGGAAGAAAGAAGAGGCGTGTTGTTTTGAGTACAATGACTCCCTTCATGAAATGAGTAAAATAGTAAGTGAACATATAGTAGATTCTAGGTCGGCTTCTAGGTGTATATGTATGTTTTAACAATAACATTTTTCCAGTTGTCACAATCGTATCATCTGGGCGAGTAAATTAAAAACAAAAAAAAATTCATTTGGTTTAATGTTACAAAACTTCAAAGAAAATATGCCAACGGAGAGCCACAGTACCAGGCAAAATGCGCATGCTTATTATTGAACTGATGACTGATTAATTGAGCCGCATCATGAGAAATTCAACAGTGTGGTTTGCGAACAGGTCCGACACAAACCGAGCTGTACAAGCACAGAAGATTGCTAGAGGCTGGACACATCCGTGTAGCGAAAACAAAGGCGCTGATCAGCTTCGCGGTTACTGCGAAGCTGATCTTCGTCTTTGTTTTCGCATATGCAGATTGTTTGTTTACTCATGAGGCGGCTGATTTGTTTACAGTTCCAGCTAGAACGCTTAACGACCTACAGCTTTTCGAAAAATGAAAGTCAGAATAGACCTGCTGCACACCTAACATTGGACCCACACACTCTTTCAGGTAATATAACTAATATACCATTAATGTGTATATAGTTATTTCATGCTTCAGCAGGCAGTAGTGCAAAATACCCCCACCCCCAAAGCGCAGGCGCCGACTGCATACTTATGGCCGCGGCGAAGGCCGAGGACAATAGCATGTCAGGTCAGTACCAGAATCGAGGAAAATATATTGCTCTTTTTCCTGTTTTAAGCTTGGAATATAACTGATTTATTACGTAATTACAGTTCAGTCTTGTGAATTGTCATGTGACCAGGCATTAAATAGCTGGTTTGGGCAATAGAATTTTCTATTAACTGTTTTCAAGAGCTCATAAGCTACTTGCTGTTTTATCAAGCTTGTTACCTAATCACATTGCAATGGCAGAGAGACTGATCACTGGCAGAGAAATGTACTACTATATAATGCTATTAATGTAAAACAAAACGTCGTTTTATACAGTTTTCAATGTAATAGGGTAGGTAATAAATTCAAATTGTAAATCCTTTTTGCAACTTTTGATAATGATGAGAGAACCCATTCGTCAAATATTGGTTAAGTATACTGACTGTAAAGATTACCTCATTTTGGAAAGAGTTTTTCACTAGGTTAATTGGGTACCATAAGTATCATTTACAGTTTCATTTTCACGGCTACCAAACTGTTAAATGCGTAACCGCGGTTAAGAAAAGAAATCCGATTCACGTCCTTCCGGTTTTGCGTGTGAGGTGCAGTAAAAGGTAAACAAACTTTCGTAGCTCGCGTTTCCAAGTAAATTATTTTTACCTGGAGATTGTTATTAAAATTTTCTCAATGCAATTTTGTTAGTTATAAATTGATCTCATGGTATCCCAAAGGATTTCCAGATTTGTTTCCTTATAATCGTGATTTTTATTCCGTCCTCAAAAATGCATGTTGAGATTGCATTGTACATGAAGAAAATATGGGTCAGTCATAGGGATATTTTTAGATTGCGTCATTATAAACGGACGGCAAGACAGCGAACAGATGATTTTTACATTGTATAAGTTCTGTGAACCCTTTCCTTGCCATTGACCACTGCTTTCAATGTTTATGTGGCTAAAAGCTGTGTCAAAATTTCCTTAAAATGCATTGAACGATTTTATTGTTTCATCCTAGTGTGCCCTGTTGTAAACTCATAAAAAAACAAGCAAATATAATGGTTCAGCGGTGCCAGAAATGCTATAGGGTGACTTATTTTAATGACGTCATGTATAAAGTCAGCATAAGATCGGTAACGGTAATTTTTGACACATTACTTTTCTAAATATGCTATAATTTATCACTGTAAAGTTGGAGAAAATTTGATCGGTAGTTATGAAGATATGATGCATGAAACGCACACCATAATATTCACAAATTCTAGAAAACGTGCCATTGGTTTTACCCCAGGTGTCTTTCAATGCGTCTCTTTCGAGGTATTTATTTCTTTCGGGCATTATTTTGGCATCATTATATAGATGAAATGTAGCTATTTCAATCAAGGTATAATACAGCAATCTATCATGTATATTAACAAAGTTATAACACCTATGACAGAACTTTCTGACCCACCCTCGTATATCATGCTATTAACAATAATATAACAAAAAGTCGTTTTATACAGTTTTCAATGTAATAGGGTAGGTAATAAATTCAAATTGTAAATCCTTTTTGCAACTTTTGATAATGATGAGAGAACCCATTCGTCAAATATTGGTTAAGTATACTGACTGTAAAGATTACCTCATTTTGGAAAGAGTTTTTCACTAGGTTAATTGGGTACCATAAGTATCATTTACAGTTTCATTTTCACGGCTACCAAACTGTTAAATGCGTAACCGCGGTTAAGAAAAGAAATCCGATTCACGTCCTTCCGGTTTTGCGTGTGAGGTGCAGTAAAAGGTAAACAAACTTTCGTAGCTCGCGTTTCCAAGTAAATTATTTTTACCTGGAGATTGTTATTAAAATTTTCTCAATGCAATTTTGTTAGTTATAAATTGATCTCATGGTATCCCAAAGGATTTCCAGATTTGTTTCCTTATAATCGTGATTTTTATTCCCTCCTCCAAAATGCATGTTGAGATTGCATTGTACATGAAGAAAATGTGGGTCAGTCATAGGGATATTTTTAGATTGCGTCATTATAAACGGACGGCAAGACAGCGAACAGATGATTTTTACATTGTATAAGTTCTGTGAACCCTTTCCTTGCCATTGACCACTGCTTTCAATGTTTATGTGGCTAAAAGCTGTGTCAAAATTTCGGTCACGCATTTAATCATTAGAATGATAGCAAAATAATCGACATTAAAACCACCTGTATTTTAGTTTCTCTCTCGAGTTCTATGTTTAACAATTTAATTATCACAGTGTCTCGTCATCACTGTATGGTTTTTAACCCTTTCAAATAAAATTTATTGAAGGGTTTTTGACTGACAGTGGTGTGCAAGAAAAAACAAACGAAAATCTGCATGTACAAAAGCCTTCAAATATACATTGGTCTTCCTTTTGCTCATTATTTTAATGAGTGATAATGTTAAAAGTAATTAACTTAGTTAATACATATAGACACCCCTTCTCCGGGAAAATGAAAAAAAAATCCAAAATTGGTTTATTTGTGATGTTTGCAGTGAGAATGCTTGGTATATATCAAAATACAAACATTTTTGGCAACAAACATGCAATACAATAATTCACATGTATGGTATTCTTGTTTATGATAAAACTTAGACTTTACAGCATTGAGCATACTGTAATTTGCTTTTTGTTTGCTTTCATCTAAAACGCTGTTCAGAGAATTATAAATCATAAAACAGGCAAAACTTGAGATAAATCCTTCTTATTTTAATAATTAAATGCTTAACCAATTTTCCTTCCCTTCGAAACAGAAATGTTGGACACTGAGAAAAGTGTATACTGTGGCAGACATCAGTTGTGGTTTATTTAATAAATATCCGCAAAATTTGTCGTGGAATAATCACAAAAACTTGATATTAAACCGCAAATTGCCATATTTTTAGTTGTATTTTGCCGTCTTTGACCGTGTTGAAACGCCTGTTTCGAAGGAGGGAACAAATAACCCCAAAAACATTGAGTAATGTTGCAAACTGTTTTGGTGCTGTCTAACAATGATAAAAAAGTGGCAAAATAGCATTCTTAGATTTTTGATACCTTTCTGTACTAAAAAATAATTATCGATCGATCTGAGTAGTGTATGTTTTGTTTACCTTTTGTTGCACCTCACACGCAAAACCGGAAGGACGTGAATCGGATTTCTATTCTTAACCGGTGGTTACGCATTTAACTGTTTGGTAGCCGTGATTTATTTACCAGTTGATTTTTAAAAAGGAACTACATTGATTAATATAATTCTTTTGTCTGTACATGCATCCATGCTGCATTTCAGAAATTGACTCTAGACTTCGCTGGAACACCGATGAAAATCAGACGACTACTGTGTTTATGAGGCACGTGCAGTACGCAGACGACAAAATCGTGATACAAGAGGAAGGCGTTTATTATGTGTATTCCTTTATCACATTTCGATCAGAGCATATCAAGAATGAAACGTTTCTTAATCATTATGTGTACAGAAACACGAATCAACAAGGACATTCATTACACAATGCAGAGATGATATTTATGGATAAGCAAATGAGACAGAGAGGTAACCTTGAGTACCAGACGAGTTTATTGGCGGGAATTGTGAAGCTCGAGTCACGCGACCGGATATATACCGAGGTTTCGGACATTAAAGCTGTCTATCGGTCAACAGTGTCCAATTACGTCGGACTATTCAAACTGTGAGGCCTAACCGGACCCTGAATATATATGAGCTGCCTCGTGGAAAAACCAACAATGTGGTTTTTGAACAGGTCCGACACAAACCGAGCTGTACAGTCACAGAAGACAGCTAGAAGCATGAAATTTCGTCTTTAGGAAGTAGAGGGATTGTACTATCCGTGTAGCGAAAACAAAGGCGCTGATCAGCTTCGCGGTTACCGCGAAGCTGATCTGCGTCTTTGTTTTCGCCTATGCAGATTGTTGGTTTTCCCATGAGGCGGCTCATATAAACAATTTCAGACCTTGTCATATGAATGTGCGGTATGACCCAAGGTATATTTTTCACTAAA
This sequence comes from Rugalucina vietnamica, assembly GCA_964017185.1. NCBI lineage: Eukaryota > Metazoa > Mollusca > Bivalvia > Lucinida > Lucinidae > Rugalucina > Rugalucina vietnamica. The sequence goes on along the minus strand of OZ024876.1, from coordinate 11,001,791 downwards.
TTAATATATTTATTTCCTGAAACGTTTCAGTTTATCAGCACTCAAGTTGTTTAAGAGTTTTACATGTCGTGTAAAAATAAACACTCTAATAATAATACGCCACACCCTGTTTATTGCCATGCAGACAGTAATAAAATTGACATGTTAACTGGCCATCAGTTACAAATAAAATAAGATCTGCTTGCTGACGAAAGGCGTTTTTAAATAGCGCAGCACAAGTGTCTAAGTTTCGTTGCTAGTTTATGGTTGCTAGTTTAGTTGCTAGGATCACCACGATGAGGGTTCATTTACCGGAATTGCACACTATGGCCCATCATCTCACTTAAAATGTAACCATTTAAGCGCCCCAGTAATTTTATATTACTGATCGAACAGGCAATACATCTGTTGTGGTTCTAATTGTTTTATGTTTTGGAGTCATATATACGTTTTCATATTTTAGAGAGGTTATGTTCGGGTAACTGAGCGGCCGCCTATTGGGAAATAGCTGCTCACTCGGCTTGCGATATCGGATATGTTTTCTCAGTACAAGTACCTTATTGTCAATTTAGTTTTTCCCATCTCGGTTTTTGGGGTGGGCATTTCTTTCTGATTGCACCATTTACTGATCATTGCCTTCACACATACTGCACTTGTAAACATTTTGCTTTAGTCCGCATTTGTATCGCATCTCCCTAAAAGTGCTCCCACACTCAAAGATTTTTACACATATTAATCACCAATCCTTTTCTTTAATTTACTTGAGATTTAAAAATATTAACAAATTTATTCAAAATTTTTGAGCCGCGTCATGAGAAAACCAAAATTTTGCATATGCGGAAATAGTAACTGCGAAGCTGAACAACGCCTTTGTTTTTGCTACACGGTTAGTACAATTCCTCTACTTTTTAAATCCAAAATTACCAGCCTCGAATCATCTTCCATGCTTGTACAGCTCTGTTTGTGTCGGGCCTGTTCGGAAACCACATTGTTGGTTTTCTCATGACGCAGCTCAAATGTATTTCAAATGTATTCAACAACAACATTATCTCTTTAACAATTGAGCCGCCACGTGGGAAAACCAACAATCTGTGCACATAGGCGAAAACAAAGGCGCAGATCAGCTTCGCGGTAACCGCGAAGCTGATCAGCGCCTTTGTTTTCGCTACTCGGATAGTTCAATTCCTCCTCTACTTAACTCCAAAATTTCAAGCTTCTAGCCTGCTTCTGTAGCTGTACAGGCCGGTTTGTGTCAGACCTGTTCGGAAACCACAGTGTTGGTTTTCCCACGAGACGGCTCAATTATAGCATGCCATGCGATCTTTGGCAACGAAACTTTGCTCTTCTGAACCTAGCTTCAATTTTCCATGCATCTACCATGTCATTACGAAAACACCCCCATGCAATATACAGGGGTTTTAAAGTTGTAAAAAAAAAAAATTCAGTAGAATTATTTTGATATTTTTCTTATTTTTACTCAAAACATAGATTGTGGGTACACGTTAGAACCGCCTTGCCAAGGCGGTTCTAACGAGTACCCACAATCTATGTTTTGGAGCAAAATTAAGAAAAATAGGTAAACCCCTGCATACCCCAGTTTTTCTATATAAAAGTGGGGTTTGAGGGGGTATACATTTCACGGACATCTTTTCCTGATGTTACAGGTGGCATGATTTACGCTGTACAATAGGCACAATATTGTCTCCGTACATATACACACTTGTACACCGTTTCTCGTTCTTTTTGACGCTGGAGTACCCATCATAACTGGCGTTGTCATGCCGCCTTAGGTCATTTTTTAACATAGACTGAGCTAATCCTCTTATTTGTCTTGTTATTTAACAACATAATTATACTCATCAAAAGAAGTTTTGCACCAGTTAATATTTTTCTCATTTTAAGATAATGTCTAGTATATATATTTTTCAAATAGTAAACTTTTAAAACTTAATACCATCTTAAAGGGCTGGACTTCCTGAATGACAAATCAATATTTTTTCTTAAAAAGATTATAAATAAAAATTTGCATAAATGCATGTGTTTGAAAACACCAAAATTTTTGATGCAGCAAAAAGCCCACATCTTTATTTCCGGGCTTCCGAACCCGAATTCGTTTCACATCCTCATTCGAGATACTGAAAGCAATCATTTAAAGCAAAAGACTAAAAATTGATTATTTTTTTTGACAAAAACACTATTTTTGACCAAAAATAACGATTTTTGAGATTTTGTTTAAATTCTAAGATAAAGCTTAGTATTTCATCTCTCCAATAAAATGGGTTGTTTTTCTTTCAAACACAGCATGCAGCACCCATAAATGTTTAACTGGAGGTACTGGTTTTCAACCCATCCAAATTCAGAATTATTAAAAAGCTGCATATCAAAAAAGTACTCATGCAACATCTTCGACATGCGATTGCCTTTAACAGAAAGAAAACAGGCGGCAGATTTTGATGTCAAAACATCTCATAGTGATCCAAAATTGAAATGAATTTCGATTTTACTCATTTTTTCCAATATTTATCATTTTTTTTCTCAATAATTGCAATTTTTTCAAAAAATGAGTTTTTACTAAAATTTTGAGATTTTTTAAATTGGTTTTAGGCTTAATCATTAGCTTTGGAGCTCTTGTGTGTAAATTTGGTCCGGAAACAAAAATGTATTCTTAATGCTGTGACATTTTTTGTGGATTTTTTTTTTCGATTTTCCAAATTTCAGCATTTACAGAAAATGGGAATTTTTATTTTTCCTAAAATCGTTTCCGCAACGATTTTTGGTCTTATCATACACATTATAAAACTTTTTCAGACTGTGCAAATTAAAAAAGCTAGGTTTAAAATTTATATGGTAAAATCTCACTTAAAAATATGAAAAAAATCTAAATGGTGCAAAACTTCTTTTGATGAGTATGTTATGTGACATTGTAGTATTGCATTCCGAACATGATATTTTCTTGATTGCTAATTTATACATACACGCTATCATTAAAACATTATTCATAAATTCGAATGATAAATTCGATACCATTAAAAATGTTATGACTAAACATGACCAACAAAATGAACAGCAACGTCGTCTATGCCTAGATATCCTGTTTCAATCGTTTTAGTCGAAGAAAAGACAACCTGAAATGAACAACAAATACCAGTATATCAAATCAGAGTGTTATGGTATAGTCAAACATAAACAGTTGATGCTGCCTTTGATTTTTCATTTATTACTGTTACGTTCAAGTAAAAGGTTCTTCATGTGATAATAAAAAAGGCATTGATCTTCGATACACCTTAATCATTTCAACAATTTTTACTATCAGTTTATACGTACATTTAATCACCAACCCTGAAATAAGTTCTGCACCTTCAGATAGACAGAATGCCCATTGGTTATGGCCACTAGTTTAAATGAAAGGAAGGATGCTGATAATCTCCATTCCCAAACAGATAGAAATTTTCAGTGCCCAATATGTTATTGTACACTGAGTTCCACAGCCAACGCAACGTCAGTTAAACTAAAATTACTGTTTGTGGTTTCAGTTGAATATCTGAAGTTCGGCATACATGTTGCCAAGCAAATTTCAAAACATCACGAGCCCGGGCGCGCGAGGCATGGCTTCGATAACACAGAAGCATTTTCGGGTCATCATAAGCTGATTGGACACAAACTTTTTCATCTAATTGACCGATTTAAAAGATGACAAATAACAATAAAGTTGTGTTGGCTGCGGAAATCAGACTATATGCATTGCTGCCATTTTATGGGTTATTTTACAAGGAAAAGTTACCTGGAATGTTTGATTGGCTGTAAGTATAATAGAAGCTTCCTCCCAACCGTGTGTGGTCTTGTTACTTTGTTGCCACAACAGTTCATCAGGCGTTCCTGGGCTCGAGAAATGTTTAAATATGGAGAGGTTGGCGTCACTTGTTGGCATGTTGAACCAGAACGATAGGCAGAGAACGTAGTTTCGCGGAACCGCCTGTGTTATAGTCAGACTAGCTACGCTGCTGTTAGCGGTTTGCTTGTCTCCAGTGTCAAACAATACATATCTGCCAACTGAACTGTCTGAAAATTAGACACGTCTTTATCTATCGTGTATTTTCATGTCAATTCCATGTCAAGTTCGTGTCAGTTTCCTTCAAATGACAAAACCAAATTGCCAGTTGCGGACAGTGAAATAAGTATTTATGTATACTACGTGGCTTTTAAAAGTACAACACCAGTCTTACTATTTAACAATATTAACAATCATAAGCTGATGTGGTCAGATGGAATTGATAAAAGAAAGTTCCAGGAACTGTATATCTGAAATACTAATGTCGTTCCCAATCACTGACAAGCGAAATGCAACGCGGGAAGAAAGTTTTAACTTGGCTTGATAGTTTATTCTTAGCTTTTCTAAGCCGAAAGTTACAAACTAATAGACAAAAACAACTCACTGGTTGTATGGTCACTTTGGATACCGGCTTGTGGTCCGTTGCTGATAACCCAAAGTTTTGGGTTGGAAGCCACGTTGAACCCACAAAGCCCTGACTCAAAGTCACAACTGTAGGCACTAAGGAGTGAGCTGTTCTTGTCACACACGACCTTGTAGGAAGCTGAAATTATAGTTAAGGCATTGGTTTGCATCACGAAAACATGTCCATACATATATTTCTTAAACTGTAAAAATTGAAAATTTTGGGATGAACATTTTCCATATTTTTCCTTAAAACATTGATTATGGGTACACGTTAGAACCGCCTTGTCGAGTCGGTTCTAACGAGTACCCACAATCTATGTTTTGGATCAAAAATAAGAAAATCGTATACCCTTATAAAACCCCAGTTTTACCATACAAAAATGTGGTATAAGGGGGTATTGTATATTGATATTGTGTCTACCTCTCTACTGTACTCACCATCTTTGGTTTTGGTTGAATCTAGCAGCATGGCTAGCTGGTAAAGAGCTAGCAGTCCTGCTTTTTGTGTGTGTTGCTTTTAAATGCTATGTGATGTCTTGTGCTGTGCTAGTCTCTCACAAGGTTTCTGGGTTTGTATTTTTAATTTTATTGCATCATTTGCTTGAATTTCTATTCGTAAAAAGAGCACAAACAAATAGCTAGCTATTATTATCATTTAAGCCGCCGCATGAGAAAACAACAACATGCATAAGCGAAAACAAAGGCGCTGATTAGCTGTGCAGTAACTGCACAGCTGATCGGCGCCTTTGTTTTCGCTACATGGATAGTACAATCTCTCTTCTTCTTAAATCCGAAATTTCAAGCTGATAGCCTGCTTCTGTGACTGTACAGGCCAGTGGTCGGAACCCAAACTGTTGGTTTTCTGATGCACAGGCTCATTTTTCTTTGATTTTTCATCCTCGAGATATCATTTCTAACTGATACAGCTCAATGGTTAGAGCGCAGTAGATTCCGGCTACCATACGAAAGATGCTAACATGGTACCAGTTGCTACCTTGCTTGGCATTTTAATCAGGTACTGGCGTATGTCTTTTGCGTTATTGACTACTTTTAATATGAGCCCCGCCCATTAGGGCCTAAAGAAATAGATGGGCTTCCCCAGGCAAGCCTTATCACTACGGACTGACCATCTGATTACTGGTTAACCGCTCTGGTCTGAGCCTGCCCAGGAATCGTGGTTCATGTAAAACCATCCATACGTTTAAGGCTTTTGTGGCTTTGTTGGATGGTTAATTTCAAGTCATGACATCCTCAAGTCCTATAAAAAGGAGGCAACAACCCGACATGACCTTAGCTGCTGACTGGGACGTTAAGCATCAATTCAAACAAATCATCCTGACTTAAGGCATATATGCTTAGTTTTACAGAGTAAATTTTCGTACACAAACGTTTTTGTATGTAATCGACTAGGGTACCTGTTGTTGTCAAGGACATATTTTCAGTTGACGTAGGATACGCTGAAACCGTTGATTCCTCCAGTGATGTTGTGGCGGATCCTGTCAATGTCACAGTGGATTGTGGTGATGACTCTACAACAGTGGAATCATATTTATCAGACGTGTGAGATGTCCACACATCAGAGTCTGTTGACATTTCTGTCGACCATGGTGATTCAAAAGGGGCAGTAGGCGATGTAGTAGCTGAATCGTTCTTGGCAGGAGAAGATATCATAGTTTGGCTCGCGCTTGGTGAAGTTACTGTACTATGAGATGATATGTTCGTCCGACACAATCCACAAAACCTTGGACAAGTATTGGTGGCCGAAACTCTGTCTTTACAGATGAAAAAATATTTATCCATGGAAGCGCAGTCTATTCCTTTTTTGTCTCTGCAAGTTGTCTGTGTGGAGCTGGAAACTGAATTATCAATACGAAAATATACACTAACATTCTCAGAACTTTCAAGAATTGAAATTATCAACGTAAATATGTGAACACCGGGGTTAATGCCGTAGAACCAAGGTATACAGAATATATGAGCCGCGTCATGAGTAAACCAACAATTTGGTTTCCGAATAGGTACAGCACAAACCGCGCTGTACAAGCACAGAAGATGGCTAGAGGCTGGAAATTTCGGATTTAGAAAGTAAAGGAACTGTCGTAAAGAAAAGCGCTGATCAGCTTCGCAGTTACTGCACACGCCAAAGTCTTAGATAAAGTACGGATGTAGAAAGGCGTACGGCATTTGAATAAAACTTCTTATTTGTTTTGTTCTTTTTTTCTTTGATTCAGTTTAACGTCCCTTTCAAGATTATTCAATCAGTAGGTACGGCAAAATAGGGAGAACCCCAAGAAAAACCATCTGGCACACCCGCAAGCAGAACTTGGCTTGTCTCACATGTGCCCTGTGTGGGGCTCGAACCCACACCAGACACAGTTGTGAGATGATCAAATGATTAAGTATGGAGACGAAGTAACAGTGCTTTTAACCACACGGTCACGGGGACCGCTTTTGTTACGTTACAAGTGTAACTTTACGTCAACGTTAAACAAATGGGCATATCGGTTACTTACGTTTACCTTCTGTCACTGTCAGATATTGTGAATATTAATCAGTGTATTTTATCTCGTCTTTCAGTAAACGAGGGTGGCGTATGAGAGAAGGAATGTTACGAACTCAAGGGCGGATCTCACTGACCGTCTGCTTACATGCAGAGTAGCCACACTATTCATCGAGCTAACCGTCTAGTGCTTGGGTAAATGGTTAAATAAATAGACGACATTAATTTTGTTGGCTTTACATATATTATGGATATATTACCTATAGTCGATGTACTTGTAGGCTGCGTTGTAGTTGAGTTTGTTGTAGTCGAAGTGTTCTCTGGCGAAGTGATCCAAAAGGATGTATGTTCAGGAGTACCAGACATTATAGTTGTCAATAAAGTTGATCGTTGCATCAGCAAAGAAGTGGCAGTACTTGATATTGAATTTGAAAAAGCTTCAGCTGAGACGGTTGGTAGAATTGACGACGACGACGACGACGACGTTGATGATGATGGTGATGACGATGATGATGATACAATATGTGTTGTAGATGCCAAATCAGTTGGATATGACTCTTTTGATATGTTCAGAAATGATGAAGTATCAGTTTGGGTTGAAGTTGGCGATGTCACTAGGTTTGATATGAACACTGAATTATTAAATAAAGATGGTGTGGTCAGCTGGGACGCTGGCTTAATTGGACATCCAAGTAGTTCAAAACGCATCGCTATATGGTTGTGCCATGTCTCGGGAACGATTCGTACACACTTAGCTTTCACTGTACACATAAATTTGTTTGTAACTAGAGAGTTTTCATCATTATTAGCCTCCCATATCTGGAAAGAAACGGTACAGATGCTTAACTATCTGTTATCGTTTGCAGTGAAAATTATTTTTACGGGCTTTTGTCTTTTCTAGACCCAGGCTGTGTAGGTATATATGGTTCTTTTTTTTATAACAGGTTGCTTAAAAAGACAAAATCATACGTACATTGCAAACAAATTCAAACCAGCAAAATGCTCCCTTCACCGCAATGCGCCCATTGTAAGCCATAATCAAGTAGGGTTTTGCAGCCAGTATCCAAATTCCCGAATAATTCAATGTTATCTGTTCACGCTTGAAGATAGGTGTTGATCTATTTAATTCTATTAGTCACGAGTATTATAATTATGGACATTTCAAATCCAATTTTATATAAGATTGAGCCTTCGCACGAGAAAAACCAACAATTTGCATATGCGAAAACATAGGCGCAGACCAGCCTCGCGGTAACCGCGAAGCTGATCAGTGCCTTTGTTTTCGCTACCAGGATAGTACAATTTCTCTTCTTAAATCCGAAATTTCAAGCTTCTAGCCTGCTTCTGTGACTGTACAGGTTGGTTTGTGTAAGACCTGATCTGAAACCCCGAAGACCGGTTTTCTCGCGTCGCGGCTCAATTATTGGCATTTTAAAATGAAAGGTAGTAAAGGGCCAACCTCTCCCTCTCTGTGTCTGACGGGAAGAAAGGTCCGACAATCTGTGCTTCTGAAGATTTTATACGCTGTAACCCACTGCTTACAGCAACCGTTCCTTCCCTGTGTTACAACAGCACGTACAATACTCGGGGATTCTAGGTCCACCTGAAAGTCATTAAGAAAACACGCACTGTAATACACTGAAGAGCTTTAAAAATGCAAAAACGTAAAAAAAAAAAAAAAAAAAAAAAAAAAAAATGCACCAATAGCATGTTTGTCTTCCTTTACAGGTGTAACTCTACTCTGCTTCTATTGTCTGATTGCTACATGATACCGACAGTTTTAAAGGCACTGATCACTCCCAGCAATAAACAGCCATTTTACACTTTTTGCCTTGTCTCTTTGAATTAACAAAGAAAAATACCTTATAGTGATACATATGTAGAAACACTTAAGTTTAAGTTTGGTCTCTGTTTTGAACATCATCTATGGGTCTTCGAAAATGAATAATCCGGCACAATTGGAGTTTTACAAACTCGAAGACATATATGTGACGTCACGTGGCGTCATATTTTCCATCAATTTACTAAACGGTACCTCAGCGGTCCCTCCCAGGCTATTGGGACAGTAAAAGGTTGACGCCGGTCTGATCAACCGAACGTTTCACGTCAATGCGCTACTGTTTCTAGACAATCGACGTCAAGGCGCTAAATTACGTCGATTACATAGACCACGACCATTCAGACAAGGGAGTACATGTATCAGTGCGAGACAATCAGAGCAATATTATTTGCAGTATGGTCAAAACATAGATAATAAGGACATTCCATTTCTTGGATTATTGCCTTCTTTTACCATTTCTTTTCTTGGAAATTGTTACACCGACCTGCCAGTATTGTTGTTTATTGTTTATTCCTGCAGTCCATGCTGCAATCCTCACACGACCCGCACTATCTGTTTGTTCTTGCGAGTACAGCAAGGCTTGGTTAGGGTCATATAAATGGTTTGGACTGCCGAACCCATAGCTCGTTGATACGTGGGTTGTTATATTTCTGCCATGTAGAAGAAAGTTATTGCATAGGCCTGAAATACATTACGATAACTTGCCCATGAAATATACAGGGATTTTTTTTTTTTTTTTTTTCAGCTGTAAAAATTGAAAAATTTCATTAGAAAAAAAAAAGATATTTTCAACATTTTTGCTCACAACATTGATTATGCGTACCCAGTAAACCTCAGTTTTACTATATAAAAGTGGGGTTCAAGGGGGTAGTATACTTTTTATTGACATTTTTTTTCCTGATGAGTAATCCATTATGTCTCATTATGAGGAAACCTGGTGGTCTGACAATGACAATGCGCCCAAAAAAGCAAAAGCAGAAAAAAGAATGTTGATTCCAGATGGGTGCAGGTTTACTGCACAGGTTATCAGGGACCAAAAAAAAAAAAAACCCAATAAACAGTGGTACCACACTTATTTTCATCGAGGGACCTCTTTATCCCCTAACTAAATCAGATATGAGCTAATCGCCTCATTTTGACTGCCCTTTGAACTCTGGACTATATTGCACCAGCAGGGGCCATTAATCGAATAAACAGTGGTACCACTTTAGCTCCTTCATAAGCGTTCCCCAATAGTTCGAACATTAAGTACATTATTGTTCATATCAATATAGTCCGTAAAGATTTAGCGGAATTTGGACAACACTAGCGTGTTAGATTTAAAGTGTTTTGGCACGCTTATCTAATATGTACTTCAAATTGAAGAACATTCAAAACCATGAATTTTGATATAAAGTTGATGAAAATCGGCTGGGAGATAAGAAAGTTATGGGCAATTTAACATGCAAAAAATGATTTTATGGGCGCCGCCATTTTGTTTATTCAGTTAGTTTTCATATTTTTATTAAAATCAAAATGACCACTGAACCAAATTATAATAGATACTTCTTCAAGCATTGGGGTCAGCTAGTTATACATTCTGGAGAAAAAAAATTCAAAATCGCCTGAGAAATAGAGCAATAAGAGCAATTTGAAAATATTCAAAATGGCCGCCAGGAGTCTACTTTTGGTAATGCATGGAGTCTAAATTAAAACTGAAAAAATCAAATTAAATGATTTTTTCCCGAATATTTTCGTATCAAACTTTGATAGCTGTTTATTTCTAGCAACAGGCAATATAATCAATTTCTTTTATCCACGACGTTTCCTGTTGCGTCAATCCAAAATATTTTGAAACAAAAACCAAGGTCAGTGAGCGTGTTTTCCGAAAATGGAAAGGTCACTATTACAGAGCTGCGTCACACGAAAAGATGTTGGTTTGCCAATAACCGTTTTTGACTAGGCAGTTTATCTCATTCAGTCGCAATTTTCTATAATAAATTCCACCCTATAATTGATCGTCATCGAATTGATTGTTTCTAAGTTTATGATAATGATGTAAATCAAGATAAAACATTGATAAATCTAATTGATATATTTTCCTTTTCTCTGGGCATGGCCATTTACTGCATCAGTGTGCGGAAGTTAAGAACGGTCGAAGACTTTGTTTGATGTATATTTTTGACCTCCGCATTTGTACAATTTGATCTCGTGACCTAAAAATATTTTATTGACAGGCCGTGTTTTCTCACGTTTGCATAGCCGCTTTCGTCGCGCCTGTCTGAAATTGATTGTATTGTTAATCGAATTGGCACACATTCTATGTTAAAAGAAGCCTTTAACTTTGATTTTATCCTAATTTTTTAACCTCAACTAGAAAACAAAATGGCGGCCATCCATATTTCATATTTAATTACCCATAACTTTCTTATTAGACTACCGAATTTCATCAAATTTATATCAAAATGCTTGGTTTTGAAAGCTCTTGAATTTGAAATACATATCAATTTAGGGTACCAAAACACTTTAAATTCTTGGACCATGTGAAAATTGCTTGCAAGACAAAGTGGTTATATGTGAAATCTACTCAGGTACTTACCATTGAAACAGAATGCGCTCTTTATTGCTGAAAAACACGTAAAAAGTATAAAGAATATTTTCGGATGAAGTTTCTGATTTTTGAAGTTTTGGATGAAGTTTCTGATTTTTTTTTTTTTTTTTGGGGGGGGGGGATGGGGCTACAACAATTTGACACATTTATGCATCCTAATTACCTAAGAATACGAGTGCTTAAGTATGGATATGGACACCTTTTGATAGATAATTGTATTTGTATTTGCATGATGTGTTTTCTGTGGATTGTATGTTGGAAAATCAAATGACAAAAATCAATTTTTGTGTACTAGCATTTGGACAGAACCAGTAAGCAAATCGACCATAAAATTCTTAAAACTGAATAAAATTTCACGGGGTAAAGTGCACATACCCCGGAATGGTACGCTCTAAACTGCTATACATCAGTCAGTTTAACATGTTCTATAATTTAATAAAATCCCCCGAGCAAATGGATTTATATTTTAACACCGAGGTTGCTCGGGGTTATCTAGTGAACAAAAGCACGCATAATACTGACTTTTGTACAACAGTTTAGAGTGTACCATTCTGGGGTATATGCACTCTACCCCGTGAATATTCATTTAGTATTAAGAAAAATACGGCCGATTTGCTAAATGGTTATGTCCGAATACTAGCACACAAAAATCAAAGTTTAGTCCCGTGATTGTCCACCCTGTTTATATATATTCATTTATACTCACCGATTAGAAGTATTACTCTTGAGAAGTTACAAAACAGTTCCATTTTGCCAGAGGTTCTAATATTAAAAATTTAAATATTAAAGTTAAATTGTATCGTTTTTGTTCTATATTAAGATGTGCCAACAGTGTATTTTAAATGCATTTGTTTTATAGCAACCTGACAACGTAATTATTAGGAATCAAAATAAGATAACAAAATGTTTGTTTAAGTAAGAGTTAAAGTACCTATTAGAAAAAAAAGCAAAACAAGCTCTTTCACTAACTTGTAGTATGACAGAACACCAGTTGACAGATTCGGACTGTAACTTTAAGAAGTACGGCCAGTTTTCTATCATCTTCCTTCCTGTGTATGATTATGTAGGCTCGCCTTTGATATGCACTTAAATATAAGTCTTCATTCAATTTCATTAACCGTTAATGTTTTTGACAATATTGTGGAAACCCACTGCTTGGGCTTTGACTTTCCACAATTATTTGTGATGTGGCGAAGACATATTCAAATGAACCTGTCTTTATGGCGGTTTCTGGCGATCCCCACATCATAAAAAGTGTCAAATATTGATTTTGGGAATGTTTTAACACATGTTTGTTATTATAAATGTTGTGTGTTTTGAATGCTTGTGTTGTGATGTGGTCTTTTGTCTTTTTGTAATTTTAGAATACATGGTCACTGTTGTGACCCATCGTCATCAGTATTGTATTTATATGTTTTTTCCATTAATTGATAAAGTACAAACCATTGGTTGTGCTTCGAATGACAAAACATCATAAATATCATTGTATTATTAAGGAATTAGCAAATAAATCTGGTATTTTCTTTTAACGCTCAAAAAGATCTATCGCATCTAATCTCCCTAGTGAAGATAAATCCCTTTAGCTCACGGGACCACTATAGATTTTAGAATGCTCAAATTGCACAAGCGTCGATAATCTGGTGTCGTCCAGGTATAAGCAGGTTCCGGTTCGGTTGTGAAAAATTGAATAGAGTAGACAGGTGAACAGGTATAGTGCGATTTTGACAACAAAGCCATGACCTCCAGGACGAGTCAACTGTAATCAGTAAAGCGTGTTAAAAGTTCAGTCTTTACGAAAGTCGTTACCTACCTTTGTAACAGAGTATCGCTAAAACATTTTTTTAATCTGTCTTCAAATATATGCAGCCATCACGAAAACATGTCCGTGTAATGTTTACACCCTTATACCCCACTTTTATAGAGCAAATCTGGGGTAAGGAAGGGCATACTTATTGTTCTTATTTTTGCTCCAAAACGTAGATTGTGGGTACTCGTTAGAACCGCCTCGATACTGGATTGCAAAGACGAAGGTCCCGCGTTTGAATCCCATTTATCTAATTTTCTTTTTTTGGTCGAAGAAATCTATTCTTTGAAACACTTTTCTACGGTATTATTTTATTTTGGATTATATTGTTTTATTTATTTTATTTTTATATTTTGTTCATTTTGCAATATTTGACCCATTTCACCTCGGCAGATACAAATCAGCGAAACTTAGTCGCCCTTTCCAGTGTCTGAATCGCTGGATTCGGCCTCGGATGGCAAAGAACAAATTGCTCCTGTTCTTCGTCGACGGCAATGTCTATTTGCCAGAGTTGCCGTTCAATACCAAGGACTTGACGCACGCAGTTTTTCCCACTCAGGCGGCTGCCGTTATAGACTGCATGCCTTCGCTGGCCAGTTTCTGATGTATCCAATTTTAAACAATTGTACTTTCCATTTTTCCCAGGTAAAAAGGTACAAGTAGGCAAAGATCAGGAAAAGGCGCAATCAGAAAGAGATTCCCACTCCAAAAACCGAGGTGGGAAAAAACCAAACTAACAATCAGGCACTTATACCATGAAACATATCGGAAGCCGAATGAGCAGCTATTTTCCCAATAGGTGGCCACTCAGTTACCTTAACTTAACTAAAATATGGAAACATACATAAGGCGCCAACAGCACAAAAAAAAATTAAACACCAAGACATAAAACAAAAAGAACCACCACAGAAGTATCGCCTTGGAACGATCAGTAACACAAAGTTACTGGCGGGCTTAAACCGGTTTTACAGGATCCTAACCTCACCCTCAGCTTCTGCAGTGGTTACATTTTGCGCGCACTAGATTTTCGCGAGTAAATGGTAAGTTTGTGCTCACAAGACCTTATTTAAAAAAAAAAAAAAGTAAAAGTGGGCAACGATCATGAATGGCACAATCAGAAAGAAATTCCCACTCCAAAAAACCGAGGTGAGAAAAAATTAATTGCCAATAAGGTACTTGTACTTTAAGGGAACATATTGTAAGCCGAGTGAGCAATTATTTGCCAGTGGGCGATCACTCAGTTACTTGAACGGAACTGAAATATGAAAACGTGTATGTGCAAAGAGCTTAAAAATTAAGAACACCAAAACATTAAACAGAACAACAACAGAAGTATCGCCTTGGAACGATCAGTAATTTAAAGTACTGGCGGGCCTTAAATCGTTTTAAAGCCCGTTTCAGTACACATTCATTTCAAGTTCAAACTCACGTCCTTCGATATCTCAACGCGGGACAAGTAATACTCACCAATATCAGTGCAATAACCCTATAATATCAATTTTGGCACAAAAATCGCACGAAAACAATATTTCTTACTTCTCGGCGCACACATTAGATAATTATGTAACAAAGAGGACGAGATGAAACTGCCCAACATTACAAAAACTTGCCCATGCAATAAACAGAGATTTTTCGAGCTTTAAAAATTGAAAATTTTCAGCTGAAAATTTTTGATATTTTTCTTATTTTTGCAAGGCGGTTCTAACGAGTACCCACAATCTATGTTTTTGAGCAAAAATAAGAAAAAATATGTATACCCCTGCACACCCCAGTTTTTCTATATAAAAATGGGGTTTAAGGGGATATATATTGCACGAACATGTTTTCCTGATGAAAGGATCATTACGCCTACCTAAATGAACTAGCTACGATGCTTGTGGACCAGTTTGCATAATACTGAAATAGTGCGTTACGTTGAATATTAAATTGGTATAATGGGTACATACATCCTAATTCACACCAAACTTTGTCAATCGGTACATAAATACACATATGTTTATCATATCTCACGTTTCATTGTAAGCAGATCGTGCTTTCGAACTTAGTTCAATTACAAATAATTACATGATTCGAGGAATAATGATATTAAACGATAAAATTGAAGTTGACAATATATTTCGGGCTCTTGGTATTATAGGCAAATATCAGTGGAAACAAATACTATGGCATTTAATGGGCTGTGTCTCGTGGCCTATACACATGGTATCCATTGTCTTTATAGGTAGATATAAATTGAGCCGCCCCATGGGATTACCAACAATCTGCATAGGCGAAAACAAAGGCGAAGCTGATCAGCGCCTTTGTTATCGCAACACGGATAAAACAATTCCTCTACTTTCTAAATCCAAAAGTTCCAGTCTCTAGCCATCTTCTGTGCTTGTACAGCCCGGTTTGTGTCCGACCTGTTCGGAAACCACATTGTTGGTTTTCCCACGAGGCGGCTCATATATAGTGCAATTTCTTTGACCGTGCCAGTTTACCTTTGACATAGATTTGCATTCAAATGGGCATGTTTTCAAAAGTGAGATTCTATTTTGGTAAACAAGACATGCCCACTTGGAAAATGTCTCAAGCAAATATAATGTCATTTTGTAAACGTGTCGTGTCAAATGTCATTTTGGTTCCGCGTTCCATTAACTGAACAGTTAAAACGGGACAATGCCGCCGGTCAAGGGGAGGCGACCATAAATAATGCGGTCACTGTAGGTATCCATTTTTACTGTTTAAATTAATCACGTGACATTAACCGGCACCGCTTGGTCAAAGTGTTATAATCCCATTTTGTAAACATGTGGTGACAAAGGTCACTTTGGCTCCGTGTTCCAACAGGTAAACGGAACTAAGCCGGTCACGGGGGTGCGCTCGGCTGGCTTTAAATTCACGTGCCGGGTCTCTAATTTTCGTATTGACCTCTCCTCTATTCTTTAACTATTACTTATTCAATTTGTACATATTCATAGGCATGCCTATCTTTGTCAAAAACAATCCGGTCAATATAGTGTTAAACTTCACTGTAATAACTACTTTTGGACTAAAGTAACATCAGGAAAAAATGTCCATGAAAACTATAACCACTTGAGCCTCGTTTGTATATAGAAAAATAGGCTAAACAGGGATATAATGGAATAGAAAATCCAGAAATCAGAACTCTTAAATCCAGAACTCTGAAATTGCTTGCGGAATAATGGCGGCAATAGGGGATATAGACGTTGATTCTATATGGCGCGCCGTAGGAGCTTGGGGAAGGTATCAATGGAAACAGTTAATATGGTACCTACTGAGCTGCAGTCTTTGGGTTATACATTTGCTGTCGTTTGTTCTAATAGGTATGTTTATATTACGACTACTTGCCCATGCAGTATACAGAGGTTTTTTATTTTTTATTTTTTTTATTCATCTGACATCATCATACGCTTTATACTTTGGGTGAATACGTCCATTCATGTAAATTACGTAAGAAATGTTTCTAAAATAATAAAAACGAGACTGCTATATCGGTTCAAAATTGTTTCAACCACATTTTGGCATACAAAGTGCATTGTCCTTTATATTTTGCAAAATCATAGGATTGTGTTGCATCCAAAAGATTATTAAGGACCCGTCAATACCTCCGAATCTTAAGAAAATCTTGTGGTTCTGCAATGGTACGATTTAGTGGTACCAGTTCTTTACAGCTAACACTTTCCTCCCTCATCAGAAAATATATCTTTGTGTGCCAGTCGGAGATATTTCTCTCCCAGTACTAGTGCTTTCCAGCTGTCTCACAGTTTCAATCATTTCTGCCTTTAGAAATGTACACCTTCTGTTTACTTCCATATACGGAAGTGATATAGTTCGATTTTGACCTCAGATGCGTCAAAAGATCGACGAGTCTACTTAGTAGCAAGTGAAAGGATATTTAGATTGTAACAGTGCAAATATTTACTGTGCGGGCAACCGAAGTGTAACGGAAAACTTGAGCCATTTCGTACTGATATACCTTTCACGTGCTACTTCATGGACTCGTCGATCTTTTGACGCACCTTAGGTCAAAATCAGCTATATATGCCGAGTGTCAACTGTCAGAAACAAAAAATACCATTGCATGTGTTAATGAGGTAATTGCAGCCTGCTACTTTGACTTTAATTTTGCTGATTTTAAAGCCAGATGTACGTAATTGAAGGCGCTCAAAGGAGCGTGCGTATCTAAGGGTCGAAACGTCATTTTTACGCCGCATTCGTAACGTCACTTTTCGCTCGAAACGTCATTTCTAGCGTCAGTTTACGTTCGGAATACGAGACTATTTACATAAAATTATGCAGAGGACTTCAGAAATGTAAAAAAATTGATGTTATTTATTATTTTTGCTCAAATTATAGATTGTGGACATGTTATCCCGAGGAAAACATCATTTGCGCGACAGTTAGCAATATTGAATACTAAATAGCGTCGGAGATTTTGGCGCAAAATCGACGTCGCGCATAAAACGTACTGAATTCAGCAACGACTACCTCTCTTCGCACGCTTATAGCAGGAAAACGAACTCGGTAACTAGGGACTTTCTCGTTATCTACCTGTAGTTCAGGAATTTCTCTAATACATATCAGTTTTTTTTAAAATCCTACCGTGGAGTTTTTGAAATATATCAAGAAAATTAACAAAAAGGGGGTCTAAAAATCGCATTTTACGTTGACGTCAATGTATTTTCGCTCTCAAATTTGATGATTTTGAAGGCAGATATCTCGAAAACAAGCTCGGAACGGTATCGATTTCTTTTCATTTTCGTATGCAGGACATCAAAATACACCCACATGCCAAAATTAAAAATTTTCTACCGTGAGGTCAATTACGTACATCTGGCTTTAAGCACAACCAAATTGCTGATTTTATATTTTTGTAAGATGAGTACAAATACTTTGTTTCATTTTCTCACTTCTTTGATATGGTTAATATTCTTATTGTTTTACGTGCAAACAACATGAAAAGCACTTTTAACCAATTCAGAGTCAAAATGTGAGAAAATAATCAATGACGGTGTCGAGGCCTCGACAAGATAATATCAGGCTTGCTTTCAGATTATTCGATCTTCATCTTCGGCAGAGCCTTGAATAATCTGAAAATTTATCTGAGATTTCCTTGTCTCGGCCTGAACCCCATCATTGATTCATGTCAGAAAAAAGATATGTCAACGCAAAGCAGGAAGTTTGTAAACATTTTACCCACGTTACTTACCATAGACCTGCTTAAAATACTTAAATACTGTGACTTAACTCACTTAAGCCTGGCGTCCCTTTTATGGGACATAGGCAAACACAATAGCCCCAGATGGGACGCCGCGTTCTGCGGCGTCCCATCTGGGGCTATTCTGTTTGCTAGGAGGAATTTCATCGAAAAATGAGATAAAAATTAAAAATCACTCCTAACATCCCTAAAAATGAAAGTGGACTCATCCAATTGATAATGATGGGAAAATCCATTCGTCAAATATGGGTTAATCAGATTATCAGAAACTTTGACTTTCGCAGCTGATGTCGCTACACATAAAATTACAATGTTCATTTTCAAGGTTACAGGCCAAACTATCAGTGCAAACCATTCTTCAATGATACGGTTGAAAATGCCACATTGATCCATCTGGCTGACAATGGTACCACTACTTGGTACCAGTACGGGAAGTGTGCTGTAAATGTTTACAGTAACAGTAGTCAGGGCATTGTGGTCACCGAGGAAGCTTGTACTAATGGCTGGACATATGATATTCCCAGGGAGCAGTCTTTTGTAACAGAGGTAAATATGATTCTTTTTAGCTCATACGCGAGCTTAAAGTATAGGCATGCTCTGGTGTCAACCGCCGCCGTCGTCTCGTTGTTGTTGTCTTTCAACTTCTTTCAACATCTTCTCTTCTGAAACAGCTGGATCAGTCAAAGCCAGCCTTCGTGTAGAGCATCCTTAGGATGCAGGAACGAAATAAACGGTCAGGTCACACGGCCAAGATGGCCGCCAGGGCTATAACTAGCAAAAACCGTATAAAATCTCCGAAACCGGTTGGCCGATTTCAACAAAACTAGCATCGGGGAATCTGGGCTATTAAAGGCTTTATAAAACATGACCTTTGGTTGATCTTGACCTATTTAACAAATTTGTTCGCATAGGCTTTTCAATGGAAAAATGAAAACATTGGAATTTCAGAAAGTTTTGAAGCCTTTGACCTGAATGTTGGTTGATATAAACAACTTATTGAGTTATTGAAGTTATGAGAGTCATGAGCTTGGAAAAATGTCATTTGCAAACGTAAAATAAAGCTTAATAATCTCGGAAACCACTTGACCAACCAAATCCAAATTATATTGGGAGCCTTCTCGGGAAGGCGGAAGGAGAATTGGTATAAATGGTGTAGGTCACATATTCACAATGGCAGCTATTCACACACATTGTAAAATCCCTTAAAACTATTCTGATCATTAACCAGTAAACAGATTTTTAAACAGCGAATTTTCAAATCGGTATATACAGCTGCGTTCAGTCATTAATATACCGCGGAAATTCATTTAGAAATAAATTGACAAATCTTTTTGTTTTTGAACAGTCGTCACTGGCAGGAAATGGACAACTGGAAAAATGTTTTTATATATTTCGTTAAGTATGAGTGTAAATATTTACTCTGTATTTAAAACTTTCAGATCTTGTGATGCTGTATGCCTAAATTGATTACATAATAAAGAAGCCCATTTTTTTTTTTTTTTACAAAACATTGCTTATATTCGAGTTTCAAATATTCCACAAGGAACCATGGTTAATGGTTTGAGATTTCATTTGTAATTTCTGAAAGAAAAACCATACAATGGCTGACCTTTGGTGTCTTTATGAACACTTGTTACAAAGTTACACCCCGATTTTCAATGGATGTGCATTATTAGAATTTCATGGTGAAGCGGTTGTTTCAATATAAAACTAAGCATGCCAGTGTTATTTTGCAAGAAAACTAATATTCCACAAGGACGGTTGTATGAAGAAAGATTCCATGCGTGTTCCTTCATAAGGTAACCATGTCTTAAATCACTGTGGAGTCACCTCTGGCTCTGTATTCTGCCAAAAACGTGGGTTGGCATTTCATCATTTCTTCTCCCGCACAGAATAGCATAGTGGGGTTTTGTTGTTAGGCAATGACTCCTCTTCTCGATATTCCAAACCTCTTCTGAGTCATGGAAATTAACAATATAGGATGCGAAAAGAATAAGTATGAGGGTGGGTCAGAAAATTCTGTCATAGGTCTTTGTTTATAGACATGATAGATTGCTGTGTTATACCTTGATTGAAAGGGCTACACTTCTCCTTTATAATGGTGCCAAAAGAATGCCCGAAAGAAATAAATGCTTCGAAAGAGACGCCTTGAAAGACACCTGGGGTAAAACCTATGGCACTTTTTCTTGAATTTGTGAATATTATTTTAAGAAAAAACGACTTCGAAAAAATATAATCCATGCAATATATTGTTCAAACATAGATGAATATATCCTGCAAAAATCAAAATTATTCAATTGAATTTAATTGAGTTATTGCAAAATGAAATATTGAAATTGGCTTGTTGTGCATACATTAAAATTACAGTTTAAATTCAAAGAGCATTATGTAGACCAGGGACCTTAAAATGCATTTAACCATTTTATTGTTTTATCCTTGTGTGCCCGGTAGTAAACTCACGAAAAAACAAGCAAATAAAATGGTTCAGCGGGGCCAGAAATGTTATAGGGGTACGTATTTTAATGACGTCATTAATATATGTCGCTGTATAATAAAGTCAACATAGAATCGATAAAGGTAATTTTTGTCACATTGCTTTTTTAAATATACTATGATTTATCACTGTAAAGTTGGAGAAAATTTGATCGGTAGTTATGAAGATATGACGCATGAAACGCACACAATAATATTCACAAATTCTTGAAAACATGCTATTGGTTTTTACCCCAGATGTCTTTCAAGGCGTCTATTTCTAAGTATTTATTTCTTTCGGACAGTCTTTTGGCATCATTGTTAAGAAGAAATGTAGCCCTTTCAATCAAGGTATATTACAGCAATCTATCATGTCTAACAAAGTTATAACACCTATGACAGAACTTTCTGACCCACCCTCGTATATATGCAAGGCAATGTTCTTTGTATTAATTCTAAAACGGAAAAATACATTCTTGATATTAGAGGAACGTCTGTGTTTGAATGATCTGGTGATTCCCCTAACTTAAACCCTATACAACAGGTTTGAAACATCATGAAAATGAGTTGTGTGTGATAGACTTACAATACAAAGCTTCTCTGTGAATGTTCCTATGGGAAAACAAATATTTAAACTGTATGGTGAAATTCCAACCCACGTTTTGGCAGAATATAAAGCCAGAGGTGACTCTGCAGTGCTTTAAGACATGCTTACCTCAAAAAGGAACTCACTAGCAAGCTTTCGTCGTACGACCGTCCTTGTAGAATATTAGTTTTCTTGCAAAATAACACTGACATTCTTAGTTTTATATTGTAACAACCACTTTACCCTGAAATTCTAAAATGCACATTCAATAGAATTCAGGGTGTAACTTTGTAAATAGTGCTCATAAAGACACCAAATTCAGCCTTGGTACAAATATGGTTATTCTTTCATAATAACAAATAAAGTTACAAACCATTAACCATAGTTCCTTGTGGAATCTATGAAACTCGAATATCAGCGATTTTTGTTAAAAATTGGGTTCCATATATTATGCAATCAATTTAGGCATATAACATCATAAGATCTGGAAGTTTTATAATTTATATACAGAGTAAATATTTACACTCATACATATCAGAATATATAAATAAATTCCTCCAGTTGTCCATTTCTTGCCAGTGACAATTGCTCAAAAATAAGTATTTCTGAATATCGTTGGGGTATATTAATAACTGAACGCAGCTGTAGTATCAGGGACTCTTAGTTTGTAGAAATAACGACCTTGGGTTGACCTCGACCTCTTTTACGGCATGGTCAAAATTGGTCACATAAGCTATTCAATGGGGAAAATTGTAAGCTATGGGTTTTTTAAGAAAGTTTTGTAGCCTGTTACCTAAAAATTGGTAGGTACAGGCCATTTACTGAGTTAATGAAAGTATATGAGTATTAAAGGTCAAGGTTATTTTTTATTTTGGTGAGGTCAAAGGCCATTTTTAAAGACCAACTCTCAGGTGAGCGTGTTTTTTTTCCTGGACAATTTGTCCTCTGGTTTTTCAGTAATGGTCAACACACATTTTGATGCGTCAGCTAGATCTTACACTCATATGTCATGGACACACTCATGACGACAAGTACAGTCAGACTGACAAGATTGGTAGGTTTGGACAATTGCGAAACATTTATCTTTTCTTAGATAATTTCATATTTCAATAAAGGTAAACGTAAAATTACAGGAAAAAAATACAGGAAATTTAAGTCACAAATGTGAAAGACCAAACGATGATACATATGATCTGTAAATAAATGAAGTAGGGCATGTTGTGTTAAAAGTAAGAAATGATGAGGAACTTACATGATCAGAAATCAAACCCTACCCTTGAAATGGGATATAACTGGGACATGGTATGGACGAGAACCCACAAAGCCCAATATGAGGAGACTGGTGGCCCAGTGATGAAGCCTCAGGCAATGAGGCCACATGATCGGGTTTTATACAAATCACTGTCCTGTGTAGTTAGCATGCTGTTCATGCATAGCTGATCTGCGTCTTTGTTTTCGCATAGGCCGTTTTTTTATGACGCCGCTAAAAATTCTCTACAAAACGTCATGTGGACAGCATGAGTCTACAGCCTTGTGACAGACGTATAGTGTCCAAATTGACATTTATATAGGGTTTACAGTTGGTTCTAATTTAATTCTAACGCCAAGAAAAAACTGACAGACTGATTACTAAAATCAATTCGTGTTCCCGTAAAAGGAAACATGAAATAAATACCCCCTTACACCACACTTTAGTAAAATGGGTATACAGGTGGGGTAGTTTCCTTATCTTTTTATCTAAAACATAGATTGTGGATACTCGTTAGACTCGTACAACTTAGCTGATGCTTACAATCTCCATGGGCCAAAATGTCTCGTCATCCAATGGAACAGCGTAGTGAGATTTCGCAACTAGATACTCGTTAAAGAGGTTCTAACTCGTACTCATAATCAATGTTTTGATAAAAATATACTATTGGCATAAAGTTAAGCATATTCCACTTTCATCAGCAAATATGATGAAATCAGATGTCCGAAAATAATATGCTTCATACACCAGTCAGAGAAACTTATTTGAAGGTTGGGGGTAAGTTTTTGGTTTTCGAAATTACAATTATCAACATTTCGACATGTACTACCAGTAGGCGAAATGCCAAAAGTTGATGCTGTTCTAAGATAACGACATAAAGTGGGTCTAATTGTTTCAGAATTTAAGGGAAATTGTTCAATCTAAGATTTGACAGTCACGTTTTACAGATCACGTGATGATGTAGGCAGAAAAGTGAAAGTAAAAAATTACAAATTTTTATCACAAAAAGTGCTATGGTTTCAAAGTTTTGTCTATAAATTTGTTGTTTGACTGTTTTTGCTGCCCAAACTTGGTTGAAAGTATTGTTTGAAGATGGAAAAAGAGGCACAGTCACATTTAAAGACAATGAAATACGTTAAAGGTTTTTGCAAGCCATTATCATGTATACATCTTAAATCAAATGAGCAAAATTTTATTACTGTTTTATCGCTGTATTTATTGACATGACTATTCAACTATGCCAGTTCCATAAACTAGAGATGCATATCTAAAAACTTTGATAGAAAATCAGTGAAAAAAAATCCCGATTTTAGGAGAAATACACATGTTTGGCTATAGGGGGTGTCTAATTAGGCACATGAATTGGCCTGTCATGACGTCACAGAGATAAGTAGAAGGTCATGGTTTTGAATTTTGGAATGTTGAATAACAGTGCTTTCAAAAAGGCAATAAACAATTTTGGTAAATTTTACAGTCTGAAAAATATATACACATACATCAAAATATGCTTAACTTTATGCCATTAGTATATTTCTTAATGTGTTATTTCAGTGGAGTTTATTCTGCGACAAGGAGGAGCTTGCAGAATTAACCCAGGTATTAATGACGATCGGAATGGCAGTAGGAAACATTGTTTTTCCTTCCACTTCAGGTAAAATATATAATTTATTAAATAATAAATGAGCCTTCGCATGAGAAAACCGACAATCTGGGTTTCTGACCACCGACTTACAGTCACAAAAGGAAGCTAGAAGCCTGATTTCTGGTTTGAAAATATTAGGGTTTGTACTATCTGTGTCGCGAAAACAAAGACGCTCATCATGTATGCAGTCATTGCACATCTGATCTGTGGCTTTGTTTATGCATTATGTTGTTGGTTTTCTTATGCGGCAGCCAAAATTAAAAATGACCACAAAGCGTCACAAGCATACGTACATTACGAAAACTTGCCCATGTAATATACAGCTTTTTCTTAACTAATAAAATTGTGAAAAAATTTTAGTAAAAGTTTGACATTTTTCTTAACCATGGATTGTGTGTAAACGTTAGAACCGCCTCGCCGAGGCGGTTCTAACGAGTACCCACAATCTATGTTTTGGAGCAAAAATAAGAAAAAATAGGTTTACCCCTGCAAACCCCATTTTTTTCCATATAAAAGTGGGGTTTAAGGGGGTATACATTACATGGACATGTTATCCTGATGTATACTCATCCATGAATCCTGCATTGAGCCGCGACGGAACATTCTGATCTATAGAAGTATAGACAGAGTAGATGCACGTTGACCAGAGCATTTGATTACGTAATATTGACAAGGATAGCTTTTAAAAAAGCTATTGTAGCCCGTTTTTTCTGATATGTAGGCATAGACCACCATCATTTAGTCCTGGATTGCATAAGAATGGTTGGCTTAACTAACATGTAGATCAACTATCTATCACACATCGCGTTCCTCTTTTATACCTCGTTTACCCCATTTGTGCGGAGGGGTGTCATGGGACACCAACGGAAATGTTCTGTTGAACATCCTGCCTAATCAAACTATAGAAACAGAATTTTGTGCCCAGTAGACGAAACGACTTGCAAAACGACCGAACCAGTTTTAAGACCAAAGATATGATTGGTCGAAATCGATCTAGCCAATCACTTTTTGCTTTTTAATTGTCAATCCCTATCGGTAAAACGTTGCTGGTTTCCCGCTGAGTCAAATGATATATAAAATATTTCGAGAACCATACATATTTTCTTATTTGGATTATATCGTTTTGTTTAGTTTTTTCGCTGTTTCTTTGGGACAATTCTACCGTATATGTCACCCGTTGTGACGGGCGACAATAAAGGTGCTATATAGATCTGGAATAATCTGGTATAATACTGATGGTAATAAAGTTGCCTTGAGTTGTTTTAAATACGTTTTTGTCAAAAATGCCCTACGAGTTCTACACAACATCCCTACAAATTGCGGATACTTGTGGTTACTCGTAGAAATGACGCAATAAACTCAAGGGATGTAGTGAACTCGCAAACAGTCGCCTTCAATATCGAAACAACTCGTATTAACTCGTAAGTACGCGCGACATCCCACGACATTTCTTTAAGCTTCTAGTACGACAATATGCTCCACCCACTTGTAGCTGGAGAGTTGCTACAATAATTTTAAGTCGTTTAAAATTCTCGTTGCCTTTCCACGACAATGTCGAGTTATGGCGAGTTGCAAAGAGTTATGTACAACGATCGCTGACATAAGGGTAAGTTCTCAACGGCATACAACGTGTTCACCAAAAACTGGACGGAGCTTAACTCGTAGCTTAAGAACGAGCTACAACTTTCGTATTGGAATGGTCAGTAATAAACAGACATAGGGCTTAATCCAGCTACGCTGTGCCACACTATCCACAGACGTGTTTCATAGCAGAGGTTGTAATGTTTGGAAACTATTATCAGATACATGTGGTAAATATTTCGAACAACTATTGGTTTATTACCTACAAAAACTAAAATGAACACACACATAAAATATCTATAGTTTTACATCAAGTCCTCCAATCTTAGCTCTGGCATCGACCCAAACTTGTGTTGTCATACAACAAACACATTCTTAGACCGAAACAAAACATTATAATACTGACTAGAATCTGATGCAAATATAAGAGTATATAAAGTATGTGACTGATTTACATAAAGTCACGAAACGCTTGCAAAAATACCCAATAGAACTGCCTAATTATTATCCTCTTTTTTGACACAAATTTCTACTTTTGGGTCATTCGCATCTATTTTCTTAAATGACATACCAACTATATTTAGAAAGCCCGTGATTAAAAACATAGCAACACTGTAGAACAACAAGGAATAGAGATAGACTAGTGGACCGTAAGTTTCGTATAGATAACCTAAAAGCTTAAGGTAGATGAAGGCCCCAAAACATGAGCCTGTCATACACAAAGATATTGCCATGCCCGTCATCTCTACATGGCAATTTGCCCAGCCCATTCCCGATGGATAAAGAGGCCCACTAAAGAATCCCACAGCTTGTGTAACTACCCAAAAGGCGGTCGCACTGTCAGTGCTGATGGCCACGTAAAGAATGGCCGATACCAACAACCCACTGGTTTCAATCATTATTAGTTTGTGTATCGTTAACCATCCGGCAGCAAACATGCCGACGACTCTTCCGACAGTATAACTGATCCAGAATGATGTGTTGACGTAAGATCCTTCGTCAACGCTGAAGCCAAATTGGTCGATTGAAAAAGATCGGAGAAATGTGCCATATATCCTTTCAGCTCCGGTAAAGTTAAAGAAAAACATAAACAGTAAAATGAAAATAACAAGACCGTACACAAGATTGCCTCCAGCACAGGTTGCTGGGTTGATCATTTGCTTGAATTTCAAAGATTTTGTGTTATGAGCAGTACATATACGTGTTTCTTTCTTATTCATGTGGTTTGATATATCATGGTAAATGTAAAATATAACCGATAATCCTATTGAGACAAGCGATAGAATAAGATATGCATATTCGATTCTTGATGGTTTCAGATAACTTGTGCCATTATTTGAGGATATCATTCCTTCCTTGGTAGTGGTAGTATCTCCAACTACAGAAGTGCCATTACTTGTGAAGTTGGCAGTCGAAAAAGCGAGCGTGTTATTCTGGTGGACAGTGTCTGCGTCTGAGACAGACACAGCTAGGAATGGGTTTGCAATCAAAGGAATTAGCAGAGAACCTATCCCGTATCCGCAGTGAAGAATGTGCATAGGCGAAGCTGCTTTCTCAAGCCACATGTTGAAAATCAGTTTCATACCAGCTGAAATATTGAATAGAATTTAAACAGTTGGCAACCTCAAGATCGTTGTACTTTGACATTGACCTTTAAATCTAGTTAAAGGACGATCTTCAAGATTGCCGTGGAGTAATTTGTAGAGATTATTATTCTATTTATAACATAATAATTCTTTGTCATTGGTTTTGTGTTCCTGGTTCAATTAAAACAAACTTGTTTCAGAAATTCTTTGGCTTCAGAGAGTCTCGGATTTTGGATTAGAAATTTCATTTTGATTGTGTCATTTCCTGATCATTGCCAACACTTACCTTTTTAAGTATGTTTAAGAGTTAGCTTTTTAATTGTTCAAAAGACATAAGACAAAGTTTATTTAAAGTCAGAGATTAAAACAATCTGTGCTTATTCACTTATTCCGCTGGGAAGGCTTACCAGCAGCTAGAACACCGATTCCCACGCCTTGGATACAACAAAGACCCCAGATCACATCTGTATTTGGGGCCCATGGTACAGCAATGGTAGCTGCTGCTATTACATCGAGACTAATTGCCACCATGACATCACAAAACCCTCCAAATTTATCAATGAGTACTCCACCTAACAGTGTTCCGGCTAGAGTACCAATAGCTTTGCTAGCCAAAGCCGAAGCTGTGTCGTCGTAATTGGATTTGAGTCGAGTCTTCAAATCTATCAACGTAGGTCCATATATTTCCATCATAAGACCCTGTGGAGTGATGGATTTAAAATGAGCCAGACATTATTATCAAGTTTTCGGTCAGTGTTATAAATAAACTTAAAACCAAATGGTTCATGACTATCGCCTACTTTTATTTAGTTTTTTTCACCTTGGTTTTTGCTATGATAATTTCTTTCTGGTTGCGTCATTTCCTAGTCATTGCTTCTTTAGCATTTGATCATCCACTAGGAACCAAAAATAAATATTGAAATGCCATGACGGCTTTCTGTAACAGATGTATGGTATTATTATGTATTTGGTATATGTAACTGAATTACGAACACGTTTGTCAGTTACTCTATGGTGTGCCTTAGAAAGTATCCACTTACCAAACAAACCCAACATACTACCAAAATTAATGTTTGAAGCACTTTTCTCGAGAAACTAAGTTTGTCGCTATAGCTCGATATCTTTATGTCCTCAATCATCTTTTCCACTCGAAAGAATGTGTTTTGTTGTATATCCAAAGTCTCTATCCTCTATGATATACGAAACAGTGCGTAAACGTGTAGTGAGCAGTGAAAGAGTACACCTTTATATATAAACAAGAGCTGTCGCAGGACAGCGCAGCTTGCCTGACTTGCGCTTTGCCACTAAATCTATTAAATTCTATGACCCATGACTATGACCTCAAGGTCATTCATGTGTGTCGTGAAGGTACAACATAAAACTTGAGATCAATATCTACCAACATGCATAGTATCAACTTGATCCATCTACATATTCGATATAGACTTATAAAACATTAATCCAAAAATAAATAAATAAATAAATAAATAAAACAAAAGAAAAAGAAAAGAAAATAACATAAAATTTCTAAGCCTGTGACCTTGACCTCAGGTGGGTCAAGATGGTACAGCACAAAACTTCATTAAGAATAATATCTAATAGCAGGCAAAGTATCAACTAGATCCATCCATCTGTTCAACCAATATTCAGTTCAAAAAACTTTAGCAAAAGCTTTGGCATAAAATGCCAAAGTCTATGACCTTGATTTCAAGGTCACCCAGGTGGGATGTGATGGTACAGAATAAATCTTCCAACATGCAAAGTATAAAGATGGTCCATCATTGTGTTTAAGAGATATAGACTCATAAAAACTTAAGCCAAAAACTTTAACACAAAATCTCTAAGTCTGTGACCTTGACCTCAAGGTCACCCAGGTGCGTTGTGATGGTACAGCATAAAACTTCAGACCAATTTCTACCAACATGCAAATCCATCTACAACTTCAAGAGATATAGACTCATAAATCTTTAACCAAAAACTTTAATATAGAATTTCTAAGTCCGTGACCTTGGCCTAAAGGAAACGGAGGTGGGTCATGATGGTATAGCATAAAACTTCAGACCAATATCTACCAACATGCAAAGTATCAACTTGATCCATCAACAACTTCAAGAGATATAGACTCGTAAAAACTTTAACCAAAACTTTAACATTTGAGCAACGCCGACGCTAACGCTAACGGCAACGCCGACGCCGGTATGACTGCAATAGCTCTTCCTGTACTTTCGTACAGTCGAGCTAAAAAGAGAATAAAAGGGATTAAGTGTCAGTGTGGATGTTTATAGATTTATATATATCAAGGCAGGTCTATTTGTCTAGAAAAATCTATGAAACAACTGATGACTTGGGGTCTTCCACTTCTCATCAAAATATTTATAATATCATTTCAAAATTCAGAAACAAAATAAAATTGTACCATATCATATAGAAACTACAAACGTCAGTATGTTAATCAAACAATATTGTTATATTTGTGTATAATAGATATAAATGTGTGTGAAAAAATAAATAAAAACAAAATTTGATATCATCATTACCTCATCATCGACATATCATTTTTCTCTGTCTCGGAGAAGCTTGCGGAAAAAAGTGTCAGTATGGCATGAGCAACCACCATTAAAACAACATATTGTGACGACAGCATGTGTTTCAGTGTCATGATACACCATTATACAGTAACTTAAGACATTATCTACTTGCGTCAGATTATTAAGATATCGCTAATTATTGATGGCATACGTAAATAAATATATACTCAGAGGAAAAAGTTTAGTCAGTGATTTTACAAGCCCGATTACTATCATACCCTGTTGCTTGTCTTAGATGTCCCCCATTATTAAGTTTGCAAAGTCAGTTTCTCTCTTATTTTGAAAGAAACTCCACAAGCTGTCCATTTCGACAGAGTTATTGACCTTTTTCGTAAAACATCATTTTTGTGATTACCCGATAAATGGTCAAATCGGCACTTTCTGATAGAGGTTGTTGCTAGCGACAGAAATCCGAAAAATATTTTCAAAATTCAGCCAGAGTCTCGAGAAATACCATGTCAAATATTCATTATTATGAGATTAGCTCCATTTCATTTACATTGGCAAAACCACATACGATATGTTTAATTATGCGTAAGGAAAGACAAAAAAAGAAGATGGTTGTTTCCTACTATAAGTATTTAATATACATAAGATGTGAACACAAAAGAAGCTGGAATTAGAATACATCGTGGTCTGAGATACCTGGATAATAAACACTGATATGGAGGTGTAGACTAGCTACCAATATTGTATCATCTTTCTTCTTTAAATGAAATGAAATGACGATTTCATTAAACATTTTAAAAAATAAAACCGAGATCCTTTATGACTTTAAGAGCATTGAACATATTAATGAGAAAGGGTGTGCGCCATACCGCGGTTTCGGCTACGTAAGCCTTTTCCGCGACCATATAGATTTGGCAACATGGAGCCAAAGAGAATGATTACTGTAATTTTGCATCGTTCAAGAGGGTAGTCGATACAAAGACTAATCTAATCCAAATGTTGCCAGATATATTAAACATTAGTAGAAAATGAATCCAAACCGATAATACGTTTATGTTTTCTCAAAATACCCTCACTGATCTCAAAGTACTAAAAGGAAAATGTAATCTGCACGGGGATATTTTTTTAGGGCCGCTAGATGGCAGAACACCAGCTGCAGTAATAGCAAATAAAAATAAAACAGAGATCCTTTAAAGTAAGAGCAGTGAACATATTATTGAGAAAGGGGGTGGACCATGCCGCGGTTTCGGCTACTTAAGCCTCTTCAGGGACCTTATAGATTTGGCAACATAGAGCCAAAGAGAATTACTGTAATTTTGCATCTTTCAAGAGGGTAGTCGATACAAAGACTAGTACATGTATAATCAAAATGGGACCAAATATATAGTGTATATAGTAGAAAATGAATCTAAACTGATAATACTGTAGTGTTCCAGCTTACTGTGGCCCAATTTTAGATGGTTTACATCAGCTGATCAAAACATTTTTCCAATACCTTTCATCGGCAATCTTTTATTTTGCATGCGGTCTCATTGACACTAAATTCCTGTGTAAACAAACAGCTTACCCTCGAGTTTATGCCATTTTTATCCTGTATTTTGTTATATTGAAACAGTAATCCTTGAAAATGAAGCAGATCAAAGCGTGTTTATGTCTTTTGTCCTCCATGTTTGTGTGTACTGTGAAGAGGTGAATTCTGGGTCATGTGTAAAGGCGGTCAATGTACATGTCAAAATATTGAGTTGTCAAAGCCAGTCAGTCGCTGTTTTCAAGTCATTTCTGAGAAATCGGTACAGAGATAAATTTTCTAAGGGTATCAGTCATGAAGCCCATTTATTTAGCTTTATTTCCGTGGTCATGATAATACAAATTTCATTTAAGATTGGCCTGAATTTTCTGTTTTAAATGACCGACTACTGCCGGTTTTCGCTGTGTAATCCAAGATGGCCGACGTCGGCTTTCTTCCTCAGCATCCCGCTGTTATTTTGTAGTGGGGTCACATGACCCCGCGGCTTTTTCGTAGTGGGAAATGCAAATCCCGCTACACTTTAGCCATGGGAAAGGGAATCCCACACCATTTAAACGGTGGGATATGGGAACATGGGATAGGGGGGTATTTAAGAAAGTGCCCGAGAATTCCCCGATAACTTCAGATTTCTACTCGGTTAGAGCAACACGCATTTTGGTTAGCTCCGTTATTTTGACTGTTAAAATTGATTTTTGGTCATTTCTTTTGGCAACTTGCATCTAAATTTTAGGAAATAATTTAAGAAAATTTGTTTTAGTAAGGAAGAATAATTTTGATAATTCCAAAAAGTGATTTTGATCAATTTTGCATTAAATTATTATTTTGACAAATATTGAAATAGGTAAATTTCTGAATTCATAGGGCTACATAGCTGACACTGCTTTTTAATAAATAAAGGATAATTTTAGGATTTTTTTATTCCAGTGTTGCTCATTTATTGCATTTTTTGGATTTTATTTCTCCATAAGTCTAAAGCATAATTCAGTCATTTCTCCATAAATTGCCATAAATTATTAGCTTGCATTGCTGTTTAATCAGATCATTTCCACATTGCTTTTACAAATTCATTTTAGATTCCAAAGTCATTTAGTCCATTAACTCCATAACATTTCAAAGTATTTCTCCATAAATTTCATCTCGTGCTTAATTGGTCTTCTGGCTGGTTTCGACATATGTAAATGTGATCACTGTCATTGCGCGTGAGTTTTCGTGTCTAAATTCTTTTCGTGTCTTCGTTGTAAAATTGAATTAAATCAAAACTCATACTCATCTTGTTAAATCATTACCATGTATTGTTAAAGAAAGAAAACTCTGTTTATTTTATTCAAAGTTTACTCTTGTTCATTAAATTTAAATTTGATCAATTTTACATAGCCTTCATTTTGCTTTCTATCCTCATTTAAGGTTTAATTTTCTGAAGTTCAAACCCCAATCACGACGCCTATGTTCACAGAGCTAGCGCATCGTTTCTGGGCTATTTAAACTTTCTCTGTTAAAGTAGAGTCAGTTTGGGTAGCGGATATTAGTTCGAGCCCTGATAATCCTCGCTGAAACCCCGGCACGCAACAAAAGTGGTGGACAGCGGTGCGGTCTTATTTTAAAACAATTTAGACCGTGCGATACGAACTATGAACAGCGAGGACGGTCGCACAGAGGCCGCAGCAAAAACTGATGCAGGCCAGACAGACCTAAACCACAGTTATGAGGCTCGACCACTGCAAACAATGGGTTCAAGCACCATTGTTACCACAACAAACACTACAAGTATGCAAGATACAAGCATGCAACAAGTTTCACAGCCCCATGTCAGACCAACGTATATGATGCCCCCTGGTGATACTGAAAATTTACAGGGTCAATCCAGATTACAACACAACATCACTATAATGAACAGGCCCATTAATGTCGGTTCGCGATATGACAGCCAGACGAGCCTAGCTGATGACCAGATAGGTATGCAAGAAGACCAGGGAGTGGCACACACAAATGAACAGGCTGCAGCAGAAACCTTGTTAAATCTACGTAGCAGATCGGCAGTCAGCTGGTCGCATGGGGATGCTAACAGTAATACAAGAGGCTCGGGTAACTTAAATCGAGAAGGCCCAAGACCGCAAAGCTACCAAAGTATGGCAAGATACGAAAGGATGTCAGAGCACAATGCAGCTGCAGGCGGTGAATGTGCAGCTACAATGACACAGAATTTGGCCCCCTCCTCACAAGCATATATTAACTCTGACAAAAACATACAAAACACCATAGCTGGCCTTGGTAATGCAATGGATAGCTTACAGGCTCACCAGGTCTACATGCATTCTAAGCAAGAAACTATGTCAAGTGCATTACAACAGGTCATGACTATGCTACAATTACTTACAAAAGAAAAACAAGGACTTACCCAAAGTAATGACAGCATGCAAAACGAAAGTAGGACTGGTTCCTCACATGGCGATGTGCATGGAGTACACCGCACCGTAGGAGTAAACCGCACCGTAAATACTGGGTTAAACTACGCACCGAGCTGTGATGGTCAAGGTGCAGTTATGTATGTAGCAAATGAGGCCCCATCCTCCTATATTAATGAGACCCAGAGCAGAAATCATATGCCATACAGTGAGCAGCATGAGGCATCAAATTCGCAGCCCACTTATTACAGTGAGGCCAATCAACAGTATAGTCAAGGGGAACCGTACCGAACCGATTATCAACAACAAACTGTGAATAGGTCTCTCGGCCAAAGTAGCCAAACTGGCAGGTTCAATGATGGGACAACCGTAAGGTCATCTCTCAATGGCCAAAATGCAAGCTACTCTACAGGCTATGATGTAAATAGGGCTGATACAGCAGAGACAATGCCTGATTCAGATGGTAGATGGTTAGAAAGAGGCCAACGCTACATGGAAGGGTCAAGGCAGGTTTCACGCCATACAAATTCATTTAGGCAAACCGGTACCGAAAGATGTCAGGATAACAGGGGCCAACCAACACGAGAACCTTTCGATGCAAAGATTCCACCCTTCAATGGCAAAGAGGACTGGAAGGTGTGGATAAATCGTTTTGAGGCGGTGGCGGCAAGACGAAACTGGGATGATGAGACGAGGCTTGATCACTTGCTACCTAAGCTGCAGGGTAAAGCAGGAGACTTCGTCTATACACAGCTGCCACAACGCACACTCACCAGTTACAATGATCTAATCAAGGAGCTTAACAGTAGATTTCGAGTAGTCGAAACTAAGAAAACATACGCTGCAAGGTTCAGTCAGAGAACTCAGAAGCCAGGAGAAACAGCAGAAGAATTTGCTGCTGAGCTAAAGCGTTTATATGCAAAAGCCTACGAATTCAGAGACGAGAACACCAGACAAGAAGATCTGGTCAGAAGATTTTTAGACGGCCTGAGAGATAGCGAGGCAAGATTTGAAATAGAATATAATAAAGAACCGGATGATATAGATGAAGCGGTATATCACGCCGTGAATTTCATCCAAACCAAGCGTAGAAGTTCGGATGACAGTTATCAAGACAGAAAGTCCAAGAAGTATGCCAGAAGGGCAAGTTATGAAGGTGATAGTCCCATAGAAGGCATAGAATCAGAAACCGAGGATGAGGAGCTTCACCACATATACAGATTACCTACCACTGGAGAACAGAATAGAAAGACCAAAGATAATCGGCCGAAGAAGGAACGCACTGGGCAGTCTGAAGCATCACAGAGTGAGTCGTTAAAAATCATAGAAGCAACCAAGGAGATGATGCAAACATTCATGGACAAAATGAAGGAAATAGCTCAACCAACAAACCGTTCCCCAGGTAGGCAGCAGTACCCCAATTATCAGGGGCGGAAACCGGTAACATGCTATGGATGCCATCAGCAGGGGCATTTCTTGAGGGACTGTCCTAACAAAGCTGACAAGAATGTGGAGAAGCCAGAAAATCAAGGAAGTAGGGGGAATCAGCCAACGCTAAAGCAGCAGCATGATTGTCCAGCCCCACAACATTTAAACTAGAAAAGGCTTTCTCAGACGGCCAAAAGAAAGCCTGTAAAGAAACTAATGGCCAAAAGGAAAATAAACATGGTAAAGAGGATAACTTTGTAAAGTCCATAAAGGTAACCCGAAGATTACCAGATGGAATCTATGTTCGGGGGTCTGTACAAGGTTATCCTATGCTATTTACCACTGACACGGGCGCATCAAAGACAATTATATCAAGGCGTATATTTGAGTCAATGAGAGCAGAAGACAAACCAAAACTTTCAGGTGCTTCTAAACTTATAGGTGCATGTGGAACACAGATAAAAGAGCAAGGTAAAGGGCTATTTCAGGTAAAATTGGGACCTGTGTCCATAGAGGTTGAAGTCATAGTGGCGGATATTGATGATGATGGGCTTTTAGGGGTTGATGTATTACAAAACAGTACAGAAGGTCCTTCTGATATTTTACTGAGCAAGGGCGTCCTACTTATAAACAAGCAGGAAGTCCCAATCATGCAGATTGGCCTGAAAACAAGGGTTCGTCAAGTTACAGCAGCTGACCATTTTGTTATTCCAGCACAATGTGAATCCGTCATAGATGTTTTCGTCGAAAGACATGAATATGATGATTTCACGACTGAGACCGAGTACTTGGTAGAACCTACAGAGCACTTTCAAGAGTCCTACCCACTACGTATGGCATCAACCCTGGTCGACATAAATGGAGGCTGTACCTGCAAAGTCAGGATTTTAAATCCTTTCCCAACAGCAATGTCTATGAAGCAAGACGCCGTCATAGGACAAGCAGCACCAATTATGGGCAAACCAAGAGTATTAGCCCAGAAAGAAGACCCAACCGAGACAGATAATTTCACGAGCATCCGTCGAGTTATGCTAGAAGAAAAGATCAATCAGGTATCAGACTCTAACACTGCAGCTCCTAGGAAAGAAAAGGTTGGAAGTAGCTGTACAGTACCCGAACATCTGACAGAGTTGTACCAAAGGGCAACACAGAATCTTGCACCTGAAGAGAAACAAAAAGTAGCGGACCTCCTTATCAAGTATCAAGACTGTTTCTCTAAAGATGAGTGGGACATTGGCCTTACCCATCTAAGTGAACATGAAATCAAAACAGGAGATAGCCAGCCCATTAAACAACCACCAAGAAGGGTACCGCTGGCATACGCCGAAAAGGAGAAAGCTGCTATAGAAGAACTCAAGGCCAAGGGAGTGATCCGCGACAGCGTGTCGCCATGGGCAAGTCCCATAGTCCTGGTCTCCAAGAAAGACGGAACAGTTAGGCCATGTGTTGACTACCGAAAAGTAAACTCTCTGGTGGAGCCCGACGGATTTCCCCTCCCCAGAATCCAAGACTGTCTAGATGCAGTGGCAGGCTCAAGTCTATTCAGCACACTTGACCTTACAAGTGGGTATTTCCAAATACCCCTGAAAGAAAAGGATATTCCTAAAAGCGCATTCGTCTGTAAATATGGACATTTTGAGATGACTAGGATGCCTTTTGGTTTAAATAATTCGGCTTCGACGTTCCAGCGGACGATGGAAATGGCATTACAGGGCCTTCAGTGGGTCACCTGTTTGATCTACATTGACGATATCATCGTTTTTGGGAAGGATTTCGAAGAGCATCTAGTCAGGGTGGAAGAGGTCTTCGAGAGGCTTCGCTCAGCAGGACTGAAACTAAAACCGACAAAATGTGACCTCCTTCAAAGAGAAGTGGTCTTCCTAGGACATGTGGTGTCTGGTAAGGGAGTGAGTCCAAGCCCTGTGAACATCTCCAAGATAGTGGACTGGCCAAGGCCTAAGACGCCACGACAGGTGAAACAGTTGGTAGCCATGGGGTCTTACTATAGGCGTTATGTAAAAAATTTCGCTGCTATGGTAAGACCAATGGTAGAATTGACCAAGAAAAAGAATCGGTTTATCTGGAGCGAGGAATGCGAAGCTGCATTTACATCTCTGAAGAAAGCCTTGGTTAGCTCTGACATCATGGGTTATCCACTCAATGATGCAGGCAGTTTTGTGCTGGACGTGGACGCCTCAGATCAAGGTATCGGGGCTGTACTCCAACAGACCCAGGAAGGCAGAGAGCGAGTAATCGCATACGCCAGTAGGTCTTTGAACAAGGCAGAGAAAAACTATTGTATCACAGAAAAAGAGCTACTGGCGGTGCGATTCTTCATAGAATACTTCCGCCAGTATTTGTTGGGTAGAAGGTTTGTGGTGCGCTCGGATCACCAGTCACTGATATGGCTATTCAGGTTGAAGGAGCCACGTGGAAAAATCGCTCGCTGGATTGAGATCCTAAGCCAGTATGACTTTTCCATAGAGTATCGGCCTGGACATAAGCAAGGTCACTGCGACGCCCTTTCAAGGTGTGAAAATCCCAGAGACTGCGATTGCCCTGATCAGGACATGAACGAACCGCTGAAATGTGGCCCATGTAAGAAGTGCATAAAGAGGGCACAAGACATGTTGCATGAGGGCCACATCAAGGAAATCACAGGGAATGTCGAAGCAGAAAAAGCCACTATAGACGATGCTAAGGATGCTGAGGCAGAACAGGTTAGGGCAGCCAAAGAAGAAGCAGAACCACAGCCAGGCACATCACAGCAAGGAGATGGCAATAGACGGATGACCAGACAGAGTGCCTATACTCCTTGGGCTAATGGCTGGTCAACAGCTGAGTTGCAGACTTTACAACTGGAAGACCCTGATATTGGTCCTATTTTGCAGGCAAAAGTAGCAAATGAGAAACCTAGCAGCAAGGACATGGTGCGAAAAAGTCCCGCTTGTAGGCACTATTGGATATTATGGGACATGCTCACAGTTCACCAAGGGCTGCTTTTCAAGAAGTTTGTGAAGAAAGATGGGACTGGTGACTACCAGCAATTCATTGTGCCTAGAGCATTAAAGAAAGATATCATGTTCCAGATGCATGATTCAGTCATTTCAGGGCACTTAGGATGCAAAAAGACTAAAGAGAAGACACTCCAGAGGTTCTACTGGTATGCCCTCAAGGAAGACATCAATCTGTACATCCGGAAATGCGACACCTGCGAAGCGAACAAGAAACCGATGGTTACACCGAAAGCGCCATTAGGATCACTGAGGTCTGGTGTTCCCGGCGACTTCATTGCCACTGATTACCTCGGTCCTTTTCCTGTAACCGATAGGGGTAACCGGTATATTCTCTTGCTGACTGATCACTTCACAAAGTATGTCGAAATCTTACCTGTTCCAGACATGACTGCAGAGGTATGTGCTTCTAAAGTTGTAAATGAATTTATTTCCAGGTGGGGTTGTCCACTGACACTGCACAGTGATCAAGGTCGCACGTATGAGAGCAATGTTTTCCGTGAGATGTGCCGAATGTTGGAAATAAAGAAGAGCCGGACTAGCCCGCGAAATCCCAAAGGCAATGGCCAGTCCGAGCGCTTCAACAGGACGCTGCTACGCATGATCAAGGCGTACTTGCGGGGCAGCCAAAAAGATTGGGATCTCCATCTAGGATGTCTTGCCGGTGCATATCGGGCTACACCTAATGAGGCAACCAAGCTTACCCCAAATCTCTTGATGATGGGCAGAGAAGTGCGGCTTCCGGCGGAGTTGGTCTTTGGCAGCATAGAAAACTACCAGAACCAAGAAATTACCTCATATGGTGAGTATGTGGACTCACTGAGAGAACGCATGCAGCATGCTCATGATGTGGCCCGAAAGCATTTGGACCATGCGGCACAAAGAAGTCGAGACATTTACGACACCAAGGTGCTGGTCAACAAATATCAGCCAGGTGATGCAGTGTGGAGTCTTCTGGAAGCTAGGAAGTTAGGGGTAATGCCGAAGCTAGAACCAGCCTATGAAGGTCCGTTCCTAGTCAAAGCAAACTATGCGGACATTGACTTCCTGTTGCAGATAGACCAGTCAGGCAAAGAACGGGTGTCACACCATGACAAGCTTAAGCCGTACAGGGGTGACTATCCACCAAGATGGCTCGTTACAGCAAAGAAGAGGCTGCTGAAGTCGGAGTAGAAACTAGTAATATCACAGAAGACATATTGTTTAAGTTTCTTGTGTCCATGTATAACTGAATGTAAAACATTGTATTTTATTAAAGATGATTTCACTTAACACAATAGTCCTTGTTGATTAAAGAAAACAGACAGAAGTGTAGATGGACAGAGAAGTAGGGTATGATGAATCCGATGCTGATGAAGATGAAGACCTATTAGGTGGCAATGAGACTCATATTCGCGGTAGGGTCATTGGGACAGTTGGGGCTATAGAGGTCGGTTTGAGAAGTAGAAACGTAAGCGTTCGGTGTAACACGGAAAGGGTATGATGTTCGGCCGTTTTATGTGAGAAAAGAGAAAGGTAATCGTTCGGCAGTATTTGATGCAGAATAGAAGAAAGACTATAGCCTGAAAGAGCTGTCAGAATTGACCATGGTAAGAAGAGCGAGTTTGAAGGCCGCCTAGATTAGAGGTCTGAGTAATACCAAAAAACGGTAACGTCTGAAGTCTTGAAAACGACGAAGAGAAATCGCAGTTACGTTCAGCGTCTAAAAGTAGTACTACACTTGCGTGTACCAGATAAACTATTGCGCTTCGCGAGTAAGAAAACAGTGATCACAACAAAACCAGTCATAAGGTCTTAGAGGGGGTCCACTGAAAATTGACGGATTTGTTATTGATTTCTATTTCTAGTTACGAAAGATGGAAGTTAACACTTACGACAAAGAGCTGGTCGACAGAGCCAAACACCGAGGCAGGGCCTACCTATGCCTGGCGTGCCACTATACGAAGAAGGTCAGATACATAGAGGAACATGGAAAGATGGAGGACCACATCTTACGCCATCACATAGAGGCAGACCGAATCCCTTTCTTCTGCTCACTCTGCAAGTTTAAGTGCCTAAAGAAGGACCAGTTTGTCAGACACCTCTCTCACTACGCCCGGCACGTGTCGATGGCGGCAGCCAGGAAGGTAGTCGACCATTCTCCGTGGATGGTTGAAAGTCCAAACCCCTACCCGGTAGGAGAGATGGATATGGTTAAACTCTCACAAGAGGAGAGTCTGCGGTTCTTTCTGGAGAGATCAACACAGAGGCAATCACCCCTCATCAATGCGGGTCTAACTAAGCTACAGTGCGGGAACCTGGAAGCGGACATTAATGAGGAGACGTTGAGAACGGGTGTTATTTCTGCTCCAGCTGCTGTGACCCAGATGCCGGCCCCAACCACAGTGCCACCAGTTGGACAGACGCAGATGTTAGGAGCACCAGTCTACTGGTACCCGCAGCAGCAGGGCCTCTTTGCTCAGATTCAACAGTGGCTGGCTAACACCACCGGGGGCTCGCTCCAAGGACCAGTGTCATCGGCACTACCTATCCAGCCATCGACCATCCAACCAGTAGCGGCGCAACAGCAACAATTCCAGACTCAGCAGCCAGGGACACTCCTTCTTGCACCATCACCGGGTCACCAAGCCACGATAATCTCTACAGGGCTAGATACTGCATCAAGTACCGGCTATGTTGAGGCTTACGTACCGGAGGAACCGGTGGATGACGAACCAGGGCAACCAGATATTGAAGATCCAGTGCACAGGGCAGAAGAACCAGTGGAAGCTAAAAAGTCAGAGACATCTACTACAGCAGGGGATGATGATGAGGATAACCAGGAAGCAGGAGTAGCGAACCCGACGGCAGTGGCAGATCCGACGGAGGTAGTGGAAGATATAACAAGCCAGCTTTTAGGGGCGGAGGAACAGAACCTTAACAGTCCGGTGGTGGAACCGAAGAAGCGAAAGATTAATACAGGAGCAGAGGCAGTAGCGAGCGGGAGCAGTGACGATAAAGAGGCAACGACAGAAGAGACGGTGAGCAAGAGAAGGAAGGTGGAGGAAGGAACAGAAGAGGTCAACATCAGTCTGGTAGCAATGAATAGTCTAGTGACAACATTGCA
Source organism: Rugalucina vietnamica (assembly GCA_964017185.1). Taxonomy (NCBI): domain Eukaryota; kingdom Metazoa; phylum Mollusca; class Bivalvia; order Lucinida; family Lucinidae; genus Rugalucina; species Rugalucina vietnamica. Next base: position 10,960,270 of record OZ024876.1, on the reverse strand, counting down.
GAGCTTGAAAGGTCAGATGGGGAGAAATGAGAAAGCTAGTGACAAGGTAGACAGGGCCCTAACAGACATGGCGGCTCAGATGAGCCAGGTCACCGATGCCTTACACCGATGGAAGGAAGTTATTAATGACAGCGTGAGAGAGGAGAAGGTCAGAGAGGAGAGGAGGATAGAAGCAGACAGGAGGAGGGAAGAGGCAAAGAGGAAAGAACAAGAGGCAGAAGTGAAGAGAGCAGATAAAAGGAGAGAGGATGATAGAAAAGATCGCCAAGAGATGCGGGCGTTGATGACAGAACTCAGGGAGTGGTTGAAGGAGAAGAAGAAGAGCGAAGCAAGAACAGAAACAACGGATCGGAGGGGGAGCACACTGACAGATAGCCGACAGAGAGCAGAGGATAGCAGAGACAGAGGCAACAGAAGGGGTAGAACTACAAGAGCGGAAGAAAGTCACGGAAGTAGAGGCAGAGAAAGGGAAGAAGAGAGAAGAGGGAGAAGCAGGGACCGGTCTGGGTCATCCAGTAACTCTGGTAGAGACAACAGGAGAGTGAGGCTAAGGAGAGATGAAGGGCGAGACGCAGAGGAAAGCAGTAGTAAGACGGAAGACGAGAAAGAGCGCAAGAAGGATACGAATGCAGTAAGGGGAGACCAGGGGGACAGAAAGGACAGCAACAAGAAGGACGACGAGAAGGAAAATGTAGCAAGGGAGGACGAGAAAGACAGAAACAAGGAGGATGACGAGGAAAGGGAAACGGGATGGGATCGCAGAGAAAGGTTCGACTCTACAAACACTAGAAGAGAAACGGGTGACCTGAGAGAGAAGTTAAAGAGAGGTGACAAGCGAGAGGAGGATGACAAGAAAGCGCAGGGGGACAAGCAAGAAAAGCAAGTGAAGTCGATATTTGGAAAAACCAATTCGGAAAACAAAATAAAGGACTGTGGAAAATGAAAGTGAAAATCATATAAATGCGGAACTGTAATCAGAATAATGGACTGTGTAAAGTGATATGAACATGAACTGTGTAATTAAAGTAATACAAAACATGAACTGTGTAAACCGATACAAACGTGAACTGTGGAAACTGATATAAACATAAACTGTGAAGTAACAGTTATATAAACATGGACTGTGTAAGGTAATACATACATGAACTGTGAAGGTGTTGTAAATATGAACTGTGACATTGTGAAAGGTGATACAAATACAAACTGTGGAACTTAAGTGATATAGAAAGATGAACTGTGATAACTTGAAGTATATTGAGAACTGTAATTATTCAGGAACCAACGGACTGTGAATATATATATATATATTAAATTGAAACTAAAGGGATTAACGTTAATAGTAAAGGGAAAGGGGGTGGATCTTTAAAAGTATGAGTGAGAGTATGAGTTGCTTTGATCTGCATAAACTATGAACGCAATTTGTGCCATTTTTTTGTCTATAATATTAGCTCACAAACTGTGCCTTTAGCTGTCACCCGATGTAGTTTGTGTTGCTAATGTTATATGTATTATCGCATGGTCTGGTCATGACAGGGCACAAAGTGAGGTCATAGTTTCACTGTCTTAATGTTTTATGTAAAATTTGTATTTGAAAAATGTGCTCAAAATGAATCTAGTCTGATGGCAATACATGATGAATAATATGTATGTTTCAACTTTAATGAAAATGTTATGATATATGGCCAAAGTCTCAATGTTTAATTCTATGTTTGCATACCTTCGGCCAACATATAATCAAATGTTTTATGTAAGGTTAACTGTTCAAATGTTCCCAATTTAATGTTATGTGATTGGGATATATTGTTCTTTAAAGTAATAACACTCAAGTTATAGTAAATTACTGTTTGAATTGTTGATAAATGTTTTCATATTGCAATACTTTTAAATTTTCATTACCATTTCATCATTCAACATTGTAAATAGTGAAACTGTTAAAAAGGTTATTTTTATGAACTCATCATCTAGAGAAGATCTCTATCAGTCTTCATACTTCATTCAGAACCTTTGACAATTCATTCATGCTTTTGTAAATCATGTATTTTGTTGTTCAGAAGAAATCATCATTTAGAGAAGTTAATCTCTATCAGATTCTCGAAAGATTAACTTTAACACCTTAAGTGCCATATATGTCTATTTAATGTTAGTCAACCTTTTGAATGAAATCATCATTTAGAGAAGATCTCTATCAGTATTCATTTCATAATATGCTCTTTTGGCAAGTTAACTACATTTATTGTTTTAAGGCTTTAATGCATTGATACTCATTATGTAATCATCATCTAGAGATATGTTCAGTATCTCTATCAGTTTGCAATGTTAATGTACATAGTTTTGGCACCTTATTGTTATATGTTCTTTTTGGTGCCGTGACCAGGATAAAATGTTGACATTACCTCGTGCTTAACAAATTGTGCTTTGTAAGCTGGGATGGTTCGGAACTCTTATTCAGAGTCGTTAGATGGAACTTTAACGACCCTGGAGGGGGGTAATGTAGTGTTCCAGCTTACTGTGGCCCAATTTTAGATGGTTTACATCAGCTGATCAAAACATTTTTCCAATACCTTTCATCGGCAATCTTTTATTTTGCATGCGGTCTCATTGACACTAAATTCCTGTGTAAACAAACAGCTTACCCTCGAGTTTATGCCATTTTTATCCTGTATTTTGTTATATTGAAACAGTAATCCTTGAAAATGAAGCAGATCAAAGCGTGTTTATGTCTTTTGTCCTCCATGTTTGTGTGTACTGTGAAGAGGTGAATTCTGGGTCATGTGTAAAGGCGGTCAATGTACATGTCAAAATATTGAGTTGTCAAAGCCAGTCAGTCGCTGTTTTCAAGTCATTTCTGAGAAATCGGTACAGAGATAAATTTTCTAAGGGTATCAGTCATGAAGCCCATTTATTTAGCTTTATTTCCGTGGTCATGATAATACAAATTTCATTTAAGATTGGCCTGAATTTTCTGTTTTAAATGACCGACTACTGCCGGTTTTCGCTGTGTAATCCAAGATGGCCGACGTCGGCTTTCTTCCTCAGCATCCCGCTGTTATTTTGTAGTGGGGTCACATGACCCCGCGGCTTTTTCGTAGTGGGAAATGCAAATCCCGCTACACTTTAGCCATGGGAAAGGGAATCCCACACCATTTAAACGGTGGGATATGGGAACATGGGATAGGGGGGTATTTAAGAAAGTGCCCGAGAATTCCCTGATAACTTCAGATTTCTACTCGGTTAGAGCAACACGCATTTTGGTTAGCTCCGTTATTTTGACTGTTAAAATTGATTTTTGGTCATTTCTTTTGGCAACTTGCATCTAAATTTTAGGAAATAATTTAAGAAAATTTGTTTTAGTAAGGAAGAATAATTTTGATAATTCCAAAAAGTGATTTTGATCAATTTTGCATTAAATTATTATTTTGACAAATATTGAAATAGGTAAATTTCTGAATTCATAGGGCTACATAGCTGACACTGCTTTTTAATAAATAAAGGATAATTTTAGGATTTTTTTATTCCAGTGTTGCTCATTTATTGCATTTTTTGGATTTTATTTCTCCATAAGTCTAAAGCATAATTCAGTCATTTCTCCATAAATTGCCATAAATTATTAGCTTGCATTGCTGTTTAATCAGATCATTTCCACATTGCTTTTACAAATTCATTTTAGATTCCAAAGTCATTTAGTCCATTAACTCCATAACATTTCAAAGTATTTCTCCATAAATTTCATCTCGTGCTTAATTGGTCTTCTGGCTGGTTTCGACATATGTAAATGTGATCACTGTCATTGCGCGTGAGTTTTCGTGTCTAAATTCTTTTCGTGTCTTCGTTGTAAAATTGAATTAAATCAAAACTCATACTCATCTTGTTAAATCATTACCATGTATTGTTAAAGAAAGAAAACTCTGTTTATTTTATTCAAAGTTTACTCTTGTTCATTAAATTTAAATTTGATCAATTTTACATAGCCTTCATTTTGCTTTCTATCCTCATTTAAGGTTTAATTTTCTGAAGTTCAAACCCCAATCACGACGCCTATGTTCACAGAGCTAGCGCATCGTTTCTGGGCTATTTAAACTTTCTCTGTTAAAGTAGAGTCAGTTTGGGTAGCGGATATTAGTTCGAGCCCTGATAATCCTCGCTGAAACCCCGGCACGCAACAATACTTTTTATGATTTCTCAAGATACACTCACTGATCACAAAGGACCAAAAGGAAAACATAATCTGCACTATGGATGATGTACGGAGAGGTTTTTTAGGGACGCCACACGGCACAGCACCAGCTGCAGTAATAGCTAATAAAAATAAAACCCGGAGCCTTAAAAGCAGTGAACATATTATTGAGAAAGGGGGTGGGCCATGGGCCATACCGCGGTTTCGGCTACATTAGCCTCTTCAGTAGCCCTATAGATTTGCCAACATGGAGCCGAATAGAATTACTGTAAGTTTGTATCTTTCAAAAGGGTAGTCGATACAAAGACTAGTATAATCCAAATGGGGTCAAATATAGTTTAAAACATTGGTAGAAAATGATTCTAAACCGATAACACTTTTATGATTTCTCAAAATACCCTCACTGATCTCAAAGGACCAAAAGGAAAAATATAATCTGCACTATGGATGATGTACGGGGGACATTTTAGGGCCACCACTGGGCATAGCACCAGCCTCAATAATAGCAAATGAAAATAAAACCGAGATCCTTTAAGAGCAGTGAACATATTAATTAGAAAGGGGTTGGGCCATACCGCAGTTTCGGCTAATTAAGCCTCTTCAGTGACCCTATAAATTTGGCAACATGGATCCAAAGAGAATGCTGATGAGAGGTGGGACTAGATAGCGAAAAGGGGCTCTTTTTGCGAAAGGATGCAAAAAAGGGTATTTGAATGCCAAATGAGTCGTTTATGATGCAACTGATGCAATGAAAATAGTTATGTCAGAGAGTACGATAGTAGCAGCATACCATAATACAAGTATAAGAATTTCTGAAATATTTAAAGTCGACAAAAGGTGCGATGGCTTAGTGACTTTAATTATTAGGTGTGAATTATCACGGTAGATGTTGTCTGGCACGCGCGGATATTGCCCTATGACACCTTGGATAATATGCTCATTACTGACTCTACAAAGAAAGATTATCATCGATATCGTGCTCTTTTTAAAGAAGCAATATTAAAATTGATCTTTTAATATCTTTTTGGAATCCATCTTATTTTGACTCTGTTTAATGGTAAAATGCCTCTTTTTGTATTCTTTTCGCTATCTAGTCCTACCGCTGATGAGCAACAAGTCTGGTTGTCAGATAAAACACTTTCAAGCATCACTAAACGTGAAAAGATACCTTTCATACATGTATGTTTAATAGTTGTTACACTTTTCATGCTAGGAAGCTGTTTGGCCTCAAAGTAATGACTACAAGGATAGCTTTTTAAAAAGCTAGTGTTTTATCTGATATTTAGATAAAATATCGTTTTATCTGATATTTAGACCTAGACCACCATCCATTTAGTACTGGATTGAATGGTTATTCGGCTTAACTAACACGTAGATATATCGCGTTATTTTTTAAACCACGTCCACTTTGTGTGGAGAGGTGCCATGAAATGTTCTGTTGAACATAATACAGAAGCCGAAATTTTTGTGCCCAGGAGACGAAACTACTTGCAAAACGACTGCATAAACTCATAATTGCTAAATCAAGGCCACCCACAGCAAAGGCTACCGAACCAGTGGGCCGCTCCAATGCGCACGTGTCGGATTTGAAAATCCGACTGATAATGAACTCGCCAGAAAAGGGGGCTACCAAACCAGTTTTAAGACCAAAGATGTGATTGGTCGAAATAGACAATTACTTTCTGCCTTTCAAAAGTCAGTTCCTGTCGGTAAAACATTGCTGGCAATGATAACTCTATTGAGGCTGCACTTGCTAAAGGACAAATGGCAGTAAAAGATAGTAGCAGCAATAGCTGGTTCATTCACTGTAACCAAATTCTCCGCAAATATAAACTCCCAAATATATACAAATTAAAACACTCTACAAAGTCTAAAGATACCCTAAAAGAAAAGATCAAACATAAGGTTGACAATTATGTTCACCAATCATGGGTTGAGGAAGGAAATAGTAAATCTATCCTAGCATACCTCAACCTACATGACTGTTTAGTGGGAAAAGTCCACTCATGTTAGAAATCAGTCTTAATACACGTGACGTAAGACGAGCTATCATTAAGGTGAAAATCCTAACAGGAACATACATTCTGCAGTACAATAAAGCTAAATTTAACCAATATAATGTCAGCCCGATATGCTGCCTCTGTGAGGCTGCTGAGGAAGAGAAGATACATTTCCTACTGGGATGCTCACGGTTGAATTCTGTTAGGCAAAAGTACCTTGAGAAAATTCGTTCAATCTTATGCGGCATTGATGTCAGTATTTGTCATCAGATTATGTCAAACCAAAAGCTGCTTATGCAGTTATTAATGGATTTGTCCAAATTGGGGGTGTTTGACAGCCATCATGTTGATATTAGTACTTTATAAGAACTAGTGTCGGTTAGTAGAAACATGTGCTTTGCTCTGCATTCAAAAAGAGTACAACTTTTGAGCTTATATAACAGTCAGAGCACTTACTTAAACAAGTGATCTTAAAATCACGTTCTCGGGTGATTTCTAAGCTATCCGAGGGGTCAATGCAAAGACGCGCCATTCAGTCACATGGTCAGAGGCAGCCAAAGTGTAAGCATCGCAGAGAAAATCGAGAAAAACTGTGAATTTTATGTGAAATTTTCGTGATTTTCAAGTTCAGTTTTGAAGGATTTCCTATTTTTTTGTGAAGACAGCGCCTATTTTTTTCTGATTTTTTTTTAAGTCTTATTCGTTGAATAGTGAAAAGAAAGTGTGGTGCGCGCATTCAAATAAGTACTGCGCGCAGTGGGTTAAAAGTTGAAGGGTAACCCCAAAAAATCACTCCGCATCGTGATCGGCCATTGATCGGTTTGGCCGATCACTGTTTCAAGTAACACTTTCTCAATGAAATAAAAACCACAAAACCCGATATGGCATCTATGTTTCTTGGTTTCATCTTAGCTGACAATGCTCGTAATCTCCCTTAACATGTTGGCATTTGTGCCTAGCAAAATGAACAGACAGTACCGTCCCTTTTTCTTATTTACTTAAATCACCTATGCAAGTGATTTGATAGATCAAAATAATCACCTGAGGAAGTGATATTTAAGATAATTATTTCAAACAAAGGGAAACAAATCTTATATCTTGTGACTGATTACATGTATATAAAAAAAAATGCACTGCACAAGGTGATTTTCATAATCACCTGTTTAAGTAAGTGCTCTGACTGTATAAGTAAATTGACATTTTTTTTCTTACTGTATAAAGTAGTATCCTAATATTCAATTTAAGGAAGTTCTAGTATATTAATCATTTTTGCCATTGTAGGGTATGTATAGCTTGTAATTTCACTTTTTGCATTATAGGTGCAAGTTTCTTGAGTTGAAAGATTGTAAAGGGACCCTGGCTACAGCTTCTGCGGAATCTTTAATATACAATGATACTCTATTATTGAGTATTGAAGGTTGCACATAGACCTTAGGCTAGTCCAGGATCCCTCAGTGGTAGTTCTAGCTGCCCAACTTTGGAATAAGTGCGTAATTGTCCCACTGCATAGCCCTAGCGCCTTAACGCCCTCGTGTATGTAAAATATAATGAAACATTCACTCACGAAGACATAGAAATACTACATCGTAAGATGGTGATCCTAACGGGGATGGAATTACTATAACAGAACAGAACAGTTTCCCGCTGAGTCAAATGACATGTAAAATATTTCGAGAACCATATATATTTTCTTATTTGGATCCTGTCGTTTTTTTTTTTCTCTCGCTGTTTCTTTGGGAAAATCCTACCGTTGTGACGGGCGACAACAACGTCACACAACACGTGACAAAATAGAGTGATGTGATTGGAAGCCGGAGTCAGTCGAGCAATGACCTACATTTTTGCTGTAGGTTGTGGCCAAACCGACCCAGTTTTCAATTACCGCAATGCATTTTGTCACGTGGCATGCAATGTTGCACTTGTTGATGAAATATTGGCCATTTTAAATCAACAGATTATAATGCGTATAAATTTTATATTCATGGATTAGGATCTACACTGTATGTTCCAGATCGTTTCGGGCGTAAACCAACAATGGTTTTCTGTCAGCTTGGTTTGCTAGGGGTGGCTCTAGGAACGTCGTTCTGTCAGAATTATACCATCTTTATTGTCCTCCGTGTACTTACCGGCTTTATGATTCAGGTAAGTACTATAGAAATTCTTACAGTATTAAGATTCCTTTTTATGCTTGACTCAGCATTTATTTACACTGTTCATTATAAAGATAAACCAGAGGACCAATGGTCATGCAAACGCTCACCTGAGATCTGGGATATATACCGATTTTTTTTCTTCTTCTTTTCATAAACATAAATCTTCTGTCCATTTTGCTCATCCCTAGTGCCAAATTTCCCATCATTAAATAACATTGTCATTCTATTCTCCATCCAAATACTTAGGCAAGCTAGGTTGACCTTGCCATAAAATAGGTCAAGGTCATCCCAGGGTCATGATTTATAAAAAAAAACTTTGTATAGCTCCTTTCCCTGATGCTTCATACCAAGTTTCAAAATCATAGGCCTTCTGGTTCTGGAGAAGAAGATCTTTTAAAGTTTTTTGCTATTTATAGTCATGGTGGCCATCATGGGCATGTGCCCTTGACCATTTATACAAATTTTCATTCCCTCTTCCTAAAGATGCTCCACATAAAGTTTTCATTTGATCGGCAAAGCGGTTTCAGCGAAGATGTTTGAATATTATTGTCATATACTCGTACATGTATAAAGCCCCGGGGCAGGGGCGGACAACACCGTGGGGACAAAAAATTTTCATCAACATATACCTTCTGTCCATTTGCATGTGTATATAGCCCTGGGGCAGGAGCAGACAACACATTTTACTAATTTTCCAAATGCAAATGTAACAGAGCATGGACAGGATGCTGTTGTTTGCTTATGTATCATATTTGAGCCGCCGCATAAGAAAACCAACAACATAGGCGATAACAAAGACACAGATCAGCTGTGCAGTTACTGATCAGCGTCTTTGTTTTCGCTACACAGATAGTACAACCTTCTCCTTCTATATCCAAACTTTCGAGCTGCTAGCCTACTGTACAGGCCGGTTTGTGTCACCTAGTCGATTACCCAAATTGTTGTTTTGCTTGTACGAAGGCTCATTTGCAAAAATGTATACGTCACGAAGATCTCATGTACATCAGGAAAACATGTCTGTGAAATGTATACCCTGGTAAACCCCACTTTTATATAGCAAAACTGGGGTTTGCAGGGATATACCTATTTTTCTTATTTTTGCTCCAAAACATAGATTTTGGGTACTCGTTAGAACCGCCTCGCCGAGGCGGTTCTAACGAGTACCCCAAATCTATGTTTTGGAGCAAAAATAAGAAAAATATCAACATTTTTCTGCTGAAAATTTATAGTTTTTATGCTAAAAAATATTTGTACATTGCACAGTCAAGTTTTCATAATGTCATTGCAGGGAGGTCTGGCCGGTACGTCCCTAGCCCTGGAGACGTTTCCTACGGAAGGCCGCTGCTACACGGAACCGTTTGCACTACTGTTCTGGACTACGGCTATCTGTATCATGTCTCCAATTGCTTACTTCCTACGGAACTACTCATGGCGCTATCTTCAACTTACTTATGCTTTACTGAGCGTATGGGCCATTTTTCAGTGGTGGTTAGTCATTAAATAAATTGTTTCAGTTATTCAAAAATGACCCTATAAATGAGCCTGTGCGTAAGAAACCCAACAATTCGAGTTCCGACCAGGTCCGACACAAACCGGGCATGGTTAGAGGCTGGAAATTTTGGATTTAGAAAGTAGAGGAATTCGTTTAGCGAAAGCAAAGGCGCTGATCATTTACTGCGAAACTGATGTGCGCCTTTGTTTTCACCTATGCAGACTGTTGGTTTTCCCATGCGGCGGCTCATATGTTTTATAAACCATGAATATAAGTGCAATTGTCAATTGATAAAAATGTTTGAAAACCCACAATTCTTCCATTTGCTGACCGGCGTTCTGTATGCCTTATCTGTTAACAAAGCAATTATATTAAGATATATGAAAATAAGTATAATAACAATCTAAATATACAGAGACCACCTTAAAATTAACATTAGATCAGACAAAGCAAAGTCATGAGAAGTGTTTTCTAATTCCAAATGCCTATACTTTAGGCCGCATGTTTTTAGTTTGAGCTCGGACTGATAACGCGGTTCAAATCGTTTTAGGGCTCTGGATGAATCCCTCAGATGGCTTATAGCAAATGGAAAGTTAGAAGAGGCACGGCAGGTGATCCGAGCTGCTTGTAAATGGAATAAGAAAGAATATAAAGACGTCGTGAATGCTGGAGGGATTCTAGATGAAACTGTTGAACAAGAAATGAAACAATATCATGTAGATGATGAACTTAGATATGGGGTTGACGTTCATAATGAACAACATATGAAAAAGACTAAAACAGGGCGTGATGTTCTTGACGAGGAGTATATGGACGACAAAACTAAACTAAAGCAGGAAGAAACGGACCTACATGCTTCTTTACTAAACGGTGACAATGTCTTGAAAGATAGTGTAGTCGAGGCAGGACGAGAACCAACCGTAGAGAAATATACGGCCATAGATATCTTTAGATATCCTAAAGTCCTGCGGGTATCTCTCATACTCTGGTTTTCATGGTAAGAAAGTTTCTCGTTATATGTAGTTAGCGTAGCCACAGGACATTGACGTTTAATGTCTACAATCAAATTTAAAGGTCCAAAGTGCCCTAGAAGCCCCATTGCTGTATCGCTGAGCGTAGCGAAGCGAAGGAGGACAACGCTACAAGTGGGTGGGGTAAACAGTCAATAAATATTCATGTAATTTTTAAAGGTTTTAAACTATAATCACTCACTTTCATCATGGTAGGCATGTCAAACAAGAATTTTTCTTCAAATTGGTATATTTGGTTCCCTCCTAACCCCATTCTGTGATTTTTATTGGACGATTTTCTTCTCCGTTTTTTCACTTCCTTGTTCTTGACAGGAGCATTGGAGAACCATTTGGTGGTGACGTCACTGAAGCGTCATCATTCGCGTAAAATTAAATAAATAAAATTCAAACTGTATAAACAAAAATATAAAAATAAATGTAGAATATTTGATAAAATTTACTTTTCAAATTATATATTCTTTTAACAAAAAACAGTTTAGAAACGAAAAAAAATATTCGTGGCACGATGTTTTACCCGCACGTGACGACGATCTACTTTCGGTTTTGAAATGGAAGAAGAGTACGTCCCAGTAAGGGGCACCTCAAGGTGTATCCTTACCATGAATACTAGCACCACATGTAGTGCTTTGTTTGTTTGTGTTGAGGCTTAACGTCCCAGTCAACAATTTTTCAGTCATGTCGGGACGGAGCCAACGCTTCCTGGGTTTAACCAGTACTGTAGGGAGTAGATGTGCCTTGCTCAAGGACACAACACGGTGACGCTAGTGGGGTTCGAACCCAGGACCTCTCGATTAGGTTATTTTATATACTGAGCCAAACTTATAACGCAACACGGTTACGACATCTTTTTTTGCGTTTTACTGCAATGCAAGACGGTCTACCAGACATATGCTGGTCAGCAATCGCCAGTGAAGAATTGAGTACAAAAAGTTTGGTTTTCAGAGCATGGTCATTGGGTGGCATGCGCCTTCTGTGAGATTCTGGAAGTCAGTTTTAGCACATATTGATTCTTTAGGGATCATCCAGTAAGGCTCGTTGAGGTGATTGCAAACTGCCATGTTCCATTTGTACTAAAAATTTTAAAACAAAGTTTGCATCATTGAAAATTAAACGCTTAATTCTGAGCATTCCAATGAACACAATAGAAAATGGAATTAGTGAAAAAAAAACTAACGGCGAATGTTTTGAATGAAACTTTTGTGGAAACATGCTCATTCCGTCATTCAGCATTGTTAGATAACACAATAGCATCCAATCGTTGGGTCAGCAACATCCATAACAAATGAGCCGTCTCGTGGGAAAACCAACAATGTGGTTTCCGAAGGGGTCTGACAAAAACCGGACTGCACAGTAACAGAAGACAGCTAGAAGCTTAAGTAGAGGAGGAATTGTTATATCCGTGTAGCGAAAACAGAGGCGCAGATCAGCTTCGCAGTTACTTAGAAGCTGATCTGCGCCTTTGTTTTCGCCACAAATGTTAAAATGTGAGTAAACAGGAATGGTTGGGGGGCGAAAATGAGTCTTCAATTCTGCTCAAAATTGAGGAAAATTTATCTTTTGACAGTAAAATTTATCGTTGTCTAAAGTGGAGCAGGGGTAATCCTGAAAACCGACATTAATTTCTAAGGTACGAATACACATCACATCGCATTTTTGAAAATCACTATGCATTTCATTTTTTGCCAAGACATACCTCTAAGAAATGGTTAATTTCTTGAGACGAATAACACAGAATGTTACACCCAAGATGTTGTGAGATGTGTCGATCGTCCGGCAATCTAATACAGTAGAGACAAATTATTTGATAACGTTCCGGAATATAACATAACAAATAAGCCGATGTTGCGTTATAAGTTTGGTAGAATAAGAAAGATACGATGTGAACAGCACAGTGGCCTACTGGTAACGAGAGGTAATGGGTTCGATGCCTATCTCCGACGTATAATATCCCTGATCAAAGAGCTTAAATTTAACCATTGTACAATGCCCTGGAATTGGTGGTTCCGTCCCGACATGTACGAAAAATGTTAACCTAGCGGTTAAGACTAACAGAAACAAGAGAGAGAGAGAGAGAGAGAGAGAGAGAGAGAGAGAGAGAGAGAGAGAGAGAGAGAGAGAGAGAGAGAGAGAGAGCTACGCCCTCGGTTTTCAACACTCCTCTCGGGACCTAGCGAATGTTAATGAATTTTGATGCATATTATTGCATAAATTCTGCCGAAACGAAAGCAATAAGATGCAGAAACGAAAGAAATATGGTGCACTATATTTTACAGCCCCATCACATTTTCATACGCGTAAAAACTTTCGTTTCATGCTCGTTCTGGGCCGACTTCAGTTTCTCATTACTAACGCGTGCTTTGCATGGTGCCTGGTAACGAGCATAAGTAAAAGCCATGTATTGACAGCACGTGCGCGCGTGAATTGCAATATTAATGCATGAATTAACGGCTGTTAATATCGCGTGACACGGGTATTTATGCAATAATATCCGTTCTTCTCTCGCATGGTTTGCGGCACAAGCAGGTACAGCACGTGAAGCACGTGTTTAAAAACGAAAACCGGCAAGGGAGTTGATTAAATACTCATGACGTAGTACTTAGGAATTCCGATTTAAAAAAAAACGACCTTTCTAAAAAGGCCAAAAACAATGTTAGGGATGAGTAAAAAAAAAATCAGAACACAAGGCGGGTCGTTCTCTGGAGAAATTTCTATGCCGGCATGATTATTTATAAATGACTTGCACAGTTGCAAGCACATACGCCACGTCTCTGCATGCCCTTCTGGCATAGAGGTTACAGACCTGTAAAAAACACAAATGGTCCAATCTAGTTAGTTACCCAGTCAGGTCAGGCAGGTGAAAAAGAGCAGTGACACCGTGTAGAGAATATTAGTCCCTAGCACTCACAACAGAAATATTTTATTTGGGCACCAACTTGTTTACGTTTGGAAAGCGGAAAGAGTCAGTAGCACAATGACGTTGTAACCCTTCTCTGTCAGATTATAGGTGATTTTCCATCTCTCGTTGAGGTGCTCCATCTTCTTCTTATGATCAAAATGGTCGATAGAACCAAAAGCGCGCCCTATCTACCTTGAAAAGTCGGCGACGTTGGTGCTTGGTTTTACCAGCATTTACTGCGGGGACGTCAACGTTTGTTTACGTCGAAAAACCTAATGGTTCTCCAACGTTCCAGAAAACGTTTGAAAATGTGAAAACAAAGTCGCGTTATTCTTCACAGGGTGTAGGTATCATAGAAGCATTTTTGCCGGTGTGAAGAGGAATCTTCGATGTACATGTAGGATACAAAAACGGTAATTATTTTCAATTGAACAGATGCTAAAATGAGCTGAAAAGTCGTCCCGTCCCACATTTTAGGAAAATCACCGTTGTCTTCCTTGCTTCGCTACGCTCAGCTATTCAGAAAAAAAGGGGTTTTAGGCACTTTGGACCTTTTAGTTTGCTTGTAGACATTAAACGTCAATGTCCTGTGGCGTAGCTGAACAACAGAACCAAACGAAATATAATCTGTGTATTAAAAAGGTCGACATTTAACCAAAAACACAAAAATAAACAGACTATAGCAGAACAACATGTACCGTCTTAGAATTATGAAGATAATCAGCAGTTGTATTTTTTTGCTCTATCTGTCACTCCTATAATTATTATAATGATATGGAAGTTTGTACAATATATATCTCTGTAACTGCTTGACTTAGGGTTTTTGAGGTTTTGTATGAAGTTTGATAATTCTATAATGATATGTTGTATGTTTATTGGACACAAATTGTGTGTCAGCCACATATTGCTTATTAATCCCTCTATTTGTTCAGTTGTTCTTTCAACTTTTCTGATTTCTGATCGCGACGGCCGGGTTTATGTGAGATGTTCTCTTTGCCCGCTATATGTGGTACATGTAACGTGCTCAATGTACCATCTTGCAGCTGGTACAATATTCCTCTTTATAATTTTACATACAGATTCAACAGTCGACAGTCATAAAACGAGACATCTATTATAGGGATCAACCATGGTTTTCAGTGTTCAAACATTCGATGGATCACGAGGAAGGTGTTTGAACACAAGGCCGCAGGCCGCGTGTTCAAACACCTTCCGAGTGATCCAGCGAATGTTTGACCACTGAAACAAACCATGGTTGATCGCTATTCTTGCATTTTTACTCTAATCCCTTGAAAATAACATTAACAACGTAAAACGCACCGAAAACCGCGGATCTTCTTCAACGTCGGCCATTTTGTTTCTACGAAATACATGACGTCACGTCACTTTGACCAATGACGTCGGCGAAAACCCATGTTCAAACGGCACGTGAATTTCATGATTTGAACATGGGTTTTGCGGTTTGAACACGGCTTTCGACCAATCAAAAACGGCTTCAAACAGCTATGCGCATAGTATCTATGCAAGAATAAAAAGTAGATTTATGTTTTTTAGGCTGACAGACAGTTTGACCTACTATGGATTGTTTATGATATCGTCCGATCTCTATGGTGACAGATACATTAACTTTTTCTTGAGTGCTGCTTGTGAGTACCCTGCTGTTGCGTTTGAGCTGTATGCGTTCACAAGGTAAGATAGCTCTCACATACTGGTGACTGTTGTGTTTTCCATTCCATCAGGAAAGCATGTCCGTGAAATTACAGTTTACAGTTTATTTCAATATCTCAGGCTTAATACAAGCAACATGAGAAAACAGAACATGCAAATAATAGTGATGCATGGAACAATAACAAAACACACACAAAGACGCAGATGTGTACCATTTTTATTATTTTTGATACAAAACATAGATTGTGGGTACTCGTTAGAACCGAGACGGTTCTAACGTGTACCCACAATCTATGCTTTTAGCAAAAATAAGAACAATAAAAAAAAATCTACTGAAATTATTCAATTTTTACAACTAATGAAAAATCTGTATACAGCTATATTGCATGGGTGTGTACTCGTAATGATTTACAAAATCACGATATCGTCGCGACTCAGAAAAAAAGTTTAAATATATACATATTTAGACTATATACTAACGCAATGAATACATTTCGGTACTTTCTTTCATTGATGTCAATAGTCGGGACTGTCCCTTATCACATGCGACTATGTTCTTACCAAGTCCACCTGGCCGTTCCTTGATATTATCACGGTAGTAATATTCCGATGTAACCATGTTATCTTTTTATGCATGTCTCTAGGCTTGGGCGTCCGTTTTCTTGTATGCTTTGTCACGGTATCGCAGCCGCTGGTCTTGTTCTAGCAACGATATTTATAAACGTCGCAGGTAAATCTGTATTATATCTTCCCTTTCTTTACTTTCAACTTTATACTTTTCATGATTTCACAATCAAATCTGACTAATGTTTGCTTTTCGGGAGATCAATCCCAAACTGCCTTTACTTTTATACATTGTAGCAGTACCACCATCATCAATGTACACGTACTGCTCTGGAGAAAATCCTTTACTGCTGGAAACTGTATTTATTGCTCTTAAAGGATCTCACTATCCATTCACAATGCTGGGCGTTCCTTATTGTCTCGTTTTTCTCATGTGTTTTAGGCGAGAACACAGCAATGATGGCTGCGGCAACAGCGTTCACTCTGATTGGTAAAATGGGTATAACGGCAGCTTTTAGCACCAACTATCTTCTTACTCCAGAGTCATACCCCACTAACCTCAGGTGAATATCTTTAAACATGCTCTTTTATGTTTGAATCATTCATGATTCAACGGGCTGCCGAATAGGTTCTCAAATTCTGTATCTTGCATGGGCAAGTTTTCATAATGGTCTCGTTTTTCTCGTTCCGTGGCTCATGTGTTTTAGGCGAGAACACAGCAATGATGGCTGCAGCAACAGCGTTCACTCTGATTGGTAAAATGGGTATAACGGCAGCTTTTAACACCAACTATCTTCTTACTCCAGAGTCATACCCCACTAACCTCAGGTGAATATCTAAATTATATTTGAGCCGCCACATGGGAAAACCAACAATCTGCCTAGGCGAAAACAAAGACGCAGATCAGCTTCGCGGTAACCGCGAAGCTGATCAGCCCCTTTGTTTTCGCTACTCGGATCGTACAATTCCTCTTCTACTTAAATCCGAAATTTCAAGCTTCTAGCCATCTTCTGTAGCTGTACAGACCGGTTTGTGTCAGACCTGGTCGGAACCCAGATTGTTGGTTTTCTCATGCACAGGCTCATTTGGTAAAATGCTCTTTTTTTGTTTGAATCATTCATGAATCAAAGGGCTGTCGAAAAGTTTCTGTGCACTGAATCAGCTTGAATGTAATTCCCGGAAACTTTTGTATCATGCAGCCTCAGGAACTGGGATAACTTAAAGTAAGGACAGATTGTCCGGGAATTGACGCAATTAAATTTAATATTCACACCCAGATACCAGGCGAGAAACAAAGACAATATTACCTTCATTAAATGAGCCACGTCATGAGAAAACCGGATTTCTGCCTAGCGAAAACAAAGGCGGAGAACAGCTATGCAATAATTGCACAGCTGATCCGCGACTTTGTTTTCACTACATGGATAGTACAATCCCTCTTCTTATAGCCGATATTCAAAGCAGACCTGGTTGTGTCGGACTTGTTCGGAAACCATATTGTTTGCTCATCATTGACGCGCCTCAAATAATACAAGACGCATGCCGAGCAAGATGACCAACTTTTACTTAGAAAGTTGGCAACCCGGCTAGCAGCAAACGAACTCAGTCATCCGGAGAGCCACTACCCACGTCAATATTTTGCTTACATGTGTAGATTCACAAAGCTGGGACAGTCTTGGTGTCATAGAAGCTTTCATATGTTGATGAAAATAATTTGCATGTCGTTTGAAGGCCTGTGCTAGGCAATGTGCATGCAAAAGGCTATATATGTGTATAGGTATGGATCATTTGACTGCACATAATGCGTTTTTTTTTGTTTTTTTTTTTTATGTTTTAAGGACCATTGGAATTGGAGTTGCTGCGTTTGTTGGCAAAATTGGGGCCATAATTGCGCCATTTTCTCGAAATCTCGTAAGTGTAATTCCTACTTTGTCCAGGCTTCTTTTATGTCACATTTTCATTGGCATTGTCTCTTTGTACTCACTACAAAAAAAAAACATGCCCATGTAATATACAGAGATTTTTTAAGTTGTAAAAAAATAAAAAAAAAATCAACAGAATATTATTTACATTTTTCAAAACATAGATTGTGGGTACATGTTAGAACTGCCTCGCCTAGTACCCACGATCTATGTTTTGGAGCAAAAATAACTCCTGCATACCCCAATTTTGCTATAATTATCGTTGAATATCTTAAGTCCGTGAATATTCCAAGTTCGTGGGGTCAATGTTTGTGTGCCTCTCTAGCAGACGTCTGCTTGTGCAATGGTTGGAAAGGTGCCAAAATGTTTCAAAGGGTCAACTACCTTCATTTATAAATAAATTGTTGTAATTCTGATCTAAATAAGACCAGTGTGTGCAGTTATTTTGCAAAGGTCACAAAATATTGAATTTTTCTTATTTCCAAATTTTGTACCTCTTAAAATGCCATAAAAGCTACTAAATAAGAACTGTCAAAAAACCAGCATGTGTCTGAAGTTTGTTTACAATATGGCAGTCAAGGTCATGTGATTTCCAGGAAGAGCAAGGCCAAAAACATTTTTATTATTTGGTTGTTGCAACCTAAGGGTGCTTACCCTTTACCTAAGAATGTGTAGGTTTTTAAAATAAAAACTGATGTATTTTAATTGCATACAACATAAATGTGATTGATTGATTTTGCATTATTTGACTTGTCAAAGTCTAAATTTTCATTATTAGTCATATTTAGTTTGAAAATATTGCTATTTCTTGGTATTCTTGAAAAGAAATGCCCCTAAGGATATAAGCTCATAAATGACTGCAGAGGTACAGTTGGAGATGAAATCATCATCACATTTGCCAAATTTTGTTTGAATTTCAGGGCTTTTTCTCATTGGAATCATTTTAATGTGCCTTAAGAATTTTCAGCAACCCAATAATTGATTTTTTGTGGCCTATTTTTATGGCGGGAATTTCCAAACAAGTGACGTCACGGACTTAGGATATACAAAATGGCTGCCCAATGTAGCGGACAATGTTTGTAAAAAGAGTATTTTAATGAAAAGTTTGGTGTTTGAAACTTCAAATTTGCTTTAGAAACAGAGGAAAGGAATAAACTACTCTTGATAGGGTAGGAAATTAGACTCTTTTTGTCCTGAAGATTGTGCAAGCTGTCTTTGACTTCTTAGCCCCACGAACTTAGCATACTCAAGGATATAAAAGTGGGGTTCAAGTCAAAGGAGTATACATTACACGGACAAGTTTTTGTGACATGTTTTTGTGATGCTGAAATCTGGGCAATCATGCACAGTACATGGTACGATATAACTTTTGTGACCTCGCAGAAATTATGTATTTAGTGTTAAGGGATAAAAATAAGGGTTTGATCTTTTGGAAGCAGTAAAAACATTCAAAGGGAGATGGTATGGACTATATTGCGCAATTTCGGCGGGTAATGAACCCTCATCAGTAGCCCTATATCTATATAAACCGGCAACGAAAACCAGACTATAGTACTGTAATTTCGAAACTTTACACGAGACGTCTAAATCAAAGACACATTCCTAAACGGGGTCAAATAGTTTAAACATTGCTTAGAATTATGTTTCTAAACGTGAGTGTTTTGAACACACTGAATATCTTTACTGATCTCAAAGGACCTAAATAAAATATAATCTGCACTATGGATGATGTACGGGGAATCCGAACAGGCCTTGCTTATTTTTTATTAAATTATTTAAATATAGCCTTCAAAGAGACCAGGTATACCACTTTTTCGCAAATTATCTATCCGTAGTAGTAGTAGTAGTAGTAAAGTGCATGTTTATAACGTCATCCTGGGCTGAGCCGCGTCATGAGAAAACAAACATTTTGCATGTGCGAAAACAAAGGTACAGATCAGTAACTGCGAAGCTGCACGGATAGTACAATGCCTCTACTTTATAAATCCAAATTTCCAGTCTCTAGCCATCTGCTCTGCGTGTACAGCCCGCTTTGTGTCGTACCTTGAAACAACATCGTTGGTTTTCTCCTGACGCGGCTCATATATTTTTCAGGCCGAAAGGGCTCTTTGGGCACCGGGTGCAATATTTGCAGTATGCTGTATCGGGGTCGTTATCGGTATGATGTATATTCCGGAGACAAGTGGGATCGAACTTCCCCAGACCATGGATGAGTTATCGGCCCATTACACAAATAAACATTGGACTATTAGGCGAAATGTCAGTGATGTGAATGCTCAACAGAAGCGTGAAGTGTTAGTGAGAAACAATGGGGGAGAAAAATAAATATTATGATTGAGCCAGGTCATGAGAAAACCGGATTTCTGCCCATGCGAAAACAAAGGCACAGATCAGCTGTGCAGTAACTGCAAAGCTGATCAGCACCTTTATTTCCGCTACACGAATAGTACAATTCCTCTTCTTCCCAATCCGAAACTTCAAGCTTCTAGCCACCTTCTGTGGCTGCACAGACCAGTTTGTGACGGACCTGGTCGGAAACCCCGAAGACCGTTTTTTTCTCGCGTCGCGGCTCATGTATATTCTGAAACTATACTTGTATCTAAATCACAGTAAACAATATTGTGTATTAAATAAATATGATAAACAATGACACTTATTATACTTGTCCGAGTACAAAATAAATAAATAAATCTGATAAACAATGCAATTGCATATACCATTAATGAAATGAGCCTTATGTGCGAAAAACAAAGTTACATATTCATACATATAGTAGTATATATCCACCTTACGCCATGCAACTGTAAGGCTCTTAAAAAGAAAATACCCTAGACATCTCTGTATTGTTTACATACAAACCTATAAATGATCAGTGACACACACTGCATTGGAGACAGAAGTTGAAGTTAGATATTCGAGTTTTCTCCTATCACTCGAGTGCTATAGTGTGTGCTCTACTGAAAAATAGATGGGTGCAGTCCATGCAGAAATTGAACATTTATTGAAAGAAAGTAACATAAGAAATGCCGGTAATTTTGTTTTCGCACAACACTTCAATGTTATCGTGTTGGAAGCACTATATGTTCATGGGGCGGAAGTGTTTGCGAAAACCAAAAAACCTGGATTTCTTGTGTTACTTTCATTCAATAAATGTTCAATTTCTGCATTGACTACGCCTATCTATCAGTCAATAGAATAAATGGTATAGGAGAAAACTCGAATTTTTATCTCAACTTCGGGAGAATTGCATTGTGCGTCACACGTTCCATACCACGTGTTTATCGGATGTGATCCATGCAAGTTTGATTTGTGACACATTCATTCTGGTGGACTTTTCATTTATTATTATCTTGCTTCTGCTTCTTCCACCGCTCCTTAATATGCCTAACTGATATTCTGTTCTTCTTGTAATATGTGGATAACTCGTCAATCGTTTGTGGGAGCTCTACACCCAGCGTTTCTGGAACCCAGATCATCCCGCCACACACCAACAAACAAAACACGGCAAATATCGCTCCAGGAGCCCACAACACTCGAACAGCCTATAATTTATATAAATGGACTTTCCCATCATTATCATTTGGGTGAGACGGGAATCAGGAGTGATTTCAGATATTTTATTTCATTTCTCGATTAAATTCCTCTATGCAAACAGAATTGCCTCAGATGGGACGCCGCCTGTTGCGGCGTAAGATAAGATTTACGCGTATCTTATCGACATCACTTCTCGGGCTATACTGTTTGTTTGCCTTTGTCCAATAAATAGGACGCTAGGCTAAGGGTAATATGATTGATGCGAATCACAAAAAGATACAATAATGTTTTTTGCCAGAAAAAAAATGACGATCTACCGGAAAGTATAGCATTCATATTGAAATGACTTTATACAGACAACAAACAGGTCATAATTGTACCGACGTCATATAATGATTACTGAAGTGTGAACAACGGAATCCTATCGAAAATGTCCTGATACACGCTTTTAAATTTGAGCAGCGTTTTTTTTTTTTTTTTTTTTTCTTTTTCTTTTTTTTTTTCGGCTTCGTGTACGAGCTGGGCGCAAAACAATCTACCCAAGCAAAACAAAGAATGTACCTTCGCACCTTCGCAGAATAAAATATACTTATTTAACCTGAGTACATCACATGAGAGGTAATATAAATACCAAACGGGTTAACTCACAAGATTACGAGAAAATGGCGCAACCATAGCACCAAGCTTTCCTGCAAATGAGGCTACTCCTAGACCTGCATTCCTGAAAATTTACAAACAAAAAATAATAATAATTTCTGTTCTACATTAACTTGTACAGTGTATTATGAGAATAAGTTGTCTACAGGCGTATACATCACAAGGATGGAAAAAACGTTCAGCTCATAACCCCAGCACGGACAGACACTTAATTACCTAGCATGAACGTGGCTGATCACGCATTTAAGACGGCATTCATTTACTTGCCGTGGCTAAATAATTCTCCACGTCAGACCTCAGGGTATCATTAAAGGAAGACAATTCTATTGCATATTTATTTGAACGCTCAAAGAGGCAGTTTGGAGGACGTTCGGGTTGGATGATGTTCCATAATGCTTCTTAAGGCTTATGGAAAAGTGCATTGGAGAGCTCCTTCTGGAGATATATGATACTGTATATTGAAGTAAGTTTCTTTAATTTATGGCGACATTTATTAAAAATGAAAGAATTCAGATTAACCTACCGCATATTGGTAGGATATAATTCTGGTGTGAGTACAAAGCTACAGCTGAAGGCCGCCGTAGCCCCCATTTTCCCTATGATAGTAAATGCAGTCGCTGCAGCCATCATAGACGTATTGTCACCTGTAACCAATGGGTGACAATGAGAACTCAATTTTACTCGATTTCTAAATTCTATGACTATGCTATTTAAGCCTTTACATATGTTACGCAAGATATTGCGTTTAGAGCCTATATATTGTCTTTAATAGCTACTTACTTAATATCACTTAAAGGGTATCAGTTTTATTTTCATTATATATATATATATATATATATATATATATATATATATATATATATATATATATATTATATATATATATATTGTTACTCGTATTTTTATGTGAAAATGTAAGCTTATTACGAGACCATCAATTGCAGAAATAACCAGAAAAACAAAAAACATTTTTAAATAAATAAAAACAACACGGTAGACGGGCATTTGCAAACATAACTAATTATTTGTTTTAAATCTGTTCGATTATTTTATTTTGCTAATGTATGTATATTTAGCAATAAAAGGTGAATGTATACCTGCTTGAGACGTGAAAATGGTAGCCAGAATGAGTCCTACGGCGGCTATGAGATGGCATATAATGCATGTTAGAGGTCGGCCTAACCTGGAACATTCAAAGAAATTCATATACTCAAATAATCCGCCTCATGAGAAAAACAACATTTTGCATATGTGAAAACAAAGGCGCAGATCAGTAACTGCGAAGCTGATCAGCGCCTTTGGTTTTCGCTACACGGATAGTAACATTCTTTTTCTTTCCAAATCCAAAACTTCCAGCCTCTAGCTCTCTTCTGTGCTTGTACAGCTCGGTTTGTATCAGACCGGGTGTAACCCAAAAGTGTTGGGTTTTCTCGTGCAGCGGCTCAAATGTCAATAAGTACTCAAGTTGGTATCATTTTTCATTTTCCATGAAAGAAGAATATATTCCCCTCGACAGTCAACCTATCAAGATGAAATCAAGCGTACCCAAAAGGCACAGCGAAAGGTATCAAATACCCAATTAAATGTCCGGTAAACAATAGGTCAAAGCAACTGCCTACGTCATGTTCAATATCATTAGAATCTGCTGAATCTGCAGAGGAAAGGTCTTCTGAGCAGAATCACGCGAAACCGACCTATGCGAAAAGAAAGACGCAGATCAGTTGCGCAGTAATTACACAGCTGAGCTGATAAACGCCTTTGATTTCGATACAGTGATAATATATATAGTTCCCATTCTTCTTAAATCAGAAATTTCAAGCTTCGAGCCTTTTTTCTGTGACTGTACGTGTCTATTTGTGTCGAACCTGGATGGAAACTCCGAGGACCGGTTTTCCTGTGCCGTGCCTCATCTGGTAAATCGACTTACCTGTTCAGTGCCCAGAATTCAAAGGCACATGCTGGATATTCACAGAGAGCACTCAGGAAAAAGTTGATATATCTGTCGCCATACAGATCAGAGGATATCAAATACAGTCCATAGTATACTAGACTGTCTGTTAGCCTGTTAACAGATCAGAGGATATCAAATACAGTCCATAGTACACTAGACTGTCTGTAAGCCTGTTAAAGTTCAATCATGCTAACTCCCTGATGTAATAAAATATCATGAATTCATATTTCATAACCTCGATTTGGTGTTCGCATACTTTCGCGTTTTTTTTTTTCTTTTCTGTAACGCTCTTTTCTGTAACGCAAAACAATGATGCAAGATAAAAATATTTAATAATTTTCCGTGAGATAAAAATATTACAATGGCTGCACACATAATTTTTAATATTGTACTTTTTATATGCTTTTGTACAATCATATTTTTCGCGTAATCTGCAACCTTGCATATTTTAGTCATAAACTCACCAGGTAAACCATAGTATTAAAGATACTCGCAAAATCCGTCCATTTCTGATTATGTCAAGAGCTGTGTACTTCTGAACCAGAACTTTAGCAGGACCATGGTCTTTTTCAATAAACTTTGTTGTTTCTTCGTGTTTATCCTCTCCATCCATAGCTTCTCTCTTTCCATCTTCGCCTGTCCCCTCGGCTGTGTCTTTACCTTTTATATCAGCAGTGTTAGTTACAGCTTTCAGTTCTACCTGTCGAGTGGCTTTATCAAGTTCTTCATCGTGAAACCCTACTGCGGCCATAACAGTGGCGTAATCCTTCTTGTTCCATTTGCAAGCATTCTTAATAACTTGTCTAGCTCGGTCGAGTTTACCGTTGGCAATAAGCCACCTTAATGATTCATCCAGCATCCTACAACATACAGATATACTGTCATTGTCAATGAAAACGTGAACGGATTTACTAAGCACTCACATCGAAACTGAGCCGTTGTACCAGAAACACAGATGCATATGCGAAAACAAATATACAGATCAGCTGTGCAGTAACTGCACAGCTGATCAGCGCCTTTGTTTTCGCTACTCGGATAGTACAATTCCTCTTCTACTTAAATCCGAAATTCCAAGCCACTATCCATCTTCTGTGGCTGCAAAGGGCGGCTTGTGTTGGACCTGGTTGGAAACCTAGTAGATTGTTGGTTTTCTGGTCCGGCGGCTCAACTAATGCCGTATTGCAGATATAAGAGTGGAGTGGGAACGACAGAAGCCACAACCTAACGACAAAAGTCTCGACATTTCGGATTTAAGAAACAGTTGGATTTCATCTATGCATTTTGCTGCACATGAAAGAATCAAGTTTTACCCATGAGGCGCCTCATGCAAGATGCTTTAAAACGCAAACTGCAGCCATTTTAAAGAATTACTCAAACCTGTGCGCGTTGTCTTACCACCACTGGAAGATGGACCAAGCGCTCAGCAGCGCGTATGTCAGCTGGAGATACCGCCATGACTCATTACGTAAAAAGTAGGCTATAGGAGACATGATACAGATGGCCGTTGTCCAGACGGTCAAGGCCAGGGGCTCGGTGTAGGCCCGATGTTCGGTTGGAAATGTTTCAATGGCCAACGTCGTACCCGCCAGTGCCCCCTGAAATTTAATTGCAACTTTATTCATATGTTCTCGTTTGCCAATGAGCAAAACTATTTTTGAATTCTTTCACGCCGAAGTTCATACACTGTATTTGAAGTGTCTGGAAAATGATATAATTGTATAATTGTATATATGAGCCGCGTCATGAGAAAACCAACACTTTGCATATGCGAAAACAAGGCAGCAGATCAGCCTTGTAGTATGTGTACAGCTGACCAGCGCCTTTGCTTGGTTTAAACATACTTTATTTCATGATTATTTACAACATAGACATACATACATAAACTACAAGAAAACACATCTGAAAAAGGATTAGAACGGAAGCAAAATTGCTTATTTTGTTCTTCTCCTATAATGGATTGACATTTTTTTCTATATTGCCATAGGTATTCTATACATAATATCATGAAAAGGTGGTTTTGCTTTCGCTACATGGATAGTACACCTCTTCTTCATAATTTCGAAATTTCAAGGCTAAATGCCGCTCTGCTTAGCTGCAAAGGCCGGTTTGTATCAGATCTGGTCGGAAACAACATTGTTGTTTACTCATGATGTGGCACATGTGTATAGAATACATAAAGTTACGATTACCTGTTGTACAGCACCAGTCAAAATGCGCAGAACTATAAACGCAGTGTATGACTGACAGAACGATGTACCAAGAACAACAGCGAACAGACCGATGTGACTGAACACCATCACTACCTTACGTCCAAACCGATCTGAAACGAACATTACGAAAACTTGCCCATGCAATATATAGAGATTTTTTTCAGAAGCAAAAATTGGAAATTTCATTGAAAAAAAAAAAAAAAAAAAAAAAAAAAAAAAAAAAAAAAACGACGATTGGTAATGGTATACTATAGGATCACCTTATATAATATATATACTCCTCCTCAAAAAAAAAAAAATCCGGTCACCCGAAGATTTGCAAAGCTTGTTTCATTTTGTATAAATTGGCTTGATATGCTCAGGCCATTCATTACTCTATTCCCAACTCAAAACTGTCAACAGATTGTGTCATACAGACATAAGACATGCTGAATATTTACCTGGAACGCTGTAGGAGCCCTGGATCGAACCCACGATCCCAAATACAAAGCGAAAAGCTTTACCCATACACCACGGCGGCATCTACGTTGCATTTGTATCCAGAGGAAGCAAACATGGGCGAGTCACTAGACTGGACTGACGTTCCAGATACCCCACCCATTTGTACCCTAACTGCAATATTATACTATGCGTTTAAAACTGAGCATGCACAATAGAGATACACTGCATGCAAAAAGGCTGTGTATAATTGATTTTGTCAAGTTTTTTTTTTCAAATTGACACAAATGGAAAAGAAATTTCGTATATTAGTGGAGTGGTTGCAACATAAAAGGGTGACCGGATTTTTTTGAGGAGGAGTATATTTCGGCGGCCGGTCGTTCACAGAGTACATGTGCACGTTAAATAAGAAAACATTTGCGTACAAAATAAAAATCATTCAACAAAATACGATTTAGATTACATTGCTGCATGTTTTTATAGAGACTTAAACCAGCCTCACGCTAGAGAACCACTGTACTCTAAGACCGCAGTAGTTGCGGGCTGTACCAGTCGATGTGGGCAACAAAAAGACATCTTGTTGAGATTACTCGCAGTTAGGAAACTCATTATCGCCCCTTAGCTCACATCTTCAATTTGCATAGCACATGATCTGATGACGCAATGGTTCTTCTAAAATAGTTTACTGTCCTCGTGATATTTTCAGCTTGAAATACCACTGTTATATTCTCCAACACCCTGTCTCAGTAGCAAACTCCAAAATCTAAAATTAGTGGAGTAGTATTCATTCACTATGTCCATTGGATCTTTTTGGTGTCCGAAACGTGTTTAGCATAATCACGAGCGATAATAAGCATCGTATGGTATCTAACAATGGAGAATACAAGTAAAATATGAGTTTGGTGTAATTTTATCCGTCATTAGCAAACTTACAAGCACTTTTGTCTCTGTATGCCAAATTTCAGTAGTCGTTGGCACTGTTCCAGTAGTCGGGTGACTAAATATTATTCTACCAACCGCCTGTTACTGTCGTTCTGAGCAGTCTGGTACATTCAAATTGACATTAGGCTCCAGTGTTTATATAGAACTCTTAATCATTCTATTAGCTCATTATCCTTTTGATTAATGCTAAGATGTCAACAAATGCTTGCATTTTAACCTGTTAACATTAATGTCCTCTGTTAACACTATTTTGGCGAGTATTGGTAGAAAATTTAGATATGCAATAAAATTTGACACGCTTCCTAATGGAAATTTTGAAAATCGATACACAAATGAAAAAAATTAATTTTGAATGGGGGTTTGTATTGGCAGGGGAGATAAACCAGGATCATAAAGTTTCGATTATGTTCCCTATTTTGGCTGGAATCAGATAAAAACACACGACTTATGCGTACAGTTGGGTTTTGTCACCCCGATGACTGGGACAGTGCACGCAATAAGTTGAACTGAGCGTACTGAACGAAGATCTCAGATAACTTCCAAAATACACTGGCTACAACCCTCGTATGTTTTCGCTTTATAAATACCTAGTATCACTTTTTTTCCTGAAGTAACAAAACTATCCATTTAACGAAATCCCTCTTTTACCACATTTTTGGATAAAAAAAAATAGTATTACACGCCACTGCAGCTGCAGCAACAATAGTTTACACTGCGCTTGCTTTGCAAACCTGAAGTTAGACATATAGTTGACAATTATCTGCGAATAATGCTTACGGAAGTAAACTATTTCGAAAATACACACATGTTTAATGGCACAATAAACAAAACTGTTGGTTTTTGTTGCTAACATCGACTGGTACAGCCCGCAACTACTGCGGTCTTAGAGGACAGTGGTTCTCTAGCATGAGTCCTTTATAAAACTAATCAATAGGAATGTTAGAGACATTCTGTCGTCCATATTTTGTATACCTGATAACGAAGGTCCAAGTAGTGAGCCCAGCATCATTCCAACTGTCAACAGCGCTTGTGTTAATTCTGCTAGCTCTTCAGTTTCACATACCAAGTTCCACTGAAAGCATAATTATAGTAAAACATATTTGAACCGCTTCGCGGGAAAACCAACAATGCGGTTACACAAACACACACTGGTAAATGTAAACGCACTGGCTATAAGGCACGAATGTATAGGCTAAGGCAACTTCAACGCTATGGCTAAGAAAGAAAATGGCGGATAGAGAGACACATGTGCAGGTTTGTTGTTGTTTTACAGTTTCATTTTCCGGTTATCAATGATAACAGCTACTGGCTTGGCGGC
Source organism: Rugalucina vietnamica (assembly GCA_964017185.1). Taxonomy (NCBI): domain Eukaryota; kingdom Metazoa; phylum Mollusca; class Bivalvia; order Lucinida; family Lucinidae; genus Rugalucina; species Rugalucina vietnamica. Next base: position 10,931,320 of record OZ024876.1, on the reverse strand, counting down.
GCGGGACCCACAAATGAGTCACTGGCAAACTTACGTTCGATGGTCCGATGTCGCCAGCTGCAGCCAGTAAAGGTGTAACCTTGACAAAGTGTAGTCTGGCGGGTCAGCCGTCAAAATGAATTTATCATTTTGACGTCTGACTCCAACACTATCAAAATTTCTCAAGTTCTATTAATATCTCTGCAAGCTGTTTTTAGACATTGATTTTATGGGAATTCCTAATCTGATTGGTTGATGGCTGGGTGCTGAGGTCATGCACTCTCTAAGAGCCAATCAGAAGCTCGCAGTTAGAATTGTCTCCCCTCTCAGATGACTTTTTTGTCAGCCATGTTGAATGGATACTTTTAAAAAATCATCAAAATAAACAAAATTTGGATATGTTTTATGAATTTTCAAATGGAGGTTTGTTTATTTTTTTGTTTTACACTATTGTTTGTATAAAAACTTGTTATTCTGTAAATAATGACTTTCACCCAAAAGTGGCTGACAGCTTGGCTTTTTGACAATGTGCTGGAGTCAGACGACAAAATGAACCACTGGGCATGATACTTCATTTTGACGGCTGACCAGTCAGACTAGACAAAGTGGAGACACTGAACCATGATTTTTCATGAAACACTGTTTTTCTTTGATATCGTACGCTGTCTTGTAGTTTATACATATGCAAACGATAAATCGGACGACTTTGAGCACGATTTATGAAACAAATGAAATGGAAAGGCCCCCAGCGTGTGACAATACTTGAAGTTTCATTACAACGTTATTGGCTAGTGAACTGGAAACAACGTAGTGGCTAAGACCCCACATTTCTCGGTGGGAAAATCTTATAATATGGTCGTAAGACTCGTAAGTGTCTTTCTCAAAGTAGGTTTTGAGGTCTAAATTATTGTTCGAACATGGTTTAGAGCTTCGTTAGTGACATTAAAAAACAAATATATCGCATTTATGCACCTATCAATGTTTTTCTTCGTGTGTAGGGGGTGCTTACAGGGGAATTAGACAACCTAATCCCTGGGCATTAGATAGAGTACCATGACCCAGGGATGGTAAATTAGGTGCTTTACTAGGAAATTGTGCATAAAAATATACAGCGAAATTGATGACCCACCAGGGGATTTAGGACATCACAATGCGATCAATGACTGGGGAATAAGACCCTTTTTTCAAATTGTTTAATTCCCAATGGAAATCCCGCCGCCCCCTCCCCTCTCTCAGAAAACATCCGTCGCGAACAGTGGCAGTAATTTTGCAATGCAATAATCAAAGATAGTATACCTATTCAAACCTCAACAAACATTATTTGAAAGTAGTGTTAATGAACGTAGCATTGAACTATACAAACATTCTGTACTGTTTGTCGTAGTGTTTGAGCCTTATGTACGTTTTCACATTTTTAGTTAAGTTCGGTAACTGAGTAGCCGCCTATTGGAGAATAGCTGCTCACTCGGCTTACGGTATTTTATGTTTTCTAGGCATAAGTACCTAAATGTCATTTTGGTTTTTCCCACCCCTCGGTTTGTGGAGTGGGACTTTCTCTCTGATTGCGCCATTTCCTGATCATTGCCTACTTTTACCTTTTCAAATTATTTAACGAAGCTCTAAACCATGTTTGAACAATAATTTAGACCTCAAAACCTATTTTGAGAAAGACACTTACGAGTCCTACGACCATATTATAAGATTTCCCCACCGAAAAACTGTGGGGTCTTAGCCACTACGTTGTTTCCAGTTCCTTAGCCAATAGCGTTGTAATGAAACTTCAAGTAGTGTCACACACTGGGGGCCCTTCAATTTCATTTTTTATGAATCATGCTCAAAGGTGTCCGATTTATCATTTGCATATATATATATATATATATATATATATATATATATATATATATATATATATATATATATATATATATATATATATATATATATATATATATATATATATATATATATATATATATAAACTACAAGACAGCGTACTATATCATAGAAAAACAGTGTTTCATGAAAAATCATGAGATTTCGTGGTTCAGTGTCTCCACTTTGTCGAGGTTACACTTTTACTGGCTGCAGCTGGCGTCATCGGATCATCGAACACAAGTTTGTGACTCATTTGTGAAACAGGGCTTTACAAGCACAGAAGCAGGCTAGAAGCTGGAAATTTCGGATTTAAGTAGAAGAGGAACTGTACTATCCGAGTAGCGAAAACAAAGGCGCTGATCAGCTTCGCAGTTACTGCGAAGCTGATCTGCGCCTTTGTTTTCGCATATGCAAATTGTTTGTTTTCCCACGTTGCGGCTCATTTATACCATCTGGACTGAAGAAAAATGACATAAAACAATCATCCCATGCGTTCTGACTCGGCAAGCTTGTATCATCAGGATGACATGTCTGTGAAATGTATACCCCTCATACCCCACTTTTATATAGTAAAACCGGGGTTTACAGGGATATACCTAGTTTTCTTGTTTTTGATCCAAAACATAGATTGTGGGTACTCGTTAATTAGAACCGCCTTGGTGAGGCGGTTCGAACTTGTACCCACAATCAATGTATTGAACAAAAGTATTAAAACTATCATTTTTTTTTTTTCTGTGGAAAATTTTCAATTTTTAAAGTTCAAGAAAAGCGTGTATATTGCATGGGCAAGTTTATGACAGCCATATACATGATAGTGTAGGGCTTTAAGATTAGAAATTTAATCAGTCACACGTGAGTTAAACGTCTCCTACCTCTGTGACAAAAGACTGTTCCACAGGTATATCATATTCCCAGCCATTGTCACATCCAGACTCCGTAACCACTACCCCGTCACTTGTGTTCCTGTGCAGTTTTATGGAACACTTGTCGTACTCTCGCCAAACGTTTGTGTTGTTGTCTTCATTCAATGTATCATTCGGTAGTCGTGCACACTTGAAGTTTGGTCTGTAACCTGAAGAATACACACGTTGGCTTCTTTAAAAAGAATCCAATAGAAAGGTCTGCTGCTACTTGACAGAGGTGGTTCACTAGTAAAATATTTTAGAGATTTCAGAGGAAACAAGAAATTGGCTGCAAGCAAGGCTTACAGTATACCCACCGCAAGGTGATAACTTGTAAACCCTGTTTTCTAGTTAACGGTGTCAAACTTCTTCATAGAGCTGCAGTTTATGCATATTCTTAACAATGATCTTTTCTTCAAAAATCTTCATGCACATCTTCACTATGTCTGAAAGATAACTGCAAAGTATCTTAAGGATATACTGACAACTCTAGGAGTTTTCACAAAATAGACACAGTTTATAAAATAGCAAACATCTAATATTAATCCTGCAGCCCCTATTTTCCTACCAAACATGCATTGTCTGATCGTATGGTGTGGTACCAGTTTGAACAAAATTGGACTAAAGGTACTCAAGTTAAAGACAAAAACCTTCAAATGCTGACGGAATCACAGAATAACGGACAGGCTGAAAACAGTATTACCCCCTGTATCTTCTTTTTGTGAGGGTATAAAGATCTTTTCAAATCGGGGTGGGTGTAAGGGACCTTAGATATTGGGGATACTAAAAGCTGACTTGGTAAGGGTTCGGCCTTAAATATATGAAGTGGCAGTAGATAAGCGCGAACTAGAATTGTCAGAGAATCTGAATAGAGTCCCCTCTTAAGCGCTTTTGATGCTATATGGCAGTCAAATTGTGGAGGTCAGGATAGCCTTCTCGAAAATGACCGGAATGCTCATAAAGATCATGCGATGCGGATAACTCTTTGACACAGTTTTGAACAAAGTACAGAGAATATACTATGAACGAGTTATCCACTAGTCATTGAGTAGATTAAAAACGGAGATTCAAACTCACTCCGAATCTATCGTAAATGTATGCACTAAACGGGTCGGTGGTGCGGCTTGTTGGTGAGTCACTCCGAATCTATCGCAATTGTATACACTAAACGGGTCGGTGGCCAGTGCGGTTTGTTGGTGAAATGTCTTATCGATCTGTATTAATTGCTGCGTATTGGATTCTGTACAGTGAATTTGGAACTGGTCTCTCGTATCGACTATTTTTCGACAATTTGGATGTAAAATAAATAGAACCAGCTCAAAATGAACACAGTGGCCTTTCCAATGAGGACCTTTCTAATAATTTGTATTGAATCTTCGCATGATCAAACAGAATAGTCCCAGATGGGACGCTGCGTTCTGCGGAGCACATCTTGGGCTATACTGTCTGTCTATATCCAACAAATATGTCGCCAGGCTTGAATGAATTTAAGCGTTTCTATGAATGTCGTTTTATTACTCCATTAATAAATTAAAGAATAGTGTATTTATCAGAAAACTCCTACCTATGAAGACTATGGTGAGCGTGTGTATAGACCAAGAAACACAGATAAACAGATATGACAATAGTTGCTTCCACTGATATTTTCCCCATGGTCCAAGAGCTCTCCAAATATTGTCAATGTCTATTGCCTCTGTAGTTGTCATTTTAATTAAATATGATGTCCATATTTTGCTGTTATCTAATAATCAGACATTTTCAATTTTAAATTCGAACTACACAGCATTTAGATACTGACATTTTATGAAATAAATAAATGCACTTATGTAATAAGTCATTAGCCTGTTTTGACTCAGCTTGAGCCGTGGTGTGACAAGTCATGTTGTGTGCCATACTATGACTCAACTCTGCATAGGTATCAATGACCCACCACTATGATAAAAGCTTAGTTCCGAAGAATTCAATGTAAATCCTTTTTTGGCTTTTGTCCTACTTGGCTGGGTTTGATATATGTCCTCAATGTAGTCGGGTTTTTGCAGACTTCAGTATTTGAGCATGTGCGTGAGAAAACCAACAATTTGGGTCCTGACCAGGTCCGACACAAATCGGCCTGTACAGTCACAGAAGCAGGCAAGAAACTGGAAGTTTCAGATTTAAGAAGAAGAGGGATTGTACTATCCATGTAGCGAAACCAAAGGCGCTGATCAGCTTCACAGTTACTGAGAAGCTGATGTGCGCCTTTGTTTTCGCATCTGCAGATTGTTGGTTTTCTAATGCGAAGGCTCGCTTCAGTTATCAGCTGAGCCGTCCCACAACAACAAACGAGCATACAATTACCGGTCAATGACATACGTCCGCTAGATAGCCATGCTTGCAGATTAGGAAATTCTGCAATGGTGTATAAAGTCTACAGACTACTTATTTTGTTCCGTCTTTGCTGGTGAGATTGGACAGTACAAACATGCATCTTCATCGTTGCACATAGCCCAGAAACTTTTTCGAAGCACGTCTCACTAAGAGTGGATAAAACGGTAGACTTGAGACGTTGCAGCAATTTTCTTTCATCCACCTGGGCCCATATTGTGTTGTTGAATCTGTTGTTATCAAATCAAAAGCCATATCAATAACTTCATAAGTAGTTTTACTATGATAAATCTAAACATATCAAGAAAACCATGTATGTTGCACTTTTAGTCAACAACTTCTATCTTTTCCCCGGTCAGGTCAGGGTTAACGTCATACCACACTGACCCTAATTTTAAATTACAAGATTCGTGAAAATTTGCTATCAAAAACAAAAACCAACAATAGTTTTGTTTTGTAGAGATGTATTTGAGGTAAAAACATAACAGCGGTGCCCTGAAAAGACAAATATTCTTAATCCAAAATCAGATTAAAGATTATTTGAGCCGCATCGTGAGAAAAACCGGATTTTTGCTTTTGCGAAAACAAAGGCGCAGATCAGCGTCGCAGTAACTTCGCAGTAGCTTTCAACAGATTGTCCATAATTTGGAAATTTTTACGCCTAATAAGCTTCAATTAATATAAAATTACTACCTGCTGGTCAATACACCGTTGATTCAGTTCTTATAGTAGAACCAATGTCTTTCTTCGCGGCGAAGTAAATAGCAGCTTCGATAACATTCCGGCTCTTGCAAAAATTGAAGTGGGCGTGGACATGGGTTTACTGAAAAGTCTTCGATTTTTTTATAGCGTCTGCTGCATGCTTATGGTCTGAAATACATTTGAAAAATCATGTTAACACATTATACACAATAATGATCACTCAAAACAAGTCCTCTGTACTCACACACCCTTCATCCGAAACAAATATAAACCAAAATAATTAAATTCTTTGAGCCATCTGGGTCTTTAAGTTCATACTGAAACTGAAAGAGGATTTGAATGCTCACGAAAAAAAGTATACACACGTTTACCAACTACAAAAACAAATCGTTTTATGTATGTGTTGCATATTTATATCAACCAAAGTTGACATCAAAAATTGGGTCTGTCTGCCTGTATGTCCGTACGTCCATCAGTCATAAAGTGCAAATGGGAAATTTTTTCTGACACAGTAAGAATTTGTGAGGCTGAAACTGTGACTACAATATTGTCATTACATCCTACATGCATTGCTTGTCCGCGATGATGTCTCTTCTGAAGAAGCTCAACTTAGCTTTGACCTTTTATTTATCTTATAAGTTTCCATATACTTTGGCCGATCTTTAATTGTTAATCTTTGTAAGTAAACTCTTACAGTTTTAACATTAAAATTTCATCAGGTGACTAACACTGTACAGTCGGTGGTTTTAATAACAAACATTTATTCAAGACTCCCACACCACCCAGTTGTACCGGTTAAACCGGGTTCGTCGAGACACCACTATACCAACACCACCAACAACATTGGATTACCAAGGCCGAAACGACCCGGATTCACGAAGCAACAAGAAATTACAAGATAGAACACGAGAATCAAGCAAACAGTCAAAAATAAGCCGGAAGTAAATATTCTGGGGAAACCAAAATTTTTTGATGTTACGGACTGTTTTACAACTAATTCTGTTTGTCAGCATTTTAAACAATACCGGAAAGGTAGCTTGTGTTTTATTCATTTATGCATTTCAAAAATTTATTGTATTGAATTATTCCTAAAGTTTCCACGCCTGATTTTCTCTTTGGATTAATGAACAAGTTAATGCTTTATAAAAATAAAAAAATAATTTTGATCCAAAAAATGTATAATTTTTGTAATGATATATTCTTAATGTCCAGTTATCCTCTTCTCTACGGAATAAACTGCACCCAAAGTGGTTTCCTTTTACAATTTAATGAGCATATGCAAATTTTATTCCATGAATATTTCGTAACTGAAAATCTGAGAAATCTGGGAGGTGGGTGCATGAATATACCGAGAAGTGGTAGAAATGTAGGTAGTGCAAGAAGGATAATTGGACATTTACTTTAAATTAGCTGGATCTCAGATCTGAGGCCAAAAGTTCACAATACTTGAAGTTTATATAAATTCCATTGTATTGTTATTGGCCTTGGAAATTTAACTACTTGCCACACACCTGTGATGTCAGATGATAAGAAAGTGATTGAGTCAGTATATAAAGAAAGGATTAGATCATTTTAATACAAAAATGCAATTTATCAAGATGTAACCATGTATGAGATGTATTAGTTAGGAATGGTCAGAGACATCATCAACTCATATTTGTGAATTTTGTGTGATGTCAATTGCTTAAATCTCAAAGAAGTTTGTACCTATAAATCAACTTTTGCTTTTGTACTAGTTTTATATATTGGGAACTTGTCTGTTCTTTCTTCTTTATTCTGCTCAAAATCAGTCCCAGTTTCACCATCAGGATAACATGTTCATAAAATGTATACCCCTTTAAACCCCATTTTTATATAATAAAATTTTGGTGAACAGGGATATATCATATACCTAATGTGTACACATAATCTATGTTTTGAGCAAAAATAAGAAAAAATGTCAATTTTTATCTGCTGAAAATTTTCATTTTTTTTAAACTATAAAAGTCCCTGTATATTACATGGGCATGTTTTTGTAATGTAGTATGCGGACCTGAAAATAATATAAGAGTACAAGGGTCATATTTCCAATGCAGTTTATCTGCAAAAATTTCCAACTGTCTGGCCCAAACTAGCGGCTAGGTTTTGTATTACATTGTACTATCATGGTTATGATATATTATCTTACATGTCAGATTGAAATGGGATATTTGATACCAGAGTTAGGAAATACATTCCTTTGTGACATGTAAATGATACATAGACTCCCTTCTCAATATGTTCACCAGGGTTTTCCCTGGCACACAAAAAATGTGTATTTTGACCCTTTTTTGGCCTCCAATGACCCCCAAAACTGTCTAGAGAGGGGACAGTGATGTCCCCCCAAAATCACAAATATTTCTAGTTCCTGAGTTCTGTCGCCTAAATTCTCAACCCTTTAGCCAGGATGTCCCTCAGGAGCTGTCAGTAGTGGGACATTGGTTCCCTAAATTAAAACGCTGAGGGAAAACCCTGGTTCACTGCTCTCAATGGGTCCCAGTTTTATTTTTATTTGCTATTACTGCAGCTGGTGTTGTGTTGTATGGCGGCCCTAAAAAGTCTCCCCGTACATCATCCATAGTGCAGGTTATATTTTCCCTTTGGTCCTTTGAGATCAGTGAGGATATTCTGAAAAAAAAATCAGAAAAATAGTATCCATTTAGATTCATTTTCTATTAAATCAACATTTATAATATATTTGGCCCCATTTGGATTAAAAATTTATACAAGTCTTTGTATCGACTACCTTGTTGAAAGTTGCAAAATGACAGTAATTCACTTTGGCTCCATGTTGCCAAATCTATAGGGTCACTGAAGAGGCTTAAGTAGCCGAAAATGCAGTATGGCCCATCATCTTTCTCGATATGTTCACTGCTCTCATTTGATCTCAGTTTTATTTTTATTCCCTAGTGCATATATTTTCATTTGTATATTTTTTTCTTTTCGTGTAATTTTTAAAAGTATTCATAGAAAACTCTCATAAGCTCATCTACTTCAATTGCTACAGAAAAAAATAGAGACTTAAACATGTTAAAGGGGAAATCATCACTATTTGATCCCCGCGTATCATCTTCATAAAACTTATCATGCTTCAAGATACATGTATCCTTGGACTGAAATTGAAATAAAATTTTGGGGTCATGGTACTCTTATTTCCATGGTACATGTATTTGTAAAAATAAAAACATGTAAACCCACTGTAGGCCTGAGTCATGCAAAAACAAACAGAACAAGGCCTGACTACCTGCAGAAACCAGCGCAAAATTACACAATATTTAGAAATCAAAACAAAATTACGTCCAAAGCGTCCACAGCTGAAAAAAAAAAACCAACAATAAAAATGGCAGTTAAAACTTATTAGATTATTACCCACTGTTAACCTTTTAATGACGAATAGACTTCCCCAATATTTGTCATTTGGGGGATTCCATTGTCATTTTTAGGGGCCATAGGTGTAATTTTGAATTTTTATTCCATTTTTCAATGAAATTTCTAATAGCAAACAGAATAGCCGCAGATTGGACGCCTTTAAAAAGGATGCCTGGCTTAAATGAGTTGAGGTAGTCATCAAATGTATTTGGTAGGGAAGATCCATTTTCACTATTTGAAATTCTAGGACTTGGATTTTCTTTTGGATTTTCCAACTATTATTTACTTGAAAGAATTCTGCATAATAAACTCTTGTAATCAAACAATGGCTAAAGTCCTGATAGACCTGTTGCTCTAGACATTTTGACCTGTCTCAATTGATTTTTATAGGGAGCAGAATATTCTGTTAACACACATAAAAACCATATAAATTTGATTAAGTCTATCAAAAAAACAAGTGGGTACAAGTCTTGCATGTCACAACGACAGGTTTTCTGAGTAACAGGCTCATTGCATCTCATGAGTCATGACTGAAGAAAACCTGTTTCTTAGATTTCTGAATTTCTGATCAGATCTGTCACAAATCTGGCTGTACAGCCTCACAGGAGGGCTGGAGACTTGCAGTTTCATCATAACAAAGAAAAAGTGTGCTTTCCATGGACAGGTAGTGAAAAAAAAAGCAAGGGCATTGATTTACTGTACAGTTACTGCACTGCTGACCTGCAGCTTTGTTTTTTCTACATAACACAGGTTTAGGTTTCTTCATGTTGTGGCTCACTTGATTTGCCACATCACTTCTATACTTAAGCTGTGTCATGCGAAAACCAACAATCGGCATATGCCAAAACGAAGACAGGGATCAGTTGCTGTGAAGCTGATCAGCGCCTTTGGTTTCACTACACGGATAGAACAATTTCCAGCCTGTAACCATCTACTGTGTTTGTATAGCTTGGTTTGTGTCAAACCTGTTTGGAAACCACATTGTCGGTTTTCTTATGATGTGGCTTACTTCTGAGTTAAAGGTAGTAATATTCAGTGTTGAAATTTTTAGCTGAGGAGATAAGTCTCTGGATATATTTTGTGATCATGGGTGGTGTCTGGTCATGGATTCAGGTATTGGAAATACTAGCCTTCTCTCTTCTTGATTATTCTGCCAGAAATAGGATGATATGAGCTACAACATTAGAAGATCGGTCTTCTGGGTTTCCGACCAGGTTCAACACAACTGGCTAGTACTGTCTAAGAAAGCTAAAGTCTTCAAATTTTAGTTTAAAAAGACAAGGCATTGTACTCTTGGAGAAATGAAAACAAAGTCTGTGCCTCTGTTTTTCACATATCTTGCCCCAGAAACCAATCTGACAGGGCTCATATGAGCCTCCTCCCAAGAAAACCGTATTTTTGCCTAAAGGATGTAAAAACAAAGATGCAAATCAGATTTACTGCACAGCTGATCAGCACCATTGTTTTTGCTTCTCGGATTGTACAATACCTCTTCTTAAATTTCAAGTTCTGTGACTGCACATGCTGAGTTTTGTCATACCTGATCGGAAACCCCAAAGACCGGTTTGCTCGTGGTGCGGCTCATATAAATGCTGGGCCACTTTCATCAAGGACAAAGAATTGTCCTAAGTGTTTTGGTCAAAGTTGGCCCTGGTTGCTTATTATCAGGGTATTTAATAATAAATTAGCAATAAGTTTTCCATTTTTAGCATTTTGATACAACCTTTGGCTTTTAATTAAAATTTATACATTTTTGGGCCCATACCTCACAATGCATGGAAATGCTAAAAATATTCAAATTGTTGTATGTTTATTATTGAATACCCGTAAAATCCTGTACTGTCTTTTCAGCTAGACTTTACTAAATTATATGGCTTATTACTAACCTTGAGCAGAGTTGCTTTATTATTGATTTGAGTTGTGGCGTAGCATCCCAGTCAACAGCTATGGTCATGTTGGGACATTGCCTTCATTTTATGAGACTTTCCCCAAAATTAGGATGTCATGACATCCAAAAAGTGCTTCAGATATAACCACCTAGGCCAATAAGGCTTATATGACATATATAAATACCCCCTTAAACACAACCTCTATATAGTAAAACTGGGGTATACAGGGGTATACCTGTTTTTCTTATTTTTGATCCAAAACATAGATTGCGGGCACTCGTTAGAACAGCCTCGCCGAGGCGGTTCTAATGTGTACCCACAAGCTATGTTTTGAGCTAGAATATTAAAGATATCAAAAATATTATTGTTTCTACGTAAAATTTAAATTTTTGCATCTGAAAAAAATCTCTATGTATTGCATGGGCAAGTTTGTGGGGTTTTTTTGCCCCTGAAAGTGCAGGTTCAGTTACCCAGACTAGATGGCTCTGTCCAAGCGTAGACTGGGGTGTTAAATATTGAATTAACTTTTCATAATGGCCATAGTGGGGCTTCTTATATAATCCTTATGGTATGCAGTACTGTTTAATCTGCTGCACTTTCTTTTGCTAATAAACATGAGCCGCGACGCAAAAAAAATCGATCTTTGGGGTTTCGGACCAGGTCTGACACTAACTGAGCTGTACAAGCACAGAAGGTGGTTAGAGGCTGGAAATTCCACATTTACAAAGTAGAGGAACTGTACTATCCCTGTAGCGAAAACAAATGTGCTGATCAGTTCACAGTTATTTGTTTTCGCATTAGCAAAAATCCGGTTTTCTCAATGCGCGGCTCATCACATAATAGTGTGACTGTTAATCTATATCTGTTACCTGAAGCGGATATACCTGTGAAATCATTCGTGTGTGATTATTTGAAGCACCACATTTCGTCGAAAATGTGTTTTGTAGAAATTTTTTATAACTTCAAAAATTTTGACCTCAAAATTTTGATATTTATTCCGTAGAAGACTAGCCTATAGGTCCACATTTTGAGCCACCAACCACTAGGGTTAGGGTAAAGGTCTGGGCATATGGACATTTTCGACAAATTTTTGCATGTGTCCTTGATTTACAGTTTGCAGCTTTGAATTTCCAGGGGTATTTTAATAGAAATTTCTTTGATCTGGACTGGCAAACTTGTTTGAAAAATCAAAATTGAAAAAATTGGTATATATTATATTTACAATAAACTATAACAGAAATTTTTGGGACCGGCAAACGTCTTACAAAAATCTCTTCTTTTTTTTTTCTTTTTTTTCTTTTTTTTTCTTTTTTTCTTTTTTTCTTTTTTTTTTTTTGAAAGATCAGCACTTGAATTACTGAATTTAGACTGTAACTCATGGCTAAGTCATTTCCTTCAATCTATAAATAGTACATAATGTGAAGAAATAAAGAGCATGCTTTTCTCTACAAAAGTGATTTCTGCTTATTATGTTTGATTGTGTATGAGATTTATTGTTCTTAATTACTTAGAAAGCAAGGGTTACTCCTTAAGTAAGAAACGTTTATAGTAAAAACACTGAAATGAATGAAATTATTATAAAAGCATAGTTGATGTTGAAATGTTAATGTAATTGTACTTATTGTATAAATTTATTCTTCATTGTTTCTTTCAGAGTATGAGAGGAGAAGGTAAAATTCTTTTTTACTTTTATACACAAACCAAGAATCTGGGTTTCCAAACAGGTCTGACACAAATCTGGCTGTAAATCCACATAAATAGCTAGAGACTTGAAATTTCAGATTTCAAACGATGAGGTATCATACTATCTACAGAGAGAAAACAAAGGCACTGATCAGCACCTTTGTTAGCTCACCTGAGCCGCAGACAATACTTGTGTGGTATTAATTACGTACTTCAAGCTCAAAGTAACTTTACACTGTTTTTGTAGGTAGATTTTTTTTGGTATATATTGTGTAATATATGTATAAAGTGTTTGATATCTATGAAAGTCTGTTCAGTTATGCTTTTGGCAGACGAAATTGTAAGAATTCTCACGACAAAAATGCTGCCACACTTGAAACGCGCAAGGGGTCAAAAGAAACTTTTTCAAAATCTCATCACAACACCGTTCATCCAGATACAACAGAAGTGTAAATTCCTTCAAAATGCGGATATAAACATTACTGCGAGAAATAAGAGTGAGTATCTATTATCTTTAATTATAACAAATTATATGATGGCTGCATTGATTTTTGTGTGACATACAATGAAAAAGTAAATAACTTTGCAAATGTTTACCTGAAATCCTGTCTCATAAATTTTATTGCTTAGAGAAATATAGGCTAAGTTTGACCTGGATACACAAATAGAGAAAAATCTTTGTTAGACTGTCTGTAATTCATTATCAAACTTAAGCACAAAAATATGGTCAAATTGATGTTTTTCAGAGGAGCGGTGATCGCTTCAGGTGTTGCCATTACAAGAACCCATGCAAAATTATAGAAAGAGAGTAAGAACTATTTGAAATTGGGTACTCATTTAATATGGTGCAACTTACCACGGTTCGAATTCTCAAGCAGGTGAAGCAAACTCAGACCATTCAGTGAAAGCAACACAGATCATAAAAACCCAATTCTGGTCTTATTTTGAGGAAAACTGGCTGCATTCATTGTTAAAGCCAATTTTATATAGTTAAGAGTCCATAGATGATGGGTATAAGAATATACAAGTAGGCAATGATCAGGAAAAGGCCCAATCAGAAAGAAATTCCCACTCTAAAAACCGAGGCGGGAGAAAACATTATTGACAGCTAGAATTGACAGCTAGGTACTTATACTTTGAAAACATATCGTAAGCCAAGTCAGCAGCTATTTTCCAATAGGTGGCCACTCAAAAACGAACTTAACTAAATTTCGAAGGGTAGGACATGGGCACAAATTGTTATAATTAGCGTTAAAATGGTTTCAATATACAGCAATATATGACATTAAATGTTGCCATTTCAGGTCACCCCCGAATTCTGTCATAATTATTTCAAGTGAATAAGTGACTATAGAAGCCAACAGGACGCATTTCAGCACATTAAATTCATAAAAAATCTAGCATTCTATATTGCATTTTAATAAGAAAACGTTCTGTTGGTGTTTTGCACGGTAAAACCAGATTTTCAAATCTGTGTTTGTTTTACCCAATTAATGAGGACCATCGGCGTTATGTGGCATCAACGTCTGTGGTAAGTTGGAGCTTGAAGCAAACTAGGTTGATTTTTAAACATGATGTTACGGCACCTAAAAATATTTTCCAGTTTGGTGCATGGTATAAATATATTCCATAGATGTCGAAACTTAGTTTTGAAGAGATATTTACATGAAACCAAACAAATAATTTCAACAAATATCAAAAGAATCGGGAAGTAGGCGAGTAAAAATAGTTAAAATAGTTTGTTATGATAATGTACCATTCTCAAGATAAATCATATTGCATCAGCTCTGCATAAACACATTTTACATAGTAACAATTTAAAGGCTATATGTTGATGTTTTCTTACCTTGTATTCCTGCGATGTAGGTGTTTATATCGGCATTTGGAAGGCCCTTCCGTGTTTGTTTTATCTGGATGAATGATGTGATCACTTTTGATGTGTCACTGTTGTTTTGTGAATGAACAATTTTAAGTGTAGTGGTAGAGCGTCGGACTCCGAATCTTGAGGTCCTGGGTTTGATCCCCACAAGCGTCACCATGTTGTGTCCTTGAGCAAGACACATTAACTCCCTTTAGTACTGGTTAAACCCAAGAAGCGTTGGCTTCGTCCCGACATGACTGAAAAATTGTTGACTGGGACGTTAAGCCTCAACACAAACAAACAAAACCTTTTGGTGTTAAGTATATTTGAGCTATGGCACAAGATAAAAGTCTTGGGGATTTCCGATAAGATTCAACACAAACCGTCCTGTACAGTCACAGAATAAGGCTAGAAGCTGGAAAATTCAGATTTAAGAAGAAGAGGAACTGTACCAACAGTGTCATCCTTGTAGATGTTTTCACATATTATGTAAAAACTGGGCCCAGATTTTCAAAATTAACAAGATCGTTAATTAACGATTTGTTAAAATTTTAAACATGAATATTGCAAATACTCTGTTATTTATTTTGTTGATAAAATGTGAGAATCCTTTGCATTGCAAAGGATTCTCACATTTTATCAACAAAAAAATAACAGTGTATTTGCTTTTGTAGCCGGCATTAACTTAACGAGTTGAGGTCTTAACGATGACGTTAAGCTAACGAAGTTTTGAACAACTGGGCCCTGTTGCATTATGGTGCATTATTTTTCCAGAAGAGGACTATGAGTTTCCAGATACATTGGAGGGATTTGGGCTGAAATTCAATGAAGGTATGCTTTTAAGTAACACACAAAAAACTCTTGGTTGGAGGTTATAAAACTTTTTCATGATGCTCAACACTCAGTATGAAATTTAAACTACTGAAATTAATACTGAAATAGCCAAAATGAATTGAAATTTCAGGTTTATATCACCAAAGCATGTGATTTATCCTGATAATTAATGTTAAAATGCCAACAATTATTGTCATTAAAACATTTATGAGCATGATAAATTACAGTCTCAGCTGAGCTGAGCATGAAAAAAGGTTTTATAACTTGGGGGCCAGGCTGAGCTCCTTGTGGTGCCATCTGCACTAGCGACTTATTGTTTACAACAACTTTATTAGTCATTAGTTACAGTATTGATAAAGCACAACTTTTTCAAAATGCATGTCGTGTGCCCAAAGCTAATATTGGTGTTGTAGCTAACCAAACCATGAACTTGGAGGTTGAGCTTAAAAATTACATGTATTAAGAAAAAAATATGCAGTGAAACCAAAATGCATTTTAGTGGGATATCTGTTGTTTTGTCATTTGCAAAAGTAGTATCATCAAGAAAACATGTCCATGAAAAGTATATCCCCTTAAACCCCATTTTTATATAGCAAATCTGGGGTTACAGCACGTAATACTCGGTTGAGGGTGTATGCCATATGAAGAGATAGTATACATATTATTCTTATTTTTGATCCAAAACATACACTTTGGGTACTTGTTAGAACCGCCTGGGCAAGGCGGTTCCAACATGTACCCACGATCTATGTTTTGAGCAAAAATATTGAAAATATGATTTTTTTTCTCAATGAATTTTTCCATTTTCAATGAAGAAAAAATTGCATGGGCATGTTTTCGTTATGTACCTCATGTTTTCAATTGTCTGTTGGGAGTGTGGTAGCCTAGTGGAAGAGTCAAGGGCTCCCGAGGGAGAGGTACTTGGCTCGATACCTACCTCTTCAGTGTAGTGTCCTTCAGCGAGACACTCAAACTCCAAACAATACTGGTTAACAGTCAGGAAGAGGTGGCTCAGTCCAAACATGACTGAAAAAATATTGGCTAGGATGAAATGCCATAAGCAAATCAGTTTACAATCAACTAGAATGGTTTGTACATGTTATCTTTTACCAGAAGGACAGCTGAGATACATTGAAAATGATGTCCCCTTTAACGACAATGATTACAAATACAAATATAAGCGTTTAAGTGCTTTGGAAGGAGTAAGTAAAGATAACAGACAATTATATATAAGCTCTATAGAGCTTATATTGTGACATAACAGATATCCTCAACAGATACTTACCTAGCTGCCTTCTTAGGGGTAGTGCTAGAAGGTCCATTCCCAATATGTCTATTCCCAAAATCACTATTCTCGTAATGTCTATTCCCAAAATGTCTGTACCATCTAATTACTAGTTAACCGCTCACGTCTGAGCCTGCCCAGGAAAAGTGGTTCATGTCAAACTATCCTTACATATAAACCTTGTTGGTTTAGTTTGGTGGTTTCATTTGAAGCACTTTTTGGATGTCATGATGTCCTGATTTTGGGTAAAAGTCCCTTAAAATGGAGGCCGCGTCCCGACATGACCATTAACTGTTGACTTGGACGTTAAGCTTCAATTTAAACAAACAAAATGTCTATTCCCACAATGTCTACTCCCATCATGTCAAAAAATGCAATAAAATATGAAGTATTTGAATGAAAATAATTCTTAAAATTGTTGAAAACATTAATGTAGTTCACAGTTTAAGTTTCCAAACATTTTAAACAGTAATCATTAGAGGAATAGGCATTTTGGGATTTTGGGAATAGACGTATGGGTAGTAGAAATTTTGTGTATATATAGACATATTGGGAACAGACATTCCAGCACCTACCCAATTCTTAATATGAGCAGTAAAGTGAGAAAACTGGTCTTTGGGATATCAGACAATGTCCAACACAAACCAGCGTGTACAAACACAGAAACAAGCTAGAAGTTTGAAATTTCGGAGAAGAGGAATTGTACTATCTGTATAGAGAAAACAAAGGCATTGATCAGCTGTGCAGTTACTTGAACCTGGAAGCTTTAATTTGTAAAGGGACAGCCGAACACTAACAGTCAGACTTGCCTTGCCATGAGAAAACCTTATTTTGGTTTCTCTGTTAGTACAATCACTCTGCTTGTTCAATCTGAAATCTCAAGTCTCTTACGATCTACTTTGGTTTCACAGCCTGGATTGTGGCAGACCTGGTCTGAATTACTGAAGCAGGCATGGCTCATATGAAAACGATCATCAGGGTTTCTTACCAGGCCAAAAACAAAATGGCCTATACATCCACAGAAAAGAAATAGAATGTTGCAATTTCAGATTTAAGAAGAAGAGGGATTGTACTATATGTGTACAAAAAAAAGGCGCTGATCAGCTGCACAGCTGATCTGCGCCTTTGTTTTCTTATCCAGCAAAGGGTCGGTATTCTCATGACATGGCTCATATAACAATTTTTTCTCTTACCAGAGGGCCAACTCAGACAGATTGAGTCAGATGAACCCTATGTATTTGAAGAAAGAAAAGATGACCATAAATATAACCAGAAACGGTACAATGCATTAGGTGATGTAAGTTCACTAAGCTAATCCTCACACTTTTGACATTCTGAATTAACCCAATAATGACTTATGGATTCACCCATCACTATCATTAGCTTATAGTATACCCATGCTCCGCCGTCCGTCCGTCCGTTGTCCGTCCGTTGTTCACAATTTCAAAGGTCTTCTCCTCTGAAACCGCTTGGCCAATCAAAGCCAAACTTCATGTGGAGCATCCTTAGGAAGGGGGAACGAAAGTTTATATAAATGGTCTAGGTCACATGACCAAGATGGCCGCCATGGCTATAAATAGCAAAAACCTTTAAAAATCTTCTTCTCCAGAACCAGTTGGCCGATTTCCACGAAACTTAGTATGTAGCATCGGGGACGCGGGCCCATCATAGTTTATATAAATCATGACCCTAGGATGACCTTGACCTATTTTACAGCAAGGTCAACTTAGGTCTCCAATGCATTTGAATGGGGAAAAAAAAGTTAAAATGCTATTTAATGGGTAAAACTTACTGGGAATAGGCAAATGGACAGAAGATTAATGTTAATGGAAAATTTTAGCCCCTGGGGGGTTGTCTGACGCTGCCCCGGGGCTATATACATGTATATTTCCATAATAATGAAACATCTTCTCCCCTGAAACCGCTTGGCCAATCAAAGCCAAACTTCATATGGAGCATCCTTGGTAAGGGGGAAAGAAATGGTTTACCGATTCCGATAGCGTAATGGTTAGAGCGTCCGCTTCGGGAGCGGGAGGTCGTGGGTTCGATCCCGGGCCTGGTCATACCAAAGACTTTAAAAATGGTACCAGTGGCTACCTTGCTTGGCGCTCAGCATTATAAGGCAAGCACTGGCTTCTCTTCTCCCAAAACAAAATATAGCATCACTAACATCGCATGTCTAATATGAAAAAGTCTGAATAATAACAAAAAGGTCTTAAAATAATCAATGTCTGTATTCACTAGAGGACCGTATGGAAGACTGGCCGTTGTGCTAAATACGTTATCCTCTATAAATATAGAGATTATTATTATTATTATAGAAAGTTTATATAAATGGTCAAGATCACATGACCAAGATGGCCTCTATGGCTATAAATAGAAAAAACCTTTAAAAATCTTCTTCTCCAGAAGCAGAAGGCCAATGATTTTGAAACTTGGTGTGAGGCATCAGGCAATGGAGCTCTACAAAGTTTATATAAATCATGACCATGGGACGACCTTGACCTTTTTTACGGCAAGGTCAACTTAGGTCACCCATGCATTTGAATGGGAAAAATAAGAAATTTTTATTTAATGGCAGAAAACTTGCTAGGAATGAGCAAATGGACAGAAAATCTATGTTTATGAAAATATTTTGGGCCCAGGGGGTTGTCTGCCCCTGCTCCAGGGCTATATACAGCTCGGTTTCAAAAATAACATACCCCTGCAATGTCGCAAAATAAATTGACCTCTTCAACTTCATTGTATCGACCATTGCTTGATGACTGTTGACCTGGTTCAAATGAAACTTCTACATGTTGTGCATATTTTTATGTGTGTTAAAATGGTATTAGATTTATATTGATCATGAGCAGTCCGATCGGATAGGAAGCTGCCGTTGGCATATACCAAAATTCTAACAGATTTAAAGTCAAGTTTGCAAGTTTAGGCGATTGGTATGATGAACGTACTGTGAATATTACCACGTTCCAACCTGAATGCCATTCATGGACATCTATTTTAGACGCCTTAAAACTTGCACCAGATTCGCTTTACATTTTAAGTACTGAAATAATGATTACATAGACGCTATTTCTTTCATTAAAGGCGTGTGTTCAGGAAGCAAAACTTTTCTTACTGTCCATTTACATCTTACCGTGTTCTCTTGTGTCTGATATTTGTTTCGTTAGAGTTTCTCTGGAATTATTTCTTATATAAACCGTCTTCATTAGATCACCAGTCACAGTATTTCAATCAAATATATTCACACACCAACAAATGTCTTTGATTAATATATTTTGTTTAAGAGGGTCATTACATAATTTTAACATTGTCATAGGCATGCGCGCGTTGCATGAGAAACAATATAAAAATTATGTAGAAAATATCTAAAAATAATCATTTCAAAATTGTTACTGCTATTCTCAGATGCAAATTTATAAAATTGGAATAGTTTGAAGAGAATTTTTGTGCTGAAAACATGCATTTGCAAGGTACTTATATACAAGGCAATGGGTACATTAAACTCCCACTTTCTGATTCTATACTTTTGCGAGTGTTAAGGTGTCCCAAATAGGTGTCAATTTGCACCATTGATGGTGTACATACTGTGAATATTGCAGGTCATAAAGTGGCAATATTCACAGTACGTACACCATGACAACCGCCTAAATTTTAAAACTTGACTTTAAATCTGTCAGAATTTTGGTATACGCCAAATGCAGCTTCCTGTCCGATCGGACTGCTCATGATCGATATAACTTTTATACCATTTAAACGCACTTATCCATATGCACAAAATGTAGAAGTTTCATTTGTACCAGGTTAATAGCCATCAAGCAAAGGTTGATGCAATGTATGTGAAGAGGTCAATTTATTATGCGACATTGCAGGGGTACGTTATTTTTGAAACCGAGCTGTACATGTGTATGACCATAATATTCAAACATCTTCTTCTCTGAAACCGTTTGGCCAATCAAAACCAAACTTTATGTGGAACATCCTTAGAAAGAGGGAATGAAAGTTTAAATAAATGGTCAAGGTCACATGACCAAAATGGCCACCATGGCTATAAATAGCAAAAACCTTTGAAAATCTTCTTCTCCAGAACCAGAAGGCCTATGATTTTGAAACTTAGCATGAAGCAGCAGGCAATGGAGCTCTACAAAGTTTATATAAATCATGACCCTGAGATGACCTTGACCTATTTTACGGCAAGGTCAACTTAGTCACTAATGCATTCGAATGGGGAAAAATAGTAGAATGGAATTAAATGGGGGAAACTTGCTGGGAGTATGCATATGGACAGAAAATTTATGTTTATGGAAAAAAATTTGACCTCAGGAGGTTGTCTGCCCTGCCCCGGGGCTATATACATGTATATGACCATAATATTCAAACATCTACTTCTCTGAAACCACTATACCAATAAAAACCAAACTCCAAACTTTAAGTGGAGCATTTTTAGGAAGAGGGAATGAAAATTTATATAAAAGGTCAAGGTCACATGACCAAGATGGCTGCCATGGCTTTAAATAGCAAAAACCTTTAAAAATCTTTTTCTCCAGAACCAGAAGGCATTTGATTTTGAAACTTGGCATGAAGCATCAGGCAATAGAGCTTTATAAAGTTGATATAAATCATGACCCTGGGATGACCTTGATCCATTTTATGGCAAGTTCAACTTAAGTCACATATCCCAGATCTCAGGTGAGCGTTTATAGGACCATTGGTCCTCTGGTTTGGGTGTGTCCACTTTCATTTTTAGATGTGTTAGATGTGATTTTTAAATTTATCTCATTTTTAGATGAAGTTCCTTTATGCAAACAGAATAGCCCTGCATAACACAGTTGCACATCTGGGGCTATACTGTTTGCCATTGTCCCATAAAAAGGATGCTAGGCTTATGTGCATGTGCATAATTTAATTCAATGGATTTTCATGGCTAAAATATTTCATGATTTTTTGTTCTAGCATATTTTTGCTGTGATTTATTTATGAAAGATGCAGAACTGGTGAACACCAGAATAATTTACAATATGATATAAAATTGGAAATTTTCACTGTGAGCTGCATCATTTTACATCTGCAAAAAAAGGTGCATATCCATTACAGTACCATACCTTTACTTTCTAAATCCAAGATTTCCAGTGTCGAGCCATCTTCTATGCTTGTACAGCTCGGTTTGTGTTGGACCTGTTCAAAAATCATGTTGGTTTTCTCATGATGCAGCTCAATTGGTTTACAGTAAACAAGTATAAATTACTTTAATATTTTCAATATTTTTGCTCAAAACAATGATTGTACCTGTACGAAATTGTCCAACAGGAACACAGCAGTATTACCACAGTAAAAAATGAGACAAGATTCCTGGCAGGATTCATGTTGACTGTTTGATTTTTCTTATAAAGATTATGACAGGAGTCAGTGTGGACTCCCTGTGGAATCTGAAGCGAAATATTTAAATTAGCAGGAATCCTGCCAGGAATCTGAACCAGATTACTGGCAGGAATCCTGCCAGGAATATGAACCAGAAATTTTGGCAGGAATCCTGCCAGGAATTTAGAGCAGATTCCTGGCAGGAATCCTGTTATGAATATGGAGCAAATTCCTGCTATATGCCTGCATAGAAATGACCTCTTTGAAAACACATGCATATGAAAGTTTTTGAACAAAGGAAATGTAAGGGGCTAGTGTATCTTATATCCATAGATGCAGCCATTATATTTTGTTATAAAAATGCTTGTATCACTGAGTAGTAATGATAAATGTCATTTTCAATGACAATTCTTAGAAACTTCCTTAAATAGACTGATTAAAAATTGTACATGATCAGAGGTGGGTGGGGAATATTTTGAAAACAAAAAGCTAAAGAATAGTTAATTTGCTCACAAAGAACAACGCATAAATAGAATGGAAGAAAAAACATACCTCACTTTTCCTAAAAAGTGTTCCTCATTTATTTTCACCAAATTTGAAAGCAAGCATAGTGTCAGTATCAAACAAATAGAATAATGACTATCTTGTTTAAAAAGCCCAACCTCATGGCTTCCTATGTGTTGCAAAGTTTTACCTCCTAATTGTTTACACATTTATGAAAGACAGATTTAGGTCGGCAGTATTTTTGTCAAGCAGGAATCCTACCAGGAATTTTGTTTATTTTCCAAATGGAAAAGAGAAAAATTCCACGTGGAAAATGCAAGCATCTCACTGTCCTGTTAGGAATCAGGCTGAAAATCAGATTCCACACTGACTCCTGTCTTTGTCCAACTGGACTACCAGTGGATTCCTGTTGAGTTTTTCATACGGGTGGTTACATGTTAGAAGTGCCTTATAGGCGTTTACAGAGGTATATCTTTATTGAGCTAACCTGAGCCAAAGGCTTACAGGTGAGCTTATGTTGTAGTATACCCTTGCTCTGGTGTCCATCGTTGTCGTTGTTGTCGTTCACAATGTTCAAACATCTTCTCCTCACAGATAAGCTCAGGTTTCCTTGTAAACCAAGAGGAAATTCCAGAAAGCCAATACCATATGAGCCGCGACGCGAGAAAACCGGTCTTCGGGGTTTCCGACCAGGTCCGACACAAACCGGCCTGTACAATCACAGAAGCAGGCTAGAAGCTTGAAATTTCGGATATAAGAAGAAGAGGAAATATACTATCCGTGTAGCGAAAACAAAGGCGCTGATCAGCTTCGCGGTTACCGCGAAGCTGATCTGTGCCTTTGTTTTCGCATAGGCAAAAATCCGGTTTTCTCACGATGCGGCTCATATGACTGAAACCCATAGTTTTCATATTGATAATAGTATATGAGCCACCGCATAAGAAAACCAACAATATGCACAGGCGAAAACAAAGGCACAGATCAGCTGTGCAGTTCAGCACTTTTCTTTTCGCTACGGATTGTACAATCCCTCTTCTACTTGTATCTAAATTTTCGAGCTTGTAGCAGTATGGGCTGGTTTGTGTCGGACCTGGTCAGAAACCCAAGTTGTTTGTTTTCTCATGCAAGGGCTCATATAATTTCACCCAAAAATACATTATAGATTCCAAAGACCTGAAAATTGCCTCATTATGCTGCTACAATAGAATATGCAACGTTTGATCATTATCTACCATTACGAAAACTTTCATATGCAATCAATATATAACAGACATTTTTTAGCTCACCTGAGCCGAAGGCTCACAGGTGAGCTTATAGTATACCCATGCTCAGTCGTCCGTCCGTCGTCCGTCCGTCCGTCGTCCATCGTCCACAATTTCAAAGATCTTCTCCTCTGAAACCGCTTGGCCAATCAAAGCCAAACTTCATGTGGAGCATCCTTAGGAAGGGGGAACGAAAGTTTATATAAACGGTCCAGGTCACATGACCAAGATGGTTGCCATGGCTATAAATAGCAAAAACCTTTAAAAATCTTCTTCTCCAGAACCAGTGGGCCGATTTCCAAGAAACTTGGTATGTAGCATCGGGGACGCAGGTCCATTATAGTTTATATAAATCATGACCCTAGGATGACCTTGACCTATTTTACGACAAGGTCAACTTAGGTCGCCAATGCATTTGAATGGGAAAAAAATGGTAAAATGCTATTTAATGGGTAAAACTTACTGGGAATAGGCAAATGGACAGAAGATTAATGTTAATGGAAAATTTTAGCCCCTGAGGGGTTGTCTGCCCCTGCCCCGGGGCTATATACATGTATATGACCATAATATTCAAACATCTCCTTTTCTGAAACCGCTAGGCCAATCGAAGCCAAACTTCATGTGGAGCATCCCTGGGAAGGGGGAATGAAAGTTTATATAAATGGTCAAGGTCACATGACCAAGATGGCCGCCATGGCTATAAATAGCAAAAACGTTTAAAAATCTTCTTCTTCAGAACCAGAAGGTCTATGATTTTGAAATCTGGTGTGAAGCATCTGGGAATGGAGCTCTACAAAGTTTATATAAATCATGACCCTGGGATGACCTTGACCTATTTTACGGCAAGGTCAACTTAGGTCTCCCATGCATTGGAATGGGAAAAAATAGGAAATGTAAGTAAATGGCAGAAAACTTGCTAGAAATGAGCAAATGGACAGAAGATTTATGTTTAAGAAAATATTTTGGGCCCAGGGGGTTGTCTGCCCCTGTCCCGGGGCTATATACATGTATATGACCATAATATTGAAACATCTTCTTCTCTGAAACCGCTAGGCCAATCAAAGCCAAACTTTTTGTGGAGCATCCTTAGGAAGAGGGAATGAAAGTTTGTATAAATAATCAAGGTCACATGACCAAGATGGCCGCCATGGCTATAAATAGCAAAAACATTTAAAAATCTTCTTCTTCAGAACCAGAAGGCCTATGATTTTGAAACTTGGTATGAAGCATCTGGGAATGGAGTTCTACAAAGTTTATATAAATCATTACCCTGGGATGCCCTTGACCTAGTTACGGCAAGGTCAACTTAGGTCTCCCATGCATTGGAATGGGAAAAAATAGGAAAATGTAACTAAATGGCAGAAAACTTGCTAGGAATGAGCAAATAGACAGAAGATTTATGTTTAAGAAAATATTTTGGGCCCAGGGGGTTGTCTGCCCCTGGCCCGGTGCTACATGTATATACATGTATATGACCATAATATTGAAACATCTTCTTCTCTGAAACCGCTAGGCCAGTCAAAGCCAAACTTTATGTGGAGCATCCTTAGAAAGAGGAAATGAAAGTTTATATAAATGGTCAAGGTCACATGACCAAGATGGCCGCCATGACTATAAATAGCAAAATGTTTTAAAAATCTTCTTCTTCAGAACCAGAAGGCCTATGATTTTGAAACTTGGCATGAAGCATTAAGGAACGGAGGTCTACAAAATTTATATAAATCATGACACTGGGATGACCTTGACCTATTTCATGGCAAGGTCAACTTAGATCGCCCATGCATTTGAATGGAGAAAATTGTTAAAATGTCATTTGAAGGACAAAAACTTGCAGTTAATTGGCAAATGGACTGAATTTTTATGATTTGAAAAAGACATTGACTCCAGGAGTTATTCTGACCCTGCCCTAGGGTTATATACATGCATTGTACCATTATAGTCTAACAAGTTTATTGGTACATGTATATATCTCAGGTCTCAGGTGAGCGTTTACAGGACCATTGGTCCTCTGGTTTTCAGCTGTAAATTGAAAATTTCATTGGAGACAACTTGATAGTCTTACTAGTTTTGCTCAAAACATTGATTTTGGGTACACATTTGAAATGCCTCAACGAGGCGGTTCTAACCAGTGGCCTCAATCTATGATTTGGATTGTTAATAGGAAAATTGTTTACCCCTGCACACATCAGTTTTGCTATAAACAAGTAGGGTTTAAGGGGTTTTAATTACATGGACATGATTGTGATCGTTATGCCACTTTGTAACTTGTCTGTCTGAAAACTTGAAAAATGGTTGAATAATAATTACTCAAATGAGTCACAGCTTCAGAAAACATTATTTGCATGTCGACACCAACCAGGCTGTACAGTTACAGGTTACAGTACACCATTATAACAGGTCTATGTAATATATAACCTCTTGTATCCCACTTTTATAAAGCAAAACTGGGGTATGCAGGGATATACCGATTTTTCTTATTTTTGCTCCAAAACATCGATTCTGGGTACATGTTTGAACCGCCTCACCTAGGCGGTTCTAACGTGTACCCACAATCCATGTTTTGAGCAAAAATAAGAAAAATAGATAGCAGAGATATTTCTGTGCAGTAATTACTGTTATACTGAACAGCTCATCAGTGCCTTTGTTTTCACTTCATAAATAATGCACCAGTCCTTCTTCCTGAATAGTTTTATCATCTCCTGTGGCTACACAGCCTGGTTTGTGTCAGACCTGGTCAACATCTCCATATACAGGCTTTCTCATGACATTATGAAAACTTGCCCATGCAATATATGAAAAGATTTTTTTCTGCTCTAAAAATTAAAAATTTCATTGGAAAAATTTTGATATTTTTGCTCAAAACATTGATTGTGGGTACATGTTATAAACGCCTCGCCAAGGCAGTTCTAACGAGTACCCACAATTCATGTTTTGGATCAAAAATAAGAAAAATAGGTAAAGAGCTGTTAACCCCAGTTTTGCTCTCTAAAAGTTGGGTATGAGAGGGTATACATTTCATGGACAGGTTTTCTCATAACCCAGTTACAATTTGCGTATGTGAAACCCAAGGCACAGATAAACTGTGCAGTTACTGACAGCTGATCAGCACCTTTGTTTTCATTTTTAAAGATACAGATTTCACAATTCCTTTTCTTCTTTAATCTGAAATTCAACCTTCTAGCTTTTTCTGTGACTGTACAGACCTGCTGTTTGTTGGACCTGGTCAGCAACCCAGATTGTATGTTTTCTCATGCGAAGGCTCATGTAAATTACAGGTGGTTACAGAATACATCTACAAGCTCATGGAGAAACAGTACAAGCTACAGAGAGCCTACCTACCGGTAAACACTTTCTATACCCATGATGCAACAAAATTTTTACTGCGCAAATGGATGCAACATTACACATCATGTGACAAAAGGGAATGCAGTGATTGTAAGCTGGATCTATTTGGCTGCAACCTTCAGCGAGACAGTGAACTACCGCATTGTAAAAACTTGACCATGGAATAAACAGAGATTTTTTGAGCTTTAAAAATTGAATTTTTTTTATATTTTTAGCTCACCTGAGCCGTTAAGCTCACAAGGTGAGCTTATAGGATGGCCATGATCCGGCGTCCGTCCGTCGTCCGTCCGTCCGTCATCCGTCCGTCCGTCCGTCCGTCCGTCCGTCCGTCCACAATTTCAAAGATCTTCTTCTCTGAAACTGCGTGGCCAACCAAAGCCAAATTTTATATGAAGCATCTATAGGAAGGGGGAACCAATGTGTATATAAGAAATCCAGGTCACATGACCAAGATGGCCGCCATGCCCATATATAGTAAAAACCCTTCAAAAATCTTCTTCTCCAGAACCGGTGGACTGATTTCCACGAAACTTGGCATGAAGCATTGATGGCTCAAGCACTTCAATGTATATATAAATCATGACCCTGTGATGACCTTGACCTATTTTACGGCAAGGTCAACATAGGTCGCCAATGCATTTGAATAGGGAAAACTTTTAAAATGTCATTTAAAGTGAAAGTCTTGCAGGAAATGGGCAGTAGGACTGAATATTAATGATTCTGAAAAAAAAATGGACCCCAGGGGCTCATCTGCCCCCACCCCGGGGCAATATACATGTATATTACCATAATATTCAAACATCTTCTCCTCTAAAACCGCTTTGCGAATCAAAGCCAAATTTTATGTGAAGCATCTATGGAATGGGGGAATTAATGTATATATAAATTATCTAGTTCACATGACCAAGATGGCTGCCATGCCCATATAAGGTAAAAACCCTTCAAAAATCTTCTTCTCCGAATCTGATGGACTGATTTCAAAGAAACTTGGCATGAAGCACCAATGACTGAAGTACTACAATGTATATATAAATTATGACCCTGTGGTGACCTTGACCTATTTTAAGACAAGGTCAACATAGGTCGCCAATGCATTGGAATGGGGAAAACTTTTAAAAAGTCATTTGAGGTGAAAATCTTGCAGGAAATGGGTAGTAGGACTAAATATTAATGATTCTGAAAAAAAAAGGACCTAAGGGCTCATATGCCCACACCCCGGGGCAATATACATGTATATTACCATAATATTCAAACATCTTCTCCTCTAAAACCACTTGGCCAATTGAAGCCAAATTTTATGTGAAGCATCTATAGGATGGGGGAACCAATGTATATGTTAATAATCTAGGTCACATGACCAAGATGGCCGCCATGCACATATATGGTAAAAACCCTTCAACTATCTTCTTCTCTGAAACCAATAGATTGACTTCAATGAAACTTGGCGTGAAGCATCCATGGCTATAGTACTACAATGTATATATAAATCATGACCCTGTGATGACCTTGACCAAGTTTATGGCAAGGTCAACATGGATTGCCCATGCATTTGAATGGGAAAAACTGTTAAAATGTCATTTGAAGGGAAAAGCCAGCAAGAAATTGGCAAATGGACAGAATATTGATTATTCTGAAAAAACAAAACGGCCCAAGGGCTTCATCTGCCCCTGCACTGGGGTTGGGGTTAAATACCATAATATTCAAACATGTTTATTGGTATATGCAGCAGACTCAGGTGAGCGTTTACAGGACCATTGGTCCTCTGGTTCTTATTTTTGCTCAAAACATAGATTGTGGATACACTTTAGAAGCACCTTACTGAGGCGGTTCTAACAAGTAGCTACAATCTATGTTTTGGAGCAAAAATAAGAAAAATAGGTATACCCCTGCATACCCCACTTTTGCTACCTTAAAGTGGGGTTCAAGGAGGTATACATTACACGGACAAGTTTTCCTGATAGTAATTGCTGTAGGTTGTTGCCAAATCAATCTGGCTTCCAATCATTGTATATGATGTCTGTTTTCCAGTGGATAACATCATATAATAAAAGTGTTATGACCACAAGTGAATAAACACTTTTGTGGGCGTATGTAATGTCATTGACTACATCCATAACAGCAATGCAAATTTTCATTGAAGGCGATAAAATCCTATTTTAAAAAATCATAAGATAAAACAAATCTTAAACTCTTGCTCATTTCATATGAAATTCATGAAACTCGCCAAAGGCTTGTTTAAATTTAAAATGGTTGCCCATTCAGCTTACTATATGTTTCCTTAGTTTAAGTACCTGATTGTTAATTTAGTTTTTTACCGCCTTGATTTTTGGAGAGGGAATTTCTTCTTGATTGTGCCATTTCCTGAGCGTTGCCTACTTTTACGTTTGAATCTTCCTACAAAATATTCAGAATGTTCTTTAGTCTGTTTAATCATTCATTTTCCTTATTTGGAAAGAAAAATCTTCTTATTAGTTTTCCCAGATGTATCACATGTATGACTTTTAGAAACCAGTCATAATAGGTTTTGAGAAAAAATTTCTTTCAGGCTTTGCAAATCAATAGATATCCTAGAAAACCACTCCCTGAAGTCCCTCGGTATACAGTGGTTCCGGCAAGATACTGGGTATTTAAGAAAGGACCTATTAACTGGCAACAAGAATTTATAGCATGTTGAAATTAGAAATTAACAATTTTAGAATATGGGTAAACGCTTGTTTAATTTCTACTTATGCAAGAGAATGAGGGACTATGTAGTTCCTAAAGCACACAATATTATAGATCATTATATAAAATATTTCATTGGATTGAAATCAATAATGTTACGAGAGAGAGAGGGTGATAGTAAGAATTTTCACCCTGAAGAAATGATTATCGACCGAGGCGAAGCCAAGGTTAATAATCATTTTCGAAGGATGAAACTTATTATTAACACCCTCTCAGCAATGCTGTATTTATTTTATCATACCAAAATTGTTAAAAATAAAAGAAATGCCATTCAGTTTAAAAGGGTGATACCAATTTTGGCGTGACGTTGCATAACGTTATTTCGCATTTACGTAATGTCATCACAACAATCGCTCGCCATTCACGTTCTTTAACGTCAATTTAGCCCGTTTTCAGTTACCAAAATATTTACGTAAATGTTTGCTTTACTTTATTTTATCAGACTTCTATTAAAATTACATGTATGTGTTTTGAAGGTACCGTCATTGAGATAAAATGTTTTAGAAAAGCGAACTGTACGCACATATTTTATGCACATGTGATAGTCAAAATTATCGCAGAGTGATAGTAAGAATTTTCACCCTCTGGCCTATGGGAGTTTAACATGGGAAATTTATATGAGGTATGATAATCAAAATTATCTCCCTTTGATTTGAGAGTCAAGGGCTAAGAAGAAACAGATGCTTTACATACATGAGAATTTTGTTACATTGATTCCTGTTTTGAGCCACGTCATTAGAAAAACAACATTTTGCATGTGGGAAAACAAAGGTGTTAACAGCTTGGCAGTGTTTTCACTACACAGATAGTGCAATTCCTCTACTTTATAAATCCAAAATTTCTAGCCTCTAGCAGTCTTCTGTGCTTTCATCATGTCATTTTGACTACAAGGGCACTGCTTCTGTGGAGGAAAAGCCAGCAGTGGTATATCTACGACATACCACCATACAGATACAGATGGGGTTTAAGCTAGTCCCGTTAGTGCAATTGGATTGTGTCTCAGCTGCATTTGGTTAGTCACAGGTTCTGTTCTGAAGCTGGTGCATTCTTTTTACTGGTAGGAGGGACTCTTGATCATTTTGGTCCATAACATTTCAACCACAATATTTGAGCCGCCTCATGAGAAAACCAGCAATCTGCATATGCAAAAACAAAGGCGCAGATCAGCTTCGCGGTAACCGCGAAGCTGATCAGCGCCTTTGTTTTTGCTACTCGGATAGAACAATTCCTCTTCTACTTAACTCTGAAATTTCAAGCTTCTAGCTCTTTTCTGTGCTTGTACAGGTCGGGTTTGTGTCGGACGTGTTCGGAAAACCACATTGTTGGTTTTCCCATGAGGCGGCTCATTTATTAGCTCACCTGAGCAGTTAGGCTCACAAGGTGAGCTTATAGGATGGCCATGATCCAGCGTCCGTCCGTCCGTCGTCTGTCGTCCGTCCGTTGTCCGTCCCTCCGTCCACAATTTCAAAGATCTTCTCCTCTGCAACCACTTGGCCAATCAAAGCCAAATTTTATATGAAGCATCAATAGGAAGGGGGAACCAATGTGTATATAAGAAATCCAGGTCACATGACCAAGATGGCCGCCATTCCCATACTTAGCATGAAGCATTTATGGCTCAAGCACTACAATGTATATATAAATCATGACCCTGTGATGACCTTGACCTATTTTACGGCAAGGTCAACATAGGTCGCCAATGCATTTGAATGGGTAAAACCTTTAAAATGTCATTTAAAGTGAAAGTCTTGCAGGAAATGGGCAGTAAGACTGAATATTAATGATTCTGAAAATAATTGGACCCCAGGGGCTCATGTGCCCCCACCTCGGGGCAATATACATGTATATCTCCATAAAATTCAAACGTCGTCTCCTCTGAAACCACTTGGCCAATCAAAGCCAAATTTTATGTGAAGCATCAATAGGAAGGGGTAATAAATATGTATATAAAAAATCCAGGTCACATGACCATGTCCATATATGGTAAAAACCCATCAAAAATCTTCTTCTCCAGAACCGGTTGACCGATTTCAACAAAAGTTGGCATAAAACTTGGCTTGAAGCATTGATGGCTCAAGCACTACAATGTATATATAAGTCATGACCCTGTGATGACCTTGACCTATTTTACGGCGAGGTCAACATAGGTCGCCAGTGCATTTGAATGGGGAAAACTTTTAAAATGTAATTTAAAGTGAAAGTCTTGCAGGAAATGGGAAATAGGACAGAAGATTTATGATTCTGAAAAAAATGGACCCCAGGGGCAGGTCTGCCCCCACCCCGGGGCAATATACATGTATATTTCCATAATTTTCAAACGTCTTCTCCTCTGAAACGGCTTGGCCAATCAAAGCCAAATTTTATGTGAAGCATCTATATAATAGGGGAATCAATGTGTATATAAATAATGTAGGTCACATGACAAAGATGGCCGCCATGCCCATATATGGTAAAAATCCATCAAAAATGTTCTTCTCTGAAAGCAATAGACTGATTTCAAGGAAACATGGCGTGAAGCATCGATGGCTAAAGCACTCCAATGTTTATATAAATGGCAAGGTCAACATGGGTTGCCTATGCATTTGAATTGGGAAAACTGTTAAAATGTCATTTGAAGGGAAAAGCCAGCAGGAAATTGGCAAATGGACAGAATTTTGAAGAATCTGAAAAAAGAAAATGGCCAAGGGCTTCATCTGCCCCTGCACTGGAGTTAAATACCATAATATTCAAACATGTTTATTGGTATATGCAGCAGATCTCAGGTGAGCATTTACAGGACCATTGGTCCTCTGGTTGTTAATGGCTGTACTAATTAGAAGGAAAGACAAACTCAGAAAAACTCTTTATCATACCAATTAAACTAAAGATTGCTAACCAGAATTACTGAGAGAAGAAATGACAAGATCATTTATTTAACATTGTCCTCAATGTCCTGTAGTTTCTAGGTCTGATATACAGTGCACACCTAGGTCAGATGCCACATCATTGGTTGATCATGATCACCATTTGAACAAATGTGAGACATGCTATTTATAGATTGTATAATAAGTTGCAATGTCAATATTATAGAGGGCCACTTGGTAGAATGGCTTATAAGCTAAA
The DNA here is from genome assembly GCA_964017185.1 of Rugalucina vietnamica. Lineage (NCBI taxonomy): Eukaryota > Metazoa > Mollusca > Bivalvia > Lucinida > Lucinidae > Rugalucina > Rugalucina vietnamica. The sequence goes on along the minus strand of OZ024876.1, from coordinate 10,898,264 downwards.
AGTGTACACCTCTTTAAATATTGTATAAATAAATAAAATAAATAAAACATGTTCAAGGTATACTGTAATGACGAGCAAATTGCAGTCATTTTAGTAGAGTCTGTGACATGTGCTACTCTGGTCATTGTCCAGCCTAGGTGCAAAAGGAAGAAATAAAGAAATCAATCAATCTAATTTCTTAAGTGTCAAACATGACCCACTAAACCTGATGTACATGTATTTTGTAAGTACAAATTAACGGAACTGACTATAAATTCATTATAAAAATTGCAAAGGTCTACCACATTGTTTCTATCTAGTGTTTAGGAATACTGTAACTCAAATATCTGTATTATAATAAAAGTAGAGTTGCTGCCCACCATACCAACTCCCAATTAGTATTTGAATTTATTAATACAAAATTATAACCTTATTATAGTCTTGTCTGCATTTTAAGGGTAACAACTCGATGAGATTTGAGCAGTGACATGAGAAAACTAACATTGTGGTTTCTGACCAGGTCCAACACAAACCGGGCTGTACAGTCACAGACGTCAGATAGAGGCTGGAAATTTCGGATTTAGAAAGTAGAAGAATGGTACTATCCATATAGCAAAAACAAAGACACAGATCAGCTTTGCAGTAACTGCGAAGCTGATCTGCGCCTTTGTTTTTGCATATGCAAAATGTTGGTTTTCTCATAACGCAGCACCTTTATTCTTATGTTTGTTATGTCATTGATCAAGATGCATAAACTCCCCAAGGTAATAGTTAATGCAAAGGAAGTGTGGTTCCATCACAACATAACTGAGAAATTGTTGACAATGACCTTAAGGATGTTCGCTGCCAATGAAAAAGTATTCAAACTTTTTTTCTAATCTTTTTTGATTCCAAATTACAACACAAGACATTTGAAAACAAAATAAGTATAGGGTAGTGTGCATTTTTTCGAGTTACAGGCCTGTGACTGTGAATGAGTCCTCTGAACACTTTGTTTTAAATTCAGAAAAAATTATTTAATTTTCAATTATTTGAAACATACCTGTCTTGAACAAAAATACACCTAGAATGCTTTCAAAATTCATAATATTTACGTAATGCAGACTATTTTGGACCAAAAGCAATGAAAAATTTGCAACTTGAAGTGGATGACAAAATTTTACGAGTCGTTTTCCAACTCTACCCCCATACTTGAAAAGTCGGAAAAAATCAATATTTTGAAATGTGCCAAACCCATATTTGTAGATTCAAACTTTTTCTTGAATTTTCACACAAGATAGAACTTCGTACTATTGTTCGAATAAAAGAAAGAAATATATAGGGTAGTGTGCATATAAGAGAGAACCAACGACTTGAAAATCGCCATTTTAAGCCTTTTTTCGTCTGTTTTGTTTCTTAAAGCCCATTTCATAAAACCACCCAAAATTCTAAAACTAGCACACCAAAGACAGAAAAACCGACTTCGAAGACTATATACACATATACTGCTGCTTAAACAAACATCGAACTCGTGCAATTAATTTGAAGATGTGTAATATTCAAGTTTAATCTACCCTACCCCCTAAATTTTACTGACAACTAAAATTTTCTGAAAAGTTGCAGAAAATGGGGTAAAAAAATGAAGTTCCTTAGACTGACAATTTTCATGGCTCATTCAATGCATATCATCAATATGTATCCAAATAAAAAATATTAGAAAAATATCTGCAACCGTTTTCGAGATATTCAACAAAAGAAAAACCGGAAGTTCCGAAATGTCAAATGTTAGCAGCGAACATCCTTAACTCACAACACAGACAATAGTTAAACACAACCATTCAAAGTATAGAATTTTGTAAAAAGTTGTAAAAGTTGGAATTTTTTAGTTGAAAATTTTGATATTTTACTCAAAACATACACCATGAGGTGGTTATAACGAGTACCCACAATCTATGTGTTAGATCAAAAATAAAGAAAACTTGTATACCACTGTAAACCCAATTTTTTCTATAAAAAAAAATTGGGGTTCAAAGGGGTCTACTTTTCATGGACATGCTTCATCAGATTAACATTTTGGTAACATATAACCCCTTATACCCCAATTTTATACAGCAAAACAGGGGTATGCAGAGGTATACCTATTTTTCTTCTTTTTGCTCCAAAACATAGATTGTGGGTTCTCGTTTGAATTGCCTCGGCAAGGCAGTTCTAACATTTGCCCATAATATATGTTTTGAGCAAAAACAATAAACATATCAATGATTTTCTGCTGAAAATTTTCAATTTTTACAACTTATGAAAAACTATGTATAATACATGGGCATGTTTTCCTAATGTTTTCTAGCCAGACAAGAATGACAGTGAGCCCCAGACGTTTGTGTTTATAAGTGGTGATCTGTACACCAACGAGGATAAACTGCTGATCTTGGTCCATGGTTCAGGGGCTGTCAGGGCTGGGCAGTGGGCTAGAAGGTAAGTCATACTGCATCACAAAAACTCATCCATGCATTGGACAGAGATTTTTTCATTTATAAAAATGAAATTTTAGTTGAAAATTATTTGTAGTTTTCTTATTTTTGTTTTCTCAAAACATAGATTGTAAGTCTCAAATGTGTTTGCTGTTTCCTCCAGGTTAATCATCAATGATAATATTGACAAAGGGAGCCAGTTGCCCTACATCAAGTGGGCGCGAGAGAATGGCTACGCAGTACTGGTAGCCAACACCAATATCAACTCTGTCGACGTGACAGTGAAAGGCAAGAAAAAGAAAGAGCCAGTCAAGATCAGAGTAAGACATACCAAAAACTAAAGCATCCATCAATAATATAACATCATGCCAAACAGAAACTTGCTCCTACCCTGGAACCTTATGCATGTGAATGACCATAATATTAAAACATGAATTTATTGATACTGTAAAAGTTCTATTAAACGCCAGGGCATTTATTATAAACAATGCATTTTCTATAGAAGGGGATGGGCGTTTATTGGCGGCTACACTGTTGGGCAATGTTCAAGCATTCATATATAGGATTTGAAATTATTGGTGGTCCTCGATCTACCCCAGACAGGACTTTTGTTTATAAATGCCATTTATTCGGACTACAAGAGAAAAAAATTGACTTGTGTGTTATATGGTTTAAGCGCAAAGTTAGAAATTTACTGCTTAAAAATTTAGGATTTTCCCCAACATTTTCAAAGTGGGTATTAATTAGAGGCTCCTGGAATTCCAAAACTCGCAGATAAAATGGCCATTTGGTGCATCCAAATAGGGAGATGTGCATTTATTAGAGTATGGATGTTTGATAGAATTTTTACGGTATATTCAAACATGTACTACAGGTGAGTATTCACAGAACCATCCGTCCCCTGGTTTTCTTAATAGCTGGAGAAAAATGTCTTTATTTTCTGAAGCTGATACTCCAAGTCTGGTTTATTTTAACCCCAACAGTTAGTGTCCAATCTATGTTGATTTTTGTAATAACATATTGAAATATTATTTTTATGCGTGTCAGAAAAGCGAAGACTCCTTAGTTGGTCAAACTTTACTTGTTAGTAAGAAACTGCATCAATCAGGCGACAAGTCATGGTTTTTAGGTGTAAATACTATTCTCAAAGAAATAAATGTAGATGAAACAAATTGTAATAAAGGGAAATTTTCATTAAAAAATATGTATAAAGAATTGTGGTGTAATAAATTGCAAGATGAAGCGATAATCAAAAAGGGGAAATTAAGGACTTTCTATAATTTCAAGTCATTGTTTCAAAAAGAGATTTATTTAGATATCGTAAAAGACCGTAACCATCATCAAGCTCTTACAAAATTAAGAATTAGTGCACACAAGTTAGAAATAGAAAGTGGAAGATATAGCAAAAAACAAGTTAGTGATAGATTATGTAAAAAATGTTTTCAGAATGAAGTAGAAGACCAAGTACATTTTATTTGTGATTGTTCTTTTTATAACCGCGAAAGACTTGAATTTTTTGATCACATAAATCGTAAAGTTCCAAATTTTGTTTCCTTAAGTAGTCATGATAAATTTATCTGGCTGATGACGTGCGAAAATGAAGACATTTTGAATAGATATGGACAATTTGTGTATACATGTTTTACTCTATGTGGATAAGATTATCATATGGATTTTCTGACCAGTTTGGTTATTATGACAGATATTGTTGCATCATAACTATGAATATGTTCATTGTGATATTTTTGTATTTGTGTAAATGTATATGTATATTTTTTGTTCCACTAATCAACTTAATGAGATATTTTGTTATTTTCGTTATGTTCAGCATTATTAAGCATATTTCATACCATGTTATGGTCCATGATTGGAATAAAAATATCTTATCTTATCTTATCTTATCTTATCTTATCTTATCTTATCTTATCTTATCTTATCTTATCTTATCTTATCTTATCTTATCTTATCTTATCTTATCTTATCTTATCTTATCTTATCTTATCTTATCTTATCTTATCTTATCTTATCTTATAGAGACGTTGCACAGAATGACGTAACCAGAAACATCATTTCAATAAAAATAAAAAGAGTAATTCTATACAAATGGTTGGGCCAACCTAGGTTTATATATGGCCTGTTCAGAAGTCCCATAAGTTTTTTTGGCAGTATAACCATGTTACTCATATGAGCTGCCGCATAAGAAAACCAACAACATGCATAGGCGAAAACAAAGAAACAAAGCTGTTCAGCTAATCAGCATCTTTGTTTTGGCCTATGCATGTTAGTACAATCACTTTTCTTCTTATATAAGCAATTTTGAGCTTCTAGCATGCTTCTGTGACTGGTCAGGTTTGTGTCAGAACTGGTCGGAAACCCAAATTGTTGGTTTTCTCATGTAGTGGCTCATATGCTATTTCCTGTTTTTGTTTTGTTTTTCTAGGGTAGCTCCACACCAGAGGAACATGTGGAGTCAATATGGCATGAGTTTGTTCAGAGAGCACGAGCCAAGAATGTTGCTATTGTTGCTCACAGCTTTGGGGGAATATGTACTCTAGAAGTGGTAAGAAATTATAGCAACATTATGAAAACTTGCCCATGCAATATACAGAGATTTCTTTAGAAGTAAAAATTTAAAATTTCATTGAAAAAAATTGATTTTTTTAATATTCTTGCTCAAAACATACATTGTGTGTACATGTGTGTACTCGGTGAGGCGGTTCTAACAAGTACCCACAATGTTACAGGGGTATACTTTATTTTCTTATTTTTGATCCAAAACATACATCATGTATGTTTTGGATCAAAAATAAGAAAATTAGGTATACCCCTGCAAACCACAGTTTTTCTATATAAAAGTTATATAAAGTGTGTATATTTACTTCCTCTTGTTGGCTTGTCATTGAACAAGTTCAATGGTGACGAAGATATAGAATACTGTATAATTATGCTTTAAGCTTGTGCACATCTTTTTAAGATTAAGACATTCTTATAGTCTGGGCCCAAAATTACAATCCTCCCTTTAAGTTAAGATAGTTAACTATAAAAGATAGGACTTAACCTTATGGGCAGCGTAATTCTGGACCCTGGTTTATAAGTCAGATTTAAACTTAGGCATGTTATGCTTAAAACCCTTTTTCATCTCAGTCAGATCAAATATAACCAGCCAGCTGCTCATTGCCTTTATCCTTCAAAAACTCACTCCACTTCTTTATCACAAAATTTGAAACATGTAGCTGTCTTCTGAAGTTATACAGCAAGTTTCTGTCAGCCATTAGAAAGACATTCTTGTAATAAATGAGGCACCTCATGAGAAAACCAACAATGTGGTTTCCGAACAGGTTTGACACAAACCGAGCTGTACAAGCACAGAAGATAGCTAGAGGCTGGAAATTTTGGATTTAGAAAGTAGAGGAACTGTCCTACCTTTGTAGTGAAAACAAAGGCACTGATCAGCTTCACAGTTACCGTGACTACAAAGCTGATCTGGGCCTTTGTTTTCGCATATGCAGATTGTTGGTTTTCTCGTGACGTGGCTCAAATCTTGAATTTTTTGTGATAGATAACTCAAAATTATTTTTGTCTTATATGTCCATGCTGCTCTATATTGGTAGGCTAAGAAACATATCCGTGAGTTTGAAGATCGAGTGTTTGCTATAGCCCTGACAGATTCCGTCCACAGCTACAAACAGCAGAACGCACCACAAGAAGTCAGGGATTTCTATACAGAGGTAACCAGGCCCCGAGGTTATAAAACTTTTCATGCTCAGCTCAGCTGAGCATGAAATTTCAACTGCTCATAAATGTTGAAATAATCAAAACTAGTGGAAAATTTAGGTTCAAAACTCAAAAACTAGTAATTTATCCTGCTGATAAATGTTAAAATGCCAACAATTGTTGGCATTTTAACATTTATCAGCAGGATAAATTTTAGTCTCAGCTGAGCTGAGCATGAAAAAAGCTTTATAACCTAGGGACCAGGCCCCGAGGTTATAAAACTTTTCATGTTCAGCTCAGCTGAGACTAAATTTTACCTTTGCGAAATGATTCATTGATGCAATTTCGTGTAAATCGTCCTAAGACTTCCTAAATGTTTGTCTGTCACTGTAACACATATATATGTAGGACAAACGTTAATTCACGATACAGTACTTGTGTAATCTGTGAAGCTCCTTGTTAGCTCACTCACTGTCCTGAGCTGAACTCTCACAAGGTGAGCTTATAGGATGGCCATGCTCGGTTTCAAAGATTCTCCTCTGAAACCGCATGACCAATCAAAACCAAACTTCATGTGGAGCATCCTTAGGAAGGTGGAGCGAAAGTTTATATAAATGGTCCAGGTCACATGACCAAGATGGCCACCATGCCCATATATGGTAAAAAACAAAAAAAATCTTCTTCTCTGGAACCGGTGGACCGATTTCAACAAAACTTGGTATGTAGCATTGGGGACTCAGGCCCATCATAGCATATATAAATCATGACCTTTGGTTGACCTTGGCCTGTTTTACGGCAAGCTCAATTTTAGTTACATAGGCTTTTCAATGGAAAAAGGGTGAAAACATTGAATTTTTCAGGAAGTCTTGTAGCCTGTGACTTGAAAGTTGCTAGATACAGACAAGATGTTGAGCTAAAGTGTTGTGAGTTTAAAAGGTCAAGGTCATTTCTTGACCTTGGCCAAAGGTCATTTACAAATTAAATGTAAAACTTAATTTTCTCAGTAACCTTTTGACCAATCGAAGCCAAATTTTATATGTAGTATCCTTGGGATGGAGGAACAAAAGTTTATGTAAATGGTCAAGGTCACATGACCAAGATGGCCACCATATAAATAGCAAAAACCTGTAAAAATCTTCTCCAGAACCAGAAGGCCTATGATTTTGAAACTTGGCATGAAGCATCAGGGGGAGGAGCTCTACAAAGTTTATGTAAATCATGACCCTGGGATGACCTTGACCTATTTTACGGCAAGGTCAACATAGGTCGCCCATGCATTTGAATGGGGAAAACTGTCAAAATGTCAATTGAAGGGAAAAACTCATGGAAATGGGCAAATTGACAGAAGATTTATGATTCTGAAAAAAATGGACCCCAGGGGCAGGTCTGCCCCCACCCCGGGGCAATATACATGTATATTACCATAATATTCAAAGATCCTCTCTGAAACCGTTCGGCCAATCAAAGCCAAACTTTATGTGGAGCATTCTTAGGAAGGGAGAATGAAAGTGTATGTAAATGTTTAAGGTCACATGGCCAAGATGGCCGCCATGACTACAAATAGCAAAAATCTTTAAAAAATTTCTTCTCCAGAACCAGAAGGTCAATGATTTTGAAACTTTGCATGAAACATCAGGGAGTGGAGCTCTACAAAGTACATGTATATATAAATATGACCTTGAGATGACCTTGACCTATTTTATTGCAAGGCCAACATAGGTTGCCCATGCATTTGAATGGGTAAAATTAGTAAAATGTACTTAAATGGGACGAAACTTGCTGGGAGTATGCGAATGGACAGAAGATTTATGTTTTTGAAAAAAAATATCCTCAGGGGGTTGTCTGCCCCTGCCCCGGGGCTATATATATGTATATGACCATAATATTCAAATATTTTCTTCTCTGATACTGCATGGCCAATCAAAGCAAAACTTTATGTGGAGCATCGTTAGGAAAGGAGAATGAAAGCTAATAAAAATGGTCCAGGTCACATGACCAAGATGGCCACCATGGCTATAAATGGCAAAAACCTTTATAAATCTTATTTTGTTGAGAATCTGAAGATCTATGATTTTGAAACTTTGTCTGAAGCATCAGTGAATGGAGCTTTACAAAGTTTGTATAAATCATGACCCTGGGATGACCTTGACCTATTTTATGGCAAGGTCAGCTGAGGTTGCATATTCCAGATCTCAGGTGAGCGTTTACAGGACCATTGGTCCTCTGGTGTTTTTGCCTTATGTCCAACTCATTATAAAAACATGCCAATGCATTATATAGAACTACTGAAAATTTCAGTTGAAAATTTGTGATTTTTTCCCATTTTGCTAAAAACATTAGATTGTGGGTACACATGAGAACAGCCTCAACGAGGTGGTTATCTAACGAGTACCCACAATCTATGTTTTAGATCAGAAATGAGAAAAATAGGTATACCCCTGCACACCCCGGTTTTACCATATAAAAGTGGGGTATAAGGGGGTATATATAATATGGACATGTTATCCTGATGACGATTTATTCATTATTTACAGAGGGCAATGAACTGGGCGTCAGCGTATGATGAACTAGATGCCCAGCTGATTGTAGACCCCGGGGAGTGCCCTACCATCTCAGCAGGTACAACCAAACCCTAGTCAGGACAAAATATATCTTTGTTTTCACTTTTCATTCTCAACTCAGCTCAGCTTGAAATTTATCCTGCTCCTTAAAGACAGATGTACGTAATTGAAGGCGCTCAAAGGAACGTGCGTATCTAAGGGTCGAAACGTCATTTTTACGCCGCATTCGTAACATCAGTTTTCGCTCGAAACGTCATTTCTAGCGTCAGTTTACGTTTGGAATACGAGACTATATCCATACAATTATGCAAAGGACTTCAGAAATGTAAAAAGTTTGATTTTTTTTTTATTATTTTTGCTCAAAATATAGATTGTGGACATGTTATTTCGAAGAAAACAACATTTCCGCGACAGTTAACAATATTGAATACTAAAAAGTGTCGGAAATTTTGGCGCAAAATTGACGTCGCACGTAAAATGTACTGAATTCAGCAACGACTACCTCTCTTCGCACGCCTATAGCAGGAATTCGAATCCGGTAACTAAGGACTTTCTCGTTATCTATATGTAGTTCAGGAATTTCTCTGATACATATCAGTTTTTTAAAAAATCCTACCGTGGATTTTTTGAAATATATCAAGATAATTAACAAAAATGGGGTCTAAAAATCGCATTTTACGTTGACGTCAATGTATTTTCGCTCTCAAATTTGACGATTTTGAAGGCCAATATCTCGAAAACAAGCTCGGAACGGTATCGATTTCTTTTCATTTTCGTATGTAGGACATCAAAATACACTCACATGCAAAAAATAAAAAATTTCTACCGTGAGGTCAATTACATACATCTGGCTTTAATGTAAAAATTAATATATAGAGGATATTTGCTTTTTTGAGGTGAATACCAAATAATATTTTATCGAGTGAGTTGAAAACATCAGAATTTTCACAAGTGCGCAGCACATTGAAAATTTTTATGTTTTTAACTCACGAGATGAAATATATTTGGTATTCACCGAAAAAAAAAAGCAAATTTCTTTTTATTTTATACAATACACAGGCATTTTCCAATGCACAAGGCAGGCGGTGAAAATGCAAAAAACCAAAATTTTTGAAAACGCAAATAATTTTGGTACCACATTGTTCCTTACGTTCCAACTTAAGAAAATGCATAACTACACTTTATGTTTTCGTTCATAAATAACGGAGTTATAGGCGTTTGAATTTCTGAAGTGAGACACATTTAATGACGTCAAGTAAATTGAAACGTCAGAATCTACAGTGAAGATATAGACTGATATCGGTCACTAGTGATGTTTGATATCAGTTAGATTTGATATCAGTGAAATTTCATATCAATGAAAATACCAATTTTATCAAGTTTTGATATGCATTGGTTTTCACTGTAAAGTATAAAATAAGTTCTTTTACTTCACTCAGTTTTATGTCCGTTCCGAGAGAACACACCTGCAAGCAGACCTCTGCATGTTTCATATGTGCCCAGTGAAATCGGCAATAAATATCATGCTCTGCTAAAGGCATCAAAAAGGTACATGTACCTTCTCTTGGATGATTCCATTCAATTGCTACACAGGTAAACTTTAATAAGAAATTGACATATGAGCCGATTCATGAGAAAACCAACAATGTGGTTTCCCAACAGGTCCAACACAAACCGAGCTGTACAAGCACTGAAGATGGCTAGAGACTGGAAATTTTAGATTTAGAAAGATTTAGAAAGAAGAGGATTTGTACTATACTTGTAGTGAAAACAAAGGCGCTGATCAGCTTCATGGTTACCGCGCAGCTGGTCTGCGCCTTTGTTTTTCGCATATGCAAAATAATGGTTTTCTCATGATGTGGCTCATGTAATATACTTTTGCATTTGCAGGTACAGACAGACATGAATACACCAGCTATTCAGCACAGGAGTCAATATTTACTTGGTTGAAAGAAAAGTATGACCAGAGAGATCCCACCAAGAAGCGTGTTAGCATGGGAGAGCCCCAGAATGCTCATTATCACAGGCCAACATCCTCTGAAGCCCAACACTTAGTCAGCAGAACTAGAGGGGTGGGAGAAGAATCACCGGAACGGCAAGTGAAACAACCAGCCAATGAAACACCAGGAAATCCGTCAGTTGGGGAGGGTGATGTAACAGCAGAACAGCCTAGTATACAAGCAGCAGATCAAAAAGCAGAAGATTTGATGAGTTTTGATGAGGAAGCAGTCAAGACTGAAAACAGTGTGGAGCAATTGGAAAAAGAGTTGTTAAACACGGATGTGAAACAGACTTCAGAGGAAAGTGCTACTGATGGGAAAGGGAAAGTGGAATTATGAAAGATTTTAGATGATTTTTTAACTCCACTGCACAAAGTCCATAGAGCTAGATCTATTGTAGTTACCTCGGTCTTCCCCATTCCCGTGTGTGTGCGCATTCGCATTGCAAAGTAATATAGTGTTCTAGAAGTCCATATCTTGACAACCAATCATCACAAAGCATTCATACTTGGACCATTGATACCCTGTAGGGTTGGTTTTCATTCCATGGCATTGGACCCCTGGGTCCATGCTAAGGGGTGGGTTTGAAGGTTAAAATCTAGAACAAAATCTTGACAGTCACTCTCAATTGATACATGAACATACTTCCTTCACATTATGAGTATGACCAGACCTTTGACCCCATAGTGGTTAAAGGTCACTGTGACCTGATTTCATGGTCCAGTGATTTTGCCTGGTCCGGACCCCCCCTGGAATTTGAAAATTTTACCTAAAAAAAGGTAATTTCGGGATTTTTGGGGGGTTGGACCCCCCCTCGTCTGTGACCAAAAACTACCATTTTCCCCTCGTCTGTGACCAAAAACTACCATTTTCGTTGGACCCCCTCTCATGAAAATTTCTGGATCCGCGAATGGATAGTGTTATAATGGGGTTGACCTGTATTCCCAGTCCCCCCTCTGGATCCGCGCATGACTATCTATGGGGTCCATGGAAACATACTGTGTCATAAGTGAACTGTGTTATAATTCCCATTATTTACAATAAACATATAGCAAAATAATTAATTTGGGAGCCATGACATGGCCGCATTACATTGAAAACTGCACTATAGTGAGGCACATTATAATGAGGTTGATTTGTATCTTTACACTCAAAGGGAATATGAACATACTTCTTTCATATTTTGAGTGAGTATGACCAGGCATCCCCTATAGGTCACTGCGACCTCATTTTATAGTTCAGTGTTTTCAACTTGTATCTTATCTGAACATACTTTGTTCACAATATGTTTTACCTGATTTCATGGTTATGTGATTTTGCCTTTTATCTTTATACTCTTTTAATAGATCTTTATGAACATACTTCTTTCGGATTTGGATTAAGAATTACCAGACCTTTGACCTGAAAGTTTTATGACATAATTTGAGCCACATCGTGAGAAAATCGGATTTTTGCTTATGCGAAAACAAAGGCGCAGATCAGCTTCGCAGTAACTGCGAAGCTGATCAGCGCCTTTGTTTTCGCCACACGGATAGTACAATTCCTCTTCTACTTATAGCCCAAATTTCAAGCCTCTAGCCTGCTTCTGGGACTGTACAGGCCGGTTTGTGTCAGACCTGGTCGGAAACCCCGACGACCGGTTTTCTCGCGTCGTGGCTCATTTCATGTTTCAGTGATATTGCCTTACAGCATTAAGGGTAAGGGATGTATGAGCCTGATGATTTGGGTTAGGAGTGGAGTTGGCCATAATACAGTTACGTGCCAAATTAATGTCCACAACGTCGAAATTTCCATAGACTTCAATGTATTTTCTTGCCCACTAGACAAATTATCCTGCCTCTCCTGCTCAACATATTTTCATGATTGTGGTGTCATTTGAAAGGTACATGAATACAGCAATAAACAAGGTATTTTCATTCAATTCTATTCACGGGTTTTAAAGTCGTAATTTTTTGACAATTTTTGGGCAACGCCACCATTGACGTCAATTGGAAAATGGCTTTTTCAAAATTTTATAAAATTTTAAACGGTTGCATATGAAAAGTGCAATGTCGAATCTCCATCAAAACATCTTATTTATTGCTTTTATTATTTACCTTTCAAATGACACCAAAAGCATCAGAATATGTTGACAGGGAGAGGCAGAATATTGTTTCTTGTGAACATGAAAATACATTGAAGTCTATGGAGTTTCGGACGTTGTGGACATTAATTTGGCACGTAACTGTAGTTGACAAAGTCAAATGCAGTCGAGTGTGCTATCATGCGACAGCTCTTAACCTTTTCCGCTTTTGTGTTTTAGATAACTTGATTTTCATGTACATGAGTACCATGATGTAGATTTGCAAGGCAGTAACTGAACAGCTGATCACTGCCTTTATTTTAGCTGCAAAGATAGTGCAACTCTTCTTTCTATAAACAGAAAATTATGGACATCTAGGTGTCTTTTGTTATTGTACAGCCCAAGGTTCAAAGGATTTCTACTGATTAGATTAGGATTCTCCCTTCTTTTTAAATATGGTACTTTCAAAGATGAAAATGCCTTGCTCTTTATTTTTAATTTTTGCATAAGTATTTTGGCATATTTTGAAAGTCAGTGATACTATTTTTGTCAATTTTGAAATTAGTTCTGGAATATGCATTTCTAAACATTAATGCAATACACATAGATTGAATGCAAATTTACTTTTGAACCTGTACTGTCTCTCTATAAATACATCTACAGAAACTAAATATACTCATCCTGACACCGCTTTGATATGAAATATGGCCATGAACGTTTACAATTACAGTTGATGTCTTTAAAATTGACCATAACAACCGACCTTACTTATAAGTTCATGGAAAAGAATCAGTGACTATTTCCATTTACAAATGCCTATAAGAAAAAATAAAAGTTGGCCATCATTCTCTTTATTCATGTGTTAGCTTCCCTGAATAAGGGGCTGTGAGTTTGAAGAATACATTATTTCATTTCTGATGGCCCAGGATCTAAATTTTAGGCTGGAATACAGCTTCATGGCTCATGTTCTTCTGGCTTTTGAATAGATAATATCCAGTTATCAATTAGATTTTTACTGCCAGATATACATTTTGTAATTATACCCCCGCAAAATGAAGTTTTAGGGGTACACTGTTTTCAGCATGTCTGTAATTCCTCCTTTCTGTCATTTCGTCAGCATTTGGACATCTTTGCTGAATAACTTCTAATGATAAAACTTACGGTTGTAAAACTGTTTGGAGCATAAAATTCCGGGGTATGTCCACTTTACCTCATGAAATTTTACCCAGTTTTAAGAAAGTTATAACTGATTTGCTTACTGCTTCTGTCTGTATACTAGTACAAAGTACATGTATACAATACAATACAATCTTTGTCACATGATTGTCCACTTTGATAACATTGGTCAATTTTTCTGCATGTTTGACACAAGCTTCAGATAATTTTGCAGGTGGTATATTGAAAGCCTTGCTTGCAGCCAATTTCTAGTTATGATAATTTATGTTATTGAACCATCATTCCTATAAAAGTACACCTCTTGCAACTGGATAATGCAAGACCAATCCAGCTGTATTTCATGTACCAATGCTTAAGTTCCACAATGTTTGCATTATCAAAGATGCAGAATAATAGTTTCGGGACTGTGTCTTGCAGCTGCTTTTGTGATTGTATTACAAAAACATGCCCATACAGAAAATGTTTTTGGTTGTTAAAATGAAAATTTTCACTGGAAAAATTTTGATATTTTTCTTATTTTTGCTCAAAACATAGATAGTGGGTACACGATAGAACCGTCTCAGCGAGGCGGTTCTAACGAGTACCCACAATCTATGTTCTGGAGCAAAAATAAGAAAAATAGGTATACCCCTGCATACCCCTGTTTTTCTATATAAAAGTGGGGTTGAGGGGGGTATTCATTGCACAGAGATGTTTCCCTGATGTATGTGATTTTGCAATTTTTCTATTTTCTTTTTCTGATACATAAATTTCTTTAATAAGAACATTTTAATTGTATTTTCTGATTTTTATGAAAAATAAATTAAAAGTTTTTCTTTTACATTTAACCATGAGGAAACTGCTTAATGACTGCTTCTGCATGACTTTAACAGCTTACATGTACCTAGTACATGTAGTAAGGTCTATTAGTTTTGATCTTGTGCATGAGAAAACCAACAATTTGGGTTTCCGACCAGGTCCGACAGAAACCCAGCTGTACAGTCACAGCATAAAGCTAGAAGCTTGAAGCTTTGGATATCATTCCATGTGGCGAAAACAAAGGTGCTGAGCAGCTGTGCAGTTACATTGTTTTCGCATTTGCAAATTGTTGTTTCTCTTTTCGCATATGCAAATTGTTGTTTCTCATTCGAAGGCTCTTTTATTGTAAACAGATATTGAAATGCTTCTTGTCGTCATCTTCTGTGCTGGGGAGAGCATTTGAGTCGCATCATGAGAAATCCAACATTTTGCATATGTGAAAGCAAAGGTGCAGATCAGATTCGCAGTAACTGCGAAGCAGATCAGTGCCTTTGTTAGCTCACCTGAGCCGAAGGCTCACAGGTGAGCTTATAGTATACCCATGCTCCGTCGTCCGTCGTCGTCCGTCGTCGTCCGTCGTCCGTCGTCCGTCGTTCACAATTTCAAAGATCTTCTCCTCTGAAACCACAAGGCCAATCGAAGCCAAACTTCACGTGGAGCATCCTTAGGAAGGGGGAACGAAAGTTTGTATAAATGGTCCAGGTCACATGACCAAGATGGCGGCCATGGCTATAAATAGCAAAAACCTTTAAAAATCTTCTCCTCCAGAACCAGAAGGCCTATGATTTTGAAACTTGGCATGAAGCATCAGGCAATAGAGCTCTACAAAGTTTATATAAATCATGACCCTGGGATGACCTTGACCTTTTTATGGCAAGGTCAACTTAGGCTGCCCATGCATTTGAATTGGAAAAAATAGGAAAATGTCATATAATAGCAAAAAACTTGCTAGGAATGAGCAAATGGACAGTTGATTTATGTTTATGAAAATATTTTTGGCCCAGAGGGGTGTCTGCCCCTGTCCCGGGGCTATATACATGTGTATGACCATAATATTCAAACATTTTCTTCTCTGAAACCGCTTGGCCAATTAAAGCCAAACTTTATGTGGAGCATCATTAGGAAGAGTGAATGATAGCTTGTATAAATGGTCAAGATCACATGACCAAGATGGCCGCCATGGCTATAAATAGCAAAAACCTTAAAAAATCTTCTTCTCCAGAACTAGTAGGCCTATGATTTTAAAACTTGGCATGAAGCATCAGGCAATGGAGCTCTACAAAGTTTGTATAAATCATGACCCTGGGATGACCTTGACCTTTTTTTAGCAAGATCAACTTAGGCCGTCCATGAATTTGAATGGGAAAAAAATAGGAAAAAATCATATATTGGTAAAAAACTTGCTCGGAATGAGCAAATGGACAGATGATTTGTGTTTATGAAAATATTTTGGGCCACAAGGGTTGTCTGCCCCTGCCCTGGGGCTATATACATGAGTATGACCATAATATTCAAACATCTTCTCCTCTGAAACCGTTTGGCCAATTAAAGCCAAACTTTATGTGGAGCATCAATAGGAAGAGAGAATGATAATTTGTATAAATGGTTAAGGTCACATGACCAAGATGGCCGCCATGACTATAAATAGCAAAAACCTTAAAACATCTTCTTCTCCAGAAGTAGCAGGCGTATGATTTTGAAACTTGGCATGAAGCATCAGGCAATGGAGCTCTACAAAGTTTGTATAAATCATGACCCTGGGATGACCTTGACCTTTTTTATGGCAAGGTCAACTTAGGCTGCCCATGAAAAAATAGTAAAATGTCATATATTGTCAAAAAACTTGCTAGGAATGAGCAAATGGACAGATGATTTATGTAAATGAAAATATTTTGGGCCCAGACAGTTGTCTGCCCCTGCCCCGGGGCTATATACATGTGTATGACCATAATATTCAAACATCTTCTTCTCTGAAACCGCTTGGCCAATTAAAGCCAAACTTTATGTGGAGCATCAATAGGAAGAGTGGATGTAAGTTTGTATAAATGGTCAAGGTCACATGACCAAGATGGCCACCATGTCTATAAATAGCAAAAACCTTTAAAAATGTTTAAAAAATTTCTTTTTCAGAACCAGAAGGCCTATGATTTTAAAACTTGGCATGAAGCATCAGGCAATGGAGCTCTACAAAGTTTGTATAAATCATGACCCTGTGATGACCTTGAACTATGTAATGGCAAGGTCATGTTAGGTTTCCCATTCATTTGAATGGGGGAAAATATGAAAATGTAATTTAATGTCCGAAAACTTGCTAGGAATGAGCAAACGGACAGAAGATTTATGCTTCTGAAAATATTATGGGCCCAAGGGGTTGTCTGCTTCTGCCCTGAGGCTGTATACATGTATATGACCATAATATTCAAATTATTTCTTCTCCGAAACCTCTTGGCTAATCAAAGCCAACTGTGCAGAGGATCCTTAGGAAGGGTGAACGAAAGTTTGGATAAATGGTCTAGGTCATATGACCAAGATGGCCGCCATGGCTATATATAGCAAAACCTTTAAAAATCTTCTTAGTCCCAGGGGGTTATCTGCCCCTGTCTCAGGGCTTTTATAAATGTAATTGATAGAAATAGTCAGGCATCCTCTTGTCGAAAATTGCTTGGCCAATCAAAGCCAAACTGCATGTGGAGCCTCCTTAGAAAGTGGGACCTAAAACTATGTAAATTGTCCAGGTCACTTGACCAAGATGTCCGACATGCTCAATTGTGCAGACAGATTTTAATGCAGTATTCTTGATACTGTTCCTGGTGTGGAACTGATTATCAATCAAGAGCCGTTGAAAATTTGATTAGTCAAAAATGAATTTCATTTGGAAGCAAAAAAAATTGTTAAATTTTCCAGGTCACATGAAGAGTCTGTGGGTTTTTGCAGCTGATTTGTGCATCCACTTGGTAGCTTTTGATGCATAACACAGTGCTTTTTTGGTGTAGATGCTTAGATTTAAATGATTTCTTTTATATTTTCAGACCTGAAAAATTCACAGAGTAAGGGGACAGACTGGAGGACAGGTAAGTATGAATCATAGACAAGTCCCATCAGCGAGTGGGCACAAAGTCCGGAAAGGAGGCCGGCATTAAGTCCCATCAGTGAGTGGGCACAAAGTGTGGAAAAGAAGCCAGCATTAAGCCCCATCAGCGAGTGGGCAACAAGTTCCATCAGTGAGTGGGCACCAAGTCTCATCAGCGAGTGGGCAACAAGTCCGGAAAGGAAGCCGGCATAAAGACTTTAAAGAATACATGCAAATGACAGTCCGGAAATGATGCCGGCATGAAGTCCTGAAATAATACAGGCACTAATTCAAGAAATGATGACACTGTGAATTACAGTACAATTATTAACTAGAAAATGCTTCTGTGTATAGTCATGAAACAAATCTGCCTAATACTTCGAACACAAAAATCTCAGATAACCATTCTTCAGATTATTTAAGTACCATTGTGTTTAGAAGTGTTCATCAAAATGATGCAAACTTTTTCCGAACAGTCTAGAGGTTATAAGTGCACATGCATTGGCATACTCAGTTTGCCTTGATGTAGAATAAAGTTCACTATTAGAAATGGTACTTTATGAGGGTGAGTATAATATACAAATAAAATGCAGATTGAAAATTTATTCATCATATATAATTTTATTGAACTGAGAAAAAGTTCTAGCTGTGTTTAAAGTAGATTTATAAACAAAAACTTCCTTCAGAAAAGATTAAAAATAACATATATTTGAACATTTTGTTTCCTCCATTTTAACTTAATTTGATTCTCATAGGGGTGGTAGGGGATTGGGTATTGGAGGCATGGAAGAGGTGAATATATTGTTATATGATGATGTAATGGAATAAATGCAAAAATATAAATGTGTTTGTTTTCGTTTAAATCCTCCCCCCCCCCCTCTGCCCACCCCTCACCCTGCCAAAACTAAAATTAAGTTTGTTTCCCCCATATGTGATTAACCCTAAAAAGTTACTCCTACTCAGAAGAATTGGGTCCATTTTTTTTCACAAGGAAAATATATATTTTATTTATTTATTTATTTTGTTTGCTTAACATCCCAGTCAACACATTTTCAGTCATGTCGGGATGGAACCAATGCTTCCCATGCTTAACCAGTACTGTTGGGAGTTAATGTTAGTTAATGTGTCTTGCTAAATGGTGTCTTCTTTTATATTTTCAGATTGAGTAAAGATGCCTAAGAGGAAAGGGTGGAAAAAGTCAAAGAGCAAGAGGACAGACTGGAGGACAGGTAAGTATGAATCATCGACAAGTCCCATCAGCGAGTGGGCACAAAGTCCGGAAAGGAGGCCGGCATTAAGTCCCATCAGCGAGTGGGCACAAAGTCCGGAAAGGAGGCCGGCATTTAGTCCCATCAGCGAGTGGGCACAAAGTCCGGAATGGAAGCCGGCATTAAGACCTGAAAAGATGCAGGCACTAAGTCCGGAAAAGATGCCGGTGTTTATACATGAAAAGAAACAGGCATATAATCAAAAACAGTCAGTATACAACACTGAATTAGAAGGTGAAAATATACAAAATAAACAGACTGAGTTTCAGCATAATGATTTGTTAGAGGATGCTTTATTGACAAGTCTTGATTCAGAACAAAAAAGGGCTAACAAAGACAATCAGGCAAATACAAATGAGTTTCAACAGTTAGTTATTGATCTCAGCAAGCTCATAGAAAATGTTAAATCAAATGTACAGACAGATTTTGATGCAGTATTTCTCGATACTTTTCCTGGTGTGGATGCTGATTATCAATCAAGAAACATTGAAAATTTGTCTGAAAGACAGGATATAACGGTTTGTTCACAAAAAACAATGTTCCAACAACATGCATGGCATAAGAAAGACATTACAGCACAGCCTCATGTCAACAGAGATTCATCAGAACCGGGATTAGATAATGATGTGGTGTGTTACCAAGCAGTAAAATCATCGGTACAATTGTGGAATGCCTGTGATTTGGTCTTTGGAAGTTTTCACCAGAATGATGTCAGATTTTCTGAGCAATCAAGAGGATATCAATGCACATGTAACGCATTATGTATGCTGTCATACTCTTCATGCCTTGATACCGAAAAAAGCTCTATATTAGACAAGGTGCTTTGTGAGGGAGATGTTCTGTATCAAAGTGTTATAAAAAAATTAAGAGAGGATGGAAAATTTGTTAACCACCTGCTGACTTTAGAAGAAATTCCAGATGACTTTAAGGTAGAGATAGGAAAATTTACATCTGAGAAATTGCCTATTGTAAGTGGTGTGCTTCTTGATACTCAAAATCTTGGTTTGCCAACACTTCACGAAGTATTGCAATCCGTCTTTTTGTATGCAACATCAGGGCTCTTAACTATTGGAGCCATATGCTCTGCTGTATTTAGAAAGAATGACATGTATGTATTTTTTGATTCTCATTCCCATGGAGAAAATGGACTTTCGTCAAATGATGGTACGTCCTGTTTGATAACTTTCACAAGTATCAATGACTTAGTTACATATATGTATGCATTTTATGACAGTTTAAATTTGGATACCAACACCAACTTACAGTTTGACTTCTTACCTATCAAAATTAAAATGACTGAAGAAACACGAAGTTTTAAAGATCAAATGGATAGAAATATGGAAGCTTACTTCAATGATCAAAGGTTGAGACAAGCTCACAAAGCACAATTAAAACGAAGTAGAATTTCAAGCATATCAATTGAAGAATCAAAGGCGGCATTAGGAAAAAAAAGGAAGAAAAATCGCATGGAGTATTATAAACTTTATAGAAGAAAATGTAGACAAATCACAGCATTCAAAGCTAAAGAAAAACAATCAAAGCAGACTGCTAGAGCAAATCCTGTTTTTAAGGCCAAGGAAACTGTGTACCAGTTGGAATCAAAGCAATCAGCAAGAAAAGACCCTGTCTTCAGAACAAAAGAAAAAATATCAAAGCAATATAGGAGAACCAATCCTGTTTTTAAGGCCAAAGAATCTGTGTACCAGTTGGAATCAAAGCAATCAGCAAGAAAGGACCCTGTCTTCAGAACAAAAGAAAAAATATCAAAGCAATATAGGAGAACCAATCCTGTTTTTAAGGCCAAAGAAACTGTGTACCAGTTGGAATCGAAGCAATCAGCTAGAAAAGACCCTGGTTTCAAAACAAAAGAAAGAATAGCAAAGCAATCAGCAAGAAAAGACCCTGTCTTCAGAACAAAAGAAAGAATAGCAAAGCAATCTGTGAGAGCCAATCCTGATTTAAATGCCAAAGAAATTGTGTATCAGTTGGAATCGAAGCGAGCAGCCAGAAAAGACCCTGTATTTAAAGCAAAAGAAAGAGAATCAAAGCAATCTGCAAGGACAAATCAGGCATTCAAAACAAAGGAAAGGAAATCAAAGCAAATAGCAAGGGAAAATCAGGCTTTTAGAGCACGTGAGCGAGTATACCAGAATGCATCTAAAAAGAAGGCAAGGGAAAACCCTTATATTCTTGAATGTGAGAGAATTAAGAAGCAACAAGTAAGGCAGGAAAAAAGAAAAATTGAAGATAATTCAGAGATAAATGTTCCTAGAAAAAGATGTAAGCATGACACAGATACTGTTTCAAAACCTCATCATAAACATTTTGAAAATATTGAAAATGCTATCAAACAATTCCATTCAGATATCTCTATTGGACCTATATATGCTTGTTCATGTTGCCATCAGACATGGTTCAGGAAAAGTGTTTCAATGTTAAAGAACACCCATATTTCAGCAGAAAGTAAAAGACTCCATTGTACAGGTTTGACATCTTTAAGAAATGAAGAATGGATTTGTCATACCTGCTTGAGTGCCCTGAAAGATAGTAAAATTCCAAAGTTATCAGTTGCTAATGGCATGAAATGGCCAGACAAGCCTCCAGAGCTCAATTTACATCAGCTAGAAGAAAGGTTAATAGCCCTGCGTATCCCATTTATGCAGATTAGGGAATTGCCACGTGGTGGTCAATATTCTTTGAAAGGAAATGTTATAAATGTACCTGTTGACATTCAGCCCACTATAAACTGTCTCCCAAGGCCAATGGATGAAAATTTTACAGTTGCCATCCAACTGAAAAAGAAATTGTCATACAAGAAGGTGGATTTCAAAGAAAATGTAAGACCATTAAGAGTTTTGTCTGCATTACACTGGCTTATGAACAATAGCAAACTATATAAAAATTCTGGCATAGTTATTAATGATAGCTGGTTTCAGGAAGTTACTGAAAGTGCTGAGGATACAGTCAGAGAATTTTTGGAAGTGTCAAAAGAGCAATCCACGGGTAGAAGTAGTACAGAAAATGAAAAGCAGGAACAAGATAAAAGTAGTGAAAATGCAATTGAAGAGGCTACTGACTATGAATCTGATCATTACAGTGAGATTGATGTTAATGATCATGTTGGAAATATAGATACATTAGTGGATGATGCTGATATTGACAATAAATATGATAAAGTGTTCACTTTTGCACCAGGTGAAGGACAACATCCATTAAGCTTATATCAAGATCAAGAGGCTGAGTACTTATGCTTTCCAACAATATTTTGTGGCCAGACCCCGCCCAGCAAGGATGAAAGGGTAGTGCCAGTTCATTACAGTGACATTGTAAAGTGGGAATTACGAAGTGTTGACAGGAGAGCTGCACAGTCAGTTCCCAATATATTCTTTAAACATAAAAAGCTACAGATGAAACAAATAAGTGACAAAGTCAACTTAGCCATTAGAAGGTGTAAAAAAAGAGGCCAAAAAATCACAGCAGCTGAAGCTAGAGATTCCAATTATTTGGACAAACTTGTAAATCTTGATGAAGGTTACTATATATTTCGCCAGCTGCGAAATTCTCCAGCCTATTTGGAAATGCGCAAGAAAGACATTTTTGCAATGATTAGACAACTTTCCTTGCCTACTTGGTTTATGTCATTGTCAGCTGCTGATACTAGATGGACAGATCTGTTGAAGATGTTAGCAAAATTGAATGATGGCACTGAATATTCTGAAAAGGAATTAGAAAAGCTAACTTGGCAACAGAAAACAAAGCTTGTCCAGAAAGACCCAGTTACATGTTCAAGGTACTTTGATCATAGGGTACAAGAGTTCCTCAATACTATTCTAAAAAGCAGTTGTGAGCCAGTCGGAAAGGTACGTGACTATTTTTATAGAGTTGAGTTTCAGCAGCGTGGCTCTCCTCATATCCATATGCTTGTTTGGGTAGAAAATGCTCCAACTTTAGAAACAAACTCTGAAGAGGAAATAATTCAGTTTGTTGATCAGTATCTAACATGCAGTAGTGATAATGAGAAGACAGCAGATCTTGTTAAACTTCAAAGTCACAAACATTCTAGAACCTGCAGAAAAAAGGGAAAACCAATATGTCGATTTGGATTTCCATTGCCACCATTGCCAAGAACTATGTTGTTGTACCCTCTTGAGGAGAATGTTGACAAGTACAAAAAGAAGAATACAGAGCTCCAAAAAGTGATGAATGAGTGTAAAGAAAATGAAGATATGACATTTAACGAATTTCTACAAAACATCGCTAAAATGGACTTTGAAGACTACATTTGTTGCATCAGAAGCTCTTTGAAAGCACCGAAGGTTTTCTTAAAACGTAAAACAAAGGAAATGAGGATAAATCCATTTAATGAAAACATACTTCTTGCCTGGAAAGCTAATCTTGACATTCAGATTGTTCTTGAACCATATGGATGTGCTTCATATATAGTTGGTTATATAAGTAAATCACAAAGAGGAATGAGTGCACAACTTGATGCAGCAGCAAAAGAGGCTAGAAGAGGAAACCTTGACCTTAAAAAACAAGTCCGGCATATTGGGAATGTATTTTCAAACTGTGTGGAGGTTAGTGCTCAAGAGGCAGTTTATCTTGATCTGCAAATACCTTTGACAAAGTGCACAAGGGATATTGTTTTCATCAATACATCTATACCTGAAGAAAGAATCTTCCTGCTGAAGCCAAAAGCTGCTCTTGATGAACTTCCTGCTGAATCTACAGATATAGAATCAGAAAATGTCATACAGAGGTATTCTAAAAGACCAAGGCAGCTTGGGAAGTTTTGCCTGGCTGATTATGTTTCAAAGATTGATGTTATTTATCCGAAAGGAAATAAACTACCAGAGAAATTTGATGATACTAATGATGACGACAGTTTCGTCAGTAGCTCTGAAGATGAAGGTCATGAAAGTTTGGATGAAAGTGACACAAAAACTTCAGATTTGCTGTTCAAAGCAAAGAATGGAACAAAATACAAGAAAAGAAAAGTTCCAAGAATAATAAGGTATGTTAAATACAACCAGAAAAAGGATCCAGAAAATTACTTCAGAGAGCAGCTAATGCTTTTTGTACCTTGGCGAAATGAACTAAAAGATTTAATTGGTTGTTTTGGCACATATGAAGCTCATTATAACTCTGTACAGACATCATTGATATCCAAAAGAAATGAATATGAGCATCATGCTGAAGAGCTTGAGCTTGCAAGGCAGATGATGGAAGCTGAGGAAAGGGACTATGATCAAATTGCACCAAATGCAGAGCAAGAAAATAGGGAGGCAGAAGAAGAAGGGTCAGGAGAATCAGAAAAGTTTGTTTGTTTTAACCCAAGTAGAGTTGTAGAGCAGAGACATTATGATATTGGAATAGAACTACAGTCAACTTGCTCAGTACCCCCAGTAGAAACTAACAGCATTTTATTACCAGAAGAAGAATACTTAGGACTACTCAGAAGTCTTAATTTGAGACAAAGAGAATTCTTTAATCATATTGTGCACTGGATTAAGTGTAAAGATGAACCAGTCTACGCTTTCCTAACAGGAGGGGCAGGTGTTGGTAAATCAGTAGTGATTCGAGCACTTTATCAAAGTCTGTTCAGGATTTTGAATTTGAAAGATGGAGAAAATCCAGATGAAAAAAGAATTCTGCTGTGTGCGTACATGGGCTTTGCTGCATTTAATATTAGTGGCCAAACTATTTGCTCTGCATTTCACAGGAAAATGTATCAAAAGGGCACAAATCATCTTTCAGCTGATGAGTTAAATACATTCAGAATTAAGTACCGACATCTGAAAATTATCATTATTGATGAAATATCAATGGTAGGCAACATGACACTAAGCTTTATTGACACTCGCTTACAGCAGCTGATGGGAACAAAAGAAGTTTTTGGTGGTTTAAGTGTTATTGCTGTTGGGGATCTTTTCCAGCTTAAGCCAGTAGGTGATTACTTGATATGTCTTGATTTGAAAAAGGGAGCATCTTCACTGGGAAGGAACTTATGGAAAGAGCTCTTTACGATGTACGAATTGGTTGATATCATGAGACAGAAAGACGATCTAGCATTTGCACAGTTATTAAATCGACTTCGATTGAATGAAATGACAGAGGAAGACAAACAAAAGCTGCAGACCCGTGTTGTTGACCGTGAAACTGGTGACTATCCAAAGGATGCCCTTCATTTGTTTGCTATGAATTGTTATGTAGACAAACACAATGACACTATTTTGAGTCAGTTGCCTGGAGAAAAGTTTGTGATTCCATGCCATGACAGTGTTGTCTCAGCAAACATTCCTGCCAGCAGGCACCAGTCCTTGATTGATAATCTCCCAAAGGACTATGGACAAACAGGCCAGCTAAAGAAATCATTGACTGTAGTTGTTGGAATGATTGTTGTTCATACAGCTAATGTAGATGTAGAAGATGGTTTAACTAATGGTGCTACTGGTGTAGTAAAACACGTTGACTTCAGGTGGATGGAAGGAACTAACCGTCCTAGCATTATTTGGGTATTGTTTGATGACCCTCGGGTTGGTAGAGCAACACGTGAGAAAAACAAGAAATTCTACAATTCAAGCATTCATTCAGACTGGACACCTGTATTTGAAACACAACGAACATTTATAGTGAACTACAAAACATTTCAGAGAAGCCAGTTCCCAGTGACACCAGCTTCAGGTAAAACAGTCTGGAAAGCTGAAGGTGCAACAGTTGACAAGGTAGTTGTTGATTTGTCCCAGATTGTAACAAAGAAAATACCACACGTTCACTATGTTGCATTTAGTAGAGTGAAAAAGCTGGAAGATTTATATATACTGAATATGAATGAAGCTGCTATGGCGCTAGATGATGATGTGACTATAGAGATGCAAAGGCTACGCACAGATGCTGCCTTAGAACTGTGTTATGTTCCTCTGTATAAAATCGGATCAGACAAAACCAAAATTGCATTCAACAATGCTAGATCCTTGCATAAACATTATAAGGATGTCCAATTTGAACCAAATGTGTTGGCAGCAGATATCATTGGATTTGCTGAAACAAGGTTATGTAGTAGGGATGAAAATGTACATTTTGCCCTGAAACGGTTCAGACTTATTAGACTTGATGACACAGTAAAAGAGACAAACAACAGACCATATCATGGACTTGCATTGTATGTAAAGGAGTACTTGCAGATTCAGAAAGTTGTTAAAATGCAATGCAAGTCATTTGAATTCATATTCACTAACACTTTCAGCATTCAACGAAGTTATGTTCAAGTTGTTGTGTTGTACAAATACCCAAAAAGTTCACAGACAGATTTTAGAAAAGATCTTAATTGTCATCTTAGGCCTGTTATTGATCTGAATGCTAAATTAGTCATATTAGGTGACTTCAACATACAGATAGATGGTACCAGTACAGGGTTTGTGGATTTTGTGGAGACATTATTTGGGTGTATGCAGCAAATCAAGCAATGTACAACGGACTCTGGATCAGTACTAGATTTGATATTTTCAAATTCTGAAGGGCTTTGTGATGTCATTGAGGCTTATTGGTCTGATCATAAACTAATATATTGTGCCATAGACAAATAGATATTCAAATGAATGATGCTGAACATGAATGAAGTTATGAAGTACAAAAATCAGAATAAAGATAGCACCCTCAAGTTACATGGCAACTTTACAACTCGGCAAGAACATGGAAATTTAAATGAGCTAAATACATGTATTGTTGTTGACTAGGACTAGCAACTAAAATTGCTTTGTCTCAGTATTACTAAAATCTTCCGAATTGTATGTCATTTCAGAGTAGAATTGAGAATTTTGGTCTTTGTGGAAATCATTAAAAATGTAGGCGTAACCCCACTAGGAATTGAATCAGGTGGTTTAGCTTATTATTGGGGTTGCCACCTTTTTTTTTCTGTTTAATTTTTTTCTCTCTCTCTGTTTAAGTGTAACATTACATCCAATCATATTCATTTCAGTCATTTTTTGGCACTATGGTGAGTTCTTACAATTAGTTCACAGTGGCATACTTAATGTTCTGTATCAGTAATGAATTATTTTTGAATTGAGGCTTAATTACTGCTCTTAAAGGATCTCAGCTTTACTTTTTTACTCCCTGAATAGGGAGTGTGGAGGCTCAGTAGTAGACCTTAGAACTGGAGCGAGAGCCATCTCTTTGAGGTGTCATATATTTGTAGAAGAAGCTGTAATCACCAAAGTATTGGTCTAGTACTTATGAAGTAGTTGTTCTATTTAGGCATAACTGAAAAGATTTTGAGAGAGACATTAAACCTCAACTCTAACCAAAACAAAGAACAAAATAATTCTTTTATCATTATTGTTACATTTAGGCTGTAAAAAGTATCATAAAGTTATGTATTATTAATAGCAAATTTCACTATGGTAAAATGCAGTAACTGTTGTTATAGTGATATATATAATTTGTGTATAAAGAACATGTAAAAATACATGTATTCTCAAACAAGATGTTAGAATTAAAGAGACTGTGACTATAACATATGATTTGAGTAGAATCTCAAATATGCAGTATATTACTTTTTTTTAATAACATTGAAGCAGGCAGTTAGATGCATTGTGAAAATTTCATTGTAATGATATGGTGATAACTGATGTAACAAGTGCTATATAGTTTTATATTTGTTTTATAAATTTTTGGCAAGAGGATATGCTTTTCACTATATATTAATGCAAATTATGCAATGTTTTGTAAAAAGACATTATTGCAATATATTGATAAACAGTTAGTGGGAGTGGTCTTTTTTATTGTAAAGATTCTGTACATTAGTGAATGGTTGTATTGCTTCACAAAAGCATAGTGACTTAGAGTTTGATTCTGTGTTGATAATGTACATAAATACTGGTCAAAAGTATTTATTATTTACAATTATGTATATAGATTTAAACAAAAATGAACATTATGCTGGATTGAATGAATATTAGAAATATACTATCAGTACATATATTTCATTTTGTTTAAACTGTCATACAATCTTAATTTTATTGACAAGTTTATAAACATATTGCCCATTAAAAATGTGTCATTATTTGTCCTATTCTCTATGATGTAGTCTTGTATTGTTAATAGATTGTGTAAAACTATACATTTACAATGATTTTACAAGGTATCTATTTAAGCCACAGAAATTTTACATGCATAAGTCCAGACTTGGAATGTTTTCTAACTGTTAATGTTATAGACACAGTCTCATTACTTCTACATCTACAATAAGATACTAGATTACCCAAGATTATTAAGATTCATGATTAAGTTTCTTCATCTTTTATAATCACCTTTTAAATTGTTGTCATTAGATTATAGTAGCCCTTATCATGTAGTATCTTTGTGTTTTATTTAAAAATAAGTGTCTAAAGTAAATACATTTTGATAGATGAACTATAAGATTCAGTGTACTGTAGTTCAATGAATAAAAAATATTAGAAAGCGACACTAGTTGTGTTTTCACTGAAACTCCTTTTGCAGCAACTAATTTTGCTTACCTGTGTAGTACCGTTAAAATGATGACAGTTGGTTGATTCTGACCTATTGATTACAAAGTTGGGTATGGCAGGACAGAGAAGTAGAAGGCATTAAAGCTATGATCAAGAACTGGCACAATGAGAACAAAGTCTCACAAAATCCCATATGGGAAACAACCAAATTTACAAAAACAGGTACTGGTTAAAGAGAACATAGTATAATAAGCAGAGTTAAATGTAGTAGCTATTTCCTTAAAGGTGGCCAAAATCCATACCAAAACATAGAATAGATAGAACTACTGCTGAACTACTATCTTTGAATGCTCAGCAATATATTTTACTGTTATTGGGCTTTAATTAGTTTTGAGAGGCGCCTAACACTGCGCTCGAAATCAAAGGAGGCACCAAGTGGTAATTAAGGTAAATGGTTTCATCAGATTTGGTCAGTTGATTTCATTTAAGTTTTATATTCCACTCAAGAGCTAAAAGCAAAACCTTCTTTTAAAGCCTTATCAGAAAAACTGGAGAAGCCTGGGATCGAATCCAGGATCCTGAGGAGTAGCTTAACCAACATTCTACAGAGGCTTTGGGTGCACCAGAATGTCCTCCCGGAACAGGCGATAGCTATCTATTAGGGTCTTATATGAGCATTTACAGGACCAATGGTCCTCTGGTATAAATCATGACCTTGGGTTGAAATTGACCTACGAAACTGTTGATTAAAACAGAAAGGTCAAATATTGCGGTGCATTCCTATACCAGAATGGACCGGAATGGACCTGATTGCCGAAATGGACTACTGGAATGGACATTTATATGTGTCATTGAGTACTTTTCATTTGGTTTTCGAGGACAGACTGGCCTAGAATATATACATACAGTGATAAGTTATAGAATTTAACGATAATTAGTTAAATTGTGTTCCTTACGGTCGGGTAGCCTGGGTCAGGTGCCCATATATGGTTATATAGGTCCTCGTCACAGTGCCAGCACATTTTACTCATTTCTACTTCTATATATATCCATATGTTTGCTATAGAACAACCACTGGTGATCTCTATATATTTCAATCAAAGAAACCTATGAACAGTGGCCCTATCCCAGACCCCACCTCTGAGCTTCCCTAACCACCCTGGGAAGTAAATTTTGCTATACTTAGATGAATTTTATCTGATGCAAACTACTCATACGACTACAGAAGTACATTTTATGCAAGTAAATACATTAAAAGCACCCAGAGCCATAGCATAATGTCCATTCCGGTAGTCCATTCCGGTAATTATGTCCATTCCGGTAAATGAACGCACCCTAAATATTGCCAGAAAGATCTGAAAGTTGGTAGAGACAGACAGTCTATAGAGTTAATAATTATGTGAGTATTTAAGGTCAAGTTTACATTTTACGTTAATTGACTAATATTGCCTTAGCCAAAGGTCATTGATCAAAGACAAAATCTCAGGTGAGCGATATCAGGACCATTGGTCCTCTGGTTTTTGCTACAGGTATAGTACAGTTCCTCTGCTTTTTAAATCCAAAATTTCCTGCCTCTAGCTATCTTCTGTGCTTGTACAGCTTGGTTTGTGTCAGACCTGTTCGGAAACCACATTGTTGGTTTTCTCATGAGGTGGCTCATTTGGTCTATTGGTAGAACATGGGGATCCCAAATGAGAGATTACCACTTGTGAGCGGTTAAGAGCACTGTTTCCATTTTCACAGCTTTAATTCACTTAAAATCTTTCGATACTTTTTTCTGGAGAAATACACAATTATTTTTGTTGAAAATTATATGATTATGAAGCTGATATGATGCATTGTGTTGTGGAATGTATCTTGTATCTTTAAATGGTTTCTCAACTTTTATTGTGATAAACTCACCTTTGAGTAAGTAATAAAGCTGTGTCCAACTCTGTCCCTATATGGTATTTTCCTGACCTTTTATATACATATATGGATACTAAATCATGACCCTGTGATCACCTTGGCCTTTTTAGCTCACCTGAGCCGAAGGCTCACAGGTGAGCTTATAGGATAGGCAGGCATCCGTCGTCCGTCGTCGTCGTCGTCCGTCCACAATTTCAAAGAAGAATATTTCTGAAGCTAGTAGGCCGATCTTGATCAAATTTAATGTGAACCATAATTGGGTTGGGGATTGATGGCATTAGGTTTTGGAGCAGATTGTATCAAAATTGTGGTTTCCATGGCAACAGATAGGTCCCATAGACTTACAATGGGAAAAACTAAAAAAAAATCTTCTCTGAAACCACTAGGCCCACAGCTTTGATATTTGATATGTAGCAATGGCTAATGGTCCTCTACATAAATTATGCCATTCATGCCCCTGGGGTCAAATTTGGCCACGCCCCGGGGGTCGATAGTCTCCATAGACTTACTATGGGAAAAAATTCAAAAATCTTCTTCTCTGAAACCACAGGGCCCACAGCTTTGATATTTTGTAGGTGGCAATGGCTAATAGTCCTCTACATAAATTGTGCCAGCTATGCCCCTGGGGTCAAATTTGGCCACGCCCCGGGGGTCGATAGTCTCCATAGACTTACAATTGGAAAAACTAAAACAATCTTCTTCTCTGAAACCACTAGGCCCACAGCTTTGATATTTGGTATGTAGCAATGGCTAATGTTGATAGTCTCCATAGACTTACTATGGGAAAAAAATTAAAAAATATTCTTCTCTGAAACCACAGGGCCCACAGCTTTGATATTTTGTAGGTGGCAATGGCTAATGGTCCTCTACATAAATTGTGCCAATCATGCCCCTGGGGTCAAATTTGGCCACGCCCCGGGGGTCGATAGTCTCCATAGACCTACAATAGGAAAAAAACTAAAAAAATCTTCTTCTCTGAAACCACTAGGCCAACAGCTTTGATATTTTGTATGTAGCAATGGCTAATGGTCCTCTACATAAATTGTGCCATTCATGCCCCTGGGGTCAAATTTGGCCACACCCCGGGGGGGTTGATAGTCTCCATAGACTTACTATGGGAAAAAAATAAAAAAATCTTCTTCTCTGAAACCACAGGGCCCACAGCTTTGATATTTTGTATGTGGCAATGGCTAATGGTCCTCTACATAAATTGTGCCAATCATGTCCCCGGGGTCAAATTTGGCCACGCCCCGGGGGTCGATAGTCTCCATAGACCTACAATAGGAAAAACTAAAAAAATCTTCTTCTCTGAAACCACTAGGCCCACAGCTTTGATATTTGGTATGTAGCAATGGCTAATGGTCCTCTACATAAATTGTGCCATTCATGCCCCTGTGGTCAAATTTGGCCACGCCCCGGGGGTTGATAGTCTCCATAGACTTACTATGGGAAAAAAAATTAAAAATCTTCTTCTCTGAAACCACAGGGCCCACAGCTTTGATATTTGGTATGTAGCAATGGCTGATGGTCCTCTACATAAATTGTGCCATTCATGCCCCTGGGGTCAAATTTGGCCACACCCCGGAGGTTGATAGTCTCAATAGACTTGCTATGGGAAAAAAATTCAAAAATCTTCTTCTCTGAAACCACAGGGCACACAGCTTTGATATTTTGTATGTGGCAATGGCTAATGGTTCTCAACATAAATTGTGCCAGCCATGCCCCTGGGGTCAAATTTGGCCACGCCCCGGGGGTAGATAGTCTCCATAGACTTACAATGGGAAAAACTTACAAAAATCTTCTTCTCTGAAACCAAAAGGCCCAGAGCTTCTATATTTTGTATGTAGCAATGTTTGGTAGTCCCCATTATAAATTGTGCCAGTCATGCCCCTGGGTCAAATTTGGCCATGCCCCAGGGGTCAATAGTGTCCATGCATAGACTTTCATTGGTCGATTCTCAATTAATTTAAATCTCATGAGCTTACAATGTGATAATCTCTCAGGTGAGCTACAGGACCAATGGTCCTCTAGTTTAAGGGAAAGTCAGCTTTGGTGAAAATCTTGAATGAATTGTCAAATGGGTGGAAAGCTCTATATAAACCATAACCTTGACATATTTTATGACAAGGTCAACTTTGGTCACCCTACAGTTAGGCTGCCCATATAAGGACATGTATTCATTGGTATTATACGAGATCTCGGGTGAATGTTCACAGCAGCATTGGGGGTGAAGTAATTGGGGCTTAGTGTGTGGTTTGTATGGGATCACTGACTTGGACAGAATGAAAGAGAAACAAAATTTAATTCAATAAATAAATTAAACTTCAATACATGTACATGTATATTAGTATATAATAACATTATTTTAAATCATGTCAAAGTATTTAAAGCCATCATGTGTCACTCCACCTGGCATGGGCAAAACAAAGTGCTCAACATTTACAACACAGACACTGCACTTTGAAATTCAATTGCAGCTTAGCCTAGTAGGCCTTCGCCAAATCATTTTCAACTTCTCCAGCCATGGTGCATGCCTGTAAATAGAAAAATTGAGACAAAATTAAACAATTAAGAAGTTACACGCTGTGAGACTAAACTTTTTGACAATGTTCATTCAGAAATCACATCAGAAGGTTTATGAATAACGTGTGTGTGTGTGGTGTGGTGGGGGGGGGGGGGGGTTCCAAAATGACAATTATGTAATTTTAAGGACTAAAATATTACTAGTTTACATGTTTTAAATATTCTGGAAACTGTTAACCAGAGGACCAATGGTCCTGTAAACGCTCACCTGAAATCTGGCATATGCGACCTCAGCTAATCTTGCCATAAAATAGGTCAAGGTCATCCCAGGGTCATAATTTTTATAGACATTATAGAGCTCCACTCATTGATGCTTCAGGCAAAGTTTCAAAATCATAGGTCTTCCCGTTTAGAAGAAAAAGATTTATTAAGGTTTTTGCTATTTATAGCCATGTCGGCCATCTTGGTCACATGACCTGGACCATTTATATTAACTTTCATTACCCTTTCCTACCGATGCTCCACATAAAGTTTGGCTTTGATTAGCGAAGCGGTTTCCGAGAAGATGTTTGAATATTATGGTCATATGCATTTATATAGCCCCGGGGCAGGGGCAGACAACAACATCCTGGGGACATTTTTTTTCATAAACATAAATCTTCTGTCCATTTGCATACCCCCAGCAAGTTTCCCCCCATTTAATTGCATCTTACTAATTTTCCCCATTCATCTGCATGGGCAACCTATGTTGGCCTTGCCATAGAATAGGTCAAGGTCATCCCAAGGTCATGATTTATATTAACTTTATAGAGCTCCTCTCCCTGATGCTTCATGCCAAGTTTCAAAATCGTAGGCCTTCTGATTCTGGAGAAGAAGATTTTAAAGGTTTTCACTATTTATAGCCATGGCGGTCATCTTGGTCATGTGACCATGACCATTTATATAAAATTTCGTTACCCCATCCCAAGGATACTGCATATAAAATTTGGCTTTAATTGACGGTCAAGTGGTTACTGAAAAAAATAAATTTTACATTTAATTTGTAAATGACCTTTGGCAAAGGTCAAGAAATGACCTTGACCTTTTATACTCACAACACCTCATTAGCTCAACATGTTGTCTGTATCTACCAACTTTCAGGTCACAGGCTACGAAACTTCCTGAAAAATTCAATGTTTTCACTTTTTTCCTTTGAAAAGCCTATGTAACCAAAATTGACCTTGCCATAAAATAGGTCAAGGTCAACCCAAGGTCGTGATTTATATAAACTATGATGGGCCAGAGTCCCCAATGCTACATATCAAGTTTCGTTGAAATCGGTCCACCGGTTCCAGACAAGAAGATTTTTTAAGGTTTTTACCATATATGGGCATGGCGGCCATCTTGGTCATGTGACCTTGACCATTTATATAAACTTTCGTTCCCCCTTCCTAAAGATGCTGCACATGAAGTTTGGCTTTGATTGGCCCAGCGGTTTCAGAGGAGAAGATCTTTGAAATTGTGGACGGACGACGGAGCATGGCCATCCTATAAGCTCACCTTGTGAGCCTTCGGCTCAGGTGAGCTAAAAACTGGAGAATGATTCATATTAATTTTAATATGCTGTGGAATTTGCTTTCCTGGCACCAATGAGTTTCAAACTCCTTGCTAGCACCATTAATATTGCAATACAATTTTTACCTAGCTTATCCTGCTACACACTGATAGTACCATCCCTCTGCTTTTTAAATAAAATCCAAAATTTCAAGTTTCTAGCTTTCTCCTGTGACTGCACAGCCCGATTTGTGTCAGGCGCGGTCGGAAACCGCGAAGACCGGTTTTCTCGCGTCGTGACTCGGTCATGCAGTTTGCCTTACCCATTGGTAGAACGTAGCTGCCCCTGCACTGGCTATCTGAACTGCCTCGAGGTCGTACTTGTTTAGAATATTCATCACCCTCTTCAGTACAGCTGCACTCACTGTAGTGCTGTTGAACTCAGCTACTCGCCGCTTCAAGCCGTCCTTACCGCGCTTAGAGATTAGTCCTTGGATACGAGTCCATTTCTACAACCAAAAGGCTTATGCTCATACATGTATGTACTTCATATGTTGTGCCTCCAGGCCTGCTCCAGGCAAAGCTTCTACGCTGCTGACTGACCAGCTGATTATTGGTTAACCGCTCAGATCTTAGCCTGCTCAGGAAAAGCGGTTCAAGTCGAACAATCCACACATATACATGCAGGCTGAGCATATAGGCTAGAGTGGCTTAGTTGGATGGTTAAATTTGAAGCACTTTTTGGATGTCATGTCATCCTAATTTTGGGTAAAAGTCCCATAAAACAAAGGCACTGTCTCGACATATACATAGCCGTGTTGACTGGGACGTACAGCATCAATTCAAACAAACAAAATACTTCATGTACTATAACGACTCTCAGTATAATCTTTTCAACATATTCATACCGTATGTTGAACGCACTGAACTGTTATTACAACACGCCAAAAGCATGTTGCCTTTAGACCAGATTAACCTCGCACGTACATACTGCGACACGTGCTGTTGTGAGTGAGCTGCACGTGTAACTGCGAAGCTGATCAGCGCATTTGTTTTCGCTGCAGGGATAGTACAATTCCTCCACTTTCTAAACCCAAAAGTTTCAGTCTCTAACCATCGTCTGTGTTTGTACAGCTCGGTTTGTGTCGAACATGTTCGGAAACCACATTGTCAGTTTTCTCATAACGCGGCTAACATATTGGTACCTTCAAATCAGATTCCTTGTTGCCTAGCAACATAAACGTGGCCGCCATGACACCATGAACGGCTGGTGGTGGTTTAGGATAACTTCTCATTTCTGATATCGTCTTTTGGTCCATCTCCAGAACGGCGTGACGTAGACGTTTCAGGCGACGTAACCTTGACCTCATAGCCTCGGCTTCAGCTGTCACGTGACTTAGTTGTTTCTTTAGCGACGTGCCGCTTATGCTGTTCATAGTCCTTTCGAGAAGGTCAAGGTCTTTCCTCGCAATGGCTTCAGCAATGTCTGAAATTATAGTTTTGGTAACAACATTTTACCTGCTGAGATTTCAAGATATTCGAACCCCGATTCGAACAAACAAGGCGCACCAGCCATGGCCTTGTACAAAGTGTTGTTAGGCGCACACGTGTGCAAGTAAATGCTTTTGTTGTTGCTAACGTCACGGTGTTAATTTCTCAATTTCACAGTACTGTCGATAGAGGTAAAGAGTCTGCATTGGGTAAAGTACACTTAATCGAAATAACTCCTTCGACTGAAGGGTTTGCATAGGAATGTTTAAGTATAAATGGCGGTCCCTGTTATCACTAATCGCCGCTGGACTAAAGCTCACTGAAACGTTACAATCTACCAAAAACACAAAAATACGACGCCATACCTCTGTTGAGCTTAGCTAGATGTAGTTTCTTCTTGGCGGCGGTAAGATCACCCCGATCAGCCATTCCTTTCTCGTGGAATTTCTCTACCCAATACGCTAGTGTGTCAACATCCCCATCCTCCGTCGCCCGCAGTAAACTTTGTCGTATGTCGGATAACTCGGGGTCCTAGAGTTTACATATTGTCTCTATTATTGCTTCAAATAGGTTTATTTTGTTCGTGACTTTAACGACTTTAAATGTCTCCAAGAAAGTGCCTTTTTGGCCGGGGTTTCTCTCCATGAACAACAGCCATATTATACTGAGGAACATGCACCTTAAAATGGCTGACAAGCAATGCTGCTGTGAAGATTGGGGTGTACGACACACCCGTGATGCTTGACACGCTCATGAACAAAACAATCCGTGCACATGAACAAAACAATTCCATGTTCATGAACAAAACAATAGCTCTCCCTACAGGTAAAAATGCTCCTTTCATTTTTAAAGCGCGTTAATGATTTTGATCTCTGAGAAAGTTAACTGAACATCAGTTTTTGTGAGCGTGAAATGAAAAAAAAAAAAAACATGAGCATATAGTCACATCGCTCCAGATGTAAATAAAGCTAAAAATTAACACAAAAATAAAACTGTGTTACCTCAATAATTTTCGTTCTATACATCAAGAAGTTGCACACATTTTCACGCTGTTCGCCGCTCTTTGGTCTTGCATAAACTCTGAATGCATATTCTCCCTCGGAGGGCGGGGATATCTGAAAAGTCGCATGCTCTCCATCTTGGTCAGTGACCACGTGACTTTGTAACTCGGATGCTGATTTGTCGTTATGGAGAAGCTCCGCCTCCAGTGATATTTCTTTGTCCTTAGGCAGAGCAAACCTTACAAACGTCACGGTTTCTTTGTCCAAAGAAACTTTAGTATGCCTGTGTGTCAAGCATTCCAACCCTGCATTTTTAACTTCGTCCCCTACACCCCACCCAATAACTGGAATAACGGGTAAGGGGTTGCAAAACTCCATGGGCGTTTTACAAATTATTTTATAATCACACACCCACGTGGAAGGGAGTGGATTTCTTGGATCAGAACAATGAAGCTCCAACTTGAAGATCCCACTCAGTGGGAACCTTATTTCAAAATGAGCGACATTCTCCTCATGGTAATAGAGCAGATATCTGTCCAGTCGGATGCCGTCATATTCTCCTTCCGCTTCCCAGTCTCTCTGCACGTGCAACTTATGTCGGAATTTGTAGAGGTCTGTTTTCTCTTTGGGAATTTCTACCATGATGTCAGTTTTCCCCTGTTCAGTATGAATGACACATTCATTGTGACTTCTTGTTTTCAGTCTCAGTTCATAAAATGCAGGTTGGAGAAATGGCAATGATTCGAATTCTGTTTGAGTAATGTGTTTTCTCTGTAGTTGCCATTGTGGGTCGTCCGGGAAACACTTGGTGATGAACTTGTCGGGATCGGTGAGGAAGTAAAAGTCGTTCAGGACAGGTGCTCTGACGGAATGGAAATCCTCCTCATCTTCGGTATGAAAGTTGTCGCTCTCTGCAACTGCCCACCTGAATTATTGAATAAATACAGGTATATTTTTTCTTTCTAAGTATTAATTAAGGATTATATCGACAAGAAAACATCTACATTCAATTCGTCTATTTAGAATAAACGTAATTCTATTAAAAAGTAATAAACGTATAGTGCAAATACCTTGACGGTGCCGCTTAACCTCTGGCATAGATATGCTTTTGTTGATCGGACAGCTTAAATAACAATGTTGTCAATAATGGGAGTCTGTAATGGTAAACGAGCCTCGACGCGAGAAAACCGGTCTTCGGGGTTTCCGACCAGGTCCGACACAAACCGACCTGTACCAGCTCAGAAAAGAGCTAGAAGCTTGAAATTTCGGATTTAAGTAGAAGAGGAATTGTACTATCCGAGTAGCGAAAACAAAGGCGCTGATCAGCTTCGCGGTTACCGCGAAGCTGATCTGCGCCTTTGTTTTCGCATAGGCAATAATCCCGTTTTCTCACGATGCGGCTCAATTTTGGTGCCCCTTTTCTTAGTACTAGTGCTTACAAAACTTCAAGTGAGATAAAGCGGCACGGTGAAAATATTTGTTCTTTTTATATAAGGCGACAGAACTGTATTGTCTGCAATGTTTATTGTCGTCCCATGTGATGTGCATTGTCCCGGTCACTGTCGCAAGTTAATGCCGAGCACAAAACCGAAAGTAACCCATGACGTAACGTGATCCGATCTGTCACGCCCTCCATATCGGCATAGGCTCCATCTACGGAGGACAGAATTGACGATATAAGCATGTTACCTTTGACAAGAAACATTGCAAGAAGTATATCATAACCTCTTGCAGAACGATATATGAAGAACCTGTATCATAAAACGTGATCTACCTTCCTGTACAGTATCCATTTGGCGCCTGACTGGCCCAGTAAGGATGTATAAACCTCCAGCCCCCGTCAATATAGACTGCATTCCAATTGTTCTTCATCTTTTTGTAACTAATTTTGTCTCCGACACCGTATGCTAGTCCTTTGGCCACGCCGTGAATTATAACGCAATGGATCCCGGCTTTTCTGGAAAACGATGACAATTAATGACTTTAGCGAACCACATTTTTCCACTTCCACTCAGAAAACGAGGCACACTAGGTACAATACGAACATGATTACGAAAACTTGCCCATACAATAAACTGAGATTTTTAAGCTTTAAAAATTGAAAAATTTCAGCTGAAAAATTTTGATATTTTTAATATTTTAGCTCAAAACATAGATTGTGGGTACACGTTAGAACCGCCTCGCCGAGGCGGTTCTAACGAGTATCCACAATCTATGTTTTGGAGCAAAAATAAGAAAAATGTATACCACTGCATACCTCAGTTTTGCTATAATAAAGTGGGATATAAGGACGGATATGTTTTCCTGGATACGAACTTGGCAGATCACGAAATTCATAAACGCGGCCCCCATAGACTACCATGGCCGAGTGGTAAAGAGTGCTGATATCTCATTACCGCGGTCAACCATTCGATCATCACACTGGTGTGGATTCGAGCCCCACACGGGGGTCCACCCGTTTTCGCACCACCTTCTGATTCGACCGTCTCAAATGAACTAAAATAATCTTGAAAGGGACGTAAAACTGAATCCAAAAATGGAAAGATTTTTTTAGTGAAATTGAATAAGGACCCCCGCTCATTGGGGCCTAAAGAAACAGATGGGCTGCTTCTGCCTTCAGGCAAAGTTTACACTCTACTGACTGACTGTCTGATTACTAGTAAAACAATATGCAATAGCTTTAAGGATAGGTTAGAAAGTAGTCCACGTGTCTCTTAATGCGAGATATAGGATTCATTGACCTCTTCATTCAGTGGGTAAACGGACTCGTACCAACCTGCACATAACAGCCAGGAGCTCCGAATACGTTGCCCGTTTCTCTCGTATGTTATACAGAAACCCCAGTGGGCTCTCTTCAGGAAAGTCATGACGGGTCAGGGTGAGGGGGATAGTCTGGGACACTATCCAACGGTAGATAGCCCGTACCCTGGATAGGTCACTGCTCAGGTCTGCTAGCAGATAAGACAGCAGGTCTTCAAAACTGTTCCGCAAGGATTCCGGTGCCTATGAAAATATAATGTAAAAATTGAGCCGCGACTCGCGGAACCCGGTATTCGGGGTTTCCGAAGCGGTCTGACACAAATCTGCCTGTGCAGATATAGAAAAAGGCTAGGAACATAAAATTTCGGAATAGTGCAATTCAAGCTTCTAGCTTTCTTATATGACTGTACAGGCCAATGTCAGACCCGATCGGAAGCCCTCGTGTCACTGTACAAAATGTTAGAGAGATGCGCTTAAGACTGTCTATACATCTCGAGTAGCTTTAAGCACTGTGTAAAAGGTTCTTTTTTGCTACTGTCTATATCCAAAATTTCAATCGACCACTGGTCCCTGAAGACAGACTGTTCTGTACGATAAACCTTCACTCCGCTAACATTCACTCCGCTCTACTCCGCTCCACTTCGGTACCGTCATGGACCGTTGATCAACTGGCTAACCGCTACTCCGCTCCACTTCGGTACCATGAACCGTTGATCACCTGGCCTACCGTTACTCCGCTCCACTTCGGTTGATCAACTGGCAAACCTTCACTCCGATCCACTTCGGTACCATAAACCGTTGATCAACTGGCTTACCGTTACTCCGATCCACTTCGGTACCATAAACCGTTGATCAACTGGCAAACCTTCACTCCGATCCACTTCGGTACCACAAACCGTTGATCAACTGGCAAACCTTCACTCCGATCCACTATGGTACCATAAACCGTTGATCCACTTCGGTTGATCAACTGGCTAACCTTCACTCCGCTCTACTTCGGTACCTCATTTTACTTCAGCAGAGGTATCGCGGAACACCGACGGGAACATACGATAAATTCAATATAGCCAAAGCTACAAACCTTAAGAGCATGATCGTCGACCAGTAGATATTCCCGGGGGTTAAACACGTCGGAGCGACTGGTGGACGGTGGGACGGGCTCCGGGTAACCATCTTCATCCTCAGGAACGTCTACCTAAAACACGTGTAACGAAAACTTGCCTATGTAATTTATGAACAATTTTGTGTTGAGGCTTAACGTCCCAGTCAACAATTTTTTCAGTCATGTCGGGACGGAGCCAACGCTTCCAGGATTTAACTAGTAGTGAAGGGAGTTAATGTGCCTAGTGCTCAAGGACACAACACGGCGACGCTTGTGGGGATCGAACCCGGGCCAGGACCTCTCGATTCGGAGTCCGAAGCTCTACCACTACGCCACCGCGATCACTAATAAACAATTTTCCTATGTTGTAAAAAAAGAAAATTTTCAGTTGATTTTCTTTTAAATTATTTTTCTTATTTCTACTCAAAACACAGGTTGTGGGCATTTGTTAGAACCGCCTCGACGAGGCTAAAATGACCCGGTTCTTTTACTTGAAATAAACAGACAAGTTTTCAGACAGTAATGTTTTAACTTCATCGCTCATTAGTGCAAGTATTTCTACCAACTCCGTAATATCTTCGTATTATACTGAAAATCAAAAATATTGCAACACCATGTTTTTGTTATTTTTTATGATTAAGTAGAACTATCTTTATTTCTAACATTATTTTTGGTTAATTCCAAAATCAAATCTTTGACTTTGCAGCAAATTCAATAGTAAGGATGACAATGCAAAATTTTTGGGGCAAAAATGG
Source organism: Rugalucina vietnamica (assembly GCA_964017185.1). NCBI lineage: Eukaryota > Metazoa > Mollusca > Bivalvia > Lucinida > Lucinidae > Rugalucina > Rugalucina vietnamica. Next base: position 10,856,646 of record OZ024876.1, on the reverse strand, counting down.
TAAAATTGCATTTTTGGGGAAAAATTGATTATCAATGAAACTTTTCAATGATTTTTCATTGCACATGTGATCTTAATCATGACAGTAGCAGAAAAGCAACAAAACATTTTGCATTTTAGAGCATTTGAAGTTTTTACAAGATTTTGAAAAATGGCATTTTCGGAAAATCAACCGATGGTTTTGAAAATTTAAACAGCAAAGAAAACAAACAAATATGCATTCTTGTGCTATGGCAGGTTAGCACATACCCCATTTGACTCTTTTGACAAGTTTCATAAACAGAAGTCATATCAGTTTGCTGTACTTCCGGTCTGTATGCAATAATTTTTAATTTGATTTTACAGCTACCATTTTCCTTATGTTTCTAATTGTTATGTGCCATTGTAATGAGTAAGGAAAGAACAACTTTATAATTAGAAAGACAGCAGATAGACTAGCTACTAGTCTGTAAAACATATTATTATAAAATGGTTATTGTTTTCAAAAAAAAAAAAAAAAAAAAAAAAAAAAAAAAAAAAAAAAAAACACTTTATAGAGTCAAGTATTTTTCTGCAGTAAAGTTGGTCGAGCAACATGTATAGACTGGCCACAGAAATAGAATATAATATTAGAGAACGCTATATCCCTAAAGCCTTTGGCAATGCTAACAGACAGACAGTTAGACAGACAGGCACTGAAAGACGCAGTGCGATAGATGGGGAACATTTATCCGAGTAGACGAAAAACCACGATCATTGATTTGTAGATTTGACAAATGTGTTTAGAAACTAATTAAAATAGACATTTATGTCACACATACACAAGTGCCTTCTAATTTAGTAATTATTGATGATTGCCGCCAGCATTTCCAACGACTTTTTATTATATATAATTATGTGAGCGTACTTAATTAACCAAATGAACTATACTATTTGCTTGCCAAAATCAAATCTATTGAGTCGCAGACATGCATTTTGTAAGGCAAGAAGAGAAAGGATCATTACATGCAATGTCAAACACACACAGCGAATGCTGTAAAGGTCCTACATACAGTGTGATTACTTTGACCGTGCCGGTTAACCTTAGACACTGATATGCATTTGTTGCTAAGGTCTCCTTTCCACAGACAATGTTTCTTTGACGAAGATTACTTGTCACAGAAACTTTGACAATGACTTTTAGTTCACACACAGCAAAAATTACTCATGATTTAATACTTAGCTCGCCCACCTTTGTCACAGATATTTGACAATGAAACTTCGCCACAGAATTGAGTTTACGCGAGCATATTTTTCTGCGACAAACCTACTTTGTCAAAGAAAAATTGTCCATGGAAAGGAGGCCTAAGTAACAAAGTATTCAATAATGCGACTGTATGATGGTAAATAATATATGACCACGTGCTTCACATGGCACTGGAAAAACTGATAGGTGTCCTTTTTCTAGTGTTTACAAAACTTCATCAACGCACTATACCCCTATATTCCTAGCTACACAAACAAATAAGTAGCAGTGAATCAACTTACGATCTGTGATGCTGTTGACGTCGGTCTGCTCGAAAACACATTATCTAAAGAACTAAATGACGACTCGCTTGAAGAAACAGAGGCCACCGATTCGCGGATTTTAATACAAACTTCAGTTCCATTGTGTGACGCGGAAACTTTCTTTTCATACCAAGAAATGGATCTTTTCAAACTGTTTTTGTCCTGTCTAAATGCTTTAAGTCCATTGTTCAAGTAGCCATTAATAACTTCCTCGCCGAGACAGAGCGTTGTGGACCGAGGTCTGACGGGTCGTGGTATCAGGCTCGGTTGCCGTGGTGATTTCGAACCTGAGTTGGCGCTGCCGAGCTTCAATGGAACCAGGGAGTCAAATTCTAACTCAGACTGCGAACTATCAGAGCCACGGCTGATGATGCTAGACCCTCTACTTCTCGAAATTCCGTTTGATTTTTCACTTTCAATATTTGTTTTCGAATAATGTACATCGTCTCTGGGAGATGCGACTGATTTTGTTAACTTCCTAACATTTTGGCAATTTGGCGAACGTCTCCCAGCGGCGATTCCTCGAGTTGTATTCACTTTGTCGGGATTCATATGCTGCCGTTGTCTGTTTGTCCATGTCGTCTTGACAGGGGTAACATGTCCGTCCGTAACAGGCATTGTTTTGGCCTTCTTTACACTATTTCCATTTGCTACACATGTAAATCCACTATCACGTACCGGTTTATTATCCTTGTTAGCAGATGCAGTGTGTTCCTTACAAAAATGTGGATTTCTTTTCCGATCATATAGTGACAGACACCGCCTGAGTTGAACACTACCAATCTTTTGAGGTAGTTTGCACTCGCCGACCGAAACACTTCTTTTTGGTTTACCACCCCCTCTGGGCCTTTGTTGTGTATTACCTAATTTAACTACTTCCTCATTATCGTCCGTCATCTTGTCAATATTATATTCATTGACTAATGATGACTTAGTTAAGCCAGACTTGTCGCTGCGTGAAGTCGTCGGTTCAGGTGTTTTGGTATTGCGAAACTTTGCCTCATCTGTCCAGGCAATTTGTGTTGGTTTGCCATCTAGCCGTGAATCTTTTGTCTCGACGATTTCATTACATGTATCAGTGAAATTTTCAACAAACTTATCCACGCGTTTAGTCCCTAAAGGTTTGTTTTCCGAACCGGTCACAGACTCCATGAAAGCGGAGTCTGTACCAGTATCCATGCACGGGACGAACTCATAGAAGTCTTCGCCCAGATCATCAAGGTCACTGAGTGATTTTATTGTTAGTCTGGAGCGACTAGTAGTCCCCGGTCTTCTTACTCTTGAATGAGTCTTTCTGTGCCCACCTTCCCGCCAGGACTTTGAGCGCCGTAACTCAGACTCGCGTTGTGCCATGTGCACTCAGTGACTCCGAGCTGTCTACGATATGAGAAAACCAACAATGTGGTCTCCGAAAAGGCCCGACACAAAAGCTGTACAAATACAAAAGAACGCAAGAAGCTGGAAATTCGTATATAAGAAGAAGAAACAGGCCAGCTGTTATTGTACTATCAGTGTAGCGAAAACAAAGGCGCTGATCAGCTGTGCAGTCCCTGTACAACTGATCTCAGCTATGCACTTACTGTACAGCTGATCCGTGCCCTTATTTTCGCATGTGCAGATTGTTGGTTTTCTGGTCCGTTTTCAAGATTCAGTCTACACCTGCAGGAATATTTTCGTAACTTGCAACAGAATATTAAGGCACAAGTGGTATCTTCTAGACGCTTCTCAGGGCCTCGGTCAATTCCTTTCAAACGTCCAAACTTTTAGGTAGAATTACGAAGATAAACTGCAGCACAAACGCGTTTTAAACGAAAAAAAAAATACATTCAGTTTCTTAAGTGATTCTTCCGACTGACTAGACTAGAATAGACTTGTAGGTAAAACTATTGGGTGTGGTGATTAATAATGCACAAGTTGATAGGTTTTCTAAGAGCTCATTTATAAATATTTGATTTATTTTGGATAAATCAATCGTTCTATTATCACTTTTTGTATCCACTGAAAGTTTGAAGGTTCTGATTATTGTTGTCCGGCTTTCAAAGACTCACGCTGCTTTCACAATTACCACCGTTAACAATAATTGCAGAGCGAAGGTGGCCAAACCATTTTTCAAAAATGTGATTTAGCGTACCAGAGCCTCAAAGCAAAATCGTAAAAAAAAGTAAAAGCCCACATTTGTGATCCACAAATGCTTGAACAGAGGCGGTTCTAACAAGTACCAACAATCTAAGTTTTGAATGAAAAACAAGAAAAAAATGTATACCCCTTCATACACCAGTTTTACTTTTATTATATAAAACTGGGCTCCGGAAACCCAAATTGTTGATTATCTCGTATAAAAAATGGGTTCGAGTGGTTATACTTTTCATAAACATGTTTTCATGGTGGCATCAACTTAATGAGCCTCGTCATGAGAAAGCCTGCCTCTAGTTGTACAGCTCGGTTTGTGTGTGACCTGTTGGGAAACGACATTGTTGGTTTCCTCATAACGTGACACCATTCCAGGTTTTGTTCTGCACTAGAATACATGCAGTCGCTGTTTCGCAGCAAATTGTTCCAGATTAACTTCTTAACATTGTACACAGTCTATATAGTGAAAGTATTTGGTCCAAAACAATTCAATTAGGGCTGAATAACATGTAGTGTTTATCAAATTAATCCGGAACAAAGCGTCCAGCGTTAAACACAGCACATTGAGTTGGTTATGGGCCGAGTTTGTCATGGGCTGAGGTTGTCCAGTTACACCCATAATTATCATAAAAAATGAAGTTTTTCAAATTGAGCGTTTCTATTTGAATGACTTCCTTCAAGGCTCAACCCTGTTCTACTTACATATGTAGATCTTTTGGACGGTTTCTGTTGTAGACTTCGTGACCTTGAGAGTGTTCTAGCTAGAGATTCGACCAGTGAGCGGGTCTTTGACAGCGCCTTGAGGCTAGGGAGTCTGGTGGGCAGCCTGCGTAAGCTGGGTCTACTGAGCTGTTGAGATGGTGCCCTGTACAGACTTTTGGTACTGGTCAGCTTATCAAGGACTGCTTTTGACATCGGATAACAGGAAAATTATCCTGCCAAATAAAGCATTTAAATCTATTCGATAATAAATTCAAGCCCATTTAGACAGAAATGTGCCTTAAAGTGATTGCCTGTTCTTTTGGAATGCATGTTGTCAAATTTTCATTTTGCAAAGCTATATATTCGTTATCTCTATAAAACAAATGAGCCGCCGCATGGGAAAACCAACAATCTGCATAGGCGAAAACAAAGGCGCAGATCAGCTTCGCAGTAACTGCGAAGCTGATCAGCGCCTTTGTTTTCGCTACATGGATAGTACAATTCCTCTACTTTCTAAATCCAAAATTTCCAGCCTCTAACCATCGTTTGTGACTGTACAGGCTGGTTTGTGTCGGACCTGGTCGGAACCCAAATTGTTGGTTTTGTCACGCACAGGCTCAAATATAAATAGGCCGCTAAATCGCTTAATCCCAATGTGCATGTGTATTTAGCCTGGCAATTCTCTCCAATTACCTGATTGCTGGACTAGATACGACTATGTAGCCACAGCCTATGACTAGATACGACTATGTAGCCACAGCCTATGACTAGATACGACTATGTAGCCACAGCCTATGACTAGATACGACTATGTAGCCACAGCCTATGACTAGATACGACTATGTAGCCACAGCCTATGACTAGAAACGACTATGTAGCCACAGCCTATGACTAGATACGACTATGTAGCCACAGCCTATGACTAGATACGACTATGTAGCCACAGCCTATGACTAGATACGACTATGTAGCCACAGCCTAAGTTTGCCGACATGTCACAGCCGCGATGCTGTTTTAGCGACAATAGCCAAGCCATTTCCACAGCTTCAGGTATTGAGATTATAAAACTTTTTTCAAGCTCAGACCAGCTGAGCATGAAATTTCAACTCCTTATAAATGTTGAAATAGTCAAAAATTGTGGAAAATTCAGGTTCAAAACTAAAAAACTAGTAATTTATCCTGCTAATAAATGTTAAAATGCCAACAATTGTTGGCATTTTAACATTTATGAGCAGATAAATTTTAGTCTCAGCTGAGTTGAGCATGAAAAAAGTTTTATAACCTCGGGCCCTGGTGAAATGATCAGAAATCGATCGACTCAGTTCACAGAAAAATAAATAACTGTCTACATCTACAGCCACGTCGGTACGCTGAAATAAACTAAAATTACAAGGTGTCAGTCGCATCTTACCTTCAACTTATGTTACCATTTTTGTTGTCTTTCTTTCACATCTGTTATTTTATATAATTTGGTGTTTTATCTGTTCATCCGTGTACGTCTCCATGGTAGAGAATAACGTCGAATTTCTAGCGTCGACGTGGTAATTCGACGTCGACGTCGCGGTCTCTGATCGCTGATTCTACTATTTATTTTATACTTTACAGTGAAACCCAATGTATATCAAAACTTGATAAAATTGGTATTTTCATTGATATGAAATTTCACTGATATCAAATCTCGCTGATATCAAAAGTCACTAGTGACTGATATCAGCCTATATCGTCACTGTAATGACGTCAGATTTTTTGGATTACTTCTGACGTTTCCATTTACTTGACGTCATTAAATGTGTCTCACTTCAGAAATTCAAACGCCTATAACTCCGTTATTTATGAACGAAAACATAAAGTGTGGGTATTCATTTTCTTAGTTAGAACATAAGGAACAATGTGGTACCAAAATTATTCGTGTTTTCAAAAATGTTTTGTTTTTGCATTTTCACCGCCTACCTTGTGCATTGGAAAATGCCTGTGCATTGTATAAAATAAAAAGAAAATTTGCTTTTTTTCGGTGAATACCAAATATATTTCATCTCGTGAGTTGACAACATAATAATTTTCACTCGTGCTGCGCACTCGTGAAAATTCTGATGTTTTCAACTCACTCGATGAAATATATTTGGTATTCACCTCAAAAAAGCAAATATCCTCTATATATAGGAATAAATGATAATGTTTAAAAATGCAATGCTCAGCTCTTGTAATCTTGGGTAGCTGGAATACCCCACCTAGGTCTATTGGAACGTAAAGTAGGCTGTTGTTGTTGTTGTTGTTGTTGTTGTTGTTGTCAATGTAGTCCTATATAGAATCCCACCGTTGAACCGTCGTAGTGTTTTTGGTATGCGAAGTGTTGGTTTCAAAAAAGCTATAACTTAAAAGAAAAGGCAATTTAGGTTTCTATATTATTTCTGATACTTTTCTTTGCAAATTCTTAAGATCTAATATCGCTTTATATGTTTAAAGATACTAAAACAAGCGCTGCATGCTTGTGTTTGTAAGGACTCTATGTAGCCGTGCAAGATATGCGATTTTCGAAACACCCATAATGTAATACCTTATAGCGTGTACATAATTTAACATTTGTCGGTTTGCCTCGGGTTGTGTCTTACCTGGTCGAATAAGACCTAGAAAGCCATTTCTTGACCTTGACCCAAGGTCATTTACATATCAAAATTAAGATTATGGTATTCTCAGAAATCGCTGAGCCGATCAAGTTGAAATTTTATGTAGAGCCTCCTTGGATGGTGTGGACGGTGACATTGAAATTCTCTGTTTTGCGATATCTTGGTCACATGACCAAGATGACCGCCACGCCCATATATAAAAAAAACCTTCAAAAATAATCTTCTTCTGAACCGGTGGGCCGATTTCCACGTAACTCGATATGTAGCCCCGGGGACTCCAGCCCATCATAGTTTGTTAAAATGATGACCATGGGATGACACTGACCTATTATGCGGCAAGATCAATTTTGGAAACATATGCTTTTACATGGGAAAAGGCGAAAACAATGGATATTTTGGAAATTGTTGCAGCCTGAGACTTGAACGTTGCTTGATGTAGACAACTAATGGAGTCAATGAAGTTATGTAATTAATTAAGGTCAAGGTCATTTCTTGACCTTGACACAAAGTCATTTAAATATCAAAATTAAGAATATGGTTTTCTCAGAAATGGCTTGGCAGATCAAATTGAAATTTTATGTGGAGCCTCCTAGGATAGTTTCATTGAAATTTTGTTCAAAATGTTTTGGTCACATAACCAAGATGGCCGCCACGCCCATATATAGTAAAACCCTTCAATAATCTTCTCCAGAACCGGTGGGCCGATTTACTCGAAACTTGGTATATAGCATTGGGGACTCGAGCCCATCATAGTTTCTTCAAATGATGACCCTGGGGTGACCTTCACCTATTTTACCTCAAGGTTAATTTTGGAAACGTATGCTTTTACATGGAAAATTGAGAAAACTATGGATATTTTAGAAACTTTTGCAGCCTGAGACTTGAAAGTTGCTAGATGCAGACAACTGATGGAGTCAATGAAGGTATGTAATTTATTAAGGTCAAGGTCATTGTGTCAAGGTCATTTTAATATCAACATTATGATTATGGTTTTCTCAGAAATCACTGGGCCTATGAAATGTGAAATTTTATGTGGAGCCTCCATGCTTAGGGGGAACAAATTTTTGTGCACAAAATCTGGGTCGAATGCTCAACATAACCACCATGCTCACAAATGCTCAAAATGGATTAAAGTCTTCTTTTCTAGAACCGGTGGGCGGATTTTTATGAAGCTTGGTATGTAGCATCAAGGACCTTAGTCCATTATAGTTTGTACAAATGCATCACACTACTGAAGATACATAATATATTGCATGATATGTAATATGGGACAATCAAAAGCTGCATTAATATTGTAACTACTTTTCAATTGTTGACAGAGCAGCCAGACGAAACTAGTTGAAAAATTGTCACTTTGTGATGATTTTGAAGGTAGTTTTTTTTATCTAAGTACGCATAAAACCGAACACTTCTGAGTACCGCTGATTTTTATTTTACTGCGTACATGGTACGCACATGTCTGAATTTTTATGCGTACAGAGTGCAGAATCGTGCGTACATACGCAGTACGCATCGTTATCTACTTCCCTGTTGCAGTCTAGTTCTTGTCTTTGGATTTTAGTGTTTCACAAACATGTGTTTGGCTGGTGTGCGCGATACAAGTTTGAAAGTAATTTGTTTGAAAATTTGAACACCATCTCTTTCTGCATGTGCGCTGAAATTTAACCTGAAATATGAAAATAAGAACAATAGAATGTATTGTATATAAAAAAAAAGATCTGAGGTCAGATATATATGTGTATAAAAACGAAAATGTATCTTTATGAAGGTGAATTCTCATCTCAAACGCGTTTTTTTAAAGAACAAATAGCATAACCAATCCGCATTTCTTGTAGAAAAATCTTATTCCAATCCGGGTCCTAAATGAAACCACTCCGTAGTCTAACACTTGCCAATCCGGGGCTAACGCGTGTGGTTCGAAACTAGGAAAATCAATTATTTTGACAGCAAATAATTAAAGTGTGAGAAGTACAAATTACTTTCATGAAAGAAAATTCCCTCTTGTTGCCTTCAACACAGAAACAGGCTGCAGAATGCTAAATAGGGCTTATTATTTGCCTCATTTCTTGGTCATTGCTTGATTTGACCAATGCTTTTTCGTCGAGCATTCTCTTTGATAAGTAATATTTCGCTTAGGGACATTGATATGCAAAGAATTATACGAGAAATAATAACATATTTCACCCATGAACATTATTCTGTAACATGAATTAAGTTAACCTACCTTACAACATTGTTCTATCCGAGTTTTGGAAATGTGTCAACACGTTTTTGGCATAGTGCCGTCATTTTGAAACTCTGACCAATTATATTTTCACCGGAGTCTACACGACCAATCCGAGCATATACGGAGTCGTTAGACAACAGTGAAATGATGACCCTATGATGACCTTGACCTATTTCACGGCAATGTCAATATTGGAAACTGGCTTTTAGATGGGAAAAGGTGAAAACAACGAATGTCTTGGAAACTGTTGAAGCCTGAGACCTGAAACTTGGCAGATTCAGACAACTATAAAGTCAGTAAAGGTAGGAGATTATTCAAGGTCAAGGTCATTTCATGATGACTAAATGCTCCAGGATCAGGCTTCAGGTGAGCGTTCTCAGGACCAATGGTCCTCTGGTTATAAACGTACGATAGAACTCTGATCGGTTATCCTCGCTCGACCTTTAACAAGTAAAGGCGTACAAGTATATCTGCAATGCATGTTAATCTGTTTTACACCCCTGGTGATGATCTTGTTTCACGAAAGTATGAAAAAAAGTATGAATACATTTATTTTTATAGTTATTATTCATGGATAAACAAACTATATATGTACAGTTGACTCGACAATAGCGAATCACTAAGAGGTCAAACACAATCATTTTAAACACGACAATGGGAGTGTTATTCTATTTGGTACTAAGAACACATAACATATCTCAGCTTTACAGGGAAAAAAATAATTCATTCAATTTCTTAATGGAAGATAACTCTGTTGATATGATACCTCCCGCAATAGACAATGCCGAACCAAACTCAGCAATGGCGAATCAAATAGTATATAGCCCAAATGAAAACATTTCAGAAGGATATTTTTGCATACAAATGGCGCTATCATCATGCGAAACTAAATGGTGTTCGATAATATTGTGTTAATTTGCTCTGGTGCTTTACGTTCACTGCCAACAGCAAATGCCACATCCACTACTGAGAATCACGTGCTATTGTATACAAACAAACCGATCAATGATCGGTGACACACAATGCAATTCTGCCCGAAGTTGAGGCGATGAATTCGAGTTTTCTCCTCTAGTGTTTACTCTACTGACTGATAACTAAGTGCAATCCATGCAGAAATTGAACATTTATTGAATGAAAGTAACATAAGGAATCCTGGTTATTTCGTTTTCGCAAACACTTCCATGTTATTGTGATGGAAGTACTATATGCGGAAGTGTTATCGAAAACGAAATAATCTAGATTCTTATGTTACTTTCTTTCAATAAATGTTCATTTTCTGCATGGACTGCACCTAAATCAGTCAGTAGAGTAAACGCTAGAGGTGGAAACTCGAATTTATCGCCTCAACGTGTGATCGGTTTGTGTGTATACAATACCACGTGATTCTTAGAAGTGATATCGGAAAGGTCAATTATACCGAATTGCTGAAAGCCTAAAAGCAAGAGGATTAAACCACGACTTGCATCAATATTAGTTACGCCATTGACCAAACCAAATTGTTCCTGGGTGAGCATTCCACGGTAGATTATCAGTACTTTGTACACATTCTTTTCACCACGCAAAGTATGATTCGCTATTGTCGAATTTACATGTACATCGTTCCACACTTATATCTACCTTCTATGTCAAAAATTTATCAAAACAGGCATACTGCATAATTAGAGATATTAGGAATTAAAGTAATGCAAAAATGGGCATAATCAAATACTTAGAAACGAGGTGAAAAAACACATTTAATCTGAACGTCACTTTTTGTGGAACAATTAACTAGGCATCTTGGTTAAGAGGTCGAGCGTTTCAGCAACCCTGATTTTATTGTCCGGTGGAAATTTGACTCCATTCTTTTTCCAAACCTCAAGGCATAGATGAAAGTAAATGACTGAGTTATATGATAAATAATATTTTATCTAAGTTTCAAGAAATTCTGCAATATCTTTACGAGTGAAGTTCGCCATTGTCGAGGAATCTCCATTGTCGAGTTCATTGTATGTGCTCTAGACAGGTCATTACGAAAACATGTCCGTGCGATAAACAGAGATTTTTTCTGTTGTACAAAAATAAAAATTTCATCAGCAAAATTTTGATATTGTTCTTATTTTTGCTCAAAACATAGATTGTGGGTACAAGTTAGAACCGCCTCGGCGAGGCGGTTCTAACGAGTACCCACAATCTATGTTTTGAGCAAAAATAAGAAAAATATTTTTTTTTTCAGCTGAAAATTTTCAATTTTTAAAGCTAAAAAAATCTCAGTATATTGCATGGGCAAGTTTTCGTAATGTTTTGCCTTTAAGTCTTATATAAAAATAGAGAAGACAGGACACTGAATCATTATTATTGTTACCAACACTGATTGCATCTTGTCATAGACTCCTCGGCTAGGTAGTTCAACCGCGGGACCTTAGTAATCCACTACAGTCCACGTTTATTTCGAACACTGAAATCGTCCCAGAGTCGTAGGAGGCAGCCATTAGCAAAGGCTTTCCACTCGGGCTGTCTCGCGCTTTAACGATTATGATCTGCCTCGGATCTATCATGGTGATTTTTCTCTGCTCATAGGCTTCATTCCAAGTAATAAAGCCTGAAATATCAGCTTCCGTTAACTGTTCATCGATCCAGAGGCTTTGAAAAGTAAACCCAGACGACAGGGACTGCCTGTTTAGCGTGAACACTGCGATGGACCCAGGGCGTTGATTGGCGACAAACACCATTTCATACCTATTCCTACAAATTGACATTGATACAACACTGCCTGGTTCGGGACCCCTTTTCGGGGACTGTGCATCGAACTCGAGCAGTATAGGCGAATCGCCGTTGTTGTTATTGGTATTAAACCATGCTAAATTAAGACTGGCAGTAGCCCTTTCAATGTCATCCCCCGTGTCTGCTATCAACTCCATCCTATCACTGCTCCATAGCGAGATAGATCGAGCCCCCTGAGCTTGTAGGACGTCAATGTCCCCATCTCCGTCTCTGTCTGCATTGAAAGTCTCCACGATAAGCTTGCCTATATTTTCGCCCATTTGAAGTTCTAAGGCATTGGGAAATATCACAGGGTCCAATGTCAATGTATCAACTTTAACCCTGGTGCTCATGCCCTGGTTCCCTGTTATAAGATAAGTTCGATCGTCGATGTTCACTGTACAGATGCCGTTCGGTTCAAACAGTCCCACAACAGGCCATGTCTTGATCCGTGCGCCTCCGTCCAACATGCTGCCATCAAAACCTGATCCCGTGACATTGTGGTCTTTGTAGCCGAGGGGGATAAGATCTGAAATGATCTTACGTCGTATGTCAACCACTGCAACAGCGTTGTTTTTCAGCAGAGTGACATATGCATAACGTTCGGCCTTATCTAGGACAATGTCGTTGGGCACTAAGTCTTGGCTGAGGGCTGTATTAGGTTTGATTCTGATTAGCCCTCGACTGATCAGCTCCGCATTCATGTCTTCAAATGCGCTGAAGTCCATAACCGTTGTTCTGTAATACGGTCCAAAGTGGGATGACGCCCAACTGATCATGGTAACGTAGCCCTCGCGTAACTCTGTATCGGGTTCTTCCCCTCCTGAAGTTACCAGGATACGACGGCAATCTTTCGTTACTTCCAAACTTAAAGGACCATCGCCAACTCGAATAGATCTCCTTAGCTCGTATGTTATCTCTTTATTCCATTTGCTCTTTGATTGCATCCGTTTATAGATTTGTACCGTTGCGTCCCTACTGTCCCTTATACCTCCTGCTACGATAACGAATCCGTTGCATACTTGAATCGTGTCAAATATGATATCCTCCTCTGGTGAGACTGGTCCCGAGATTATCTCGGTCGTGAGGTCTCGGTTCAACTTGAAGTCATCTATCGTTGTAAGCCCTGTTGAATAAATGATTCGTGACTCTGGATCGTAAGAGATAGTCTTTGACACCCTACTGTTAAACTGAAAGGTCCCGTTGGGTAGCGGAATAAATGTGTCGCTCTTCTTCTCCTGGAAAACTAGCGGGGCACACACGGCGCTGTCCCAAAGGATCACACTCGCTAGAAGCCCCAACATTAACGTCATCTTCGCCATTAGTACAGAGGTACTAACACAAACAGGGCTAACAAAATTTAAGCTCTTGCTAGACGCACATCGACAGAGGCCAACCAACAGCTTTAAAGTCCGACTCTTGTAAATTCCTGCGATTAGAAATTAGATATATGTATTTTGGGCTTGGAAAGTAGAGATAAAATATTGAAACGTTTTATTTTTTGATATTTTTTTTTAAAGTTCTATACAAAGTTGTTGTTTTTTCATCAATATGAAGTTTAGATTAAGAATGAAATACATGTATTAAGGTGTATGATTTTTCTTACACAGAAACCGCAAAATTAACATTACGAAAACATGCCCATCCAATAAACAAATTTTTTTAAAGTAGTAAAAAAATGAAAATTTTCAGTAGAAACTTTTTGATATTTTTCTTATTTTCGCTCCAAAACATAGATTGTGGGTACAGGTTAGAACCGCCTCAACGAGGCGGTTCTAACGAGTACCCACAATCTATGTTTTGGAGCAAAATATCTATTTTTTTTTATTTTTGCTCAAAACATAGATTGTGGGTACACGTTAGAACCGCCTCAACGTGTACTCATAATCTATGTTTTGAGCAAAAATAAGAAAAATATAAAAAGGTTTCTACTGAAAATTTTCATTTTTTACTACTTTAAAAATAATGCATACCCAAGTTTTGCTATATAAAAGTGGGGTTCATTACAGACAGGTTATCACGATGGAGACTGGATCTGTATATTTAACTGTTCCATAAAAATAAGTTTTGACCATGGCGAATGTTATATTAATATATATATTAATATTTAATTTTCAAATTTTGATATTAAAATTCATAATAAAACTTACCTTAACCAAAATCCTGTATAGTCCTAGTTTACTCGAAACGAATTTTGCCCAGGAGCCCCTTCTTTTTGCTTTGTTTTGATTAGTTGTGGTAAAAATAAAACGGATGCATCGAACCAGCGAATTATCGAAATAAAAAACAAACCAGAAGCGACAAACATAAGGAAAACATGTCCGTGAAATAAATACCTCCCTTTTAAAACCCTAACTGTAGAAAAACTGAGGTTTGCAGGGTATACCTATTTTTCTTACTTTGCCCCAAAGCATAGATTGTGAGTACCGAAGCGGTTCTAACGTGTACTCACAATCAATATTTTGTACAAAAAATAAGAACAATATTTAAAAAAAAAAAAAAAAAATAAATAAAAAAAAAAAAAAAAAAAAATCATCTTTCACAACTTTAAAAATATCTGTTTATTGCATGGGCATGTTTTCGTAATGAAAGTAAACATTATTCTTTTCCTTGTTTTGTACCAGAGGGTATTTTTTATCAGTTGTGCAAACTCTTCGGTTACAGCACTATTGTTTGGCTTTCAATGCCGGTTTGTAAGGGTCACTGGTGAGGGTTCATCGACGGAAATTGCGCAATATGGCTAATACTTTCTCCCTTTGAATGTATTTACTGCTTCCAAATTATCTAAATTTTATATTTCACTATTATATTTAACCTCCGATGAGTCCCGGAGATGATGTGACGGGGTATTAATTTCCCACAAACACGGTCATACTAATTTATTGAAACATTAACTATCAGTTGTATTTTTTTCCACAATTTAAAAATACTTAACTTGCAAAGTATCTGTACATTTCATGCAAAAATTCAAGCTCCCCCCTCATGTTTTTTTTTGTAATCAGAACTCCCAGCTAGGTTGGTGAAGTTAGCACAATAGCCGAAACAGCCGAAGTAGCAGAAACTGAATTTGAAACATGAAACTACATTGTACAATTTAGGTCCTCGAGTATTACTGCTATACTATTTTCTAGGCCAGCAGCTGGTCCATCCAGTGTGTGGTTCATTTCAACTCCAACTATATTATCCACATGGCTTTCCCCTTCAGAGTGGAACTCTAGATCCTGTCGCTGCAGTCTGTGCTGCTTTATGGCTAATTTGTTACATAATCTATGATGCCCATTTTTTAAACAAAATACCTTATCTTCGAGTTTCAAAGATTCCACAAGGAACCATGGGTAACGGTTTGTAATGCTATTTGTAATTTGTGTAAGAAGGTGAAAGTAGGCAAGGCCGAAAATTTGGTGTCATTATGAGCCCTATTTACAAAGTTACACTCTGATTTTTAATCATTGTCTAGTTTAGAATTTCATGGTAAAATGATTGTTACAATTCAAAATGAAACCAGTGTAATTTTGCAAGACCGGGACGTTTGTACGAAGGAACCTTGCTAGTGTGTTCCTACATGATGTAAGCATGTCTTAACAACAATTTTTGGTGAAGGTACTGGTAGTCATGTAATCTAGGCTTAAGGTTAGCTTATAGGATTCCCATGCTCAGGCGTCCGTCCGTCGTCGTCCACAAATTTCAAAGACCTCCTCTGAAACCCCTTGGCCAATAAAAGCCAAACTTCATAGGTCGCCCATGCATTTGAATGGGGGAAATTGTCAAAATGACATTTGAAGGGGAAAAAACTTGAAGGAAATGGGCAAATGGACTGAAAATTTATGATTCTGAAAAAAAAATTTGGGCCTCAGGGGCTGGTCTGTCCCCACCCCGGGGCAATATACATTTATATTACCATCATATTCAAAGGTGTTCTTCTCTGAAACTGCTTGCCAATCAAAGCCAAACTTCATGTGGAGCATTGTTAGGAAGGTGAAAGGAAAGTTTATATAAATGCTCCAGGTCACATGACCACGGTGTCAGTAGCAAAAGCCTTTAAAAAATCTTCTTCTCCGGAACCAGAAGGCCTATTATTTTGAAACTTGGAATGAAGCATCAGAGAGAGGAGCTCAACCAAATTTATATAAATCATGACCCTTGGATAACCATGACCTATTTTACGGTCAACATAGATTGTACATGCATTTGGATGGGGAAAAGTGTAAACATATCGTATGAAGGGTAAAGGAAATGGGCAAATGGACTGAAGGTTTATGATTCTCAGTGAAAAAGTTTGGACACCAGGGACTAGTCTGCCCCCACCCCGGGGCAATATACATGCTTGTTAACATTAAGAGATCTCTGAAACCACTAGGCCAATCAAAGCCAAATTTGATACAAAGCATCTACATGGGGGGGGGGGGGACCAATGAGTACATGAATAATCCAGGTCACATGACCAAGATGGTCACAATGCCCATATAGGGTAAAAACCTCTCAAAAAGTCTTCTCTGGAACCGATGGACCTATTTCCACAAAACTTGGCATGTAGCATTGAGCACTAAAGTGTAATGTTACTTGTAACATTACACATTTTACTTGATATTGCTTTATTACAACATGTGTAAAAAACAATTAAAAGCTGTTAAATATCAATGGCGATAATGATAAAATGTTCCTTTCGTAAAAAATCTTCCTTTCGCGAAGGAACATTCCTTTTGCTGTTTAGCTATACCCGGGAAAAAGTTGAAGGAAGTGGGCAAATGGGCAAAATATTTATGATTCTGAAATTAAAATTGACCCTTGGGTTCATCTGTCATGCGCGGATCCAGAGGGGGGTGTGGGGGGACCGGACCCCCCCCCCCACTGGAATTTGAAAAAATTACCTAAAAAAGGTAATTTCGGGATTTTTGGGGGGTTGGACCCCCCTTTTGGGGGGTTGGACCCCCCCTCCTATGTGACCAAAAATTACCATTTTCGTTGGACCCCCTCTCATGAAAATTTCTGGATCCGCGCATGTCTGTCCTTGTCCTGAGGCTATATACATGTATACATGTATATGACCATAATAGTCAAACAAATTTATTAGTATATATCCCAGATTTCAGGTGAGCATTTACAGGACCATTGGTCCTCCGGTTATTTCTTCAGGATAAGATATCCTATATCCTACCTTTTTGGAACCACAAGTTGGTTGGTTGATTTTCTTTTTTTTAACACCCAACCCAACTGGTAATGCCATATGGAGATGTAACCTTGGTTTAAAGTCTCGCCCTTAAGACTGGGTAGCCTGGGGACCAACCCACATTCCCTGGTTCACAAGGTGAGTGGAATAACCAATAAAATGGTCTTCATTATACATGTTATACACTACATAATAAACTTCATTTGAAATGGTGGATGGAAAACATTGACAGTGCGATGGGTATACTATAAGAACCTGTGCCTGAGAAAACCAACAATTTGGGTTCCGACCAGGTCCGACACAAACCGGGCTATACAGTCACAGAAGACGGATAGAGGCTGGAAATTTTGGATTTAGAAAGTAGAGACATAATACTATCCGTGTAGCGAAAACAAAGGCGCTGATCAGCTTCGCAGTTACTGCGAAGCTGATCTGTGGTAACTGCGAAGCTGATCAGCGCTTTTGTTTTCGCCTATGCAAATTGTTCGTTTTCCCATGCGGCGGCTCACAAGCGAATGGAGCAGTTCCATTTATCTTCCCAAGACATATATGTACAGTATATGTTATTGAAATGCTTTAAAGCTATAATAAGTGTAACTGGATTGAAAGCAACAACCAAGTCATTTCAATGTTTGTGTATTTCTTAGAAAACTAAAAATGAACACTTAGGGCTCATAATATTATTTAACATTTTGATATCCTAGAACTTATACAAATCATTTTACACAAAATGGTTCAAAAACATTTAATGATGAAATGAAAGTGTATGTGTATGGGAGAGCAATATATTTAATCAAAGCAATAGAAACACAGTGTCCTGATATGAACAAACAACTATGCTCAACAGAATCAAACCCTAAGGCTAACCCTTACCCTAACATACAATGTGAACATATTTCTCAAACTAAACATGTTAATATCAGAAGTGTTTACAGCAAATATATTTTGTGTATAAACACGACATAATACCAGAACACCATGGGTCCTGAAAAGCTCACCTGATCTGCACATCAGTAAAACTTTGTCCGTAAAATGTTTATCCCCTTAATCCCACTGTTTCAGGACAGTAATCAAGAAAACCAAGGCTAATCCAAATCTTCCCTCAATCGCCAAGGCTTGGTTCTGTCATGCTGTGTACTTTAATATGCTTGTTGCAAATATCATTCAGACTGTACATGATGACACTTTGATATACACTATGCAGCCTACTTACAACACAAACATTACTCTGTTTACCTTTTATGCCTGTTATAATGCAATCATAATTTCACTATTTTTTGGCCAAGTTTCTTTTCAGTCACACTGTAATAAACATGAAAGGTCATGAACAACGTTTTTCCTGCTTTTTGAGAAACTGGTCCAGATCAAATCTGCACAAGGCAAGCAGCTGACCATCAGCACATTTCTTCAATTATTCTTTTTCAATTTCTTACTTTTCTAGACATGTTTCTATGTAGACAGTGCTAAGATGGTAGTAATATCCTCCATGAGGTTCATACCATGGTCAACAAGACTAGTGTTTGGTTTTACAGGCATTTGTATTTAAATTTGTCCAATTAGGCCAGACTTTATTTTATCTTCTGGTTCTCAAGAAGGCTTCCCAACAATTTTAGGCCCTCACAGAAAATAAAACTGTCATGCATATTTCACATGAAATAAGAGTTAAAGATTCTTTTATTTTGTTTGAATGAGCCTTTTCCTCTCTTTTATTTGTATTTCCTCCTTCTACCATATACTGTACCTGAAGTTTTCCCCTTATACCCCACCTTTATATAGTAAAGCTGGGATTTAAAGGGGTATACCTATTTTTCTTATTTTTGCTCCAAAACATTGTGGGTAGTCGTTAGAACTGCCTCGCCGAGCGAAAATAAGAAAAAATTCAAAAATTTTCCATTCAATTCTTACAGCTGAAAAGAATCTTTGTATTACATGAACAAGTTTTTGTCATAAAGCAGGTTTAAAGATTCTGATAACCTTGGTTTCATTTATGCTTTCCCAGAAACACACAACACACTTTAAATTTTCAGTGTAAAAAGTCTAAACATTATCAAAGTCAAAATGTACATAAACATCCTACAGGTACTAAGTCATTAACATCATCAATTTATTTGAAACAAGGGCAACAACATACGTCACAGGAAGTGATATCGGACATGCATTTTTGTAAATTTCTAGATGCCATATTGATTGTTCAGTCCATCATGAGGGTAGAATGTAGCTTATTTGTGTGGATACACGGGCTATAGACCTTCTCTCGCATTGATCAAATGCACTCTGTGACTAAATTCAACAATTTGTTGTCTCAGGCAGGAAAACTTAGTCCATGTTGACAAGCATTATGGCCAAGTATCAAGATGGCGTGGATGAAGGTCACATATAGTAACAATCAGGTGTCAAGGGTTGGTTGCGGTGTTTGCCATTCTTATACAAAGTTCATACAGTCTTGAACAAAACCCTTTGGCCATGATATTCTTTGGTGGATGAAATATTTTTATATCATTTTAAAGAAAACATGCACATAAGCTGAAAACAACAGCTCGACATCACTTCGTGTGGATCACTGTGACATGCGTTGTGAGTGTTGTTGAAAATTCACTCACAAAACAGAAAACCTGTGAAGCACAACAAATTTAACAATCCATTTGATCAGCACATGGCTGACATGGGTGGGGCTCAAAAAACCCACTCTCCAGGGCACAGCGGCAAATGAGACAAGCCAAGTTGTTATACAAAGACAACCAAGGCGGGTATGATCTATATAAGACTGTAGTATACAAATATCTGTCTGAGAGGTTAGAATGTTGTCCCCAGACAGGTATATTTCACCTATTGTCTCATATTGATCTTATCCACGTTAGTTTTTCGGTCAACATCACGATAACATGTCCATGCAATATGTACCCACTTATACCCCACTTTTATATTGTAAAACTGGGGTTAACAGGGGTATACCTAATTTTCTTATTTTTGATCAAAAACATACATTGTGCGTACTAGTTAGAACTGCCTCACTGAGACGGTTCTAGCATGTAACCACAATCAATGTTTTGAGCAAAAATAAGAAAAAATTCTGATAATTGTTTTCACTTTAAATTTGGCAGCTAGAAAAATCGCTGTTTATTGCATGGGCAATTTTTGTAACGAGTTTGTTGTCTCTGGATAACCAGCGTGAAACTTGGCTTGCAGTTGTGTATGGTGTTTTACCAGAGGCGCACCAATAGATTGATTTGCAACTTTATGAGTGAAATAATTTTGAAAAGGACATAAAACTGAATAGAAAAGAAAAAAAAATATATCTTGAATACGCATTTTGTTATATTCACTTGAAGAGAACAAAAACAACTCAAAAATGAAACAACAGCACAAACGCACAAACGTAATAACACATATACACTAAATACAAATTCATAAGGCACATTATGAAATTTGGTACAAAATTTAATTAGAAAAAAATACAAAGTATCATTATCATATGAAAAAATAGCACCAATAGGTTTTATTGCTACACAGAGAATTTGCTGCCTTTTGAAACAAACAGCCCAAAGGGCAACAATCACTCACCTTAGAGTCAACAAGTACAGTCACAGGAGATAAGAAAATACCATATATGATCTATATGTATATTGTCCCAGGGTGGGGGCGGATTAACCCCTGTGGTCCAATTTTTTTTTCAGAATCATAAATAAATACCTTTCCTATAAGATTCTCCATTTAAATGCCATTTCAACAGTCTTCCTCATTCAAATGCATAGGTGACCTATAAAATAGGTCAAGGACATCACAGGGTCCTTGGATTGGCCAAGCAGTTTCAGAGAAGATGATCTTTAAAAATATGAATAAATAGACACACGCATGGACGAACGTCAGCTTGAGTACTATCATATAAGCTCATCTTGTGAGCCTTTGGCTCAGGTGAGCTAAAACTATTGTAAACTATATATGCACATCATAAACCTAATCTTAGACCACCTCTCCACTCTGAGCGATTCTGGGGATCAGTAGTATCAATTCCCAGCTTCTTTTTGAAGTGTTCTTGGACAACAAAAAGAAGCTTGGAATGGATAAAGCTGATCGCAGAATTGCTCAGAGTGGAGAGGTCGTCTAAGAAGGGGACTTGTCAAACCACATTACGAAAACATGCCCATGCAATATACAGAGATTTTTAAAGTTGTAAAAATGAAAATTTAAATTTTTGTATTTTTCTTTTTTTATTTCTGCTCAAAACATAGATCGAGGCAGTTCTAACGAGTACCCACAATCTATGTTTTGGAGCAAAAATAAGAAAAATAGGTATATCCCTGCAAACCCCAGTTTTGCTATATAAAAGTGGGGTTTTAGGGTTACACATTTCACGGACATGTTTTCCTGATGAGTCCAACTCTCAGATGAGGACAAAGAACTATAAAATGGATATGATGATAAGTGACACACTGTCTAAATGGTTACAGACATCATTACATGTAACAAACATTTTAACAATATTTTATGAATCAAAAGGGTTATGAATAGCTTTTGAGATAAATGAAGATAGTTCTTTTTATTCATAAAATATTGTTAAAAGATACAGCATGGAATGGTCTCAATGAGGAGGTCATTATTTGGACAATTATAGACCCGTCTTAAAGCAATCTTCTATGTTTAAATACCAGGCTTGATTGGAAATCCAAGACAGGTTTTTCTAACTTCTGTTGTCTTTTTAATGAGGTTTAATATTGCCCCCCAACAAATTTTCATTCATGTCAGGACCAAGCCACCGCTTCCTTGGATGTTGCATAATAGTTGGTAAACTCTTAATGGCTGGTTTAAGTCCCAGTTAACCAAATGACAGCTTCATCCATGTTGCAAAAATGCCTAAGTAAATCATCATTAGCGTCTACTTAAAGCTGCCATTAGCCAATGAAGCTCTGGTGGTACTTTAATATTGTTAAATGCAGCAGAAAAACAATGTCATCTTAATTAACAGTGTTCTTCACTTTAATGGCAGCTTAAGGTTTAATGACAGCTTAAGTGTATGCAACAGGCCCCTGGTGAGTTGAAGTGTCTCTTGCTCAAGGTCGCAACACCGCGTCCTGAGTGGGGATCAAACCCAGGACTTCTCAATTCTGAGTCTGATGCTCTACTGCCACTGTTTTTTCAAATGGCAAAGCACTAATGAGATCATAGGAGCCACGCCGTGAGACAACCGCATTTTTGCCTATGCGAAAAAAAAGGCGCAGATCAGCTTTGCAGTAACTGCACAGCTGATCACGCCTTTGTTTTCGCAACTTGGATAGTACAATCCCTCTTCTTCCTTAATCCAAAATTTCAAGCTTCTAGCCATCTTCTGTGACTGTACAGCCCAGTTTGTGGCGAACCTGGTCGGAAACCCAGAAGACCGCGTTTTCTCTCGTAGCGGTTCATAGTTTAAAGCACCAATACAATATGACCACTTCATGAGAAAACCTGCTTTTAACATAGCTATGCAAAAATTGCCGCTGATGAACTCTGAATACTATAATCCATCTACTTTCTAATTCAAATTTAAAGCCCCTAGCTCTGTTGCGGCCATACAGTACAGCACAGTACAGGCTGGTTGGTGTCCGATCTGGTCTGAAAACCAATGCAATACTAGTACAAAGACATCAAAAAACATAAAAGGTCAGGAGCCTATGTAACAAGAAAACTACATTATTTAACAAAGCTTTTCCTTAGAGAACAAACAATCATACTGAGGAACCACCATCATGAGAAACACAAATTTTTTGCAAATGCAAAAACAAAGATACTGATCAGCTGTGCAGTAACTGTGCAACTGATCACTGTCTTTTCTCATTTTTCTTTGGTTCCAAATTTCAAGCTTCTAGCATTGTACAGGTCACTTTGTGTCGGACCTGGCTGAAAACTCCAAAGACCGGTTTTCTCATGTCGCGGCTCATACTTCCAATATGCTTGTCCAAGTGCAAATACAAGACAGGTCAGGTCAGTTTAACTGCTACTGTAACATGTAATCAGTACTACCTGTTGTCATGCGGTGCAGATGGGGCTCGTTAGCCTTGGAAGGCAACTCATCTAGGAGTTAAGCTAGTTCTCTACACAAAAATCTAGCTGGGCAGGGGGAACTCATTAGTCTTGGTTGACAGTCCTCCTAGGAGTTTACAGGTCTCTAAACAAAACCTAAGGAAGGGTAGATGGAGCTCTTCAGCTGTGGCCAGCAATTCATCTAGGAGACGGAAACTCCAAAATCAAACCTGTGTGTCTGGATATGCCTAGTCCAGATATGCAAAGACTGTTTCGGTAGATGGAGCGGAAGAAATCACCTGATTCAACGGTTCAGAAAGCGATACAGCAACATGTTGTGGAACATGCAGAGCGTGACAAGGCACTAAAGATGTTACGGTCATCCACTGCATCCAAACCCAACTCCAGACGTCTTGACCTGTGTCTTGCCTCTGGGCGCAGCTGGGCGAGGACTAGAGAGTGAGGTTGACGTTGCGCACCTCTTCCTCACTATAATCCAATTTCATAGTGCATGTCATCTTATTTCTCAACACACAAGCACTTGCATACACAACAATTTCATCACACTTGCACCCACATACCTACAAAGTCCTGTGGCGATGGGCGAGTGGCGAAGCAGCAGGTGTAGGACACACTGGGAGCTGTAGTTGCAGACCTGCACACAGGCGGCTCAGTTCTAATGGTCGCTTTCTGTGAGGAGAAGCAGTAAGCAGAATTCGGCAGTCGGCTGAGCGACTGAGCAGACCTATTTAGGACCGCACTGCTCACCCCCGTAGCATGGGGAAGGGGCTAGAAAAGGTGCCCTAAACAATTGCCTGCTTCAAACCCCCTGGCTGGTTAACCGCGATCAGCGGGGATCCCCTTAAGCGGTCGAAATACAAAGAAAAAAGCTAGAGTAATTCCCTTACGGATTGGCGCATGGAATGTGCGTACTTTAATGGACAATGCTGGGTCAGATAGACCACAACGTAGAACGGCCCTTGTGGGCAGAGAACTTGGGAGGTATGATATACAGATAGCTGCATTGAGTGAGACTCGGTTCGCAGATGTTGGGGAGATCAAAGAAGTTGGTGCTGGATACACCTTCTTCTGGAGTGGACGCAAAAGTGAAGAGAGGCGTGAAGCAGGAGTTGGCTTTGCTATCAAAACAGAACTTGTTGGTAAGCTGTCAGGATTGCCAAAAGGCATTAATGACCGTCTAATGACATTGAGACTTCCTCTGTCAGGCAATAAACATGCAACTATTGTCAGTGCTTATGCACCCACAATGACCAATCCAGATGAGGTCAAGGACAAGTTCTATGATGACCTAGACAATGTTATTTCTGCAACACCCCGCACAGACAAGCTTATCCTTCTTGGAGACTTTAATGCCAGAGTGGGTACAGACCACCAGACCTGGGAAGGAGTTATAGGTCCAGAAGGGGTTGGAAAGTGCAACAGCAATGGTCTCTTGCTTCTCAGGAAGTGTGCTGAACATGACCTTCTAATCACCAACACAGTCTTCCGTCTACCTAATAGGAACAAAACATCCTGGATGCATCCCCGTTCCAAACACTGGCATCTCATAGACTATGTCATAGTGCGGAGAACAGACAGGCAGGATGTTAAAGTGACAAAGACTATGTGTGGTGCAGACTGCTGGACAGATCATAGACTGGTTGTCAGCAAACTCAACCTAAGAATACAGCCTGCGAGGCGACCTCAAGGCAAGAAAGCTCCTAAGAGACTGGATGTCTCAAAGCTGAATAAAGACAGCATGAGACAAGATTTCTTAACAGACATTTGCAACCAACTGGATGCAATGAATCTCAGTTCAGAGGACCCCGAAGAAAACTGGACAGTTTTCCATAAAACAGTTCTTTCTTCAGCTGCAAGCACCTTAGGCCATCCATCTCGCAAACATCAAGACTGGTTTGATGAGAATGATGACGAAATTCAGAGGCTTCTTGAAGAAAAGCACCGATTGCACAAGGCACATCAAGATGATACTAGCTCAGTATCAAAGAAAGCAGCCTACAGCAACATTTGTAAGACAGTCCAGACCAAGCTTAGGGACATGCAAGATTCCTGGCTGAGGAAGAAAACAGAAGAAATTCAGTCTTTTGCGGATAGAAAGGACATGAAGAAATTTCATGATGCACTGAAAACCATTTATGGTCCAAAGAGTTCTGGAGCCACCACATTGCTCAGTGCAGATGGAAACACTCTTCTCACAGATAAAGAAGCTATCTTGGAAAGGTGGGCAGAACACTTCAATAGTGTGCTTAATCGACCATCAAGCATCAATGAGGATGCAATCGACAGACTTCCACAGATAGAGTGCAATGTTCTGTTAGATGAATTTCCTACCGTTACGGAAACAAGAAAAGCAGTTCAACAACTATCATCTGGCAAAGCCCCAGGTGCAGATGCAATTCCTGCCGAAGTTTACAAGGCTGGGGGGCTACCCATGGCAGAGAAACTGACAGAGTTGTTTCACTGTATGTGGAGAAAGGAGGCTATCCCACAAGAATTTAAGGATGCATCCATAATCCACCTATACAAGCGGAAAGGAAATCCTCAAGTCTGTGACAATCACAGAGGCATCTCCCTCCTATCAATTGCTGGGAAGATTCTTGCAAAAATTCTGTTGAATCGTCTGAATGTTCATCTTGATCAGACGGGACTTATCCCAGAAAGTCAATGTGGATTCAGAAAAGACAGAGGGACAATAGACATGATATTCACAGCAAGACAGCTTCAGGAGAAATGCCAAGAACAGAATGTAGATCTATACATGACGTTTGTTGACCTCACCAAAGCTTTTGACACTGTTAGTCGTGATGGACTCTGGAAAATCATGGCCAAGTTTGGCTGTCCACCCAGATTCATAGCAATGGTGCGGCAGTTTCATGATGGCATGCAGGCACGTGTGCAAAATGATGGAGAGTTCTCTGAACCATTTGAAGTAACAAATGGGGTCAAACAAGGCTGTGTTCTGGCACCAACACTGTTCAGCATGATGTTTTCTGCCATGCTTATGGATGCTTTTCAGGACAGTGACACTGGTTTTCCAATCAGGTACCGTTTTGATGGCAATATATTCAACCTCAGAAGGTTGCAAGCCAAAACTAAGGTCCGGACTGATGTGCTAGATGAGCTCCTCTATGCAGATGATATGGATAAGAATGCCAGCACAGAGGCAAAAATGCAAAGAGCCATGGATCAAGTCTCACAGTCATGTGATAACTATGATCTCACAATCAGCACAAAAAAGACAGAGGTTGTACACCAACCAGCGCCCGGAAAGCCATATAATGAACCAACCATCACTGTGAATGGGCAAAAACTGAAAGTTGTTGACAAGTTCACCTACCTGGGAAGCACTCTCTCCAGAGCAGTGCATATTGATGATGAGATCACTGCCAGAATTGCAAAGGCTAGTGTGGCATTCGGACGACTCCGTGCAAATGTCTGGGAGCGAAATGGAATCAAGCTTGACACCAAGCTGAAAGTCTACAAGGCTGTGGTACTGCCAACCCTCTTGTATGCATGTGAGACCTGGACAGTATACCAACGCCATGCAAAGAGACTTAACCATTTCCACTTAAGCTGTTTGAGAAAGTTGTTAAAAATCAAGTGGCAGGACAAGATTCCAGACACAGAGGTCCTGACGAAAGCAGGGATGCAAAGCATGCATACAGTCTTAAAGCTAGCACAGCTAAGATGGACTGGCCATGTTATAAGAATGCCTGATGCGCGACTTCCAAAGAAAGTTTTCTATGGAGAACTACAGGAGGGAAAGCGCTCTCAAGGTGGCCAGAAGAAACGCTACAAAGACACCCTCAAAGCCTCTCTGAAGGATTTCGAAATACCAATGGGGTCCTGGGAACAGACTGCACAGGAGCGATCAAAGTGGCGAGGTCTCATCAACAAAGGAGCAGCTCTTTATGAAAAGAAGAGAATCTGTGAAGCTGAAAGAAAGCGAAGAGAGCGCAAAGCCAAAACAAATGTGCCACCATCAGACTCTATGACATTGACTTGCTCTACTTGCAACCGACAGTTTAGAGCCAGAATTGGCCTAGTCAGCCATCAAAGAACTCACCAACACACATCAGCACTATTCAAGAAATAATGATGGTCTTTCTCATTAGTGAGAGACGAACTATCACAAGACAGTACATTAATTTTCCAAATGGCTCTCCTCAATAGGTTACTCCCAAAGCTAGTTATAAAAATTTACCCTAAGAACCACTAAGCAATTTTGGCACATGTCATCTTTACCCATATACTTGAGCTGCCTCATGAGAAATAGCAGCTTCAAGCATAATTATGCAAAATTGATGTAAAGTCTGTTTCTTAAAACATCCAATGTTACATATGGACAATACAATATTTACTAGGCAACTAATGCAAATATCACAATCTCTACTTAATCAATACAAATTTCAAGCACCTAGCTACCTTAGTTAGTAAAATAGTTGTTGAATGTTCAGCCTGGGGCCAGTTGTTCAAAACTTTGTTAGCTTAACGTCATTGTTAAGACCTCAACTCCTTCAGTAAACGCTGACTACGTACACAAATATACTGCTATTTTTTTGTTGATAAAATGTGAGAATCCTTTGCATTGCATTTTATCAACTGCAGTGTATTTGTAATATTCATGTTTGAAATTTTATCAAATCGTTAACTAACGACGTTGTTAATTTTGAACAACTGGGCCCTGGTCTCTTGTCTGTCTTGTACTTCGTTGAGGCGGCTCTAAAGTGTACCCACAATCAATGTTTTGATCAAAAATATTTAAAAAAGCCTTTTTTTTCTAAAGAAATTTATAATTTTTACTGTTGAAAAAATCTCTGTATATTGCATGGGCAAGTTTTCCTAATGTTAATTGAGTGGAGGGATACACTGATAACAATATTTGAGCCTGTGTGTGAGAAAACCAACAATTTGGCTTCTGACCGCATGCGCGGATCCAGAAATTTTCATGAGAGGGGGTCCAACGAAAATGGTAATTTTTGGTCACAGATGAGGGGGGGGGGTCCAACCCCCCACCCCCCCAAAAAAATCCCGAAATTACCTTTTTTAGGTAAAATTTTCAAATTCCAGGGGGGGTCTGGACCCCCGGTCCCCCCCTCTGGATCCGCGCATGGACCGGATCCGACACAAACCGGGCTGTACAGTCACAGAAGATGGTTAGAGGCTGGAAATTTTGGATTTAGAAAGTAGAGGAATTGTACTATCCGTGTAGCGAAAACAAAGGCGCTGATCAGCTTCACAGTTACTGCGAAGCTGATCTGCGCCTTTGTTTTCGCCTATGCAGATTGTTGGTTTTCCCATGCGGCGGCTCATTTAATATTTTCATAAACTGAAGTCAGCATCCCATGTCACAGCTTTCATCACTCAGGCTACTTAAATAGCAGAGTGAATCTTCCACTTTTTCGTCTTTCCTGCTACATGTACTCATGAACATCAATGACTCTTGAGTTCTGTTCTGGTGTTTGTGATCTAGGTCCCACTCAACAGTTGAGGTCATATGGAGACGGGACCTCAACATGTGAAGATTGGGATTCGAAGCCCAGGATTGGTTCTGTCTAACTCTTGTCCTCCTTGTCCACATTTGTAGGGTCTCTATTCCCAAAACTGGCCTGGTCACACTCTGGCATGGGATCTAGAAATGCTGTTATGAAAAGGAAAAAAAAAATAAACAATAAATTGAGACACCAGATAAGTATAAGCAACAACATGATTAACCCATATTTGACAAATGGATTCTCCCATTGTTATCAATTGGGTGAGTCCACTTTCATTTTTAGGAGTGTTAGGAGTGATTTTTATTTTTTATCTCATATTTGGATGAAATTTCTCTGTGCTGCAAAACACAGCATCCCATCTGGCGCTATACTGTTTGCAAAGTGTACTGTTTGCCTATGTCCCACAAAAGGGACGCCACACTTATAAATATGAGTTAAGCAAAAACAAGACGCACATCAGCTGTGCAGTAACACTGTAACAGTACAGATAATCAGCACTTTGGTTTCACTGAGCACGTAGTACAATTTTATCCTACTCAAATCCAAAATTCAAGCTTCTAATCCACTTCTGTGACTGTACAGGCCAGTTTGTGTCAGACCTGGTGGAAAACCCAAAAAGATCTGCTCATTCATCTCAGCTCCCAAATTACTGACCCATACAAAGATTCTGTACATAATAAAACTATATCTGAGCCACATCATGAGGAAAGCAACATTTTGCATAAATGCAAAAACAAAGGCGCAGATCAGCTTTGCAGTAACTGTGAAGCTAATAAGCGCCTTTGTTTTCGCTAAACAGATTGTGCAATTCCTCTTCTTTCTAAATCCAAAATTTCCAGCCTCAAGCCACTTTCTGTGCTTGTACAGCTTGGTTTGTGTCTGACTTGTTAGAAAACCACATTGTTGGTTTTCTCATCACAAGGTTTATATTTACCTTTATGCTGCTCGACATATATTCTAAGCTCCTCATTTTCACGTTTCAATCTCTCTATTGCCTCTTTCTGCTCTGAAAAACACCATTCTATACTAAGAAAACTTGTCCTGGCATTATACGTAATTTATTTTTGGCTTTCAAAATGTAAAAAAAAAAAAACAACAACAAAAAACAGAGGACCATTGGTCCTGAGAACACTCACCTGAAGTCTGATCTTGGAGCATTTAGTCACACCTTTATTGACTACATAAATTGTTTTGTTCCAGTCAGATAAGAACTCTGGTTGCTAACTTAAAGTTCCCATAGGCTTATAATGGGAAAAGTGGAAATTGGCTGTCCCTGCCATCTGAATTCTGTTTGCAGAAATGGCTATGTTGCATATGACATTTCATCCAAAGCATTTAGTTTGATAGACATTTGACCATAAATTTTACATAAAGCTATATAGCTGTAAACTCAGGTGAGCTTCTTTAAAAAAATATGTTTGTATATGTAAAGTTTGTTTGTTTTAGTTCCTAAGTCAGGTCTGAAGACTAGGTCCCTTGGACTTAACACATTAGGCACAGCATAGTCTTCAGCCTTGTCATGGTACGTTATGTCATAGTCAGCAGTTTCTCCTGGAAAACTGTCATGGGACTTCACTTTAAATTCACATCCAGAGGACTAGAGAAGCCTGGGATCAAACCACTGCGCCAAGTATGCTTCTAGCCATTTTTTCTTTTGAAAAAAAACAGTATGTGTTCTAATAAGTGAGCCGCCTCATGAGAAAACCAACAATCTGCAAATGCGAAAACAAAGACGCAGATCAGCTTCGCGGTAACTGTTTTCGCTACACGGATAGTACACTTCCTCTTTTTCTTAAATCAGTAATTTCAAGCTTCTAACCTGCTTATGTTACTGTACAGCCTGTTTTGTGTCGGACCTGTTCGGAAACCACATTGTTGGTTTTCTCATGAGACGGCTCAAGTGCACACACCCTAGTCATTTCCAAAAAACATGTGCATAAGTGCACACTGCTTGACTAGCATATTGGTATTTTAGACCAATTTTAAACTTCTAATCCACATGAGTCGCATTAAAACATAACCCTAAATGATCAAACAAATTTTCCAGTGATTGGAACACTTTCACCCCACTTTCATGTTGTAAAACTGGGTTGTTCAAGGGTATGCTTTTTTTACTTATTTTAAATTTTGATCTAAAACATAAATTGTGGTTACATGCACTTGGTGAGGGGGTTCCCACAATCTATGTTTTGAGCAAAATTAAGGGAATAGTCAATTCTTTTCAACTGGAATTTATCAAATTTATTTTCATGGGAAAAATTGCTGTAAACTGCATGTGGGTATCATCAGGAAAACATGTCCGTGCAATATATACCCCCTTAAACCCCACTTTTATATAGCAAAACTGGGGTTTGCAGGGGTATACCTATTTTTCTTATTTTTGCTCCAAAACATAGATTGTGGGTACTCGTTAGAACCGCCTCGGTGAGGCGGTTCTAACGTGTACCCACAATCTATGTTTTGAGCAAAAATAAGAAAAAATATTGAAAAAATTCTACTGAAAATTTTCAATTTTTACAACTTAAAAAATCTCTGTATATTGCATGGGCAAGTTTTCGTAATGTTACCTTTTTCTTTCTCGTCTGTCTCCAGAATTGCCTTCTGCAGCAACTGTAAAGATTTCTGCATCTTTATGGCTTCATCTGAAACAATAAGACACATAAAGGTAGAATTATATACAATTATGCATTAAGAAAACACGCCCATGCAATAAACAGAGATTTTTAAAGTTGTAAAACATGAAAATTTCCAGAAGAAAGTTTATGATATTTTTCTTATTTTTGCTCAAAACATAGGTTGGGTACAAGTTAGAACCGCCTCTATCCACAATCTATGTTTTGAGCATAAATAAGAAAAACATCAATTTTTTACTACTGAAATTTTTCAACTTTTATAGCAGAGAGAAATCTCTGTATATTGCATGGGCAAGTTTTCGTAATGCCTTGAAGGTATACATGTAATTATATACAATAATGGCTTGAAGGTATACATGTAATTATATACAATTATGTACAATCAAAAGGAACGTCTCAAACAAAACATTTATACATACATATAAACAGAGTACCTATAACCCAGCAAAAAATCTTGTATGATATGCCTGAACATTTTAATATAACTAGCACTTCAAAACATTTGAAGACATATTCATACCGAATACAATTGCTTATTTTTGTTGCCAAAGTCAATTCTTATTTGTTGAAGCATTAACTGTAAGCTTCACACTAGAACTTCTGACATATCTGTAAAAGTGCATCATGGCATTTCAAAAGGTTGCCTAACCTTTTAAAACAAAGATGAGCCGTGACACGAGAAAACTGGATTTTCGCCTAGGCAAAAACAAAGTAACTGCAAAGCTGATCAGCGCCTTTGTTTTCACTACTCAGATAGTACAATTCCACTTCAGAATCTACTTATATCCAGAATTTCAAACTGCTAGTCATCTTTTGAGACTGTACAGGCCGGTTTGTGTCAGACCAGGTCGGAAACCCCGAAGACCGGTTTTCTCACGTCATCGCTCATACAAGCTGCTATAACAAGCATTAAGTAGAGACAGATTCCATAATAAATGAGCTGCTTCATGTGAAAACCAACAATCAAGTTTTTGAACAGGCCTGACACAAACCGAGCTGTACAAGCTCAGAAGATGACTAGAGGCTGGAAATTTTGGATAAAATTTAAAAAGTGGAGGAATTGTACTTTCTGTGTAGTGAAAACAAAGGTGTTGATCAGCTTCGCGCCTTTGTTTTTGCATATGCAGATTATTGGTTTTCTCACGCTAAGGCTCAAATATCATGAAATATGCAAAGTTATGCAAGGAACTAAATCACAAACAGTTTGATATTTAAGTTTTGCCAAGGTTCAAATGGTTTTGTTCGGAAGCCAACACAAGCATACAATATAAGGGTACTGCTGACAGTTATAGAAACAGTATACAACTATTTCATACCCTTTCATCATGTTCATACCCTTTTGTGTAAGAGTCAAAACTATCATCCCAAGTTGCTGTGGATAACCTGATGAACTGTTGCCTTAGGCCGAAATAGTTGTTTTATTACCCAACTCAATCATTCATAATACGAGGGTGATCCAATAAGCAAATGAACTCATGTGTAATTTCACCAGTGCTAGTTTGCAAGATACATGACAACCCTTGTTGCCTAGCAACAAGAGAATCCAAGGAAAATGACCTTGGACACGGTTAAAATGGATTTTATTTATGTAATCAAGTGTCATATGCAAAGCACAATTATGTCAATAAAAGTAAATTTATTCCAAAGTACAATAAAGTACAATAACCCCTTTAATAGATTTAGTGCGCATAGCTTGACGAGTTTAGCGCAGCACAAATTAATGAGGTTTGGCTATCTGTACCCCCTAGAATCTGAGTCAATTTTGACCTCTAAAATCTCCACATTCTCATCAACGCGGCTTCTACTTAACCAAAAGGATTAAATCAATAAAATATATAATTTTAGAATAGAAATTCTTCGGTATGATAGGCTGTGGGCATAAAGATATTTGTTTGTTGTGTCTGCATGGTTTCTTGTTTGTTTGTTAACTAGTGTGTCAATATGCTTTTTTGTTTGTACTGCTTTTTGCACTCGTTTGTATGTTTTCTTTGATCAATATTTGTTTTAATTTGCTTGTTTGTATGGTTCAGTTGTACTTATCATTTACTTGTTTTGATTAAGTTTGCTTGTTTGTTTCTGTTTACTTAATTGTTTTCTTGTTTAATTTATTCATTAGTTCTGCTTGTTTGTTTGGATTCTTAAGATGTTCATTTGGTTCATTTTTTGTTTGTATTTTTGCTTGTTTTGTGTAATATGTGTGTTGGTTTTGCTTGTTTTTGTTGTTCGTTCTTTTTTCTGTTTAAATTTATCGTATCTTTTTGTCTTCTTAAATGTACTTTATGTACTTATTTGCGATTACTTTTGTGTGTTTTTTTTGTTTGTTTTCTGTTTGTTTGTTTGTGTGTTTTGCCATGTGCTTTCTTGTTTGTTCGATGCATGCATTTGTTTGGTTGGTTGCTTTTGATAACTTTTTGTTTATCTAAATTCTAATGAGTCAGAATAAAAGCATGCAAAGCATGTCACATGACTGGGAAACAGTAAACACCATTTCCCATGAGACAGTTCATCACATCACAGGCACTTGAAGTCATATTAGTGACCAAAAAATCATCAGATTTTTGGAAATGTCTAAGGTCAATATAACCCCTGGATACTGATTGTTTATATTTAATCTCGGATAGTGAAGCTGGCTCTGCTGTAGTTTTTGTGATAACTGTTTCGGAAACTCGCAGCCCAGATTGGAGTCAATGCTGATAGTATGCTTGTTTCCAAGAAGCAGAGTGGACAGTGCTCGTTGTGTTGTAAGTCGTGATATAATCCTGGACATGCACATACCAGCTACATACCTTTGATGGTTTCCGAACAGATCAGACAAAAACCGAGCTGTATAAGCCCAGAAGATGGCTAGAGAATGGAAATTTTAGATTTAGAAAGAAGAAGAATTGTACTGTCCGTGTAGCGAAAACAAAGGTGCCAATCAGCTTCGCGGTTACTGGATGCTGATCTGTGCCTTTCTTTTCGCATATGCAAAATGTTGGTTTTCTCATGACGAGGCTCATTTAATTTTTGCATGAAGTTTCCTAAATGGCTTATCAGAACCTTCAATTTTCCTATGCCACATCATGAGAAAACCAACATTATAAATCATGAAACTGACCAGCGCCTTTGTTTTTGCTACACACTACAATTCCTCCACTTTCTAAATCATAATTTCCAGCCTCCAGCGATCTTGTGTGCTTGTACAGCTCAGTTTGTGTCAGACCTGGTCGGAAACCACATTTTCTCATGATGCGGCTCATACAGACAGTATTAGTAATCCTTCTACATCTGCCTGTGGTTTTAAGCCCTCTAGCTTTTAACCATGACTGTGCAGGCTGGTTTGTGTCAAAGCTAGTCAAAACCCCAAATGATATTATAGTTGAGCCTTTGCAGAAAACCCAACTATTTGCATATGCCTAAACAAAGGTGCAGATCAGCTGTGCAGTAACTGCTGATCAGCACTTTTGTTTTCGCTACACAGATAGTACCATTCCTCTGCTTCTTATATCCAAAGTTTCAAGCTACAGACTGGTTTGCGTCACACCTGGTGGGAAGCCTAAATTGTTGGTTTTCTCACACGATGGCTCATATTACAAGCCAAAATAAGCTCACCCCAGGCATGATCAATCTCATCTTCTGTTTTAGCATCTTTGCGTAGCTGACCAAGTTGTTCAATTCTCCTGTCCCCTTCATCTACCAGTTTCATCCCAGTACCAATGTCAATTAAGGTTATATCATCAAAGTCTAACTCATCATCATCAAAAAATTCTTCAACACTTTTAAATTTATCACTACTTCCTGGCATATCTGACACTTTCCCAGTGTTTTCATGTTCACCTACTTGATCTATACTGTCAATATCTAAAACAGTTTCAACTTTACTATTAATCCTTTCTAACTCCATTGTTTTTAATTCTTCATTTTCCTTCTCAGAAACTTTATCACTTTCAGAAGTGTTAACTTCAGTTATCTCAACAGAATTGCCTGATTCTTTGGCCAAAGATGCATTACTGTTGGTACTTTCTGTAACTAAATTGCTACCATTTGCTATTTCTTCACTGACTGCACTAGTATGTGAATCTTTTGCCACTTCTTTACTGACTGCATTAGTATGTGAATCTTCTGCTATTTCTTCACTCATTGTTATAACATTTGAATCTGTTGCTATTTCTCCATTCATTATTAAAGCATTTGAATCCTTTTCTACTTCTTCACTGACTGCATTAGTATGTGAATCTTTTGCTATTTCTTCACTGACTGCATTAGTATGTGAATCTTGTGCTATTTCTTCACTGACTGCATAAGTATGTGAATCTTTTGCCAGCTCTTCACTGACTGCATTCGTATGTGAATCTTTTGCTATTTCTTCACTCATTGCTATAACATTTGAATCTTTTGCTATTTCTCCATTCATTGTTAAAGCATTTGCATCTTTTACTATTTCTTCACTGACTGCATTAGTATGTGAATCTTGTGCTATTTCTTCACTGACTGCATAAGTATGTGAATCTTGTGCTATTTCTTCACTGACTGCATTAGTATGTGAATCTTGTGTTATTTCTTCACTGACTGCATAAGTATGCGAATCTTGTGCTATTTCTTCACTGACAGCATTGGTATGCAAAATTTCTGTAGGTTCATCAACATCCCACTCATAACGTTTGGTCATAGAATCCATTAACCAAAATGTTTGCAAAGATTTCGGGTCAATTTCAGTTTTTGTGGGCAAATGTTCTTGAAGATCAAGGTCATTTTCAGTTTTTATGGGCTCATTTTCTGGCACATTGTCTTCCTTTGGTGGTACAAGAGAGTCTTGATTCAGTTTGCTTGCAACACCATCAATATAGGGACATGTGGTTGTACTGGTGTCACTTGCACAAGATTCCTCATCAGAATCTACAATCTCAATGACCTCAATGATCGAGGGTTTAACAGTTTGTGACTTTGTTGAAGAAATGTTTTTTGAAATAACCTCCGAGTCTTTTTTAGCGTCTTCAACTTTTTTCTTATTCACTACAGTTTCAGTCTTTATAGATTTAGCCCCAATATTGAAATTGATTGGGTAGACCAGGTCCATTTCCCTTTTGTTTTGTTTATATGTATCACTGTTATGAGCTACTACACACTGTACATTGATATCTGAGCATTCACTTGTACCTACTTTTGTTATAAAGTGATAGAGCCTCAATGCATCTACTAATGAAATCATGCCTAGCCGATTTTGTTTTTTGTGTAACACTTTTTTATCAAATAATATCTGGTATACTAATTCAAGAATTTCAGGATCAATTTCTTTATACATGATATTCAGTCTCTTCTCTTTAGTTTTATATATATGCTGGATTTTATGTGTCTTGGATAGGTATTTAAATGGAGTGGATCGGCTAGCTTGCAAAGACTTCTCAGGTCGCCGAGGTCCAAACACTTCAAAAACTAGTTCTTTCATAGCTAAATAATCTCCATCTTCAGAGTTTATCAGAAGAACTTTACAACCATGGAATTCAACCCAGCTAAATGTGTATCTGTCAGTTTTACTTATCAAATTTGCATTTGTGTGAAGCTCAGTGCTGTTGTAATTATCAGTTATGTCTGTCCTTCTGATCACTATTGGTTTCTCAGGGTCTCCATCTTTCAGTTGGGCATCTTTACCTCCCTTACTATCTTTCACTTGGGCATCTTTACCTCCCTTATCAACTTGTTCATTAGTTCCTGATATTGGTTCCTCAACCACACTGCTTTCTTCTTCAGCAGTCTGAAATAAAGAAAACATTTGATGGAAACTAGAGAGAATACAGTTCATACACTATACAGCATATATATATTATATTTTATAGGGGCATTTTAATATGAGCTGCATCATGAGGGCAACGATCGCTCACCTGAGAGTCAACAAGAACAGTCACTGGACAAAGTGAATTCTTTTCTTTTTTTTTTTTACCCTAAATGGGTATGACGGCCATCTAGGTAATGTTTCAGGTCTATGGCTGCAATAGTTACCATAGGATCATTGGTCCTGTAAACGCTTACCTGAGACCTAGTTGTCACTTTTCCCCATGTTTCCATGTTTGCCTATGTTTCCATAATTGACCTTGACCTAAATTAATCACACACCTTCATCTACTCTATTAGTTGTTTGCATCTACCACTTTTCAGGTCTCAGGCTGCAATTAGTTTACAAAATATCCATTGTCTTCACTTTTTCCCATGTAAAAGCCTATGTTTCCAAAATTGACCTTGCCATAAAATAGGTCAAGGTCATCCTAGGGTCATCATTTTATCAAACTATGATGAACTGGAGTCCCAAATGCTACATACAAAGTTTCGTGAAAATCGGCCTGCCGGTTCTGGAGATGAAGATTTTTGAGTGGTTTTTACCATATATGGGCCCGGCGGCCATCTTGGTCATGTGACCTAGATTTCGGGATCAAACTTTCATTACCCCTACCCAGGGATGCTCCACATAAAATTTCAGTTTGATTGGCCATGCGGATTCAGAGAAGAAGATCTTTGAAAAGTGTGTATAGACGACAGATTGGCCAAGGTCAAGAGATGACCTTGAACTAAATTAATCACATACTTTCATTAGTTGTTTTGCATCTACCACTCTTCAGGTCTCAGGCTGCAATAGTTTTCAAATAATCCATATTTTTCACTTTTTCCCCTGTAAAAGCCTATGTTTCCAAAATTGACCTTGAGGTTAAATAGGTCAAGGTCATCCTAGGATCATTATTTGACCAAACTACGATGGGCTGGAGTCCCAAATGCTACATACCAAGTTTCTTGAAAATCGGCCTGCCCGTTCTGGAGAAGATTTTTGAGTGGTTTTTACCATATATGGGCGGCCATCTTGGTCATGTGACCCAGATTTCGCGATCAAATTTTCGTCCCCACTACCCAGGAATGCTCCACATAAAATTTCACTTTGATTGGCCAAGCGGTTTCAGAGAAGAAGATCTTTGAAAAGTGTGTATGGATGACAGACCCTTCAAGGTCAAGAGATGACCTTGGCCAAAATTAATCACATAACTTCATCTACTCCATTAGTTGTTTGCATCTACCACTTTTCAGGTCTCAGGCTGCAATAGTTTTCAAAAAATTGCAATTTTCCGCTTTTCATCCTATAAGTCAATGGAAACTTTAAGTTGCCATAGCAACCAAAGTAGTGGGACAAGGACAATAAAAAACACAAACCCACCGGGGTCCAACTGATGTGTTTCTTTTGCTCCGGAGTTCGTAAGTTATTCGGCGCCCAGGGATCTCCATCGTTGGGCAGCTTACTCAATCTGTGATTTCTGGTTTTTGATTCATCAGGATGTTTATCATGATTTATTTGTTTGTTCTTGATGATTCATTGACTAGTTAGAGATTCACCACAAGGACCGAAGAACTAACTAAATGTTATGAACCACTGCAGAAGCTGAGGGTGAGGTTATGGCCATGTAAAATCGATTTAAGCCCCCCAGTTATTTATAACTGACCGTTCCAAGGCGGGACTGCTGCTGTGGTTCATATGTATCCAAGTTATTCCAATAATGAGTTTTTGTTGTATGACTTTGTGGCCACCTGAATGTCAATTGGCTGTTCACTTAGCCCTCTGCATTTTATTTGTTGAGTCCAAGCTAGCACTGTGACCACCTTACCTTCAATAGCTGCTCACCCTGCTTTCCGTTATACATGTTATACGTTGGTACCTATGTTTAGCTCACCTGAGCCGTTAGGCTCACAAGGTGAGCTTATAGGATGGCCATGATCCGGCGTCCGTCCGTCGTCGTTGTCCACCATTTTCAAAGATCTTCTTCTCTGAAACCGCTTGGCCAATTAAAGCCAAATTTTATATGAAGCATCTATGGGAAGGGGGAACCAATGTGTTTATAAATAATACAGGTCACATGACCAAGATGGCCACTATGCCCATATATGGTAAAAACCCTTCAAAATTCTTCTTCTCCGGAACCACTGGACTGATGTCAACGAAACTTGGCATGAAGCATCGGGGACTGGAGAACTACAATGTGTTTATAAATTATGACCTTGACCTATTTTACGGCAAGGTCAACATAGGTCGCCCATGCATTTGAATGCGGAAAATTGTTAAAATGTTATTTGAATGGCAAAACTTGCAGGAAATGGGCAAATGGACTAAAGGTAGGTAATTCTGAAAAAAAAATTGGACCACAGGGGTTGGTCTGCCCCCACCCCGGGGCAATATACATGTATATTACAAAAAATATTCAAAGATCTTCTTCTCTGAAACCACTTGGCTAATCAAAGCCAAACTTTATAGGAAGCATCTATGGGAAGGGGGAATCAATGTGTTTATAAATAATCCAGGTCACATGATCAAGATGGCCGCCATGCCCATATATGGTAAAAACCCTTCAAAAATCTTCTTCTCCTGAACCAATGGACCGATGTCAACGAAACTTGGCATTAAGCATCAGGGACTGAAGTACTACAATGTGTTTATAAATTATGACCTTTGGATGACCCTGACCTATTTTACGGCAAGGTCAACATAGGTCGCCAATGCATTTGAATGGGGAAAACCTTTAAAATGTCATTTAAAGTGAAAGTCTTGCAGAAAATGGGCAGTAGGACTGACTATTAATGACTCTGAAAAAAATTGGACCCCATATTTGCCCCAACCCCGGGGCATTATACATGTATATTACCATACTATTCAAACATCTTCTCTGAAACCGCTTGGCCAATCAAACATCTTCTCTGAAACCGCTTGGCCAATCAAAGCCAAATTTCATGTGAAGCATCTATAGAATGGGGGAATCAATGTATATATAAATAATCAAGGTCACTTGACAAAGATGGCCGCCATGCCCATATATGGTAAAAACCCTTCAAAAATCTTCTTCTCCGGAACCGGTGGACCTATTTCAAAGAAACTTGGCGTGAAGCATCTATGGCTTAAGTACTACAATGTATACATAAATCATGACCCTGTGATGACCTTGACCCAGTTTATGGCAAGGTCAACATGGGTTGACCATGCATTTAAATGGGGAAAGTTGTTAAAATGTCATTTGAAGGGAAAAGCCAGCAAGAAATTGGCAAATGGACAGAATATTGATTATTTTGAAAAAAAAAGAAGAAAATAGCCCAATGGCTTCATCTGCCCCTGCACTGGGGTTAAATACCATAATATTCAAACATGTTTATTGGTATATGCAGCAGGTGAGCGTTTACAAGACCATTGGTCCTCTTGTTAATCTCTTAACATGATTTCCTTATTGCATGTTTATATGTGTGTATATCAGAGCCACAGCAGAAGATGAGGATGACGTTATGGCCATGTAAAATGGATTTAAACCCGCCCGTAACTTTGTGTTACTGATCGTTCCAAGTCGATACTTCTGTGGTGGTTCTTTTTGTTTTATGTCTTGGTGTTTAACATATTTTTGTGCTGTTGGCGCCTTATGTATGTTTTCATATTTTTAGTTAAGTTAAGGTAACTGAGTGGCCACCTATTGGGAAAATAGCTGCTCATTCGGCTTACGAAATGTTTTCATGGTATAATTTCCTGATTGTTAGTTTGGTTTTTTCCCACCTCGGTTTTTGGAGTGGGAATCTTTTTCTGATTGCGCCTTTTCCTGATCTTTGCCTACTTGTTCCTTTTTGTAGAGGCTAATATCAAAAGCATGTATGCAAAGTTTCAGCTTCATCCGCCTTACAGCTTCTGAGAAGAAAATTTTTGAATATTTTTTTGAAAATTTACCCTTTACGTTGCTATAGCAACCAAACGAATAAAGCGATTTTGACAAAAGTTGCCTAAAACAGGGAGGACTACTCAATAAACATTTATGTAAAAACAAAATTTCAATATCCTCAATGAAACGGCAGAAATTGCAAATAAATGCATTTTTATAGGTGTTAGAAAGAAGGCATTCACCATGCAAAGCAAGAACAAAATTGGTGCGTGGGCGCATATGAGACCCCCCTTTCAAGCAACTAGGCATCTTCTGTAGCTGCACAGGCCAGTTTGTGTCAGACCTGGTCGGAACTCCCAAAGACCAGTTTCCTCGCGTTTCAGCTCAATTAAAAGTGGACTCACCCATCTGATCATGATGGGCTAGTCCATTTTGCACAACTGGGTTAACTCACCTTTTCATAGACAGGTA
Organism: Rugalucina vietnamica; assembly: GCA_964017185.1. Classification (NCBI taxonomy): domain Eukaryota; kingdom Metazoa; phylum Mollusca; class Bivalvia; order Lucinida; family Lucinidae; genus Rugalucina; species Rugalucina vietnamica. Next base: position 10,815,273 of record OZ024876.1, on the reverse strand, counting down.
AAGCTAGCTCGTCCACCTCCAATCCGACAACCAGAGACGTTGCTGCCATGCCATCATTAGCCTGACGTCGCTCTAGCTCCAGCCAGCTTAGGTTCTGAGCAGGGGCAACAACCTTCATCCCCCTGCCCCTACCTCTCCTCCTGCCCTCCTGCCTCCCGCGACTTGCCCCACCCGAGGCTGATCCAGGACTCCTCTTTCCTGTCCCTCTGCCTCTGGCGGACCCTCCCCTGCCTCGTTTACTGGATAACCGTACATCGCACGCCTCACTCAGCTCAGCATCAGACGATGTTCTTTTCTTCTTTTTATCAGCAACATTTCCACTACTCTCTTGTGATAATTCATCTTTCTGTAAAACAATAACCAAATCATAATAAACCCAATGAAACAAAGACCGCCTTAAACCTCCCTCTCATATAAGGGGCTAACAGTATAAGAATCTTACATGAGTGTCAGGTATGGATAGACAAATCTGTCCCGAGGGTCACATTTTGGCACCACGAGGCTCGCCGAGTGATGCCAAACTATGACCCTCGGGACAGATTTGTCTATCCGTAACTGACACGCATGATGGATTCTTTTTCTTGCACACCTTAATGCGGCGAAGCTTGATTTTCATACTATTTATGTAGAAAAATGCTTTTATCGCGGCGTCCGCCATTTTGATTTAAAACGTTTTGACGTCATTGTTACGTATGCGCTTAGCGATGGAATTACGTGACGTCCTATACAATCAATGTTAAAAAAGAACACTTGAACACAGGGTGCGACCGGGATGAGATAACGAGGATGAGATAAGAATTTCTCACATGGGGTAAAACGTAGGATTTCTCTATCTGGTGTGCAAGAATATTTTTCTTGGATGAAAAAACTAGAATTTATTGAGTGCATTTATACCCAAAGTCTGGGTTAAGAGTGTGCATATTTGTGTTTATTATAAAGTAAGGCTATTAATCCAAATGTTCAATGCATACTAACATCCTATGTTCTGAGAAAAAAATCTGCCATTACAAAAACATGACTATGCTATATATTGTATACTGAAATTAAAAGCTGCAAAAACAGAATGTGGATTCACATCAGAACCACCTTGGTGATGTGGTTCTAACAAATACCCACAATCCATTATGAAAACATGCCCATGTAATATACAGAGATTTTTTAAGTTGTAAAAATTGAAGAAAAAAAATCAGTGATTTTTTTTTTTTTTTTAATTTTTTATATTTTCCTAACGACTACCCACAATCTATGTTTTGGAGCAAAAATAAGAAAAATAGGTATACCCCTGCATACCTGAGTTTTGCTATGTAAAAGTGGGGTATAAGGGGGTACACATTTCACAGGCGAGTTATCCCATCAAGAAAACATGTCCGTGAAATGTATACCCCCTCTAACCCCACTTTAATATGGTAAAACTGGGGTATGCAGGGGTATAGCTATTTTTCTTATTTTTGCTCCAAAACATAGATTATGGGTACTGGTTAGAACCGCCTCGGCGAGGCAGTTCTAACGTGTACACACAGTCTATCTTTTGAGCAAAAATAAGAAAAATTGCAAAAATTTTCTACTGAAAATTTTCATTTTTTTACAACTTTAAAAATCTCTATATATTGCTTGGGCATGTTTTCGTAATGCTGCGAAAACACAGACCTGTAGTTCAAGTTTCTTTTGTTCCAATTCTTGTTTTTCTCTCTCAATGTCTTGTAATTGTTTGTGTAATTTTTCTTTCTCTTGTAATCGCTGCTCAATCGCATCATTTTCTACATGTTCCTGCAATATAAAGACAAATTCCATATGACTTTTATTTAAGTAGTATATTTGCTTAAAAAACAACTGTTTCTATAAATCTAGGTTTCAGAATGTAAATATTGACAACAGCTAATTTTCAGGTAGCATTTCCTATGAGATAAAGGGTTTGTATCATACTGGTCCAAAGTTCTAACTGATCATCCTAAAAATTACTATAAAAAACTTTTTTGCCTTATGTCGGATTGAAATTAACATCCCTATACAAACACATCATAGCAATTAATCTCTGCTTATCAAATTTGCACATGCAAAATCATTTAAATGCAAGTGGAATGATTTAGGAAGGTTTCAATGTCAATTCCATTTTCAAAATTGCAACTGCAGTTTGCGTTGCATCAAAAATTTTGGCTATTTTTTTCATTTTTTAAACTCACACTGCATGAACAATTACTGCTTGACATTGTTGGAAACTCATCTGTCAGATGATCTCTTGTTATCACGATTTTTGCAATGGCAACCCTATGGCACATCTTATCCAGCCAATTATAATGGGATTTGCAACAGTGTTTAGCCCATCCTCTAATCATTGCAGTTAAAAAGTTTCATCAATGGCTTTATGCACAAGTTGTACTCGCAGTTGAAAACATAAGTGTCACTTCCCCATTATATATCAATGGAAAAAAGCTTGCTTATGAAAATCTGATACATTGAAAATCAATGGTGCTTACAATTAAAGACTCTGAAATGGGATTGCCAGAATATTGACCAAAACATGACCCTAATGACTTTTTTCTGAAGAAAATTTTAAGACATTTTGAAGAACAAATGATTGCATTGTTTCCAATCTATTCTTATTTCTTTCTGAATATTTTCGGTTTCATGTACAATTTATAGAAATCCGACTGATTGGTTAGAAGTTTTGGCCAGTATAATAAATTCTTATTTCTTTCTGAATATTTTCGGTTTCATGTACAATTTATAGAAATCCGACTGATTGGTTAGAAGTTTTGGCCAGTATAATAAAGGCAAAGCATACTCATTATGAAAACACATCCATGTAATATACAGATTTTTCTTTTAAGTTGTAAAAATTAAAACTTTTCAGAATTTTTTTTTATATTTTTCTTATTTCTGCTCAAAACATAGATTGTGGGTACACATTAGAGGTGAGGCAGTTCTAACGAGTACCCACAATCTGTGTTTTGGAGCAAAAATAAGAAAAATAGCTATACCCCTGCATACCCCAGTTTTGCTATATAAAAGTACATTGTATAAGGGGTAATGTATTACACGGAAATGTTATCCTGATATGAAAGGGACTGCGGTAGTTAGTTCTAAATCTAACTTGTTCAAAAGTGGGAACAAGTTTGTTGTACTAATTTTCTGTGTATAACATTTTTAGCAACAAAATAATTACCATTATATTCTTGTTTTGATTCGGCTCTGGCGTTGCTTCTTTCTCAGCTATAGATCTAGCAGCCATTTTTTTCTTCCATGTCATGGCCAACTTCTTCAGCGGTGATGCTGATCCAGAAGCTTTCTTTGGTGGGTTAAACTTTACTTTTAATTTGTTTGATGCACCCTTTTTCTGCTTTTCATTACTTCCAGTAACTTTTGGAGCAGTAATCAAAGAACTGGTGGATGCTTCAAAGTTTTGTGTATTTCCAATTTTATATTGGAGCAACTTATCTGAATCACTGTTTTCAGTCACTTGAGAGGTGTCTTCTGATGGGCTTGATTCATTTTCTAAACCAGCTGTGACTCTTTTGTCTGTGTTATCAGAACTATTGTTTTTGGTGTTTGTGTTTGGAATTCCTTTGTCTATGTTATCAGAACTATTGTTTTTGGTGTTTGTGTTTGGAATTCCTTTATCTGTGTTATCAGAACTATTGTTTTTGGTGTTTGTGTTTGGAATTCCTTTATCTGTGTTATCAGAACTATTGTTTTTGGTGTTTGTGTTTGGAATTCCTTTGTCTATGTTATCAGAACTATTGTTTTTGGCGTTTGTGTTTGGAATTCCTTTGTCTGTGTTATCAGAACTATTGTTTCTGGTGTTTGTGTTTGGAATTCCTTTGTCTATGTTATCAGAACTATTGTTTTTGGTGTTTGTGTTTGGAATTCCTTTGTCTATGTTATCAGAACTATTGTTTTTGGTGTTTGTGTTTGGAATTCCTTTGTCTGTGTTATCAGAACTATTGTTTTTGACGTTTGTGTTTTCTGCTTCATTGTCTTGATAAGCATCCACACTGTACTCCTGGTCAATCACACTTTTCATGTGCATTGTTAGCAAGTTCAAATGACCCATTGCTGCTGATTTATCTATATCCAACTGGTGCCCAAGATCAATAGAACCTATAATATCAGGGGAAATTTCCTCTTTGTCTGAATGAACAAGTGTTATTCCCTCCTTAGAGTCAACATCATCCTCAGCCTGTGTATTTGGTGCTACTGTTGATTCTGTGTCATCATGTGATGACTCAGAAGCCCTTTTGTCATTAAAATTGCTGTATGGAGTACCTTTTCTGATCATGTCGAATATTTTTTCCTGCATAGCCGATACATTTGTTGAAGGATGACTTGCAGTTTCCTGCGTAGCCGAAACATTTGTTGAAGGCACACTTGTAGTTGAAATCACCTGCATAGCTGACACAGTAACTGTTGCCTGACTTGATGAAGTTTCTGTGTCATTTCTTGCAGGGGTGGGGGGTAGTAAATACCACCGACTCAGCACCTTTTTATCATCAGGTTCTGAAATTTCTGAGCCAACAGGCTCCATTCTGATTGGGCTATTGAGTTGACTCTGAGCAGCAGGAATTGGTGCTGATTGTGTTGATGTAATAGCCTGTGTTGTGTGAATTTGAATGGAATTCTGTGTTGTCTGTGGCATTGGCAACTGAGGGGAAACCCGAGGGGACAAGTGGTGTTGTTCCCGCACTTGTGGAGTTGGGATAGGTCGTTGTACAGGAATTTGCTGTTGTATCATGTTTCCTATTGTAGGCTGCCGCTGTTCTTGTTTGGGGTATAGCTGCTGAGTACCTGCAAACAGATATTACATGAGCCGCAACGCGAGAAAACCGGTCTTCGGGGTTTCCGACCAGGTCCGACACAAACCGGGCTGTACAGTCTCAGAAGCAGGCTAGAAGCTTGAAATTTCGGATATAAGAAGAAGAGGAAATATACTATCCGTGTAGCGAAAACAAAGGCGCTGATCAGCTTCGCGGTTACCGCGAAGCTGATCTGCGTCTTTGTTTTCGCATAGGCAAAAATCCGGTTTTCTCACGATGCGGCTCACATGATGTATTGAAAAATCTGTGATTTTTGATTTTACTTCATGTTCACTTCTGTGTCTAATCATTGCAATATGAAGTTTAAACTACTCCTTCTTATCAACATGGTCCTCAATAGTCAATAGTAGCAGATTTAAAACATCAATGCCTGCAATTTTATCCAGCTTCTAACCATTTTAATGCCAGCAATTTAATTACCGAGGTTAATGAAAACCTCTGCACCTACATGCATCTGTGTCAAAAGATACAGATCATCACTATAAAATAATAATTCTGGACTTATCCTAGTGAAAACCTCTCGGCTATTAAAGTTTTCATAATAAATGAGAAATATTAAACAGTATTAACAATGATAAACATTATTTTATGGAAAATGCCAATAGGAAAACAAATGGAAAATAAGCAAGCATACTATTTAAAAAAAAAGAGGATATTTTGATATGTGCATACTACAGAAAAAAAAATGGAGATTGCCTACATCATGCATATAGTACATACTGAGAAAAGCTGGGGGTGGGGTAGCTACTACTTATATATGCAGATCATAATGCTCATTGTAAGGGATGGACAAGGTCACAGTAGGGAGGTGAAAATGAAAGAAAAGTAATCACAGTAGGGAAGTGAAAATGAACTAAAGTAATGGCATTTGCAAGCTAGTGTACAGTGGAAAGATCGATCACTTGGTTATTGTACAATAGGTGATTTACACCATCAAATCAAGTGACTGTACAAATCTATTGTATTTCATGTGTTATGTTTTCCCTATTTTTCACATCCTTTGACAGTTTTGCCACTTTCATATTTCATGTTCTCAGCAAGCATCACAATATTGTGACTTAAACTTTTAAATACAGCTATTTTTTTTTTTTTGTCTTCTTTGCATGTTATAGTCGTGTTAACAATTTCAAAAATCACTTATTGTACCATGATAAACAAGTGATCAAACATCTGTTTCACAGAAAGCTGGTGATAAAATAGTAAGTCCATGTGGTCAAAATAAAGTACATGTATGTTACTTACTTAAAAGCCAAATACAAAGGGTCTGTCTACTTTTCCGTATATTTGAGAGAACATATTATTCAGTGTGTGCAAATAATCAATGCCTCAAGTGACCAATTCTCCAATGATTGCAAGTGAAGTGACTTTACGGTCAATAGCAGTTGTCTGTTCACTTCCCCTACTGTGAAGGTGCATGATCATAGTATTACCCATAGCATATTCATAGTTAAAAGCTTAGGACACTGTTCAACCATTCAGACAAATGCTAGTTCGTGTTAATGAAAAGTATGTCTTTAAAGTATGTATACCTGGCTGCACTGGTCTGGATCTAAGGTGAACCACACCAGACATGGAACTAGTGATTTGCACACCAATCCTTTTATATTCTTCATACGTAGCTCTGTCCATAACAAACAACTTCATTTCATGTTCTAAACCTTTCATCTTGTACAATACTTGATTACTCTCTTCACGCTCAACATTAAAGCCGTTGATCTCAATGATTTTGTCTCCAACTCGCAAGCCTGCCGTTGCTGCAGCTGAGTTTTCCTCTATACAACTAACATATGGTCCATCTTGGAATACTAAAAATCTCAGTCCATAAAAATCTGCATAGCCTGGACCCTTGATCACATGACAAAGTCTTGGGGGAAGCTTTGGAGCTGAAATATACAGTAATTTCCTTTTTGTCTGTAAGAGTATATAACATTGAATTTGCTATTTTTCTATGAAGAAATGGAGAAGGTTGAACAAAGCAATTTTAAACTGTTCTAAAGAACAACTACTTGCTGTAAAATTGATGCTTTACATTGCAGGATTTTAGGCTGAATGAGAATTGGCTCTGACACCAACATAAACAGTTACAGAAAAGAAGCTGTGGCAAACTACTGAAGTTGTGGTATACTATGAGCCGCCTCATGGGAAAACCAACAATGTGGTTTCCGAACAGGTCTGACACAAACTGGCCTGTACAAGCACAGAAAAGGGCTAGAAGCTTGAAATTTCGGATTTAAGTAGAAGAGGAATTGTACTATCCAAGTAGCGAAAACAAAGGCGCTGATCAGGTTCGCGGTTACCGCGAAGCTGATCTGCGTCTTTGTTTTCGCATATGCAGATTGTTGGTTTTTCCCATGGGGCGGCTCCTATATAGAAGGTTGTGGTGTATTACTAAGAATGTTTATGCATCATAATGCTCAATTTGAAAATCATTTGAGCCGCTGCATGAGAAAACCAACAATTTTGGTTCCGACCTGGTCCGACACTTATCAACGTTTACAGTCACAGAAGCAGGCTAGAGGCTTAAAATTTTGGATTTAAGCAGAAGAGGGAGTGTACTATTTGTGTAGCCAAAACAAAGGTGCTGATAAGCTTCGCGGTTACCGCCAAGCTGGTCGGCGCCTTTGTTTTCGCATATACAGATTGTTGGTTTTCTGATATGGCGGCTCAAATCATTTTACTTATCTATCTCCTTATTTATGATTATGTGTCTTTTCATGGTGAATTTAATTTCAAGACGATTAAAGAAACTATTCTAAAGTAAAACTGAAACAAAAATCTTTATAATAATGCAATAACAAACAAGAAATAAACTAGCAAATAAACTGAATATGCTTCAACCCTTGCACACACTAATAGGCAATGATATGCTTTAAACAAAAGGGGTAGAACTTATGCAATAATTCAATAGTTTTATCTATAAATATGCTTAGAGTGATTAAGTGCAGCATGTGGGGGCTATATACAGACTTCTAAAAGCATCTAGAAATCTTCTGAAATATGAATGGTGTCGATAAAACTGCACCAGATCATGTCCAAATAGCTCAAGTACTGGTTTATGTCTTATACCAAAGGAATTAAAATGTTACTTGTGGCTAACTTGCTTGGCACTCAGCATTAAAGCACAAGCTTCTGTTCTCCATTTAATATATATAACATGCCTAACTAAAGAAGCAATATGACTACAAGAACTCCGCGGAGGTCGATATCGCACCTGCATCGGGCAAAGTCAATAGACCGTGAAATATAGTTCAAGGGCACCGGGTCAAGGTGCGTGCTTGAAGGGCATGTCAAGGACAATTACTGTGCAAGGTTTCAGACTCGCAGCTATCTCTGATGTCGAGAAAACCAAACTTCGACGTAAAAATTTTCAAAGTCAGTGGACCATGAAATATAGGTCAAGGGCACTGGGTTAAGGTGCGTGCTTGAAGGGTATGTCAAGGACAATTACTATGCAAGGTTTCAGACTTGCAGCTATCTCTAATGTCGAGAAAACCAAACTTCGACGTAAAAATTATCAAAGTCAGTGGACCGTGAAATATAGGTCAAGGGCACCGGGTTAAGGTGCGTGCTTGAAGGGTATGTCAAGGACAATTACTATGCAAGGTTTCAGACTCGCAGCTATCTCTGATGTCAAGAAAACCAAACTTCGACGTAAACATTTTCAAAGTCAGTGGACCGTGAAATATAGGTCAAGGGCATCGGGTTAAGGTGCGTGCTTGAAGGGTATATGTCAAGGACAATCACTATGCAAGGTTTCAGACTCGCAGCTATCTCTGATGGCGAGAAAACCAAACTTCGACGTAAATGTTGACAAAACTTCGACGTAAAAATTTTCAAAGTCAGTGGACCGTGAAATATAGGTCAAGGGAACCGGGTTAAGGTGCGTGCTTGAACGGTATGTCAGGGACAATTACTATGCAAAGTTTCAGACTCGCAGCTATCTCTGCCCTACTGAAAATATGAGTGAAATATCACTGAAATTTCAATGATATTTCAGTGAATTGCAATGGAACCCTTATCAGCAATAAAATATCACTGAAATTTCAGTGAACTTTTATTTTTCAATGGAATGTCAATGAAATTTCAGTGGAATGTCAATGATATATTCCATTGAAATTTCAGTGAAATATCAACGAAATATCACTGAAATTTTCAGTGATATTTCACTGAAATTTCAATGATCACATGACCAAAACAACATTACCCATAATCCCATGACCTCTGACCCGACTTCCTTTTCCTGTTGCACATAATTTTGAAAGGCAAACAAAAATCTAATCTGAACTAAATCTTCAAACATCTAAGGCATCAGAATGACTACAAACAAGAAATTTGAAGACAAAACAGCAGACAAGTTCAGAGTTATAGCAACAGGAAGAGGATAGTGCAGAAACATTCATGGGAAGTGGTCTAGAGAATGTTTATGTAGAAGACATGAGGGAAATGAGAACAATAATGGATAGAAAAAAATGATAAAGGCTTTATAGGGCTAGTATATGTAAGTTACTTTGAAGAACTACTTTTTTTAAGATATGAAAATATGTGCATGTTGTTCATAACATAGTTTCTCATTTATCATACTGTCTGGCTGGGGAAGGTTAGATTTCATAATTTATAGTCACTAATTTAGAGCCAGTACAGGCACATCCTCGCAATGCACATAGGTCATTAAAACAGCCAAGAATGTGAATACAACCCCATTCCCCCACCCATTACCTCTCAAAGTTACAAATCACAAGTCAGTCCTATAAGGCATTGAAAACCAATCAGCTATGTGGATGGAAGGCCAAGTACATGTAGTAGCAAAACTGACAGTACATATAGATATCAAGAAAGATCTTAAAAAAGTTGTGTTAAATGAAAATATGTTTGTTTTATGTAATAACTTCTTTGCATTTGTTTGCATTTTTAAGCCAATGCTCCAGACATATTGCAACTAGGTGTCTGGCAGGGGTGAAACTGAAATTCCAGTGCTATTTCATTGAAATATCAGTGATATAGCATTGACATTCACTGAAATTTCAGTGCTATATCATTGAAATTTCAGTGCTATATCACTGAAATTTCAGTGAAATGAGGGGGAATTTTTACACTGAAATTTCAGTGATATTTCAGTGATATAGCACTGAAATTTCAATGAAATTCATTGAAATTTGAGTGATATATCACTGAAATTTCAATGATATAGCACTGAAATTTCAGTGAAATAAGGGGGAATTTTTGCACTGAAATTACACTGATATTTCAGTGAAATTACAATGGATATTTTCAGTAGGGTGATGTCGAGAAAACTAAACTTCGACGTAAATGTTGACGGACGAACGAACGAACGGACGAACGAACGTACGGACGGACGGAAATTTGAACTCCTATATCGCACCCTGCTATAAGCAGGTGCGATAAAAATGATAATCAGTCCTTTATGTGTTATCTTACTGAAATATAGGGATAATTGTCATAATTATGATAAATTATTTTAACTCATATGCAACAAATACCATGGGCATCACTTAAGAAATGATTATAAAGAGTGTGTGATTACTGATTACAGTAAGAAGGTAAAATAGAGGTGAAATGCACATTAATCCTCCACATTATGCACTTGTACAAAAATAGCTACAATAAAGCAAAATGACTGACATATGTTCTACCCCTTAATTTTTAACAACAGGGTCAAGCACAGTATAGACATCATGCAGAAGTCAATATAATATAGGGAACATGATTTTCTATACATAAACATGCACTAGGTGCCCAGGAAAGTGTTGAAAACCGAGGGCAAATGAATGACAAAATGTTTGACTGCTATTATTGCATAAAGCCTGCAACCATGAAAGAAATAATGGCACACTAAAATAGCCTTCTTCACATTTTCATACACGTAAAAGCTTTCAATTTACTCATAATTAGCACCAGGTTTGTGTGGCGCCCGGTAAACAGCACAAATAAAAGTTGTGTATTAACAGCACATTAGGGGTGTAACGATATACCGTTAGCAAAATAATCCAAACAAGTACAACCACAGACTGTGTATTTACAATCGGTCCTGCTATCGAATTTTTACAGGTAATTAGCGTGAAACCAGTCCAATACATGTGCGTATTTGCCTCCCCTGTTGAGCTGTCAATCATGTGGTTATTTTTGGAACATACATCTATTTCGGCACTTTAAAACAACCTGACGTCGCATAAAAATTTTGCATGTTGTTTACAATAATATCAGTCATAGATGTACTACAAATGTTGTAAAATTGATTCCCATTCTAGTGCAACAAATTTTGGCTTCGATAAGAAATTGAAAATTGACTTTCCTGTTTGTACGATATATTCAATACGCATTGCGATATGCATTTCCCGTACCGCGATATATCGAGAGGCGGTTTTAGTGGGCGATACTCAGCCCTACAGCACATGCTCACACAAACTGCCTGATTGATACATGGCTTTCATCTTCATAAATGCATGCCTGTTAATATCATGTGACATGGGTATTTATGCAATAATATTTATTCAATACAATTTGAACACAACATTCATCAATGAAGCTAAAGTAGTTACAATGTGTACAGGAAAAGGGCACCTATTATAAATTTGCCCCTCATTGCAAAGCATTTGCCTTCTAATACAATATTTATATTGGTACTATACTTTTACATTTTAATTAACAAAATCATTAAAACAGAAAAAACAAAGTATGTCATGTTCAAAGTGTAAAATATTTATAACCGCATGAGAAAACCAACAATATGCCGCATGAGAAAACCAACAATTTGAATATACGAAAACAAAGGCGCAGACCAGCTTCGCGATAACCGCGAAGTTGTTTTCGCTAAACATATAGTACAATCTCTCTTCTTCTTAAATCTGAAATTTCCAGTTTCTAGCCTGCTTCTGTGACTGTACAGACCGGTTTGTGTTGCACATGGTCGGAAACCCAAATTGTTGGTTTTGTCACACGAAGGCTCAAATTTTACCTTCCTTGACAACTTTTTCATGCATCAATCTCTTCAATAGTTCTGAGGGAAGCATGATAAAATGTAAGATATAAATAAGCGCAGTGAACCACAGCAAGTGATAAGCGCAGTGAACCACAGCAAGTGTAGTCAGTAAATAGCTATTCATAGCTAATGTTATAAATGTTTTGAACTATCTGACTTAAATTAAATTTTGACTTTGACTTTGAAAGTGAAAGTGCATACTAAATTTGCCATGCATTTAGAAAACAGCAGCATAAAAAAACAGGCTTATGAAGCTTGAGAAAATTGAAAGAATTTTTAGTACATAAATTAAATAAAGCTTAGCATAAAATTTATTTATTTATTTATTTATTTTTTTTTTGATTCAGTTTTACGTCCCTTTCAAGCTTTTTCACTCATATCGAGACGAATCAATCGGTAGGTGGGGCGAAAACCTGAGTACCCGGGGAAAAACCACCTGACACACCCGCAAGCAGAACATGGCTTGTCTCACATATGAATTCGTGCCCCGTGCGAGGCGCGAACCCACATCGGTGAGATGATCGAATGATCAAGAGCACTGATAAAATTTATTTATTTGATTAAGGCCTAAAAAAAAAATGTTATGTTTCCCATTTCATCATAAATTTAGCATAGGGTCGGTAGGTAGGCTTTTTTTTTTTTTTTTTTTTTTTTTTTTTTTTCCTTGGAAAATCGGGATCGGTAGGTATTTTTTTTTTTTTTGACCGGACTTTCTTCTTACCGCACATTTGACTCCAAATCGGAAACCTTTACACCGAGGATGGCCGTCTTCGTATAACAGGGATAACGGGACATTGTGCCGCAAGGCTTTTATTACATTTGAAGCAGGTATGTGGCTACATTTGTCGAAATAAATAGCAACTAATGTGCTTGGTCGTGTCAACACACTACACAGTAGCCATGTTGTTGTTCTTGATCGTAATTGTTAAAGACCGAAAATATCCGAAAATCGGCGCGGACAAATTCTCGTAACGAAATGGTTTTGACTTTTGATAAAAACCGGAATCGTTGAACAGGGTCGGTCGCCGACTTTTTTTTTTTTTCTGAGCGCTAAAAAAGTTGCAGTCGGCGCAGATTTTGACCAGTCGGTCGGGAAATCGGAAACATAACATTTTTTTTTAAGCCTAATATTATTTCCCTATGATTTTGTATAAAACTATAAAATTTGTATTATACAGTCATGTGGCTTTTCTAAATAAGTCTTATGAAACAATACCTATATGTATATCTCTGTGCTGAGTATTTAATGATCAAGAACTGGTGCAAGTCCTAACCTTAAAGTCCAGATCATTTTAATTTTTTTTTTTTTTTTTTTTTTTTTTTTGATTCAGTTTTACGTCCCTTTCAAGCTTTTTCACTCATATCGAGACGAATCAATCGGTAGGTGGGGCGAAAACCGGAGTACCCAGGGAAAAACCACCTGACACACCCGCAAGCAGAACATGGCTTGTCTCACATATGAATTCGTGCCCCGTGATCGAATGATCAAGAGCACTGAAGTCAGCGACCTTAACCACTCGGCCACGGGGGCCGCCCCAAAAAAGTCCAGATTAGAAATAAATAAACAAAATTTCTAATAAAAGGTATTCAGCAATACAAAAAGAACATACAGTAAGTAAATGGAGCAGCTACTTCCAAAAAAGTGTCAAAATCACACATTTATATATGTGTAATCTAACAGACTATCCAAATGCTTACATACATTATATATACATCAAATATTTTCATATGTGTCTTAACAGAACAAACAGATGCTTATAGACTTCATAAAAATCATAAACATGTGTCTTTTCAGACTATCCACATTCTTATACATTCTTTAACACATTACATTCTCTTTAATGGTCTTAACAGACTATTCAGATTCATATAGCTCTTTCAACAAATCACACACACTTTAAGGTGTCTTTACAGACTATTCAGATTATTATACATCTTGGAACACATCACACACTCTTAAAATTTGTCTTAACACGCGATTCCCATTCTTACACATATTTGAATACATCACACATTCTTAAAGGTGTCTGAACACACTATTCAGATTCTTAAATATCTTTGAACACACCACGCACTCTTCAGTGATCTTAACACACTGTTCAGATTCTTATACATCTTTGAACACATCAAACACTCTTTAAGGTGTATAAACACACTATTCAGATTTTTATACATCTTTGAACACACATCACACTCTTGAAGGTGTCTTATCAGACTATCCAGATTCTTACGCATCTTTCTGAACACATCACACACTCTTTACAGTCTTAACACACTTATCATATTCTTATATTTCTTTGAACATATCACAGATTGTTTAAGGTGTCTTAACACACTATTCACATTTTTACATATCTTTGAACACATCACACTGCCTTTAAGATGTCTTAACAGACTATGCACATTCCCATATTTCTTTGAACATATTACAGATTCTTTAAGGTGTCTTAAGACACTTTCCACAGTCTTATATATCTTTGAACACATCACACACTCTTTAAAGTGTCTTAACAGACTATGCACATTTTTAAACATCTTGTGACACACCACACACTATTTAAGAATCTTAACAAACTATTCAGACTCTTACAGACTGCTCCGATTTTATACATGTATCTTGGAACACATCACACACTCCATAAAGTGTCTTAACACACAATTCAGATTCTTACACATCTTGGAACACACCAAACACTCTTTAAGGTGTTTTAAAAAGATTTTCAAGGTTCTTATATCCAGAACCACATTCTGATACATCTTTCTGAACACATCACACACTCTTTAAGGTGTCTTAACATATTTTTCACATTCTTATATTTGTTTGAACATATCACAGATTATTTAAGGCATCTTAACACACTATTCACACTTTTATATACTCTTTGAACACATCATACACTCTTTAAGGTGTCTTAACAGACTATGCACATTCTTAAACATCTTGTGACACACCACACACTATTTAAGAATCTTAACTATTCAGACTCTTACAGACTGCTCCCATTTTATACATGTATCTTGGAACACATCACACACTCCTTAAAGTGTCTTAACACACAATTCAGATTCTTACACATCTTGGAACACACCACACACTCTTTATGGTGTCTTTAAAAGATTTTCAAGTTTCTTATACATTTTTGAACACACCACTTAAATAGCAGCTACGGTATGGCCAATCCCCTTTCTCATTAATATGTTAGGATCTACATTTTAATTCTATTTGCTATGACAGCTGGTGTTGTGCCATGTGGCAGCCCTAAAAGTCTCCCTGTTCATCACCCATAGTGTAGATTATATTTTCCTTTTTGGTCTTAAAGAACAGCAAGGATATTCTGAGAAATCAGACATAAATTATCAGCTTAGATTCATTTTCTAACCAACATTAAATGCATTTGGCCAAATCTGGATATAGTAGTCTTTATATCGACTCCCCTGTTGAATGTTGCAAAATTACAGTAATTCTCTTTGGCTCCATGTTGCCAAATCTGAATGGTCACTGACAAGGCTTAAGTAGCCAAAACCATGGTATGACCCATCCCTTTTCTCATTAATATATTCACAGCTCTTTAAGGATCTCAGTTTTAGTTTTTATTTAAGAATTTCAAGCGAAAATTTGAAAACATTGTCCTGACATATCAGTATTTTTGTGAACAGAAAAAGTCTTTTTTTTTTTTTTTTTGATTCAGTTTAACGTCCCTTTCAAGATTATTTCAGCTCATATGAGACGGGCCAATCAGTAGGTGGGGCGAAAACGGGAGAACCCCGAGAAAAACCACCTGACACACCCGCAAGCAGAACTTGGCTTGTCTCACATGTGGCCAGAGCGGGGCTCAAACCCACACCAGACACAGCGGTGACATTTTATATTTTATTTTTGGGCTAAGCCTTCATATTTCAGTTTTCAAATCATAGCTGTAAGTCTAGAAGATGAAAATATGGTAATTCTCTATATAGTATAATAGTAAACATTGAAGCTTCATTACAGAAATGACCAAAAATACATTTCATAATTATGGGTTTACTTGTATTTTTATGCATTTCTTGTATTATGATAAAGCTTTGTAAGTGATAGGGATCCTCTTGCAAACAAACAGGCTGTTCTGTTATCAAATAAAATTAAAACTGAGATCCTTTAAGAGCAGTGAAAACATTAATGAGAAAGGGAATGGGCCATACCGCGGTTTCGACTATTAAAGTCTCGTCAGTGACCCTTAAGATTTGGCAAATGGAGCCAAAGAGAATTACTATAATTTTTCAACTTTCAACAGGGAAGTAGATACAAAGACTAGTATTATCTAAATGGGACCAAATAAGTTAAATATTGGTTAGAAAATGATTCTTAACCGATTATAAATTTCTGATTTCTCAGAATATCCTCGCTGATCTCTAAGGACCAAAAAGAAAATACAAATGTATAACCTGCACTATGGATGATGTACGGGGAGACTTTTTAGGGCCGCCACACGGCACAAAACCAGCTGCAGTAATAACAAATAAAATTAAAACTGAGATCCTTTAAGATCAAAGACAGCTTGTAGAAAATCTTGAAGGTACTGCTTAATGCTTATCAATCTAAAGAAATTGTGATTTTAAAAATACTGTTATGAACTTGACCTATAATTTATCAGCAATATGCTTTTAATCTGGAAAGTGTTACATTTTTACATCTAAGCAAGAAATTATCCATCATACAAAACACTGCTTGGCATATACAGATCAGTAGCAACAGGTAAGTCCTGAAAATTGATATGTTTACAACTATTTAGCCTTCTTACAGTTGTTTTTTATGCACCAACACTTCTTTCCAAAGAAAGTGTGTGTGTGTGTGTTTTTTACATCAAATCACATGTATTCCATCTTGCAAATTCAAGTTAGACATGCTGAACATAACTTTATCCCACAGTGAACCATCAGGACAGCATGGCCGTGTAATACATACCCCCCTTGTACCCCACTTTAATATAGCAAAACCGGGGTATGCAGCGGTATGCCTATTTTTTCTTATTTTTGCTCTGAAACATAGATTGTGGGTACTCCATAGAACCGCCTCAGGGAGGCGGTCTAACATGTACCCACAATCTATGTTTCGAACAATGAAAATAAAAATATCAAACATTTTCCAATTAAATTTTCAATTTTTAATACTGAAAAAATTCTCTGTATATTGCATGTGCAAGTTTTTGTAATGCTTACCTATGACTCCTGGTTGGAGCATTGGGGGACAGAATGACGTTGCTGGGGCCTGCTTGTTCTGGGTTTGGGCTACTGCTACCGTCTGTGGCCTAGGCTGAGGGTAGATGGCAGTGTTCGGTGCTCCTGTCTGTGGTGACCTCCTGGCCGTGTTTCCTCCCCCTGCCCAGCCAGTCTGGGGTCCTCTGGGTAGAGGTGGTGAAGAATTTATAGCCTGTTGCAATGCTGGATACTGCTGTCTTAATTGCGAATTACCACTATTTGAGACAAAGTTTGGATTAGCACTATTTGTGGTAAAGTTTGAATTTACATTATTTGTGGCAAAGTTTGAATTAGCACTGTTTGTGGCAAGGTTTGGATTAGCACTGTTTGAGACAAAATTTGGATTAGTCATTTTTTGAACTGATTGCTCATATATGGCTGGACCACCTGCTTGATACATTTGAGGTCTTAGCTCTTGCTGTTTGAATCCCTGGTGCACTGTTTGGGGCTGATACTGTGCCATATTAGTTTGCAGGGTGTCAGGTCTCCATACAGCAGATTCTCCTGCAGCTTGTCCTTGCATATTTGGCTGCACAGTGTAACTCTGTGGTACCACGGAGAAATATGGTGGCAGTTGCCTCTGATACTGCTGTGACGTTTGTTGAGGTAGTGGCACTTCAGGGGCATTATTTTGTCCATATGCTGCATTTTGACCTGCCTGAAACCCTGCAGGCATGGAAGAGGTATTAGACTGTAATGTATAGGGTTGATGAGCTGCAGCCTGTCTCTGCATTTGAGCATGATAACCAGTTTGAAATGATGGTCCAACACCCTGTGGGTACATGGCCGTGTTAGTTACGGGTGGTATACGAGCCTGGAACATGCCATTAGTGTTGGGGACTGAGCCGAACTGTAGAAACCCAGAATTGGTCGTTGATTCCACAGACCCATGTGTAGGTCTAGAGCCTTGGTTCATCATGCTCATCGTTGTAATCGGAGCTCCATTGGGGAACATTGTGGCTCAATCACCTGTTGGCTAATCTAGTACTTGTTCACTGATGGTGGTCAGTTGCTTAGGCCACTTTCTTCATTTGTTTGGATGGCAGATTCTGTCATACATAATTGCAGAGCTCGATGAATCTCGACTAACTCTGAAAAAATAGTAAAGAAGAATGTACTTTACAATTACAGCATACTGATAGAATTTAAACTAAAATAATGGTGCAAAATATATATGAGCCTGTGCGTGAGAAAACCAACAATTTGGGTTCCCACCAGGTCCGACACAAACCAGCCTGTACAGTCACAGAAGCAGGCTAGAAGCTTGAAATTTCGGATTTAAGAAGAAGAGGGATTGTACTATCCATGTAGCGAAAACAAAGGCACTGATCAGCTTCGCGGTAATCGCCAAGCTCAGTGATCTGTGCCTTTGTTTTAGCCCAAGCATTTTGTTTGTTTTCTTATGCAGTGGCTCATATGAATGTTGCAGACCAGGTGTCTGGTAATTACACAAATGATCAGCGCCATAAAAAACACCAACAGGCACATGGACCACAGTGCTCATCTGGCTAAAAAGACTTTTTTCTGGGGAAAAAATCTGGCAACCAGTCAGATCAAGTAATTTGGATGAAAGTCAAAGTCATGGTCTTTCTGGTTCTGGTTCTGGCAAAAAAAAAAAAAAAATGGTCTTTAAGAAATTCAAAAATGTTAAAGGTTTTTGCCTAATGGCCAACTTGGTCATATATGTATATTTGACCGGATCATTTATACAAGCACAACACCAGAGGACCAATGGTCCTGTAAACGCTCACCTGAGATCTGCTTCATATACCAGTAAACATATTTGAATATTATGGTATTTAACCCCAGTGCAGGGGCAGATGAAGCCCTTGGGCCATTTTCTTTTTTCAGAATAATCAATATTCTGTCCATTTGCCAATTTCCTGCTGATTTTCCCCTTCAAATAACATTTTAACCTTTAGCATGCTGTAGGCGACTGCGGTCGACCGTGGAATACCTATCTGTGCCAACTAGAGGCGACTGCGGTCGACAAGAAAAACCGCTTTCAAATTTCCCGCACTTTTCACCCACTGCCTACTTATGAATATTAATGAGCGATGCCCAGACAGTTGCGCATGAAAACAACATGGCGGCTTGTGGTTTTGGGACCGATTTGTCGGCCGATTTTGATTGGATTTTCGTTATTTTTGCATTAGAAATGCATTTTCAGCGCTTTTTTCGCTGGTAAATGGAAAATTGGGTGCATTTACACCCGAAATATGACATCGTAACGGTACGTATGATGAATTTTTACGCTAGAAATCGGCGTAACAAAGACTTCCGAAACCGAAAGTAGATTTGTTTACTGCGTTTGTTGAATTTATTCAGCTGTTTTTATGGCTCAAAAATTAAGAAAACACGGAAAAAATTGAAAAAAAAAACGTCAGTGGGCTGCGATATTGATTTCACTATATTGCTCAGCATGCTAAAGGTTAAAGGCAGATGAGCCCCTGGGGTCCATTTTTTCAGAATCATTAAATTTCAGTCCTACTGCCCATTTCCTGCAAGACTTTCACTTAAAATGACATTTTAAAAGTTTTCCCCATTCAAATGCATTGACGACCTATGTTGACCTTGCCATAAAATAGGTCAAGGTCACCACAGGGTCATGTTTTATATATTCATTGTAGTACTTGAGTCAGCCATACTTCATGCAAAGTTTCGTTGAAATCGGTTCACCGGTTCTGGAGAAGAAGAGTTTTTACCATTATATGGGCATGGCGGCCATCTTGGTCATGTGACCTGGATTATTTATATACACATTGATTCCCACTTCATATAGATGCTTCATATAAAATTTGGCTTTGATTAGCCAAGTGGTTTCAGAGAAAAAAATCTTTGAAAAGTGTGTATGGACGACAGACCGGCCAAGGTCAAGAGATGACCTTGACCTAAATTAATCATATACCTTCATCTAATCCATTAGTTGTTTGCATCTACCACTTTTCAGATCTCAGGCTGCAATAGTTTTCAAAAAATAGCTAATTTCCACTTTTCCCATTATAAGTCTATGGAAACTTTAAGTTACCATAGCAACCAGAGTTCTTATCCGACTGGAATAAAAAACACAAATTATGTAGAGGCCACTGTCAGGAACATGTATACAAAGTACAGGATTCATCCATTTGACAGTTTCTGAGGAGAAGATTTTTGAATGTTTTTTTCAAAATTTTGCCCTTTATGGGGCCCCAGCAACCAATCAAAATAAAGGATTAGGACAAAACTCGCAAGAAACGTCAAACACTACTCAATAAACATTTCTGCAAAAACAAAATTCAAATGTCTGCAATTTTAGCGGAAAAGTAGCCGATTTCCACTTTTCCCATTATAAGTCTATGGAAACTTTAAGTTGCCATAGCAACCAGAGTTCTTATCCGCCTGGAATAAAAAACACAAATTATGTAGAAGCCACTGTAAGGAACATGTATACAAAGTACAGGCTTAATCCCTTTGACAGTTTCTGAGAAGAAGATTTTTAAATGTTTTTTTCCAAATTTTGCCCCATATGGGGCCCCCGCAACCAATCAAAGTAAAGGATTAGGACAAAAGTCACATGAAACGTAGAGGACTACTCAATAAACATTTCTGCAAAATTCTAACACACCTTGCCTATATAGCCAATGGTAAAAAACGTGTTATATTGTGCAACAATTTCACTGGGCGAATAAGCGTGACGTTACTTTGCGGCATTTGTGACGTCAGCTATCCCACAAAGCAGCGTTAGACGGTGAAACGTCGTTTTAGCGCACAACAAACGTAATAAGTGTGTGTAAATACCAGCATTACAGTCAAATATTTGGCGGGATATCTGCAATGCAATGGCGGAAAGCTGAACGACATCGACGGTTTCAGCTACATTTATTCCGTTTATTGTGTGTTAGAATCGAAATAGATCAGCTCAAGTGCGTGAATTGTTGAGTAATAATTCACTGTTTGTCGGTCAGTTGTAAGAAGATAAATCACTCGCGCTACGCGCTCGTGATTTGATCTTCTTTACAACTGACCTCCAAACAGTGAATTATTACTCAACAATTCACTGCTTGAGCTGATCTATTTCTTAAACAAAATTCAAATATCTCCAACAAGACAGTAAAAACTGGCAATTTTCACTTTTTTCCATTATAAGTCTATGGGAAGCATAAGTTACCATAGTAACCAGAGTCCTTATCCGATCAAAACAAAAAACACAATTATTCTTTCCCCCTACCTGTAGATGGTGTATGTGTAATATGAGAACAATCGGCCCAGCGGTTTCAGAGAAGAAGATCTTTGAAATTGTGGACGACGGACGGACGGACGAGGGACGGACGGACGGACGCCGGAGCATGGGTATTCTATAAGCTCACCTATGAGCCTTCGGCTCAGGTGAGCTAAAAAGCTCAGTACAAAGTTTAGCTTAGATTGGTTAAGTGGTTTCAGAGAAGATGGCTGAATAATATGCAAATATACATGTATACAGACCAAGGCAGTCATAGGCATTTACCCCATGTGGCCAAAGGATTTCGTAAACACAAATTTTCTGTCAACTTGCCTATTCCAAGCAAGTAGTCCCCATCAAATATAATTTACCAATTTCTGCATTCAAATGCATAGCCAGATAGGCGATCTAAGTTTGTCTTGCCAAAAAATAGGTTATGGTCATCCCAGGGTTATGATTTATACATACGTTCAGTTTAAAATCATAGGCCAATCTTTACTCCTCCCCTAATAGGGCGTAGCACTTTTGCGGGACCAATACGTTTGCATGTATGTAAACCTTTGTAACGCAAACAGTTTAGTCTCAGAAAGACTGCACCAAGACATGATGAGCCTGACTGCGTGAGAAAACTAACAATTTGGGTTCTGACCAGGTCCGACACAAACCAGCCTGTACAGTCCCAGAAGCAGGCTAGACGCTTAAAATATTGGATTATAGAAGAAGGATTGTACTATTCGTGCAGCGAAAACAAAGGTGCTGATCAGCTTCGTGGTAACCACGAAGCTGATCTTCACCTTTGTTTTCACCCAAGAATTTTGTTGGTTTTCTTATGCAGTGGCTCATATGATGAGGACTTTGTACCACCCATTGGAAAAGTTTAAGTTCCACTTTTATTGCCAAAATCACAACTGAAGTTTTAATATTGAAACACTTTTAACTTAAAGAGGTAAGCCTTGGATTTTAGATAAAAAAAAAATAAGCATTTACAAACACTGTTTATAAAGAAATGAGCCCCCTCATTAGAAAACCAACAATCTGCATAGGCGAAAACAAAGACACAGATCAGCTTCACGGTAACCGTGAAGCTGATCAGTGCCTTTGTTTTCGCTACTCGGATAGTACAATTCCTCTTCGACTTGTATCCGAAATTTCAAGCTTCTAGCTCTTTTCTGTGCTTGTACAGCCCCGTTTGTGTCGGACCTATTCGGAAACCACATTGTTGGTTTTCCCACGAGGCGGCTCAAATCTCATAATTCTTCTAGGCTCTTTTCTCATACATGGAGAAACTTATTTTCTTGTAACCTTTAGCAGATTGAAGATAAATGACTGGCATTTGCTTTATTTGAAAACACAGTGTTTCTGTTGCTTATTCATCTTTCTGGGATAAGTTAAAAACATCAAATTTTAAGTTTGACAGTTACCATGACAACCTAAATTTGCATGCGGTCCATCTTTAGCAGATTGTGAAGACGTGTTATTATTGGATTCGAAAGAAATTCCCACTCCAAAAACCTAGGCGGGAAAAAACCAAATTGACAATATGGTACTTATATTGAGAGAACATATCGTAAGCCAAGTGAGCAGCTTTTTCCCAATAGGCGGCCACTAAGTTACCCGAACTTAACTAAAACTATTAAAACATACATAAGGTTCAAACAGAACAAAAATTGATTCCAAAAAATAAAACAAATAGAACCACAACAGAAGTATCAAATAAAAAAATCATTCTTGCATTTCTGTATCACCATAGGGATGAAATTGAACAATCATTACGAAAGCTTGCCTATGCAATATATAGAGATTTTTTTCACCTGTAAAAATTGAAAATTTCATCAGAAAAAATTTGATATTTTTCTTATTTTTGCTCAAAACATAGATTGTGGGTACACGTTAGAACCGCCTCGCCGAGGCAGTTCTAACGAGTACCCACAATCTATGTTTTGGAGCAAAAATAAGAAAAATAGGTATACCCCTGCATACCCCAGTTTTGCTATATAAAAGTGGGGTTCAAGGGGGTATACTTTTCACGGACATGTTTTCCTGATGTTGAACAATTTTAGTCAAGAAATTGGGAATAAGAAAGGTTGGTTTTTACCTCTTCATGTCGCCTGAGGAGGGTTTTAATGTTATCACCACTTCAATTTTATGGAAGATTCATGGCTCGTTTTACTGCGAAAACCAAAATTTCTATTTTTATGGTAATCCAGAAATATTCTAATTTGTTCTATTGGTGAGTCTGTTTTTATTTGAATTTTGTATTTAGCATGCGCTAAAATGCATGTGTGCTGAAGGAAAGGTATATGACAATGATGATATAACATTCTTTTCCACGTGCATTAACATTAGCCAAGCCCGCGGGCAATAATGTGTTGCATTTTCACCACCTATTCTTTATATTTCAATTTGAAAATGTCCATATATTGTACAAAATAAAAAGAAAACTTACTTTTATTTCTGTCAATATCAATATATGAGCCGCCTTGTGGGAAAACCAACAATGTGGTTTCCGAACAGGTCCGACACAAACCGACCTGTAGAAGCACAGAAAAGAGCTAGAAGCTTGAAATTTCGGATTTAAGTAGAAGAGGAATTGTACTATCCGAGTAGCGAAAACAAAGGCGCTGATCAGCTTCGCGGTCACCGCGAAGCTGATCTGCGCCTTTGTTTTCGCATATGCAGATTGTTGGTTTTCCCACGAGGCGGCTCATATATCATCATGTATGTTGAAAACATCAAAACTCTAAATTCACCTAAAAAAGTAAATAGTTCCTGTATATATTTTCTTAGATGTACATTGTATTTTCTCTGTATTACAGCCCCTTTCACTTGAGTTTGCCGTTTGAGCATTTTGCATTACACAAGGAAGAAGTTGAAGAAGATCATGTGTTTGGTAGATCTGAGTTTCTTTTCATCTTGTCCACAAAGACATCTGGACTGTTTGATCTGCTGATTTGAGTGACAGTTTCAAACTAAATGACCTTTAAAACGGCAAACTCAAGTGAAAGTTATATCTTACTATGTGGAAATTTGGTCATGTAGATACCGATAGGTAACTGCTAAAATTGATAAAATTCTGATTTTGTCCCAATTCATATTTCAAATATGTGTTCTTAATATGCACTGTATATATTGTGCAAAGAATTTTGAAATAAAAATGTGCTTTAACCAAACAACTACAATGTTTTTATCAGAAGAGGTGACATCATTACCTAAAGATAAATGCTGAATAGATTTTAAGAACGCCTGGCACCTGGGACACTGTTTTAGTTCTCAAGTAGAATTAAAAGTTACCTGATTTACACACCAACTTGATTTACCTAAATGCTCAAACCGCAAACTCCAGTGAAAGGGACTGTATGTTCAAATAGCCTATGGTCAAATCTTGTTTTCAGATTGAATATTTGAGGACTGAAAGAAGATAAAAAGCTTTTCATTCAAACAGAAATCAAAATGAAAATTATGATGGTTGGCCCAGTTTTCGTGGTACTAATAATTCATAGGCATCTCCTGGATAACAGAAACAGTTCATATCTGAAATAAATATGGAATTATATAAAATAGACCTTGACATTCTATGTCCATCTTACCTTTTCATGACAAATCTGTTTATTGATTACATAGACGCCATTTTGAATGACGTATTGATCTTTGACGTCATCAAAAGTAAGGCACCAGAATTCGTGGGTCATTCAAAAAGTGCCTGGAAATTTCAATGCTTCAGTAAATTCTTATCAGATTTTAATGGCCCATGATTTTATCACACCTTGTGAATTGAAATAAGTAAATTTGAAAATAATTCACTGTCAGATGTGCTTATAGAAACATTTTTAAAACATCTACCAATTTTGAATAAAGCTTAACACCCATTCAGAATCAAATCAATGAGAAACATTGAACAACCCTCACTAAAACATTTTTTAAATATTTTTCTTGCACAATATGGATGGCATACGCTGGTAAACTTGACGACTTGTGAGAAAATACAGTTTCAGCTGAAAAACGTGTCATGGCGTACACATGTCTTATTGTTTTGGACCCCTAGATACCTTTCACTCTGCCTGAGATGAAAGGTATCTCGGGTACAGATAGTGCAAATTATAAGGTAATAAAATAATTAGCTCCCCCAGTGCTACTGCGGTCATTATGCACATTTTCGTATGGTTATCTCGTGATTAATTATCTGTTGATAATTGATATATCTATATAAAAATCAAAATATTTAATTGTACATTTTAGACAAAAACAAAGTAAAAATTCAAAATAATCAGAATCTTTTGAATAACATAGCATTTTTAATCCGTTTTCTACATGAAATATTAACGATTTTGCACCTTGAAGAAAATACTTTTGTATCTGACATGATCAGCTAATTACACACCCCCTGCAGTGAGCTGCAGCATCAGGAACACTTTATTACCCAGTTTTATAGTTGAAACCATATGCCAGATTCATGGTTCAGTGAAGAAAAAATGCACAAAAATTTTATAAGAGATGTGTACGCTATGATACCACGAAAACTGGAACCCCCATGAAAACTGGGCTAAGTACCATAATTTAATTCTTCTTCATAAGCATTTTCTTATGGCACTGCAAATATTTATATAACTTCTTACCAGGTTTGAGTGAAATGAACTTTCTCCTGAGGGACAATAATGGACTCAGTAGGGAAGAAATAAAGGCTGGTTAACTTCTACATTTTCATTTAATTCATTTTCCATGTCTAGTATAAATATATAAAGTTCTGAATGTTCTAATGTTTCGTTCCTATTCTAACACTGTTCATACTGTTCTACGTGTATCATTGTTCTTTAAAGTTCTGGACCCAGTTGTTCAAAGCATCGTTAGCTTAACGATATCGTTAAGACATAAATTTGTTAAGCAAATATCAGCTAAAGTAACAAATACACTGTTATTTTTTGTTGAAAAAATGTGAGAATCCTTTGCAGTGCAAAGGATTCTCACATTTTTTCAACAAAAAATGACAGTGTATTTGTAATATTAATGCTGGAAATTTTAACGAAACGTTAACTAACGACGTCGTTAGTTTTGAACAACTGGCCCCTGGAGAGTAGTTGACTTTTACATGTTTTAACTATTTAAGTTAATAGTTTGAGCCTGTGCATGAGAAAACCAACAATTTGGGTTTCCGACCAGGTTCAACACAAACCAGGCTGTACAGTCAAAGAATAAAGCTAGAAGCTTGAAACTTTGGATACAAGTAGAAGAGGAATTGTACTATCCGTGTGGCGAAAACAAAGGCACTGATCAGCTTCGCGGTTACCGCAAAGCGGATCTGCGTCTTTGTTTTTGCATATGCAGATTATTGGTTTTCCCATGCGGCGGCTCATTTGAAATTATTCTGAGACACAAGCAGGCTAATAGAAAACACTGACCTAAAAAGCTGAATATCAATAATATGCAAGGCATGACATTCTTGATAATTAAATTGAAAAGTCAATGAATATATTAACACTAATAAGATGACAAAAATTTATAGGTCAAGTTGCAAAATAATTATTCAGAACATTATAAGTACAATCAATCTTTTACTTTGATACCTTATGAAAATTTCCTGATTTTAACTGATTTCGAACTGCTATGCACTAGTGATTTGTAACCACGGTCCCCTCAGACCCGGGGGAGGGTAGGGGATAGCCGTGGAAAAGAGCGGGGCTTTGACCAAAGTTTTGCCACAGCAGTGTGGGGGAAATACCCAGGGTTTGCTTTATATAGGCAAAAAGGGCCGTGAAATGAAAAGATAGCAGGCTGCGGGGGAAAACAGCAGTGGTTTTACCAACGAGCAGTCCCCGCAGGGTGGAGCTTGTAATAACCAGGATTTGCTGGACCCAAAGTGTAACACAATAGCTAAGATTTTGTAACTATATATCATAAATGTTCTGTGCATCTTTTCATATCTATTAAGCCTTTCTAAGTCGTCATTTTATAACATGTGGATTCTCAATAAAACTCTTTGAGTCTTTAGTTCAAAGCCTATAAAGAGGCAGTGGAAACAATCAATTATGCATAATAGCTACTAACCATGTTTATTCAAGTGACAGATGGTACCTTTGTGAGCTCTGTAAAGACTATCAAGCTTACATTAGCCCTCATTATTATTTATACAAGTGGTGTACCATTATTTCTTGATGCCACTGATTGTCTTTAAAGTTGTTTGACTGGACAATTGCATCTTAATTTGATCTTGATTTGATCTTGATTATATTTGTACAACTGTTACTTCCTTGATCAAAGGCATACACCACCTTTGTCCAGGTGAAGACATAAACATCAAACATCCGATAACAACGAATTGCTTTTACAACATACGAATTGCTTTTACAACATACGGTCTGTCTTTGCCATTTTTTTTTTGTATTTGAAATTTCTGCTTTAGATGCACTTGTAATTGATAAACGCTAAAAATGTAAAAACGTCTATTTGATTTTAAAACCAATGTCAGAGTGTTACAAAAGTCAAAGTCCCCGCTATTCCCATAGACTGGGGGGACCGTGGTTACAAATGACTAGTGCTTAACTTTATACCAGTTTTTCAAAAAGTCACCAGCGGCAGTATTGGACAGAGTGACATTAGTCACATTGGTCATGATGCCATTAGATACCATGGGGTGGAGCCATTTTTGACCCCAGGGGCATGATTTGCAGGATTTATGTAGAGCTCTACATAATATTATGCTGCATACTAAATATACATGCTTATGTGAGTTCAGAGAAGCCTAAGGCAGATAATGACACCTCCCAGACTCATAGAAAGGTGTCTAGTGTCTACACATTGCTACACATGAAATATAAAAGCTCTGGGCCTTGCAGTTTTCAAAGATTTCCCATCTTGTAGCCATGGAAACCATGAAGTTCTGGTCTAACCTGGCACAAAACCTACTTAATGTGCCCCTGCCCATTGGGGCCTGATTAATAGATGGGCTGCTTGTGCCTCCATGCAAAGCTTATACACTACTGACTGACCATCTGATAACTGGTTAACCGCACAGGTCTGAGCCTGCACAGGAAAAATGGTTCAAGTCAAACTATTCATATCTTTTGTGGCTTAGTTGGATGGTTTTATTTCAAGCACTTTTTGGATGTCATGACATCCTCATTTTGGGCAAAAGTCCCATATAATGGAGGCAAAGTCCCAACATGACCTTAGCTGTTGACTGGGACGTAAAGCATCAATTCAAACAAACAAACGAAACCTAATGCAACCTTTCTACCACCCCAATCATGCTTCACATAAAATTTTATTGCACATCATGATTATTTGCCCCCATTCCCTGTATAATTGCTTAATTACTATGAATGTGCTTAAATAAGCTTCTAAGAAAATGTTCACAAACCCCAGAGACCTGCCTATCCCGTGTTTCTTCTGATTCTCCATATCCTCTCAGATAATTCCTATCAATATTAATTTTTCAATCAGAAAAATTAATTTTTCAATCAGAAAATTAAATCTACCTCCAAATCCACAAATCCTGACTGTGATTGCAATAGCAGAAAGAAAGATAATGAAAGAGTTTATTGACATGGCATTGGGAGTGACCTGCAATTGAGCCGCCTCGTGGGAAAACCAACAATGTGGTTTCCGAACAGGTCCGACACAAACCGGCCTGTACAGCTACAGAAGCAGGCTAGAAGCTTGAAATTTTGGGGTTACGTAGAGGAGGAATTGTACTATCCGAGTAGCGAAAACAAAGGTTACCGCGAAGCTGATCTGCGTCTTTGTTTTCACATATGCAGATTGTTTGTTTTCTCACGAGGCGGCTCAATTTAAGGGTCATTACTCCTTTGAGGGCAGATGGTCACTTTTCAGTCACAAACATGATCTGAGCCAGAACAAAAGAAAACTGGTCTTTGGGGTTTCTGATCCGGTTTTTCTCACGATGCAGCTCAACTACAATACATGTATTAATCTTAAATTTTCAGATGCTCCAAAATTTTCATCACCAAAACATGTCCATGTAATGTATACCCCTTGAATCCCACTTTTATATAGCAAAACTGGGGTATGCAGGGGTATACTTATTTTTTCTGGGTATACGGCAAGGCAGTTCTAACATGTACCCACAATCTATGCTTTAAGCAAAAATAAGAAAACGCTCACCTGAGATCTGAGATATATACCAATAACTTTGTTGGACTATAATGGTGATATACAAATAAATAGCCCCAATAATGGTCATATACAACACCCCCCCCCCCCCCCAAGTCAATTTCCTTTTCAAATTCATAAATATCCTGTCCATTTGCCTATTTGCCTATTTCCTGACGTTTTTCCCTTCAATGACATTCAATTCTCACAACATGGTGCAGCCAGTGGGGATCAAACTCAGGACATCTCAATTCTCACAACATGGTGCAGCCAGTGGGGATCGAACTCAGGACCTCTCAATTCTCACAACATGGTGCAGTCAGTGGGGATCAAACTCAGGACCTCTCAATTCGCACATGTGCAGCCAGTGGGGATCGAACTCAGGACATCTCAATTGCAGTCAGTGGGAATCAAACTCAGGACCTCTAAATTCTCACAACATGGTGCAGTCAGTGGGGATCAAACTCAGGACCTCTCAATTCTCACAACATGGTGCAGTCAGTGGGGATCAAACTCAGGACCTCTCAATTATCACATGTGCAGTCAGTGGGAATCAAACACAGGACCTCTCAATTCTCACAACATGGTGCAGTCAGTGGGAATCAAACTCAGGACCTCTAAATTCTCACAATATGGTGCAGTCAGTGGGGATCAAACTCAGGACCTCTCAATTCTCACAACATGGTGCAGCCAGTGGGAATCGAACTCAGGACCTCTAAATTCTCACAACATGGTGCAGTCAGTGGGGATCAAACTCAGGACCTCTCAATTATCACATGTGCAGTCAGTGGGAATCAAACACAGGACCTCTCAATTCTCACAACATGGTGCAGTCAGTGGGAATCAAACTCAGGACCTCTAAATTCTCACAATATGGTGCAGTCAGTGGGAATCGAACTCAGGACCTCTCAATAATCACATGTGCAGTCAGTGGGAATCGAACTCAGGACCTCTCAATTCTCACAACATGGTGCAGTCAGTGGGGATCAAACTCAGGACATCTCAATTCACACAACATGGTGCAGCCAGTGGGAATCGAACTCAGGACCTCTCAATTCTCACAACATGGTGCAGTCAGTGGGGATCAAACTCAGGACCTCTCAATTCTCACAACATGGTGCAGCCAGTGGGAATCGAACTCAGGACCTCTCAATTCTCACAACATGGTGCAGTCAGTGGGGATCAAACTCAGGACCTCTCAATTCTCACATGTGCAGTCAGTGGGAATCAAACTCAGGACCTCTCAATTCTCACAACATGGTGCAGCCAGTGGGAATCGAACTCATGACCTCTCAATTCTGACAACATGGTGGCATGGTGGGGATCAAACTCAGGACCTCTCAATTCTTTTTTTTTTTTTTTTTTTTTTTGGATTCAGTTTTACGTCCCTTTCAAGATTATTTCAGCTCATATGAGACGGGCCAATCAGTAGGTGGGGCGAAAACGGGAGAACCCTGAGAAAAACCGCCTGACACACCCGCAAGCACAACTTGGCTTGTCTCACGTGGCCAGAGCGGGGCTCAAACCCACACCAGACACAGCGGTGAGATGATTGAGTGATTAAGAAACAGCGCTCTTAACCGCTCGGCCACGGGGGCCGCCCTCTCAATTCTGACAACATGATGACAACCCCCCCCCCCACCCCCCGAGTCAATTTCCTTTTCAAATTCATAAATATCCTGTCCATTTGCCTATTTGCCTATTTCCTGACGTTTTTCCCTTCAATGACATTCAATTCTCACAACATGGTGCAGCCAGTGGGGATCAAACTCAGGACATCTCAATTCTCACAACATGGTGCAGCCAGTAGGGATCGAACTCAGGACCTCTCAATTCTCACAACATGGTGCAGTCAGTGGGGATCGAACTCAGGACCTCTCAATTCGCACATGTGCAGCCAGTGGGGATCGAACTCAGGACATCTCAATTGCAGTCAGTGGGAATCAAACTCAGGACCTCTAAATTCTCACAACATGGTGCAGTCAGTGGGGATCAAACTCAGGACCTCTCAATTCTCACAATATGGTGCAGTCAGTGGGGATCAAACTCAGGACCTCTCAATTATCACATGTGCAGTCAGTGGGAATCAAACACAGGACCTCTCAATTCTCACAACATGGTGCAGTCAGTGGGAATCAAACTCAGGACCTCTAAATTCTCACAATATGGTGCAGTCAGTGGGAATCGAACTCAGCACCTCTCAATTATCACATGTGCAGTCAGTGGGAATCGAACTCAGGACCTCTCAATTCTCACAACATGGTGCAGTCAGTGGGGATCAAACTCAGGACATCTCAATTCTCACAACATGGTGCAGCCAGTGGGAATCGAACTCAGGACCTCTCAATTCTCACAACATGGTGCAGTCAGTGGGGATCAAACTCAGGACCTCTCAATTCTCACAACATGGTGCAGTCAGTGGGGATCGAACTCAGGACCTCTCAATTCGCACATGTGCAGCCAGTGGGGATCGAACTCAGGACATCTCAATTGCAGTCAGTGGGAATCAAACTCAGGACCTCTAAATTCTCACAACATGGTGCAGTCAGTGGGGATCAAACTCAGGACCTCTCAATTCTCACAATATGGTGCAGTCAGTGGGGATCAAACTCAGGACCTCTCAATTATCACATGTGCAGTCAGTGGGAATCAAACACAGGACCTCTCAATTCTCACAACATGGTGCAGTCAGTGGGAATCAAACTCAGGACCTCTAAATTCTCACAATATGGTGCAGTCAGTGGGAATCGAACTCAGCACCTCTCAATTATCACATGTGCAGTCAGTGGGAATCGAACTCAGGACCTCTCAATTCTCACAACATGGTGCAGTCAGTGGGGATCAAACTCAGGACATCTCAATTCTCACAACATGGTGCAGCCAGTGGGAATCGAACTCAGGACCTCTCAATTCTCACAACATGGTGCAGTCAGTGGGGATCAAACTCAGGACCTCTCAATTCTCACAACATGGTGCAGCCAGTGGGAATCGAACTCAGGACCTCTCAATTCTCACAACATGGTGCAGTCAGTGGGGATCAAACTCAGGACCTCTCAATTCTCACATGTGCAGTCAGTGTGAATCAAACTCAGGACCTCTCAATTCTCACAACATGGTGCAGCCAGTGGGAATCGAACTCATGACCTCTCAATTCTGACAACATGGTGGCATGGTGGGGATCAAACTCAGGACCTCTCAATTCTTTTTTTTTTTTTTTGGATTCAGTTTTACGTCCCTTTCAAGATTATTTCAGCTCATATGAGACGGGCCAATCAGTAGGTGGGGCGAAAACGGGAGAACCCTGAGAAAAACCGCCTGACACACCCGCAAGCACAACTTGGCTTGTCTCACGTGGCCAGAGCGGGGCTCAAACCCACACCAGACACAGCGGTGAGATGATTGAGTGATTAAGAAACAGCGCTCTTAACCGCTCGGCCACGGGGGCCGCCCTCTCAATTCTGACAACATGATGGGGCCAGTGGGGATCAAACTCAGGACATGGTGCAGCCAGTGGGGATCAAACTCAGGATCTCTCAATTCTCACAACATGGTGCAGCCAGTGGGGATCGAACTCAGGACCTCTCAATTCTCACATGGTGCAGCAGGTGGGGATAAAACTCAGGACCTCTCAATTCTCACAACATGGTGCAGCCAGTGGGGATCGAACTCAGGACCTCTCAATTCTGAGTCTGATGTTCTACCACTATGTACAACACTATTGTTTAATAACACATTGGTCTGATACCTCCAGTGTGGTCCTTTTTATCATGTGACCTTCAAAAGGGACTCTATTTTGGCCTTAAAAATGGGATTTTATCCTCTTTTTATCATGACTATTGTGACCCTACATGCATGAATGGATTCTGTCCTCTTTGAATAAAAATTAAAACCGAGATCCTTTAAGAGCAGTGAACACATTAATATGAGAAAGGGGATGGGCCAAACTGCGATTTCGACTATTAAAGTCTCATCAGAGACCCTACAAATTTGACAACATGGAGCCAAAGAGAATTACTGAAATTTTGCAACTTTCAACTTTTGAAGTTCGCATAATAACATTGCTTTAAGGACCTCCTCATGACATTACCAACTTAAAATATGCAAAGTCATATCC
The DNA here is from genome assembly GCA_964017185.1 of Rugalucina vietnamica. Taxonomy (NCBI): domain Eukaryota; kingdom Metazoa; phylum Mollusca; class Bivalvia; order Lucinida; family Lucinidae; genus Rugalucina; species Rugalucina vietnamica. The sequence goes on along the minus strand of OZ024876.1, from coordinate 10,781,815 downwards.
CAATGATTATGAACATTTAAAAAATGTAAATACATTTTCAACATCACCAAGCTATGAAAAGTTTAAAATATATTTCAGGTTATCTTTTAAAAAATCTTAACTGTGCCACTGTCATGATGAAATCCCATTTATATATGAGCAGCATGGTTACAGAATAAGCTTTTTGCATATGCAAAAGACACAGAACTGCTGTGCAGTAACTGCGCCTATGTTTTCACCTCACAGATAGTACAATACATGTATTTCTCTTTTAAAAAATTCCAAAATTGAAAGCTTCTAGTAAAGCATTCTTCTGTTACTGTACAGACCAGTTAAAGTGTGTCCAACCTCATTTTATCATGTTGTAGGTAAACATCAGGAAAACGTCCATGCAACGAATACCCCCTTAAACCCCACCTTTGTGTAGACAAACTGGGGTATGCAGGGGTATACCTATTTTTCTTATTTTTGCTCCAAAACATAGATTGTCGGTACGCATTAGAACCGCCTCACCGAGGCAGTTCTAACGTGTACCCACAATCTATGTTTTGAGTAAAAATAAGAAAAATATCAACTTTTTCAGCTGAAAATTTTCAGTTTTTAAAGCTCAAAAAATCTCTGTTTATTACAAGGGCAAGTTTTTGTAATGCTAAGGTGACCTTACAGCTGACAGCAGAGGCCCTTTTCCCTGGCTCCTGCAAGCCTCTATTATAGTCAGATACATCCTGACCTGGGCCCAGTTGTTCAAAACTAACGACGTCGTTAGTTAACGTTTCGTTTCGTTAAAATTTCAAACATTAATATTACAAATACACTGTTATTTTTTGTTGAAAAAATGTGAGAATCCTTTGCAAGGATTAAATGTGAGAATCCTTTGCAAGGATTCTCACATTTTTTTTCAACAAAAACTAACAGTGTATTTGTTACTTTAGCTGATATTTGCTTAACAAATTTATGTCTTAACGATATCGTTAAGCTAACGATGCTTTGAACAACTGGGTCCTGGAGGTTGGGCAACCAAAAGATAGGTATCCTCCTCTAAAATCAAATCAGCAAAAAGCATTGTTTTCCTTATGACCTTTATAATAATTACCATATTTAGTTGTTTTAGCATTTTAAAAAGTTTGACCTCACAGGATAATGTTTCATACATGAGCGGTGACGTGAGGAAGCCAGTCTGTGGGGGGTAAAATTTCCAAACAGGTCTGACACAGACCTGCCTGTACAGTCACAGAAGGCTAGAAGCTTGAAATTTTGGATTTAGGAAGAAGAGAAATAGGCAAAAATCCGGTTTTCAAATACTTACTTGCTTTACATCAACAAATGCATATGAAATTGCAATACAAAGAATCTGCTATTATTGAGAGACTTATGGAAATGGCTTCCCAACAGCAGCCGATGCTTTGCCAGAGCTAAAATGTCTTGTTCTATCATGTTCTTAACAGATTGTTATTTTTTTCTTGATTCTCTGGGCTTTAGGACCTACTAGTCAACAGCTATGGTCATGTTGGGACAAACTGCTTCCATTTTCATTATGGGACTTCTGCCCAATAGTGGGATGTTATTTCATGCGAAATGGTATCCGCCCCAAGTAAACAATTGAAGCCATAATGTATGGATGATTTGACTAAACCACTTTCACTGGACTGACCTGCTATGTGATTAACCCGTAATCAAGTGGTCAGGCTGTTATAAGCTTTGCCTGGAGGCACAAGCAGCCCATCTATTTCTCATGGCCCTAATGGGCAAGGGTCCAAATGAAAGTAAACTCACCCAAATGATGAAGACTAGAAAGTCCATAATTTGTCACAAATGAGTTTATCAGCAGTGGAACTTTTCTGCCTGAAATGAATATTTCAAAGGTGTGAGGAAACATAATGCCAGATGAGTTATATAGGGGATCTCAGTACTTATGAAATTTTCTGTTAACAAAGTTTGTATTCTGTAATTTAATCCAGCACTTAGGGTTATGTTTAACAGCTGACCTTAAAATTGCTTTAAATATGTCAACATTCTTTATCAAATTTTTATTTTGCATGTAACAGCTCTAAGAAGCTCTTTATTTTCATGAGTGCCTTTTCATTTATTTAATAAAATGAGAATAAGGTGAATAGTAAAATAAAACCTTATACCAACAGTTTTGATTGTTCCATTCTAGTAAATGAGCCATCGCATGGGAAAACCAACAATCTGCATAGGCGAAAACAAAGGCGCAGATCATCTGATCAGCGCCTTTGTTTTCGCCACACGGTTGGTACAATTCCTCTACTTTCTAAATTCAAAATTTCCAGCCTCTAGCCATCTTCTGTGACTGTACAGGCGGGTTTGTGTCAGACCTGGTCGGAACCCAAATTGTTGATTTTCTCACGCACAGGCTCAAATGATACACAACGGTGTTTTACGAATGCGCGGATCGATGTATGAAATGCGCAGATTTTTTTTACGAATGCGCGGAAAAAGATAACAAAAAATATAATTGTAAGTTTTGAAAAAAAAAGAGTACAAGTATGAGCTTTTGAAAAAGTCTAAACAGTAACCCCAAGTATCTGTGGCAAGACTAAGTACTGGCGGGATCAACACTACAACAGAACACAACAACAAGGCCCAGATACTTTGCATCTGGCATCAGAGGCAAGATTTTTAGACATTAAAATGCAGTTTATTCGGCAGAGGGAAAGGTAAGCAGTGGCGGATTTAGAGGGGGTTCAAGGGGTTCGCTTGAACCCCCCTCTGGAGGCAAATTATTTCATTTTCATGGATAATTTCAAGACATTTTGTATAAAATGAGGCAAACGAACCCCCCTTTTCCACATTTGAACCCCCTCTTCAGAAATCCTGGATCCGCCCCTGGTAAGATGATTGTTTACCAGGTAAAGCGAAATTATGTATGAACTGAACTTTCGCTGCATCTTTCTGGACGGGTATGTTTAATGCGATGCAGAGGACGCCGGTGACCCGGTGACGGCTTTCGCTTTTCGAGTGGACTAAAACCCGGGACCTTGTTCCGGAGGCCGGAGCTAAATTTGGGACAAAGTTTTCATTCAATAAAGTTGAAATTCTGAAAATGAGTATTTTTCTTTTCAAACGTTTCCTGAATGACACACCCCTAGTTTACCGGAATGGACCGGAATGGGACTGATTACGGGAATGGACTACCGGAATGGACATTTATGTGTGTCCTGTGGTACTTTTTATTTGGTTTTTGAAGACAAGATGTCATAGAATATGTTCAGACTCCATTGAGTTGGAGAATCGTGTGGTTTAGATACCGGAAAATTGTGTTCCATATGATGGGGTAGGAGCCTAGCTCAAATGCTCATATACACTTGGGTTGCTGTCACACAAACATTTGCTGTTCGATTCGTACTATAGTAAAGCTCTTCTGTATTGGAGATTGAAAAGGCCATTACCAAAGGAACCCAGCCCATAGTTTTGGTAGCTACCGTTGTTGTTGTAGGAGGGCTTCAGCCTATTTAGGCTCAACAGCTAAGAGCTGACTTATAAAATTGGGCTTAAAACCACGTTAAAACATAGGCGTATTAAAAGTTCATATTAAGTTGATAAGGTAGCCATACAATAAGAATTAAGAATTTTCCACATATCCACAGTTAAAATTCCGGAAACTGGTAGCACTCAAGACATATACTCCTCTACACGTATATATATAAACCAGTTCACTGTTTGAATAATTAAGCTCGAATCCCACACAAGAATCCATCACAGGTTTAACAGTAAGAATCACATGTAATACTTATTATTACCAATACTGCTAATATTGCCTATAGCGAGCTTAATAATGATGATGGCTGAGACATCTAAGCTGTCATTAGTAAGTTTGTTAGCAGTAACATATATACACCATGCAGGGATATACTACACACAATTTCTAACTAAATGTATCTAAAGCAACAAGCAAAGTTACAACACTCATTTGTATACTAATAAGTAGATTATCAGGCTTCTGCCACACAGCCGTGAGAAGGCAATTAGTAACCACAGCCCTTCCCTGCTGTACGGACAGTACGGGGTCACTAAGCATTACTTCCTAACAGTTAAGCCAAGGAGTTCACTTCGCCTCTGATGCAATACAAAACATACGTTGCATGACCATTTCTCAATCGAGATCAACATATCGATCGTCATCAATTTCCAACTGTTTGGCATCAGCTAAGACTGAGCAAATCTAGAATCATTTGAGTTAATAGCCGAGGTCCCTTAACCAGGGTATAAATAATAGTATCAGTGTTCCTAGACCTCAATATTGTAACCAAAGCATCTATGAAACCCTGTCTGCTTCCTGCAAGTTTTGAGCATACTGCTAGGAAATGTACACGGTCCTCAGTCCCATCGCCACAAAGAGGGCAGCACGTATTGATATGTACTGGTTAAAGCGAGCCCTATTTTCCTGTAGGATATAAGTGCCTGTTGGTAGTTTGGCTTAGTTTGGTAAAACTCATCTGTGATGGACGCTTCTTGTTCGGTTCGGCGACACGGACACAGAATTTTGAAAGTTTTTTTCTATTATTTTTCGAATTTCCCATTGTTTTTGTTTGTAAAACTTCCCGACTTTAGGTCAAGAAGTTTGGGACCTGCAATTTCTCATTGTTGGTCGCTGTTTCCCCCCAAATTATGGCTATTTCACAATAAGGGTAGCCAATATAATTGGCAATTACATTGTCAAGTTCATGAAATACATCAGGTGTCCTGTTCACAACTTGACCTGAGGAGTTGGTAAATCAATTGAATTGGTCTAGAGATAATTCCCCAATAATTTATTCCTAGTGTCCAAGTTGACAAAAGAAGGTGTGAAGAGATCATTGTCAAAGGGGAGAAAATTGCCTAATATCAAAATATTACACCATGTCAGTGACATTGAACGGCTCTAGCAGGGTTGCAACGATCTGTCATAAAATTTAAAGAATCTGAATAGTTTTTCTGGTTTGACCTTCCCCCACCCACTTTTTTCATATAGTAATTGAAGGTCTTTTTGTTTAATCATTTGAATTGGAACTCATGGCTTCAGGTTTTGTCGGTCCAACTGTGGGGCGGTTGACTTGTCGGGGTGGAAAAGAGCTGGTATGTTGTTTCCATACACCGAAGTCTTGTCCGCTGCTCCTCAGGTTGGCTTTGTTGTCGGTTTTCGGGCTCTGTGTTTGGAAGTGGACAACATCAGGAGATATTTTAGATGCGAACCAGGACTGTAGTATAGGATTAGGTAAATCAGTTGGTGGAATTGCTCAGAGCTTGGCTCTCACAAGGAAAATTGGTAACCGAAGAGGCTCCGAAGGATTACGCAGTTTCAATCCTTCAAAGGGAACAAACTTGTTGATTCTTATTATTTTGGCTGGAGATATAGAAATGAACCCAGGCCCCAGGTTCCAGTGCCGCACGTGCAAGAAGTATTGTAAGGCGGCCGAGAAAGCAGTTAAATGTGAAGATTGCGAGAAACGCTTCCATGCGTCTTGCGTAAATCTTGGTCCCGTTGAGTTACAAAAGATTGAGTCGGGTAATGATTCTTGGTATTGTTCAAACTGCAAAGCTGAGTGCAGCCTATGCAGTGGTGCTGTTTTGAATTCCCATAAGGCTGTCCAGTGTGACAAATGTGAAATGTGGGTGCACAATAACTGTTCTTTTATGTCAGACTCAGAGTATGAAACGATGCAAAACTCAAACTGTACATGGATTTGCCCAAAATGTGACTTTTTCAATTTCTCAGACTCTTTTTTCAATGAACAGTTTAACTTGGAAAGTGAAAATAGGTTTGACCTACTTGCAAGAGGTCATGAAACCAAGTCCACTGAAACCTTGAATAGCAAAAACAGTTTTATTAGTGGTCTGAAATTTTCCAGTATCAACATAAACAGTATAAGAGGAAAAAAACTTGAGTTGTTGGCCTTCATTGATTTTCATCAATCTCAGATTTTGGCGATTCAGGAAACAAAAATTGACAATTCCATATTAACGTCTGAATTGTTTCCGGAATCTTTTCCATACAGCGTGTACAGAAAGGATAGAACCTTAAATGGTGGTGGTGTTATGCTTCTTGTACACAAGGACATCCCACACATGCCCCTCACAGAATTGGACAATGACTCAGAGTAAGTTTGGATCAAACTTTTTGTAAATAAGAAATCTCACTTTGTGGCTAGCTGGTATCGACCACCTGTCGATGGTCATTTACCAGTATCGGACAATGGAAATGACTTATTGAATTCCCTGGAAAAGTTTGACAATTTATTTAGCTTGACAAAATCAAAAATATTAATAAAGGCAACAAACCCCCCTTAATTCATGTTTTAGGAGATTTTAACTTTAGAGATATTGTATGGCCGGACAGACTCAGCAAATCTGGGTCATCATTGAGTCAGACGGAGGGTCAGATTTTGATAGATATCATGAATGACCATGGTTTGGAACAATTAGTCAATTTCCCCACCAGAGAAAGAAATACTTTGGACTTAATTTTGACTTCTCTTCCTGGTCAGTTTGTAGACATTCATTCCCCGGATAAGCTCAGTGATCATGACATTAATTGTTTCTGGCACATTGAAAATTGCTAGCCCCCCTATAAAGAAACCTAGGAGAAAAGTGTATCGTTATCAGAAAGGTGATTATGAATCTATGAGAGCAGAAACACTTAAATTTGCAAAGGAAAGATACTTCAACGGTTACTCAGATACTCAGGAAAATTTCAATCTCATTACATCGTTTATTCAGGAATCGGCAGATAAACATATCCCCTCAAAAACTAGTCGCTCAGTTTCCTCTGTCCCTTGGATAACACCTGAAATAAGAAGGAAGATTCGCAGAAAAAATGCAACGCATGCAAAAGCTAAAAAGACTGGTAGTGCAAAATTTAGATCTAAATTTGAATCTTTACGGAAAGAGATCAAAGCTGATATCAGGAAGCAGCATGATCTTTATGTGAACAACTTGGTAGGAGATGTTAAGGCTAATCCTAGAGATTTTTACAGGTACATAAACAGTCAGAAAAAAGATACCCAAGGTATTCCCCCGTTGAAAAAGAGAAATGGAAGTGGAATAGCTCAATCCAAATTTTAGAAGGCGGAAGAATTTAATGGTCAGTCCTCGGATGTTTTCACTAAAAGTGAATACAAACAGGTCCCTCTTATGGATAGATCTGCCCCATTCATGCATGATATTGTGGTCACAAAGGAAGGGGTGACCAAACTTCTCAAAGGTCTAAACCCGTCTAAAGCCTTAGGGCCTGATGAGCTTCATCCCAGAGTCCTAAAGGAACTGGCTATGGAATTAGGGCCGGTATTCGCCCATCTTTTCCAGCAGTCAATTGATACAGGTGAAATTCCTAAAGAATGGTCTCTTGCTAATATTTGCCCCCTGTTTAAGAAGGGCGACAGGTCACTTGCCCGCAATTACCGCCCTGTTTCTTTGACATGCATTCCTTGTAAGCTTCTTGAACATATTGTATGCTCAAATATTATGGCCCATCTCGATGAACATGAACTCCTGTCGGACAGGCAACACGCATTTAGGAAATGGCATAGCTGTGAAACTCAGTTGACTACAGTGATAAATGACTGGGCCAAAATCTTAGACAAAAAAGGCCAGGTCGACACTTTTATACTCGATTTTGAAAAGGCTTTCGATACTCCTCCCCATGAACTCCTTAAAAGCAAATTGTTCAGCTATGGAATAGGTGGAACAACACTGAATTGGATAAATGCTTTCCTTTGTTTCAGACAACAAAGGGTAGTGGTTAATGGTATTAAATCGGATTGGGCTCCAGTTGTGTCGGGTGTCCCTCAGGGCACCGTTCTCGGTCCCTTGCTGTTTTCCTTGTATATAAATGACATCTCAGCAGACATCGAGTCTGAAATAAGACTCTTTGCTGATGATTGTGTTTGCTATCGTGAAATCAAGAATGAAGAGGATACATTGAAACTTCAAAGAGACATTGATCGCTTAGGCAGTTGGGCTAGAAAATGGGGAATGAGATTTCAACCCGTCAAATGCAACATGATGCAGCTGACAAATAAACGGTCAGTAACTTTGTGTTACTGATCGTTCCAAGTCGATACTTCTGTGGTGGTTCTTTTTGTTTTATGTCTTGGTGTTTAAAATTTTTTGTGCTGTTGGCGCCTTATGTATGTTTTCATATTTTTAGTTAAGTTAAGGTAACTGAGTGGCCACCTATTGGGAAAAAAGCTGCCCATTCGGCTTACGATTGTTTCATGGTATAAGTACCTGATTGTTAGTTTGGTTTTTTCCCACCTCGGTTTTTGGAGTGGGAATCTTTTTCTGATTGCGCCTTTTCCTGATCTTTGCCTACTTGTACCTTTCTAGTAAGATACAGGCTAACTACACCCTTGAGGGCACTTTACTGGAAAACGTTGAAAGCATAAAATACCTGGGTGTAACTATCACAAATGATTTGAAATGGAATACTCATATTTCCAATGTTTGTACAAAGGCTAACAGAACTCTCGGATTCTTGAGGAGAAATTTGTATTCTTGTCCCCTAGATGTGAAAGAAGCAGCTTATAAAGGACTGGTGCGGCCGGTCTTGGAATATGGAAGCTCAGTTTGGGACCCTCACACTCATGGCCTCCAGGAAGGGTAAGTGTATTCCTTGGACCAAATCCACTTGGACCGCTGGACTTGGACCAGTCCAAGTAAATATCAGATGGACCAAACAGGGTATTCCTTGGACCAGGTAATCCTTGGACCAGTCATTTGGAAGTAATAGACATGATGAAATCAGGTGGACCAAACAGGGTATTCCTTGGACCAGGTAATCCTTGGACCAGATATACCTGTTGGACCAGTCATTATCTAATTGGATTTAGGTCACTGATAGGTATTGAATAATAAACACTAAATTTGAACAGATTATAATTTTATTTGATATTTATCGAATCAGTATGAACAACAAGTATAAAAAACAATAAATTAAAAAAAAAAAAAAAAAAAAAAAACACACACACACACACACTTATTAGTTAATGCTGAATTTAAAAGGTAATTCAACAGTTTTTGGTTATTATCACTCATTATGACTTTCAGAATCGTTTGTTTTCAATCTCTGTGGCTAGTTGATTAACTATTTGACAAGTTTAATTTTTTTTTTCCACATTACCCAAATTTAAGGATATAAGCATAATATTTTTACATGGATCTTTAAAGATCATCTTTAAATATACAGTGGTGTCAAAATAAGTTGAAACAACATACACACAGGGATATTTATATAAGGTGTTAGAATTAAGTGTCATGTTGCATGTCCATCAGATTAAAACTCTCACAAAGTTACTTTGGGATAATCAGGACATGAAGATGGATGAAAACTAACACTTTTCTGAAGAGATGAAAAAGAAACACAGAAATGAAAAAAAATCTAGATTCCGAAATTTTTTGTTATAAATTCAAATGATATTTACTTTTTTTTTTTTCTAAAAATATTTAAGGAAACTGAGACAAGATATTTTGGATCCACTTTCAGATAAGGTTTTATAATTCAAGTATGTATTTAACATGTATATTACTTCCAAATGACTGGTCTAAGGATTACCTGGTCCAAGGAATACCCTGTTTGGTCCATCTGATATTCACTTGGACTGGTCCAAGTCCAGCGGTCCAAGTGGATTTGGTCCAAGGAATACACCTACCCCTCCAGGAAGAACTGGAAAAGGTCCAAAATCGTGCGGCAAGGTTTGTGACGGGAAATTATATTTTTGAAACTGGGAGCATGACTGGCATTTTAGGTCAACTGAAATGGGAATTTCTTAAGAAAAGGAGGAAGGATAGTAGACTTATATTGCTATACAAAGGTCTAAAGGGTAAAGCCAGAATACCCACAGATGACCTTATCCCAAAGAATAGGCGTTGTAGAAATCAACACTCTTTGGCTTTTCAGATACCTTCAGCTAGCAAAGAAGCGTACAAAAGTAGTTTCTTTCCACAGACTATCAGGGACTGGAATGACCTCCCTGATTCACTTGTCTCCTCTGCTGAAATGTCTGATGACTGTGTGTCCAAGTTCGCTTCACTTGTGCGTTCAAGGGACTAATTTCTCCCCCATCCGAACCCCCTGGTGAAATAATGTCATTTGGCGTGTCACCAGTAAACTATTCAGATTCAGATTCAGATTCAGATGGCTGTGATTGGTCAATCTCATTTGTTATGGTGGAGTCGGGTACCAGACCACATCTCCCATAGTAACACCATAGTTAGAATAGTTATGTAGTTCCAATCGAAGTCAGCCCTCATAAGAGGGTACGTGGACAATTCGGACCTTGGCTAATTCGGACCTTGGCTAATTCAGACCTCGGCTGTGGACAACTCGGACTTTGGCTAATTCGGACCTCGACCACTGGTCAATTCGGACCCAGCAAAATCGAGGTCCGAATTAGCCAATGATTTTGCTGAAATAGGGTCCAAATTAGCCAAGGTCCGAATCGGATTAAGGTCCGAATTAGCCAAAGTCAGAATCTGTTGAGGGTCTGAATTGACCGCTGTGAAACAGAAATAAGGTCCGAATCAGCCAATGCTTGAATGCTTTTAGATGGAAGGATTGCCTGTGTCTTCTAAACATTAAAATAAAAATTCATTGTACTTATTCATGCCATTATCTCATGCATTATTCGCGAGTTAAATACTGTGTTTTTGTTGACTGATTGATTGATTAATTGATTGATTGATTTGTGGCTTAGCATCCCAGTCAACAGTGCTCTCTACGGTGATGTCGGGCCGTTGCCTCCATTTTGTGGGACTTTTACCCAACATTACGATGTCATGACACCCAAAATGCGCTTGAAAATATAACCACGAAAATTAACACTTGGGCTAATATGTATGGATGGTTTGTCTAAAAGCAGTTTTCCTAGGCATGCTCGGACCTTCTGAGCGGTTAACCAGTAATCAGACGGTCGGTCAGTAGTGAATAAGCTTTGCCTGTAGACTCGTATTTTAATCTGAACGCAGTTTTCTTTATGGGAATTGACCAAAGGAAAAGGTCCGGATTGACCAATGGAAAAGGTCCGAACTGACCAAGAGAAAAGGTCCGAATTGACCACAGAATTTTTCTTTTTGAGGTCCGAATTGACGAATAAAAAAGGGTCCGAATTGACCAGTGGTCGGGGTCCGAATAGACAGTGGTCGAGGTCCGAATTGACTAGGGTCGAATTTTTAGGGTCCGAATTGACCAGGGCCGAATTAGCCAAGGTCCCATCCTAATTGTCCATAATTCATAAGAGCAATCAGCGTGACGATATTCCACTGAAAGTGCCAATCTGTAGAAGGCAACAATCGGAACTGCCAATCAAAGATCAGACTCGGATGTGATTATGGGTAAATTACCGTGTCTGAATCTGAATCTGAATAGTTTTCTGGTGACAATTTCACCAGGGGTTCCGATGGGGGACAAATTAGTCCCTAGGACGCACGAGTGAAGCGAACTTGGACACACAATCATCTGACATTCCAGCAATGGAAAACAGAGAGTCATAGGCCTCTATACGAGCAGATGGAAGCTGAAATGCCTTGGAGTGACTATTTCTACAACGCATAGTCTTGTGGATAAGGTAATCTGTGTAGGAATATGTATCAACACGTGCTGATAAATCGGTTATTCTCGTATGTTAAAAGGTTTAATACAACAAACATTATCACAATAAACACGCTTCAGTATTAACTGTATTTCGTCAGCGTTATTTATGATAAGGAGGTACAAGTAGGCAAAGATCAGGAAAAAGCGCAATCAGAAAAAGATTCCCACTCCAAAAACCGAGGTGGGAAAAAACCAAACTAACAATCAGGTACAATTATAGCATGAACACATATCGTAAGCCGAATGAGTTTTCCCAATAGGTGGCCACTCAGTTACCTAAACTTAACTAAAAATATGAAAACATACATAAGGCACCAGCAGCACAAAAATTTAAACACCAAGGCATACAACAAAAAGAACCACCACAGAAGTATCGCCTCGGAACGATCAGTAACACAAAGCCATAACCTCATCCTCAGCTTCTGCAGTGGTTCATAACATTTAGTTAGTTCTTCGGTCCTCGTGGTGAATCACTAACTAGTCAATGAATCATCAAGAACAAGCAAATAAATCACGATAAACATCCTGATGAATCAAAAACCAGGACTCACGGATTGAGTGAGCTGCCCGACGATGGAGATCCCTGGGCGCCGAATAACCTACTAACTCCGGAGCAAAAGAAAAAACACCAGTTGGACCCCGGTGGGCCAAGCAACAGACAAGAAGCTCCGGTCCCAACCAACTAAAATGAATAGCTTTAAGTCGGGGCCATCATAGAGTCTGACGCCCGACCCACCGGCGTGTAATTAAAGAAGGCAGCATAGTTATCAACCATGATTGGGTTAAAAACTAAGCATGAAGACTGTCGCATAACATTCAAGTTATAACCTATACGTCTGTAACGTGTTATGATTATTCTGTACTGAAAAGAAAAATCATTACTTCCTATAAGTTTCTTAAATTTGTAAACTAAGTCACCATAAAAATCAGGTTCCGAAAGGCCCTCACTTAAAAGCGTTTTTAACCCAACATTATATTTGGAAATCAATTCATAGTGTCTACGATAAAATTTAGAAAAGGTTTTTCGGAGTTTATGGTACCGATAGCCCTGTTGAGGAAGTTTGGCAGTTAAACATTTATTTCGACGTTGAAGTCTGTAACATGATTGCAGACTGTAGCAAACCTAATAAGTTGCGAAATGTATACAACATAAGAAGCACGACGAGGAACTTCACCATCCAAAAAAACGGAAAATTTACTATATCAAAACCAAAGTCATAGCGCTTATCGTAAATTTTAGAAGAAACAAATCCATTTGAAACAAAAATCTAAAAAGGGGGCTTCGGTGTCTGAGATATTGGCTTTATTCAACGGTAGTTCAGGTGGATAAATTTGATTGACCGTACCTTCAAAATAAGGGTTGTCAATGTTCAAAAAGGTCATCGAGGTACCTAGAAGTGGAATTAAAAGCATCGATAACATCAGCTTGTTTATCATGGTTGAGAGAATCCATGAAATCTCTTTGCCACCGTTAAACTCGGTACATTTGAATTTGTTTATTCGGATTGTCAAGGTATCCTATGACATCAAGGTCGTGGCATGCGCAGACAGTTCATTACACTGACATGTGACTCATTTGCATGAAAAGGTAAAAGTAGACAATGATCAGGAAATGACGTAATCAGAAAGAAATTCCCACTCCATAAACCGAGGGGTGGGAAAAACCAAAATGACAGTTAGATAATTATACAAAGAAAACATATCGTAAGCCGAATGAGCAGCTATTCCCCAATAGGCGGCCACTCAGTAACCCGAACTTAACTAAAATATGAAAACGTACATAAGGCTCAAACAGCGCAATAATTCAACACAAAACAATGAGAACCACAACAGAAGTATCGCCTTGGAACGATCAGTAATATAAAATTACTAGAGGGGGGGGGGCTTAAACCGGTTTTATAGGCGCCTTACCTCACCCTCATCTTCTACAGTGGTTCACAACATTTAGTCATTTATCGGTCCTCGTGGTGAATCTCTAACTCATCATAATAACCACCCTGATGAATCAAACACGAGGACTCAACAGATTTAGTAAGCTGCTCGAAGATGGTGATATCTGGGCGCCGAATAACTTATTGAACACCGTAGCAAAACAAAAACACCAGTTAAACCCCGGTGGGACAAGCAACAGACAAGAAGCTCCAACCCCAACAAACTAAAATGAATAGCTTTATGTCCGGGCCATCATCGAGTCTGACACCCGACCCACCGGCGTGCAAGTAAAGAAGGCAGCATAGCCATCAACCATGATTGGGTTAAAATCTAAGCATTCAGACTGTCGCATAACATTCAAGTTATAACATATACGTCTGTAACGTGTTATGATTTTTCTGAACTGTAAAGAAAAATCATTCCTTCCTATAAGTTTCTTAAATTTGTAAACCAAGTCACCATAAAATTCTGGTTCGGAAAGGCCCTCGCGTAAAAACGTCTAATTTGGAAATCAACTCATAGTGTCTACGATACAATTTAGAAAATGTTTTTCGAAGTTTATGATACCGATAGCCCTGCTGGAGAAGTTTGGCTGTAAAACATTTATTTCGCGCGTTGAAGTCCGCTACATGATTTCAGACTTTTGCAAACCTAATAAATTGCGAAATGTATACACCATAAGAAGCACGGCGAGGAACGTCACCATCCAAAAACGGAAAATTTACTATATCAAACTCAAAGTCATCGCGTTTATCATAAATTTAAGAAGAAACAAATCCATTTGCAATAGAAAGATGTAAATCCAAAAAGGGTGCTTCGGTATCTGTGGTGTTGGCTTTATTCAACTGTAGTTCAGGTGGATTAATTTAATTGACCATGCCTTCAAAATAAGCATTGTCAATGTTCAAAAGGTCATCGAGGTACCTAGAATTCGATAATATCAGCTTGTTTGTCATGGTTAAAAGAATCCATGAAATCTCTTTCGTAGCAGTATAAAAATAAATCAGCTACGAGAGGCACGCAGTTTGTACCCATCGGAATTCCAACTATTTGTCTGTATAACTTGGTTCCGAATCTAATATAAACATTATCAAGGAGATAGGATAAGGCATCGCATACATTCTGACATGACCAAAGTGTATATCAACTTTGGTCAGAGGAAGTGAAAAAACTTTTCTGTCATTACAGGCCAAATAAAGTGAACCATAGTTTTTTGATGCTCTTTTGAAGGTCCACTCTATCAAAGCGAGAAGTTTTTTGTTTTTTTCTTTAATCAGACTATGTGGCAATAAGGTATACAGAGTAGAAAAATCGTATGTGGACAATACATTGTAGGAAGTTTGTCTTGGCCTTCATTGACACAAACAGAAAACTTAACAGGTAATTAGTTTAAGTACATATCTGTCTCCTCATAAGCCATGGTACCATCCAGTTGTTAATATAGCCTACAAACAACAACTACTTTGTTTGCGGCCTTCTCTGCTGGAACCAAGACATACTTTCCAAAGGATCAAACCGTTATATACTCAGTACAAAAAGAAACGCAAATTTTTCGCGTAAGTATAATATATTTTTAAAGTCTAAGTGATTCTAAGGATTTGCCATTCATATGAGAGTTTCACAACTGAGTTTCGTTGCAATTTGAAAGCGGGTGTAATTTTTAGGTGAAAACTTGTGAAATCAACATTTTTCTCTCAAAAACACAATTGAGGATATAATTAAATAAAATTTTGCTTCGAGTATGCCCATTGTGGTCTAGCAAATCATAAAAACACAAAATTAATTGAATTTCATGAAAAGAAAAATTTTGCTGGGATTTTTAAAAATGCATTTTATGACAGATAACAAGCTCTTTCGAAATTCGGCATTTTGGTCTCCTTTTCGGTAAAAGATGTCCCTATTTCGATTAAATAATGTTAGTTAACATAAATGTGACAGTTAAAATTTCTGGTCGTTTTTCAGAACTTCCGGTTCATTGAAAACAATTCACCATGGTGATAAAATCAAGGTTAAGACAAGGATTTAGAATTTGATAGCATGAAAGATTACAACAGTATGCGACGCCAATTTAACGTAATTTGCAATTTGCTGGTCCCCCGAATTAATTTTTTAGACGTTCTTAAAGTTTTGCCAATTTTGGTAAAATTGTAAGGTGCGTTACATTTTATGAACAGTAAACAGCTGTGTTTTAGACAGTATTATTCTTCTGAAAGAAGTCTTTACTCATATCATTTGCAGCCAAGCCCAATTTTTACTTATGACACAAATTTTTAAAGTGTGCCAGATTGACCATCGTTGTGGGCATTTTGGCCACTAATTCATGTTGTTGTCTATAGCAGCCAATGATAGCCATAGTGACTCACAAACTCAATTCTGGTTTATGAAAGGCAATCAGAAACTGATGAATAATCGTTTTAAGGCAAAAATGTTAATAGAAGAGGTTTTTAAAGTGGTAAAAAAGAGTATTCATCACCACAAATTCTTGCGACTTTTTGTTTATGGGTGCTCTTTATTGACGCCAAAAAACATAATGTTTCCGTGTTCGAAAAAAATTGGAATTCAGTCTGCGGGTAGGAGTCATGTCATTCTTTGTTTTCTGTAAGTTTGAAATAGTTATCTTTAAAAGTTATGACAGAAAATAAACCTTTTGCGTTTCTTTATGTACTGAGTATATTTTATTTTCTATGGAATTCTTGGATACCCTGCTTCAATTGCCTAATGGACGATTTGGGTTTAGGAAGTAAAATATTAGTATTTCGTGAATAAAACTTTATACGTCTATCCACAAGAGTGAAGATACTTCTTTTCCATGCTTTAAGAGCACCATCCTCAACACACTCTCGCTTACACCATCGATTCCCGAAATCATTCAATGCACATGCAATCTCCTCCCTACATTTGTCGAAATTAATGTAGAAGAGGAATCTATATTTCGGACCTGAAGAAACAATTTTTGCGAATTATAGAATCCGAAATTATTTTTAAATTTCCAGTTATTATATGTCCAGCGGGTCGATAAAGATATTTTGAATCTTCACAATCTCAAGACTTAGGAGTATTAGTATGAATATCAAGACCAGAAACAAGTTTATAGTATTTCTGATTGGTTTATTATATTTGTAACACATACGAGGAGGCTCTGAATTTTGGAAGTACGTACAGGTGCGTTCAGTTATTAATATACCCATGCGATATTCAGAAATAAATTTACATTTTGTCTTGTTTTTGAACAATCGTCACTGGCAAGAAATGGACAACTGGGTGAATTTGTTTATATAGTGTGTTAGATATGTGTATAAATATTTACTCAATATATAGAACTTCCAGATCTTGTGCTGTTGTATGCCTTAATTGATTACACAACATAAGGAACGGAATTTTTAACAAAAAATCGCTGATATTCGAGTTTCAAAGATTCCACAAGGAATCATGGTTAATGGATCGCTACTACAGCACTACCTACATTAACTCTTTAACCAAAATAAGCCTGGCGTCCTTTTTGTGGGATATAGACAAACAGTATAGGCCCAGATGTGATGCCGCAAAACGCGGCGTCCCATCTGGGGCTATTTTGTTTGCATAGAAGAATTTCGTCGAAAAATGGAATGAAAATTCAAAATCACTCCTAACGCCCCTAAAATGACAGAGGACTCTCCCAATTAAAAACGAGCCTCCGCATGGGAAAACCAACAGTCTGCATAGGCGAAAACAAATGCGCAGATGAGATTCGCAGTAACTGCGAAGCTGTTCAGCGCCTTTCGTATTTTCGCTACACGGATAGTACAATTCCTCTTCTTCCTTAATCCGAAATTTCAAGCTTCTAGCCTGCTTCTGTGACTGTACAGGCCAGTTTGTGTGGGTCCTGGTCGGAACCCAAATTGCTGTGGTTTTCTCACGTACAGGCTCAAATGATTGTCAAGCCCATTCGGCATTTATAGGTTAAACCGTTAAACCATAAACCATCTCGATATATAGGGTCCTTGGTTAAACATAGGAATACTTATTCCTTTATTTTTATTACCTACCCTAAAGTACGGACACAGAGAATGTCTTTAAAGCTATTAATCTTTCCGAGATCTAAGGAACCCGTTATAAGCAAAGAAGATCGACTCATCTGCGTTTTAGAATTTACAGGTATGACGTATTAACCACAATTTCAACTCCAACGGACAACACTATTCAAGGTGCTAGAATATGCATCGTTACTGAAATAAGTTGTTTACCATTACTTACATGTTCGTGCGAAAAATGGTATCGCCTTATTATCATGCATCTGTGAATCGACTGTAGTGACGTTCGCATTTAAAAACAGAATACGAGTGAATAATATGATAAAAGAAAATGTAGCACCAGCAATATACAATAAATAAATACAACTCAAGTTTTACTAACCTGCTATTTTAATTTTCAGAAAACCCAAGTAGTGAAATTTCATCAAGATATACACTCTGTGTGTTTTAAATCGTTTTACAGGCGATGTATATGACACTTCCACTATAACCCAACATAAAAACGGAATAGTTTGACTATCGACCAACTCAGTTTAAATACCTCTGTCGTGATTGCTCCACTGCGCAAGCGCGAGTTTTATCGATCGTCAAGGGCGATTACACGACCATGTGAAATATCATGGCTACACTTGACCTGAATAAAATCGTGTTTTCGTGTTTTTTGGAGAGGGATTATGACTGCGATGCTATATTTTGGATATGTAAATATAGCGCGCATTAAGACGGGCCACGGATCTGACTACTAAAAGTAAAAGTAGACAATGATCAGGAAATGGCGCAATGATAATAATATACGCCATCATATTGCCGGAACGAGAACCCGAAACAGGTAAATGTAGAGCACTATCGCGGCATTCGCCAGTCGCGTGATCGCCGACTAACCGACTTAAATTTAATTTGAACCACTCTGTGGCCATGAACTCTTGCTGTGCAAAAATCATAATATAACACTGTGAACTCTTGCTCTACTATAAAATGGGTTAATCACTTATCTGAAACGCAATAACCTACTAACCTGAATTATATTATTAGCCGTACTCTTACTGATGTATTATTCATTGAACTAGATAAGAAATTACTTGCACTTCAAGGAACATAAACAAGTAACACATCTTAAACGTGAAGTAGCGTTTCTATTGTAACGACTATTGTCGATTAGAAGATTCAAATAACTGATACATGCATTTTCTGGGAATACAAACAACAAGCACACCGTTGTTGTTTTGTTTTCATATTTAAAATCATTAAGAAGTAAATTTACCTTGAGCGAATTGAGTTACGTGGGCGGATCACTTACTATGAGCCTGGCGTCCTATTCATTTTTTGTTATGTGACATAGGCATGCAAATAGTATAGCCCCAGATGTGACACCGCAAAACGCGGCGTCCCATCTGGCTAACAGAAATTCATCAATAATGAAATAAAATTTTAAAATCACACCTGATGTTCCTCTCCCGAATGATAATGATTGGCGAATTTATTCGTCAAAAATGGGTTAAGATGTTGAAGGACAGATTACGATGTCATAATAGTTTGTGCACAATTAAGCAGATAGACGAATAAATAATCATGGTAAAGTGTCAACCAAGAAAATTTACATAAATGATTTTTTTTTCGAATAGAACTAGTATATCCCAATAAGAAATGTTGAAAAAATGCGTAGCGCTTTCGATGAACCCATTATCGAAGGATCCCATTCTCGAAGGATGTAAAATGTTAGCATACGACGCTTCAAAGGCGTACTTTCACACACACACTTCGTTAACTGTGAATTACCGTTTATTTGCACGTGGTAGGTTTCCGTTCGATGCAACGGGGAAAACGAAAATCGTCGTGTTACAATCATATAATGTCGTAAGTACTGCCCAGACTTCATACTAAAACTTTATTTTGGCCTACAGATACAAGGCGCAAAAAAGGGAGGTATAACTCATTCGTTATGACTTTGTACGTCACGTTCGGCTATGTCTCTATGTAGTTATAAACAACATTCTTTTGCCAGCCAGCAATAAATATATGCTGATGGCATGCATGCTATTAAATCTGATAAGAAGAGTAAATGATAGATGCCTAACCGAGTATTGCATCGGAATTTACCAAGTACTGTGCAGAATAAATGTGTAACTTACTGCAGCTCTTTATAAATAATATCCTTTATAAAGTAGTTTCCAATTATTAGTACTTCTTTTACTTCACGTCGTCAATGTCTCTTGCCTAAGGCGACTGGCCGTCTAGCATCGGTGATTAATTTTATGACTTTTCAGTCGCCCTAACAATGCCTCGCTGAGCAAACACAATAAACCTTTCCAGATGTTGTCAGTCGATACGATATACCTGTATTATTAATGGATATATCGCATTTCCCGGAGCGTCTTCGCGGTCGAACAATTCTATATGTACCTTTTCTATTATAACGATGGAGGAGCAATGTTTTATGAATACGGAACAATGTGACATTATGAATTTGATTTTTTTTCTCGTTAAATCAGTCAGTCAAACATGAAGCGTTCAGATTATTCAATTTTCTTCCGAGGATTATTCTCTATCTGTTGTGTGCTTTTATCTGATGCGGACATTGCTTACATCCACGGTTGTTGGCCTTTTCCCAACATTTATTGTTACTAAAATTATGACATCGCGACAATGTCATATCAAAATGAAGGTAGGCCCTTTTGCACATCATTTGGTGCCGTGATCACTGAGTAGTATGTAACAATATAAGTGTATACAAATAACTCTTGGGTTGGAGTAATGTTCTCGACACGCGCATAAATATATATACACCCCTCTCAAATTGATCGTTTAACTATGTTTATTCAGTTTTTTTCTATAAACCGATGATTTTTAATTTATAAGACTGATCTCATATAAGTAGTATACACGCCACTATAGGTGAAATCAAACTGGTTGAAGACAAATAAATTTTAAGTACTCAGATCCATCTTTCACAACACCGCTTCGGCCACAGTTCAGATCTTGTTATGTTTTGTTAGTGAAACTGGCATCCAATAAACACGGATCTCTTGGATCCGAGATGAGATTGTAGGTGCTTTGAATACATTTTGGGGGTATATAAGAATGCTGTCGTTACCCATACAAAGTCACATGTTGCAAGAACCCGAAAATATCACCACTATTTTTAATCTTCGATCGTCATCTTCAGTTGGTAGTTTATTCTTCTAAAGAAATTGTCATTGTCACTTGGGTATTTAACAGGACATAAGAAGGTAAAAATAAGCATGGATCAGGAATGTTTTGATGGGGGAAAAGTAAGGATATTTATCCTTACATAAAAATGAAAACATTTGAAATCAAATGAGCGTTCTTTCGTTGAGAGTTCAGTACCCGAAATTGCGCAATATGGCCCATACTACCTCCCTTTGAACGTTTTCACTGCTTCCAAAGGATCAAACTTTTATATTTTATCTTACAATGAACTTAAATTTCAGTTCCACAGAGGTACTCGACTAAACAGCAGGGGAATTAGAAGCTGCAGCTGTACTTCAAAGTCACCGTTCCGGGTCACCTTGGCCCAAAACCATCTTGGCTCTGACGCCTCGGCCCAAAACGAATTTTTTTACCGGGACACACCTGCCCGGGGCGCATTGGCCCATCGACAAAAATGCTTTATGGCCCACGCTACCTCCCTTTGAACGTTTTCACTGCTGTCAAAGGATCAAACTTTTATATTTCATTTATTCATTCTATAAACAAAGGTCGCATAATATAATTTAGAAGTACAAATAGGCAATGATCAGGAAATGGCACAATCAGAAAGAAATTCCCACTCCATAAATCGAGGGGTGGGAAAAAAACTAAAATGACACTTAAGTACTTATACCATGAAAACATGTCGCAAGCCGAGTGAGCAGCTATTTCCCAATAGGCGGCCACTCAGTTACCCGAACTGAACTAAAAATATGAAAACGAACATAAAGCTCTAACAGCA
Source organism: Rugalucina vietnamica (assembly GCA_964017185.1). NCBI lineage: Eukaryota > Metazoa > Mollusca > Bivalvia > Lucinida > Lucinidae > Rugalucina > Rugalucina vietnamica. The sequence continues at coordinate 10,760,358 of OZ024876.1, read as the reverse complement.
CAAAAATTCGACTCCAAAACACAAAACAATTAGAACGACAACAGAAGTAATTTTACTAGAAGTTCATTTTACCAGAGTATGAAAAAGTACTGCGATATCATATAGAGGTAAATCGATCTTAACACTTGTTATAAGCCATTTTCTAAGGTCATTTCAAAAAGCTTTTGTCTTGAAACGTCAAAAATAAATGGTGTATTTTCTGGCTGCTCGGATCCCTACAATAGGAACAGGCATCACTATTGGTTTAACTTATCTAAAATAAAAACGAATTTGTTACTAAAATATTATTTATTTATTTTATATTGAAAATGACTAATTTGAACTTCATGCTAATGTTTTTCTTTTTTAAAGTATTTTTAAGTCGGGTAAAGATAAGCTGATGCAGGTAAATCTTTGACGAGTCAAGGTTATACCATTTGGTCTTTCCCAGGCACTTGTCTTTAATGGCTTGTAAAAGGATAAGACGACTTTGCTGATAGTTATTCAGAAAAAAAACACGTATCTATGAAGATTTGATTATGAAACTGAATGGAGAAATACATAACTCGGCTGAACTAGGATTAATAATATCAAACCCAGCTTAGATGTTATGTTTCGAAATATAAAGAGTACATCATGGGGTAGGCGGGAATAAAACAAAAAATAAATGGAAGGTCATGGGAAAGCATTGCTAAAATGCTCTAGCCTATGCATTGAAATGTAAAAGTAATCAATGATCAGGAAATGCAATCAGAAAGAAATGATCAGGAAGTGCAATCAGAAAGAAATTCCCATTCAAAAAACCGAGGTGGGAAAAACCGAACACACAATCAGGTACTAATACTAAGAAAACATATCGTAAGCCGAACGAGCAGCTATTTTCCCATTAGGTGGCCAATTAACTAAAAATATGAAAACGTATATAAGGTGCCAACAGCACAAAAATTCAACACGGAGGCACAAAACAATAAGAACCACCACAGAAGTATCGCCTTGAAACGATCAGTAATATAAAATAACTGGTGGGCTTAAAATAGTCTTACAGGTCTAACCTCGTCCTGGTTCTATTATATACAAATATAAACAAGAAATATGGAAATCCTGTTAAGGACATATAATACATAGGTACCAACATGTGACATGTGTAACGGAAAGCATGGTGAGCAACTGTTGAAGGTAAGGTGGCCACAGTACTAGCTTGGACAGAACAAGTAAAATGCAGACGGCTAAGTGAACAGCCAAATGATATTCTGGTTGCCACAAAGTCATGCAACATGAAACACATATTAATTGAAATAATTTGGATAAATTTGACAACAGCAGTACCGTCTTGGAACGGTCACTTATAAATAACCGGGGGGCTTAAAAAGGTACAGGTAGGCAAAGATCAGGAAAAGGCGCAATCCGAAAAAGATTCCCACTCCAAAAACCGAGGTGGGAAAAAATCAAACTAACAATCAGGTAATTATACCATGAAAACATATCGTAAGCCGAATGAGCAGCTATTTTCCCAAAAGGTGGCCACTCAGTTACCTAAACTTAACTAAAAATATGAAAACATACATAAGGCGCCAACAGCACAAAAATTTAAACACCAAGACATAAAACAAAAATAACCACCACAGAAGTATCGCTTTGGAACGATCAGTAACACAAAGTTACTGGCGGGCTTAAACCGGTTTTACATGGCAATAACCTCACCCTCAGCTTCTGCAGTGGTTCATAACATTTAGTTAATTCTTCGGTCCTCGTGGTGAATCACTAACTAGTCAATGAATCATCAAGAACAAAAAAAAAATAAATCACGATAAACATCCTGATGAATCAAAAACCAGGACTCACAGATTGAGTAAGCTGCCCGACGATGGAGATCACAACATTTAGTTAGTTGTTCGGTCCTCGTGGTGAATCTCTTACTCGTCAATGAATCATCACAGACAAACAAATGAATCTTGATAATGTCCGTGATGATTGAAAAACGGGACAGAGGAAACTCAAAGACAGAGGAAAGTTTCTTATACACAAACACCAAAGAATAAGGTACAAGTAGGCAAAGATCAGGAAAAGGCGCAATCAGAAAAAGACTCCCACTACAAAAACCGAGGTGGGAAAAAACCAAACTAACAATAAGGTACTTTTTACCATGAAACATATCGTAAGCCGAATGAGCAGCTATTTTCCCAATAGGTGGCCACTCAGTTACCTTAACTTAACTAAAAATATGAAAACATACATAAGGCGCCAACAGCACAAAAATTTAAACACCAAGACATAAAACAAAAATAACCACCACAGAAGTATCGCTTTGGAACGATCAGTAACACAAAGTTACTGGCGGGCTTAAACCGGTTTTACATGGCAATAACCTCACCCTCAGCTTCTGCAGTGGTTCATAACATTTAGTTAATTCTTCGGTCCTCGTGGTGAATCACTAACTAGTCAATGAATCATCAAGAACAAAAAAAAATAAATCACGATAAACATCCTGATGAATCAAAAACCAGGACTCACAGATTGAGTAAGCTGCCCGACGATGGAGATCACAACATTTAGTTAGTTGTTCGGTCCTCGTGGTGAATCTCTTACTCGTCAATGAATCATCACAGACAAACAAATGAATCTTGATTATGTCCGTGATGATTGAAAAACGGGACAGAGGAAACTCAAAGACAGAGGAAAGTTTCTTATACACAAACACCAAAGAAAAAGGTACAAGTAGGCAAAGATCAGGAAAAGGCGCAATCAGAAAAAGATTCCCACTACAAAAACCGAGGTGGGAAAAAACCAAACTAACAATAAGGTACTTTTTACCATGAAACATATCGTAAGCCGAATGAGCAGCTATTTTCCCAATAGGTGGCCACTCAGTTACCTTAACTTAACTAAAAATATGAAAACATACATAAGGCGCCAACAGCACAAAAAAATTTAAACACCAAGACATAAAACAAAAAGAACCACTACAGGCATATATGGAAAAAAACGTTCTATCTTCCTCGATCGAGATAATTCATTCATAAATATATAGCCAACAACACATAATGAAGCACTATACGATATAAAATACAAACTCATAGTACAGTCAAGTGAGAATCGCGCCTTAACCGGCGCAAATGATTGGTCAGCAGCTTAAGAATAGGGTTAAGGAAGTCCTTTGTACCGTGTAAGTTTGAAATAAAAAAAATATTCTTGCTGAACTTATTCTTTGAAGAAAATGTTTTACATTCATCGGATCAGTATTAAGATTTCTATTTGGCACACTGAGCACTCCAGATTTATCAAACATAAAGAGAAGCATTGGATCTCTCGCAGATCTTCCCAACAGAAGTCCATTAACAAACATCGCAAATATGATCATTCCTAATGTTCTTCTGAAAAGTGTCTCTGTTTCCAAAGGATTTACATAATGTCAATATAATGCATGCAAGTATCGGCGATAAGACACAAGCATTCCATTAATAAGGAGATTGATTATATTGAAAAAGCTGGTTGAAGATATTCATCGGGGTGGTAAAATGTTGATATACAAACGATGAACTACACATATACAATAATTTCAGTTAAAATAATTTAAATTGCTGTTTTATCATAAGTTAATTTTTCATGCTACACGATTTTTAAGCTGAGTATCTGTTTATTTCAGTTCGAATATGTTTGATGAAAACTAAATTGACATCTGCATGTAACAAATCCAGGGTTCAGATACCCATGTCTCCCATAAGGTCAACCCCACTGCTTATTTAAAAAAAGTTGGGCTACTGGGTATTGTAATGTTTTTCTTTTGTTCAGAATTGTGCAAATTTTGTAGATATTACGTTGATTTTGCAAGTAGTTTCTGTTTAAATGAATATACATAATGAGATAACCGGCATTTTAAGTATGCAAAACAAAGCCGTCATCAGCTGTGCAATACTTTTTAATCTAATAGGCACCTCTTTTTTCGATGAGAGAAAATGAAACTTATAATAAGGGAACATAGAGGATATACACCATATATGAGTAGAATCCGACATACACGAGAAGCTAGAGAAAGTCAAATTTCCAGCAGAAATGAATTAGATAACAAGAAAAAGGTACAAGTAGGCAACGATCTAAAAAGGGAAAAGCTTATTCAAAGAAGGTTATTCAAAGCAGATGAAAAGGTACAAGTAGGCAATGACCAGGAAAAGGTGCAATCAGAAAGAAATAAAAATTATTATCGCTCCAAAAACCGAGGTGGGAAATACTAAATTGGCAGTTGGGTACTTATACTTGGAAAACATATCGTAAGCCGAGTGAGCAGCTATTTTCAAATAAGCGGCCACTCAGTTACCCGAACTTAAATAAAAAAAATATCAAAACGTACATAAGATTCAAACAGCACAAAAATTCGACTCATATAACAAATGAAACCATATTGGAACGATCAGTAATACAAAATTACTGGGGGCTTAATCCGGTTTTACAGGCTTCTAACCTCACCGTCATCTTCCGCAGTGGTTCAAAATATTTTGTTTAGTTAATTGTTCGGTCCCCGTGGTGTATCTCTTACTACTCAATGAATCATGAAGGAAAAACAAATAAATCATGATAACCACCCTGATGAATAAAAAAATGGGGACAACAGATTCAGTAAGCTATATATACCTGACGATGGAGATCCCTGCCATTCGAACAATTTACTGACACCCAGAGCAAAAAAAAACAAAAAAAAAAAAAAAAAAAAAACACCAGTTGAACCCCCACCCTGGTGGGCCAAGCCCGGCCCCAACCAACTAAAATGAATAGCTTTATGTCGGGGTCATCATAGAGTCTGACGCCCGACCCATCGACGTGCAATTAAAGAAGGCAGCATACACATGTAGGTATCAACCATGATTCTATTTAAAACTAAGCATGCAGACTGTCGCATAACATTCAAGTTATAACATATACATCTGTAATGTGTAATGATTTTTCTGAACTGAAAAGAAAAATCGTTCCTTAAAAGTTTATTAAATTTGTAAACAAAGTCATCATAAAATTCTGGTTCCGAAAGGCCCTCGTGTAAAAGCGTCTTTAGCCCAACATTAAATTTGGAAATCAATTCATAGTGTCTGCGATAAAATTTAGAAAATGTTTTTCGAAGTTTTCGAAGTTTATGATCCCGATAGCCCTGTTGGAGAAGTTTGGCCGTTAAACATTTATTCGAGCGTTGAAGTCTGTAACATGATTGCAGACTCTAGCAAACCTAATAAGTTGCGAAATGTATTCACCATAAGAAGAACGACGAGCAACGTCGACATCAAAAAACGGAAAATTTACTATATCAAAATCAAAGTAATCGCGCTTATCATAAATTTTAGAAGAAACAAATCCATTTGAAACAGAAAGATGTAGATCTAAAAAGGGGGCTTCGGTATCTGAGATATTGGCTTTGTTTAACTGTAGTTCAGGTGGATAAATTTGACCTTCAAAATAAGGGTTGTCAATGTTCAAAAGATCATCGATGTACCTAGAAGTGGAATTGTCTGCCGGAACCAAGACATACTTTCTATGAAATTCTTGGATACCCTGCTTCAAATGCCTAAATGACGATATGGGTGTAGGAGGTAAAAGATTAGTATTATAACACATAATAAAAGAAATAGATAAAATATTATGGAACTTCTTATGGGACGGCAAACAACCATTAGTAAATAAATAAACAATGTGTTTAGATATCGAAAATGGTGGTATGAACATGATAAATCTGAATTCCTTTATAGAAGCTATACATATAAAATTCATTCATAAAATTGTTAATGCTGAAACGCAGCACTGGAACATGATAGGCAAACACTGGCTTAAACATTTCGACAGAACATATGATTCGAACAATTTCTTATTATAATTGTTCAAGCATAAAAGGACTAACCATCAATTTCCCATCCCAGTTTTACAAAGACGCAGTTCAATCATGGGTTTTATTTAGAAATAAATTACAAACAAACGATTTCAGATCAATTTTAGATGAAAATATATGAACCTCAACGCGACAAAATGTACCTTCGGACATTCTGACATTACTAGTAGCAAGCAGCAAAAAGCAGAAAACTGATGAAATATACGTTTTAGAAATAACAATGTATTTGTTACATTTGAACACTGGGCTACCAATTGAATGAGTTTTAAAACATATTTATTTTCAATATTTGGAGTTATCTGCCCTTGTTTTAGCCCATAATGCACATATTTTTCCTATATATATTGTGAAACGGTAACCATAGCAACGGCATCATCATAATAATAAACAAAATAATTACGTCAGATTGCCTGTACGGATGGTATGCTTCTATCTTAACAATAGGTTCTGACCTGTGCTTAAACAGTTTTAAGCAAATGCATCAAGTTTTACATGCAGAAATGCATTACGCAATTTTGACGTCATTTTTCAGGACAATGACGTCTGTAGGGTTCATATAGTAAAATCGGTCATATCTTACAAAATAACTGGAATAATCTGGTCAAATAAAGACTAACAGGCTCTAGAAACATCATACATTCAAAGTAACTTTGTTTTTCTAATACTCAAAAAATTGTCCGAAGGTACATTTTCTCACGTTGTGGCCCATATGTGTTAATAACAAAATTAGGCATCATAACACCCCCTTATGGTTTGAAACATTCAGCAAGAACGAAATGAAATCAATAAAAGATATTTTGGATGTTAATAATAAAAACTTCGTTGATGAAAACACAGTTTTGTCCAAACTTACAGATAAACGGAACGGATTAAAACGGTACAGAATTATAAAATCAAGCATAGACAAAGAGTGGCTAAATATACTGAAAGGAAACAATGACAATACCCAAGTAAACACTCTAAGCAAACGTAAAAATACAATGCACGAAGGTACTGTACAAATCAATAACATGCCATTAAAGGAGATACAATATCTTTTAAATGAAAACAATTTTGAACCGAAATGCATTGACAAATGGAATACCGTTTTTGATGCCGTTATTAATTGGAACATTCAATGGAAATGCTCAAAATAAACTTTCAATTACAAAACAATAAACAATCAATGTGTGGATATTGTTCAGCATTCAAATGACAAACAAACCCATATTTGTTTGCTTGAAAAGTGCTGTTGACAAACAAATGCAAATCAGTTCAAAGTCTTATGGTTCATTTTTGCCAAAGATGGGGTGGGTTGTGAAAATATTTAGTTGCATTGTCTGGATTCTGTTAAATCAGCCAAGCTGTTTTGTAAACAAAAGTGTATATATTTCTTCTCCTATAAATGCTTAATTCAGCCCCATAGTCATAACATGAAAATTTCGTCCTCCCAAATCTGAGATTTAGGGACTTCTTACATCTAAGGCATAGATGTCCTTTGTGTTACTGATCGTTCCAAGGCGATACTTCTGTGGTGGTTCTTTTTGTTTTATGTCTTGGTGTTTAAAATGTTTGTGCTGTTGGCGCCTTATGTATGTTTTCATATTTTAGTTAAGTTTAGGTAACTGAGTGACCACCTATTGGGAAAATAGCTGCTCATTCGGCTTACGATATGTTTTCATGGTATACGACGTAAGTACCTGATTGTTAATTTAGTTTTTTCCCACCTCGGTTTTTGGAGTGGGAATTTTTTTCTGATTGCGCCTTTTCCTGATCTTTGCCTACTTGTACATTTTTATATCAGAGTTATTGTGGTTGTGCCGTTTGGCGGCCCTAAAATGTCTCCCCGTACACCCATTTAATGGTCTTATTTTTCCAATCCTCAGGGATTGCTTGCAATCAGTTTGTATTTTCCTATAACTACCACAACTCTTCGATACCGAATTGAAGGTCATTAGTTGACCGTCACTCGTATCTCGTATAAGCGATTCTTACGCTTCTATCCATGGACTTGCATTAGACATGGACCTGAGATGTGAGCTTCTGTTTCATTCGAAAGATTTTGCATTACGATTAAGTGCATTATTTATTCTATAACCGGTATGAGTGTCGCGCTTCTTTTGGCTCATTCGAAACGCCCTTAAGCAACAAAGAGAAACAGTTGCACGGGCAAATAATTAATAATGCTATTTTTACAGAATATAAACCCAGTTTAATAGGTAGATCCGAAGGAAAATGCCATTTTTGTAAAACGGAAACCGAATATCTCACCCATCTTTTTGTGAATGTGCTGTTATTCAAAGTGCCTTGACAAACATTAATACTAAAATAAATACAATACTCGAACAAGTAGGTCATGAACATGTTAAAATTGATCTAAAGAACGTAATACTAGGGTTCGATTACGATACTGTTCAAAATGGTCATATAAGAATATACTTAAATACGGTACTACAAATGGTAAAATGGGAAGTATGGAAAATTCGAAAAATCGTTAAATATAAAAATAAAATCTTTTCAACAGCATCGCTGTTAAAATATATAATGTCAAAAATTGACTGCTGCGCCAAATTTATGCAGAAAACGAAAACGGCAGATAAGTTTAAGAAAATACTAGATCTCTTAAGGCAATTTGACAATCATACTTAAAGGAAATACAAAAATGTCGACCGGAGCTAAACCCAAATAATGATTATTTTGATTATCTAACTGAAACTTAAGTTATATTGTCATATTCATATAAACTTCTCATCTGTCTTATCCATCATGCTAGACCTCTTATCTTTAAAGCTTACTGTCCTCTTCTACACCATGAATGTATATACCCAAGCATAAATGACCCTGATCTAGTCTTCAGACCTTCTCCTGGATCAGCGGTCTATGCAAGGGTATTGCATCACTAGACCTATGCTTCCTTCTACAACTCTAGTGTAATATGAATAAAATTATGTGTAATAAAATTGTTTTACATGTTAAAATCTAGACAGGCAACTCTCAGCAGCTATTCAAATGAAACATAGGCAATGAAACGATTTGATATCGTGTTCCTTCATACTTCGAGGAGATCTAAGCTCTGCGATATAAACACTTCAGTGCTTGGACCCTCCAGATATGAAGGAGATTAACTCAGTTTATACGTCTTTACTAGTTACTAGACATCATTTTAATTTGTAAAATCACAATACCTATTCTTTTGTAATGTACATTTTAAACCCTTGTACTTAAAACTTATTTCATTTAAACACAAATTACAAACAATTTAGAAAAAAAGTTTGTATGTAGCAATAATATGTGAAGATAAATAAAAACAAATAATAATTTGCTATCATCATTAATCCATTATCATTCATCATTGCCATCTTTCTGTCTTTTCACAACACCTTCATCCCTCGGAGAAGCTTGAAAAAAAAAGAGTATTTTGTGAATAAAACTTTATACGTTTATCCACGCTAGTGAAGATACTTCTTTTCCAATCTTTAAGAGCATTATCCTCAACACCCTCTCGTTTAAACCATCGATTACCGAAATCATTCAATGCAGATGCAATCTCCTCTCTACATTTGTCGAAATTAATGTAGGAAGGGAATCTATATTTCGGACCTTTAGAAACACTTTTGCGAATTCTAGAATCCGAAATTATTTTTTAAAATTCCAGTAAGAATAAAGAAACGCAACAAATACTTTGGGTCACTAAAAGCATGTTTTGTAACACAAGTTTGTGGTGTTACTGAACTTATTATATGAAAGCAATATCAAAACGTCAGATTGCAGCAGGTTGAGCAACTATGTCGGTTACGTACGCCTAATGGCGCACGCGTAACCACACCGACCTACAGTAGCACACCCTGTAACCATGATCAATAAATGTCAAATTTGAACCAAAACCAATTTTTCGTTTCCAAAACCCCTAAAAGTGATTGCAGATGTAACCATTGATCAGTTGGCAACATTAGGCTATGTTATGGTACGTTTAACGTCACCAACGTCAATCGAAAAAATGCCTTAAAAGCCTTTTAAATTTTAATCGACTGGCCTTATATTCAATAAAATGATCATTTCTGTAAAAAAAGTATGACCTTTGAATTTCAGACGTCAATAAAACGTCCATGATAACGTCTAAATTCAACATCCTACATTTTAAAGAACGCCATTTTGTTCTTCAATTTTTCTGATGTAAACATGATCAATTGCCAAACTTTAGGTTACAGTGCGCAAATCGAGTGTTTACTCAACGCAGATCCTCCGTTTTGCTCTTTTACGTAGCGCCGTATTCTCTTTGACGAACGTCAAAACAAACGACCCGGTGACCCATTTCTACGGTGCCGTCACTGTTGATTAAAAAGCATGTTGTGTTGCATCTTGGTTCGATATACACCGTGTAAGCACAAATAGGCCACATCGAATAATTAAAATGACGTTAAGTGCTTATTCTTTGTTATTGAAAACTTCAGTATTCTGTTAGCCAGTTTTAACGCAACATGTGACGTCAAAGGAGTATACAATGATGCTAGTCTTTATTGCTCATTATCGGGTCGACGTCAGGTAACCCAGCATGCAAAGAATTTGGCATCTTCAACTTCACTTCGCCCCGATGTTTACGTCGCAATTTGCGTTTTTCATGGTTTTTGACGTTTTGTCGTTAATTTTTTTTTCAACAAAATGACGGTTTCTCGTTTCATCGCGTGCAAAAAGCAGTCAGTAAGTCAATTCTAAAAAGAATTTTATAAAAACGTCAAATACATTCGTAAAAGTTGAAATTTAATGTGTTGCGTATTTTTATTCCTTATGTATATATGTCCGGCTGGTTGATAAACATATTTTGAATCTTTACAATCTCAAGACTTAGGAGTATTAGCATGGATATCAAGACCGGAAACAAGTTTATTGAAATTAAAAATAGTATTTCTGATTGGTTTATTATATTTGTAACAAATAATAGGAGGTTCTGAATTTTGGAAGTACGTGGGTATAGACTGTATACTGATTTATCCTGGAATATGCTTGGTAAATCAATAAAGTCAATTCCTTTATTAATGAAAGGAATTTTAATAAAACTTCTAATGTGATTAGATTCGGAATCGATAAATGGACGAAGAGCATGCTGAGTATAACATCTTGTTAACAGTGCAACGTCATACAATTGATGATTTCTATCGTAAAATCTATTAGCCTCTGTGTCCAACGAACGTAATACAACTAAGATAAGACAGCATTGGATGTCGACCGTGAATCCTTAGTTTAAGAGCTAAATCATTAAGGGAAGTGTTCAGTTTCATTGCAGCGCACCGTTTACGATTGTCATTACCCTTTTTTCGTATATCATGAGATCTAGATTTACGTTTACGAGACTCTGAAAGTGTAAGTACATCAAAATCTGGCATTTTGGACATATTACCCTCATGGTAAATGTTCTCGTTAAATCCCAGTAGAAAGGGTGTTTGCAATAATTTTATCCATTTGTGTTCAGTTTCAAATCGTTTGATGTTTTTGAATCTAACAGAATAATTTCCATCATATGAGATTTTCTCCACTGGTTGAACTATAACATTATTGGGAGAATGACCAGTGCGCTTAAAATGCTGGTACAGAAAGGTATCATTATTTTTGGGCTTTCTGATTCTACGATAGTGCTCACCAAATCGTTTTTGCAAAGTTCGACAAGTTTGTCCAACATATTGCATCTTACAATTGTTTGTATTTCAAGTAAGAACATATATAAGATCCATTTATTTTAAGTCTAAATCAGAATCATTAACTACTGAAAATGTCCTACCATTCATAGATGAAGTGATAGTAGTCTTAGAGCATAAATGAGTGCAACAGTTGCACTTCTTGGCATTGCACTTAGAAATATTAGGGTACAGACCACGTCTCTTGAACGGATGGATATATTTACGTAAAATTGGTGATTTGAGTGGAGATAATCTTATCCGAAGATTATTACGAAACATATTAGAATAAGAAGCTCCGTGTAGATTAACAGTAGATGCCGAAAATAAATTAAGAGGTGTCACCCTAACAATAGGTAATAAATTTTGAAAATTGTTAGTTGAATGAGGAATCCATACAGTAGACGCGGCATGCAACCTAAGGGGAGTTTATGTAATTCCTAATCTTTTTGTGATAGTCATAGTTGGGAGTTTTGTGTTGATACTGCCAAAAGAAGCGCGACACTCATACCGGTTATAGAATAAATAATGCACTTAATCGTAATGCAAAATCTTTCGAATGAAACAAAAGCTCACATATCTCAGGTCCATGTCTAATACAAGTCCATGGATAGAAACGTAAGAATCGCTTATACGAGATACGAGTGACGGTCAACTAATGACCTTCAATTCGGTATCGAAGAGTTGTGGTAGTTATAGACATTTTTCACTTTTGAACGTGAATGCTGCTGGCGCTTGCGGTTACGACTTTGTGTGTGATGGGCGACGACTCGTGAGGGCATATTTGAGACGAAGGCGAGGGGCGATATGAAGAATTACTTAGTCAAAACTACCAACAGCCCACCGGAGGTGTATTTAATAAGACACACAAAAAACGAAATTGTCCAAGACGCCTAGCTGAATAGTTCAGTAGGTAGAGAGTAAGACATAGAATCGAAAGGTCCTGGGTTCGAGTCCGGGTAGGACAAAAATTATTTTTCCTTTTCTTTGTTTCTTCCTTTTTTCGCACCTGTGACATTAAAGCTTAAAAATTAAAAAGAAATAAAAAAAGGAAAAAAGAAAATAAAATTTTATCTATTGGCAAATGCAAGAATCACAAAATGCAATGCTGCATTTAATACTAAAATCGTAAGTTTCTGGATTAAACTGTCTAGTGAGAAGGCAGACCGCATGTATAGGTTTTTTTATAGGTCTTGTTAGAAGCCGAGATATTGATCGTCATTAGAAGAACGGATCAGCGACCGATCCTAACGTCAACATTTATTTCCTGACTGGCTGGTACAGATAATGTGGATAGGATAAGCTGACCGCCTCTAATGACTAAAAAAATACGCAAGCGTCCCCCGTGGCCGAGCAGTTCAGAGCGCTGTTTCATAATCACTTAATCATCTCACCGTTGTGTCTGGTGTGAGTTCGAGACCCACAATGGCCACATGTGAGACAGGCCAAGTTCTGTTTGCGGGTGTGCCAGGCGGTTTTTCTCAGGGTACTCCCGTTTTCGCCCCACCTACTGTTTGGCGCTTTTCATATGAGCTGACTCTCGTTTTGAGTCCATTCGACAGTAGGAAGAGCGATGGGGGCAATACCCTACATGTAGCTACAATATGCCTAGCCACACAACTGTTTTTGTTAATTGTAGACTTTCAACAGTATTTCTGCCATATCGAGTGCGATGGTTACGATGTAGAAAATTAATTTGGCAAGACATAAGCTTTCGTTCTAATCCTCATTTTTTCTGTGTGATAGTGTGCGTGTTGTTTCACCTGGTTGAATTCAAATAAATAAATTAAAATCAAACTAACACAATTATATTATTTTCATGAGTTTCTAAAGTGTTTCCGTAGAGGACGCATAGTGTTTCAGTCGCCCCATAGTTTACTTTTGATGTTCGCCATTTTCACATACACGTAGAAGGAATTTTGGACACTACACATTCTGTCAAAGTGCACAAATTATTCATTTGTTTCACAAATAATGGTGTATACAGTCTTCACATTGACACGTGTTTTCATAAGATTATTGCCTCGTGTATTGTTCCTTTTAACAGAATGGACGCTGGTCTTGTTTGGAAAGAGCTAGTAATTTTGTTTTTAATGCCTGTTGTTAAATTGCTTGTGATGTGTTGCACCGCCATGTCTCTCCCGCCTGGTGTCTATGTTAGGATGGGAAATTTAATTGTATAGATTCTTGGTCATTCTATTGTTACTTGATTACAGATAAGGGTCTCATTGTGCTCATTTCTGATCATAATGATGCGTTTTTATACAATTTTCGGCCCGTTCAAGATTATTTTAGTTCATATGAGACGGGTAAATCAGTAACAGGAGGAAAAGAGGAGAACCCTGAGAAAACGAACTTGCACACCACAAGCAGAACTTGGTTTTGTGTCACCCTTGATTGTAAGACTGATCAATGGGGCAGCAACCTAAGGCGAAGAGTTCATTGTCTTGATGTTGGTAGTTGCCAAAGCGATATTGCTGCGCTGAAGGTTGTTTTAATCCATTTTATCACATGTTGTGTGATGTTGCATCAATCTTTGTTGTAAGGACTTTGATTGTATCGCAAGCATATACGATGGTGCTGACACTGACAGACAATACCCGAATACACATATTCATGTACAGTATACCACGCAGACATTTCACGTGTCCATTTACCGACCTTTTATACAAACGTACCGCCATTCATGATTCTAATATATATACATGTAACAGGGGAAATTTAATTGTGTTGTGTTTGGCTATTGAAATTTGTCCTAGGGCCCATCGACAAAACAAAGATCATATCAAGCCGGATCAGTTATCAAACCACATTGCAGCTTGGAAAGCCGAACGCAGTTGGTGTTAAGGGCATGCGTTCTTTTGTCCTTTTTTAACAGTTAAAAGTACGATTTCTATCATGATAAAGTTTATACTGAACCTATTAATCAAGCCTCTATGGTGCAGTGGTTATTTCACGTGCCTTATAAACCAGAGATGGCAGGTTTGATCCGGGTCTTCTTGAGTCTGTCGGATGAGACTATAAACTGAGGTCTCGTTTCCATATGACCTTTGCTGTTGGATTAACGCTCAAATCAACAAACCGATTCAATTTATTATTTATTTAAATTCAGATTGAGTAAGAAGCTTATGTGCTTATATGCTTGCCCGATTCCGGACGCAAAGATGGGTCCGAATGAGTAAGGTTGAGAATGATCAAATGTTGTAGATCTGCCGTCAGCATGTGTAATACATGTGCACTAAAACGGTACCCTATATCATGACGATATCATTACAAAACCTTATCAAGCAAAATACAGTGTTGTTTTTTTTTTAAGTTGAAAAAAAAAATGAAAATTTTCAATTCAACAGTTTTGATATTTTCTTATTTGTTCAAAACATAGATTGTGGACACAAGATAGAACGAATACTCACAATCTATGTTTTCAGAAGCATAGACAACCTAAGTTGACCTTGTCTTATAATAGGTTAATGTAATCCCTGGGTCATATATAGATATTGTAGATGCTTCATGCCAAGTTTCAAAATCATAGGCCTTTTGGTTCTGAAGAAGAACAATTTTAAAGGTTTTTCAATTTATAGCCATGGCGGCCATTTTGGTCAAGTTACCTTGACCATTAATACAAACTTTCGTTCCCCTTCCACGAAGTTTGGCTTTGATCGGCCATGCGGTTGCAGAGAAGATGTTTAAATATTATAGTCATATACATGTATATATCCCCCCAGGCAGGAGCTGACAACCACCCGGGTCTTAATGTTTTCATAAAAATAAATCTGCCCATTTGTATTATCATAGCAAGTTTCCACCCATTTAATTACATTTAACTAATTTCCCCATTTAAATGCATGGGCGACCTACATGTAAGTTGATCTTACCGTAAAATAGGTCAAGGTCATCCCAGCGAAATGATTTATACAAACTTTGTAGTGCTTTTAATATTGTTTGATGCTTCATGCCAAGTTACAAAATCATAGGCCTTCTGGTTCTGGAGAAGAAACATTTTAACGGTTTTTGCTATTTATAGCCAAGGCGTCCATCTTGGTCATGTGACCTGGTCCATTTATGCAAATTTCGTTCCCCCTTCCTAAGAATGCTCCGCAAACAGTTTTAACTTTGATTGGCCAAGCTGTTTCAGAGAAGAAGATCATGGTAATTGTTGACAGACGACGACGGACGGACGACGGGACATGGCCATCCTATAAGCTCACCGGGCTCATGTAAGCTAAAACTAGATATACCCCTGCATACTCAAGTTTTGCTTTATAAAAGCGTTGTTCAATGGGGTAAACATGTCACGGACATATTATCCTGATGAGGATAACAGACCATGCTCGATATTACTTAAAATGTGTCAAAACGTTGTAAGGCGTAGAATAAAAAAAAAACTGCACATAAAATTAAAGATCAACTAAATGTTTCAAATCGTAAATCTTGCCATGTTTACATGTAAAAGGAATTCTGTGTGTTCACGAAAAACATGTGAAATGTAGCTAAACAGAACCAATGTACGTATATACATGCACCAGTATGTTGAAAGTCACATGGCGATAACAAATAGTTGATAGTTGTTTTCCCACCAACAGTTATCGTCATATGCAGACGGGATCTCGGTTTATAGTGTCACCATAAAGCCATGGGCAGCTCAGAATTGAACAAGCGATCCCTAGTTATACACACGAGTGTCAAAAATAATATTCTGCACTGGAAGCTGTTTTATTCGCGCCAAGCATTTGTAAGGCCGACTCGCGTTGAACGCGTAATGTATCTTTAATGGCAATCATGACAGTTGATGATGCGATTTTGTAAACATGTCGTGTCAAAGGCCACTTCTGGTTCATTGTTCAATTAGAATCAGACAGTTAAACGGGAAGACAACAATAATCATTGTTACCATTGCATATGATAACATTGTTTACGATTTATATGTTTAATTGCTGTCTGGATTTCTTTATTTTTGCATTTTACCAATGCATATAGGTTTTAAGTTTTTATTTATTTTATTTTTTTTTGTTTTTTTTTGTTTTGTCCCAGTCAACATTTTTTTCAGTCATGTCGGGACGGAGCCAACGCTTCCTGGGTTTAACCAGTTAGTAAGGAGTTAATGTGTCTTGCTCAAGGACACAACACGGCTGGCGCCTGTAGGGATCGAACCCAGGACCTCTCAGGAGTCAGACGCCCTACCACTACGCCACCGCGCTCCCTAATAATTTTGTACCAGTCTTATATCAACTACATGTACGTATTTATTCTCGACAATCATGTGATTTTACGAAGCGACTGACTGAACCACTGCGACATGAAGTCATCTACGGAACTTGCGTGCGTGCGTGCGTGCGTGCGCGCGCGCGTGTGTGTGTGTGTGTGTGTGTGTGTGTGTGTGTGTGTGTGCTCGCATAAAGAATATTGTCGTCCTGTTTTAGGGTAAGCAAGATACGTTATGAAAAAACGAACTGTATGTTTCTCAGTCTATAAACATTCATTTTCTTGAAAATGATACTGTTTTAGTTTGAAGTTTAATTATACTCGTATTTATTTGAATTCACCCAGATAAACATCACGCATAGTTCAAGAGAATAAAGGAGGATCAGAAAGAAAGCCTTTGACTTGGAAAAAAACATCCCAAAAATCGTAATTATCGCATTCAAAATGCTGAAATACTGTGGAAGGTCTACAAAACCTCAACTTATTTCTATGTCTATGCAAAATGTAGCTAGGATATCGCACTTATGACTTGCAGATGATTGTCTAATGGACTCAAAACGAAACATCAACCGTATAAATAACATCAAGATTTCGAGTATCTGTTTGAAGTACATGTATAAACATGCCAAAATAAACTATGTTCTCTCACGAGACAGCACGTGGAACTGTAGGTCTTACACCTAATAAATATACATATATCTTTACATGTACACTATATAGTGTACTGTTTGAGTTAGTGCCTACATTTTTAAGTCGTTCAGGGTGGCTATCCTTATCCTAGCCACATTATGCCTGTACAAGCCTTCAGTATATTCATATTTTCATGTCTCCCAGAAAGAAATATTGACGCGAGGATAGATCAGCTCTTATACCAAAAATACGATCGAGCTCCCAATACAAGAGAAAACATACATGTGGGCTGCCGTCTCAAACTTCAATTCCTTTACGATTTAAGAATTTAATGTAGTAGGGCATTTCATGATTCTTGCATTTGCCAAAAATATAATCAGCTGATAATATATGTTTTATTTCCAAAGCTTTTTTGTCACAAGAGAGACAAATAAAGAAAAGAAAAAAAGTGATGCTTCCGGGACTCGAACCCAGCACCTTTCGCTTTCAATTCCAAGCACGCTAGCTACTGAGCTACAGAGCTAGACGTCCTACGCTATAGCATTTATTGCATGTCTTATTTAATTCCTCTTCGTCGGGCTATTGGTAGTTTTGACTAAGTAATTCTTCATATCGTCCCTCGTCTTCGTCTCAAATATGCCCTCACGAGTCGTTCCCCATCACACGGAAAGTCATAACCGCAAGCGCCAGCAGCAGTTACGTTCAAAAGTGAAAAATGTCTTATAGGAAAATACAAACTGATTGCAAACAATCCCTGAGGATTGGAAAAATAAGACCATTAAATGGATGTACGGGGAGACATTTTAGGGCCGCCAAACGGTACAACCACAAGAACTCTGATATAAAAAAGTACAAGTAGGCAAAGATCAGGAAAAGGCGCAATCAGAAAAAAATTCCCACTCCAAAAACCGAGGTGGGAAAAAACTAAATTAACAATCAGGTACTTATACCATGAAAACATATCGTAAGCCGAATGAGCAGCTATTTTCCCAATAGGCGGCCACTCAGTTACCTAAACTTAACTAAAAATATGAAAACATACATAAGGCGCCAACAGCACAAACATTTTAAACACCAAGACATAAAACAAAAAGAACCACCACAGAAGTATCGCCTTGGAACGATCAGTAACACAAAGTTACTGGCGGGCTTAAACCGGTTTTACATGGCCATAACATCACCCTCAGCTTCTGAAAGAATACACCACGAATGCTTAAAAAGGTCATTATGTTTAGGTAACATAGACTACGTTGCACCAAAAGCTTGGAAAATGAAAGCTGAAGAGGATGGCAAACTTTTACGTATTATTTAACAACCCTGTCCCATAACTTGAAAAGTCGAAAAAAATGTATAAATGTAATATATATAAAAAATCCATATTTATAGACTCAAACATATTTTGTATTTGCACGCTACATAGAACCTGTTTATACCATTCAGATTAAAGAATGAAATATGTAGGGTAGTGTGCATATAAGAGGGAACCAACAACTTGACAATCTCCCTTTAAATCCTTTTTCAGTTGTTTTATTTTAGAAGTAAAAGCTAGCAACGACCTTTTTTTTTTATCAAACTCACAAAAGATGTAGCTGGCACGCCTAAGGAGAAAAGGCTGGCTAAGGAGACCATAAGCTCTGATTCGTGCATTTAATTTGAAGATGTGCACAAGTCAATTTTTATCTAGCCTACCCCCCCCCCCCCCCCACACACACACACACTGAATTTTACTGACAACTCAAAGGTTCTGAAAAGTTGCAGAAACAAGGGTGAAAAAAACAAACGAATTTCCTTAGATTGTCAATTTTCATGGCTTGTTCAAACATACCCTCGACATGTATTCAAATATAAAATATTCAGAAAATATCTGCAGCCGTTTTCGAGATATTCAACATAAATAAAAACAGATGGTCAAACAATGCTAAATGTTGCCAGCGATCATCCTTAGAAGATAAGAAAGAATCAAAATGAACAGAATCAGAATTCATCTAAGAGATGCCTCTGTTGCTGGAAAAACTAGGAGCATTGAACAGCAAACAGACCTATAGTCAACGAAACCATTCTTTGAATTGAAGAATAAACATAGTTTTGAGATATTTATAGACAAGTAAACTTTACCGCCTGTGTTGGTAAATGCCGACTGCACACTACCAGATACAGATACAGATACAGATACAGAATATTTATTTTACGTCGTATATATGAAACATGACATATAACATAAGCCCTGTAGGGCTTTTACTACGACAAACAAAGGTAGATCAACTATAAATCACAGACATGATACATAAAACAAAATACAACAATTTATCACAGATAAAACTATTATATACATAGTACCATAGACTAGAGTATGCAGATTTAAATGAGAGAAGAAATGCATTTAAACTTATTTTTTAAAATAAGAATTTTGGTGGGTCTCGCCTCACCTTCTACCTAGGAAGATACAGGGGACGAAAGGCGAAAAACAAACAAAACACCAGGACAAAGTTTGGGGGCTCAGGAAAACCCCACAGCACACCAGGCTATTGTAGGGATCCCGAGACCCCAAAAGGCGAAACCTAGGTAGAAAACAAAAGAGAGAAACCAGACGGAACCCCAGTTAAATAAGGACTGACAAAAATATGTCCTCTGTCATATAGAACTATAAAGATTGCATAACATTTTTGTAAAATCTTTTGTAAAAAGATCTAGGATAAGATTTTAAGTTTAGCACTATGAAAAATGAAAATAATAAATAACTAAAACTACATCAGGAAAATTGAAAAGTGTTTAGATAAAAACATAAACATGAACAGAAATTGAACAAATCAAAATCAAGATCAACAAGAACAGGAAGTACACTTACAGTCCATACCGTCCCAGGTCCGCAGCAGCCTCTTAAATTGATTGAAATTTTCTGCAAGTCTCATCTCATTGGGCAGGCTGTTCCAGACCTGGGCCGCTTCAAACCGAAAGGACTTCATGCCATACCTTTTAGAGTTAACCTTTGGAATCTCCAACTGTTTCTTGTTTCTGAAATTATAATTTGATATTTTTTCTTTAACTAAATCCTGGATATAAGTTGGAGATATAGTATTTAAAATCTTAAAAACTTCAATTGCCATAAGCTTCATTCTCCCAATATGGAGGGGTGTTGCATTGTTTAAAACTAACAATGTTTCTAAAGGTGATATAAAATCATTGCTTATGAATCTTAGAGCCCTTTCTTGAATCTTTTCCATCTTGTTAGTACTAGCTTGGCTACAAAAATGCCATGCGAGAGGGCAATAATTAAAATTAGACATGATAAAAGATTTAAAAATTGTCATTTTCCCATTTTTGGTTAAAAATCTTCCTATGCGTTTAAGCACAGCTAATTGTTGGGAAGCCTTTTTACATATATCAGATATGTGGTCATTAAAGTTTAGCATAAAATCAATGTTTACTCCAAGAAGTGTGACATTATCTTCACAAGTTATAATAGTGTCATTTAACTGAAATGATTTAATAGCATCATGAGTTTTCTGACCCATACATATGGCCTGAAATTTATCAGGGTTTGCCTTCATCAAATTTTCTGTGAACCAATTTATTAGTAAAATGCTTTCTCCTTGGAGTATTTCTTTTAGAATATTGAGATTCATATTTATAAAAGACAAAGTATTGTCATCAGCATAGTTGTATAATGGCCCATGCTTGATGACATAAAAAATGTCATTGATGAAAATATTAAAAATAAGGGGACCTAAAGTGGATCCCTTTGGGACTCCTTTAAAAAGTGATTCCCAGCTACTTGTTGCAGGGCCAAGCTTCACCCTCTGCTGTCTGTTACTTAAATAACTATCCAAGAGCTCTACAGCCTTGGTAGACAGACCATATGCTTTAAGTTTTGCTTTTAATAAGTTGTGTGGGAGACAGTCGAAAGCCTTGGACAAATCCATAAGTATGGCAGCTACACACACATGGTTGTCCAAGGCTCTCTATCAGTCTTCAAGCAGACGCAGAAGGGTAGTCTGGTACCCGAAACCTTTCCTAAAAGCAGCTAAAAAGGATTAAATACAGCCTCAAAATATTCTGCTAGCTGATCATGCATTACCCTCTCATAAATTTTAGATGTGGTGTTTAATATGCTAACAGGCATGTAATTCTCTTTATTAAGAGGGTCCTTCTTTTTATGCAAGGGCAATACCTGACCAACTTTCAGATTATGTGCAAATACAGATTTTTCAAAAGTTTTATTTATAAGGCAGGAAACAGTATGACTGATAGAGGGTGCACATGATTTAATGATTTTAGCCGAAATATTGTCCACCCCTGTTGCTTTTTTAGTATTAAGATTTGAGATGATTTTAGATACTTCAAGTGGCTTGACGGGCCTAAAAGAAAACTGAGGTAGATTTTCAGGAAGGTTTTCCTTGATATTTTTGACTGAGTGAGCACTACCATTTTCAGTCGTCTCAGATACATCGACTTGGTGCGGTATCGTATCAGAGGGAAGATGACCATGCCCGTTTCGTTGTAGCTGTAGTCTCAGACCTTTAGAAATAAATTACCCAGCACACATGCACGAGTTTCTTGCACAATACGGGAGTGGGTTAAAGAAAGTTGATGCGGATTGCCCATCACAAGTTCTGGTAGCTTAGAAAGGTAAAAGTAGGCAATCCGCAGTCAGAAAGAATTTCACACTCCAGAAACCGTGATGGGAAAATCTCAATGGACAGTCAGGTACTTATACTAAGAAAACTTATCGAAGGCCGAGTGAGCAGCTATTTTCCAATAGGCGGCCACTCAGTTACCTTAACTAAAATTGTGAAAACATACATAAGGCGCCAACGCCAACAAGAAATTCACACTCCAGATACCGTGATGAGAAAATCTCAATGGACAGTCAGGTACTTATACTAAGAAAACTTATCGAAGGCCGAGTGAGCAGCTATTTCCCAATAGGCGGCCACTCAGTTACCCGAACTTAACTAAAATTTGAAAAACGCTAATAAGGTGCAAAAATCACAAACTTTCAACCCACTAAACATAAGTCAATTAAAATCTCAATAGAAGTATCGCCTTGAAACGATCAGTAATGTAAAATAACTGGGGGGGGGGGGGGGGGCAGGTGCGTACCCAGCCTCACCCACTGCTCTGCAGTGGTTCACAACATTTAGTTAGTTGTTCAAAAGTGATTTTGACCTACGTATGACATTTGCTTGCAACATTTCATCAATTGCATTGTCTACTATTTCTCTGTCTTTTAATGGGGTTCTATATGGCCTTAATTTTATGGGTTGGTGGTTTTGAGTATCTATTTTCATTTTGACTGTGTCAGTGTGAACTAATTCTGAATCTTTTGCTGCAAATAAATCTTGGTTCTTTTTTAGAAAATTGTGCTTTTATGAACCGCTAGTGCGTCCACATCCGACGACCAGTCGCATGTCTCTGTTTTACTTTGATTTGTTACCTCGTTAATTTCCTTGACGCAGTGGGTGTCTACCATTTCAATTTGTGCGATGAAACACCCCTTTGATAGCCTAATTGTCTGACAACCATAACTGGTAGTGTCCGCCCCTTCCCTAATTTAGCTAAAGAATTCGATACCTTTAGTCCGGGCTCTGAATATGTAAAATTTATGTCAACTGCAGAAACTGAATACAATTTTGAGTGTGGAAATTCACACATATCTTTTACTTTTCCTGAACAGACAGTAGCTGTTTGCGGTTTTAGAATGACCTTTGATCTAGTTCTAACTAAACAAGAAAAGTGTATGTCTTCCTCTAACGGTGCAAATGTATCTCCTATTTTTCAAAAACCTAAGTCAAAGTATAACCTAATACCATTTTGTACAAGCCAGTCTCTACCTAAAATGAAGTTTCTGTTTATCGACGGCGACACGAAGAATTCACGTTTCATTTCTTTGCTTCCTACTTTGAAAGTTAATGTGACACATCTGTTAAATTTCAAATAACCACCGTTTATTGATTGTAAGTTTGCTGACCTTTTTATTAAAGGTGGTTTCCTTTTCAGAGACTTGTACACACGCCGATGCAAAAGTGAGACCTCGTCTCCTGAGTCTACTAATGACCTATACTTATTCTTACTTATCTGAATTAAACATGAATTTGGGCAACCTGTCAATGCTATATTATAAGTGGGAATGTTCTTTTTATTTTTCCTAACCTTACTAACTTTACCACTCCTCTCGTGGGCTTCAACACGAAAGGAGCGCTCTAGTTTTCCTGATTGATTGCTGCGACCTGACCACCCCTCTCCATTTCCTGTCCTTGTGACCTTAGATCTGACTGTCTTTTTCTACAGTCACGTTTGAAATGCCCTTTACGGTTACAGTGCCAACAGAGTCTTTCCTGTGTCTGATTTTGGGTGAAATTTTGATTGAAATTTTCAACTGCGTTTACATTTGTTTTTGCCTTGCTGTCCTTAGCCCTGTGCCCTTTTCTATTACATTTAAAGCACCGAGGTACAGGCCGGTAATGGTCTACCTCCATATTTTCTTCATCACGTCCGTGAGGGTGTCTTGTTCTTAAGTTAACTTTTCTGCGAACATTCTGTTCATTCGTCGCAGTGGTTATTGCTGATTCCAATGTATTTGGATTTTCCCTTAAAATTAATTTAAGGTGATCCTCACTTAAACAGCAGCTACACATTAGCGTATAAGTGAAACGCGCGTCGGGCGTGTTGAAAAATTGCAAAATTCCACATACGCCAGACACACGTCGGAGACACGTTCGAAACGCGTTACGAGTACGTTGTGTACGCTTGGTGTACGTCCGGCGCGCGTCGCCGTATGTCGCTAAAAATCATCGCGCGTTTCGTGCGCGTTTGGAATAAAAAAAAAATTAAACATGCTTAAAAATTTTCTCGAAGCTCAGCGTGTGCCGGGCGTGCGACTTATGCGTTTCGAATAAGTTCCACGCGCGCTACAGGCGCGTTGAATACGCTTCGAACGTGTTTGGCGCACGTTTGATGCACGCCAGTGTGCGCTCCACGCGCGTTCCGATTTTATGAGATATTGCTTCTGTAGCGTGCCCCAAGCGTATGTGAGGCGCGCGTTGAACGTTCGCTGTGCGTCCATAGCGTGTGCTTAGCGTGTCTGTGACGTAAGACAAACGTACTCTAAAATTTTGAGATTTTTTACATGTCCGGCACACGCCTCAGTCGCGCGCTAATGTGTGACTGCTAAAGCGAGTTAAAGGTACAAATTAATTTTTATACATCCATTTTCCATACGCCCGGCGCGCGTTTGGGTTATACGCTAATGTGTGACTGCTGTTTTAACCCATCGTCAAATATATCGATCAATTGCCTTTGGATTGTTTGTGCTTGCTGATTTGGGAAAGCTTCTTCGGCCAATGTAATTAGCCTTTCTGCGTCTACTTGAACAGATTCCCCCCTGTTTTTGATGAACCTTTCTTAACAGCATGAATGCATGCTGCTCGTCTACCACTTCCGAAAATCGAAGTGCTAGTTTCCCCCTTAAATTGATCCAATGTTGCACCTTGATTTGCTGTTTATCTTCTAATAAAATTACTAACTGGACCCCTACTGGATTGGTAAGCAACACACTTCACGCCATCATCATCAAGTTCGGTTAACAAAGCATATTTCTCTATGGATTTAACCCAATCTTCAAACTTTTTGGCATCCCTATCAAAAGGACTTTGACTGATACCCTGTGCACCAAGTGCAGTGGACACTTTGCCCATTTCAGTTGCCAAATTTTGAAATAAAAGGTGGCTGCCAAATTTTGAAATAAAAGGTGAACGCCTGCATTTGCCTCCGCCATTGTTTGCAGTTAGAATTAGAAAACCAAAATGGCTTACCTTGCAACGAATGTCCACTTTTCAGAACGTCGATTTTCTTGCACTTTTTCACAAATGTCTTGAGAAAACCCCAATCCTGGTCACGGCACCAAAAATTGTCCATTGAAGCGTAAACGTGTTCTGTAGGGGTGTTTTTGATCAGTGTCTTTGCCGTACTCCGCGTTGTGTTTCCTGTTATATGTGTGGGTGGTTCAGTGAGACCAAAGTCTGAATGTACAACATTGAATCTTTATTTACATCTGTTAATTACTATAGTCCTGCCACAGGAGTGCTTTACTGTTAAAAGGTACAAGTAGGCAAAGATCAGGAAAAGGCGCAATCAGAAAAAGATTCCCACTCCAAAAACCGAGGTGGGAAAAAACCAAACCAACAATCAGGTACTTATACCATGAAACATATCGTAAGCCGAATGAGCAGCTATTTTCCCAATAGGTGGCCACTCAGTTACCTTAACTTAACTAAAAATATGAAAACATACATAAGGCGCCAACAGCACAAAAATTTTAAACACCAAGACATATAACAAAAAGAACCACTACAGAAGTATCGACTTGGAACGATCAGTAACACAAAGTTACTGGCGGGCTTAAACCGGTTTTACAGGTACCTAACCTCACCCTCAGCTTCTGCAGTGGTTCACAACATTTAGTTAGTTCTTCGGTCCTCATGGTGAATCTCTAACTAGTCAATGAATCATCAAGAACAAACAAATGCCACATTTGTCTTAATATTTTGTAGATTTAGAATTTAAAGCCTTTTAGCCAAAACTGTCCCGAAACTGAACCAACTTCAAAACTGTCTGAATAAGCCGCGTTTCCCGTATATATAGTCATAGGGAGATTGCATCAGCTTATCCAGAACCTTCTGGAAGGAATCATTACTCACAGACCTGAGTCACTTATGACAAATGTGGCCATTCACACCAATCTACATAGTAAAGCCATTATCAGTGGAATAAATCAACACCCCTATACATTAAGAGCATATTGTCAAATCCCTAAGAAACATTTAAAGTGACAATAAAGTGATTTATCGCGACATACAAAAGATGGTTTAACATTAATATTAAGATGTCAACTCCCCTCTGTCACTTTAAAGTAATTAATGGAATATTTCACAGAGCATTAACACTTGCAAGTCGTTAAGAAAGCAATAACTCAATTAACGTACATTTAAAGGTAACAAGTCAATTATTGGTTTTTCTGTAAAATGGAAACTTAACACCAATACGGGTGTTGATGTGAATATCATTTAGAATGTAACAGTTCTGGAGTTAACACTGCAGAAGCCGAGGGTGAGATTAGGCGCCTGTAAAACCGGTTTAAGCCCGCTAGTAACTTTTGTGTTACTGATCGTTCCAAGGCGATACTTCTGTGGTGGTTCTTTTTGTTTTATGTCTTGGTGTTTAAAATTTTTTTGTGCTGTTGGCGCCTTATGTGTGTTTTCATAGTTTTAGTTAAGTTAAGGTAACTGAGTGGCCACCTATTGGGGAAATAGCTGCTCATTCGGCTTACAAAATGTTTCATGGTATGTGCCTGATTGTTAGTTTGGTTTTTTCCTACCTCGGTTTTTGGAGTGGGAATCTTTTTCTGATTGCGCCTTTTCCTGATCTTTGCCTACTTGTACCTTTTTAAAGTAGTTTGACCATGCTAAGGAAATGGCATAAACGAGCCCCAGCGTAAAGCATTACGGTACACGTCATCGTGTTGTGCCCTTGAGCAAGACGCATTAACTCCCTACAGTACTGGTTAAACCCAGGAAGCGTTGGCTCCGTCCCGACATGACTGAAAAATTGTTGACTGGGACGTTAAGCACCAACACGAACAAACAAAATTCTCGCCATCGACACATTTTTCGGACTGAGTCCATGTGTCCTAGCAGCCAACATACATACTAAATATGTGACGCTCAGATCGCATGTTAACTCATTTAAGCCTGGCATCCCTTTTATGGGACATAGGCCAAAAGAATGGCCCCAGATGTGGGCTATTCTGTTTGCACAGAGACATTTCATCGAAAAATGAGAAAAAATAAATAAATAAAAATCATACCTAACTACCCTAAAAATGAAAGTGGGCTCATCCAATTGATAATGATGGGAGAACCCATTCGTCAAAATGCACATTCTGCATGCCAATTATCGATATTTGACCAACGCCGGAGGCAATAGCCAACGCCTGAGGAACACTATGTGAAGGGTTGTCAACAAAACTATGTCATATTTTATAGTGCAAGAGCATGCAGACTGTCGCATAACATTTAAGTTATATCCTATACGTCTTTAATACGCGTAATGATTTTTCTGAATTGAAAAGAAAAAATCATTCCTTCCTATACGTTTCTTAAATCTGTAAACCAAGTCATCATAAAATTCATTTAAGTGAGCATAAAGTTTGCATAAAGTTGAAATACTTTCTGGAACTTATAAAATACAAGAAAACATACACGATTTTATGTTTTTGACTGTCAAGATTGATTTTGAAGTAAAAAAAATTGTTAAAGTAAAAACTTTTCGTACTCTATTCACGCTATAATCTATAATTCATATTCGCTGTACAAACTGTTTTACTTTAAACTCATCTCTGACGAAGCGTTTAGATATTATTCACTACCAAAGACTCCCTGTGGATAAAAGAATGGGATCGCCAACGCCGGAGGAAGGTTACATATGGACATGACCAACGCCTGAGGGTGATAACGTTTGTACAGAATGCTGATTCGAAACAAAAATTAATTTATTGCTCTACTTTGCCATTGAAATCCTTGTCACGAACATGAGACTGACAATAATGTTTTCATAACTGTTAACAATATTTAATGTCATTTCAGAGCACCAAAACAGTTTTAATCCCTAATTATCGTCGTAGACTAGCCTCACAGATTTAGAGTTATAAATATGAATGGCACGCCTGTCCCGATTTGTCAAATACATTCATTTCATTCATATTTTATAACGGTAAACCTGTGCTATGATTGTTTAAAGGACTTACTCACCCTGTCCAACGTTGACGGCGGTGAAACGGTCCCAACATCGGTTACTACGGTGCTTTCGCTACAAAATTTGATGGATGCGAATAAATTTCGTTTTCTTCAATGCTATATAAACGTTTGCGATGAAGTAAAAAGCGCATCTAATGGATAATTAACTTGACTTTTTATTTCTGCTTGAATGAAAAGCTGTTGTAATTTCTCCAAACATTCGATCCAATTGGTAAACAAGGTTCGGCCAAAGTATATTCGGCCGATTTCTACAGAAACTGTTCGTATTTCCAAAATACACACAAAATGTAAGCAAAGGAGCATTTTGCAATGACTTTAGGCAAGATTATAGGACGTTTGCATCGTTCTCGATAGATTTTCACCCGAAAAATGCAAAGGAAGAATTTTATGGCAAAAAGAAAAAAAACGCCGGTTACTACGGTACCAGAATTACCTGGATTGTTGGATAGATGGGCATTCTAGCTTTACAAGATGCGGATTGTGTTACTAATTCGTGCCCTGCTTCCGCCTACATGCCTCTTTCATGTAGGTTTCGGGAACTTTACGTTCATTGGCATGGACATCAAGTCTATAGTGAAGAGATTTTTTATGAAACGGTTCCGTATTCAAGTAATGTAATAAGATAGATCGTGTCTCATTGTAGAAAAGGTTGCCGTTAGCCATATAAGACACTACTAATTTCTTATTAAACTTCTTCGTATTTTTCTTACTTCAGAACTGACTCATTAAGACTAAGATGTTTCTTATAACTCTTAATAGCAAACTAAAAAAAAAAAAACAAAACAAAAAAACAAAACAAAAAAAAAAAACAAAAAAAAAAAACAAAAACAAAAAAAAATACATATCTTACTGTTCTGGAAAATAAACGTTCCTCTGATCAACCCGATTTTCTCCCATGAATAAGAGTTTTTAAAAAGACTTTAAAAATGCATAAGCCACATAGTAAAATAACTTCTTTGTCTGGCTTATTGACAATCAATGATTAAAACAGATCATTTAAGAGCAGTGAACATATTAATGAGAAATGGCCGGTGGGTCATACCGCGGTTTCGGATACTCAAGCCTCATGAGTGACCCTTTAGATTTGGCAACAAAGAGAATTACTGTAAATTTGTAACTTTCAAGAGGGAAGTCAACACGACACTTACTTTGGGGGGTAAAAATCCGTAAAACAAGTGCACAATGGAAATCTGGTTTATACCACATTTAAGACAAATCATTTTTCTACCATTTCATGCAAACATTTAATTTTTCAATCAAACGACTATCAGTAATTAAGTAAGATTTAAGGTAGGGGTCGTTTACAAAATTCACAAGCCTATTCTTTGAGAATAACTGTCCCAGGAATAAAATCGCACGATTAGCTTAGAGATACACCACAGAGAAATGGATAGAGTCCTCAATAGCGGTTGTGGCCAATCCATGCTCGTCCAGTTCAACCACAGACTATCCGCCAATTGGAAATTGCTCTCAGGCAGGAATGGGCAGGCATTCCTCAGAACACTGTTCGCCGTTACGTTTTGTCAATGCGACGACGTTGTGTAGCTGTAACTGGTGAGTTAGGTGGCCACACCCGCTATTGAGGACTCTATCCATTTCTCTGTGGTGTATCTCCAAGCTAATCGTGCGATTTCATTCCTGGGACAGTTATTCTCAAAGAATAGGTTTGTGAATTTTGTAAACGACCCCTACCTTAAATCTTACTTGATTACTGATAGTCGTTTGATTGAAAAAATTAAATGTTTGCATGAAATGGTAGAAAAATGATTCGTCTTAAATGTGGTATAAACACGATTTCCATTGTGCACTTGTTTTACGGATTTTTACCCCCCAAAGTAAGTGTCGGGTTTCTTTTGTCGGTCAGTATATGTTAAGAATCATCTTCTTAACAGTATTTTGATTATTTGGCCCCTCTTTGATTTAGACTACACAGATGTAAATTCTTGAAATTGCAGCAAAATGTCTGGCTTTCGCTGCCAGTTTTATAAAGGGTCACTGACTGATGAAGGTTCATTACCCGAAATTGTACAATATGGCCCATCTTCTAGCTTTGTATTTTTACTGCTTCCAAAGGATCTAACAATTATTTTTATTTCCTCGCACAATAAATACACAAAACTTCATTTCAGGACAAATACCTCAAATTTTGAAAGAACAATAATTTAAAAGTGTTTGTACTCCGAATTTCTAACTTTGTTCTCGCAACGACGTCCAAGAGTCACGTCGACGTGATCAATTTTATTGCAACGTCGCGGTTCTCGCGTACACAAAGGCGAAGCTCTGCGTGTGCTGCAATATGGTGATGTCGTTAGAAACGGTACCTTTTTACGTGAAATGTGGCCAAATGAAATGTCTGTCAGGACTGGAGATGCCAGGAATAAGCATTTACAAACCTTCCATTGCGTACTTTAGGGTATATACATGTAATGAAATGGTTATTGAATGAAAATCGTAAAATATTCGGAGCTCGTTTATATGGCTGAGATTCACTCGCAAGCTCGTGTGTCCTCGCCATATGAACTCATTCAGAATAGTTTTCGACATTCATTCAATAACCTATTATTTATATTATTATTATTATTATTATTATCATTATGACATATTGGATAATGTTTCGACTCGAAACTTTCGAATGCATGAGTCAGTCATAGAGTCATTGAGCAAGTAAGTAAGTACAAGCAAGAACGTAGGGTTGCAGAAAGGTTGGTGAAACTTATAATACCAAGGCACCTCAAAGTATAATTACGTGCAATTGCTGAGTCACGGACAAGCCATGTTTTCCTATTGGACCCACTTCTATTTCATAACAATACGGAAGTGTTTAATTAGAATCTCTTCATTTTAGGGTTGATGTCCATGCCAATGAACGTATAGTTCCCGAAACTACACGAAAGAGGTATGTAGGCAGAAGCAGGGCACGAATTAGTAACAAATTACGCATCTTGTAAAGCTAGAATGCCCATCTATCCAACAATCCAGGTAATTCTGGTACCGTAGTAACCGGCGTTGTGTTTTCTTTTTTCCATAAAATTCTTCCTGTGCATTTTTCGGGGGAAAATCTATCGAGAACGATGCAAACGTCCCAAAATCTTGCATACAAGTCATTGCAAAATGCTCGTTTGCTTACATGTTGTGCGTATTTTGGAAAATACGAACAGTTTCTGTAGAAATCGGCCGAATATACCTTGGCCGAACCTTGTTTACCAACTTCGGATCGAATGTTTGGAGAAATTGTACAACAACAGCTTTTCATTCAAGCAGAAATAAAAAGTCAAGTTAATAATCCATTAGATGCGCTTTTTACTTCATCGCAAACGTTTATATAGCATTGAAGAAAACAAGAAATTTATTCGCAGCCATCAAATTTTGTGGCGAAAGCACCGGAAAGTAACCGGTGTTGGGACCGTTTCACCGTCGTCAACGTTGGACAGGGTGTTACTTGTACCCATCATTTAGTCTTTGGCATGTATGGGGACAGTTATAATACCCATGAAAACAGCTACAGATACTTATCGTAATCGGGCCTTGCCATTTTTTGAGCTGATTCTCGTTATTCGCAAAAACCAAGATCTGATCTAAATAAAGACAATAGGCATGGTAGCAGCAGTAGTTGGCATTGTTTAATTTGCCAATTACACAGCTGAGAAACACGTGGTATTGTATACCAACAAATCGATAAATGATCGGGTGACGCACAATGAAATTTTGTTCAATGTTGAGATGAGAAATTTGAGTTTTCTCCCATTACGTTTACTCTATTGACTGATAGATAGGTGCAGTCAATGCAGAAATTGAACATTTATTGAATGAAAGTAACATATGCAATCCAGATTATTTCGTTTTCACAATCACTTCCGTCCCATGAACATATAGTACTTCCCATACAGTAGTATTGAAGTGTTTGCGAAAACGAGATAATCGGGATTTCTTATGTTAGTTTCTTTCAATACATGTTCAATTTCTGTATTGACTGCACCTATCTATCAGTCAGTAGAAGAAACGCTGTAGGAGAAATTTCGAAAATCTTACGTCAAATTCATTCTCATTGTAGTGTGTGTCACCCGATCATTTACCTGTTTGTATGTAAACAATACCACGTGATTCCCAGTAGTGATTATTATTCGGCGAATGCTTTTAACTTTTGTTATGGTTAAGTAAGTAACTACAATATAAAACAATTAATCGCCGTACAATTTTAAAAATGCATGCAAATCTTGATTCATACCGTCAGAATGGCTCGTATACTTCACATCGGACAAAAAGTTGAAAACTTTCAAGCATTTGAAAGTGCTATGCTTGAAAGTGATATTGAGCCGAAAGCGTTCAGTTCTATGTTAAAGAGAGATAGAAGTGTAGAAAAGGCGACAGTGCGTATTTTGTATAAGTTGAACGAAAGACTAAAATATACTTAAGGAATAAAGAAACGCAACAAATACTTTGGGTTACTAAAAGCATGCTTTGTAATACAAGTTTGTGGTATAACTGAGCTTCTTATATGAACACAATATCTAAACGTCAAATTGCAACAGGTTACAAATATTATTTATTTATTTATTTATTTATTTATTTATTTATTTATTTATTTTATTTATTTATTTATTTATTTATTTATTCGTGGGTGTTTTGATTACTTCCGATCGAGCTTTAAAAGCCTCGTGGAACGAACTTGGGTTTTGGAATAAGCCTCTGCACGAGAAAACCAACAATCGGGGTTTCTGACCAGGTCTGACACAATCCAGATTGTACAGCCACAGAAGCAGGATTATCTTTAAATTTTGGATTTAAGTAGGAGAGAAATTGTAATATCCGAGTAACAAAAACAATGGTCCTGATCAGCTGTGCAGTTACTGCGCCTTTGGTTTCGCATAATCATTTTGTTGGTTTTCTGATACAGGGGCTTGCATATTAGTTTAAAGGTACAGAAAAGAGAGACACTTTTGAAATGAGATTAACGGCTTCTATAATTTAAACGAAAAGCATGTAGGAAAAACCGACCTAATGTATTATATTAAACATAATCATCTGACAAAACTGTATCCAGCGACTCATGGTCGATGGTCAAGTGGTTAAGAGCGCTTAACCATTCGATTTTTCACAGGTGTGTCTGGTACTGGTGGTTCGAGCCCCACATCAGGCATGTGATACCAAATTCTGCTTGCAGGTGTGCCGGATGGATTTTCTCGGGAATCTCCCTTTTTTTTTTTTTTGCCACGCAAGGGAAAAAGGGAAAAAATAAAACTATAACAGACACATTATATACTTTACAAGCAATGGTTTGTACAGAAAGACAGACATTACATCGCATGTTTTGCGCGTTTGATGAAATGATATTTATGTTGAATAATTGAATAAGTTTGATTGAATGCCATCTGATTACTGGTTAACCGATCAGGTATGAGCCTGCCCAGGAAAAGTGATTTCAAGTCAAACCAGCCATATTGGCTTAGTTGGGTGGTTATTTCAAGCCCTAATTTTGACGTCCTAATTTTGGGTAAAAGTCCCATAAAATGGAGGCAACGTCCCGGCATGATCATAGCTGTTGATTGGGATGTTAAGCATCAATTCAAACAAACAAACGCGTTTGATTGAAATTTAGGGTCAAAGATTTTTAAAAGTACTTCTATACATACTGTTGAACTTAGGTCGGATTTACCATTCACCGTACGTGATATGACTGTTGAAAGGTCATTCGAGTTGAAAATTACTCATTGAGATACAAGCACACGTTAATGATCTTAAATTTGCCACTTAAAGCTCATTCTAATAAACCAAATGCCGAACGTTTATGAAACACGTCCGAAATGTCAAAATGCGCCATCCTTATGACGTCAACGTCACTTACGGAAAATTAAGATTTTTAGCTCACCTGTCTTCATTCGTTGACAAATAGCGTCCAAACCAACCTGGTAGTCAAGGACTTTTATTTTACTTTTTGACTCATAATATAAAAACGAGACAATATTTGGTTTTTAAAAAAAATCTATGGATTAGTTCTCTTGTAAACGGCGCTCATGTGCAAAAAGCGACGCGTTTTTATTACTTTCCCATTACGTTACGTACAAATAACGGCATTTTTAGCCATTTTAGGGGAGCGATTTGCAGGAAAACCAACCTGGTAACCATGTTTTTTTATAACACGAATCGATATATAAAAATGTTTTCTCGAAAATATCAAAAAATAAAAAAAATCTATGGATCAGCATTTTTATGGTTCTTTACCTTAAAACTCACCTGAAAATATTATATTATCGATTTTTGATCTATACCGTACCTTTAGCCATTTCCGACATATAGGCTACAGATACGGTACCGTATCTCTAGCCGCCAGGCTAGGGATACGGTATCTCTAGCCGCCAGGCTAGGGATACGGTACCGTATCCCTAGCCCACAGGCTAAAGATACGGTACCGTATCCCTAGCCACTGCCTAATAAGAAATGCTGGGACTCATGGTAAACTCTTGAAAGCTTGGCGACCTCTGGAAACACAAGTCATATCATTTGAGCCTGTGCGTGACAAAACCAACAATTTGGGTTTCCGACCAGGTCCGACACAAACCGACCTGTACAGTCACAGAAGCAAGCTAGAATCTTGAAATTTCGGATTTAAGAAGAAGAGAAATTGTACTATCCGTGTAGCGAAAACAAAGGCGCTGATCAGCTTTGCGGTTACCGCGAAGCTGATCTGCGTCTTTGTTTTCGCCTAGGCAAAAATCCGGTTTTCTCATGGCGCGGCTCAAATTTTGAAAGTGTATGTTGTACAGGAACATTACGAAAACACGCCCATGCAATATACAGAAAAATGTTTTGGTTGTAAAAATGAATTTTTTTTCACTGGAAAAAAATGATATTCTTCTTATTTTTGCTCGGCGAGGCGGTTCTAACGAGTACCCACAATCTATGTTTTGGAGCAAAAATAAGTAACAATAGGCATACCCCAGTTTTACTGTATACAAGTGGGGTTTAAGGGGGTATATATATTACACGGACATGTTTTCCTGATGAAAAAAAATGCAGTACGAAAAGTTCGTGGATTCTGCACAGTAACCTGCTTGGTCTAATGTAACAAGAATCTTTATATAAAGTATCAAAGCTGAAGATTGTACTTATAATGTTCTAAATAATATTCCACAACTTGATCTGGGTCCTAGGTATGATTGTGATTTTTTTATCATGTTAATGTATTCATTGAATTTCTTAAGGTCATGGTCTTTTAATTTCACTTTTCAATTCAATATCAAGAATGGTCATGCCTTGCATAAATAATATTCAGCTTTTTAGGTCACTTTTTTTCCCTATTAACCCAATTGTGTCTCAGAATAATTTAGAATAATTGACTTATACTTTAAATTCAAATGTTAGGTAAAGGTCAATTCATTCAGAACATCAGAACGATTCACAATGCTACAGAACTTAGAATAGAACGCAGAACAGATAATGCACCAGTCATTTGTATCCCCGGTCCCCTTAGGGCCTGGGATAGCATGGACACAGTGGGGCTTAAGTGCCGGGATTTAACCTCTGATGAGTCTCAGCAGTGCCGGGAATATGCTAGGGTTAAAATTTCCAACCAAAATACACGGTCACATTAATTCAAATTAGATATTAGTTGTATGTTTAACATTTAATCCCTTTTATGGTGCTTATTTAATTTGCAAATGTATCTGTACATTTACGTGCAGACATTTAAACCCCTCTCTCTTATTTTTTCATTAGAACAATAACTTTAGAGAACTAGATACACTATAGAATTGAAAAAATAAATTTAAAAAATGTAGAAGTTAACCAGACTTTCTTATAAGATATATACATAGGAAACAATATCTTAAGATGGATGAGTGAAAGTGAGAGAGACGTGTACAATATTGTATTGTTGTATATTTACTTACATGTTTATGTAATTTGGTATAAAATAAAGATGGAAACAGGGAAAAAAAAGAAAAAAAAAAAAAGAAAAAAAAAAAAAAGACTTTCTTATAACTTATTCCCGACTATGTCACACTAAGTCGGGGTAAATCTGGTGTATATAATTAGTCAACAATGTCAGATAAACGCCAGATGCAATCAAAAATGACTGCGAACTAAGATGCCATCCTCTGATGAGGACTTTGTTCAGAGGCTGACAGTTAGAGTGTTTCTGTTTCCGAGGCCAATTCGGATGAAGCGAGTCTACCAGTAGACTCTAGGAACTACACTATGGCAGCATGCCGAGGGCCTGGTAGGCCTAATTATGCACTGCCAAGAAGACAGTCTTTCAGTGACCAAACGCATTCTATGTCAGCTAGGGTTAGCAGTTTTTCTGACTAAGGACATAGACCAAGACTGCAGTGCACTTGGAAGAAACCACCTTGGTTGGCAGACCCACACTGGGCAGTTGGCGAGATCCAGAGATGAAGTGGTGAAATTTTAACACCGCAGGAAAAATGGACTTAGTGTGTATGCGTACTAACCTACTAACAAACTCGGAACCAATAAGGCTATTTTGGATCTGAGATAAGAATCACCTTTTCAGTATTATGCCAGGGGAGAATATAACCAATATATCTAATTGAAAATTTGATTAAATTCTCTTTCTTCATGTTATTCATCACATGGGTCCAAACACATGCACGCCTATTATTTGCCATAACACAAATCCTCCGTGGGCAAGGAGGGTTCACCACACACCTCCCAAGGATACTCAGGGAGTATTATATCATTATTCATTGGACCTCCTTGATTAAGAATCAAGATGTTAACACTTGATATCTTCATTCCGACCCGCCATTCTGGACGGTTTTCAAGATGGCCGCCATGCAAAAGTGGCAAATCGCATGTTTAGTACAATCTAACTCATGAAACTTCTAATCTGCTTACATTTATGAGCAGCACATGCAAGTTAAAGTGTCTAGACAGCATTTCTAATGTAAATCTATCAAAAGTAGGTCTTTAAATGATGGCATACAAGATGGCCACCATATTTAAAAGCAAATTTTGCGACTTTTGTTAATTTTTCTTCCAAAAAGCTTTTTTTTCAGTTTCACTAAAATCTATGTTGTTTGAGTCATTAAGAGAGATGCAGCTATCATTTTCATGATAATTAAACCAGTGTTTCAACCATTTTGGATGGTTTTCAAGATGGCGGCCATGTAAAAAATGGCAAAGTGCAAATTAGTATAATAGAACACTTAAAACTTCTTATCTGTTTAATGTTATGATCAAAACATGCATGTACTATAACTGCCATACTAAAGGGCAATTATTCAAAACATATGACATCCATAGTTATGGTTCCTCAGTTCTGCACATCGTCTCATGTCAGTTAATACATGCGAAGAAATTTCATCATGATACATTGTAGGGTTTTCACATTACAGATTGGACAAAATTTACTATGCAAAACCTTTATCTTCCTTTATTATTATGGACAATAATGCCAAAAATATGCAACCCACAGTTACAGTTATTGAGTTATGCACATCGTTTGTTATTGGTTGATATAACTTTGAAGTGTTATGAAGCTGTCTAAAAAAATTGTCATGTTACAGAGCCCACACGACTAGAATGCGAATTCCACTATTTTAAATTTCAAAGAGTCATCTAGAGTTCTCGTGTTCTGCAAATCAACTTATGATGCTTAATAATCCTATAAAGTTTCATCATGATATCTTCAACATTTTTCAAGTTACTAAGCAAGTACGATTTGTGACAGACGGACAGAAAGAGAAACGACCCCGGCAAAAACAATATGCCTGCTACCCCTGAAGGGGTGGGGGCATAGTTTGATAATTTGCACCTAGGGCATATCCACTCCGGTTGCAGTTTCTTAAAAAAATAATCACAAGGCCTGAAATACAACAAGTGGCCCAAGGGCAATGATGGCTCACCTGAGAGTCAACAAGTACAGTCACTGGACAAAGTGTTGTTTTTTTTTCCATATATGGGTATGACGGTCATCTTGGTCAAGTTTCAGGCCTATGGCTGCAATGGTTTCCATAGGATCATTGGTCCTGTAAATGCTTACCCGAGACCTAGTTGTCACTTTTTCCCATGTTTCCATGTTTGCCTATGTTTCCAAAATCGACCTTTACCTACATTAATCACATACCTTCATCTACTCTATCAGTTGTTTGCATGTATCACTTTTCAGTTCTCAGGCTGCAATAGTTTTCAAAAAATAACATTTTAAAAGCAGATGGGCTCCTGGGGATCATTTTTTTTCAGAATCATTAAATTTCAGTCCTACTGCCCATTTCCTGCAAGACTTTCACTTAAAATGACATTTTAAAAGTTTTTCCCATTCAAATGCATTGACGACCTATGTTGACCTTGCCATAAAATAGGTCAAGGTCACCACAGGGTCATGTTTTATATAAACATTGTAGTACATGAGTCATCCATACTTCATGCAAAGTTTCGTTGAAATTGGTTCACCGGTTCTGGAGAAGAAGATATTTTAAGTCTTAATGGTTTTTACCATATATGGGCATGGCGGCCATCTTGGTCATGTGACCTGGATTATTTATATATACATTGGTTCCCACTTCCTATAGATGCTTCATATAAAATTTGGCTTTGATTGGCCAAGTGGTTTCAGAGAAAAAAATCTTTGAAAAGTGTGTATGGACGACAGACCGGCCAAGGTCAAGAGATGACCTTGACCTAAATTAATCATATACCTTCAACTAATCCATTAGTTGTTTGCATCTACCACTTTTCAGATCTCAGGCTGCAATAGTTTTCAAAAAATAGCTAATTTCCACTTTCCCCATTATAAGTCTATGGAAACTTAAAGTTACCATAGCAACCAGAGTTCTTATCTGACTGGAATAAAAAACACAAATTATGTAGAGGCTACTGTCAGAAACATGTATACAAAGTATAGGATTCATCCACTTGACAGTTTATGAGGAGAAGATTTTGCCCTATATGGGGCCCCTGCAACCAATCAAAATGAAGGATTAGGACAAAAGTCACATGAAACGTAGAGGACTACTCAATAAACATTTCTGCAAAAACAAAATTCAAATATCTCAAACAAGACAGCAAAAATAGGTAATTTTCACTTTTCTCCATTATAAGTCTATGGGAAGCATAAGTTGCCATAGCAACCAGAGTTCTTATCCGATCGAAATAAAAAATACAAATATTTGTTCCCCCCACCTGTAGATGCTATATGTGAAATATGAAAAGATTCGGCCTGGTAGCTTCAGAGGAGAAGTCGTTTGAAAATGTTGACGACGACGACGACGCACGGACGCCGGCTCGACTACTATACTATAAGCTCACCTTGTGAGCCTTCAGCTCAGGTGAGCTAAAAATACACCAGAATACAAAATTAATTAGGCACATGAACAAAGCTTAAGATACTCTGACATTCTCTCCCGTAATCCCTGTTGGTAGTTCCCTGTTGCAAGGCATGTGTGAGTTTGAGTGGAAAATCGTTTTGAGACAGAAAGGACTAAGTCAGCTATCTGTTTGCTACATGCAACTTTATATTTGTGCGTTTCTCAGTACCAGTCAACATGAGATTTTTATCACACTCAGTACAGAAAAAACAAAGAATGTTGGGCCAAAAGAGGCACAACAATGACTCAATGCTATCTGTTTGATGCATGCATCTTTTTATGCTTCAGCATCTCGGTACTAGTCAACATGAGTTGTTTATCACACTCGGTACAGAAAAATGATTTTCTCAGGGGAGTTAACTGAGTTTCTCTTTCTTCTTCAATGTCTTTTTCTTCCTCCTCTTTAGTTGCTGAAATGCAAGAAAAACAGATTCAAACTAATTAAAATGACTTATCAATTTTACATCCTTTACACCCATATCTAGAATTGGAGAAGTAAATAAAGTGACATCCTGGCCTAAGGCTATAGGTTTGCCAGTGCCCCATAAACATATTTTAAGGCTAATATAATTTAAGATATTTTCTCATTCTGATTTCCTTTTATGATAAAGAAAATTACATTTAATATAAAAAGATTTTTTTCAGCTGTGAAACTTTAAAAATTTCATTAAAAAATTTCTGATATATTTTTGCTTGAAACATAGATTTTGCATACACGTTAGAACCACCTCGGTGCCGCAGTTCTAACGAGTACCCATAATCTAAGTTTTGGATCGAATTTAAGAAAATTAGGTATACCCCTGTATAACCCAGTTTACTATACTAAAGTGGGGTATAAGGGGGTATTGAGTGCATGGACATGTTAACATGATGTCTAGGTCCATCTTTCTGTAAGCTGTGTGAAGTTTCAGTAAATCATTAGCTGATTACCTGTAATGTTTTGAGACTGGCACTGGGCTTCATGTTCCAGTCTCTCTGAGATGGTAACCAGCATTACTGCCCCACACCTGGGACACGTCCAGTGGCGCTGCATACTCAGGCCGCCATACTCTCCCAACGCACTGGCTGTCTCATCGTCTATCAAGCTTAAACACATGAGCCCCATAATGAGAAAACCACATTTTTGCACATGTAAAACAAAAGGCCCAGGTCAGCTGATCAATCAGCACCTTTGTTTTTGCTATATGTCAATTTCATTCTCTTTAATGTCAATTTCATTCTCTTTAATGTCAATTTCATTCTCTTTAATGTCAATTTCATTCTCTTTAATACACATAGATGTGGTGGTCATTACAAATTGTATGGAATTCTTGAGCACTCTTGTTTCTGCCTCTATTGACCATTTTTGAATTATCGGCTGGTTTCCAGCTTAGAATTAACCAATATTGGAAATACAGGTAACCAAAATCACCCTGACCTCAAGGTCAGGTTGGTTTTGGTTACCTGTATTTCCAATATTGATTTTTGTAAGCTGGAAACCAGCCGATAATGCAAAAATGGTGAATATATACGCTTTGAGAAGCAAAACTCTTGTTCATTTGCTCATTTCCTGCAAATTTTCCCTTTAAACGACATTTTCAAATAGTTTTCCCTATTCAAATGCATAGTCACCCTTTATTGACCTTTCTGTTAAATAGGTCAAGGTCCTCACAGGATCAGGATTTATACATATTGTAGTACCTTAGTCCCCGATGTTACATGCCAAGTTTCGTTGACCCGTTCTGGAGATTCTTGAAGGGCATAACGACCATCTTGGTCATGTGACCTGGATTATCATAAACATATTGGTTCCCCTTTCTAAAGATGTTTCAAATAAAATTTGGCTTTGACTGGCCAAGCAGTTTCAGAGAAGAAGTTTGAAAATTGTTGATGAAGACAGTCGGACAGACGCCAGATGACTACCTAGTATCCTTCAGCTCAGGTGAGTTAAAGTACTTAATTACATAATCATTTCTAGCTAGCGTTGCCAGTTCTATAACCTGATTATGGAAATCTTAATTCTATTCCAAGCAGCAATATCTTATTGTAGAAATCTGATTCAATTTGAAATGATAATGGATGCTTGATATAACCGGTGTTCTACTTTGCGGCAGGGACAAGTGGGGCAAAAAAATTGTGTGTTTCCCTTAAGAAACGGCACTAAAGTATGCACAAACATTCAAATATTTTTATCCTGAAATCATGTTATCAACTTCATTTTCTAAAAGATTGGGCCTTGGTGGGAGAATAGTTTCATTGCTATGAATAAAAGTTCAGAAGCATTCCTAAAATATTAAAAAAAATGGCGTAATTTGATGTTGGAAAACAGCCGACAATCATAAAATCGCATGTTCTATTAGGGAAATTTCCAAAAGATACAACGAACATGCTACCAACAACAGCAGAAAAGCATCAGCTAAAATGTATTTGAAATGTTTTTCAAGTATTCATATAGTTTTCTCAAAACATTTATCATGTGTAAATATTATTTTTTTTTGATTCAGTTTAATGTCCATTTACAGATTATTTCAGCTCATAAGAGACAGGCCAGTCAGTAGGTGGGGCGAAAACGGGAGAACCCCAAGAAAAACCACCTGGCACACCCGCTCTTAACCGCTCAGCCACGGGGGCTGCCTTATCATGGGTAAAGGCTAGAACCGCCTTGGAAGGATATGGGAAAAAAATTCAACCCAAAATATAGTGCTGTTCATTGTATAGGATCGTTTTTGTAATGTGACTTACCAGCCATGAGTAAGGTAGTCATTCAGCTGCCTTCCACCTTTCACTGGGTGTGGCTTGGCAGAGCCTGATGGTAAAGTATCTGACAAGTTTTCACCTGAAAATATTATGATCCCTTTTTAGTCATGCTGTTTTACGTTCTATTAGTACCACTCCAATTAAAGTTTGCATTAATTCCCATCTTTGGATACAGGTGACACCGATTAAATCCACTTTTTATGGAAAATTCTCAACCATGAGACCCCGACCTCATGTGAAATGCAAACTTAAAAGGAGCGTTGCCTCCAAAATCACAGTGGGTACTGACGCTTAAACCAAGCGTGACATCGCGTTTTTACTTTGCAAATATCATGTAAATAATAATTTGAACCTCAACGCGACAAAATGTACCTTCGGACATTCTGACATTACTAGTAGAAAGCAGCAAAAAGCTGAAAAGTGATGTAATATGAGTTTTGGAAATA
Organism: Rugalucina vietnamica; assembly: GCA_964017185.1. Lineage (NCBI taxonomy): Eukaryota > Metazoa > Mollusca > Bivalvia > Lucinida > Lucinidae > Rugalucina > Rugalucina vietnamica. The sequence continues at coordinate 10,717,719 of OZ024876.1, read as the reverse complement.
ACACTGCATTTGTAATCTTTGAACACTGGGCTACCAAATGAATGAGTTTGTAAACATATTTTTTTTCAATATTTGGAGTTATCTGCCCTTGTTTTAGCTCATAATACACATACTTTTCCTATATATATATCGTTAAACAGTAACCATAGCAACCACATCATCATAAAATAGACAAAATAATTACGACAGATTGCCTGTAAGGATGGTATGCATCTATATCCTAACAATAGGGTCTGGCCAGTGCTTTAACAGTTTAAAGCAAATGCATCGAGTTTTGAAAGCTCTACTAACATGCAGAAATGCATTACACAACTTTGACGTCATTTTTCGGGACAATAACGTCTGTAGGCTTCATATAGTAAATTGGTCATAACTCACAAAATAACGGAACAAATCTGGTCATATAAAAACTAACAGACTCTAGAAACATCATACATTCAAAATAAATTTGTTTTTCTAATACTCAAAAAATTGTCCGAAGGTACATTTTCTCACGTTGTGGCCCATTTAATAAAAATTCAGATAGTCGCATAGAGATTTTGTCAATATTTGTTTCAGAAATCATGATAATTCAATGCACTATTTTGTGGTGCGTACTGTTTGTCTCCACTAAGGCTAGTTGCTACACTACTGCATGAATGCATGGATAGTATAAACAAATAAGCTGGCAGTGATCTGGTTCTAAATAAAATACATCGCAAAAGAATGCCAAACTAGAGGACCATTGGTCCTGTAGCTCACCTGAGAGATTATCACATTGTAAGCTCATGAGATTTAAATTAATTGAGAATCGACCAATGAAAGTCTATGCATGGACACTATTGACCCCCGGGGCATGGCCAAATTTGACCCAGGGGCATGACTGGCACAATTTATAATGGGGACTACCAAACATTCCTACATACAAAATATAGAAGCTCTGGGCCTTTTGGTTTCAGAGAAGAAGATTTTTGTTAGTTTTTCCCATTGTAAGTCTATGGAGACTATCTACCCCCAGGGCGTGGCCAAATTTGACCCCAGGGGCATGGCTGGCACAATTTATGTAGAGGACCATTAGCCATTGCCACATACAAAATATCAAAGCTGTGTGCCCTGTGGTTTCAGAGAAGAAGATTTTTGAATTTTTTTCCCATAGCAAGTCAATTGAGACTATCAACCTCCGGGGCCTGGCCAAATTTGACCCCAGGGGCATGAATGGCACAATTTATGTAGAGGACCATTAGCCATTGCTACATACCAAATATCAAAGCTGTGGGCCTAGTGGTTTCAGAGAAGAAGATTTTTGAATTTTTTTCCCATAGTAAGTCTATGGAGACTATCAACCCCCGGGGCGTGGCCAAATTTGACCCCAGGGGCATGAATGGCACAATTTATGTAGAGGACCATTAGCCATTGCTACATACCAAATATCAAAGCTGTGGGCCTAGTGGTTTCAGAGAAGAAGACTTTTTTAGTTTTTCCAATTGTAAGTCTATGGAGACTATCGACCCCCGGGGCGTGGCCAAATTTGACCCCAGGGGCATGGCTGGCACAATTTATGTAGAGGACCATTAGCCATTGCCACATACAAAATATCAAAGCTGTGGGCCCTGTGGTTTCAGAGAAGAAGATTTTTGATTTTTTTCCCATAGTAAGTCTATGCCAGATACTATCGACCCCCGGGGCGTGGCCAAATTTGACCCCAGGGGCATGAATGGCACAATTTATGTAGAGGACCATTAGCCATTGCTACATACCAAATATCAAAGCTGTTGGCCTAGTGGTTTCAGAGAAGAAGACTTCTTTAGTTTTTTTTTCCTATTGTAGGTCTATGGAGACTATCGACCCCCGGGGTGGCCAAATTTGTCCCCAGGGGCATGATTGGCACAATTTATGTAGAGGACCATTAGCCATTGCCACCTACAAAATATCAAAGCTGTGGGCCCTGTGGTTTCAGAGAAGAAGATTTTTTAATTTTTTTCCCATAGTAAGTCTATGGAGACTATCAACCTCCGGGGCCTGGCCAAATTTGACCCCAGGGGCATGAATGGCACAATTTATGTAGAGGACCATTAGCCATTGCTACATACCAAATATCAAAGCTGTGGGCCTAGTGGTTTCAGAGAAGAAGATTTTTGAATTTTTTCCCATAGTAAGTCTATGGAGACTATCGACCCCCGGGGCGTAGCCAAATTTGACCCCAGGGGCATGAATGGCACAATTTATGTAGAGGACCATTAGCCATTGCTACATACCAAATATCAAAGCTGTGGGCCTAGTGGTTTCAGAGAAGAAGATTTTTTTAGTTTTTCCCATTGTAAGTCTATGGGACCTATCTGTTGCCATGGAAACCACAATTTTGATACAATCTGCTCCAAAACCTAATACCATCAATCCCCCAACCCAATTATGGTTCACATTAAATTTGATCAAGATCGGCCCACTAGCTTCAGAAATATTCTTCTTTGAAATTGTGGACGGACGACGACGGACGACGACGGACGACGGACGACGGATGCCTGCCTATCCTATAAGCTCACCTGTGAGCCTTCGGCTCAGGTGAGCTAAAAATGACTGTAAATCATTGTGGTGTGCAAGAAAAAGAATCCTTAATGGGTGTCGATTGGAGATAGGCATTTTCCACCCTCGGGATGACTGGCCCGTGCGGTACCTCCAATCTACACCCATTAAAGATTCTTATAATACCACATAGAGATTCTTATATGTTATCTGCTCACAGTCATGAAAGTGTTATGCAATCCCAACTATGTCTTTTAAACAAAAGTGAAGATGGGTAACACCACTGTTTGCTGGGCTGGCATTTATATGAAAGAAGTGCACTTCAGGAGGTCAGTCTGTTATCAGCTTTTTGCATCAAGCAGCCCATCAATTTCTCACTGCCTCAATGGATGTGTGTGTAGGGGGTGACACTAACCAACTTTGTCAGGACCCACATAAACATGTTTCATCTCTGCAGCCAGTACACGTCTCAATGTGTACAGGACATCACTGCTGAGAAACTCTGTCAATTTCTGGGCCAATATTTTCTCCAATCGTCTTGCTCTGGGACTTATCCTCTTCTCTGTTTCCATAGACAAAAACGTATCTGTAGAAATAGTCATTTATAAGCTTAGTAACTGAATTAGCCCTTACAGAGTATCTATGGTCCAAGCATGAATGCATTCTGATGAGTGGTTGTCAAGATCTGGACTTCTAAAAAACTATACCGCAAATGTGACACGCTTTGGAATGAGCGCACTTAGTGCAGTCAAGCTGAAAATACTGTATATAATTGTATTCGGGTGTTTTCACAATGAGGCATCTATAAACATTATTACTGGTCATTTGAAAAAAAAAAAGTGCTACCTCATGAGCAAACAAACATATTGCATATGCGAAAACAAAGGTGCAAATCAGCTTCACAGTAACTGCGAAGCCGATATTTGCAGTATAACTGCAAAGTTGCAGTATAACTGCAAAGCTGATCAGCGCCTTTGCTTTCTCTGCACAGATAGCACAATTTCTCTACTTTCTGAATCCAAAATTTCCAGCCTCTAGCTATATTCTGTGCTTGTGCAGCTCTGTTTGTGTCAACCTATTCGAAAACCACATTGTTGGTTTTCTCACGACGCGGCTTGATTGTTGCACCAATACAAGTGTCACACAATATTTACAGCCTAACAGGCATCTTTAACTGGAGACAAAAGTCATGTACATGTTTTCATAAGGGAATTCAGATGTTAACACAGCCTTTATTTACGTAAAATCCTTACTAGATGCATTCCAAAGTGCATGCTACATGTAAGTCATGCTTCACTCCCCACAGACAAGATAAAGCATGGTTAAAAGGATGTACATGCATAAAACAATCTGATGGTAAACTAGAAATTGGCTGCAAGCAAGGCTTTCAGTATACCCCCCGCAAAATTATCTAAGGCCAATAACTTAAAGGCCTTTGAGTGAAACATGCAGAAAATTTGTCAAAAATATCTTTTCAGCATTATAATCCTTCATGAAAATCCTCCGTATGTCTGACTCATGTCTGTAAGGTAATTAACTAGAGGACCAATGGTCCTGTAAACGCTCACCTGAGATCTGCTGTATATACGAATGTTATAGAAAATAGTCCGAGTATAGGGGCAGGTGAAGCCCTTGTGCCATTATTTTTTCAGAATAATCAATATACTGTCCATACAAGTTTTTCCCTTCAAATGACATTTTAACAGTTTACCCATTCAAATACATATTGGCAACCCATGTTGACCTTGCCTTAAAATAGGTCAAGGTCATCACATAAATTGTAGTACTTGAGTCATCGATGCTTCATGCCAAGTTTCTTCGAAATTGGTCCACCCGTTCTGGAGAAGAAGATTTTTGAAGGGTTTCTACCATATATGGGCATGGTGGCCATCTTGGTCATGTGACCTTGATTATTAATATACACATTGATTCCCCCATTCTATAGATGCTTCACATGAAATTTAGCTTTGATTGGCCAAGCGGTTTCAGAGGAGATGTTTGAATATTATGGTAATATACATGTATAATGCCCCGGGGCTGGGGCAAATGAGCCCCTGGGGTCCAATTTTTTTCAGAATCATTAATATTAAGTCCTACTGCCCATTTCCTGCAAGACTTTCACTTTAAATGACATTTTAAAAGTTTTCCCTATTCAAGTGCATTGGCGACCTATGTTGACCTTGCTGTAAAATAGGTCAAGGTCATCCAAAGGTCATAATTTATATATACAGTTCAACCTCATTATAACGTGTCTCATTATAGTGCAGTTTTCAATACAAGGCTTTCAGTATACCCCCCGCAAAATTATCTAAGGCCAATAACTTCCTTTAATTCAAACATGCAAAACATTTGTCAAAAATATCTTTTCAGCATTATAATCCTTCATGAAAATCCTCCGTATGTCTGACTCATGTCTGTAAGGTATTAAATAATATACTGAAAGCTCAGGGAGTAAAATTATTGTTGATTTCACTGTACACTGTTGATCATTATTTATCATGAGAAATGGTCAAAAATTGGCTATGCTAAAAAAAAGCTGTAAATTTGTCAAAAATAAATTATTCAGCATAAGAATTATTCATGCACATCTGAAATATATCTGGAACAAGTGTGCAAAGAATTCAAATGAAACAATGAAAGCACTAGGAGGACTTGATTTCATAAAGTATGCTCTACCAGCCGTATTGTATATTAGCGATGGTTGAAAAATGTCTAAGTTGAAAAATGCTGTAAATTTGTCAAAAATTATTTTTTCACCAATAAAATTCTTTATGCACATCTTCAATATGTCTGTAACATGTCTGCAAAATATTGAAAAGAATTACTGAAAGCCCCAGGAGGAGTTGGATTTCACAAAGTATGTACTATCAACCATAATTGAATATAAGCAGAAATGGTCAAAATTGGCTAAGTTTAAAAAGCTGTAAATTTGTCAAAACTAAAATTTTCAGCATAAAAATTCTTCATGCACATCTTCAATATATCTGGAACAAATCTGCAAAGAATTAAAAAGAAACAATGAAAGCCCTAGGAGGAGTTGATTTCACAAAGTATGCACTTCCAACCATTATTGTATGTAAGCAATAGTCGAAAAATGGCTAAGTTAAAAAATGCTGTAAATTTGTCAAAAACTATTTTTTCAGCATTATAATTCTTCATGCACATCTTCAATATGTCTGTAACATGTCTGCAAAGTACTGAAAAGAAATACTGAAAGCCCTAGGAGGAGTTGATTTCACAAAGTATGTATGTAAGCAATAGTCGAAAAATGCCAAAGTTAAAAAATGCTGTAAATTTGTCAAAAATTATTTTTTCAGCATTATAATTCTTCATGCACATCTTCAATATGTCTATAACATGTCTGCAAAGTACTGAAAAGAAATACTGAAAGCCCTAGGAGGAGTTGATTTCACAAAGTATGTATGTAAGCAATAGTCGAAAAATGGCAAAGTTAAAAAATGCTGTAAATTTGTCAAAAATTATTTTTTCAGCATTATAATTCTTCATGCACATCTTCAATATGTCTGTAACATGTCTGCAAAGTACTGAAAAAAAAACACTGAAAGCCCTAGGAGGAGTTGATTTCACAAAGTATGCACTACCAACCATTATTGAATATAAGCAATTATAGAAAAATTTGCTAAGTTAAAAATGCTGTAAATTTGTCAAAAATGATTTTTTCAGCATGACAATTATTCATGCACATCTGCAATATATCTGAAACATATCAGCAATATATTAAAAGGAAACAATGAAAGCTGTAAGAGGAGTTGATTTCACAAAGTATGTACTTTCAGTACTATGGCAAACATGTTATAGGAAGACTTAAAAAGTCCCATAACTCTTACAATACTGACCCTTTGGCCCCTAAATTCATACCACACATGTATTGTCTGATGGTGCAAGTGTGGTGAAAATTTGAAACAAATCAGGCAAAAGCTACTCAAGTTATTCAGCAAAAATGTCCAAATGTTGACGGAATGACGGAATGACGGAATCACGGAATGACGGAATCACGGAATGACGGACAGGCTGAAAACAGTATACCCCCCTAAAACTTCGTTTTGCGGGGGGTATAAATACAATAGAAGCTGCGCCATGAGAAACAAGATTTTTGCCTATGCAAAAACAAAGGTGCAGATCAGCTGTGCAGAAAACTGCACAGCTGATCAGCACCTTTGTTTTCCCTAATCGGATGTACAATTCCTCTCTTAATCCAAAATTTCAAGTGTCTGGCTTTTTTTCTGTGACAGTACAGGCCGGTTTGAGTCTTACCTGGTCGGAAACCCTGAAGACCATATGAACATTAATCCGATAAAATCTACCTTCTGACATTCAAATTCTGACATTTTTACTGCACAAAAGGTGGAAAATCAGGTGAGCCGCGACACAAGAAAACTGGTCTTAGGGGTTTCAGACCAGTTCTGACACAAATCAGCCTGCACAGTCACAGATGCAGGCTAGATGCTTGAAATGTTGGATTGCAGTAGAAGAGGAATAATTATTGTACTATCAGAGTAGCAAAATCAAAGGTGCTGATCAGCTATGCAGTTACTGATCTGCGTCTTTTTTTTCACATAGGCAAAAAGCCCGTTTTTTCATGATGTGGCTAATGTAATATATGTTTAAGAAATAACACATGGACAACAGCTTAAGTTCCATCCTATCTTACTGCTGAGCACAGTAGAATAGCTACTCTGTAGATTGGGGACATAGAGACCCAAAAAAGGACCTTTTTGTAGTCAATGTTAAATGATGAATGATAACATTGTCACATCTAGACTGATACAGCTATCCATACCTACCTTCAAGTCTGAGTTTAAGGAGGTTTTCCCAGGTAGCCCGTAACTGTATAACACTGGACACAATCTCCTGGGCAGAGTCTACATCAGGTATACCCACCTCTAACCAACCATCACATATCAATCTGAAATATGACAATGTCAAAGCCTGAGTAAACCTGCAGTTTTCATAACTGAGCCGCATCATGAGAAAACCAACAATGTGGTTTCTGAACAGGTACTACAGCTTGTAGAGTCATAGAAGCAGGCTAGAAATTTGAAATTTGGGATTTAAGAAGAAGAGGGATTGTACAATCTGTGTAGTGAAAACAAAGGCGCTGATCAGCCGACAGTTACTGCACAGCTGATCTGCGTCTTTGTTGCACAAGCGATCTGTGTATTTGTTTTCGCATATGCAGATTGTTGGCTTTCTGGTGAGGCGGCTCATTTGTTTGTTTCATTTGTGATTTAAGGTCCTGGTCAACAATTTAGAGTCAGGTTCCTCTGATCAAGTGGGTCTGTGGGGATTTAATCTGACAGTACTTTGCTCAAAAACACAACCTGGCACCAGTAGGATTCAAAACCCAGGCCCCGAGGTTATAGAACTTTTTTCACTCAAACCTGTAATTTATCCTGCTGATAAATGTTAAAATGCTAACAATTGTTGGCATTTTAACATTTATGAGCAGGATAAATTTTAGTATCAGCTGAGCTGAGCTTGATAAGTTTTATAACCTCAGGGCCAGCACACACTGATTTTGAGTCCAGATAAGGTCAGCTGCAAAAGGTATACAAGCATGGTGTCAGAAATTCAGTACACATTACGAAAACATGGCCATGTAATATACAGAGATTTTAATAGTTGTAAAAAATGAAAAATTTCAGTACAAAAGTGTTGATATTTTTCTTATTTTTGCTCAGGTCATAGACTGTGGGTACACTTTAGAACTGCCTCGGCAAGGCAGTTCTAACAAGTACCCACAATCTATGTTTTGTAGCAAAAATAAGACCAGAGGACCAATGGTCCAGTAAACGCTCACCTGAAACCCGAGATATATACCAATAAACTTGTTTGACTAGAATGGTACTATACATTTATATAACCCCAGGGCCGGGTCAGAGCAACCCCTGGAGTCAATTTCTTTTTGAAAACATAAAACTGCAGTCCATTTGCCAATTTACTGCAAGTTTTGCCCTTCAAATGACATTTTAACAATTTTCCCCATTCAAATGCAAGGGCGACCTAAGTTGACCTTGCCATAAAATAGGTCAAGGTCATCCAAGGGGCACGATTTATATAAACTTTGTAGATGTCCCATTGCCTGATGCTTCATGCCAAGTTTCAAAATCATAGGCCTTCTGTTTCTGGAGAAAAAGATTTTTAAAGGTTTTTGCTATTTATAGCCATGGCAGCCATCTTGGTCCTGTGACCATGACCATTTGATAGTTCGTCTCTCACTAATGAGAAAGACCATCATTATTTCTTGAATAGTGCTGATGTGTGTTGGTGAGTTCTTTGATGGCTGACTAGGCCAATTCTGGCTCTAAACTGTCGGTTGCAAGTAGAGCAAGTCAATGTCATAGAGTCTGCTGGTGGCACATTTGTTTTGGCTTTGCGCTCTCTTCGCTTTCTTTCAGCTTCACAGATTATCTTCTTTTCATAGAGAGCTGCTCCTTTGTTGATGAGACCTCGCCACTTTGATCGCTCCTGTGCAGTCTGTTCCCAGGACCCCATTGGTATTTCGAAATCCTTCAGAGAGGCTTTGAGGGTGTCTTTGTAGCGTTTCTTCTGGCCACCTTGAGAGCGCTTTCCCTCCTGTAGTTCTCCATAGAAAACTTTCTTTGGAAGTCGCGCATCAGGCATTCTTATAACATGGCCAGTCCATCTTAGCTGTGCTTCTCCTGAAGCTGTCTTGCTGTGAAGATCATGTCTATTGTCCCTCTGTCTTTTCTGAATCCACATTGACTTTCACAGATAAGTCCCGTCTGATCAAGATGAGCATTCAGACGATTCAACAGAATTTTTGCAAATATCTTCCCAGCAATTGATAGGAGGGAGATGCCTCTGTGATTGTCACAGACTTGAGGATTTCCTTTCCGCTTGTATAGGTGGATTATGGATGCATCCTTAAATTCTTGTGGGATAGCCTCCTTCCTCCACATACAGTGAAACAACTCTGTCAGTTTCTCTGCCATGGGTAGCCCCCCAGCCTTGTAAACTTCGGCAGGAATTGCATCTGCACCTGGGGCTTTGCCAGATGATAGTTGTTGAACTGCTTTTCTTGTTTCCGTAACGGTAGGAAATTCATCTAACAGAACATTGCACTCTATCTGTGGAAGTCTGTCGATTGCATCCTGATTGATGCTTGATGGTCGATTAAGCACACTTTTGAAGTGTGACCATGACCATTTATATATATAAATGGACCATGACCATTTATATATACTTTCAATCCCACTTCCTAACAATGCTCCTCATAAAGTTTGGCTTTGATTGGCCAAGCAGTTTCAGAGAAGAAGATCTTTGAATATCACTGTAATATACATGTATATTGCCCCGGGGTGGGGTCAGACAGACCCCTGAGGTCCAATTTTTTTCAGAATCATCAACCTTAAGTCCATTTGCCCATTTCCTGCAAGTTTTTCCCTACAAATGACAATTATAAACACTTTTCCCCATTCAAATGCATGAGCGACCTATGTTGACCTTGCCGTAAAATAGGTCAAGGTCATCCCAGGGTCATGATTTACATACACTTGGTAGAGCTCCAGTCACTGATGCTTCACACCAAGTTTCAAAATCGTTGGCCTTCTGGTTCTGGAGAAGAAGATTTTTAAAGGTTTTTTCTATTTATAGCCATGGCGGCCATCTTGGTCATGTGACCTTGACTATTTATATAAACTTTCTTTCCCCCTTCCCAAGGATGCTCCATATGAAGTTTGGCTTTGATTGCCCAAGTGGTTTCAGGGGAGAAGATGTTTCATTATTATGAAAATATACATGTATATAGCCCTGGGGCAGGGGCAGACAACCCCCCAGGGGCTAAAATTTTCCATTAACATTAATCTTTTGTCCATTTGCCTATTCCCAGTAAGTTTTACCCATTAAATAGCATTTTACCATTTTTTCCCATTCAAATGCATTGGAGACCTAAGTTGACCTTGTCGTAAAATAGGTCAAGGTCATCGTAGGGTCATGATTTATATAAAATATGATGGGCCCGCTTCCCCGATGCTACATACCACGTTTCGTAGAAATCGGCCCACTGGTTCTGGAGAAGAAGATTTTTAAAGGTTTTTGCTATTTATAGCCATGGCGGCCATCTTGGTCATGTGACCTGGACCATTTATATAAACTTTCGTTCCCCCTTCCTAAGGATGCTCCACATGAAGTTTGGCTTTGATTGGCCAAGCGGTTTCAGAGGAGAAGATCTTTGAAATTGTGAACGACGGACGACGGACGGACGGACGGACCGACGGACGGACGGACGACGGAGCATGGGTATACTATAAGCTCACCTGTGAGCCTTTGGCTCAGGTGAGCTAAAAACAGGTATACCCCTGCAAATCCCAGTTATATAAAAGTTATATAAAAGTGGGGTTCAATGGGGTATACATTACATGGACATGTTTTCGTGATGAATTCAGTATAATTAAGTGACAATTCTTCAGCAAGATCTGGCAACTTGAGCATGAAAACAAAGTTGGGACAATGCATGTAAGACACAGTGTCAATCATAGGACTTCTTGATTGTGAAGTGTTAAACAGGCTTACAAACTGTAAACTGGTCCCATGGTTATAAAACATTTTTCATGCTCAACCCAGCTGAAAACAATATCTTAACAGAAATTTCAGGTTCAGATTACCACAGTCAATCACTTGTCCTGCTGATAAACAATTGTTTACACTTAAACATATATGAGCAAGATAAACTCTAGGCTCACTTGAATTGAACATAAAAAAATGACATTGATCCCTGCTCTATAGTTTTAATACCAAAATTTCCTTACCGTGTACAAGAAGCATTTGTATCTATATAGTTAGAGAAGAGTGTGACAGTTTGTAGAGCAGGCACTCTCATTGTGTTCATCAAATATGGCTTGTTAGTCTCTAAAACTGACCTGGAATAAGACAATTGTGAGTCCCTGCATGAGAAAACCAATATTCTGCATTTGCGAAAAACAAATCAGCAAATCAGCCGTGCAGTAACTGCATAGCTGATCAGCACCTTCATTTTCCTTACACTAATAGTACATTATTCTTCTCTCTAAATCTGAAATTTCAAGTTTTTACCTATTTCTGTGGCTGTACAGCCTGGTTGAAATTTCAGTTCCTCATAAATACTGAAATAGCCAAGATATATTGAAATTGAAGGTTTAGAACTCCAAAGCAAGTGATTTATCCTGCTATTAAATGTTAAAATGCCACAACTGTTGGCATTTTTACATTTATGACCGGATAAATTTTGGTCTCAGCTGAGCTGAGCATGAAAAAAGTTTTATATATCCTGAAGGCCTGGTCCTAAATTGTTGGTTTTCTTAAGCAAGGCTCAAATAAAAATCAGCTGTGTCATGAAAGGGTTGCTTATACAAACTGCTGTACAGAAACTTAAAATTGAACCTTCTATTTTTCTACTTGTGATTTATTTATTGCACGGATAATCTGCATCTTTATTGATCCATATGCAAAATTCAGGTATCTAACTATCTATTCCATATACTCAGTAATTCAAGTTCTGATCATCATCTTGGGGATGGGGTGGGTGGCTAAATTTTAAATTCAGCCAGGAAGGGAAAAACATTTGTGATGGCCAATTAAAAACATTAACAAGAAGTTAAACAGAGGCATACTAAAACGCATACCTCTGAATTTTCTAATATAGAGTCACAAGAGTACCATTGCGAATATATAGAGATTTTTTCAGAAGAGAAAAACTGAAAATTTCATTGGAAAATTCAGATTTTTTTAAATAATATTTTCACTCAAAACATACCTTGTGTGTACATGTTAGAACAACCTCGCTGAGGCTAGTACCCACAATGTATGTTTTGGATCAAAAATAAGAAAATTAGGTATACAGCTGCAAACCCCAGTTTTACTATATAAAAGTGGGGTTGAAGGGGCTATACATTTCACGGACATGTTTTTCTGATGTTTGTAGTCACAAGATATATTTTCAAAATTAGACCGAAATTCGTTGCATTAATGTCCATTCAATAAGACTTCAATGTTAAAAGTTGTGTTTATATTGTTAATCTTTGTCGCAAAATAGTCGTGAGCAATTTGTGAACTAGTCTACAGTTGTCGCATTCCAGTGAGACAATGGCTATATCCACATATTTTTCAGAAACAATCAGGGTGTGCGCTTACTGGAGCATGTGCGCTAAAAAGAATGAATATGGCACATTAAACAGACATGTTATCATGAAGAAGTGTATTACATTTGAGCCACCTCATGGGAAAACCAACAATCTGCATAGGCGAAAACAAAGACGCAGATCAGCTTCGCGGTAACCGCGAAGCTGATAAGCGCCTTTGTTTTCACTACATGGATAGTACAATTACTCTTCTACTTAAATCCGAAATTTCAAGCTTCTAGCTCTTTTCTGTGCTTGTACAGGCCGGTTTGTGTCGGACCTGTTCGAAAACCACATTGTTGGTTTTCCCACGAGGCGGCTCATTTACTTACACAAAAGCTAGAAGCTCATGTTTATTACTGACTTGTCCCTGGAGATCAGACTTGCTATGTCCCCCATCAGATTTCTCTGTACCCTTTGGCTGTAATAGTTCTGGTTGAAATGCAAACACACTGGTAGGGTGAAGAAGAATGAATGGCTTGCTCTGAAATACAGTGGTGTTATGGCTAAAAACCCACTTTTGCACAGTTTGCGCTGATCACTTGTGATTTTTCGCGACGAAACCACCGCGAAATTTCACAGGCCAAGGGAAAATTTAAACGTTTAATCAGTTAATTTTTTCACCGCGAAAATCCGATTTTCGCGGTGAAATTTCGCCGTGTTTCGCGGCAAAATTCGTTTTTTAACGTTTATAACAGGTAAGTTTAAATATCCTATTTCGCCGCGAAACACGGCGAAATACCTGTAAATGTTAACATAAAATTATTTTTTTTAATTTAATGACCACACTATGATTCATCTGTTCCTAGTATAGATCGTGATTTACGTGCAAATTAATAGTATTTGATATTATGCATGTATAGAAATGAAAAACATGCATAATGCGACTTTTCCATTCGTATTACATGGTACGAAATATGGGGGATAACCAAAACCTTGGATAGACGAAAATATTTATAACGTAATGAGCCTGCTCGTTGAATATAACTTTGTTTGTTTGTCTGAATAGTTGCTTTACGTCCCAATCAACAGCAGTTGTCATGTCCGGACGCTGCCTCCATTTTATGGGACGTCATGATATCCAACAAGTGTTTGAAATATAACCATCCCTCTAAGCCAATACTGCTTATATGTATTGGTAGTTTGACTTGAAACCCATCTCTGTCATTGTTTCTGCAAGTACAAAAATCTGATTTTCTCAAGTCATGGGTTGTGGTTCTAATTGTTGAATGTTTTGGAGTCGAATTTTTTGCTGTTTGAGTCTTATGTACATTTTCATATTTATAGTTCAGTTCGGGTAACTGAGTGGCTGCCTATTGGGGAATAGCTGCTCACAGGGCTTATGATATGTTTTCTTGGTATAAGTACCTAAGTGTCATTTTAGTTTTTTCCCACTCCTCGGTTTGTGGAGTTGGAATTTCTGATTACGCCATTTTCTGATCATTGCCTACTTGTACCTTCTCATATGATACATGACATGCTATATGGAAAAGGTTTCAATTGACCAATAGAAATAATTATGTTCTGTACAAGAAAATACCTTTGTATGAAATGCTTGTTCAGATGTTGACTTGTATGAGTTACAATCATCAGCAATGGCAACTTGAGGATACAGGCCACTACAGAGTATTATCTTGAGGAGGTTTATATCCCGCAGTGTGAAGTTGCGACTTTTATTGGCTGTCTCCTGAAAGAAAAAATATTATTGGTCATCTTTTTTGCATACACAAAGATGGTAGTGGCATATCATGTTGTTGTATTGTAATATTGGCCACTGCATCAGAAAACCAACAATCTGTATATGCGAAAATTAGGTCAATGTCAACACCAGGTCATGATTTATACCAGAGGACCAACGGTCCTGATAGACCAATGGTCCTGCTATCGCTCACCTGAGATTTGGTCTTTGATAAATGAACTTTGGCAAAGGTCATGTTTGTCAAGGTAAAAAGTAAAATTGACCGCAAATACTTACATAATTGAGCCGCCTCGTGGGAAAACCAACAATCTGCATAGGCGAAAACAAAGGCGCAGATCAGCTTCGCGGTAACCGCGAAGCTGATCAGCGCCTTTGTTTTCGCTACTCGGATAGTACAATTCCTCTTCTACTTAAATCTGAAATTTCAAGCTTCTAGCTCTTTGCTGTGCTTGTACAGCCTAGTTTGTGTCTGTCCTGTTCGGAAACCACATTGTTGGTTTTCCCATGAGGCGGCTCAATTATTAACACTATAATAAGCTGTCTGTACCTACCAATTTTCAGGGCACAGGATACAAAACTTTCTGGAAAAATTAAATGTTTCCAGATTTACCCATTGAAAAGCCTATGTAACAGTATTTGACCTTGCTGTTTAATAGGTCAAGGTCAATCCAAGGTCATGATTTATACAAACTATGATGGGTCAGAGTTACGACTAACTCGGAACTCTAGATCCTTGATGCCTGGTATGGCATTAACCTGTAGTTGATGTAGGTTATGACTAGATCCTTGATGCCTGATATGGTATTTACCTGTAGTTGCTGTAGGTTATGACTGAGTCGGAACTCCAGATCCTTGATGTCTGAACCAGTATCTTCTCCCTCTCCATCACTGATTGTAAAATCCTAGAAACAATATAGTGATTTGAGCCACCTAGCAAAAAAACCAAGAATGTGGTTTCCGAAGAGGTCCGACGCCAACCGAGCTGTAGAAGCACAGAAGATAGCTAGAAGTTGGAAATTTTGGATTTAGAAAGAATAGGAATTGTACTATCCATGTAGCGAAAACAAGGTGCTGATCAGCTTCACCCCTAAACCGCACTTTTACAAAATAAAACTGGGGTATACAGGGGTAAACATTTTTTCTCAGTTCTGCTCAAAAACATAAATTGTGGGTACTTGTCAGAACCGCTTTGGTACCCACAATGTATTTTTTTTTTCAGGAAAATATTAAAAAAAAGAAAAAAAAAAATCTTTCAAATGAAATTTATTTTTTTTTTTATGTCTAATATTTATAAAAAAAAAAAAAAAGAAATATTGCATGGGTATGTTTTTGTAAGGAGCTCACCTCCTCTTCCAACTTGAGAACCTTCCTCTTCTTGGCCTCTTTCCTCTGTTCTCTCTTCAGCTCCCCCAGTCTCTTCCTCTCCCCATGCTTCTTCCTTCTCTCATCACTGGTCAGATACTTCTCTGAGTCCTCAACCTTCTCCAGTAAACCATGGTCCTATACATCAAGCCCCAAGATTATAAAACATTTTTCATGCTCAACTCAGCTGAGGCTAAAATTTATCCTGCTCATAAATGTTGAAATACCAACAATGAATGATAATTCATTGGTGATGTTACTGACCAAGCTTTCAGACCCCGTCATGATTTAAAACTGTCAGATATCATCAAGCTAATGACCATATACAAACAGATACCAGAGGACCAATGGTCCTGTAAACGCTCACCTGAGATCTGCTGCATATACCAATAAACATGTTTGAATATTATGGTATTTAACTCCAGTGCAGGGGCAGATGAAGCCCTTGGGCCGTTTTCTTTTTTCAGAATCTTCAATATTCTGTCCATTTGCCAATTTCCTGCTGGCTTTTCCCTTCAAATGACATTTTAACAATTTTCCCAATTCAAATGCATAGGCAACCCATGTTGACCTTGCCATAAACTTGGTCAAGGTCATCACAGGGTCATGATTTATATATACATTGGAGTACTTTAGCCATCAATGCTTCACGCCAAGTTTCCTTGAAATCAGTCTATTGGTTTCAGAGAAGAAGATTTTTGATGGGTTTTTACCATATATGGGCATGGCGGCCATCTTTGTCATGTGACCTAGATTATTTATATACACATTGATTCCTCAATTCTATAGATGCTTCACATAAAATTTGGCTTTGATTGGCCAAGCGATTTCAGAGGAGAAGAGGTTTGAATATATATTATGGAAATATACATGTATATTGCCCCGGGGTGGGGGCACATGAGCCCCTGGGGTCCAATTTTTTTCAGAATCATTAATTTTCAGTCCTACTTCCCATTTCCTGCAAGACTTTCACTTTAAATTACATTTTAAAAGTTTTCCCCATTCAAATGCATTGGCGACCTATGTTGACCTTGCCGTAAAATAGGTCAAGGTCATGAAAAGGTCATGAATTATATACACATTGTAGTGCTTGAGCCATCGATGCTTCATGCCAAGTTTTGGTGAAATCGGTCCACCGGTTCTGGAGTGGAAGATTTTTGAAGGGTTTTTACCATATATGGGCATGGCGGCCATCTTGGTCATGTGACCTGGATTATTTATATACACATTGGTTCCCCCTTCCCATAGATGCTTCATGTAAAATTTGGCTTTGATTGGCCAAGCGGTTTCAGAGAAGAAGATGTTTGAATATTATGATAATATACATGTATATTGCCCCGGGGTGGGGGCGGAAGAGCCCCTGGTGCCCAATTTTTTTCAGAATCATTACTATTCAGTCCTATTGCTCATTTTCTGCAAGATTTTTCCTTTAAATGACAATTTAACAATTTTTCCCATTCAAATGCAAAGGCGACCTATGTTGACCTTGCCGTAAAATAGGTCAAGGTCACCGCAAGGTCATGATTTATATACACATTGTAGTACTTGAGTCATTGATGCTTCATGCCAAGTTTGGTTGAAATCGGTCCAGTGGTTCCGGAGTAGAAGATTTTTGAAGGGTTTTTACCATATATGGGCATGGCGGCCATCTTGGTCATGTGACCTGGATTATTTATATACACATTGGTTCCCCCTTCCCATAGATGCTTCATGTAAAATTTGGCTTTGATTGGCCAAGCGGTTTCAGAGAAGAAGATCTTTGAAAATGGTGGACGACGGACGACGGACGGACGGACGCCGGATCATGGCCATCCTATAAGCTCACCTTGTGAGCCTGACGGCTCAGGTGAGCTAAAAAACCAGTAAATGTTGTTCACCATACAGTTGAGGGATGATGACGATGTTCCCATTTTATGTCCCAATGGATATGGGATCCTGGTTTAAAGTCTAATTCGAAAGCCTTCATGTATCATGTGAAAACAGGATATTTGCCTATGCAAAAACAAAGACACAGATCAGCTGTGCAGTAACTGCACAGCTGATCAGTGGCTTTATTTTTGCAACACAGATAGTACAATCCCTCAGATTCCCTCTTCTTCCTAAATCCAGAATTTCAAGCTTCTGGCACTCTCCTGTGACTGTACAGGCCGGTCCGTCTATGACCAGGGCCCAGTTGTTCAAAATTAACGATGCCATTAGTTAACGATTTGTTAAAATTTCAAACATGAATATTACAAATACACTGTTATTTTTTGTTGAAAAAATGTGAGAATCCTTTGCATTGCAAAGGATTCTCACATTTTATCAACAAAAAATAACAGTGTATTTGCTTATGTAGTGGCATTTACTTAACGAGTTGAGGTCTTAACGACGACATTAAGCTAACGAAGTTTTGAACAACTGGCCCCTGGAGACTGGTTTTCTCATGCATGACTCAAGTTTACCTGTAATAATTCCTTGAATTGTCGTTTTAACTTTGTCATCTCGTAGAATCTCTGTTCCTCCAGGCTCCGCCTCTTACACCACTTCCTGGTTCCCCGCCCCTCGGCCTTGACGTCAATCCACTCATCAAAGGCATTTAACAATGTAAACGGGTCACCATGCTCCGACTCTAGAGACTTGCGTGCTGCCTGTAATGAATCAACATATGGTATAAATTTAATAAAAAACAACAACAACAAAAAAAACAACAAAACACACACACAAGAAAATATGGTGAAAGTTATGTTTTTCAGTGCTAAAATACATCACACTTGTTATGTAAACCCCCTTTTCACCTAATTTTTATATGAGCTGCGACGCGAGAAAAACGGTCTTTGGGGTTTCCGACCATGTCTGACACAAAATGACCTGTACAATCACAGAATTCAAAGCAGGCTAGAAGCTTGAAATTACGCATTTAAGAAGAAGAGAAATTGTACATGTGTGTAGCGAAAACAAAGGTGCTGATCAGCTTCGCAGTTACTGCGAAGCAGATCTGCGCCTTTGTATAGCAAAAATCAGGTTTTCTCATGACACTGGAGTTTACTGGGGTATACACTGCTTCTTATTTTTGTACCAAAAAAAAGATTGTCGGTCCTTGTTAGAACCGCCTCGGCAAGTCTGTTCTAATGTGTATCCACAATCAAGGTTGTGAGCAAAATATTTAAAATGAGCCTGTGCGTGAGAAAACCAACAATTTGGGTTCCGACCAGGTCCAACACAAACCAGCCTGTACAGTCACAGAAGCTGGCTAGAAGCTTAAAATTTCGTATTTAAGAAGAAGAGGAATTGTACGATCCGTGCAGTGAAAACAAAGGCGTTGATCAGCTTCGGGGTTACCACGAAGCTGATCTGCGCCTTTGTTTTTGCCCAAGCATTTTGTTGGTTTTCTTATGCAGTGGCTCAAATATAAAAAATATTTGGATGAAATTTTCAACTTTTTCATCCCTAAAATCTCTGTTTATTGCATAGGCATGTTTCTGTGATGATAAAACATGTCCCACTAACCACCGATTCTTGATCAGTGTGTGCTCTACTGGTGAATGGTGATTGAACACTCATGGCTGCAGCTATTGACAATACTGGGTCAATCATCTGAAAATAGAGTAGAGTCTGAGAAAACCTTCATAGGTTTTTTTCACTTTAATGCAAACTGGTCCCGATGTTATAAAACTTTTTTTATGCTCAACTCAGCTGAGCATGAAATTTGAACAGCTCATAATTACTGAAATAACCAAAATTGGTTGAAAGTTCAGATTAAGATTGCCAAAACTTGTAATTTATCCTGCTCATAAATGTTCAAATGCCAACGACTGTTGGCATTTTAATATTTATGAACAGGATAAAGAAGCGTTGACCATTTCTATTTACAAATGCTAATGGTTTTTGGAAAAACAAAAAGCTAGCCATCTGTCTTCTTATGCACACGTTAACTTCCCTGAATTATGCACTATTGGATAACAGAATTTGTTTTCCATGTTTCTATCCACAGGATCTGAATTTGGGGCTAAAACAGTCTAAGTTTTGTATTAAATATATAGTAAATATGAAAATGTTTTATAGAGTATCGTTCCCCCCTGAGAACCAACAAAACCTTTTGCATGCATATGTGTTGCCATGTATTGCACAATATATGAAAGTGGCGTGTTGGTTCTTTGGGGGGAACGATACTCTAGAGCCCAAAAACCAGAGCCCAAATATGAAAAACGGTTATAGCTACTCATTCAGGCAAAGCTTACATATATAAAATAATGGAAAATGAAATAGTTTAGCTTGGTCATAACATGCATGATTAGAAATGTTATTAACTTGAAACTGGATGCTGCAGAATCAACTTTCATCATTTGGGCCACGGGCATTTATGGTTCCCATCATTTCGTGTTACAAAATTTTGGAGACACACTGTACAAATATTTCCTTATTTTTGCACAGCCTCTAATATCTAAAAAATTCTATCTCTGTTTTATTATTTCCATACTGTGAGGGCAGGTCTTCAGATCTGATTATACTAGTTCCTGGTTTTTGCTCAATAAATGGGTTTGGCTATGGTAAGTGCAGCCCAGCTTATCTACTTTTTGTGACTTTGATACTTGATTTTGGAAGATTCATTTCATAGTTGAATTATGGAGATAGTTAGCCGGTGTATATGTCTGTTATGCTACATTGGCCATGACAAACAATGTAGAATTTATCATACATATTTGGCTACAAAAATTCAATTTTACAGATTCAAGACTGGAAACTCAGCACTTTTAACAACTGTTATTTATAGAGTATATATGGTAACCTAATATTGCATAGGCAGAAATGCTATACAGGTACCTCCTAAAAGTTTTCCTAACAATATTTCATACTGCAGATATTTAAACATTTTCGGCGCATTTTTACACGATTTTACATGTTTCTGTCGACTGAATGCTCTAAAATACAAACATTAGTAACAACAATCGCCACCATGCAAGAAAAATACAAATTTTCTACCATTTAGTATTCATGAAATTTAGACCCCCAACCCCACTGAACTTCAATTTCTACCAAATGATGACAGATTATGTAAATATCTGAACATTTATCTCTTCATAAGACATGCAACTGTTGTCTTCAGTATAAAGGATACGCATCAGGAGCTTGATAACAGTTTTCTGGGCCGCTAAAGTATAGGCATATATAGGCTAAATAGTCAACGGTCCTTTTATTCTCAGCTGAGCTGAGCACGAAAAAGTTTTATAACCTCCGTGCCAGGTCTGTGCAGCCAAAGAGGATATTTACTGGTTTAAAATTTTGGATTTAGACTAGCGAGAATGTTGCATTGTAAAAGTAGTGAAAACAAAAATGTCCAAGATTATCTCAATAGTTACAACAAATCTGATTGTCCCTTCACTTTAAAACATTAAACATAGAACTCTCAAGGCCTCAGGCCTTGGCCATGATTCAGACCCGGACTGCAAAGGTGACAAGCAAGCATGTTGATCACTTACATGAAAGATGGAGCCCATGATTAACATTTTTCCAAGCACAACATCCATTGGAAGCTTGGACAACATTAGACCAATCGGAGTAAGGCTTTCATCTTCTCTCAGAGCACCCTGTGGAATACATTTCAAATGAGCCTTCACATGAGAATACCAACAATGTGGGTTTCTGAACTGGTCCGACACAAACCGAGCTGTATAAGTCCAGGAGATGGTTAGAGGCTGGAAAGTATTGATTTAGAAAGTAGAGTAACTGTACTCTGTGATCAGCTTCACAGTTAATGCGAAGCTGATCTGCATCTTTGTTTTTGCATATGCAGATTGTTGGTTTCTCCATGTGGCCTCTCAGTTATTCATTGTTCATTCAAAACATTTGTAGTATAGGGGATGCAGTGGCTTGGTGGTAGAGTATGACTTTAAATGGAGAGGTCCTGGTTTCTATCCCCACTCAGGCCCCAGCGCTGTGTTCTTGAGCAAGACATGTCCCGATATGACTGAAAAATTATTAAAGTCTTGGATAAATACTTCTAGCAGCAAACTGGATGGTGCATTTTAGACAAGCCACTTCATATATCTATTCAGAAAGTGTAGTTTACATCTTAGCAATGGCATAATGAGAAACTTAATATAAGAAAAAAAAAAATCTATCTGAGAATCAGCAGTTTGCATATGCAAAAACAAATGCACAGTAACTGCACAGCTGATCAGCATCTTAGTCTCTCTTCTTAAATCTGAAATTTCAACCTTCTAGTCTTCTTCTGTGACTGTATCTGGCATTTTGTGTGAAATGGGATGCGTCATGAGAAAACCAACAATGTGGTTTCCGAACAGGTCCGACACAAACCAAGCTGTACAAACACAGAAGATGGCTAGAGGCTGGAAATTTTGGATTAAGAAAGTAGCGGAATTGTACTATCCGTGTTGCGAAAACAAAGGAGCTGATCAGCTTCGCAGTTACTGCGAAGCTGATCTGCTCCTTTGTTTTCGCATATGCAAAACTTTTGTTTTCTCATGATGATGCTCAAACATACCTGCTCCCTCAAGAAATGGATGGAGTTTTCCAGACTCTGTAGACTTGGGGGTTCAATGAACGGAAACCTGGAAAAACAATTTAACTATGATAATAAGACGCAATGTGAGGGAACCAGTCTTCGGCATTTCCAATCAGGTCCGGTTTAGAAACAGAACGCTAAATGCTTGAAAGCCGCGATGTGAGAAAAACGGTCTTTGGCGTTTTTCCAATCAGGTCCGAAGCAAACTAGCCTGTTCAGTAAAAGAAGAACTCTAAATGCTTGAAATTTTGGATATAAGTAGCAGAGGAATTGTACTATCTGTGTAGCGAAAACAAAGGCGCTGATCAGCTGTGCAGTAACTGAACAGCTGATCTGCTTCATTGATTTCACATATGCAGTACAGTATCTACACAGCTGATTATTGCATTTGTTTTTGCTACTAGGATAGTACAATTCCTCTGCTACATGTATTCAAACCTTAAAGCTTATAGCTTTATTCTGTGACTGTACAAGCCGGTTTGTGTTGGACATGTTCTGAAACCACATTGTTGCTTCTCTCATGGCGCGGCTGAATTATGTTAAACTTTCCTTTAAATCATAACATGACCACAAAGCCAACCCACCCAAAAGACATAAAAGGGCACCTACTTTCTGACATTGGGCAGTCCCACTGATATCATCTGCAGCACTACACCTACTTTCTGACATTCGGTAGTCCCCTTGATATCATATGCAGCACTAATGAGTCAAAGTGCACCTACTTTCTGACATTGGGCAGCCCCATTGATATCATCTGCAGCACTACACCTACTTTCTGACATTCGGTAGTCCCATTGATATCATATGCAGCACTAATGAGTCAAAGTGCACCTACTTTCTGACATTGGGCAGCCCCATTGATATCATCTGCAGCACTACACCTACTTTCTGACATTGGGCAGCCCCATTGATATCATCTGCAGCACTAGTGAATCTAGTGGCACTCTCTGGATCTCGGGGGTTGAGTACTCTTGAAACGCTTCATAATCTGACTCATCGTACAGTCGGAAACATACCCCTGGACCTGTTCTACCTGTAAACATCAGGATAACACGCCCATGAAAAGTATGCCTCCTTATTCTTTTATATTGTAAAACTGAAATGTACATGAGTATACATTTTTCTTAATTTTGTTCCGAAACATAGATTGTGGGTACTCATTAGAGCCACCTTGCCCGGAAACAAGGCCCTCTGTGTCATTAGAAAAATGGCTTTTGGCAAATAGGAAAACAAAGGCATGGACCAGCTATGCTAAGAGGATCAATCAAAAAGTTCTGTTATTCCCTTTCTTTCTCAGTATAGTCTGATTTTTTTCAATGTGCAGGGTGGAGCCTGTCAATTTTTGATTGACAATGACAAAGTTGACCATTACATTTAAAAATAGGTAGTTCTCACTTGGACTGTTACTTTGACACACTTGTTATTGTTGAACCAATCCGTGTCAAAATTAAACCTCATGCACTGAAAATGATGGGTAAACACATACTGTCATAGAAAAAATATTCTGTATGACATGACTGTATTTATGTATGACCATATTGAAAATTCCCTTAGTAAATGCCTGGTAAACATTCTTGTTGTATGACTCTCTGTTTTTCGTTTCACGTTTAAAACTTTAATTCTGATACAATTAAATATCAAATGATGCAGGCTTACTTTAAACTACTAATTTACTAATGAAGGCGGCAGATAAAGTGCAATAACTACAGTATGGATCTGTAAAGTGCTACTGACAGCTCAGTAAAGTTAGCAGCGAATCTGTTGCAGGAGCAGCAGCAAGAAAAAAAAAAACAAAAAAAAAAAACGGTCAAGTTAGCTGCAGCGAGCCACCTATTGTCTATTGTTCATACAGACAAGGCTCCAGAGTATCATCGTCTATCTTGAAGCTTACACTGATGAGCAAATCACTAAGGTGAGCTACGGCACAATTCAGTCTCTCGTTTTCGTTTAAGTCTGTCTATGAGCGCTATAAGATGATGAATGTCATCACAAACAGATGTTTTCTTATCCCACCTATTACCCAGTCTATGGACACTTTTAATGTTGGCAGGGAACATTTGTCCTTAAGCTATGTTATGGGTGGGATAGGAAAGTCTTGTTTGCAGCATAAGTATTCGTTTCCTATAGCACTCACAGCCAGACGAAACTGTAAACAATCAGCAACATTTTCCATAAAGTTGGTAATATGAGGTCTAGAAAAGTTATGTTGCATTATTCATCATCATTTTCTACATAGCGATCACAGCCAGACTAAAAATAAAAAAAAAAAAAAAAAAAAGAATAAAATGATAAAAAAAAATGGTGACAAACATTTCCACTTACATGGAACTTTTTTCGTAGGTGACGTCGAAAAGATGTGATTGTGGCAAAAAATGTCATTTTCTTATGCGTTATCACCTAGATTAAAGCCAAAATATTCTGCGACAAAAATGTTCGCTGCAAGCGAAATTGCTGCTAACTTGACTGTTTTTCCCTGTAGCAAAATAGCTGCTTACTTGACCAATTTTGCTGCAGCGAAATTTCCGCTAACTTGACTGTATTTTGCTGCTGCAAATTTAATTCTAACGCTGCAAGCAAAATTGCCGTTAACTTGACTGCTTTTGCTGTAGCAAAATTGCTGCTATATTGCTGCTAACTTCACCGTTTTTGATGCAGCAAATTTCCTTCTACTGCGGTCTTGTACCATCAGTAAAGCAAAGAGTTGTTTACAAAAATAGAGGCATTGGCTAACTTGATAGAAATAATTGAGTGTAGCAGTATGGTTATATTTTAGAAACAAAATGTTTATGTTTTTGTGTGTCTACCGTACACTTCACTTATTTTGAAATCATTCAGGTGAAACACAGGTATAGCACAAAGACAACAAGCATAGTCATCTTTACCTCAATTATACATTGTCAGCTCTGGGACCCTATCTCAACAATGAAATCATCCAAGGCTAGGCTTAGCTAAGCCCTGCCCTGCACATTGAAAAAAATCAGACTATACCTGTCATTGCAAACTATTTTTAAAATATCTGTATCTGAAAGACCATTTCTCTGGCTATTATTCGTGATAAAAAATTTTGCCTCTTCATGAATGAAATAAAATAGATCATTCTAAACATGTTTTAAAGAAAAGATGCAATAAAGTACAGAAAAATTACTTCGATAAAATGTTATTGAGCCGCCCCATGGGAAAACCAACAATCTGCATAGGCAAAAACAAAGGTGCAGATCAGCTTTGCGGTAACCGCAAAGCTGATCAGCGCCTTTGTTTTCGCTACTCGGATAGTACAATTCCTCCTCTACTTAACTCCAAAATTTCAAGCTTCTAGCCTGCTTCTGTAACTGTAGGGGGCCGGTTTGTGTCAGACCTGTTCGGAAACCACATTGTTGGTTTTCCCACGAGGCGGCTCTATTAGTGCTATATATTTATCAAACATGAGTGATCATATCCTGTAAAAATCAAACTTATTCAACTGCGATTAATTGTTTTATTGTACATGTATCACGAAATGTTGAAAGGGCTGGTTGTGACATAATTTGAAACTGCAGTTCAAATTCAAAGAAAAAAATGACATCTAGGCGTGAACTTTTATGCTTTAAATGCTTTTAACCATTTAACTGTATCATCTTAGTGTGCTCTAAAGTAAAACCATAATAATACCAGCAAATATAATGACCCAGTGGTTTTGAATTGTTACAGGGGGACATGTTCCCATGACATAATTTATTATACAATTAATGACTTTTGAGGCATTGGATATGATGTGATATCGACCCGAGAATAATACCAATATTGACCTCGGCTTCGACTGGTTCCCTGCGTTGGACACGCGATTATGCGCAGCGCTATGCGAAAGCGGAACCAGAACATCAGCTCTAAATTTAGTAACTAATATAGACCTGCCAGCACGCGCTAGCCAGTTAATATGACAATTTGAAGACTTGCCACATGGGTGCTTTGGGCCAATGAAAAGCGAGATTTTCAGTAGCTTATATAATAAATTGCTTTATTATATAGGTAGCAGCGTGCTGGTAGCGTTTATTTCTGATGCATAACATACTTTTGTCAATATAACAGAATTTATGAATTAAATATTGAAGAAAATGTGACCTGTAGTTATAAATAAAAGGCACAATGTAAGGTTCACATTTCATGGAAACATGCCAGTGGTTACACTTTCAAGACTTATTGATTGATTTGTTTATTTTGGGCATGATTTTGGTACCAATTTAAAGGCAAAATGTTACTCTTTCTAAGAATGTATAATACAGCCTATCATGTCTATTAACAATAGAAATACACCTATGATAGACCTTTTTGATCCATCCTCATAACTGTAAAGCTGATCAGCCCCTTTGTCTTTGCTTCAAAGATAGTACAATTCCTCTTTGCCTAAAATCCGGAATTTCAAGCTTCTAGCATTCTTCTGTGGCTGTACAGACTGGTTTATCGCACACCTGACACCCGGAAGACTTGTTTCCTGTGTTGTGGCTCATGTATAACAAAACACATTCCAATTTGTTTACATACCAGCTCGTCCCTTCCTCTGTTCAGCACTGGCTCTGCTAATCCAGAACTCTTGGAGCCTCTGCATCTTGTACTTCGGGTCAAAACTCATCTCCTTCACCTAATACATTACAAAATTTTGCCCATGCAATATAGAGATTTTTTTTCTACTGTAAAAATTGAAAATTTCATTTGAAGAATTTTTATATTTTTGCTCAAAACATTGATTGTGGGTACATGTTAGAAACGCCTCAGCGAGGCGTTTCTAACAAGTGCCCACAATTTATGTTTTGGATTAGAAATATGAAAACTAGGCATACCCCTGCAAACCCAAGTTTTAATATGTAAAAGTGGGGTTTAAGGGGGTACACATTTCACATACACGTAATCCTGATGATGCCAACAACATAGAAATTAGTCTTCATATCAGAAAACCAACCTACATTTTCAACAAGCTTTGAAACAAACCAACTGTACAGTGACAGAAGAAGACAAGAAGCTTGAAACTTTGGATTTAAGAAGAAAAGGGATAGCTCTAACCGTGTAGCGAAAACAAAGGCGCTGATCAGCTGAGCCATTGTTTTCACATATATGAATGCAGATTGTTGTTTTTTTATGCAGCAGGGACTATTTGTATGATTTTATTTCAAACACCCCGATCAAAGAAAATTTTTAGTCATCTTGTGACAGAGCTAACACATCTCAGGTTAGCGGCGATGCAAGAAAATCGGTTGTGGGGTTTTCCAACCTGGTCTAAACCATACCAGCCTGAACAGCTACAGAAGATGGCTAGAAGCTTGAATTTTCAGATTTAGGAAGAAGATAAATTGTACTAATGGTATAGTGAAATCAAAGGCGCTGATCAGCTGTGCAGTTACTGCACAGCTGATCTGCTCCTTTGTTTTCGCAACCTAAACAGCTGATCAGCACCTTTGTTTGAGTCCTGCACTCTTTCACTTCAATGTCCCCTAACTGAGGGAATAAATGAGCTGACATGTGGCTTGATAGTTCAATTAGCAGGGTTCTTGCTGACAAATATACTTGCCGATCATTATCATTTGGGTGAGCCCACTTTCAGTTTTAGGGGTGTTAGGAGTGATTTTCCTCTAAGCAAAGAGAATAGCCCCAGATGGGACGCCTCAGAATGGGACGCAGCATTCTTTGGTGTCACATCTGGGGCTATACTGTTTGCCTACACCTCATAAAAAGGACACCAGGCTTATACGAGTTAACAATGAACATCCAATACTCAGCTTTGAAAATCATGGGCATTTCATGACTTTCCAGTGAACCTTGAAAATATAGTAAACGCAGCAAAATAATGCATGATCAGTACAATAGCTATTGCACAGGTTTAATCAAACCCTGTGAAAACCAAGAAAATGATAGAACACTTTGTCTTTTTCAACCTTTTATTTTTCTCTTGAAAATACCTGGACCTGTTACGCTGACATCTGCTTTCCTTACTCTCTCAAAGTAGGCTGCAGATATGTTGGAACCATTTTACCAAAATGGACTCATGTAAGACTGGCATCCTATTCATGGGACACAAGGCAAATAGTATAGCCCCAGATGTGACACAAAAACATTGTTTGCTTAGAGGAGTTTCATAAACCAGAGGACCAATGGTCCTGTAAACGCTCACCTGAGACCTGAGATATATACCAATAAATTTGTTTGACTAGAATGGTAATATACATGTATATAACCCCAGAGCAACCTCTGGAGGCAATTTCTTTTTTAAATCATAAAGATTCAGTCCATTTGCCAATTTACTGCAAGTTTTGCCCTAACAATTTTCCCCATTCAAATGCATGGGCAACCTAAGTTGACCTTGCTGTAAAAAAGGTCAAGGTCATCCCAGGGTCATGATTTATACAAACTTTGTAGAGCTCCATTGCCTGAAGCTTCATGCCAAGTTTCAAAATCATAGGCCTTCTGGTTCTGGAGAAGAAGATTTTAAAGGTTTTTACTATTTATAAGCATGGCAGCCATCTTGGTCATGTGACCTTGACCATTTATACAAACTTTCATTCACTCTTCCTAAGAATGCTCCACATAAAGTTTGGCTTTGATTGGCCAAGCAGTTTCAGAGAAGATGTTTGAATATTATGGTCATACACATGTATATAGCCCCAGGGCAGGGGCAGACAACCCTCTGGGCCAAAAATATTTTCATAAACATAAATCTTTTGTCCATTTGCTCATTCCTAGCAAGTTTTTTGCCATTAAATGACATTTTCCTATTTTTTCCCATTCAAATGCATAGGCGGCCTAAGTTGACCTTGCTGTAAAGAAGGTCAAGGTCATCCAAGGGTCATGATTTATACAAACTTTGTAGAGCTCCATTGCCTGATGCTTCATGCCAAGTTTCAAAATCATAGGCCTTCTGGTTCTGGAGAAGAAGATTTTTAAAGGTTTTTGCTATTTATAGCCATGGCGGCCATCTTGGTCATGTGACCTTGACCATTTATACAAACTTTCATTCACTCTTCCTAAGAATGCTCCACATAAAGTTTGGCTTTGATTGGCCAAGCGGTTTCAGAGAAGAAGATGTTTGAATATTATGGTCATACACATGTATATAGCCCCGGAGCAGGGGCAGACAACCCTCTGGGTCCAAAATATTTTCATAAATATGAATATTCTGTCCATTTGCTCATTCCTAGCAAGTTTTCTGCCATTAAATGACATTTTTCTATTTTTTCCCATTCAAATGCATGGGCGGCCTAAGTTGACCTTGCCATAAAAAGGTCAAGGTCATCCCACGGTCATGATTTATACAAATTTGTAGAGCTCCATTGCCTGATGCTTCATGCCAAGTTTCAAAATCATAGGCCTTCTGGTTCTGGAGAAGAAGATTTTTAAAGGTTTTTGTTATTTATAGCCATGGTGGCCATCTTGGTCATGTGACCTGGACCATTTATATAAACTTTCATTCACTCTTCCTAAGAATGCTCCACATAAAGTTTGGCTTTGATTGGTCAATCGGTTTCAGAGAAGAAGATGTTTGAATATTATGGTCATACACATGTATATAGCCCCGGGGCAGGGGCAGACAACCCTCTGGGCCCAAAATATTTTCATAAACATGAATATTCTGTCCATTTGCTCATTCCTAGCAAGTTTTCTGCCATTAAATGACATTTTTCTACTTTTTCCCATTCAAATGCATGGGTGGCCTAAGTTGACCTTGCCGTAAAAAAAGGTCAAGGTCATCCCAGGGTCATGATTTATACAAACTTTGTAGAGCTCCATTGCCTGATGCTTCATGCCAAGTTTCAAAATCATAGGCCTTCTGGTTCTGGAGAAGAAGATTTTTAAAGGTTTTTGTTATTTATAGCCATGGCAGCCATCTTGGTCATGTGACCTGGACCATTTATACAAACTTTCGTTCCCCCTTCCTAACGATGTTCCATATGAAGTTTGGCTTTGATTGGCCTAGCGGTTTCAGAGGAGAAGATCTTTGAAATTGTGGACGGACGACGGACGGACGGACGACGGACGCCAGAGCATGGGTATACTATAAGCTCACCTGTGAGCCTTCGGCTCAGGTGAGCTAAAAATGTAATAGAAATCAAATATCACTCCTGATGCCGCTTAAAATGAAAGTGAATTAACCCAAAAATTAATGGGGAAATTTTTAGTAACTAAAAATGTTTAATTATGCGGACGTTTCGGTTTATTACTTTCGGTAGTTAGTCCGACTTTCGGGTTAAAGTTTTCCTTAATTCTGATTGGTTGAAATAAATCCTTTGTGTGGAAAAAATTCCTCACAGTTTGAAAAGTTGTCGATAAAGAAAGACGTATTTTCAAATTTAGAAAGAAGAGGAATTGTACTAACCGTGTAGCGAAAACAAAGGCGCTGATCAGCTGTGCAGTTACTGCAAAGCTGATCTGTGCCTTTGTTTTCGCATAGGTAAAATCCGGTTTTCTCATGACACAGCTCGTATCTATTTTATTATTTCTGATCTAAAACATAGATTATGGATACATGTTTGGAAGAGGAAAAATGAAGAAAAATATATTTTTTTCAACTGAATTTTCTCTATTTTACAGCACTAAAATTCTCCTTATATAGTGCAGGGGCATGTTTTCGTCATGAAGATTCCTACCTTCCCTGAGTCCACAATGAATCTGACTCCATCAATTGTGACTGACGTCTCAGCTATATTGGTGGACACTATACACTTCCTCACTCCATCTGGGGCAATGTCAAAAACCTGGAACAGTGACAGTTATCAAATATTTCACCATAACTAACATTAGTGGTTTACAACAATTTATATTCAAATATTGCACCAAACCTAATGATAGTGGTTTACAGAAAATTACCAAATTATTAGCAAGTTCTTGAATTTGTGAGCAAATTTTTCATGCTCAGCTCAGCTGAGACTAAAATTTATCCTGCTCATAAATGTTAAAATGCCAACAATGTTGGCATTTTAACATTTATCAGCAGGATAAATTACTGGCTTTATTGGTCTAAACCCAAAACTTCAATACATTTTGGATAATTCAGTATTTATGAGCAGTGGAAATTTCATGCTCAGCTGAGTTGAGCATGAAAAAGTTTTATAACCTGGGGACCAGGTTAGGATGATATTAATCCAAATCAAATGATCACACTATGGTTTCAGGTTTCCAACTTAAAGGATGTAATACAATGTAGAAATTCAGTAAACCATTTGCTGGAAATTCGTTTGAGCAGCACCATGATATCCAAAAATGAGGTTTCCGAACAGGTCCGACAAAAACTGAACTGTAGTACAGTACAGTCCAGGGGGATTTTCACCAGCCCGCCCACCCCTGCGGAGAGGGGACTGCAAGACCAGAGGAACAATGGTCCTGTAAACGCTCACCTGAGATCTGCTTCATATACCAATAAACATATTTGAATATTATGGTATTTAACCCCAGTGCAGGGGCAGATGAAGCCCTTGGGCCAATTTCTTTTTTCAGAATAATCAATATTCTGTCCATTTGCCAATTTCCTGCTGATTTCCCCCTTCAAATAATTTTTTAAAAGCAGATGAGCCCCTGGGGTCCATTTTTTTTCAGAATCATTAAGTTTCAGTCATACTGCCTATTTCCTGCAAGACTTTCACTTAAAATGGCATTTTAAAAGTTTTCCCCATTCAAATGCATTGACGACCTATGTTGACCTTGCCATAAAATAGGTCAAGGTCACCACAGGGTCATGTTTTATATATACATTGTAGTACTTGAGTCATCCATACTTCATGCAAAGTTTCGTTGAAATTGATTCACTGGTTCTGGAGAAGAAGATATTTTAAGGGTTTTTACCATATATGGGCATGGAGGCCATCTTGGTCATGTGACCTGGATTATTTATATATACTTTGGTTCCCACTTCCTATAGATGCTTCATATAAAATTTGGCTTTGATTGGCCAAGTGGTTTCAGAGAAAAAAATCTTTGAAAAGTGTGTATGGACGACAGACCGGCCAAGGTCAAGAGATGACCTTGACCTAAATTAATCATATACCTTCATCTAATCCATTAGTTGTTTGCATCTACCACTTTTCAGATCTCAGGCTGCAATAGTTTTCAAAAAATAGCTAATTTCCACTTTTCCCATTATAAGTCTATGGAAACTTAAAGTTACCATAGCAACCAGAGTTCTTATCCGACTGGAATAAAAAAACACAAATTATGTAGAGGCTACTGTCAGGAACATGTATACAAAGTACAGGATTCATCCTCTTGACAGTTTCTGAGGAGAAGATTTTTTAATGTTTTTTTTTTCAAAATTTTGCCCTTTATGGGGCCCCAGCAACCAATCAAAATAAAGGATTAGGACAAAACTCACAAGAAACGTCAAACACTACTCAATAAACATTTTTGCAAAAACAAAATTCAAATGTCTGCAATTTTAGCGGAAAAATAGCCGATTTCCACTTTTCCCATGATTTCCACTTTTCCCATTATAAGTCTATGGAAACTTTAAGTTGCCATAGCAATCAGAGTTCTTATCCGCCTGGAATAAAAAACATAAATTATGTAGAGGCCACTGTCAGGAACATGTATACAAAGTATAGGCTTCATCCCCTTGACAGTTTCTGAGAAGAAGATTTTTGAATGTTTTTCGAAATTTTGCCCTATATGGGGCCCCTGCAACCAATCAAAATGAAGGATTAGGACAAAAGTCACATGAAACGTAGAGGACTACTCAATAAACATTTCTGCAAAAACAAAATTCAAATATCTCTAACAAGACAGCAAAAACTGGCAATTTTCACTTTTTTCCATTATAAGTCTATGGGAAGCGTAAGTTGCCATAGCAACCAGAGTCCTTATCCGATCAAAACAAAAAACACAATTATTTTTTCCCCCTACCTATAGATGGTGTATGTGTAATATGAGAACAATCGGCCCAGCGGTTTCAGAGAAGAAGATCTTTGAAATTGTGTATGACGGACGACGGACGGACGCCGGAGCATGGGTATACTATAAGCTCACCTATGAGCCTTCGGCTCAGGTGAGCTAAAAAAGGATTAAAATTTTAATATTCACCGCGGAAACGCCCTAGTCGGCGGGATTGCGGAGTTTCTGCGGTGGGGTAAAGAAGTAGAAATTTTATCATCCGCGCTTACCTGTATTTTTTGTCTCTAACTTTCCACCGCGGGTCTGCGGTGGAATGAGGATGAATAAGGAAAGTGGGCGGGGCTGATTTCCAATTTATTGTAATGCATACTTGTACTTAGACCCAAGTTTAAATCTAATTCGATTATTATTTTTGTTTCATGTATCTTAATTAAAAATGTTTTACGATCATAAAGTGTAAATGCATTTCCGTCACGAAAATCCCAGATTCTGCATGGTTGTAGAATCACTTCAGTGAAAGATATAAGATATGGTACGACGCACACCTAAAGGCAAACAGAGAGAGAGAGAGAGAGAGAGAGAGAGAGAGAGAGAAATCTTATTTTCATGTGACAATAATAGACACAAGGTTAACATAGTTAATTGCTTACCTGTCAATCATTATGACGACATTACTTTTCATTGGAAATTCTCTGCAAACCCGCGGTGGAATTATACAGGTAACGCGTGGCGGGATTAAAATATTCTGCGGTGGGATTATAAGCGGACAGGTGAGTGGGATTGCGGGGGACTCAGAGAAATCGTCCGCGGGGCTGGGCGGGCTTTTGAAAATCCTCCTGAACTGTACTGTAGCACAATAAATGGCTAGAGGATGGAAATTTTAGATTTAGAAAGCAAAGTAATTGTACTATCCATGTAGCGAAAACAAAGGCGCTGATCAGCTTCGCAGTTACTGCAAAGCAGATCTGCACCTTTGTTTTCCAATATGTAAAATGTTATTTTTTCTCATAACATGGTTCATTTAAGGATACAAGTTTGACTGCATGCATTTTTACAAACCAATGTTGTTGTTTTAATTTTTATTTGCTTCACTGTTGACCTCAATACTTTGCATGCTTTACTGAAACTAGCTAACAAGCTAATTCAATACATTATACGAAATATACATACTTCTATCATTATTCAGAGTGTAGAAGCAGTTCTAAGGGTTTAACGTGCATCCAAAATCACTATTTTGAGCAAAAAAGAAAAAAGAAACAACAGAAAATTATCATTTTTCACAGCTGCAAAAATGGCTGTACATTGCATAGGCATGTTTTGTAATATCTGAGCCGCCGCATGGGAAAACCAACAGTCTGCATAGGTGAAAACAAAGGTGCAGATCAGCTTCGCAGTAACCACAATTTCATGCTTCTAGCTTGCTTACGTGACTGTACAGGGCAGTTTGTGTCTGGCTTGGTCAGAAACCCAAATTTTGGTTTTCTCATGCACAGGCTCATCTACAAAAAGATACCTTCTCCTGTTC
The DNA here is from genome assembly GCA_964017185.1 of Rugalucina vietnamica. Lineage (NCBI taxonomy): Eukaryota > Metazoa > Mollusca > Bivalvia > Lucinida > Lucinidae > Rugalucina > Rugalucina vietnamica. The sequence continues at coordinate 10,683,148 of OZ024876.1, read as the reverse complement.
CTCCACAGATAGTGAACTATGAAGCGGCAAGATAATCCAGCCTTTATTCTGTTGTGCGTAGGTTCTGGCGGCCTCTACGACGCTCATTATCTCAGACATACCACTGAGAAAGATCAGTAAATCACCCCTCTCTGTCGTAGGATACTGAAATACAGAAAAATGTTCTGATAACATGGCTAGGCATATACTGCTATGTTTTCAATTTTTAGTTGATCATGCTGTGATTATTTAACTGGGCCCATGGGTAACAATGCTCACTTGAGTTAACAAGTTACTATCGCTTAATGAAAGTAATGGCCAAACAACTATGCAATAAAGTAATTTGGATGAAAAGTCATACAGAAATTAACAGAATACAGGACTGCTCAATAATCATTTCTGATAATAAAAAATCAAGCATCCCCAATGAGACAGCAGAAACAGTCAATTCCAACATTTGGGTATTAAATTTTAAGTTGCCATAGCAACCAGAGTTCTTATCTGACTAGAATTAAAGTAAAATTTATGTAGAGGCTGATGTCAGTAACAAACATGTATACACAGTAGAGGCCTCATTCCCTAAAGCTTCTGAGTTTTTTTTAATATTTTTTTTTTAAAATGCACCCTTTATGGGGCCCCAGCAACCAATCAAACTAAGCAAAGTCATTTCAAGCATGGTGACCTGCACAATGAATATTTCTACAAAAACGATATTCGAATATCTGCAAGATATAAAAAGTGGCAATTTTCATATTTGAGCCTTCAGCACAGGTAACGTTGAGCTAATAAAGCATCTTGTAAACCCAGGAGGGAGCACTGACACAAAGGCTGGACCCTTTTTTATGTTGTTGTTGTTGTTTATCCCAGCTAGTTGGTAAGATCATATCAGGATGTGGCTTCCTTGTTTCTGGGACTTCTACCAAACACTTTGTTATTTAAACATGTTTAATGTGCTGAAATATACAGTTATAGCAGCCCATCTTCTTTTCACAGCCCTGATCGGCTTCAGGATTAAAATGAGCCATGAGCCGCTAGAAAACCAACAATCTGCATATGCGAAAACAAAGACGCAGATCAGCTTAGCAGTAACTGCGAAGCTGATCAGCGCCTTTGTTTTCACTACGCGGATAGAACAATTCTTCTACTTTCTAATCTAAAATTTCCAGCCTCTAGCCATCTTCTGTGTCAAACTGTTCCGAAAAGCATTGTTCGTTTTCTCATGATTCAAAATCAACATCTGTTATGTTACACTGACCTTTTTCTCAATTCTCTGCATAATTCTAAGATAAGGTGATGGGTCAAGCCTTTCAGCTTTAGAACTATAATAATCCTTCTGTATTGGACAGAACTCTAGCTCTATGGGATAAAGTCGGCCAGGAACCTTTACAACGGGGGCATCTTCAAAATATCCACTGAACAGGTCAATGTTTATTGTTGCGGACATCAGAACTATTTTGATGTCATCTCGATGAACGATAAGACATTTTAGGATCCCTAGTAGGAAGTCGGTGTGTATGTGTCGTTCATGGACCTCGTCTATTACAATCACGTTGTACATGGATAGATGAGGATCGCTCGTCATCTGTCGCAATAGTAAACCTGTAGAAATATACATGTAATAACGAATTAACAAAATGAGCCACAATGTAAAATAACCGTCATCAGGAAAACAGGCCCCTGCAATGAATACCTCCTTAAACCCCACTTTTATATAGCAAAACTGGGGTTTATAGGGGTAAACCTATTGGACCAAAACATAGATTGTGGGTACTCGTTAGAACCGCCTCAGCCAAATCTATGTTTTGAGCAAAATTATGAAAAATATCAAATTTTTTCTACTGAAAATTTTCATTATTTTACAACTTTAAAAATCTTTGTATATTGCATGGGCGTGTTTTCGTAATGTGTCCGTGGTCTACACAAGTCTAGAGACTTTTCATCCTGACTGTTAACCAGTACTAAGGTGAGTATGTCCAAGAGAGAAAGTGTCTTCCTCAACAACACTGGCACAGCTCATGTGTTGGTTAGTTATAAATCTCTGACTTCTCATTCTAGTTAGCGACTAATTTCTCTCCTGGTGCACCTCCCTGGTGAAGTATTGTCAATTTGGCATGTCATCAGTAAACCATTCAAAGGACCTCTGACGGTGGTAATGGGGGCCATAATGCATAGCTGCCTCAGATTTTGATATAAATAAACGTTGGTCAAATGCTTCTGTTTTTGTATACATGTTTGCTGGTAGTCCATAGTTTATGATATTGGATTGAGGTTCTTGTTTCAAAAGAAGTACTGCTTTATTTTTGGGTTAAAATGGGCATATTTTGAATTAAACATATAGAAAAATAGAAAAGTATTTATTTAACATTGTTCCCCCCCGAGTCCCAAGAAATCCCTTTGCATATGAATGAATTGTCATATTATACATAATATATGTGAATGGCGTTCTGGGACTCGGGGGGGAACAGTACCCTACAGCCCAAAATGTTATATCAGTACTAGAGCCCAAGTATCTGAAATTGTTTTTAACTTAAAATTAAAAAGAAAACAAAACAGCAGTTAAGATGTATGCCATATATATAGTACAAAAAATGGATATATACATTAACCCAAATCTGCTTGATTCATAACCACTTTTTATGTTTCATTCCCCAGAAAATGAGGGTACTGTACATTCTGTGGAACAAACTTTTGTAATCATTCTATACTAATATTGTCCACTTGTTTACACGGCCAATAACCTCTTGCACCACAAACAGTAACATTGGTGGACTGTTTTCCTATTTTTTTAAAAAAAATAATGTATTAACTTCCAAATCAACAACTTTTCAGTCAGGTCAGTACGATGCCATCACTGTCTTGGTATTAGCCAGTACCATTGGAACTGGAAATGTCTTTGTCATTGGTACAATACAGTGACGTAAAGTTTTAAATCACCAACTTTAAGGGTGTTTACACAATTTTCCATTCATTCTCATAAAACTATTTGCTTATTATATCACGTTAGGCATCAAAACAAGAAGTTAGGCATTCAGTTCTTTAATGAAAGTGATTCTAAATAGAGGCCCTGGGTTTGATTCAATCGTGGGGAGCCATGCTGTGCCTGAGACACACTAACCCCCCCCCCCCCCCCCCCCCCAGAGTACTGGGTACAGGAAGTAATACGTGGCTGAATCCCAAAATGACTGAAAAACTGTTCCTATTAAAGGATGCTCGGCCATAATCTAATCGAATCAAAAATAACTTTTATGATTATAATCACTTCGACACAACCATTATACTGAAACGAGACACATGTAAGACAAGCCAAGTTCTGTTTGCGGGTGTGCCTGGAGTTTTTAGCTCACCTGAGCCGAAGGCTCACAGGTGAACTTATAGTATACCCATGCTCTGTTGTCCGTTGTCCGTCCATCCATAATTTCAAAGATCTTCTCCTCTGAAACCGCTAGGCCAATCAAAGCCAAACTTCATATGGAGCATCCTTAGGAAGGGGGAACGAAAGTTTGTATAAACGGTCCAGGTCACATGACCAAGATGGCCGCCATGGCTATAAATAGCAAAAACCTTTAAAATCGTCTTCTCCAGAACCAGAAGGCCTATGATTTTGCAAATTGGCATGAAGCATCAGGCAATGGAACTCTACAAAGTGTGTATAAATCATGACCCTGGGATGACCTTTACCTTTTTACAGCAAGGTCAACTTAGGTTGCCCACGCATTTGAATGGGGAAAATTGTTAGGGCAAAACTTGCAGTAAATTGGCAAATGGACTGAATCTTTATGATTTAAAAAAGAAATTGCCTCCAGAGGTTGTTCTGGGGTTATATACATGTTTATTGCCATTCTAGTGGTATAAATCTCAGGTCTCAGGTGAGCGTTTACAGGACCATTGGTCCTCTGGTTTTCTCTGGGTTCTCATGTTTTCGTCCACCTACTGATTGGTCAATCTCATATGAGCTGAAATAATCTTGAAAGGGACATTAAAGTGACTCAGAAAAATAAATACATTGAAGGCCGTGTTGTAACAGGTTTATACAGGTAAATAAATATTCATGTGTGACCAAGTTTTGTCACAATGGGCCGTGTCTGGAGAAAATGTTTTTGGTTAAGATCGAACTCTAATCAAGCTGTGCAAGACATAGAAGATGGATTGAAGTTTTGTTAATTAATGAGTAGACGCAATTCTGAGTAGCTGGCTGGTCATCTCTGATCTGGGTATAAGGTTTTGCATATAACAGATAGCAGGTTTTCTTATCAGTTAACAGTGCCTTGTATAATGTTTGGTAGTACTTAGACAATAATATTATACAGGTAACTGCTAAAGGTTTGTACCCAAAATGTTGACGTTGTAATATTTCAATTTTATTTCAGTGGCATTATGCATGTTTATCGCACTTTACACAGTGTTGCATGCACAAAATATGATACAATAGTGGAATTAAAGGACTACAAGCAAGGAAAAGCGAAAAATTTAAATTTTCTCACATATGAAATTTTGACCCCCACCCCCGCTAAAATCGCCTTTTTTACACTATATGGAGGAAATAGTCAAAACTTTTAATAGTTATAGGTTCAGAATACATTGGGCTTTTGCCCTAATTATAAAATACCACCACCAGAACCTTTGATACATTGTTATGGTATTTTGAAAACGAGGCATAAAACCCCTAAGAATGTCACTGATTCTTCACTGACCAATACAATATGGCCATCATGCTCCCCACAACTTTTAGGACAGAAATTAGGAAACAATTATTCGACATTTTCAGCTGAAAAATTGTCACTGTGAAAAGTGCAGTATTACACAGATACTGTAAAAAATATTAAATGACAGGGTGTTTATTTAAAAGAGTAGGGGATGGGAGTTTATTGGAGGCTACAATGTAGGGCAACATTCAATAATTCATAAATAGGAACTAAATGATTGGTGGATCTCGCTCTGCCCCAGACAGGACTTTTGTTCCACGTAGGTGTTTGAGTATCCCATGTATTACCATTTGAGCCACCTCGTGGGAAAACCAACAATTTGGTTTCCGAACAGGTCCGACACAAACCAGCCTGTACAAGCATATAAGCAGGCTAGAAGCTTGAAATTTCGGATTTAAGAAGAAGAGGAATTGTACTATCCGAGTAGCGAAAACAAAGGCGCTGATCAGCTTCGCGGTTACTGCGAAGCTGATCTGCGCCTTTGTTTTCGCATATGCAGATTGTTGGTTTTCCCATGAGGCGGCTCATTTATTTGGACTACAAGAGAAAAATAGATTTGTGTGTTATGTAATAAAGCAGCAAAATTAGACATTTACCGCTTAAAATAAAGGATTTTTCCCAAAATTTTTAAAGTGTGTGTTTATTAGAGGTTCCTGAAATTCCAAAACACACGGATAAAATGGCAAGCTTTGGCATCCAAATAGTGGTATGGGCATTTATTACAGTGTGAGTGTTTAAAGGAATTTTTATGATACATGTTAGCTTAATGTGCCTGTAAGCCTTGAAGTTATTTGTGAAAAGTGTATTTAAGAAATAAGAGCTGTAGCAGGACAGCGTAGCTCGCCTGACTTGTGCTTTGCCACTAAACTTATCAAAATCTATGACCAATGACCTTGACCTCAAGGTCGCTCAGGTGGGTTGTGATGGTACAGCATAAAATTTCAGACCAATATCCACAAACATGCAAAGTTTCAACTTGATCCATCAACATAGAGATATATAGACTTCAAAAATCTTTAACCCAAAACTTTAACCAAAAATTTCTAAGGCCATGACCTTGACCTCAGGTTCACCCAGGGTGGGTCACAATGGTACAGCATAAAACTTCAGACCAATATCTACCAACATGCAAAGTATCAACTTGATCAATGTACATGTTCAAGAGATATAGACTTCTAAAGGCTTTAACCGAAAACTTTAACAAAAAAATTCTAAGTCTGTGACCTTGACCTCAAGGTCACCAAGGATGGGTCATGATGGTACTGCATAAAATTTCAGACCAATATCTACCAACATGCAAAGTATCAACTTGATCCATCAACATGTTCAAGAGATATAGACTTCTAAAAACTTTATTGAAAAAGTCACTAGAGCACGAAATATAGGTCAAGGTCACAAGATCAATGTGGGTGCAAAGTCGGGACATCGAGGAGAAGCCAGATGCAAGGTTTGATGGTTGTAGGCTTTATAGTTGATGAGATATTAAGGGTTGGCTTCAAAAATGACAAAGTCACTGGAGCATGAAATACAGGTCAAGATCAGTAGGTCAATGTGGGTGCCGAGTCGGGACATCGAGGAGAAGCCATATGCAAGGTTTGTTGGTTGTAGGCTTTATAGTTGATGAGATATTGTTAAATCTTCGTCAAGATTTAGTTGCTATTAAAATTGAGGTAGCGAAGACCGCATGAATAATCTCTTGTTTTGTAGTTTATTCTACTCCGCAGGAGACATTCATTTTAAACAAAATAATGAAGCCACAATGAAACATTTTTCTTTATTATCCTAGTATTATAAAGCGTGCTAAAGCATCTTTCACACATCACTCCTCTCTCTTCCCGGACAACCGCGCAAGCCGAATTTATATTTCTGCATCACAACCGTCACAGAGACTGATCCCCGTATTTGGCCAGATCAGATACACCGGAACATTCACTCATGCATAGGAAAGAAACCAGTCACTGTGAAAGTAGCGAAGCAGCCAGCTAGAACCTAAATCGATCATCCTAAAATATAATCTAATTTTAGACAGACTGCTTGTAAACAAACTATTAATAACTAGAGTGGAAATGTATACTGCGTAATGAGAATGTGAGGTAAATCTGCAACACTCCCCCACCCTTAAAACCAAACCGTCCTCGGTTTTTCTTCCTGTCGATCAGTTCGAATTAAGTCCAAATAACACAGGCATCGTCTTTGAATAGGATATTATATCCTCACACAAACTCACATTAATGTCCTTCTAAATAAGTCTTGCAATATCCATCACTCAGCCCTTACACGCATGCATGCATTATCCATATGTTCACCATATCGGTATTTTAATGTCAAAGTCGCTCAGTACAGGTGCCACAATTAATTTAGTTAAACTAATAAATGTTTAAGTTAAACTAATAAAGTGATTTCGTATTTTAGAAATGAGCATGCAATCAATATTTCAATTCGAATGGCACTACAGTCATTTCATAATTTCCACCATAGCTCCCCGACCCGTACGCCTCGTCCAACGTCGACACAGATCAGTGCCAGCCACGTCAGGCCGCCCGCCGAACTGCAAGTGTGTAAAATCCCTTGAGCGCAACGTATCCCGGCCTCTTATCGCCCCGGCTCCCAACCGCCCGTCATACCCAGATTTTATCGTAAGCTTATCGTGAGTTTATTCGTTGATCTCAGAACACAGTTCATGCGTTATTTTCCTACAGATAAGTCCCAGTGCCAACAGTTCGTATCGTTATCCTTCCGCCGCTCCACTAAGCGAGTATAAGTTCCTTTTAGATCAATTTTCCCACGCATTACAGGTTATCCGAGTTCAAGAATGTTATATTGTGTCTCAATTCTACTCAAGGTTACTACTGAGTAATGATTGTATGTCCCGGAATTTTACTCGCGTGCCTCATCACATATGGAACGTTTTACCATAATTCCAAGCGATCAGACGTTAGTCTGGATATTCGTTGTAAAAAGTTTAGTTCATTCGACCATTGTCCTAGCATATATTAACCATACCCGAGCGTCGCAGTTATTCTTCTTACAAATGTTCTTTCATTCCCCATCATTCACACGAGGATCTTGATAAAGTATAGCCAGTAAGTTCAATCAGTAGCATGCTCCAGAACCCATCGGAATCCGTTGTAAGATAGCTTGTTATTTCGAATCTTGAGTTTGACATCCGATAACACGGAGTTCTGTTTTACTCACTGTGAAACCCCAACATCACTGCTTAGATTTGGTATTACTTCCCAATCTTATTTCTATATAACACACACTACACATTTATATCCACACAGTAGAGAACAATAACTATATCCAAGCACTACGACTGAAACAAACAATTATTCATATTCATTTCTTGTAAATTTAAAACTCCCTTTTACTGAATACAAGCCGTCTTGAATCCAATTAATTCCCAATATTTGACCTCGAAGAAAACCAGCACTAGAACATTTCTTGCTTTAAATGAAATCCACACAATAATTCTCATTCACACATGTATAAAAGCACAAGCTACATGAAGCACTAAATTACTAACTGCATCCAATAAAACTAGAATCAAATTTTAACTAAAATTTCCACTATATCTTTATAACCGTCCCCATTTATTCCTGTCACAGCTTCAATCAATGTTTTTTTTTTGCTGTTGTTGTTGTTGCTGCTGTTGCTGTTGTTGTTGTTGTTGCTGTTGTTGTTGCTGCAGTTGCTGCTGTTGTTGTTGCTGTTGTTTTTGTACTGACGACGAACTATCACTCGTGTTCAGCAAACCCATATTTACTGACGATACCACCGGGGCGGTAGCAGGTGTTGTTGTTTGGAGGTATAATAATGCCGAGTTCACAAGTCCGAGAATCCCCGACATCAACACGGGGTCTGCCTGATGTCTGTCCCTTATGGCAGATATGCCTTCGCTCACTAACTGCAGCTGCTTACACAGCTTTTCATGCATCCCCCGTTCGATGCAAATGCACTCTCTCAACGCTTTTGATGTACATTCCCGCGTTGTTAGATGTTGTTCCCTCACCAAAGTTTCTAAGCTATTGAGCCTATTTAACACCTGCTCTGTTCCTGACTGTGTTAAGGCGAACTCTCCCCATGGGTCAGACACCGGGGAGTAGTTGAACCTCCGCTCATCTTGAACTGGAGTGTCCGACCGCACACTTGTATCCATTACGTTATAATTAGAATCACTAGAACAATATTTCTCAGAGAAGTGAAAATCGTAGAATGCCCGGGGATTCCAGATCAAGCTCTTTTATATGACCCACGCCCCGCTTTGTCCCTACATAATCTGAAAACCATGATATGTCGTTAAAATTTTGACTTGTAAAAAATGTAAACAAATTTCATGGTGAATGTAAGTTTGCTTGATTTAGTGCCAAACCGCCATTAAATGTGAAAGTTTTATTCCGGGAATAAAGATAGCTGCCGTCATCTGCGAACACAGTTACAACCCGAAAAACTTAGGTGGCCTGCGTTGTCGCAAGCCCCTCCGTAGTGGTAACGGTTCCTGAACCTGCTCTGACTTTTCACTGTTTCCTACATTCTTGTTCCTATTCTGCTTGTTTTGTTCACTGTTCCTTTTCCGTGACTTTGGGGCTCCCTTCTCAGGCGAAAACAGTGGAACTTTCTTCCGAACATGTCTCTTAGTATTGGTTTTGCACTCCGCCTTCGGGAACGAACCAGTTTTATGATGGAGCCAGTCTGGTAGGATGTTTGAAAAATAACGCTTTATTCGGTCATGGTGAACAATTTTTGATCTCGTTCCCGGCTTCCCTTGTATTTCGAACAGTAAGTCACTAAATTTTCTCACAATAACAAAAGGTCCCCGCCAAATGTTCGGGTCAATCTTCTTGCAGTGCCCTACAGATTTTGTCAGGTCTACACAATAAACAAGGTCACCGACTTCATAATTGTGCTGACTGATTCTCGTGTCGTAATCACGCTTCATACGTGAAGCGTTCTTCTTTAATTGCTCTCGAACTATTTGGAAGCTCTGTTGTAACTTAAAATCCAAATTCTGCGTATATTCATTGTACGAGTTTTTACCTGGATTATCGGGTAAACAGCCAATTTGTAGCTGAACTGGCAGAATAAACTCCCTTCCGAAGAACAGCTTGCAAGGTGTATATCCTGTCGAGGGATTGACTGTTGAGTTGTAACCCATAGTAAGCAACGAAAGGTACAAATCCCAGTTTTTCTGATCTTTATCTACGTAAGCAGAGATCATATTAAGTAGCACAGAATTGAATTTTTCAATTTGGCCGTTTGCTTGTGGCCTAAATCCTGAAGTAGAAGTCTTCTTTATCTCTAGAAGTCGACATACCTCATTGAACAGCTCCGACATGTAAGTACTTCCCCTGTGGGAATGTATGTCCAAACTACAGCCGAATCGGGCATAGAATTCAAACACTATTTTGCTAGCCACTGTACTGCTTTTCTGGTCTGGAATCGCATAACATTCCACAAATTTTGTAAAAGAGTCCTGCACGCACAAAATGTATTTCGAGCCACGGTCAGTTTCAGGAAAAGGCCCGCAGATGTCTGTGACTATTCTATCCATGGGAAATGAAACCGTGTACTCCTTCAATGGACTCTTTGGCGTTTTTGCGGGCCGCTTACGTGACCCACATTTTGTACAGTTCCTGATATACTCTTCAACATTGTTTTTCCACTGGTACCAATAAAACATTCGTTGAATTTTCGAAGCTGTCTTCTGCACACCTAGGTGACCTGAACTTATAGCCGAATGTGCCGACTCCAACACTTGTTTCTTCAGAAATGAAGGCAGTACAAGTTGAAGGTATGACTCCGTCCCTTTGTGTGCAACCCATTGTTTGAATAAAACCCCGTCCTTGAAACAGAGCTGATCCCATAATAGCCACAAATGTCTCACGTACGGCGACTCTCCAGCCACCCCATCACGACCAGGTCTCACTTCAGAATGCAATTTCCACTGAATTAATTTCCCAATATCAGGATCGTCCCTTTGCATCTTTTGAACCTGTTCCGGTTGATAGCTTGCCAAAAATGATCTTTTCAGCTCCAATAGAACACTGCCATTTTTCGACGAAACTTTGTCACTTTGGCTTATGATTCCATCAGACTTACTATCACTTCCTAAGCCAAACTGGAACACGAGTGGTTCAGTGAGACTCTCGTTGCACATCCTCGGTTTCAAACGTCTCAGTCGTTTTGACCAGACCGATTTAATGACGCTCGATGCTTTTGCAACGCCACTGTTGAAAAGCTTATTGGAGCCAGCAATAATTCCCCTTATCCTATATGTACTGATTTTCACGACACAACAAAGCATGGTAATCAGAGTTAGGAAAGCGTTGACACAAGAGTGATACACTTTCCCCCGTGACATGCCTCGGCCACCAACATACCTAGCAAATAGTGGAACAACATCATCCACATCTTCCATAATGCTCCATTGTTCCTGACGTTTCCGACATGTTTTGCACCCTCCACAAGGAAGTTCTTCGAGAATGGTACTCCTGTCATAACAGTCACATTCGTAAGGGTCGCAACCAACTCGCGACCAAAAATCAGCGTTGCCGTGCTTACTTCCCTTGCGATGACACAATACAAAGTCGTACTGAGATAACACTTCTAGCCATCTAGCAAGTTGATCTGTTGGTGACTTAAATCGCATTAACCATCGCAAACTCGAATGGTCACTCCTGATGACAAAGTTCCGTCCCAACAACAGATGCCTAAACTGCTGAACAAAAGTAACGACAGCTAATAATTCTTTCCTAGTTGTGCAGTATTGTCGTTGACTCTTATCCAATGTTTTACTCGCAAACATTATGGGTCTCTCTACCTCGCTCTGACTTTGCTCACACCATTGCATCTGTGAGAGGCACCCGCCTACAGCATAATTGCTTGAATCACAGTCCACAATAAATATGCCACCCTTTTCATCAAATCTTGGATACGCCATCACTTCGTCCCCAAACAATGCTGATCTTAAATCAACGAATGCTTTTTGACAATCCTCTGTCCATATGAATGATTGACCGGCCTCCATCAATCGATTCAAAGGGGCAGCTCTCTCTGAAAAGTTGCGTATAAACCGCCTATAATACCCCAAGTATCCAAGGAAATGACGAAGTTCAGTTAGGTTTTTCGGCACAGGAATGGATTGAATGTACTTCACTTTGTCAATTGCAGGCATTATCCCGTCGCTAGTCACCCTATATCCCAAGAAAGAGACACTACGCTGAAACAGAGTGCACTTGGTAGCCTTCAGCTTCAAGTTCGAAGACATTAAACGTTTTAAGACCTCTTCAAGCCTCTGCAACGTTTCCTCAAATGTCGACCCAAAACATATTATGTCATCCATGTATACTAAAAGCGTTCTCCAGTTCAATCCTCTGAAAATCAACTCAACACAACCTTGGAACGTATTCGCCGACCCACACAATCCCATGGGCATAACAACATACTCGTAAAGGCCTCCCTTACTAGTAGAAAATGCTGTCTTTTCTATGTCGGATTCCTTGACCGGTATTTGGAAAAATCCTTGAGTAAGATCCATGCTACAAAACCACTGTGCTCCCTCTAAACTATCCAAGCAATCATGTACACGAGGAAGGGGGTAGGCATCTTTAGCTGTTACAGCATTTAATCGTCTATAGTCTACACAGGGCCTCACCGTTCCATCCTTTTTCTTCACGAACACCAAAGCCGCACTCCAGGGGCTATTACTTTCTCTTATAAGCCCGGCCTCCAATTGGTCCTTTATAATTTTCTCCTCTTGTTCGACAAATGCCCTCGGCGTTCGCCTTGGTGGAAGTTTTATAGGACGAGCAGAACCTGTGGGAATCGAATGATGAACCACATTGGTACGTCCTAAATCCATTGGAGAACTGGAGAAAACCTCTTTATATTTATCCAACACTTCCATTAAACTTATTTTCTGATCTTCAGTGAGGTTTTCACATGATCTATCGAAAAGCTCCTTTAATGGTTTGGACCACAAGGACGTGTCAACATTATTTCCTTTAGAAACACGACTTATGTTCGGTCGTTTTTGGCACATTTCATTTACAGGATTGTCCTCCATAATATCACCTTCATCAACACTTTGCATATAGCCTAAGATTGTCCCCCGTTTAATGACAAGGTTTTCACTCAAAACATTTGCTACCCTAACTGGTAAATTAGCTCCATTTTGATTTGTCTTAACCAAGGTATTGCCTATTATAAGACCACCCATGTCTGTATCCTGACAGGGACTTATCAATGCAAAGTCCGAACATAGCGACATATAATTTCCTTCACCCTCAAGAATGAATTCTGATGCAGCCGGCACTGTAACGTTCTCCTTGCATAATACCCTAACAGCTCGCAACGGCACTTTTTCCACTACTGTTTCATATCGTCGATTATTCAATCTTAAACCCGATTTTGCGCCCATCACATACTCGTTAGCTTGCAAGAAATCCAACCCTATTAGCCCATCTTCCCGTATAGGAGCAATATAAAAATCCCACGAAAACGCATCGTTTTTAATCTTGAATTCTAAGGTCGTCATGCCTTCTATTTGTAACAAGCTATCATTCGCTTCTTCCAGTTTAAACGATTTTGAAATCGGTTTTAGCTCAGGCCGTCTTTCAGGTGGAATTCTATAATACAATCCATTTGATAAAATACTGGCACACGCGCCCGTATCTAAAACAAGCTGAGCACTCAAATTACTAATTACAACAGGCAGCAAAATCGACATTCCATGTTTAATGCTACTAACACTACAAAACTTGTCTTGTTCCACCACTAGGCCGTCAGCAGTGGCACAAGTTAGTTTTCCTGATTTCGAACACCATTATTCCTATTGCCCTGGGGCTGCTTATTGGGGCAATTCCTCGAAATATGGTTTTCGCCGTTACATGAATAGCACCGAATTTGCCTTTTTGGGCGAGCACCACCAAATGCACCATTTTCCTGGTCCTGCCTCGGACTAATCGGTGACTTTGCTCTTGTCGTATTTCCCGTACTTTTATCAAGTTTTTGTGACAGAATATCTATCCTTTTGCCAATATTGGACTTTATTTCGTTTCCGAATTCCTTTAGACGTTTCTCAGTCACGAATTGGGAATCCACTTCCTCCCCTGGCTGCACAATTCTAACACGACTACCTTTCACTTCGTCTTTTAAACTATTATACATCTCCAAAATTTGCCGTGCTTCATCAATTGTGCCAGGTTCACGCATGCCAACTGCAACGGCCATCTGTTGATCGGGCAATCCTTTAAGAAAATGTCTGACATTTATTTTCTCTCTTGTTTGGGAATCTGCGGTTGGATAGCCCTTTATTACCAACCGTTTAATATCCGCCACATAATCCGCCAATTTTTCCTTTGATTGCATGCGTCGATTTTCCAGCTCGGCTACATAGGATGAACTCGTACGTTTTTCCTTGTACCGTGCCTCCAACGCTCATTCGAGCTCTGTATAGTTGCCAAGTGTGTCTTGGGGCAACTGCCCAAACGCATATTCAGCTGCCTCACCCCGTAGACAGCTCGTTAACCGAAATAACTTCTCGTTTCTGTCCCATCCACATGCAACTGCCAATGCTTCAAACGGCTGAAAGAAGCTTTCCCACGATGTTTTTCCATCAAACAATGCCTGTCTAGGCATTGGCACTTCATAATTTGGTTGTAAACGGACGCGACCACGAAAACCATCATGGGCTCTTGCTTGAAACCCCTGATCATGTGGTCTAACTTCTGGCGAGCGTGCCCGATTTGACTGCGTGTCTGACAGTGCCGTGAGTTCATTTATTCGACCCTGATATTCTCTGACCAAAGCGTCTCTCTCTACAGCTGCGTTGTTCTCCTGTCTCCTCAGGGTGTTTGTTAACGTGTCCAGTTCTCTTTCTCTTGCTGCCGCTCTTGATCTTTCCTTATTTTTCTCTTCATTTGCTAATTTTAATCTTTCTTCTAGCTGTTGAATAGTCTGCCTCAGCTGCTCGTCGTCAGTGTCACTCTCGACATCGACTGCAGCTCCCGATTTGTCCTGATTTGAATTCATGTTCTTTTTTGGGCCCATTATTTAGACACAATACTCACGGCCATTTACAAATCAATGAATGCTTACTCAGCCAAAATGCACAAATTCTTACTTGAAAATCCTTACACAATAATGATCACAAAATACCATTGTGGCACTGAACCTTAACTAAGAGTAAAACAAAACAGTAATAAATCACATAGGTTGCGTGTTTCCGAAAATTTGATGTTTAGTCTAGCAAAATATCTTAATATTTATGCTCTAGAACTGGCGCGTCATCTCCAAGGAAATGGGCTGAAATGCGAGCGTTATCTCTTAGTAACTTTTCGTTGGTTTCGTTCTTTTCCTTTAAAAGTGCCTCGAATTTGTCTTGATAAAGCCGAAAATAGACACTAATTTTAAATTTCTCTTCAGAAACCATGTTAAAGATCGTAATCCCGCCGCTGCCACCAGTGTTAAATCTTCGTCAAGATTTAGTTGCTATTAAAATTGAGGTAGCGAAGACCGCATGAATAATCTCTTGTTTTGTAGTTTATTCTACTCCGCAGGAGACATTCATTTTAAACAAAATAATGAAGCCACAATGAAACATTTTTCTTTATTATCCTAGTATTATAAAGCGTGCTAAAGCATCTTTCACACATCACTCCTCTCTCTTCCCGGACAACCGCGCAAGCCGAATTTATATTTCTGCATCACAACCGTCACAGAGACTGATCCCAGTATTTGGCCAGATCAGATACACCGGAACATTCACTCATGCATAGGAAAGAAACCAGTCACTGTGAAAGTAGCGAAGCAGCCAGCTAGAACCTAAATCGATCATCCTAAAATATAATCTAATTTTAGACAGACTGCTTGTAAACAAACTATTAATAACTAGAGTGGAAATGTATACTGCGTAATGAGAATTGCAGATGAACGTGTGAGGTAAATCTGCAACACTATTAAGGGTTGGCTTCAAAAATGACAAAGTCACTAGAGCACGAAATATAGGTCAAGGTCACTAGGTAAATGTGGGTGCCGAGTCGGGACATCGAGGAGAAGTCATATGCAAGGTTTGATGGTTGTAGGCTTTATAGTTGATGAGATATTAAGATTTGGCTTCAAAAATGATAAAGTCACTAGAGCACGAAATATAGGTCAAGGTCACTAGATCAATGTGGGTGCAGTCGGGACATCGAGGAGAAGCCATATGCAAGGTTTGATGGTTGTAGGCTGTATAGTTGATGAGATATTAAGATTTGGCTTCAAAAATGACAAAGTCACTGGAGCATGAAATATAGGTCAAGGTCAGTAGGTCAATGTGGGTGCCGAGTCGGGACATCAAGTAGAAGCCATATGCAAGGTTTGATGGTTGTAGGCTTTATAGTTGATGAGATATTAAGGGTTGGCTTCAAAAATGACAAAGTCACTGGAGCATGAAATATAGGTCAAGGTCAGTAGGTCAATGTGGGTACCGAGTCGGGACATCGAGGAGAAGTCATATGTAAGGTTTGACAGTTCTAGGCTTTACAGTTGATGAGAAACTAACACAGCATCTGAGCATTGTACAAAGGTGCTCTAGATATTGACCTCTAGCCCCGCCCCCAGGCATGACCCCACGGGTCCCTTCACACTAAATCACAGAGAACCCTCATATGCAGCAATGTTCCAAATATGAATGATTTCTGGTCAGTGACTATCAAGATATAACAATTTTAAAAACTTTAACCGAAAGTGTGACGCGGACGTACACGTAAACGTACACGTAAACGGGTACCACCGAGGTGACAACAATAGCTCTGTGCACTTAGTGCAGGCGAGCTAATAATTTTACTTTACTGTGAATTATCGTGATTAACGCAGAATGTTTGACGGCAGATTGCGATGTATTAATTCATGACGGCGCAGCAAACGGTGACATTCATATAGCACAACTGGGATGTTAAGGTTTTTACATTTTTCCTTATTTTTGATCGAGAACATAGATTGTGGGTACTAGTTAGAACTGCCTCAGTGGGGCTGTTTTAATGGGTACCCAAAATCAATGTTTTGAGCAAAAATATAAAAAATTTTCAACTGAAAATTTTCAGATTTTACTGTGTATGAAAAATCTATACCTTGCATTGGTGTGTTTTTGTAATGGTTGAATATGTGAGATGCTTACCTTCAGTAAGAAACAATATTCTTGTAAATCTTGACTTGGTCTTCTCAAATCTAACCTGCAAATCAATAAGTAATTCTATACTATAATATGAGCCTTTGTATGAGGAAAACCAACAATTTGGGTTTCAGACCAGGTCCGACACAAACCGGCCTGTACAATAACAGAAGCAGGCTATAAGCTTGAAATTTAGGACTTAAGAAGAAGAAGGAATGTACCATCTGCTTAGTAGGGATGTCAACCAGAGTCTGAACGTTCTATACCTGATAGGCAACTTCAGTGCCAAACTTGTTCAGTGTCTCATATCCAACTCTCTTTGACAGTGAAACACAGGCTATACGTACCTGATAGGCAACTTCAGTGCCATACTCGTTCAGTGTCTCATATCCAACTCTCTTTGACAGTGAAACACAGGCTATACGTACCTGATAGGCAACTTCAGTGCCAAACTTGTTCAGTGTCTCATATCCAACTCTCTTTGACAGTGAAACACAGGCTATGCATACCTGATAGGCACCTTCAGTACCATACTCGTTCAGTGTCTCATATCCAACTCTCTTTGACAGTGAAACACAGGCTATGCATACCTGATAGGCACCTTCAGTACCATACTCGTTCAGTGTCTCATATCCAACTCTCTTTGACAGTGAAACACAGGCTATACATACCTGATAGGCACCTTCAGTACCATACTCTTTCAGTGTTTCATATCCAACTCTCTTTGACAGTGAAACACAGGCTATACATACCTGATAGGCACCTTCAGTACCAAACCAGTTCAGTGTCTCATATCAAACTCTCTTTGACAGTGAAACACAGGCTATACGTACCTGATAGGCAACTTCTGTACCATACTCTTTCAGTGTCTCATATCCAACTCTCTTTGACAGTGAAACACAGGCTATACGTACCTGATAGGCAACTTCAGTAACAAACTTGTTCAGTGTCTCATATCCAACTCTCTTTGACAGTGAAACACAGGCTATACATACCTGATAGGCAACTTCAGTACCATACTCGTTCAGTGTCTCATATCCAACCCTCTTTGACAGTGAAACACAGGCTATACGTACCTGATAGGCCACTTCAGTAACACTTCAGTAACAAACTTGTTCAGTGTCTCATATCCAACTCTCTTTGACAGTGAAACACAGGCTATAAGTACCTTATAGGCAACTTCAGTACCAAACCTGTTCAGTGTCTCATATCCAACCCTCTTTGACAGTGAAACACAGGCTATACGTACCTGATAGGCAACTTCAGTACCATACTCAGCCTTTTCACTAACTTTTGAAGTAACAGGCTGAAAACTTCAAGTAGAAGGCAAAAATATGGTCATTTAAAAGAAATACACTGTGAATATATGAAAAGTAGGAGGCTGAACATTCATAATAGAAGGCAATTTAGCCTCCTACCGCCTGCTAATGAGAAGGCTGCATACTCGTTCAGTGTCTCATATCCAACCCTCTTTGACAGTGAAACACAGGCTATAAGTACCTGATAGGCACCTTCAGTACCAAACTTGTTCAGTGTCTCATATCCAACTCTCTTTGACAGCGAAACACAGGCTATAAGTACCTGATAAGCAACTTCTGTACCATACTCGTTCAGTGTCTCATATCCAACCCTCTTTGACAGTGAAACACAGGCTATACATACCTGATAGGCAACTTCAGTACCAAACTTGTTCAGTGTCTCATATCCAACCCTCTTTGACAGTGAAACACAGGCTATACATACCTGATAGGCAACTTCTGTACCATACTCGTTCAGTGTCTCATATCCAACTCTCTTTGACAGTGAAACACAGGCTATACATACCTGATAGGCAACTTCTGTACCATACTCGTTCAGTGTCTCATATCCAACTCTCTTTGACAGTGAAACACAGGCTATACGTACCTGATAGGCAACTTCAGTACCTTACTCGTTCAGTGTCTCATATCCAACTCTCTTTGACAGTGAAACACAGGCTATACGTACCTGATAGGCAACTTCAGTACCAAACCTGTTCAGTGTCTCATATCCAACTCTCTTTGACAGTGAAACACAGGCTATATGTACCTGATAGGCAACTTCAGTACCAAACCTGTTCAGTGTCTCATATCCAACTCTCTTTGACAGTGAAACACAGGCTATACGTACCTGATAGGCAACTTCAGTACTGTACCAAACTTGTTCAGTGTCTCATATCCAACTCTCTTTGACAGCTAAGCAGGCTATAAGTACCTGATAGGCAACTTCTGTACCATACTCATTCAGTGTCTCATATCCAACCCTCTTTGACAGTGAAACACAGGCTATACATACCTGATAGGCAACTTCAGTACCAAACTTGTTCAGTGTCTCATATCCAACCCTCTTTGACAGTGAAACACAGGCTATACATACCAAATAGGCAATTTCTGTACCATACTCGTTCAGTGTCTCATATCCAACTCTCTTTGACAGTGAAACACAGGCTATACATACCTGATAGGCAACTTCTGTACCATACTCGTTCAGTGTCTCATATCCAACTCTCTTTGACAGTGAAACACAGGCTATACGTACCTGATAGGCAACTTCAGTACCTTACTCGTTCAGTGTCTCATATCCAACTCTGTTTGACAGTGAAACACAGGCTATACGTACCTGATAGGCAACTTCAGTACCAAACCTGTTCAGTGTCTCATATCCAACTCTCTTTGACAGTGAAACACAGGCTATATGTACCTGATAGGCAACTTCAGTACCAAACCTGTTCAGTGTCTCATATCCAACTCTCTTTGACAGTGAAACACAGGCTATACGTACCTGATAGGCAACTTCAGTACTGTACCAAACTTGTTCAGTGTCTCATATCCATCTCTCTTTGACAGTGAAACACAGGCTATACGTACCTGATAGGCAACTTCTGTACCAAACTCGTTCAGTGTCTTATATCCAACTCTCTTTGACAGTAAAACACAGGCTATACATACCTGATAGGCAACTTCTGTACCATACTTGTTCAGTGTCTCATATCCAATGCAACTCTCTTTGACAGTGAAACACAGGCTATACGTACCTGATAGGCAACTTCACGGTACCAAACTCATTCAGTGTCTCATATCCAACTCTCTTTCAAAGTGAAACACAGGCTATACATACCTGATAGGCAACTTCTGTACCATACTTGTTCAGTGTCTCATATCCAATGCAACTCTCTTTGACAGTGAAACACTGGCTTTATGTACCTAATAGGCAACTTCAGTACCATACTCGTTCAGTGTCTCATATCCAACTCTCTTTGACAGTGAAACACAGGCTATACGTACCTGATAGGCAACTTCAGTGCCATACTCGTTCATTGTCTCATATCCAATGCAACTCTCTTTGACAGTGAAACACAGGCTATACATACCTGATAGGCAACTTCAGTTGTCTCATATCCAACTCTCTTTGACAGTGAAACACAGGCTATACGAACCTGATAGGCATCTTCAGTACCATACTCGTTCAGTGTCTCATATCCAACTCTCTTTGACAGTGAAACACAGGCTATATGTACCTGATAGGCAACTTCAGTACCAAACTTGTTCAGTGTCTCATATTCAACTCTCTTTGACAGTGAAACACAGGCTATACGTACCTGATAGGCAACTTCAGTACCTTACTCGTTCAGTGTCTCATATCCAACTCTCTTTGACAGTGAAACACAGGCTATACGTACCTGATAGGCAACTTCAGTACCAAACCTGTTCAGTGTCTCATATCCAACTCTCTTTGACAGTGAAACACAGGCTATATGTACCTGATAGGCAACTTCAGTACCAAACCTGTTCAGTGTCTCATATCCAACTCTCTTTGACAGTGAAACACAGGCTATACGTACCTGATAGGCAACTTCAGTACTGTACCAAACTTGTTCAGTGTCTCATATCCAACTCTCTTTGACAGCTAAGCAGGCTATAAGTACCTGATAGGCAACTTCTGTACCATACTCATTCAGTGTCTCATATCCAACCCTCTTTGACAGTGAAACACAGGCTATACATACCTGATAGGCAACTTCAGTACCAAACTTGTTCAGTGTCTCATATCCAACCCTCTATGACAGTGAAACACAGGCTATACATACCTAATAGGCAATTTCTGTACCATACTCGTTCAGTGTCTCATATCCAACTCTCTTTGACAGTGAAACACAGGCTATACATACCTGATAGGCAACTTCTGTACCATACTCGTTCAGTGTCTCATATCCAACTCTCTTTGACAGTGAAACACAGGCTATACGTACCTGATAGGCAACTTCAGTACCTTACTCGTTCAGTGTCTCATATCCAACTCTCTTTGACAGTGAAACACAGGCTATACGTACCTGATAGGCAACTTCAGTACCAAACCTGTTCAGTGTCTCATATCCAACTCTCTTTGACAGTGAAACACAGGCTATATGTACCTGATAGGCAACTTCAGTACCAAACCTGTTCAGTGTCTCATATCCAACTCTCTTTGACAGTGAAACACAGGCTATACGTACCTGATAGGCAACTTCAGTACTGTACCAAACTTGTTCAGTGTCTCATATCCAACTCTCTTTGACAGTGAAACACAGGCTATACGTACCTGATAGGCAACTTCTGTACCAAACTCGTTCAGTGTCTTATATCCAACTCTCTTTGACAGTAAAACACAGGCTATACATACCTGATAGGCAACTTCTGTACCATACTTGTTCAGTGTCTCATATCCAATGCAACTCTCTTTGACAGTGAAACACAGGCTATACGTACCTGATAGGCAACTTCACGGTACCAAACTCATTCAGTGTCTCATATCCAACTCTCTTTCAAAGTGAAACACAGGCTATACATACCTGATAGGCAACTTCTGTACCATACTTGTTCAGTGTCTCATATCCAATGCAACTCTCTTTGACAGTGAAACACTGGCTTTATGTACCTAATAGGCAACTTCAGTACCATACTCGTTCAGTGTCTCATATCCAACTCTCTTTGACAGTGAAACACAGGCTATACGTACCTGATAGGCAACTTCAGTGCCATACTCGTTCATTGTCTCATATCCAATGCAACTCTCTTTGACAGTGAAACACAGGCTATACATACCTGATAGGCAACTTCAGTTGTCTCATATCCAACTCTCTTTGACAGTGAAACACAGGCTATACGAACCTGATAGGCATCTTCAGTACCATACTCGTTCAGTGTCTCATATCCAACTCTCTTTGACAGTGAAACACAGGCTATATGTACCTGATAGGCAACTTCAGTACCAAACTTGTTCAGTGTCTCATATTCAACTCTCTTTGACAGTGAAACACAGGCTATACGTACCTGATAGGCAACTTCAGTACCATACTCGTTCATTGTCTCATATCCAACCCTCTTTGACAGTGAAACACAGGCTATACATACCTGATAGGCAACTTCAGTACCAAACTTGTTCAGTGTCTCATATCCAACTCTCTTTGACAGTGAAACACAGGCTATACGTACCTGATAGGCAACTTCAGTACCATACTCATTCAGTGTCTCATATCCAACTCTCTTTGACAGTGAAACACAGGCTATACGTACCTGATAGGCAACTTCAGTACCATACTTGTTCAGTGTCTCATATCCAACTCTCTTTGACAGTGAAACACAGGCTATACATACCTGATAGGCAACTTCAGTACCATACTCATTCAGTGTCTCATATCAACTCTCTTTGACAGTGAAACACAGGCTATACGTACCTGATAGGCAACTTCAGTACCATACTCGTTCAGTGTCTTATATCCAACTCTCTTTGACAGTGAAACACAGGCTATACATACCTGATAGGCAACTCCAGTACCACACTCAGTCAGTGTCTCATACCCAACACTTTCTGACAGTGAAACACAGGCTATACATACCTGATAGGCAACTTCAGTACCACACTCAGTCAGTGTCTCATACCCAACACTCTTTGACAGTGAAACACAGGCTATACATACCTGATAGGCAACTTCAGTACCACACTCAGTCAGTGTCTCATACCCAACACTCTTTGACAGTGAAACACAGGCTATACATACCTGATAGGCAACTTCAGTACCACACTCAGTAAGTGTCTTATATCCAACTCTCTTTGACAGTGAAACACAGGCTATACATACCTGATAGGCAACTTCAGTACCACACTCAGTCAGTGTCTCATACCCAACACTCTTTGACAGTGAAACACAGGCTATACATACTTGATAGGCAACTTCAGTACCAAACTGGTTCAGTGTCTCATATCCAACTCTCTTTGACAGTGAAACACAGGCTATACGTACCTGATAGGCAACTTCAGTACCATACTCGTTCAGTGTCTCATATCTAACCCTCTTTGACAGTGAAACACAGGCTATACGTACCTGATAGGCAACTTCTGTACCAAACTCATTCAGTGTCTCATATCTAACTCTCTTTGACAGTGAAACACAGGCTATATGTACCTGATAGGCAACTTCTGTACCATACTCATTCAGTGTCTCATATCTAACTCTCTTTGACAGTGAAACACAGGCTATACATACCTGATAGGCAACTTCAGTACCACACTCAGTCAGTGTCTCATACCCAACTCTCTTTGACAGTGAAACACAGGCTATACGTACCTGATAGGCAACTTCAGTACCATACTCATTCAGTGTCTCATATCTAACTCTCTTTGACAGTGAAACACAGGCTATATGTACCTGATAGGCAACTTCAGTACCATACTTGTTCAGTGTCTCATATCCAACTCTCTTAGACAGTGAAACACAGGCTATACGTACCTGATAGGCAACTTCAGTACCATACTCATTCAGTGTTTCATATCCAACTCTCTTTGACAGTGAAACACAGGCTATTCTTCTAGGCTGGGTACATGCAATGTTGGTGAAACCAGCATCTAGCAGATATTGGGGGACCTGCAAAAAAAATCACATTACGAAAACATGTCCATGCAATATATGAAGGTGAGCATTTGGCCAAGAAGTCTGGAAGATATATGAGGGTGTGTATAGATTTGAAAAAGTGAACGTTTGAGAGGGTGCACAGACAATGGCTTTAGCCTTATCCTGTAAGCTCACCTTGTGAGGCTTCCGCTCAGGTGAGCTAACAAGTAGCCCAAGAGCACTCACCTGAGAGTCAACAATACGGTCACTGGACAAAGTGGATGTTGTTGTCTTTTTTTGTTTCAAGGGCAGCTAAATCCGCAGTCCAGGGTCGAATCTGGCTCTGATTCCAACTCATTCATGATGTTATGGTTATCCTTGTTACTTCCAAGAATGAAGAGGATCCAATCAAAATTGATCAAAATTGAAGGCACTAGAGTGGCCACAATACAAAATATTGATTTTTCAAACATTCAAGGGCAGCTAACTCCGCAGTCCAGGGTCGAAACTTGCTCAAATTCAAATTCATCCAAGATGTTATGGTTACTCTTGTTACTTCCAAGAATGAAGAAGATCCGATCAAAATTGAAGGCGCTAGAGTGGCCACAACACAAAATATTAATTTTTCAAACACTCAAGGGCAGCTAACTCCGCAGTCAGAGGTTGGATCTGGTCGAAATTCAAACTCATACGAGATATTGTAGTTATCCTTGTTACCTGCAAGAATGAAGAAGATCCACTGAAAAACAAAGATGCTAGAGTGGCCACAACACAAAATATTGATTTTTCAAACACTCAAGGGCAGATAACTCCGCAGTCAGAAGTGGGATCTTGTTGAAATTTGAACTCATCTGAGATGTTACAGATGTTCTTGTTACTTCCAAGAATAAAGAAGATCTGAATAATAATGAAGGTGCTAGAGTGGCCACAACACTAAATATTGATTTTTCACACAGTCAAGGGCAGATAACTCTGCAGTCAAAGGTCAGATCTGGCTGAAATTCGAACTCATCCAAGATGTTATGGCTATCCTTGTTACTTCCAAGTATGAAGAAGATCAGATCAAAATTGAAGGCGCTAGAGTGGCCACAACACAAAATAATGATTTTTCAAACACTCAAGGGCAGCTAACTCCATAGTCAGAGGTCGGATCTAGCTGAAATTCGAACCCATCCGAGCTATTATAGTTGTCCTTGTTACCTGCAAGAAGATCCACTGAAAAATAATGGCGCGACAGTGGCCACAACATTTTTCCCATTATAAGTCTATGGGGATTTTTCCAGACGCTCAAGGGCAGCTAACTCCGCAATCTGAGGTCGAACCTAGCCGAAATTCGAACTCATCCGAGATGTTATGGTTGTACTTGTTATTCCCAAGAATGAAGAAGATCCAATCAAAAATGAAGTTGCTAGAGTGGCCACAACATTTTCCCCATTATAACTCAATGGGAGCTATCTGTTGCCATGGAAACCAGAGTTCTGATCCGACCTGACCCAAAACCTAAAGCAACCTTTCCCCCTCCTCAATGATGCTTCAGATAAAATTTGATTGCGATTGGCCTTGTTGTCTTAGAGATATTCAAGATTGAAAGTGTGAACGCACGCACGCACCCACGGACACCGGCTCGACTACTATACTATAAGCTCACCTTGTGAGCCTTCGGCTCAGGTGGACTAATAAATGTTAAAATGCCAAGCATTGTTTCAGGATAAGTTTTAATCTCATATCAGCTGAGTTGAGCATGAAAAATGTTTTATAATCTAAGACTTGGTGCAGTTTGACTTCTTTACTATCAATCATTACCTGTGTAGATTTTCCACAGCCTGTGTCGCCAGCTACAACAACAACCTGGTGCTGTTTCACAGCCTCAATGATAGCAGACTTGTACTGGTAGATAGGTAGATTCTCTTGATCCTGTCGTACTTTACGCAGCTTGGATAACTATCAATCAATACATACATTATGAAAATATGCCATAGGCAATGAATAGCTATTTTTCCAATAGTCAAAGCTTAAATGAAACTAAAAAAGAAAAGCCTGCTGGGCAGTGAAGACTCATGAACAGGTTGTTCAGAAGAAAAATTCTTGGTGTGTTTGAGTATCTGTCTATGTAGTACACGTGTAGTAGAGCTTATGTCCAGAATGTCAATTTGTGTGAGCCGTGTCATTAGAAAACCAAACATATGGTTTTTGAACAGGTCCGACACAAACCGAAGATGGCAAGAGGCTGGAAATTTTGGATTTAGAAAGTAGAGGAATTATACTATCCATGTAACTAAAACAAAGGCACTGATCAGCTTCAAAGTTACTGCCAAGCTGATCTGCACCTTTGTTTTCGCATACACAAAATGTTGGTTTTCACATGACACGGCTCATATGACAATATTCAATTCTTCAGCACAGCAATATTTCCCTACCTTTTGTTTTTGTTGAAAATCAATATAATGCAGCAGTATGTTCTTGAATTCTTTCACCCTTTCTTTTGTCAGCTCCTTCTCGATTTCAGCATCTAAAAAAAATCAACCCATTTTGGAATTAAAACCATGTGTCTTTGATCTTTAAATTTCAAAATGATAACAACATTATTTTGCTACTGTCTGAACACCATCTTCCAGAAACATTTTTAAAAATCTCACTTTCCTGAAAGACCTCAAGAAAAATATGAGCATGTCATCATTTTGCATTCCAAAAGTCTTAAAAAGTGCCACAAAAATTTTGAAAATCGGTTAACAAATAAAAATTTTATGTAAGAAAATATTTTTGGTTCTAACACACCCTGCCTATAGAAAACAATGGTAAAGTGCAGTGATATATTGAGTGATATATCACTGGGCGGATTAGCGTGACGTTACTTTGCGACGTTTTGACGCCATTTTGATTAAATGATGATGTCAGCTATCCCATAAGTCATGTTACATTGACGTTAGACGGTGTAGCGTCATTTCAACGCTTTCAAAACTTAACAAACATAAGTAAACATTTGCGGTACAGTCAAAAGTTTGGCGGGATTTCTTCAGTACAATGGTTGAAAAGTTAAAGGTACTGAAGGTTTAAAATGATTTTATTGCGTTTATTGTGTGTTAGAATGGAAATAGATCAGCTCTGGTGCGTGAATTGTTGAGTAATATATCACTGTTTGTCGGTCAGTTGTACGCAGATAAATCACTCGCGCTGAGTGCTCGTGATTTGCCCTGCTTTACAACTGACCTCCAAACACTTAAAACAGTGATACATTACTCAACAATTCACTGCTAGAGCTGATCTATTTCTTAAATAAGGCTTTTTCCATTGTAAAATTGCCAGCAAGGGAAGTAACTATTTTCCCGAAAAAAATCTAAATTGATTATTTTTCATCATAAATGCACCAAACCAAAACAAAATTGTTCTGTATGCATAGCTGAGCGCCGAACTCTTAAAATCGTTCCACAGATTTGCTTGATTTTCAGTTTTAATGTGTTTGGATTACCTCTATTGCACATGCAAAATGATTTTTGGGCATAATTATTTATTAGTGAACCGATTTTCAAAATTTTTGTGGCACTTTTTAGGACTCATGAGTTGCAAAAAGATGGCATGGTCATATTTTTCTTGTGGTGTTTCAGAAAAGTGAGATTTCGAAAAATGCAGTTTTTGAAAGATGGTGTTGAGACAGTAGACATATTCAATGTTTATGGCATCGAGAAATGGTCCATGATACGAGAAAACCAGATTTTTGCCTATGCGAAAACAAAGGCACAGATCAGCTTCTCAGTAACTGCAAAGCTGATCAGCGCCTTTGTTTTCGCTACACAGATAGTACAATCTCTCTTCTTAAATCCAAAATTCCAAGCTTTTAGCCTGCTTCTGTGACTGTACAGGTCAGTTTGTGTCAGACCTGGTTGGAAATCCCGAAGACAGGTTTTCTAGCATCGCGGCTCATATAACACAAAAGAAGCAAAGAAAGTAGGCATGCTGAATCTTTATGTGTAGATTTTATATATATGTTGGATCTTTGTTATGAGAAAAACAGATTTTTGCCAGATGCAAACAAAGGCACAGATCAACTGTGCTCCTCTTCTTCCTTAATGCGGAATGCCAAGGTCCTAGCTATCTACTGTAGCTGTACAGGCTAGTTTGTGTCAGCCCTAGTCTGAAACCCTGAAGACCAGTTTTTTCCCCGTCTCGTATGGACAATAGTATGGTACATGTATTCCTTTAAACATATTTTTAAGCTGTGTTTTATCAACGTCTTATGACAGGCAGTTAAAGGCACACGCTAATGAGCCACAACGTAGGAAAACCAGTCTTCGGGGCTTCCTACTAGGTTTGACACAACCCGGCCTGTACAGTCATAGAAAAAGCTAGAAGCTTGAATTTTCAGATTTTAGAAAATAGAAATTGTTCTATCAGTGAGGCAAAAAACACAGGCGCTTATCAGCTGTGCAGTTACTGCATAGCTGATCTGCATCTTTGTTTCCCCCATAGGCAATATGCCGGTTATCTCATGGCATACTGGGCTACCTGCTAATCTCCCTTTCTTTAGGAAATCCTCTACATCTCTGTTGACAATGGTGAGGTTTATCTTGAACCTCTTATCATAATGCTGAGGGATACCGAGCTTGCTCTCTGACTCACTGTCTGGTACCAGACTGGAGGTTCCTGGAAAAGAAGCAAAGGAAAATGAGCTGTGATGCAAGAAAACTGGTCTTAGGGGTTTCCAACCAGGTCAGACACAAACCGGCCTGTACAGTCACAGAAGCAGGCTAGAAGCTTGAAATTTCGGATTAAGGAAGAAGAGAAATTGTACTATCTGAGTAACGAAAACAAAGGCGCTGATCAGCTGTGAAGTTACTGCACAGCTGATCTGCGCCTTTGTTTTCGCATAGACAAAACTCAGGTTTTCTCACGATGCAGCTCAAATAATTTTATTCTTTATGTCTCAATAAGATTTTTTTTTACATTGCCAGTGGGATGGAGTCAATGCTTCTGTTTTACTACACTCAAGCAGAGGTTGACCTCAAATCAGGTCCCAAGGTTATAAAACATTATTCATGTTCAACTCAGCTCAGCATGGATTTTCAATACATGTAGCTCATAAATACTATGAGAGATGTCGCAGGACAGCGTAGCTCGCCTGACTTGTGCTTTGCCACTAAATTTATCAAAATCTATGACCCATGACCTTGATCTCAAGGTCGCTCAGGTGGGTCATGATGGTATAGCATAAAACTTCAGACCAATATCTACAAACATGCAAAGTATCAACTTGATCCATCAACATGTTCAAGAGATATAGACTGCTTCTAACAACTTTAACGAAAAACTTCAACAAAAAATTTCTAAATCTGAGACCTTGACCTCACAGTCACCCAGGGTGGGTCATGATGGTACTCCATAAAACTTCAGACCAATATCTTCAAACATGCAAAGTATCAACTTGATCCATCAACATGTTCAAGAGATATAGACTTCTTAAATCTTTAATGAAAAACTTTAACATAAAATTTCTAAGTCCATGACCTTGAGCTCAAGGTCACCCGGGGTGGACCATGATGGTACTGCATAAAACTTCAGACCAATATCTACCAACATGCAAAGTATCAACTTGATCCATCAACATGTTCAAGAGATATAGACTTCTAAAAACTTTAATGAAAAACTTTAACATAAAATTTCTAAGTCTGTGACCTTGACCTCAAGGTCACCCAGGATGGGTCATGATGGCAGTATCATGCAGGGCTTTTTCTGACCTTTTTGGGAAATTTTTGGTACTGATGATATTGGGAAAAAATTGTGTGATTTTGGGGAAATATACGACAATTTTGGGAAAAATAGTGCAATTTTTATCAAAATTGGGAAAGTGAACCTTTTAAATTGGGATTTTTCGGCTAATTGGAAATCCAGGTCAATTGGGAATATTTTCAGCCAATTGGGAAAAAATTTGGTACCGGAAACCGGACCCAGTTTTGTATAGAGAAAAAGCCCTGTCATGGCACTGCATAAAACTTCAGACCAATATCTACCAATGTGCAAAGTATCAACTTGATACATCTACATGTTCAAGAGATATAGACTTCTAAAAACTTTAACCGAAAGTGTGACGCGGACCCAAACGTAAACGCGGACGACCGAGGTGACAACAATAGCTCTGTGCACTTCGCGCAGGCGAGCTAAAAATAGCCAACATCAGTTGAAAATTCTGGCATAAATCCTGTAAGACAGTAACTTATCCAGGAGGATAAATTTTAGTCTTATGAGCATGAAAAAAGTTTTATAACCTTTAAGACTTGGAGGTTTTACATTCTACCGACTAGGCCATCATGTACCCCCTACATAGAAAATTGATAAATCCTCATAAAATTTTATGATCACATACCCTTGCAATATATTACCATATTTGTTCTAATAAGCACACATGCTCAAATAAGCTCACACCCTGGTCAGTTCAGAAAAACATGTGTATAAGCGCACACTGCACATTTAGCATATTGGCATTTCACACCAACTTAACATACAAATACAGTATTAAAACTTAACATTAAATCATCAACAATATTAAACAATGAATGGAACACTTAAATGATATCATCACTGTCTGATATTTTGACATTGTTCTTTCAACATTCCATGTGTTGTTTTCATACACACTGTGCGCTAATTAGAAGGAATACACTATGTAGTGTTTGCAAATTCAGCTTTGCAGTCCATAGAAATAGGCTATGTAGTAAGTGAAACTGCTGAAAAGTGGTAACTAATATAAATTACAAGAATATATTCAATTTTAGAGTCATGACATTGATGTTCTACATGTATAATTGAGCCTTTGCATGACAGAAGCGGGCTAGAAGTTTAAGATTTTGGATTTAAGAAGAAAAGGGTGTGTACTAGCCATGCAGCAAAAACAAAGGTGCTGATCAGCTGTGCAGTTACTGCACAGCTGATCTGCACCTTTGTTTTTACATAGACAAAAATCCAGTTTTCTCAAGGCGCGGCTCATATCATAATGAGCTTAACTGCACTAAGTCTTGCCTGCTTGTGGACCACTGTGCCTCTTCTGAAAAGCTTGATATTTTGCAACAAACACCCAAAAGTCATCATACTCTCTCGTGCTCCTGAAAAAAAAAGAGCAACCTCTTGAGAAAAGCAAGATGCATAAACGAAGGCGCAGATCAGCTGTGCAGTAACGGCACAGATGAAGCGCCTTTGTTTTCACTCTATGGATGGTACAATCCCTCTTCTACTTAAATACGTAATTCCAAGCTTCTAGTCAACTTCAGTGACTGAACAGACCAGTTTGTGTCAGACCTGCACGGAAACCCTATAGACCTTTTTTTCATGTCACAGCTCAAATACAAGATGGTAAACATCTATTGACTGGGAACATGTTCGTTAAGAGTCAAATCATGAGAAAAAGTGACTTCACCATTTACTGGTTTAAACAGCCAAGAAGATGGTCAATGGCTCAACATTTCAGATATAGAGAAAATAGTGTTTCCTTCAAGTAGTGCCGTAAACTAAATATTGAACTGATCAATATGTATGTATATGTAATAATTACGAATTAACATATTGTTATAAAAATAGCACATTCAGAATAAATGAGCCATTGCATGAGAAAACCAACAATCTGCAGGCGAAACAAAGACGCAGATCAGCTTCGTAGTAACTGCGAAGCTGATCAGCTCCTTTGTTTTCTCTACAAGGATAGTACAATCTTTCTTCTTCTTAAATTCGAAATTTCAAGCTTCTAGCCTGCTTCTGTACAGCTCGGTTTGTGTCAGACCTGGTCGGAACCCAAATTGTTGGTTTTCTCATGCACAGACTCAAATATTCTTTCTTACCCATTAACCTGTTTTAAAAGGTCAGTTAATGAACAAATCCTTATAAGTGCAATACAAACCTTTTTATCAAATCTTGATCTCTAAAGAAGATCTTATTCAGCGAGTGTTTGTGATGGGTGAAATCAAATCCATCCCTTTCTTGGAACTCATCACTGCTCCTTTCTGGCCTGTGTCTCTGATCACTGTGATGATTTCCATCACTGTGATGATATCTAGATCTTTCACTGTGATATCTAGTTTGTTCACTGTCTTCATATCTATGTTTTTCACTGTCTCTGTCTCGTTGGTATTTTTCATATCTTTCTTTAGATCTAGATCTACTTCTTCGCCTCGTGTGATGCTTTTCATAGTCTTTTGATTTTCTCCATGAATTACTCATATCATTGCACTCCAAGGCTGACAGAAACCATCAAATGCCCTGCATTGAAAATAAACAGATATATATTAAAACTAAGCACTGATACCATACATTTTCATGTGAAAAAAAAACACAAAAACAACAACAACATAATATCACAAAAAAATATATAAAATGATTCTAAAAATACCCTATATGAAACATAAAATAAACAAGTAGCCCAAGGACAACGATCGCTCACCTGAGAGTCAACAAGTAAAGTCACTGGACAAAGTGGTTGTTGTTTTTTTACCATATATGCGTATGAAGGCCATCTTGGTCATGTGATCCAAATTTCACAATCAAACTTTTGTTTCCCCTTTCCATGGATGCTCCACATAAAATTTCACTTTGATTGGCCAACTTCAGGCCAAGAGGTTTCAGAGAAGAAGATCTTTGAAAAGTGTGCATGGATTACAGACCGCCCAAGGTCAAGAGATGACCTTGACCTAAATTAATCACATACCTTCATCTACTCCATTAGTTTACGTCTACCACTTTTCAGGTCTCAGGCTGCAATAGTTTTCAAAAAATCCATAGTTTTCACTTTTTCCCATGTAAAAGCCTATGTTTCAAAAATTGACCTTGCCATAAAATACATCAAGGTCATCCTAGGGTCATCATTTGATCAAAATAGGATGGGCTGGAGTCCCAAATGCTACATACCAAGTTTCATTAAAATTGGCCTGCCGGTTCTTGAGAAGAAGATTTTTGAGTGTTTTTTACCATATATGGGCATGGCAGCCAACTTGGTCATGTGACCCAAATTTTGCAATCAAACTTTTGTCCCCTTTATGAATAGATGCTCCACATAAAATTTCACTTTGATTGGCCAAGCGGTTTTAGTGAAGAAGATCTTTGAAAAGTGTGTATGAACAACAGATCGGCCAAGGTCAAGATATGACCTTGACCTAAATTAATTATATAACTTCATATACTCCATTAGTTCTCTGCATCTACCACTTTTCAGGTCTCAGGCTGCAATAGTTTTCAAAAAATCCAGTTTTCACTTTTTCCCATGTAAAAGCTTATGTTTCCAAAATTGGCCGTGCCGTAAAATAGGTCAAGGTCATCCCAGTGTCATCATTTGCGCAAATTATGATGGGCTGGAGTCCCCGATGCTACATACCAAGTTTCGTGGAAATCGGCCTGCTGGTTCATGAGAAGATTTTTTGAGTGTTTTTTCCATATATGGGCGTGGCGGCCATCTTGGTCATGTGATCAAGATCGAGCGAACAAACTTTTGTTCCCCCTACCCATGGATGCTCCACACAACATTTGGCTTTCATCGGCCAAGCGGTTTCAGAGAAGATGTTTGAAAACATGAAAGGACACACGGATGCACGCCGGCTCGACTACTATACTATAAGCTCACGTTGTGAGCCTTCGGCTCAGGTGAGCTAAAAATTCATGTTAAGTTTTTATGAAAATTTTAATTGTTTTCATATTTTCTGCTTTTAATTCAGTTAAAGTGGAGTCACACATTAGCATATATAAGACAAACACATGCTGGGGTGTTCAACAAATGACAGAAGCACATTGGAGACCTGTTAGAAACATGTTACATGTGCGTTTTGTACGCTTTTCATAAGCCTTGGTGTACATTGACGTTCGTCGCTATGCGAGTCAGTGCCCGTTCCATGCTCCTTTGCGTTTTTTTAAGCATGCTCAGTGGTCAAAATAAGGCCCCATTACCAGTGCAATTTAGGTGACTTTTTTTCCCCGAACTGAAAAACCAGAGGACCATTGGTCCTGAGAACGCTCACCTGAAGCCTGATCTTGGAGTATTAAGTCATCATGAAATGACCTTGACCTTGAATACTCATAAACCTTTATTGACTTCATAAGTTGTCTGCATCTGCAAAGTTTCAGGTCTCAGGCTGCAATCGATTCCAAACCCAGTGATTTCTGAGAAAACCATAATTTTAATTTTGATATTTAAATGACCTTGGGTCAAGGTCAAGAAATGACCTTGGCCTTCATTAATTACTTACCTTCATTGACTCCATTAGTTGTCTGCATCTAGCAACTTTCAGGTCTCGGGCTGCAACAGTTTCCAAAATATCCATTGTTTTCGCCTTTTCCCATGTAAAAGCCTATGTTTCCAAAATTGACCTTGCCGTAAAATAGGTCAAGGTCACTGTTGGGTCATCATTTCAACAAACTATGATGGGCTGGAGTCCCCAATGCTACATACCAAGTTTCGTGGAAATCGACCCACCAATTCTGGAGAAGAAGATTTTTGAAGTGTTTTTACCATATATGGGTGTGGCAGCCATCTTGGTCATGTGACCCAAATTTCACGATCAAACTTTCGTTCCCCCTACCCATGGATGCTCTACATAAAATTTCACTTTGATTGGCCAAGCAGTTTCAGAGAAGAAGATCTTTGAAAAGTGTGTATGGACGACAGACTGGCCAAGGTCAAGAGATGACCTTGACCTAAATTAATCACATACCTTCATCTACTTCATTAGTTGTTTGCATCTAATACTTTTCAAGTCTCAGGCTGCAACAGTTTTCAAAAAATCAATAGTTTTCACTTTTCCCATGTAAAAGCCTATGTTTCCAAAATTGAAATTGCCGTAAAATAGGTCAAGGTCATCCTAAGGTCATCATTTGATCAAACTATGACCAGCTGGAGTCCCAAATGCTACATACCAAGTTTCATGAAAATCGGCCTGCTGGTTCTGGAGAAGATTTTTGAGTGGTTTTTACCATATATGGGCATGGCGGCCATCTTGGTCATCTGACCTGGATTTCACGATCAAACTTTCATCTCCCCTACCCATGGATGCTCCACATAAAATTTCACTTTGATTGGCCAAGCAGTTTCAGAGAAGAAGATCTTTGAAAAGTGTGTATGGACAACAGACGGGCCAAAGTCAAGAGATGATATCACATACCTTCATCTACTCCATTAGTTGTTTGCATTTACCACTTTTCAAGCCTCAGGCTGCAACAGTTTTCAAAAAATCCATAGTTTTCACTTTTTCTCATCTAAAAACCTATGTTTCCAAAATTGATATTGCCGTAAAATAGGACAAGGTCATCCTATGGTCATCATTTGATCATTTGATTATGATGGGCTGGAGTCCCAAATGCCACATACCAAGTTTCATGAAAATCTGCCAGCCGGTTCTGGAGAAGAAGATTTTTGAGTAGTTTTTACCATATATGGGCGTGGCAGCCATCTTGGTCATGTGACCTGGATTTCGCGATCAAACTTTCGTCTACACCCTACCCATGGATGCTCCACATAAAATTTCACTTTGACTGGCCAAGCAGTTTCAGAGAAGATCTTTGAAAAGTGTGTATTGACGACAGACTGGCCAAGGTCAACAGATGACCTTGACCTGCTTTAATCACATACCTTCATCTACTGCATTAGTTGTTTGCATCTACCACTTTTCAGGCCTCAGGCTGCAATAGTTTTCAAAAAATTCATAGTTTTCACTTTTTCCAATGTAAAAGCCTATGTTTCCCAATTTGACCTTGCCGTAAAATAGGTCAAGGTCATCCAAGGGTCATCATTTTATCAAACTATGATGGGCTGAAGTCCCCAATGCTACATACCAAGTTTCATGGAAATCGACCCACCAATTCTGGACGACTGGAGAAGATTTTTGAAGTGTTTTTACCATATATGGGTGTGGCGGCAATCTTGGTCATGTGACCATGATATCGCGAACAAAATTACAATGCCACTACCCAAGGAGGCTCCACATAAAATTTCAACTAGATCGGTTAAGCGGTTTCAGAGAAGAAGATCTTTGAAATTGTGGATGACGGACGGATGGATGGACGCCGGATCATGGCCATCCTATAAGCTCACCTTGTGAGCCTTCGGCTCAGGTGTGAGCCGAGCTAAAAAACTTCCCAGGCAAAGCTGAAAATATTTTTCAACAGTTCCATACATTGTGAAATTCCCGCTCATTTCCACAGCTATCCCCTGCCCTCCCCCAGGCCTGGGGTCCGTGGTTACAAATGACTAGTGCATTATAATGCAAACTAGTCATTTGTAACCACTGCTCCCCCAGCTCCGGGGAATAGCGGGGACTTTGACCTTGGGTCCAGCAAATCCCTGCTAAAAGCCCCATCATAATGGGACTGCTCGTTAGTAAAACCACTGCTGTTTTTCCCTGCAGCCTGCTATCTTTTCATTTCTGGGGGGCCGTGGTTACAAATGACAAGTGCACAAAGCTGGATAAGAAAGACAGACTCATCAGCTCATTCCTATCCATCTATCTTCATATACTGCCATATGCCCTCACGGACACCTGAAAGGTTTACTGTAGTTGCGAAATCTCACTCCGCTATATTACACATATATTCCATATCTCTTCGTTGTGATCCCAGTTGGCTGTTCAATGGTGAAACGAAGTGTCAATAATTGCAACTTTTCAAGATAAATCAAGAATACACTTCACCAATGCGTTACTAACATGTTTGTTATGCTTTTAGAAAAAATCCAACTTTTTTTTGTCAGTTTTTAGCTGTTTTATTCTCATTTAAAAACTTCCGACTGTCATTCTTTCAGTGCACTAAATTGTCCGTATATGTTCTTAGGTTTACGCCGAGAATTGACTTCCAACCATATCCTTATATGGAAAGTTAATTGATAATTAATATTTAGTTGATCTATTAGTATAATGAAGCGCGTGTTGCAATGTCACGATGACGTCAAACGCCGCACGGCGTAATCAAAATGGCCAACCTGATTGACATCATTTGTAGAAATACATGCAAATCATTGGACGAGGCCAAACCTTGACCTTTCAACTGAAATAAATTAATGTTCGACATCAGTTTCCGCAAAGTCGGCCATATGTGTTCGGCTCGTTCCGGAAACAGCCCCACACGAGTAAACACGATTGACAAACCCCTGAAATGAATCTGTTAAAAAAAGAAGACGCAAGAATTTTGTGGAGAAAACTTGATTGTTATAAAGTTAAAGGTGTGCTTCATCAAATAACCAAGTGTCAGTGAGCATTTCTTTGTATTAACGATGGAATTCTAGGTGAAACAATCGATATGTAAAAACCGCTTATTCTCGCCATCTTGATTTACCGATGGACACGAGGCTGAGAGTACATTCGGAATGGTGATGAGACGTTTCGCTCCATGGAGATTGTACACATCAGCTGAGTTGTACGAGTCTAGGTTTACTGGTGATACGCCAAATTGACAATATTTCACCAGGGGTGACAATACTTCACTAGTGGACATTCTAGGCAAATGCGCTTTTGAAAAGAAAAGAGGTTGAAAATTAATGAAGATACATATTAAAAACATTAAGTAAGATGGATAAAAGATGATATTTGAGTAGGTTAAACTAGTTTAGAAGTTGAAAATTTCCTCTCAAAGATTTTAAAAATGTTCAAGCCGCTTGAAACACGTTGCATGTGGGAACTCTTGAATGGTGGACATGTTTTCGAATCGGTGTCATCAAGGATATTCACTTTCATGGATAAACAGGACATTCCTGTGCCAAATGTGATTCTGAGAGTTCTGCTGGACGTCATCGCTCGCCTGAAAAGTGACAAACTATTTCACGGAATAAGGATGGTTTTTCATTTTCGGCTAAACAGGTCATGGTTTCCGCCAATCGAGACCCACGTGACCCAGCCAAGACTTCCGGTGTTGATGTTGAGACCAAGCCCAGGAAAGCCAGGAAGAAGTCTCCATCACAATGTGCACACGATCATGCCAGACGCAAACATTATAGGAAGAAGATAGCAGCTTTAAAAGCTGCTTCTCGCCAATGTGAGCAACAAACCCGGGACTCTGAAAAGGGTGAAACTGCTGCTCCAAAGGGGCTGGAATCTTTGGCACCACAATCAGAGAAACCGACCAGTCAATGTGTAAATAATGAACTGAAGGTGGTTAAAAGCCCAATCCACAGTCATTTAATCGGTGAATCGGACACAGTGTCAGTGCCAATCTGTGAGGCTCTAAGTGAACTTTCTGCAGAAGTTGCAGAATCTGAGCAATTAAGTGAATCAGCTGAGCAGGAATTCTTACAGGATCTTGTAGAAACATTGGAGGCAGACTCCATCATTGATAGTGACGATGAAGTAATTCCAAAAGTCTGTGCAAACTTTAGGCACAGAACATATATCCTGTGATTGATGCAAGGTTAACCTCTATTGTAACCCTAAGTGCCGGGAGAAAGACAGTTTCCATCAGTTCGCCTGCTCTGTTGCCGCCAAACACTCAGGGACAAAATAACTAGATGTACGTGTACATATTTATAAAGTGTGTCACAAGTTTTAACAGATATTCTTCACTTGCATGGATTTTATTGTGCTCAGTGTTTTAACATTAGTTACTTTTAGTACTTTTTAACAAACATTATCTTTTGCACGTTTTAGTGAAAAAGTGGTGCTCCTATATACAGGAGGTTAATACCACTGGCCCCTAATCCGTTTGTTACGGTCCAAGAATCTATATCTCATATAGATTCTTGGACCGTAACAAACGGGTCAGGGGCCAGTGACATATTCATTGCAACTTAAATTAAGGATAACTCAACTCAAAGTACAGATGCAACTGCAACGCGAAAGCCCCTGCCGAGCCGAGCTGTAAGAAAGACCCTGCCGAGTCAGGTTCTTGACTAATTATTGCTAAAAGCTCTATATCTTCATGGAAATTAATATAAAGAATGATATTTTGTTGCATTTCAAATGATTTTTTATGATTGCAAACAATTTACATAAACTCAGTTATGCTAATTTGCCAAATTTATTGGATTTGATAGAAAATCTCAGCTTTAGTACCAGTCAAATTGAAAAATGCCATCAAATTTTGTTTTCAAATTAATAATGACGAACAACATCTTTAACACCTGTGCGATTTTATCTATTTCAACATATAAAACCATTTATTTTTGGTATTTTGAGTTAAATTGACCCTGGCTCGGCAGGGTCTTTCTTACAGCTCAGCTTGGCAGGGGCTTTCATAACCCACCCATTAGTCGTTTTAGGTGGGTCAGGAATAATGCCGCCTACTGGCACTGTTTTTTTTTCTTCAGCAATAAACCTTCTCTCCCCTACTGCTTTGTTATGCTTGACACAGAGAAAACACTGGCTGCATCCCAACATGATAAACAATGTTGACTGTGATGTGATAGTTCGTCTCTCACTGATGAGAAAGACCATCATTATTTCTTGAATAGTGCTGATGTGTGTTGGTGAGTTCTTTGATGGCTGACTAGGCCAATTCTGGCTCTAAACTGTCGGTTGCAAGTAGAGCAAGTCAATGTCATAGAGTCTGCTGGTGGCACATTTGTTTTGGCTTTGCGCTCTCTTCGCTTTCTTTCAGCTTCACAGATTCTCTTCTTTTCATAGAGAGCTGCTCCTTTGTTGATGAGACCTCGCCACTTTGATCGCTCCTGTGCAGTCTGTTCCCAGGACCCCATTGGTATTTCGAAATCCTTCAGAGAGGCTTTGAGGGTGTCTTTGTAGTGTTTCTTCTGGCCACCTTGAGAGCGCTTTCCCTCCTGTAGTTCTCCATAGAAAACTTTCTTTGGAAGTCGCGCATCAGGCATTCTTATAACATGGCCAGTCCATCTTAGCTGTGCAAGCTTTAAGACTGTATGCATGCTTTGCATCCCTGCTTTCCTCAGGACCTCTGTGTCTGGAATCTTGTCCTGCCACTTGATTTTTAACAACTTTCTCAAACAGCTTAAGTGGAAATGGTTAAGTCTCTTTGCATGGCGTTGGTATACTGTCCAGGTCTCACATGCATACAAGAGGGTTGGCAGTACCACAGCCTTGTAGACTTTCAGCTTGGTGTCAAGCTTGATTCCATTTCGCTCCCAGACATTTGCACGGAGTCTTCCGAATGCCACACTAGCTTTTGCAATTCTGGCAGTGATCTCATCATCAATATGCACTGCTCTGGAGAGCGTGCTTCCCAGGTAGGTGAACTTGTCAACAACTTTCAGTTTTTGCCCATTCACAGTGATGGTTGGTTCATTATATGGTTTTCCGGGGGCTGGTTGGTGTACAACCTCTGTCTTCTTTGTGCTGATTGTGAGATCATAGTTATCACATGACTGTGAGACTTGATCCATGGCTCTTTGCATTTTTGCCTCTGTGTTGGCATTCTTATCCATATCATCTGCATAGAGGAGCTCATCTAGCACATCAGTCTGGACCTTAGTTTTGGCTTGCAACCTTCTGAGGTTGAATATGTTGCCATCAAAACGGTACCTGATTGGAAAACCAGTGTCACTGTCCTGAAAAGCATCCATAAGCATGGCAGAAAACATCATGCTGAACAGTGTTGGTGCCAGAACACAGCCTTGTTTGACCCCATTTGTTACTTCAAATGGTTCAGAGAACTCTCCATCATTCTGCACATGTGCCTGCATGCCATCATAAAACTGCCGCACCATAGCTATGAATCTGGGTGGACAGCCAAACTTGGCCATGATTTTCCAGAGTCCATCACGACTAACAGTGTCAAAAGCTTTGGTGAGGTCAACAAACGTCATGTATAGATCTACATTCTGTTCTTGGCATTTCTCATGAAGCTGTCTTGCTGTGAAGATCATGTCTATTGTCCCTCTGTCTTTTCTGAATCCACATTGACTTCCTGGGATAAGTCCCGTCTGATCAAGATGAGCATTCAGACGATTCAACAGAATTTTTGCAAGTATCTTCCCAGCAATTGATAGGAGGGAGATGCCTCTGTGATTGTCACAGACTTGAGGATTTCCAAAGTTCCTTTTCTGGGACTGTGATGTAAAACCTCAATACAACAATGTCACCTATTCTTCTTCTTCTTCTTCTTCTTCCAATAAAGTGCATGGCCTTCTCTGAAGCATCTTCGCACTGTGGTGAACTATGTACTCTTATTGCATGCAATATAAGCAGGAACGGCCATATCTATCTATCTTCTGATACTGAGTCGATCAATTTCTGATCATCACCTCAGGTGTGGGGTGGGTGGCTAAATTTAGAATTTAGTCAAGGGAAAATAAAACATTTGGGGTGGACCATTAAAACTATTTACAAGATATAGATGAGAGGCATACTAAAACGCATGCCTCTGGGCTAATGATTTAAATAGAAGCCTTAAATTCCTCAATGGTCTTAGATAGGACCACTGAAGAAGGGAGACTATTCCAAACCGGAATAGTTCTGGGGAAAAAGGAATTTTTCAGGGCATCACTATAGGCAAATGGTCTTGTGTATTGTGATTCATGTGATGCCCGAGTATGCCTTAGATTGGGTGCCGGGGTCAGGTATTTGTCTTTATCAAGAGACACTGTACCGGAGTGTATCTTGTAGAAGAAGGTTAAGGAGGACCGCTCCCTGCGAGACTCCAGGGATGGCCACTCAAGTTCGTCTAGCATTTCACCGACGCTACTGGTGTTCCTCCATCGCCTGCAGGTCCACCGGGCAGCAGTCCTCTGCACCTTCTCCACCATCTCAATCTGAGTTTCATGATAGGGATGCCAAATAGGAGCTGCATACTCAAGTTGAGGCCGAACCAATGTTTTGTATGCAACTTCCTTAGTATGCCTAGGTGCCAGTGCCAAATTGCGCCGAAGAAAACCCAAAGTCTTAGTTGCCTTGCATGTAATTTCAGAAATGTGTTGACCCCAATCAAGATCGTCTGTGATAGTTAAACCGAGGTATTTAGCGGACTGAACCTGTTCTAATGTTTGCTGATGCAGTGTGTAATTGAAATCTATATGCCTGCTTGGATGTAGCCGCGTCACCCTCATTGAATGACATTTGCTAACATTGAATTTCATTTGCCAATCCATTTCCCATTTGGCCAAGCTATTCAGGTCATCTTGTAAAATTTGACAATCCAATGGTGACTTGACATTTCTGTATAAAACACAATCATCAGCAAATAGCCGAACAGATGACCTGATGTTGTCAGGAAGATCATTAATGAAAATAAGAAATAGGACCGGTCCTAAGACCGATCCTTGTGGGACACCAGAAAGAACCGGGACTGGATCTGAGGCACGGCCATCTAATACCACTTTTTGAGAGCGCTCAGAGAGCCACGAGTCGATCCACTTATGTGTAGATCCTCTAATCCCGTAGAAGTCAAGTTTGTATAATAACCTTTTATGTGGGACCTTGTCAAAGGCCTTAGCGAAATCCATGACAATCACATCCGTCTGCCTGTGGCCACGACCCACTGCTCGGTCCAGATTACTAACCAAATCATGATAAAACTGAACTAACTGGGTTTCGCAAGACCTTTGACTTCGGAACCCGTGCTGACAGTCAGCAAGAATGTTTTCAAGAGCCAAGTGTTTGTTTATGTTGCTGACTATTATATGCTCTAGAGTTTTGCAACAGATACAAGTAAGCGACACCGGTCGATAATTAGCTGCATCGTATTTCTCACCTTTCTTAAATACCGGGGCTACATTTGCCTGTCGCCAATCGTCTGGTACAGCACCCTGAGCAAGCGACTCATTGAAGATATAGGTCAGTACAGGAGCAATTTCAGAACTACATTCCTTCAACACCCTAGCACTCAGGCCATCTGGCCCAGGCGCCTTATGTATATTCAAATTATTCAACAGTTTAATGACCCCATTGGGGTCAACTGTAATTTCACCCATAGCGGTGAAAAGACTTGTGCCTTTGAAGGGGATTTCATCATCTGATTCGCGAGTGAAGGCTGACTGAAACTGCCTATTACAAATATTAGCCTTATCCAAAGTGTCAGTCTTCAAGATACCATTTTCTCTAAGAGTATTGATCCCAGACGCGTCTTTCTTAAGGGACTTGACAAATGACCAAAACTTTTTTGCCTTTTCATTTTTTCGGGGACAATCGGGATCAGGGTTATCATTTTCAAAGGAGAAGATATTGGTAATATACTTCCAATATGCATCTCTAATGCTCTTTTGAACATGTGCTCTGAACCGTTTGTAATGGTTCTTAATGTCAGGGCTGCTTGACTTGCGAGCACGAAAGTAAAGTTTATCACGTTTCCTTATCAAGCGTTTGATCGAGCTATCGATCCATGGTAAGCTATATTTTGTCTTGGTCATTTTTGATGGAATAAACCTTTCAATAGCCGAGAGAACCTCCGACTTAAAACTGACCCACATGTCATTGACTGACACCTGACTATGGTCAGTTGAAAGGAACGAATCCCTATAGCGCGCTAGATGGTCATGGAGACCGTCCATATCCGCTCGTTTATATAGGAAAATCTTACGCGGGGCCTGCTGAATCCGTTTAGCCTTTATGTCATATTCAATATAGACAATATCATGATCTGCTTTGCCGATCGGGGGCATCCCTTTAACACGGTTAATTGGGGATGGCGAGTTAGTGAAGAGTAAATCAAGGGTCTTGTCTTCTCGGGTGTGTATATTTACCATTTGGGAGAGGCAGTGATCCTGTATTATATCCACAAGTTTAGTCTGAACTGGCCTCTTTTTGACCCCCTCGGGTACCTGCCATAAATGACAAACGGGTGAGAAATACTCAAATATAAACGATTTTGATAAATAGACTACTCTTCATTCAAAACTATAACTGCAACTACTGCATCGATTCAAAACGGTAACGGGGCTAACACTAATCGGTGGGATCCTATATTGAATTATCCGGGATCCAAGGAGGTAGTGTCATGTCATCATCAATATCTCAAGCATTACTGGTCAGATTTTTATGATTTTGGTATCATATTAATTTGAATGCTCTGATCTAAAATGTGACATAATCAAAAATCGAAAAAAATTAATTTGAATATTTGTTAATTTTGCATTTAAAAATTCCGGGATCGCTGAAAACCGCAACTCTGGTCCAGTGGGTAGTGTTACTTCCACATTAATATCTCGAAAATTTCTCATCAAAATCAAATCTTTTTTATGTCATAATAATTTGAATGCTATATTCTAGAATATGAAATAAAGAAAAAAGAAAAATATTAATATTTAATATGTTAAATTTGCATTTGAAAATTCCGGGATCGCTGAAAACCGCAAATGGGATTCAGTGGGTAGTGTTACTTCTACATCAATATCTCGAAAATTTCTTATCAAAATCAAATCTTTCTTATGCCAAATTACATTGAATGTTGTATTCTTGCATATGACATCAACAGAAATGAAAAATACCAATATTAAATATGATGAATTTGCGTTTGAAATTTCTGGGATCGCTGAAAACCGCATCTGGGATCCAGACGGTAGTGCTACTTCTACATTAATAACTCGATTATTTCCCATCAAAATTCATATTTTCATATGTCATAGTAAAATTAATGCTACAATATCTCATATGACACAAAGATTAAACAAAAATAGTATTTATTAATATGTCATTTTTACGTTTGAAAATTCCGGGACCCACTTAAATCGCGCAAACGGAATTGCGACTGTAAATTATTAATAAAGGAACGGAAATTCAGCTTGATCATCTTTTAATAATTATTATTTTCAGCTTCTGACATAAACCCGTTAAACATATTGCATTAAATATTTAGAAGATTAAAATAAAATAATACTATTTAAACGTATTTGTGTCTGTCTATTTATAAACTAACGGGTAATATTCTTCCACTAGTTACGCTTTCATCATTGATATAGGAAAAATAAATATTTTTTCATCTCTTTAATGAATATGACATTTTTTTTTTTTTTTTCTTTCAGATATTATTTTAATTTTGCCAATTTTAAATTTTAGATTTTAACTTAACACCACCAAAGCCCTATAGTTGGTATCAAAGCTAATTAGTATGTCAAGAACAATTAGCGCAACTCAAAGCATCAATAGTTTATACATCACAGCGCACTAATTGCAACTGCAAGCTGAAACATTTTGCTATGAATGGCATGATCCTTTGAAAACACAAGCTGGATGGGAGTACCTTTTTACCAGAAATCACTCCTTTTTGACACTCAGCTCACTTGTCGGTGTCACATAAGCCATAGGCTCTATATAAGATGTTGAATTTAATTTTAAAATCACTTGATAAATCTTATTGCACGATAGTTTACGCTACTGTGTTGTAGGAA
Source organism: Rugalucina vietnamica (assembly GCA_964017185.1). Lineage (NCBI taxonomy): Eukaryota > Metazoa > Mollusca > Bivalvia > Lucinida > Lucinidae > Rugalucina > Rugalucina vietnamica. Next base: position 10,638,194 of record OZ024876.1, on the reverse strand, counting down.
ATATCGCTCTTTGCAATGGCTGTGCTTTGTGTTGGTGATTCGCTGTTTAAGTACATGAGGATTAATCGTCCCGGGTCCGATGTGAGGTTTTCCAGCGGTGCACGGGTCGAGCAGCTTCATGGAGGTTTGCTCGATATCAAGAAGTTCCAGGTAAGAGTTTGTAACTTTTGATTTTGCGTGGATCAGATGCTTTTATTACAACGGAAAATGTCAAGTCTCTTTCAAATATAAAATGTACTTTTTATCGTATAAGATGCACAATCTTTTATATTTGCGCAAGCATTTTTGCTGTGTGAGAATATGAATTATATTAAACAAACCAATATTCCATGAATAAGACTATTATTTTTTGATCAAATCACATGTTTAGTTATTCAAACCACCCTGTACATTCACTGACACAGACTATAAGCTTGAAATTTCGGATTTAAGAAGAAGACGGATTGTACTATCCGTGCACCGAAAACAAAGGCGCTGATTAGCTATGCAGTTACTGCACAGCTGTTCTGCGACTTTGTTTTCGCCTTTGCAAATTATTTGTTTTCCCATGCGGCGGCTCATTTATATTTATACACACAGACGATCGAGTAAACTTAGGAACTTAAGATGTCAAGCTACCAAAATCATAATTCATGCATTGAGCTACAAAAAATTGTTTTCTCTGTAGTCCTATGTCATTTTTTCAACATTTTATGTGCAATGGTCGAAAACATTAAACAAGCATCAATGTAGAATTAGTCCCGGATGCGGTTTGTGACGATCCCGGAAATTTCAAACGCAAATCAAACCTATTGAATATTAATGTTTTTCATTTTTGTACATGTCATATGCAAGAATACAGCATTCAATGTAATTTGACATAAAAATTATTTGGTTTTGATGAGAAATAATCGAGTTATTATTAGAACTAGCACTACCGTCTGGATCCCAGATGCGGTTTTCAGCGATCCCGGAAATTTCAAACGCAAATTCACCATATTAAATATTAATATTTTTCATTTCTGTTGATGTCATATGCAAGAATACAACATTCAATGTAATTTGACATAAGAAAGATTTGATTTTGATAAGAAATTTTCGAGATATTAATGTAGAAGTAACACTACCCACTGAATCCCAGTTGCGGTTTTCAGCGATCCCGGAATTTTCAAATGCAAATTTAACATATTAAATATTAATATTTTTCTTTTTTCTTTATTTCATATGCTAGAATATAGCATTCAAATTATTATGACATAAAAAAGATTTGATTTTGATGAGAAATTTTCGAGATATTAATGTGGAAGTAACACTACTCACTGGACCAGAGTTGCAGTTTTCAGCGATCCCGGAATTTTCAAATGCAAAATTAACATATTCAAATTAATTTTTTTCGATTTGTGATTATGTCACATTTTAGATCAGAGCATTCAAATTAATATGATACCAAAATCATAAAAATCTGATCAGTAATACTTGAGATATTGATGATGACATGACACTACCTCCTTGGATCCCGGATAATTCAACATAGGATCCCACCGATTAGTGTGCACCCGGTAACGGGTCGTTTCGGCCTTGAGTCGTTTCGGCTTTGAGTCGTTTCGGCCGTGGGTCATTTCGGCCTGGGTCGTTTCGGCCTGAGTCGATTCGGCCCTGGGTCGTTTCGGCCAATTTTGGTGAGTCGTTTCGGCCTGATTTTATTCAATCCTTATATACTATACAATATACTTTATGCAAGATGTACATGTTATACGAGGCTAGTTTACCATGCAGCCAGTGTTGCAAGGGTACAAAGACGAAAAGGAAAACGAAAACGAAAAGTCTGAGGGCCGCAAGGGAGATTAGTTTTGTACTAATTGTGTTACCCTCGTGAAATAAAGTCTATTATTATTATTATTATTATTATTATTATTATTATTATTATTATTAAAAGCGATAGAGAAACCACAATGGTCATTTTATCACAGCTGATCAGCACCTTTGTTTTCGCTACAAAGATAGTACAATCATTCTTCTTCTTAAATCCGAAATTTCAAGACTCTGGCCTGCTTATATGACTGTACAGGCTGGTTTGTGGTGGACCTGGTCGAATTCCAAAACTGTGGGTTTTCTCATGCGTAGACTCAAATTAAATTGAAAAGCACACGTTTTCACGCTTTAATTGAGTACACATGGATAAGCATTGCTGATTACAGACACAAGTTTTCACACCTTGATAACTGATGTCCACGAAAGCGCATGTACTCGATCAAGATCAATATATCTTCCCTGAAGATCTCTATATACTATGACCGAAATGACTCCGGGCCGAATCGACTCACCCAGAAAATTGGCCGAAACGACCCACCTACTAAGGCCGAAACGACCCGGTAGTACTGAAATGCGAAATCAAGGCGATTTCGCGAAATCAAAATGAAATGCGAAATCGTCCCTCTTTTAATAATTTAAAGGCAAATTGGTAACCAGAAGACATTATTTCCTTACTAACATGTTTAATTAGTTATAAGCAAACATAATGATAAATAATGTATCTGGGTTGTAAATTTGCTTTTAAAATTTAATATTAGAGGCGATTTCGCTGATTGAACTAGTTCATTCCGTTGAGCTTGTCGCGCGAAATCGGCTATCCTAGCTCGAATATTACTTAACAATTATCAATTTTTATTATGATGGTGGAGTCTTGCACATTTTCTGAAAATGATTAAAACCTTTGCACTTTGAACAGCGTTTACCATAGGCGGGACATTGCAATTTTCTCAGATTTTCCGTGGTTTGATTTCTGTTTCTGTCTGACCGCATTTGCAGTCTTTTCTTCCATGGCACTACACTGAGAATGTGACAGTTCGTGTGTCCTTGCCACTTCGAGTGTTCTAGTCAATGTCAATGTTGAACCCTCGAACCCTCATTTAACAGCTTAGCTCTGATTTTCAGGTTTTTAACACCTGCCACAATTCAATCACGAACCATTTCATCTTGCTTATCATAGTCACAGTCTTTGACTAGCAATTGTAATTCAGCCACAAACTGTTCGAATGGCTCTTCTGGATTCTGCACCCGACTTTGAAATTTATACCTGTTGTATATGGTGTAAAACGTAGGTTTAACGTACGCTTCGAAACCATTCTAGTAATTATCCAGTTTTTTTCTTCTGTGCAGCTGACAAATTCCATGTTTGGAATAAATTCCTGCCCTTTTCTCCTACCCAGAGCATTAGGAAAGCACATTTTTCTTCCTCATCTTTCTTCTTTAGAGGCCCGTCGAACATAAACTGAACCGATGTTGCTTAAAACTTTTCCAGCTTTGTTCCAAGTCTTGTCTTTCCCAGTCCATACATGGAAGTGATCCGGTCGTAAATTTATCCATAATTGATGTATTTACTCTGACACCATGTTATGTTTGTTATTATATATCAATAATAACTCCAGACTCAATTCTGATATTTAATTATAACTACTACATTTATACAACAAGCATACAGTATAGAAAGTCTAGCGCGAATATGACCTGCTATTAGAGAGGCACAATTAAAATATACCTACACTGCCGCCACCAACCATCACCTTAACATATTTACTGTATTCCCATCATTGAGGTTATCCCTCCCTTTAACATATTTACAACTTGATACTCGCCATTACTGTACCATTCTACCCAAAGTCCCTCTCCCAGATGCAGTAATGGCGAGGGCTGTCTGAGGTGGTGGAAAGCCAGGACTTATCTCGGCATACCCGGGATATGTCCGTGAAATCACCGCGTCCGCCTGGCGACAGCCAGACCACATACATTTCGACGGGTTAATGCCCACAGTGGGGCGCAAACCCGTACGAAAGTGGTATGTTGCAAAGTAGGAAACATCCTCGCTCCCAACAGCGCTATAGCGGACGCCCATTAAATTAAATTATTAAAAAAGGACGATTTCGCATTTTGATTTCGCATTTCAGTACTACCCATTCAAAACTATAACTGCAACTACTATACGTTCCGGGTCACCTCGGCCCAAAACCAATAGGATAGGTTAAGTCGGGTAAATACGGACTATTTGTAATAATGGCAATGTTTCACATTCTCGTGTACCCCACTACCAGCGTCATAGCCTCGGATCCCGGTAATAGGATATTGTCTTCTCCAGCTTCGGGCAGTAAAATAGATCTTTAAGGGGTCACACATCCCAAAACCATGCTTCGAAACCTATGAGGTAGAATCGGGTAAATACGGACGAGGTAGGGAAACTACGGACAAGAGGTGATAAAGTACGAACAAATACAAGTTACAGTTGAGAAAATACGGACGCTGTATTGAAATCAGATGTTCCTATTCTGATCCATTACTCGTGACTATCCCACCATTTTTCTGGTTCCAACTGAACATTTTATCCTTTTTCTTCGACCACAATGCAACTGGCTTGTCCTCGAGTTATTCACCTTTTTACTCATTTATCATTGCTTTCGTACACTCTCACCATTCAGAAGGGTCAAAACAACACTGTGAAATACGTGTCCGTATTACCCCGACAGAGTGAAAACAGACAGTAAAGTACGGACGGTTTAGGTAACATATGAATGACATATACTTTGTTTATAATCAACTTATAATCGTAAAGGTAATAAAAAGCTATTCGAAAGTTTTGTTTCAACTGTTCTATATTTGAAAGTCACCCTCAGTTCAAAGCGAAAGTTCAACAGCATTATTTAAAGAGGACGTAATTCCGGGCACTGCTGACAAGAATAAGAACCGAATGTGCACTTTATTAAAGAAATTGACGGATAACTGTCACAACTAATGAGTGACTTTGAATGATTTAAATCCTCTGTCCGTATTACCCACCTGTCCGTATTTACCCGACATGTACTATCTCATTCCTCATATACTGTATCGTTCAATTTCTGATCATATCTCAGGTGTTGGGTAGGTGACTAAATTTTGAATTTAGCAAAGAGTGGAGAAGCATTCGGGATGGGACATTAAAACTATTTACAAGAATCTAAACAGGTGCATACTAAAATGTTTACCTTTGAACACTGAAACTAAATAAGAACATTGAATTCTTCGGCAGTCTTTGAAAAGGAGACTGTCCCATAATGGTATAGCCCTTTAAGTTGGGCGCTGGGATCAGATATTTATTTTTGTCAAGAGACACGACATCCGAGTGAATCTTGTAAAAGAAAATTAATGATGTGGTGTGGTCCTCCAGGGATGGCCACTCGAGTTCGTCTAGCATATCGCCGACGCTACTTTGGTTCCTCCATTGCCTGCAGGTCCACCTGGCTGCAGTCTTAGATGCGCTTTCTCCACCATCTCTGTTTCAGTATTATGATAGGCATGCCAAATAGGAGCTGCATACACGAGCTGGGGACAAACCAATGTTTTGTATGCGTCTCCGTGCAAAAGCCACAATTTCGCCGAAGACCAACAAAACCCGCAACACGAAATGCTTGGGTCGGACAAAATAAAATGCTGGGTCGGCTGTTGTAATTTTTATTTTTTTTTTATTTTAACCATAAAAAATAGCAGAGTCGGCGACTCGAGACAGGGTCGGTCGGGTTAGTGGAAACACAGCTATTTTTTACGCCTCATTTATTATAAACAGGGTCTCATTGAATATTTTCAACCAAACTTGGTGTATTTCTTACATAAAGGTAAATGTTTATACTAAAATACCATTTTTATGTTCTAATGGGATATTCTCATTAATTTTGTTTTATGTTTTTATCTTAACACTATGTCTTGTATTACTCTTTTTCCGTTGGTGATGGGTGATGGGTCGCAGGCTTTGTGAGCTTGTGCGTCGGGCTGCATGTTAGTTTTACTGGCAGTATGACATCTTTCTTATTTATTTCATTCTTTCACTTTCAACAGTTACATAATTGTTCTTAAGAGAAAACTGTTAGCTGTCATGCCAGTATATCGTGTCGTGTATGCCGCCCCCCCCCGCATTTTCACTGAATTGTACTTATTGTAGTATATAAACATGACATATGCACTTTTTCATTGCTGAAGTTGTGACCGTCAAGATGGGGACCAATTTTCTTGAAAATGGCTGCATGCATCAAATAAGCTATCACAACTTACTTTTATCTAGTTTTTGGGCTCAACAAGAATATATTAGAAGCGAAGAGACACAAACAAAAGGTTTGACTTCATGTCATTTTATCTTATCTTAAAATCTTTTGTATCAAAATAAATAAGAAGAAGCAAGTTGTGATAACTAAATTTAGTTCTAGGGTTCGGATTTATGTCATTAAAACTATTTACAAGAAGCTTAACAGAGGCATACTAAACCATGTCGCCGATGCTACTCCTGTTCCTCCATCGCCTGCAGGTCCACGTGGCTGTTGTCTTTGGACTTTCTCCAACATTTCTGTCTCAGTGTTGTTGTAGGGATGCCAATTAGGAGTATCGAGCTGATGAGGGCGAACTAATGTTTTGTATGCAGCTTCCTTTGTATGCCGAGGTGCAACACAAATTGCTCCGAAGAAAACCCATTGTCTTACTTGCTTTACAAGAAATTTCAGAAACATGTTGACCCCATTTGAAGTTGTCGGTGATAGCAAGTCCAAACTATTTGACGGACCGAACCAGTTCCAATGCTTGTTGTTGCAGAGTAAGTATTGTCACGCCCGGTAAAGTGCAAATTGACCACCGCCGGTGGTCAACGTAAAAAAAGTTGATATACATCCGGTGGTCGTTTTGAGCGTTTCCTGTTATAAGTTTTCGCGAGTTTGGTGGATGTGGAAGGTAAGATGTTTTTTGATCAAAAACGTATTATAAAAATCAAAGAATGTCAGGCTATCAGTTGTTTGCCGTTGAATGTCTAGCCGAAGTGGTAGTTGAAAAAAATAAACCGTTTTACTGCAATCCTTTCCGGCCCGTTTGATCGGTAGTGAAAACGAAAGTAGAATCTGGTCAAACACAGGTAAAAATGCCCTGATCGTGCCTTTGCAAGCTTTCTGTAATCAATGGTCGTTGCAGTTAGTTAAATGAACACTAAATTAGCTTTTCAGACATAATTTTAAAATATTTCAAGCTTTCCTTCAACACTTAGATCGATTTTGTACCGGCGGTCAACTTGAAGTTGCGGTGGTCGTGTTGATCAATGGGGATTACAATGTAAATTTTCATCGTGAGAGAACGCCAGCAAAAATGCAACTTGATGTCGTTTTCTGTTAGAGGGCGCGGCAACATTAATGGAGATGCATTCTAGACACAACCAAATCCAAATCAATGCCGTCGGTGTCCTCATAATTCAATTTCGTTTGTCCATTAGCCATTCAGTCCACATAGTTTAGCAATATCTGATGTATTTATTACTAATTTGGGTAACCCCAACAATACAAATACTACCTCATGCAAGATGCATTGAATTTATATACATAATTCGCATTGACTCGAAGAAAAACCACTAGAACAACAGTGTGGTCAATTTGCAATCTAAGTGGTCAATTTGACCTTAAAAATGAGCAAGTTTGAAATGATTTACTGTCCAATTTGAAAAGTATTGAAGGACATGCCTGCTGTTTAATGTTGAGCAGGCTCAGTCTTGCAGATTCGACAATTATAGGAGTAACACTAAGCAAAGTGTTCATTGTGTTGTTCGTATGAAATCTATCTCCTGTTTTGCAATATCAATTCTTTGAATATGTAAAGGTGAATAATCGCATGGTTTATATCAATTATATCAGAAGTTCTTCGGGAACAACAGCTTGTGAATTGCTGGTGCCAATAGATTCTGTATTAGCTTGTGCATAGCTATGGTCTATCATAATCAAACTTCGTTTTGATTTCTTTGGGGTGCTTACAGACTTAGTACTTTTGATTAAGTCCCTGTTTTTATGTTTTTCTTCTAAGGAAATCCGAACTTTCCTTTTGGTGTATAGATTTTAGGACAAATTGTCTTTTGGGGTGATGAACCAATAGCTCTATAGGGTGATGAACTGTATTTTGGCTTTTTCTTAGATTGCGATTTGAACGGACTCTGGACAACGTCTTGGATTTCCTGTCCACGTCAGAGATATGTTTTTTGTTTGTCAGGTAACGACGCTTGGTTCGTTTCCCTTTAAATCGACCTATCTGGAAACGTATGAAGGAAAAAATAAGGTCACTAGGCGCACCAAGAACTGACGAGGCCAGTTATTCTTCAGCAATAATACATGCATTCATTCTACACTTTGCAGTGGACAATTACGTGATCTCGACTCGTTTGCACTAGCGTTTGGGCTTAACCAGCGAGCCAATCGACTACTGGCAAAATCCAGAAACATTATGAATCTATTATTCCAACTGCTCGTGACAATGTATTGAAGAGGTACATGCATGCGTAATTTTACACGCCAATTCATTTAGCATTGACAATTTTATTATGACCAATGTGTTTGAAATTGATATAAACCACGTGATTATTCACCTTTACATATTCAAAGAATTGATATTGCAAAACAGGAGATAGATTTCATACGAACAACACAATGAACGCTTTGCTTAGTGTAACTCCTATAATTGTCGAATCTGCAAGACTGAGCCTGCTCAACATTAAACAGCAGGCATGTCCTTCAATAATTTTCAAATTGGACAGTAACTCATTTCAAACTTGCTCATTTTTAAGGTCAAATTGACCACCTAGTTTGCAAATTGACCACACTGTCATTCTAGTGGTTTTTCTTCGTGTCAATGCAAATTATGTATATAAATTCAATGCATCTTGCATGAGGTAGTATTTGTATTGTTGGGGTTACCAAAAATTAGTAATAAATACATCAGATATTGCTAAACTATGTGACTAAATGGCTAATGGACAAACGAAACTGAATTATGAGGACACCGACGGCATTGATTTGGATTTGGTTGTGTCTAGAATGCATCTCCATTAATGTTGCCGTGCCCCCTAACAGAAAACGACATCAAGTTGCATTTTTGCTGGCGTTCTCTCACGATGAAAATTTACATTGTAATTCCCATTGATCAATACGTCCACCGCAACTTCAAGTTGACCGCCGGTATAAAATCGATCTAAGTGTTGAAAGGAAAGCTTGAAATATTTTAAAATTATGTCTGAAAAGCTAATTTAGTGTTCATTTAACGTGTGCTTCCAATAACCAAGTGTCTGTGAGCATTTCTTTGCATTAACGATGGATTGTGCCTAGTCATTTCATGATAACCATGCGTTTTGCATTTATTCCGCATCAAGGCATCAGACTTAAACCTAAACAAGAAAACAGGATAAAGGTTTGAAAAACGAAATTAAAAAAAGGGTTTGAAAATTGCAGATACTGTTATAAATCCTGTATTATGATGGAATTTTCTCAGTTTCGTAGCAAACTTCTCAACATTATTCGCTTTCTGTACTTTGAGGGTGTAATGTGGCATATTCACAGCTGAGAATCACGTGGTATTGTATGCATACAAACCGATAAATGATCGGTGACACACATTGAAGTTGAGGCCGAAGTTCAGGCGAATTATTCGAGTTCCTCCCGGTATAGCGTTTACTCTAATGACTGACAGCTAGGTGCAGGCAGTGTAGAAATTGAACATTTATTGAATGAAAGTAACATACGGAATCCAGGTTATTTCGTTTTCGCAAACACTTCAGAAAAATGAACCTATAGTGACACTTATTACTTAAAACACAATAACATTGAAGTGTTTGAGTTCATAAACATGAACTCCTGTCGGACAGGCAACACGCATTTAGGAAATGGCATAGCTGTGAAACTCAGTTGACTACGGTGATAAATGACTGGGCAAAAATCTTAGACAAAAAAGGCCAGGTTGACACTTAAATACTGGATTTTGAAAAAGCATTCGATACTCCTCCCCATGAAATCCTTAAAAGCAAATTGTTTAGCTATGAAATAGGTGGAACAACACTGAATCGGATAAATGCTTTCCTTTGTTTCAGACAACAACAAGTAGTGGTGAATGGTATTAAATCGGATTGGGCTCCAGTTGGGTTGGGTGTCCCTCAGACACCGTTCTCGGCCCCTTGCTGCTTTCATTGTATATAAATGACATCTCAGCAGACATTGAGTCTGAAATGACTCTTTGCTGATGATTGTGTATGCTATCGTGAAATCAAGAAAGAAGACGATACATTGAAACTTCAGAGAGACATTGATCGTTTAGTCAGTTAATTGGGCTAGGAAATCGGGAATGAGATTTCAATTTGTCAAGTGCAACATGATGCAGCTGACAAATAAACGGTCTAGTAAGATACAGGCTAACTACATCTTTGAGGGCACTGTACTGTAAAACGTTGTTAGCATAATATACCTGGGTGTAACTATCACAAATGATTTGAAATGGAATACTCATATTTTCAATGTTTGTACAAAGGCTAACAGAACTCTCGGATTCTTGAGGAGAAATTTGTGTTCTTGTCCCCAGATGTGAAAGAAGCAGCTTATAAAGAACTTGTGCGGCCGGTCTTGGAATATGGAAACTCAGTTTGGGACCCTCACACTCATGGCCTCCAGGAAGAACTGGATTTTTATGGTCCAAAATCGTGCGGCAAGGTTTGTGACTGGAAATTATGTTTCTGAAACTGGGAGCATGACTGACATTTTAGGCCAACTGAAATGGGAATCTCTTAAGAAAAGGAGGAAGGATAGTAGACTTATATTGCTATACAAAGGTCTAAAGGGTAAAGCCAGAATACCCACAGATTACCTTATCCCGAATAATAGGCGTTGCAGAAATCAACTCTTTGGTTTTTCAGATACCTTCAGCTAGCAAAGAAGCATACAAAAGTAGTTTCTTTCCACAGACTATCAGGGACTGGAATGACCTCCCTGATTCTCTGATCTCCTCTGTTGAAATGTCTGATGACTGTGTGTTAAAGTTCGCATCTCTTGTGAGAGCCAGGGACTAATTTCCCTCCTGGCGCAAACCCCTGGTGAAGTAGTGTCAATTTGGCGTATCACCAGTAAACCATTCAGATTCAGATTCAGAATGAGCCCGCAAAGTGATAGAACTTCTTATTAACAATTAACAATTTAAAATTACCTACATAGACTTGTAACACTAGTAAATACTTCGGATAAATCGCATCTTTCTTTTAGCAAGCAGGCTCATTATATCACAAGTCTTAACAAACATGGCCTTTAGAATATATGAGTTAAGGATATGGTCTGTTTCGTAAACTAACAAACAAAAGGATGATGAGCTTATGATTTCACACTCGTGCTGTTATCAAATGCTTAGTCTAGTTGTCTTGGTTTAGAAAAACGAATTGTTAATATCGATATTCCAGTTGGTGGAGCATGTCTGCTCGTAGCTGAGCAATTATTAGGTACTTCCAGGCTTAGAATTATGGTTTGGTAACCATAGCTTTATGCCGCTGTTGGCAATTTTTCAGTCATGTCGGCGCGGAGCAATAGCCACCTGGGTATTGACCAGTTCTATGAGGAGCTGAAAATGTATTGCCCAAAGACACAAAAAAGACAGAGTTAGGTAGCACCAAACACAGCCAAAACATGCATGAACAATTATTTAAAGTGACGATAAACACCAACATATAATACCAGAGGACCAATGGTCCTATAAACGCTCACCTGAGATCTGGGATATGCGACTTAAGTTGACCTTGTCATAAAATGGGTCAAGGTCATCCCAGGGCCATGACTTATATAAACTTTATAGAGCACCATTGCCTGATGCTTCATGCCAAGTTTCAAAATCATAGACCTTCTGGTTCTAGAGAAGAAGATTTTTAAAGGTTTTTGTCATGTGACCTTAACCGTTTATACAAATTTTCATTCCCCCTTCCTAACGATGTTCCACATCAAGTTTGGCTTTAATTGGCCTAGCGGTTTCAGAGAAGTAGATGTTTGAATATTATGGTCATATACATGTAGCCCGAGGGCAGGGGCAGACAACCCCCTGGGGTCAATTCTTTTTCATAAACATAAATCTTCTGTCCATCTGCATAATCCCAGCAAGCTTTCCCCCATGTAATTACATTTTACTAATTTTTCCCATTCAAATGCATTAGCGACCTAAGTTGAACTTGACATAAAATAGGTCAAGGTCATCCCAGGGTCATGATTTATACAAACTTTGTAGAGCTCCGTTGCCTGCTGCTTCATGCCAAGTTTCAAAATCATAGGCCTTCTGGTTCTGGAGAAGAAGAGTTTTAAAGGTTTTTGCTATTTATAGCCATGGCAGCCATCTTGGTCAAGTTACCTTAACCTTTTATACAAATTTCATTCCTCTTTCCAAACGATGCTCCACATAAACTTTTGCTTTAATTGGCCTAGCGGTTTCAGAGAAGAAGATGTTTGAATATTATGATCATATACATGTATATAGCCCCGGGACAGAGGCACTCAACCCCCTGGGGTCAAAATTTTTCTCATAAACATAAATCTTCTGTCCATTTGCATACTCCCAGCAAGTCTCCCTCCCCATTTTATTACATTTTACTTATTTTTCCCATTCAAATGCATTAGCGACCTAAGTTGACCTTGCCGTAAAATAGGTCAAGGTCATCCCAGGGTCATGATTTATAGAAACTTTGTAGAGCTCCATTTCCTGCTGCTTCGTGCCAAGTTTCAAAATCATAGGCCTGCCGGTTCTGGAGAAGAAGATTTTTAAAGGTTTTTGCTATTTATAGCCATGGTGGCCATCTTGATCACGTGACCTTGACTTTTTATATAAATTTTCATCCCCCCTTCCTAACATTGCTCCACATCATGTTTGGTTTCATTTGGCCAAGCAGTTTCAGAGAAATAGATGTTTGAACATTATGGTCATATGCATGTATATAGCATCAGGGCAGGGGCACTCAACCCCCTGGGGTCAAACTTTTTTTCATAAACATAAATATTCTGTCCGTTTGCATACTTCCAGCAAGTTTCCCCCCATTTAATTACATTTTACTTATTTTCCCCATTCAAATGCATTAGCTACTTATGTTGACCTTACCGTAAAATAAGTCAAGGTCATCCCAGGGTCATGATTTATGCAAACTTTGTAGAGCTCCATTGATTGCTGCTTCATGCCAAGTTTCAAAATCATAGGCCTTCTGGTTCTGGAGAAGAAGATTTTAAAAGGTTTTTGCTATTTAAAGCCATGTCGGCCATCTTGATCATGTGACCTGGATCATTTATACAAATTTGGTTCCCCCTTCCTAAGGATGCTTCACATGAAAGTTGAATTTGATTGGCCAAGCGGTTTCAGAGAAGAAGATGATTGAAAAGTGTGAGCGACGACGACAACGACAACGACCACGACGACGGCTGACGGAGCATGGATATACTATAATCATACTATAAGCTCACATGTGAGCCTTCGGCTCAGGTGAGCTAATAAAGGTCAAATTTGGTCTTCCACTTGAACAACATTTATCTTGTCATCATTGAATTACTACTCTTCTAAGCAGATATATATTTTCAAACAGTGTTTTACCATTGGTTTTTATACTAGCTGAAAAAAAAACAAAACAAACAACAACAAAAAAAAAAAAAAAAAAAAAAAAAAAAAAAAAAACACTCAACTGGTATAGATGATGCATTCTCATCTGAGTATGTTATAAAATACTTTTTGATTTACAAAACTTCATTTAGCTCAAGTTTGTGGCGTTCGCGTTCGCGATGAGCAAGGAATTAACTCGGTAAACTCAGCGTCATAGCAAAAACATTAAACGGTATTAAAGTCTATGTGCAGAAATTGGAATCCAAAGTTGAGGGTATGCAAAGGCAATTAAAAAACTATGAAAAGTCGTGTGATTTCTTGGTTAACAATATGAAGACCAAAAAGAGCTTAAGGCTGCTTAGTCCAACATTTCGTTGAAGCGATATTGAGGATACGTGTAAAGATTATGTATAGGAGAAAGTCCGAGTAAGTATCCATTCCTGAAAAATAATGGATCCGAGGCCCCGAAGGGGCCGAGGATTCATTATTTTTCAGGAATGGATACTTACTCGGACTTTCTCCGACTTAAAATACACCATATACTGGCGCCTTTGTTTCGTTATAACAAGCGCTTTTAATCTTTAGACAGCAAGCCGGTTGACCAGACTTTGCACAACATATTTCCGCTTAATTTTCTTTTCTCGCGACATGATATGTTGGTTAAACTATCCCACGGACATAACGAGGACTAACTGTGAACGATGTTAACACTTTCTCGTGCATCCATGTACAAATAGAGCATTCACAGTAGTTTCCCTTTTTACACGTCGTTAAACGTAGTGTCTATGTTCAATACCATTTAATTATGATTTTGTATAAATACATCGATGATACAGCGTACATGGATCTGTTAAGGGCTAATCTCCATGCTCGAAAGACAGAGGACCATTATAATGCCCGGCTGTTTTGGGGGGAAACAGCTGGTCATCAAAAAACTGTGTGAAGTCTGTTCCTACTGCCAGGTTTCTCATTCACCTCACACTAACCCTAACCTTCTAACAAGTAAACCAGGGAGCAAGAACCTTTTTCATACAGAAATATGCAATGATTCGTTGGATATAACGTTTTGGGGAATTTATGATACCGACTATTTCATCGCAAAGGATTTCAAATACTAGGAAGAAATTGTATTTAATATTAGGTAGATTCTAAACCAGTTGTTAGAAAAGCTTCCAATCAGCCTGCACAAAATTTAATGTCTTTGAACATAGCGAACACATTATTTTGGGGTGCAGCAAAGGGAAAATGAACACTTCATTGGTGACCATGACTTTTGTGCTCACACGAGCTCATGCGAAAAATAATGGACACAAAACTGTCCATTCCCGAAAAATAATGGACAGTTTTTATAAAAGGATGACGTCATGGGTGTATTTTAAGAAAAGATCTGGACCATTCATATAATTGCCCCCCCCCCCTTCCTAAGGATACTCCACATGAAGTTTGGCTTTGATTTGCCAAGTGGTTTCAAAGAAGAAAAACGGTTTTTACTTTTAGTTGTAAAATGACCATTGGCCAATGTCAAGAAATTACGTTGATCTTGATATGAACACTCACGTAACTTTGTTACGCCAATATGTTGTCTGTATCTACCAGGCTACATACTATGATTGACCAGAGACTACATCCCAAGAGTTGTTGAAATCTATCCACTGGTTCAAGAGACGAAAAGGTACAAGTAGGCAAAGATCAGGAAAAGGCGCAATCAGAAAAAGATTCCCACTCCAAAAACCGAGGTGGAAAAAAAACTAAACTAACAATCAGGTACTTATACCATGAAAACATTTCGTAAGCCGAATGAGCAGCTATTTTCCCAATAGGTGGCCACTCAGTTACCTTAACTTAACTAAAAATATGAAAACATACATAAGGCGCCAACACCACAAAAATATTTTAAACACCAAAACATAAAACAAAAAGAACCACCACAGAAGTATCGACTTGGAACGATCAGTTACACAAAGTTACTGGCGGGTTTAAATCGATTTTACATGGCCATAACCTCACCCTCAGCTTCTGCAGTGGTTCATAACATTTAGTTAGTTCTTCGGTCCTCGTGATGAATCTCTAACTAGTCAATGAATCATCAAGAACAAACAAATAAATCATGATAAACATCCTGATGAATCAAAAACCAGGACTCACAGATTCAGTAAGCTGCCCGACGATGGAGATCCCTGGGCGCCGAATAACTTACTAACTCCGGAGCAAAAGAAAAACATCAGTTGGACCCCGGTGGGCCAAGCAACAGACCAGAAGCTCCGGCCCCAACCAACTAAAATTAATAGCTTTAAGTCGGGGCCATCATAGAGTCTGACGCCCGACCCACCGGCGTGCAATTAAAGAAGGCAGCATAGTTATCAACCGTGATTGGGTTAAAAACTAAGCATGCAGACTGTCGACAGCATAACATTCAAGTTATAACCTATACGCTTGTAACGTGTTATGATTTTTCTAAACTGAAAAGAAAAATCATTACTTCCTATAAGTTTCTTAAATTTGTAAACCAAGTCACCATAAAATTCTGGTTCCGAAAGGCCCTCACTTAAAAGCGTCTTTAACCCAACATTATATTTGAAAATCAATTCATAGTGTCTACGATAAAATTTAGAAAAGGTTTTTCGAAGTTTATGATACCGATAGCCCTGTTGGAGAAGTTTGACCTTTTAAGTGTAACGTTTTTAACTTTAACATATTTGGGCAAGGCGGCTATCTTGGTCATGTGACCTGGACCATTTAGTTCCACATTCCTAACATCAGGAAAACAAGTCCGTGTAATGTATACCCCCTTAAACCCCACTTTTGTGAGTAAAACTGGGGTATTACAACCGGGACAATAGTCGTATTTCAATATAGGCACATAAGCAAGCAATCGATTTTACTAGCGCTCAGGTAAATTTACGGAGACTTTCCGATAATATCCGATATTGGCCGGCGATATTCGATTATCATTCGGCTAATCTGTCCAGGTAATGTCAGTGTTGCCTGGGGACAGTTGAGATTTCATCGCTTTATTTTAACAGCTTTCTCTGCAGCTTTCTCTGCGTGAAAACTTGATTTTAATTAAGCGCAGTTGAACCCCACTTTTATATAGCAAAACTGGGGGTATGCATGGGTATAGATTGTGGGCCTCGGTGAGGCGGTTCTTACGTGCACCCACAATCTATGTTTTGAGCAAAAATAAGAAAAAATTCAATTTTTTTTTTTTCAGATGAAAATTTTCAATTTTTATAGCTAAAATAAATCTCTGTATATTGCATGGGCAAGTTTTCGTAATGCAGGGACCGGGGGTATTCATCTGCTACCCCATGTCACTTCGGATGATTTTATACAGGATATAACAGAGAACCAACGTAAACAAAATCATTTGTCTTGCAGATGCATTTTCAAGATGATTTAAGAAGCTGCATTTATTATTTTTATAGACTTCATTAGTTGTTTGTAACCTTATATGGAGAATAAACGTGTTGTTCCCCTTTTGAAAATATTTGCGCAGTAGTAATCATATTGTTAAAAATAAATTTAGAAGGCTATCAGGATCCGAATGTGAAAGACACATATAAAATATTAAATAAATTCGTTTTTCTTTATACAGAAATTAAATGTAATTCGTGCCAAATAAATGAATTTAGAATATTTATACATTTTCGCTGGGTAAAAAAAACTTAGATATTCACAGTCTATATATATCGAATTAAGTTCTTTAGTTCTATACTCAAACGGGCATGCAGGGGTTTACCACACTTTCTTATTTTTGATTCAAAACATACATTGTGGGTACTCGTTAGAACCGCCTCGCCGAGGCGGTTCTAACGTGTACCCACAATGTATGCTTTGAGCAAAAATATTAAAAATATCAAAATTTTTCTGGTAAAATTTTCAATTTTTACAGCTGAAAAAAAAAATATCTCTGTATTTTGCATGGGTGTGTTTTCGTAATGGCATACTTCACATGAAACAACGACGACGGAGCATGGGTGTACTATAAGCTCACTTTGTGAGCCTAATGGCTCAGGTGAGCTAAAAAGCATATATCAGCGGTTGATTTTTGAAACAATCTCTAACTCTCTTTGGGTGCTAATGAATAACTTTCCGTTATATGACACGAGTCCTCGCTGTTGTTTAGTGAAAACCATCGTGTCACAACACCTGCGAGGAAGCCAGGATCGATGAAACCAGAGAAAACAATTCAAATCTTTTATAACATTATGAAAACTTGCGCATGCAATATACTAAGATTTTTTACCTTTAAAAATTGAAAATTTTCAGCTGAAAAAAAAAAGAAAGATATTTTTCTTATTTTTGCTCAAAACATAGATTGTGGGTACACGTTAGAACCGCCTCAGCGGAGCAAAAATAAGAAAAATAGGTATACCCCTGCGTACCCCAGTTTTGCTATATAAATGTGGGGTATAAGGGGGTATACATTACACGGACATGTTTTCCTGATGATTCTTGTACTATTATCTCATATAAACTTCATCAAATTTTGCGAAGAATCATTCTGCGACAAGAAATGCATATTAAAAAATAATAACAGTAGTAAGGCCATTTTTGAAAAAGATCGCTTTCATTTCAGATGCACGTGCAGCGTTAATGATGAATCATCTGTGTAATAAGTGATCTCCTAGCCCTTCGATATGCCTGGAAAGAGAAGAAATATTTACAATAAGAATACAATTACTGTCTATACACCATCTTCCATAAACTGCCTTTTCCAGATTTCTCTTTTCTGAAACACCTCAAGACAAATATGACCATGTCACCGTTTTGTATTCCAAAAGTAAAAACTGTCGCAAAAATTTTGAAAATTGGCTAACAAATAACAATTTTATGCCTGTAAATAATTTTGAAAAGGGTTCATGTCAACAATAAATCTGTATATTGATTATATTTCAATGAAAATGCATCAAATCAAAACCAAAACTCCTATAGTTATTCCAAAAATTGCTTGATTTTCAATTTCAAGGTGTTCGGATTGCCTCCCTTGCACATGCAAAAGGCCTCTTAAAAGTGATTTTTAGGCATACTGTTTTTATGAGTGAACCGATATTAAAATTTTTGAATCACTTTTAAAACTTCTGTGTTGCAAAAGGATGACATGGTCGTATTTGTCTTTAGGTGTTTCAGAAAAAGAGGAATTTGAAAAAGACAGTTTCAGAGAACTGATCAGAACTGCTGTATGGACAGAAGTTTTATTCCTTTTCCCCCATTTTAATCTTACTCCAGTGCGTAATTTAGTCAGCGCCAGTTCGTTGCAACCAGCTCCAGTACTTTTACATTTACCAATTTGCGCGACATAATCTTTGAATAAGCTCTTCTTATCGCGACACTAAGTTATTGCCATCAAAATAGATGCATGTAACCCCGACGGACGCCTGGTACCTGCCTATCGACCCTGGGTACCAACCTATCATAAGCCTTCGACTCAGGTGAGTATTGGCAACGGAAAGCCTACTCGTAGCTCCGTTCGCATGCACAAAGTAGGCGAAAACAAAGACGCAGATCAGCTGTGCAGTTCTGTGCAGCAACTGCACAGCTGATCAGCGTCTTTGTTTTCGCTACACGGATAGTATCTTTCCTCCTCTACGTATACACAAAATTTAAAGCTTCTAGCCTGCTTCTGTGGTTGTACAGGCCGGTTTGTAGCAGACGTGATCGGAAAACAATTGACAAAACATCCGCCTTTATGTGGACCGGAATGATGGAAAATGTAACCATACACACCTGTGTTGCTGCTTTTGCATGTTTGCAAATATCAGGAACATCAAATATAGCAGGGTTGTGTATTCCGAGAGTTAGGTTCTGAAATCCCGTGAACGTCATTACGTGCTCTGTAACAAACAATAGAGCCGCGTCACGCCGTGGTAAAAACAAATTTATGCATATGCGAAAACAAGCGCAGATCAGCTGTTACTGCAAACTGATCAGCGCTTTTGGTTTCACTACGCAGAAAGTACGATCCGTCGTCTTTTTAAATCCGAAATGGCATGCGTCTAACCATTTCCTGTGACGGTAGATCTACATGTCGGACCTGTTCGGAAACCTCGAAGACTCATTTTCTCATGAAGCGGCCCATATCATGTCTTTAGACACCTTGCCGATTTGTGTATGTCACAATTTAAATCATGAGTACGTTTTAAACATTCTTCCCAAAATCGAAATAACAAGTTGTATCGTTTGGCAAAATCATTGAACTGCCCATTCAGTTTCTCACACGCTTATATTGGAAATCACAGAAAATGACCAGGAAATCTAACTTTAACACGTAATTTCCTGTAAGTAAAACTACATACGTCCATTTATTTCTCCATATGACTTGTAGACCACAGGGATACAGTTACCGGTCACCCCTACGCTGATGGTATTGGTCCCCATTTGGAACATGTATTCCTTCACTGTGAGCGTGTGGTTACCATAGCCTAAAACATAACTCGGCACCATAGTCGCATTACCTGTGATTTTAATATAAATGGTTGTATGTAATAAAATTAAACAAAAATAATGAAAACATACTGGAATTAGCGAGTGGCATAGCATTGTGCTACATTCTGAGGCAGTACATGAAAGATCAAATTACTAAATCATAATTAAAGTATATCAGATAAAATGGATCTCCCTGCATGCCAAAACGTGTTATTCAAATTTTAGTTGAGCGTTCCAAGGTAGTAGTGTTTTTGTGATTTGTCATATTTCTTGTTTTGATTTTATGATCAATATCAGTAATACTTTATCACGGATTGTCAGGATAATATTCAGTTCGGTTAACGTAATTTAAGCAGTAAGGTCACGTTTTGGAAACTGACTGCTCTCTTGGACTATTGTATCAAACATTACTTATTTAGTTGTTCCCCGTTTGCATATACAGGCGGGTGCCTGTTTGTGATTATGTCACTTCTTGGTAAATGCTACAAGATCAAATTTTAAGTCTTTGAAATTCAAAGGACAACGCGACTTACTTGGAATACAAGATGGCCGCCAAGATGTCTCGGGCTTAGCATGTGTACACACATTACCCTCAATGATGTACTCTAGATTCTAGGAGATAAAATATTGGTCTGGTTACATGAAAGTGACCGTGGCACGTTTTGTATTTCTGTGATTTGCAGGAACAAAAACTACAGCACACACTGTATTCTTAACACATTACGGACGAATGGACTTGCCCATCATTTTCATTTGGGTGAGTCCACTTTTATTCTAAGGGGCACCAGGATTGATTGTAAAGTTTTAAGTTACATTTTCAATGAAATTTCCCTAAACAAGTAGAATAAGTTATTAACCCCAGCTTGGACGCCTCGTTCTGTGGCTTTCCATCAGAGGCTATATTGTCTGCCTTTGTCCCATAAATAGGAAGCCAGGCTAAATGAGTTAAACGCTCGCAATACCACTGCAGAAGATGTGATGCGCAATTCGGTTCCGAAGTAAATTTTGAAACTCTGTGTCTGGATATTGCACTTATTTCGAATGTAATGGCAATGACCTTTGACAATAGGCTAACTCTTCCTGGCTCAACAGCAGTAGACTTAGTCAGCTCAACTTTAGTCTGCTTAACGCAAAATCGTGTAATAAAAATCAATAAAGTAAGCAAAACAAATGGCACATTAGATTTGAACAATAAGCAAGGTTCCGAAGTCTTACTTGTTTATAGAACTGTAAAATCTTGTAGTTCCTCGACATGTTTGTCACAGTAAGACGTAGATCTTCATAAATCCTCTGGTTTGTTCCATCATACGAAAAGGCGATAGTTCCCTAGATATGGAGGTAAAAATTTTCAAATTTAGTTTTACGTTTCTTTCAAAATAGTTTCACTCACATGAGACGGACGAATCAGTAGGAGGGGCTACGCATATGAGACGGACAAATCAGTGAAGGGCTACGCTTACACATATGAGACGGGCAAGTCAGTGGGAGGGCTACGCTTACACATATGAGACGGACAGGTCAGTAGGAGGGGCTACGCTTACACATATGAGACGGGCAAGTCAGTGGGAGGGCTACGCTTACACATATGAGACGGGCAAGTCTGTAGGAGGGGCTACATATACATAACACCGTGACTTTCCTGAAAGGACCGAAAAAATATTTACATTACCGAATTACTCAATGTGTACTGCCGACGGATTTTCTCGTCTCTATACTATGTATGGCGAAATGGATGTCACCGTTGCACATTTGTTTTTACTAAAAACGGCGTGATTGTGGCATACATTTTGGGGTTTAAGAAGGTATACATTACGCGGACATGTTGACGTGTTTGTAAGGTCAAAACCAGCAGATAAATAATGCAGACATGGACTATACTCACAAATGTAGCAATCTGAATGGGTCTCATCGTCTACACTACCCATTAGGAGACTCTCTTGGCATTCCAGGCCCAACAGGCTTTCATGTCCGTGAAATAAATACCCCCTTACACCCCATTTATGTAGTTAAAATGGGGTGTACAGGGGTAGAAGTTCTTTCTTATCTATATTGTGGGTACTCATTAGAACTGCCACGCCCAGGCGGTTCAAACCAGTACTCACAATCAATGCTTTGAAACAACAACAGCCAAAAACAAAAACATTCAACTGAAAATTTTCAGTTTTTACAACTTAGGAAGAATCTGTCAAATTAGCGTTTTTTCTTTATTACGCCTATGCCGTGCTGTTCATTTGAACATCACTATAATTGAGCCACCGCATGGGAAAACCAACAATCTGCATATGCGAAAACAAAGACGCAGATCAGCTTCGCGGTAACCGCGAAGCTGATCAGCGCCTTTGTTTTCGCTACTCGGATAGTACAATTCCTCTTCTACTTAAATCCGAAATTTCAAGCTTCTAGCTCTTTTCTGTGCTTGGACAGGCCGGTTTATGTCGGACCTGTTCGGAGACCACATTGTTGGTTTTCCCCACGAGAAGGCTCATATACTAGTGATGTCAGTCGAGAACGAACATCATGTTGGCTATGGAAGTAACAATGAAATGAAAAGGAGTGGTAACCCCCAATACTCACAAACGTAGCGGCGGAATGGCTCTCATCATCAACACTACCGGTTAGTAGACCCTCCTGGCACTCATACTGTTCCGGGGAGCAACATATATCAGTGCTGCCAGACATGACTAGTCGCACGGTGAGGGCTAGGTATAGTAACAACATGTTGGCTGTAAACAGTAGGGCACAACCGTTAAATCGATATATAATATTTCCTTTATAATATAGTATCTAAAACTAGATATCATATCTAAATCTAGATATAACACAAAATATTTGAATTTACATATAGTATCTCCTTCTAGATATATAACTCTACATCCGGTTTATCTATACTTCGTTTTACATATTATATCTAAATTGACATATATTGTCAAAATATCCCCTTTTTAATATAGTATCTAAAACTAGATATCATATCTAAATCTAGATATAAACACAAAATATTTGAATTTAAATATAATATCTACTTCGAGATATACAGCTCTACATTCGGTTAAGATATATATTTCGTTTGACATATCATGTCTCAATGGACATATATTTTCAAAAATTTTCGCCCCTTAGCAACATGTATACGTAATTTGTAGTCAGGATGTTCCCGTCAGTGTTCCTTGATAACTCTCTACACCACGCGGAAGTATAGCTAGGTGACGAAGTGAAACGATTGCGGCTTATCTGCCCGCAACTTAGTCTGCAACTATCATGGCCTAGTTCAACCTGGCGACGGACAAACATCTTGAATATCATCTTGGTGGTGTTTAAACGATTCCGTGTGTTCAGATTTTATCTGACAGTCAGGTCTGAAGACTAGGTCCCTTGGACTTAACAAAAGGTCACAAAGTCTGTAGCCTCGTCACAATACGTCCTTGTCATCAGTTTATCATGGAAGATTGTCGTGGGACCTCGGCTTAAAGTCTTACCCGGAGGAGTGGAGAAGCATGGGATCGAACTCATGACTCCTTTTTTACAGTGCATTTAGCTTATCCGCTGTGCCTTAGAGGACTGTATTACCCTGCCACGCGACCACGATCATCGAGTTGCTTATTTTTGAAAACTCCAGTGTGCTAGAACTCGCCAAGATACAGTACATGAACCATCTCATAGTATGAAGCTTTGCCATCAGAGAGTCCCCACTCCGTTAAAAATGCTGGTTCATGGCCTTCTTGTTTTCCAGCAATCATTCTTATATATTTCCTT
The DNA here is from genome assembly GCA_964017185.1 of Rugalucina vietnamica. Classification (NCBI taxonomy): domain Eukaryota; kingdom Metazoa; phylum Mollusca; class Bivalvia; order Lucinida; family Lucinidae; genus Rugalucina; species Rugalucina vietnamica. Next base: position 10,614,626 of record OZ024876.1, on the reverse strand, counting down.
CTTTAGTTTCAATATGTTAGAGATGTTCCGGGATATCAAAAAGTTGAGGCATCCAGACGCAGGAAGCATAAATTCAAATCGGTTCACCAGTACCAGCACCATTCCAATAACGTGTTGATGCTCTCGACATGGATGATAGCCTTGTTGAACCGCATTTTTTTAATTTCACATTGTGTAAAAATAGGTACCAACAAGGCACATTTTGGAAGTGTGCCATTTGTGTATGTTAAATTTCGATGGCGGGGTGGAGGCGGTGAAATTAATACTAAAATTTCAAATGTCTTCAAGATCGTTCCTAAGCGATATAATAGCTCAGTTGTGGTTCTAATTGTTTTGTGTTTTGGAGACGATTTTTGTGCTGTTTGAGCCTTATGTGCGTTTTCATATTTTTAGGTCAGTTCGGGTAACTGAGTGGCCGCCTATTGGGGAATAGCTGCTCACTCGCCTTACAACATGTTTTCATGGTATAAGTACCTAAGTGTCATTTTAGTTTTTCCCACCCCTCGGTGTATGGAGTGGGAATTTCTTTCTGATTGCGCCATTTCCTGATTATTGCCTATTTGTACTTTTTCTGTTTCTGACGGTACGAATTTATATAACGTCTGTGAAAAACTGGTATGATTTTTTTCAGATGTGTAATATTGACACACATCGGTACTAAATCTTCTAACACACGAAAACACGTTCTTGAACCACAATTTTCACATTTCGCAAAGTTCATATGTGAATTATTGGTACCAAATCCTCCCGGCCGGCGAAGAATTGGTAACGGATTGGTATGTATCTTGGCTACTTATAACATAACATAACATAATTTATTCAGCATAAAGCAAATATACAATGCTTATAGCCTACATAACATATATACAGTGGTGAGGACAAAATAATTGTTTACGTGGAGCACATCATATCTATCAACATACATTTACATCACTATACAATATTAATTTTTCTTAGATTTGATGCGTGATAGATGAATTTAGCAACATTTAAGATAACATTTTTTGAGGTTTTAGACATCAAATTTTCAAATTTAGTAATGGTTGGCCAGTGGCAATAATAGGGTTTGAAGTATTTTCGACGTAGTTCTAGATAAAAAGGACATACCAACAAAAAGTGATATTCACATTCTACTACATTACTATTGCATAATTTACAGTTTCTATCTGTTCTATCGAGTCTTTGATATCGTCCACGTTCTATGGCTAGATCATGAGACGATAGTCTAAACTGCGTCAATGCGAATTTATATTTCTTTTCCACAATAAAATCTAGATAATTTTCCAATTCAAAATCATGTTTGTACCGTGCATACATTTCCAGTCTACTAGAATTATTTACAGCCGAATACCACGATTGTTTGTATGTATCAAAAATACGTCGCTTTATCAGATCGAAAGGAATATCGATAGTATTTTGGTGTATCCAAACATTGTTAAGTCCTATACTGTCTAATAAATGTTTGATCTGGAAGGCCCAATTTAGACCACTATATGTCATATTGTTATCTACGTCATTTTTAAGCATACAATAAATCTTTTTTGGTATATGATTATTATTAGACGATAAAATTTTTACCCAATATCGTATCATACTGATTTTTCTGTAAATACATAGCGGGTATCTGCCGAGTTCTCCGTAGAGTCCGGACAAATTTGTAGATTTTCTTACGTTTAAGGTCCATCTGCAAAATTTTGTATGAATCATTTCAATGTCATTTGCCTCAATATTACCCCAGACCTCAGCACTGTAATTGAGCACTGATCCAACCAATACGTCAAATAGCTTACATTTCTGTATAGTTGTAAATTCAAACTGACGAAACAGGGAGAACAAATTATGTAAAGCAAACGCAGCATGATTTGCTAGTCTTTTCTGTGTCCTATGAAAATTTCCGTTTTTAAAAAAGTGAATCCCTAGATATTTAAAACTTGTCACCATTTCTAATTTAGTATCATTTAGGTAAAAATCGAAAGTCGTATAATACCTTCCATTTTCAAAAATCATAGCTTTAGTTTTTTTCGTATTTATTTTAAGGCCCCAAACATTACAGTATGATTCGATATCGTATAATATAGATTGCAATACCTCTGGAGATTTGGCAAAAACTACTGCATCATCAGCATATAACATTAAGAATAATTGCATATCATCAATAGTAAATATTTTATCTAATCCAACATGTATATTTTGTATAATATCATTGATAAACAACATAAATAACAGTGGAGAGCTCGGGTCCCCTTGCTTTAAGCCATTATATGAGGTGAAAAATCGAGACTTTGCTGACTGGAATCGTACACATGATCTAACAATCGAATACATTGCACGCAGTGCCGTAACAAATTTACTACTAATATTTTCAGATATTAACTTTTGCCATAAGAAAGTCCTATTTACTTTATCAAATGCCTTTTCATAATCTATAAAGACGCAGTATAATTTTTCACCCGCGCTTAAAGTTTTGGCAATAATAGAATAAAATGTGAAAATACAGTCAACTGTAGATTTTCCTTTTTGGAACCCGAATTGATTATCTAAAATTTTATCTTCTTCATCTGCCCATTTGCTCAGCCTGTTTAATAAGATTTGTGAATAAATTTTCCCCATGATATTAATAAGAGTAATGCCTCTATAATTACCGGGCTCGTCGGGGTTACCACCCTTGAAAATGGGTACAATGATTCCCTCACCCCAAAGTCGTGGATATTCACCGTTTGCAAAAAGTCTGTTAAACAACTTAAGAAGAAACGGGCTTATGATATTAAATGAAGATTTGAATAATTCAGCACACAAGTGATCAGTGCCTGAACTTTTATCGTTTTTCTGGTAAAATATGGCATGTTTTAACTCAGTTTCAGTGATTTCACCATCCAAATCAGCGTTTGTCTGGGTTTCAGACAAGCTAGGGTTCTGTTGTTGCCCATTTAAGGACTCTGGTTCGATCCCGTATATGGATTTAAAATGCTCAAACAAATCAGAAGCAGTTAATGTGTCTGACTTAACCGATTTTGAGTTAACATAGTTTCTTTTGACAGTTTTCATTCCATTTCACACACATGTGAGATAGGCGCATGTAATCAAATTTCATGTACTATTCGTACGTATTCTTCACACTCACGAAAACCACCCATCTGAAGTGGTTTTGCGTTTGATTCCACTGATTCTTCAATATATAGCATTTTATGTGAACATTTAGTACCAAGCTTTCACATCTGAGTAAAATTGATACCAGTTCTTCAAAGATGTGATGAATCCAAACCAATTCTTCACACGTCAAAACACTGACTCGTCCCGCATGTGAAAATTTGGTACACATTTTTCACATATGAAAATAATCCCAGATATTCACAGATTTTATGATTTTAAAGTGCCGCCGATTTCACAGGTGTGAAATCTGCGATTCAACAACGCTTTGAAAACGTACATAAAAGGAGCAAAACATAAAACAAGTAGGACTACAACAGAAGTACCGCATCGGAGCGGTCAGTAATATAAATTTACTGGGTGGTATAAACAGTTTTATATATTTTCCATTATTTTTGTTGAACTAGAGCCACAAGATAAGTTTTTCTTCTCGGTCTGATACAAAATGCATGATCATTTTGCAAGCACCGGGCGGTCTCGGGAGATTCAACGTTATAATTTATAAATCCATGGTTTCCTGCAGATAGAACATGAGCGTAAAACCCAAACGCGCCCCGGGCGTATGAAAACTCTCAACTCGCTGAAGATTTTGGACGTATTAAAATAATTTGTTTCTTAAACTCGTTTTAGCAGTCACACATTAGCGCGTGACTGAAGCGTTTGCCAGACGTATGGAAAAAATCTCAAAACGCTAAAAACATAAAGTACGTTTTGTGTTACGTCGCAGACACACTATTCCTGGAAGACCCCGCCCATTGGGACCTAAAGAAATAGGTGGGGTGCTTGTGCCTCCAGGCAAAGCTTGTTCGATGCTGACTGACCATCGGATTACTGGTTAACCGCTCAGATCTGAGCTTGCCCAGGAAAAGTGGTTACAAGTCAAACCGTCCACACATATAAGCATGTGTAGCTTTGCTGGATGGTTATATTTTAAGCACTTGTTGAATGTCATGGCATCCTCATTTTGGTTAAAAGTCCCACGAAGTGGAGGCAACGTCCCGACATGACCTTAGCTGTTGACTGGGACGTATAGCATCAATTCAAACAAACAAATACTAAGCAGGCGCTATAAGCGCGCAGGAAACGTTAAACGCGCGTCTCATATACGCTTGGGGCATGTTACTGAACAATTATGGCGTGTCTAAAATATGTTCCAAACGCGTTCAAAGCGTATTCAATGCGTCTGTAACGCGCGTGGAACTTATTCGAAACAGATTTAACTGGCTAACCTGTTGTAGATGGTACTAACCGAGTGACAGTGGTTTCCAGCTTAGACACACGACCGATTCACGCCGAGATTCGAGAAAATTTTTAAGCATGCTTAAAAAGTCTTTTGAGCCCATACGCGCGTGGAGTGCGCACCGACCTACAGCGACGTATATCAACGTACACCGAGGCGTACACTAAGCGTACAAACTGCGCATGTAACGCGTTTCTAACGTGTCTCCGATGTGCTCCTGACGTATGTTGAATTTTACATTTTTGTCAACACACCCGGCGCGCGTTTGGCTTATATGTTGCAACTATTTTCCTGTGTGTTGAGACCTCGTTTACTGTCCTTGCATTGCGACCTAAAAGAAATAGATGGGCTGCTTGTGCATCCAAGCAAAGCTTCTTCGCTACTGACTGACCACCTGATTACTGGTTAACCGCTCAGATCTGAGCCTGCCCAGGAAAAGTGGTTCATGTCAGTCTATCTACACATACAAGCCCTGTTGGTATAGTTTGGTGGTTATATTCGAAGCTCTTATTGGATGTCATGACGTCCTAATTTTTGGTAAAAGTCCCATAAAAATCGAGGCAGCGTCCCGACATGACCATTAGCTTTTGACTGGGACGTTAAACATCCGAATTCAAATAAACAAACAAACAAACATAAAATAAATAGGGAGCGTGATGACGTAGTGGTAAAGCATGGGAATCCGAATCGAGAGGTCATGGGATCGATCACCGTGGCACTGGCAGCACCGTGTTGTCATTGAGCAAGGCATATTAACTCCCCGGAGGACGTACCCATCGCCATGTAGCGTAACTGCAACCGAATTTGACTACCCCTTGCCGAGTTGCATCATGGTACCGCTCTGGCCAGTGTTGATTCGAGCCCCGCGGCGAGCATTTGTGAGACGAGTGTGAATATGTTGTTCGATCCCGGGATTCGATCATATAGGTTTATTGTTTGAATGTGTTGCTTTACGTTCAAGTCAACATTTATGGTCATATTGGGATGTTGCCTCCTTTCAATGGAACTTCCACCCAACATTGAGATGTATTGACATGCTGAAAAATACGTGCTGAAGACATAATAACCACACAACTAAAGCTTATAATTTTTCCTAGGCAGTTTCAGACCTAAATGGTTAACCAGTTATCGTGTGGCAGCCCATCTATTTCTCACGGCCCCAATGGGCAAAGTCGCATCGGTTTGCCGTCCTTATCCGTTCAGTTAAGTTAACTTTGAGAGATTGCTGGTTTCATTTGCAGCCCCGAGGTAAATGCTTGTTGCCTGGCATTGTGGTAGAGTCACTCTTTGAAAGAAGAAAGAAGAAAAGAAAGAAAGAAGAAGAAGAAGAAGAAGAAGAAGAATGATTTATTTACGTACAGAGAGGTCGCCGGCGAGATCGTACGTTATCAAGGCTTGTCATGAAGAGCCATTAGGCAAAATTTTAAGCTCCATTGACTCCTGGTTTACATACAGAAAGCGTTGGCTCCTTCCCACTATGACTGAAAAATTGCTGATATGGACGTTAAGTCATAAAATCTAACCAGTCCAAACATTTTAGATATAAATTAACACTTCTTGGAATTTCCCTAGCGTTTTATGTCGTTATGTTCAGCAAGTAAAATAGTGTTTACTCATGTAAATCGGACGACGAGCATATTCAAATCCAAACTGTACATAACTTCCCTGGTGAACTTTTCGGTGACGCTGGATTTTTTGTTGGAAATAAGTTTCTGCACAAAATTCAAACCTTCGCGCTATGCGGAACTCGATGAGAGACTGCGCATTACGCAAAATGATCACGTGTTCAGATGAAGGAAAAAATATATCTCGATCGAAATATATAATGATATTTAGATTGACATATTATATGTCAATTTAGATATATTATAATAGGGTATATTTCGTTCGAAATATATGGTAATTAGGCATATCTCCTTCTAGATATAATATATCGATTTAACGGTTGTGCCCTACTGGTAAAAGTAGAAATCATTACGAACACTTTCCCATGCAATAAACAGAGATTTTTTTTAGCTTTAAAAATTGAAAATTTTCAGTGGAAAAAGTTCAATATTTTTCTTATTTTTGCTCAAAACATAGATCGTGGGTACAATTTAGAACCGCCTCGCCGAGGCGGTTCTAACTTGTACCCACGATCTATGTTTTGGAGCAAAAATAAGAAAAATAGATATACCCCTGCATAGTTTTGCTACATAAAAGTGGGGTTCAATGGGGCATACATTACATGGACATGTTTTCCTGATGGGAAGTAGCAATCACATAAAGGGATACAAGTAGGCAATGATCAGGAAACAATCAGGAATCACTTATTAGGATAAAACAAATGTCGAATTTAAACATTGATTACTTATATTGTCTTAAATTATTGTTTGAAACCACCGAAGAATTCTTTATAACAAATTGCCCATTTCCTTATGTCCTAGACGTGCGGCATCTTCGATGATGTTTAGATTACATATTCTACACATAACGGTAAAATTATATATACATTTTTGTCTTTTAAGACAGACCCTAACAAGCAAAGACCACACACATGGTACATTCTTATGCTCGTGTGAACCTAATTTTACGGTTAATACGCATCAGCATTTAAAACAGATGAACTAAAGACATTAGAAACTTCAAGGCAGAAAAATTGAAAATTGAAACTTACAAAACAAAAGACATGACACTTACACAAATCATACGAAATTGATAAAGACCTACATTTGTTTTTGTTGAATTTCTCCCTGACAAAGTACGGTATCTCGGCAACGATGGTATTCATTTTATTTATCTTTTACATGGTAAAGATGTACGCGCGCACATCAGGAAAACATGTCCATGTAATGTATACCCCCTTACATCCCACTTTTACATAGTTAAACTGGGGTATACAGGGGTATACCTATTTTCAGGAGGGAAGTGTTTAACCGTAGTATTGACCTCTCCATATGTTTTCAGTATTCTGTCAATCATTTGACGTAATAAGGCTCCTTATGGGTTTATGAAGGTGCATTTTCATTACTGTTTCAATGCACGATATTGAATTTCCTTTCTTGGGCCTCATGCACTTCGAGGCTAGACTACATGTAGGCTAGAGTTTGTTTGGTCGGCCATTTTTGTCACTTTCATTTCGATAAATAAATTTATTTTCTTCACGCTAACGAGATCAGTAAATACGATGCTTATGATAAAATTAAACTGGAGATGTATTGTTTAAAGATATTCAGTAGTGTTGCTTAGTTTCAAATGTTTTTAAATTATAATATTTGGACGAACTCTCTCGTTGACCTATTTATCTGTTTTTTATCGGAAAACAATCCATGTGAAATTATGTTGTTTCCAATAGAGTGTACTCGTTCATGTCCGCTGTCATAGATGATTGACATGCGGTATCACGATTTACCGGATTGGACCGAAACGAACCGGTAGTGTCCGGAACGGACATAGAAAGCTATAAAAATACAAAGCTAATCATGGGTCACCACACAGTAGCATGTGGAGAATTTTATGTGCACAACAAAATTGTGATTTACTTAGAACGCAGGAAAACCGTACCCGAGGAGTTATTGCACCCTGCATACATGTATCCGTCATCGAACCAGATTTCTTATAGTATGGATTTAGTTTACATCGCACAACGCCAAGTTATTTAAAGGCCAAGTCAACAAATTTTCAGACGTGGTGATGAAACCATTCACGGTTTAACACAGTATCTGTTTTATTTAGTATCAAAATGCACTATACGTTATTAAAGGAACCATTCTTCTTGTCAGTGTACTCATATAATTTTAAACTTCCAAATTTCTGTGAACCCCTCCGTATAGCATGTTACTAAGAACATGCTATAATTTTCTTGTTCTTATTTTTGCCTCAAAACATAGATTGTGGGTACTCGTTAGAACCGCCTCGCCGAGGCGGTTCTAACGTGTACCCACAATCTATGTTTTGAGCACAAATAAGAAAAATATCAAAAATTTTCTACTGAAAAGTTTAATGTTTTACAACTTTTAAAATCTCTGTATATTGCATGGGCATAATTTCGTAATGTACATGGCAAAGATGTGCCGCAGCCTTGACCCATATATGACGATTGGACTTTCCCATAGTTATCATTTGGGTGAGTCCATTTTCGTTTTCAGGAGTGAATGTGAATTTTTACCTCATTTTTCGACGAATTATTTCCAAGCAAACAGTATAGCCATAGATGGGACGCCGCACTTTGCGGCGTCATATCTGGGGATATATTTTCTTCTTGACGGCTCCCCCAAACTCTCAATAATTGCAATGTGACAGTCTGACCTTATAAAGTTTCATGGAGTAATAGTATATAAACCTGAAATAAACATACAAAGTCTAGCAAATGGATAAGTAGGTCTCTTGTGCACTGGCTTATTCTGCATATTTTGTAACGCTAATTGATAGTGCATGCACGATGTCTATTGAAATTTTAATATTCCTCTTCGTAATTGCCAATCTTGTCCTTAAGCTATGATTTAAAGAAACTCAGACACGTCATGTCATAAGATAACGTTTTCGCCTATTATATTCGAAAACCATTGCGCAGATAAGCTGCACGGCGCTTGTGTCACTGATTGGCTGAGGCGCAGATAAACTGCACGGCGCTTGTTTCACTGACTGGCTAAGTAGATGATTCTAATAGCATGTTTTCGAAATTCAAGCACTTGACATTTTATGTGACACTTAAAATCCAGGTTTTGCTGAACCATACCGGAAAAGCATTAAGATTATATTCTCGGGACAAAGACCAACTAATGACTGCACGATTTCAATTTCATCCTCTCTCTTATTAATTTGCAGCTGCATTTTGCTTCATATAGACATTAACATAATGCTCTGAATACTCCTGCTTTCAATTTATCCACCTCTTCAGGCCTTTTCCATGGAGCCACTGGGCATGAACGTCTACTCTGTATCTTCAAGGAAAGCGCTAGGTGGCAATCATTTCAGAAAATATTTTTTAAGCATTTTTTTCACTGATCTTTGTTTAGCCATGGGTTAAGCAAGTATGCATTAGTTCTTATGCTTTAGTTGTTAGAAGCACGTTGAATTTGTAGCGAGCGAGCTCCAAGCAAGGCTATCCGTATCATAAACTTCGAAAAACATTTTCTAAATTTTAATGCAGACACTATGAATTGATTTCCAAATTTAGTGTTGGGTTAATAACGTTGGTTAAAGACGCTTTTACGTGGGGGCCTTTCGGAGCCAGAATTTTATGATGACGTGGTTTATAAATTTAAAAAAAAAATTATAAGAAGGAATGTTGATGTTGAATTTTGTTTTTCAGTTCAGAAAAATCATAACAGACGTATATAGGTTATAACTTACATGTAAATGTTATGCGATAGTCTGTATCCTTAGTTTTCAACCAAATCAAGGTGGTTAATTATGCTGCCTTCTTTAATTGCACACCGGTGGGTTGGGCATCAGACTCTATGATGCCCGCGATAAGCTATTCATTTTAGTTGGTTGGGACCGGAGCATATTGTATGTTTCTTGGCCCACCGGGGTTCAACTGGTGTTTTTCTTTTGCTCCGGATTTTCAGTAAGTTATTGGGCGTTCAGGGATCTCCATCGTCGGGCAGCTTACTGAATATGTGAGTCATCGCTTTTGATTTCATTATGGTGGTTAACATAATTTATTTGTTAGTCCTTGATGATTCATTGACTAGTTAGAGATTCGCCACGAGGACCGAACAACTATCTAAATGTTGTGAACCACTGCAGAAGCTGAGGGTGAGGTTATGTCCATGTAAAACTAGTTTAAACCCGCCAGTTATTTTATATAAGTGATCGTTCCAAGGCGACACTTCTGTTGTGGTTCTTATTGTTTTATGTCTTAATTGGTGTTGAAATTTTGTGCTGTTTGCACCTTATGTGCGTTTTCATATTTTAGTTAGGTTTGAGTAACTGAGTGACCGCCTATTGGGAAATAGCTGCTCACTCGGCTCACGATATGTTTTCTTAGTATATTAAGTATCTAATTGTCAATTTAGTTTTTTTCCCATCTTCGTTTTTGGACCAGTATTTTCTTTCTGATTGCGTATACCTCGGTCTATCCATTTGTGTGCTGGGGTGTAATGTTCTGTTGAACATCCTGCCTAATCAAAAAACAGAACCGAAATTTTGTGTCCAGGAGACGAAACGACTTGCGAAACGACTGTGTACACTCATAATCGCTAAATCAAGTCCATCTACAGCAAAGAATACCGAACCAGTTTCAAGACCAAATGTATGATTGGTCGGAATAGATCTAACCAATCACTTTCTGCCTTTCAATAGTCAATTCCTGTTGGTAAAACGTTGCTGGTTTCCCGCTTTGTCGAATGGCATGTATAATATCTCGAGAACCATACATATTTTCTTATTTGGATTCTGTCGGTTTTCTTCGTTGTTTCTTTGGGAAAATCCTATCGTATATGTCACCCGTTGTGACGGGCGACAAAATGTTAACGTCGTATTAGAATACTAATTGACATTTTAGTGTGTATTCTGTTTACTGGCCGGTTATTCCATGTTCATCAACACGCCATCTTGGTGTTGCTATATGTTATCACACTGTTGCATATCTAACATGAAATGAAAGCATTCCTTGTCATGATAAAATTTATCCCAAAAACTATGTTATTGTGCAGAACCTTTCTAAACTAAAATATAAATAGAGTTCTAAAAACATCTTTCCCTCCGCTGATAAGGTTCTTTTAATTTGTCACACTTCATCAATTGTAGATGCTTAACGATAAGTAGGAAGATAAGCAATTTCTATTTCTGTTCCTTAAGCTTTTAAAATTAGGGCGCCCTGTAAATTAAATTTTCTTCTGATTCCAAATTGCTAGTTGAAATGACGAGGAACTAAAAGTCGCACGATTATCTATCGGGTTTCCTAGGCCGCGAAATGCGTTGATTATACCGCTGAATCATGTATGCCTTGATGCACTGTAGAGATACAATTTGAAATTCTTAATGGCTAGGTCACATTAGCACTTACATGTACGGATAGTTTCGGATGCATTTTTGAACTGTTAATGGCGAAACTAAAATTAAGGAGAATTTATGCATCACAATTGCCTACGAATGTGATACGGCTGGTTGATAGATAATTGTATTTGTATACTCAAGGACTTTGAAAACGCCTCACTTAATTTATTGCTCCTTACTCTCAGAATACAGTATATATCGGCAAATTTGTTTTTGAACTGAAAAGTACGGCTAGTCTGCTTAACGTCGATAACAAAACCGAAACGTCAACGCCTGTTATTAACGGCATACACAATGAATTCAAGCGTTACCCAGAATTCAACAAAACCAAAGTATGGGGACGGCCAATCAGATACAACATGATTTCTGGAAAGAAACACCAAAAAGCCAAGCAAATGTTGTTGGTTTGCTTTCATTTACACTAAAACCGCGGTAGCTACGTCACTGTTATGTTTCTTAGGGAAACTTTTTTTTTCGAGTAAAATGAAACGAATTCAAAAGTTTTTGTGCACAATAAATAAGCACAGACTTGCTTAAAAATACAATAACTTTTGACGCTGTAATCGAATGTCTAGAAGTATTTTGAACACTTACGCTTGGCGTCATCAAATAATGTTAGCGCCTTAAACGGCATTGACAGAAATCCCCCATTTTTGTTTTCTCTTTTCTTGTTCTTAATGGTGTTACTGGAGACTGTATGTTTTTAAAAAAATCCATTTTTTGTAGCCGTTTTACGGTTTTCTTACGTGTCGATGACGTCTGTGAAAACAGCTATAGCAAACACACGAGCGAACAATTTTTTATGGATCTTTATGGATAAATATTGCTAATCGAGTTGACGTACACGATACTTTAATTATTTTGTACATCTGCTTAACTTTAAAGAAGATTTTAAGCAAATGATAACCGATGTACAGTGAGGCGTTTTCAAAATCCTCTAGTATATTTGCATGATGTGGGTACATACGGATGTTGCCGGTCATTCGCGTATAGAGACGTTCGTTATGGCGTTAGCGACCACTGCTTTTGATCAATGTATGTAGTCATACATACGAATTCCTGCGGATTGGTCTCTTGTAATCATCTGTCCAGTCGTAAAATTGCGTATCATCCATATCCATACGTAGCTATGCGTATGATATCCACAACCATCCGTTACATGTACTGTGCGTATCTTATCCACAAGGTCAGTAAGATCCGCGCCCAAATTTTGAAAAAGAAAAAGAAATCAGACACGGACGAAAACTCCGTAATAACAGTTTAGTGAATAACAGGGGTCAGTTGTTAAAAACTTCGTTAGCTTAACGTTATCGTTAAGACCTCAACTCGTTAAGTAAATGCCAACTACATAAGCAAATATACTGTTATTTTTCGTTGACAAAATGTGAAAATCCTTTGCCGATTCTCACATTATTTTTTTCAAGAAAAAATAAGCGTATTTGTAACATTTATGTTTGAAACTTTAGTGAATCGTTAACTAACGATGTCGTTAATGTTGAACAACTGGGCACAGCATTACGAAAACTTGTCCATGCAATATACAGTGATTTTTAAAGTTGTAAAAAATGAATATATGATATTTTTCTTATTTTTGCTCAAAACATAGATTGTGGGTACACGTTAGAACCGCCTTGCCGAGGCGGTTCTAACGAGTACCCACAATCTATGTTTTGGAGCAAAAATAAGAAAAAGAGGTACACCCCTGCATACCCCAGTTTTACTATCTAAAAGTGGGGTTTGAGGGGGTATTCATTGCACGGAGATGTTTTCCTGATGGGTTACGGACAAGATACGCACAGATACTTACGATTTTGGATAAGATACGATTCGTATTGGATATAGTGACGGATGGAAACGAAAGACCCATCCGCAGGCATTAGTATAACTGTACTTTGACCAAAAGCAATGGTTACTGACGCCATAGCGAACGTCTCTATACGCAAATGACCGACAATATCCGTATTATCCATATCAAATTCTTAACGACGCATACGTACATTTGAGACACCTCGTGGGAAAACAAACATTGTAATTTCCGAACAGGTCTGACACAAATCAGGCTGTACAATCTCAGAAGCAGGCTGGAAATTCGAAATTTTGGATTTAAGTAGAGGAGGAAGTGTACTAACCGTGTAGCGAAAACAAAGGCGCTGATCAGCTTCGCAGTTACTGTGAAGCTGATCTGCGCCTTTGTTTTCGCCTATGCAGATTGTTGGTTTTCCCATGAGGCGGCTCATTTATGTTCATGTTCTTTATTGCCTGGCGGGGAACATAGTCCCTGCGTCATGAACTTGCAAAGGACAATCCAACATATCAAATTAATATTTGAGCCTGTACTTGTTTAAAACTGATTACATATTTGTTGACGTCTCCTTTTTCTCTAGTTAAAGTATTAGATGTTCCACAAATTGCATTTCAAACATCTTGTCCAAGGCTAATATTTTGACTTCAAAGCAATGCGTCTTTGATGAGGATATTAGTTTTGAAAGCCTTTGTTCGCACAGGCTGTTAACCGACTTTGTATGAAAAATTTACTTGTAACTACTTAACAGATTGTTTGTCCCTGATGATTCATTGACGAGTTAGAGATTCACCACGAGGATCGAACAAATAACTACTAGTAACAAAATGTTGTAAACCACTACAGGAACTGGTGGTCAGGTTAGGCCTGTAAAACTAGTTGCATCTTCATGATGTACGTATGTCTTAAACAACAGTGGAGTCACCTCTGGCTTTGTACGAGGGTGGATTAGGAAGTTCTGCCATAGGTATTATATTACGATAAATAGACTTGATAGGTTGCCGAATTATACATTATTAGAAAGGGCAACATTTCTCCTTTATAATGATACCAAATCCATGCCCAAAAGAAATGAATAGTTAAAATTATCCGTCTTGAAAGACAGGTGGGGTAAAACTACTGGCATGTTTTCTTGAAATTGTTAACCTTGTATTGTATCTTTCACGTGTTCACATATAACTACTGGTCATATTTTCTTCAAATTTTAAGTGATAAATTCTGTTTTATTTAGAAAAGCAATCCGGCAGAAAAGAACGTCACAAGTGCGCTACTGACTGTATTATGAAGCGATAAAGATGACGTCATTGGAATATGTACCCCTGTAACTGTTCAATACCACTATGTCATTATAATTGCTGGCATTATTATGGTTTCACCTCAGAGCAGACTAAGATGATATAGTTAAATGGTTAAATGCATTTAAAGCTTCTAAGTTCATGCCTAGATGTCATTTTTTTCTTTGAATTTAAACTGCAGTTTTAAAAAATGCCAGGACAGGCCGATTTCAACATTTCGTTGTGCTATAAAACAATTAAATTAAGTTGAAGAAGTTTGAGTTTTGCAGGATATAATCACTCATATTCGAAGAATATATAGGCTTATGACTTTTTTTCAAAATCATTTTACTGTATATTTTTGCATTGTTTTCTTTAAATCATGTCAGTGTCAGGGAGTCACCGCTTTAAAAGTGATTTATTACATTTTATTCATGAAGAGCCACAAACAATTTTTATCACAGGTAATATCTTAAGAAATGGTCTTCCAGATGCTATTTTAAAATAGTTTGCAATGACAGATACCGAGAAATATATGGAGTGACAGAACTTTTTGACCGATCCTCGTATACTACCAAGTCGCGGAAAGACAACGCACAAAACCTCTTCTATATATGGTTTAATTCCGATGAATTACCAGGGACCAATCAAAGAAGCGCAAAGAATATACATACACCATCTTCCCAATTACCACCTAGTCCAATTTCCATATTGCTAAAAGCTGAATCCTGCAATACTGCAAGGCCTTTGAATGTTAAATCGGTCGTTTGGTAACTTCAACCTAAAAAAGACACTACATGATACATGTATTCTTCATGCCCCAAGTAACTACGTTAAATTATAGATAAAACGTTTTTTCCCAATCGCGATTCTAATCTTCATGGATTTCCAGGAAATTTGAGGGATTAGCTGAGCCGTGTCATGAGAAAACCGGTTTTTGCCTATTCGATAACGAAGACGCAGATCAGCTTCTCAGTAACTGCGAAGCTGATCAGCACCTTTTTTCTCTCTACACGGATAATACAATTCCTCTTCTTCCTACATCCGAAATTTCTAGCTTCTAACGATCTTCATTAGCTGCGCAGGCCGGTTAATGTCAGCCATGGTCAGAAATCCCGAAGCGAAGACCGCTTTTCTCACGTCGCGGCTCAGCTTGTTCCAAGTAATTCCTAGACAAACGACACGCAACTTATCATGCTGTCTGATAGCAGTTTTAAAATTAATCAAAGTGAAAGTAAGTGTACAAGAGCTGTAGTGGAAATTTTTTTTTTTCATAACATTCTAATCAAAAGCAATATGAGCATATGCAGTAGAGAGAGAGCTCAGTGCAGATTCTAAATGACAGCAATATTATAATATATAAAAAGGGAAAAATAGGCAATGATAAGGAAATGGCGCAATCAGAAAGAAGTTCAGCTTTTTCCCTAAAGGCGGCACCTCAGTTACCTGGATTTAACTAAAATTAAATAAGGTGCAAACAGCACAAACTTCAACACCTAAACATGAAAACCAGAACCACAAACGATCAGTAATATAAAATCACTGGGGGAGGGGGCTTAACCCGGTTTTAAGGGCGCCTAACCTTACTCTCTGCCTCTGCAGCGGTTCATACCATTTAGTTAGTTGTGCGGTCATCATGGTGAATCTTTAACCGGTCAATAAATCACCAAGGACAGACAAATAAATAACCACCATGATGAATCGAAAACGAGGACTCACGGACACAATAAGCTGCCCCGCAATGGAGATCCCTGGGTGCCAAACCAAACTCACTGAAAATCTGGAGCAAAAGAAAAGCACTAGTTGAATCCCGGTGGGCCAAACAAGAAGCAGAGGCCACAGCCAACTAAAATAAATAGCGTTAAGTCGGGGCCATCAAAGAGTCTGACGCCCGACACACCGGCGAGCAATTAAAGAATGAAACATGGTTATAAATCATGATTGGGTTAAAAACTAAGCATGCAGACTATCGCATTACATTCAAGTTATATCCTATACTTTTGTAACGTATAATGGTTTTTCAAAACTTAAAAGAAAAAAAAATCCTTCCTATCAGTTTCTTAAATTTGTAAACCAAGTCACCATACAATTCCTCGCTGTTGTCTTAAGACTTGACCCGGTATGAACCGCTGCATGGGAAAACCAACAAGTTGCATATGCGAAAACAAAAACGCAGATCAGCTGTGCAGTAACTGCACAGCTGATCAGCGCCTTTGTTTTCGCCACACGGATAGTACAATTCCTCTTCTACTTTTAGCTTAAGTTTCAAGCTTCAACACGTTCCGATTTCATTTGATCATTTCCATATGATCAAATCGTCATTTTAAAGACAAGACCATACATAGCTATTGAACACTATTTGTTTAATCAAGGAATAACACGATCTAACACGTGTTTCCGCGGTACTTCCAGACAGAAAATAACACATTTTTTCTGCATTTGGTGTTTTCCAAACAATTTTTTTTTATCATTTTTAATCAAAATATGTTAGTTTTACCTTTTTATAACTCGATCTCACACTACTAACAAACATTTGTTAACTTGCCCTTAGTATTTAACATTCTTTTGTGGCATCTCGTCAGTTTCAAACTCTGCAATGTTCTTACCAAACC
The DNA here is from genome assembly GCA_964017185.1 of Rugalucina vietnamica. Lineage (NCBI taxonomy): Eukaryota > Metazoa > Mollusca > Bivalvia > Lucinida > Lucinidae > Rugalucina > Rugalucina vietnamica. Next base: position 10,597,568 of record OZ024876.1, on the reverse strand, counting down.
ATTGTTAAGAACGCGGTTTCATCTTGGCGTCTGCTTCCAGATATAGACTTGTCTCGCGCTGTTTTACTTTCTTAACACATATTTGTTAACAGTGGCGATGGTTCCAAATAGCAACAAATTCTCAAGAAAGAAAGCCGTTTTGTTTTCATTGCAGACGATTTCATATTCAACTCACTTACCAAAGCAAATAATTATATTAAGGTAGTCACCAAAGGATAAAAGTGTTGGTTGTTTCCTACTGCAAGAAGCGCTGTGCCATTTCTTAACACACATGTGTTAAGAATTAGGCATGTTAATCTGGACAGAACGATGAAAACTGTTTACTCAACTGGACAACTGATTCTTCTTAAAGGAATAGGCCCACAAACTATTGTGTGTGCATTTTATGAAAGCCTTCATGTAGCTGAACAGTTTGCAACAAATTTCATGAAAATCAACCAAGGTATAAGAAAATTACAGCGGTTGACAATTTCGATGGCCCAAATCCAGAACGAGGCTGTGAGTGTATGACGTCACTCCCTCACATTCATGGAATTATAAATATCTCCCATTTCCATGCATATTTAAGTATGAAAGTTGTTGAAATACTTTTCATTCATTTGATAGAATCATACTGATCTGTTTTCGAATGTAAAAAGTAAGCCTTCCACTGTAAATAAGCATTTTTCCTTTTTGGTCACGTGACTAGCTAAACAAAATGGCGGCCACCATAGGCGGCCATTTTTGAAAATTAAAACTTTCATATCTTCAAAACCACTTAACGGATTTTAATAAATGTGGTGTCAAAATGTTTGTTTTGCTAGTCTCTTTCTTTTGAAATCAAGGATAATGTTTGTAACATGTGACATGTGCTAAGAAGAGTACTTGTGACTGATTTTTCTTAACACATATGTGCTTAGACACCAAGTTGATGCTTGAAGGCTTCAATTGATCTATTCTAGCTTTCTTCTGTGACTGTACAGGCCGGTTTGTGACGGACCTGGTTGGAAACCCAAATTGTTGGTTTTCTCACGCACTTGCTCATATTATTCTGACAGTAGGAAGTCTGAATGAGCAATAAACAAACACGATGCTTATACTGTGATACAGGCGGCTGGCATTTCTCATTCTCATTATAGAGCAGAATAACTTTCTATGTCTAAGTGCAGGCTACATGGAAGATCTTTGCTCTATAGACCTTGGAGTATACAGCAAAGGTCTTCCGTGTAGCCTACTTTAAAGCTTTGGTCCATAGACCTTTTTGGAGCTTCATGAACGTTTTTTGAGAATAGAATATGTCCTATTCCATACACCTTGACTTGTACATCTTTCTCATTATCCGAATCACTCACCGGCAATGGACCAATGAAATTCCAAGGAATGGGTTGAAAGGGTTGTGTATTAATAAACGGTTAACAATTTTGTGGCGACATGGCTGAAAAAATGGCATGCTGGGGGTGGGGGGAGGGGGTGGGATGGGTGTGTTGAAAGAAAGAGCCAATTCTACTGGATGTAAGTTTGGTAGATTATTCCAAGAATGATGCGAGGCAAAACGCACTGGCTAAAATTCAAAGAACGTTTTGAAAATAAATCCACATGAAAGTGAGTTTTTAGTATTGTAATTTGTTTACTTGAATTAAAACAATTGTTACAGATTTGTGGTATAGAAAGTACAAAGGTCCACACACCTAGGTCTATCATGTAGTTCTACAAGGTCTATGAACCAAAAGTTGTATAGATCAAGATGTATACATCTTGTATCTCTCGTGTAGCTCAGGCTTTAATATACTCCTCAAAATAATCTAAGGGCCAGAAATTTAATTATGCAGATTTTGTGAATGTCAAATAATTTCTTTTATTTTTTGATGTATAATAAATGTTCAATGGATACCCTAACCAAGAAACCCCCAAAAGCTGAAAATCAATCGACAATAAACATGTCAGTGATCATGACACAACACTACCTTCAAAAATTCGCAATTTTACACTTTGTGGGTAGGGTAGTATATTCTACCAAAAAACTTGTTTTTACAAGAATATGACCGTAAACGTGAACCCAGTAACGGGCATATAAAGCATGAAGCATGAACCTCCATGCAGTGTGACAGGAAGTTTCAAATTAACTTCCGGTTGCGCGCAAGACAAATCCAACAACACCCTCTTACCCGATGATTTCAATTTCCAGACTCTCTCGCGTTCAAGATCGAACATTACGGGCAGGTATGATTCTCTGAAGAAGATGCAACAACAGCTCAACCGATTTGAGACCAACAGAGCCTGCTCGTCTGTCCATTAAACGGCTCTAAATGACCAATTTATTGTCTATTTAACCATCCGACCCATGTTTGACACCACAAACACGCTAAAATTGAGCGTATGATGCTTTTTGATGCCAAGACAAACTTCCTACGATGTATTGGTTACCTAAGCTTCACAAAAGACCATACAAAGCTAGATTTATTGCAAATTCTAGCTCTTGTACTACCACTGAACTTTCTAAATTATTAACTTCCTGTCTTACTGCTATCAAATCTCATGTTATAAGATACTGTGAGACAGTGTATGAAACTTCAAATAAAAATTGGTTTTGGTCAATTAAAAATTCTGGTGAGGTGCTCAGTAAATTGAAGTGTAGAGGGTTCCGTGCGACAAGCTTGTCCACATATGATTTTTCTACTCTGTATACAACATTACCACATAATCTAATTAAAGAAAAACTTCTGGATTTGATAGAGTGGACCTTCAAAAGGGCATTAAAAAACTATGGTTCACTTTATTTGGCATGTAATGACAGAAAGGCTTTTTTCACTTCCTCTGACCAAAGTCGGTATACACTTTGGTCATGTCAGAATGTATGCGACGCCTTATCCTATCTCCTTGATAATATTTATATTAGATTTGGGACCAAGTTATACAGACAAATTGTTGGAATTCCGATGGGTACAAATTGCGCACCTCTCGTAGCTGATTTATTTTTATACTGCTACGAAAGAGATTTCATTGATTCTCTTAACCATGATAATCAAGCTGATGTTATCGAGGCTTTTAATTCCACATCTAGGTACCACGATGACCTTTTGAACATTGACAACCCTTATTTTGAAGGTATGGTCAATCAAATTTATCCACCTGAACTTCAGTTGAACAAAGCCAATATCTCAGATACTGAAGCCCCCTTTTTAGATCTACATCTTTCTGTTGCAGATGGATTTGTTTCTTCTAAAATTTATGATAAGCGCGATGACTTTGATTTTGATATAGTAAATTTTCCTTTTTTGGATGGTGACGTTCCTCGTCGTGCTTCTTATGGTGTATACATTTCGCAACTTATTAGGTTTGCTAGAGTCTGCAATCATGTTACAGACTTCAACGCTCGAAATAAATGTTTAACGGCAAAACTTCTCCAACAGGGCTATCGGTATGATAAACTTCGAAAAACATTTTCTAAATTTTATCGTAGACACTATGAATTGATTTCCAAATATAATGTTGGGTTAAAGACGCTTTTAAGTGAGGGCCTTTCGGAACCTGAATTTTATGGTGACTTGGTTTACAAATTTAAGAAACTTAAAGGAATTAATGATTTTTCTTTTCAGTTCAGAAAAATCATAACAAGTTACAGACGTATAGGTTATAACTTGAATGTTATGCGACAGTCTGCATGCTTAGTTTTTAACCCAATCATGGTTGATAACTATGCTGCCTTCTTTAATTGCACGCCGGTGGGTCGGGCGTCAGACTCTATGATGGCCCCGACATAAAGCTATTCATTTTAGTTGGTTGGGGCCGGAGCTTCTTGTCTGTTGCTTGGCCCACCGGGGTCCAACTGGTGTTTTTCGTTTGCTCCGGAGTTAGTAGGTTATTCGGCGCCCAGGGATCTCCATCGTCGGGCAGCTTACTCAGTCTGTGAGTCCTGGTTTTTGATTCATCAGGATGTTTATCATGATTTATTTGTTTGTTCTTGATGATTCATTGACTAGTTAGAGATTCACCACGAGGACCGAATAACTAACTAAATGTTATGAACCACTGCAGAAGCTGAGGGTGAGGTTATGGCCATGTAAAACCGGTTTAAGCCCGCCAGTAACTTTGTGTTACTGATCGTTCCAAGTCGATACTTCTGTGGTGGTTCTTTTTGTTTTATGTTTTGGTGTATAAAAATTTTTGTGCTGTTGGCGCCTTATGTATGTTTTCATATTTTTAGTTAAGTTAAGGTAACTGAGTGGCCACCTATTGGGAAAATAGCTGCTCATTCGGCTTACGATATGTTTCATGGTATAAGTACCTGATTGTTAGTTTGGTTTTTTCCCACCTCGGTTTTTGGAGTGGGAATCTTTTTCTGATTGCGCCTTTTCCTGATCTTTGCCTACTTGTACCTTTTTGGAATCATGTTTGTGAACAGACAGCAACACTTTGTCTGCACAATCTTGAAATCAATGCAAGAATGCCCTTGCACCCTCACAGCGATCCAACAATCCAGTTGACTTCGTTTGGACTTTGCATATTGCCAGCAGAACATTCTACTGGCACATTTTGTCGTCGGTGTCGAAAATCAGCTTAGACGTCGGTGACGGAAGGCAACGTGAGTGGTGTCAGACAATTGAGAGTTTCAAAGGACTTTGTGTTATTGGAACACGATTTGTTTGGCAGACCAAATCTGCCTATGTGGGGTAGTAATGTAATGTTGGTTCTTTGGAGCTGTACATATTCAGAACGGGTCGCTGACTGATATGCAATATGGATATAGAACTTTGGGCATTGTTCATCCATTTGCTGGCGCATAGGGTCCTGAGTTTATTTTAATGGTCGACAACGACCAATTTCGAAGGGCTAAAGGGGTTAGAGGGTTCCTAGGACGCGAGTAAGTGGCTAGCACGTCATCCTGACATGATCTTGATTGAGCACGTGCGGGATTGTCTGCAGAGAAAAATCACGGCCTCTAATGTTCAATGTGGGATGTGATTACATGTAAGTCTGGAACGTGAGCTGGTAGACGATCAGAGCATGATTCCTCTTGTGGGCATCCGGAAGTTGATTTAGAGCTTCCGGTCACATTGCATGGAAGTTATTCAGGCCGAAGATGAACTTATCTAATATCATGCTTACATCTACGGCTATAATCTTGTGAAAAGAAGACAATTTCTAAATTTTACTACCCCACCCACCATGTGTGAAATAGCGAATGTTTGAAGTTAGTGTTGTGCCGTTAATTGTCGATTGATTTTCAGCTTTTTGGGATGTATTGGTTAGGGTACCCATTGAATATTTATTATGCATCATAAAATAAAAGAAATTATTTGACATTCACAAAATCTGCACAATTAAATTTCTGGCCCTTGGATTATTTTGAGGAGTATATCAATTTTGTAATGTATTTTTAAAATTGATTATAAAAAGGAAATGAGATAAACAAATCTTTTTTTCTCCCCGCAATATCGAATATGTGCAGCTAGATCATAAGAAACAGTTTTTGCACCCCCCCTCCCCATGCACACACACACACACACACACACACACACACACACACAAAAATCTTACTAGTCTTTGGATTCTTTGGCTGGTAAAATTCGCAGAATCATGAATAAACTGCAGAAATAACCAAATATCATTTTTCTCCATTAAGTCTATGAAAACCGAAAGTCGCCATAGCAACAAAGAGTTCTTATCTGACTGGACACACACATACACCTTATGCAAAGGTTTAGGTAAGAAACCTGCATAAACTGCAAATAAAAAGGCTTTATCCCCCAAACGATTTTTGAAGATCTTGTTAAAGAAAATAAAAAAAGAAATGAAGGAAAAACAAATAATGGAAAATGAAATAGCTCAATAGCCTAACCGGTCCAGGACTTTGTATTGACATGTAACTCCGTGCTCCCAAGAGTACACCTGAATTGAATCAGGCACAAGTGCAGAAGAGTGGACTTGCGATAAGCTTACAAGGACAATTCGTCTGTGACTTAAGTAGATTATCCATGCTGTGATGCTGGTGAGATTCTAGCCATTACTTACCGTCTAACCGTCTTTGTCGTGATCATAAAAACGACAAGACAAATGAGCCGCATAATAATAAAAAACAACGTTGTGGTTTCCGAACAGGTCCGATATAAACCGAGCTGTACAAGCACAGAAGATGGCTAGAGGCTGGAATTCTTGGATTTAGAAAGTAGATGAATTGTACTATCCATGTAGTGAAAGCAAATACGCTGATCAGCTTCGCAGTTACTGCGAAGCTGATCTGTGCCTGTGTTTTCCATATGCAGAACATCGTTTTTTGATGTTGTGGCTCAAATCTGTTGGTCATTCAATGGACTGCAATTAGACAATTGTGTTGTATGCCTGCTGTTTGAATGTTATTCCTGTTCCTAGCGGCTATAATTTATTCCTAGCGGCTATACAGATCGGTTGCGTATGTATCCATTTTGAATACCGCCACAGTATACAATTTCGCTGTGAAAAATCGTTCTAGATCTTGTGGACTAACGCTGTCATTTGCTTCATTGTAAGGTCACTCACCGGATTGTTTTATGTATTTTCCCGAGATTTGTATTTGTCACAGTAATTGACGGGATTTTCTAGGAATCTCATAACGCTTTTTGTCTGGCATGATCAAGGATTTTCTTATTTGTTACGTAAGACAGCTTAAATAATAATCTAAGAGTTTCTACACATTATGTCATGAAGATATATTTGCGAACTAACGTGGGCAGAACCAGAGACACTAGTCAAATTTAACCAGAAAAGAACTGCTGTTCCGAAACCAAAGTAGGAACTAGTCAAAGCTAGAAATGTATGATCACAATGTATGTGACTTGTTATTCGAGTTTGAAGATTTTCTATCGTTACTTCGCAAACTACATTTTATCAAGTTTATTCACAGTACGTTTGGATAACAACATCTAAATATACGTTGGGCTGAAAATAGAATTGAGCCTGTGCGCAAGAAAACCAACCATTTGGGTTCCGACCAGGTCCGACACAAACCGGGCTCTTCAGTCACAGAAAACGGTTAGAGGCTAGAAATTTTGGATTTAGAAAGTAGAGGAATTGCACTATCCGTGTAGCGAAAACAAAGGCGCTGATCAGCTTCGCAGTTACTGTTTTCGCCTTTGTTTTCGCCTATGCAGATTGTTGGTTTTCCCATGCGGCGGCACTATTTTGTTCCTTTGTCCTTTACCTACCGACGTTTACCCCCCCCCCCCTCTCAATATATATTGCAATTTTGTGATGAAAAATGATTTTGTCATTGTTTTAACACAGATTTAAAATAACTTTACTGGAATTAAGTTTTTTTTTTATTATGATCAAACAGTTTTTGGTACATGTAAGTGAATGACCCTGCAAGTGCATCCTGTCTACCAAAGGCATTGTTGGGCACATTGTTGCTGCAAATGTGAAAGATAAAGTGATCATAGTGATGCAATGATAATACTAGACTAGGCTATGTGTTGCCAGAGTTATACAATAATGATGGCATTATGGCATTTAGTTCTACTGAATGCAAAGAAAGCAGAAACGCGGCATCCCATCTGGGGCTATTCTGTTTGCTTAGAGGAATTCATTCGAAAAAAAAAAGATAAAAAGTAAATCATTCCTGGTGTCCCTAAAATGAAAGTGGACTCACCCAAATGATAACGATGGGCGAAACCACTCGTCATGTATGGGTTAACGATACCACTAACATTTCAAGGGTCAGCAAGGGTCAGCCTATCATATGTGACTGCATTGCACTGATTTGTCTGCATGACTCTGAAATTCTTAAGACAATTTTTCTTGCACTATTTCGGGCTGCCAATGTGATTTATAGCTATTGGTCGGCTAACAGATTTTCTGATACGCATATAAATGACGATTTCCGATACAACTGATTGGCATTGCTTAACCTCTAGCAAACTTGCCATGAAATTCACGGATCCACGTCATATACTCAGAATTAAGATTTGAGCAACAAATCCTCTCGATCTCGTTTCTACTACCATCCGGCTTGGTTTTGGTTGTCTATTGCTTTAACTTTGGCATAAAAGATGAGCCTGTGCGTGGAAAAACCAACAATTTGGGTTCCGACCAGGTCCTACACAAACCGGGCTGTACAGTCACAGAAGATGGTTAGAGGCTGGAAATTTGGATTTAGAAAGTAGAGGCATTGTACTATCCGTCTAGCGAAAACAAAGGCGCTGATCAGCTTCGCAGTCCCATGCGGCGGCTCATATTCAGTCCTGTCAGAAATGAGCCACGGCTTCCTGGATATTAACCAGTACTTTGGCACCACGGAAGTGGTCGTTCGTCTCTCACTAATCAGAAAGATCATCATTATTTCTTGACTAGGTTCGTGTGTGTTGGTGAGGTCTTTGATGGCTGACTAGGCCAGTTATAGGTCTAAACTGTCGGTTGCAAGTAGAGTAAGTCAATGTCATAGAAACAGATGGTGGCCCACTGGTATTGACTTTAATTTGCGTTCTCTGTGCTTTCTTTCAACTTCACAGATTCTCTTTATTTCATATAGAGCTGCTCCTTTGTTGATGAGACCTCGCCACTTTGATTGCTCCTGTGCAGTCTGTTCCCAAGACCCCATTGGTTTGTCGAAAGCCTTCAGAGAGGTTGTAGCGTTTCTTCTGGCCACCTTGAAAGCGCTTTCCCTCCTGTAGTTCTCCATAGAAGACTCTTTGAAGTCGCTCATCAGGCATATTTATAATATGTCCAGTCCACCTTAGATGTGCTAGCTTTAAGACAGTATGTATGCTTCGCATCCCTGCTTTCTTCAGGACATCCGTGTCTAGAATCTTGTCATGCCACTTGATTTTAATAACTTTCTCAAATAGCGTAAGTGGAAATGGTTACGTCTGTTTGCATGACGCGGATATACTGTTCAGGACCTCCGTGCCTTGTATACTTTCAGCTTAGTGTCAAGCTTGATTCCATTTTATTTCGCTCCCACACATTTGTCACACTACCTTTTGCGATTCTGGCTGTGACCTCACCATCAATGTGCACTGCTCTGGAGAGAGTGCTTCCCAGGTAAGTGACTTTATCAACCACTTTCAGTTTTTTTCCATTCACAGTGATGGTTGGTTCATTGTACAGTTTTCAGGTGCTCGTCGGTGTACAACCTTTGTCTTTTTTGTGCTGATTGTGAGATCATAGTTATCTATGCAAGTGCTTGTGTGTTGAGAAATAAGATGGCGTGCGCTATGAAATTGTATTTTAGCAAGGAAGAGGTCGCAGCGTCAACCTCACTCGCTCGTTCTCACCAAACTGTGCACAGAGGTAAGACACAGGTCAAGACGTCTGGAGTTGGGTTTGGATACAGTGGATGACCGTAACATCTTTAGTGTCTTGTCACGATCTGCGTGTTCCACAACATGTTGCTGTATCGCTTTCCGAACCGCTGAATCAGATGATTTCTTCCGCTCCGTCTACCGAAACAGTCTTTGCATATCTGGACTAGGCATATCCAGACACACAGGTTTTATTTTGAAATAACCTTTTCCTAGATGAATTGCTGGCCTCAACTGAAGAGCTCCATATCTACTTTTTTAGGTTTTGCTTAGAGACCTGTAAACTCCTAGGAGTACTGTCGACCAAAACTAATGAGTTCCCCCTGCCCAGCTAAATCTTTGTGTAGAGAACTAGCAAACTCCTAGAAGGATAGCCGTCCAAGGCCACAGGACCTCTCGTAAGATTACTGGTGTAAACGATAAATAAGTTTTAACTGACTGTCTATGAAACTGGTAGTGTTTAAACATTATATATTTTGTGGCATCATAACATAAGGCCGACATCCGCGCCTTCAAAATCGCGTATTTAAGTTCCATGAGCTTTCTGTGTAACCGAAGTAATGAAGTTTAAAGTTTTGAAACTTTTATTTATTTTTTCTTCAAGTATACAAAAAAGACCATAGCGCTTACATGTATTAACGTATTGACGATGGTGTTATTACACTCAGTGGCCATATATGAGTTCCCAAAGTGGAAAAATGCAAGATTTTAAAGAAACGAATTGGTTGCTAAGCAATTTTAGAACACTATCCAAAATGGAGCATCAGTCTGCTGTTTGTGATTGCTATGGTAACAGTGGGGAACATTATCACCTGGTATTTTGTGAAATAAAGGGCATGATGTTAGGCTGTTATGTAAAAGTCATTTGAATGTTTTAAAATAACGAATTTTAAAATGACACTAGTTTAATTGCCGCAGAAATTCTGAGAACACTGACACTCCCATTGACTCTCATGTTAATTTTGTGATTTTTGCTTGTCAATAACCAACCTTAAAGTTTAAAAGGCTGTTTTTGCCCAGTTCCATCAAGTTCAAACATATTTCTATATAAAAATGTACAAGTAGGCAACGACCAGGAAAAGGCGCATAATCACACTTTAATACATAAAATTTTAACTCTCATTAGTAAATTGACTACATGTATATTACCATGGCAACCATTAAGTTGAACAGGTATCCATTTTTAAGTCGGCGGCCCCCGTGGCCGAGCGGTTAAGAGCGCTGTTTCTTAATCACTCGATCATCTCACCGCTGTGTCTGGTGTGGGTTCGAGCCCCGCTCTGGCCACATGTGAGACAAGCCAAGTTCTGCTTGCGGGTGTGCCAGGTGATTTTTCCGGGGTTCTCCCGTTTTCGCCCCACCTACTGATTGGCCAGTCTAATATGAGCTGAAATAATCTTGAAAGGGACGTTAAACTGAATCAAAAAAAAAAAAAAAAAAAAAAAATAAGTCATATTCTTAAATTGCCTAGCAACCAGCGAAGAATTCAAAACCAAAGTTATGGTCAAAAAGTAATTTTGCTTTACAATGGTATGTAAGAAGAGAAGATAAGTTTTAAGATACAATTGTAATTAATTTTTAAACCCAAAAATTGACTAAACAAACTTGCATTTTTTCACCGCGGGAGCTCATTTATGGCCGCTGAGTGTATATGTGGTATAGATATGTAACGGCGAGATAACCAATGCAGTAAAGCAAATTAGATAAGAGCTGTCGCAGGACAGCGTGCTCGACTGCTTCTGACCTTTGTCAAACATAAGGCCAAACCCGACCAGTAACCCAAAGCATTATGCTCATACATCTTTTTGCCTTGATGCAATAAGGCAAAACCACTGAACTATGAAAGTTAACTATAACTACCTAAGATTTAGAGGTCTCACTCATATTGTGAAAGAAGTGTGTTCATATACGCCAAGACACAATGCAAAATCACTGAACCGTGAAATAAGGTCACACTAACCTATAAGTATTTCAGGGTCAAAGGTCTAGTGATAGTTACTCATAATGTGAAAGAAATATGATCATATACCCATTCAGTGTTGAGATATAAAGCAAAATCACTGAACCATGAAATTAGGTCATTGTGACCGATAAGTATGCTTGGGTTAAAGGTCTGGTCATACTCATTCATAATCAGAAAGAAGTATGAAAAAATACCAACTGAGTGTCGAGATATAAGGCAAAATCACTGAACCATGAAATTAGGTCACAGTGACCCAGGAATACTTTACGGTCAAAGGTCTTCTCATACACATACATATCTTGAAAGAAGTATGTCCATATACCAATTGAGTGCCGAGATATAAAGGAAAATCACTGAACCGTGAAATAAGGTCATATTGACCTAGGACTACTTTAGGGTCAAAGGTCTTGTCATAGGCAAACATAGTGTGAAAGAAGTATGTTCATAAACCGCTTGAGTGCTCAGATATAAGGCAAAGTCAATGAGCCGTGAAATTAGGTCACAGTGACCTATAAGTATATTGGGGTCCAAGGTCTGGTCATACTCACTCATAATCTGAAAAAAGTATGAAAATATACTAATTGAGTGTCAAGATATAAGGCAAAATCACTGAACCGTGAAATTAGGTCACAGTGACCTAGGACTACTTCAGGGTCAAAGGTCTTGTCATACGCAAATATACTTTGAAAGAAGTTTGTTCATAAACAATTTGAGTACCAAGATATAAGGCAAAATCAATGAACCGTGAAATTAGGTCACAGTGACCTATAAGTATATTGGGGTCAAAGGTCTGGTCATTCATACTCACTCATAATCTGAAAAAAGAATGAAAATATACTAATTGAGTGTCGAGATATAAGACAAAATCACTGAACCGTGAAATTAGGTCACAGTGACCTATAAGTATATTGGGGTCAAAACCCTGGTCGTACTCACTCATAATCTGAAAGAAGTAAGAAAATATACTAATTGAGTGTCAAGATATAAGGCGAAATCACTGAACCATGGAAAGTAGGTCAAACGACCCTTACCGTCATGACACATAAGTCAGTGTCACAAAGTCAAAAGATGAATGACTAACCATCTTCCTAAGTTGTTTCTATTAAGAAATAAAAAGAAAAAAAAATTCGGGGAGTTCTAGATTTTGACCTCTAGCCCCTCCCCCCTGACTCCGACCCAGAGGTCCGATGTCATGGAACCTAAAGTGTATGAAGTATGAATGCTTTATGACAAGTTGTTGTCAAAATATGGACTCCTTGTAAAAGTTACACAGCAGTACATCTATTTTTTACAGTGTTCTAGTTTTTAACCTCCAGCCCAACCCCCCCCCCCCCCAGGCATGGACCCAGAGATCCGATGCCATGAAATGAAACTCAACCCTACAGGGTACCTATGGCAGGGCTGTAGTAATTGTAATCAGTAATTGTAATCAACTGTAATTAAATACAATTTTCAAAGTAATCACAAGTAATTGTAATCATGAATTGGCTCAAATACATGTAATGTAATGATTACAATTACTGAAAATTTTCTCAGTTGTAATTATAATTACTTTCAAATACTTTCAAATACATTTCACTTTTCCCTCTGCAAATTAAGCCACAACTAGAAACTAAATGGTACAGATAGTGAAAGTTGAGCCACAACTAGAAACTAAGTGGTACAGATAGTGAAACTTGATTAACAAAAGATAAGTAAACCAAGCATGAAGGCACAGGTACAATCAAATATTTAAAATCCCAACACAGACATTCACAACAAAGATCAGAAAACATCACAAAAAATTAAAACATGCACAAGGAGCAAAATGAATTTTAGAAATCTTTCCCATTCCCAACAAGGTAGTCGCTATTAAGACTTAGTTACAATGATATTCAATAAAAACAAATTTAAAACATTTTGTCACTTGCCGAAATCAGATGTTTTAGATGCCAGCGTGCATTAGAAAAGAATAATAAAAATAAATAAATTAATCCTACTAGGAAATTCTGGAAGATGATGCTGTATTTTTGCCTCAGTATAGTTAACACTGACAGCTCATAGAAATTTCCCCTTCATTTGCTTGGGGGTTTAAAGAAATTGGACAAACAATGATTAGTTCTACTCATGCCTTCATGCATAGCTGATTTCACAGGTAAATTCATTAAGCCGGCCAGAGCATTAAAAATGTGTTCTTATCTGTTTGTTTTTAACCTGAATCTCAAAATTAGCATTTGAATGTTCTGCATGATGAATGACTTATGCAGTTCTGAAGTTAGAACCCAAATGATCTACAGGTTATAGAGATTACAAAAATCAAGAGCAAAACTAGACAAGATTTCATGGTTAAAATGACATTTTTCTGTGCCTTGCCTTACATCACAAAGGTGTAAAAATCTTTTGTTACAGATTAAAATAGTCAGCTCATGTGAAAAGTACCTGTGGGCATCCAAATTGCTACCTGTTGTTAGTAAATACCATTGAGCTTTGTCACAATTATGACAAATGGATTTTCTTGTGAAATGGCTAGTTTCTAAATAACAGTTTATCTGCTATAGTGAGATGCGAATATTAATTTGTATCAAGGCACTCATTCCGCTCAATTTGAAATGGCTGCACCAGTTTTAAGCCATTTTGAAATCCCTCCTGACACAACTGGAAATGTTAAAGCCAAATGCAAGCACTGTGCGTCATGGATATCAGGGAGGACAGATTCCACATCAAACTTTTTAACACACATGAAGGTAAATTTTTGATTATCAGGCTTTGGTTGGGACATAGTCAGTATTTGAAAAATAGAATATCACAGTGATGGATATCAGTGCATTTACTTGCACACATTTTAATGTTCATTAATGAGCAATGCAATTTAATAAGTATAATTTTACAGTGGAGAATTATAGAATTTTTTTGTCTGTCTTGTATTTTCTTCTTTCTCTGTCTGATATAAATAGATAAATACCAACTTGCCTAAATGTCCATGTGGCAGAAAACAGTATCAGAGTCTTTTTTTTTTTTCTTTCAGAGAATGCACAGAGATGTGTACCTGTCACTCAGACATAAGAATACTACTGAGGGTCAAATAAAACAGTCGAGTATTGATGACTATGTCGAAACTAAACCAAAGTATTCACAAAATGACCAAAGACAAATTCAGCTGACTGATGCCCTAGTACTGTTCATTGCTGGAGATCTTATGCCCCTGTCTGTTGTTGAAAGTACTAATTTCCGTAATCTCTGTGAACAACTTAATCCAAGATTCCAAGTGCCAAGTAGGTCACATTTAACAAAAAACTACTACATGAAAAGTCCTCTGAAATCCAAAGCAACCTAAAACTACGCCTTAAAAAGGCACAGAGTGTATGCCTAACAATTGACATGTGGTCAAACAGGCAGATGAAGGGATTTTTGGGAATCACAGGCCACTATATCGTTGACTGGACAATGCAATCCGTTATGATTGCTTGCAAGAGGTTTAAAGGCAAGAACACTTCAGAAAACATTAGACAGGTTTATGAAGAGACAATTGCTTGCTTTGACATTGCAGAGAAAATTGAAGGTGTAATAAGTGACAATGCTTCGAACATGGTAAAGGCCTTTGATTTCAGCCTTCCTGGATTCACTGAGGAAAAACGCACTGACGGTGACGATGATGATGATGATGATTCCAATGATGAAAAAAATGACATCAGTATGGAAGATTCTGATAGCACAGATGAATTTGACTGTTTACCAAAGCATTATCGTTGTTATGCGCATAGTTTGCAGTTGGTGGTAAGGGATGGCCTAAAGGAAGGTACAAGTAAGCAAAGATCAGGAAAAGGCGCAATCAGAAAAAGATTCCCACTCCAAAAACCGAGGTGGGAAAAAACCAAACTAACAATCAGGTACTTATACCATGAAACATATCGTAAGCCGAATGAGCAGCTATTTTCCCAATAGGTGGCCACTCAGTTACCTTAACTTAACTAAAAATATGAAAACATACATAAGGCGCCAACAGCACAAAAAATTTTAAACACCAAGACATAAAACAAAAAGAACCACTACAGAAGTATCGACTTGGAACGATCAGTAACACAAAGTTACTGGCGGGCTTAAACCGGTTTTACAGGTACCTATCCTCACCCTCAGCTTCTGTAGTGGTTCAGTGATAAACAAGAAATAAGAAATCATATTAAGAAAATACTAAACATAGATACCAACGTTTAACATGAATAACGGAAAGCAGAGTGAGCAGCTATTGGAGGTATTAGGTGGTCACAGTGCTAGCTTGGACAGAACAAGTAAATGCAGAGCGCTAAGTGAACAGCCATTATATTCGGGCGGTCACAAAGCCATGCAACATGAAACTCGTAATTGGAATAACTTTGATAAGTGTGAACCAGAACAGCAGTACCGCCTTGGTACGGTCAGTTATAAAATAACTGGGGGGCTTAAACCGGTTTTACAGGTACCTAACCTCACCCTCAGCTTCTGCAGTGGTTCACAACATTTAGTTAGTTCTTCGGCCCTCGTGGTGAATCTCTAACTAGTCAATGAATCATCAAGAACAAACAAATAAATCATGATAAACATCCTGATGAATCAAAAACCAGGACTCACAGATTGAGTAAGCTGCCCGACGATGGAGATCCCTGGGCGCCGAATAACCTACTAACTCCGGAGCAAAAGAAAAACACCAGTTGGACCCCGGTGGGCCAAGCAACAGACAAGAAGCTCCGGCCCCAACCAACTAAAATGAAGCAGGTCAGCATTTAAAGACTGTTATTGCGAAAGCCTCAAACATTGTAAATTTTGTGCGGAAATCAGTTAATGCCAGTGAAATACTTGAAGATGAGAAAAAACTACAGGCATCAAATGCCACACGCTGGAACTCACAACTGTACATGATTCAATCAATCTTAAATGTTCCAGAAGAAAAACTGAACAGCATAGAGTGCAATTTCAAACTTTCTACATATGAAAGAAAATTATTGAGTGAGCTATGCACAATATTAGGCCCATTTGAACATGTAACAGTTCTTGTGCAAAAAGAAAACAATGTCAGTGCAAGTCTGACTGTTCCAGTAACAATTGGTCTAAAACACCAAATGCAACATATTTCATCAACATTCAATAACAAAATGGTATCCACCTTTAAGCGCTCTATCAATGAGAGACTCTCCCAATATGAACAAGAAGAGTCTTACGTTGTTGCAGCTGTTCTAGATGCTAGATTCAAGCTTCGATGGTGTGAAAGCGATAAAATTGACCATGTTGAATCACTTGTGCGTAAAAATCTCCAATCAGTGTCAGTACAAGAGGATGAAGCTTTGAGTCCACCCCCTAAAAAGAAACAAAAAACAGATGACTTCTTTGACTTCATGAGCCCTGTGCCTAGAACTCCAAGAAAACGTAATATTTCAGGAGCAGTGAATGAACTTGATTCATATTTACAGGAACCATGCGAAGAAATGGACAGTGACCCTCTAGATTATTGGAAAATTAACCATATCCAGTACCCTACATTAGCTAGACTGGCAAATAAGCTTTTAGCAATACCAGCAACATCTGCTCCCGTAGAACGGTTGTTCAGCATAGCAGGCAAGGTTTTTAGGCCTGAAAGATGTTCACTCAAAGATGAAACATTTGAAAAACTAATGATGATAAAATGTAACCATGTTCGAAAAAATGACAAGGTCTGATCATTGATCAGTGATCAAACATGAAGCTGAGTGAGCATTGGCAAGTGACTTAACAGTCTTCTAGACTTTGCAACTTTTAAACTCAAATTTACATGTATACATCTGAAATTGTGAATGGCCTGTGGATAGTGGGATAGTGTGTATTTGTATATAGTTTTAAACATTTATAAGAAGTTCAATAAAAGCATAGCTAGTTATTGGTCATTTTTATCTACAGCACTACACTTTTAATCATGTACATACTTTGTATGGTTTTGAAAACCAATATTATAACAGCACTACTGTAATAGCTCACCCTAGCTGAAAGCTCACAGGATGAGATTATAGAAAACCCATGAGCCAGCGTCTGTTCTCGTTCAACATTCTATTTGAAAAGTAATTGTAATTGTAATCATTACTTTTCTAAATAATTGTAATTGTAATCATTACTTTTCTTATGGTCTGGTAATTGTAATGTAATTGTAATCATTCATCACTGAAAGTAACTGTAATGTATTTGAATACTTTTGAAAGTATTTGACTCCAGCCCTGACCTATGGTCTGAGTATGAAAGCCCTCTGATAAAAAGTTTTCAAGATATAGACTTCTAGAAAACTATATCACAGAAAAGCCATTATTATTAATGGTGTTCTAGATTTTAACCTCTAGCCCCACCCCCTGGCATGGACCCAGGGATCTGATGCCATGGAATGAAAGCCGACCCTACAGGGTGTCAATGGCCCAAGTATCAATGCTTTCTGATGAGTGTTGTCAAGATATGTACTTCTAGAAAACGTTAACACAAGAATTGCCACTTTTGAAGGTGTTCTAGATTTTAATCTCCAGCCCCACCCCCTGGCCTGGACCCAGGGGCCCGATGCCATGGAATGAAAGCTAACCCTACAGGGTATCTATGGTCCAAGTATGAATGCTTTCTGATGAGTGGTTGTCAAGATATGGACTTCTAGAAAACTTTAACGCAAGTGTGACGCGCACGGGAACGGGAACGGGAACGCACACGGGAACGGGAACGTGGACGACCGGGGTGACTGCAATAGCTCTATGCACTTCGTGCAGTCGGGCTAAAAACAGAAATGAATTATCGCAATGTTTGGAAATATATGCACAAGAATGGAAATGTAAAGATAAAATACTGGGCTTCAATTATTGCGCCTTTTCCTGATCGTTGCCTACTTGTACCTTTCTACAGAGGTAAAAGTAAGCAATGATCAGGAAATGGTGCAACCAACTTGAAATTATCACTATAAAAATACCAGCACAGAGACAAATATGCAAATGGCCATGGATCAATTCTCACAATCATGTGATAACTATGATCTTACAATCATCACAAAAAAGACAGAACAGCACCTAGAAAACAATAAATAAACGAACTATCACTATGAATGGGCAAAAAATGAAAGTTATTGATTTCATCTACCTGGGAAGCTCTCTTTCTAAAGCAGTTCATATTGATAAAGACAGTGTGGCATTCGGAAGACTATTTGCAAGTGTTTGGGAGATTGACACCAAGCTGAAAGTCTACAAGACTGTGGTACTGCCAACCCTGTTTTTTTTTTCATATGAGACCTTGACAGTATATTAACGTCATGCAAAGAAACTTAACCATTTCCACTTACGCTGTTTGAGAAAGCTGTTAGAAGTGGAGTGGCAAGACAATATTTCAGACACAGATGTCCTGAAGAAGGCAGGAATGCAAAACATGCATACAGTCCTAGAGCTAGCGCAGTGGCATGGAATAGCCATGTCTTAAGAATGACTAATGACTTCCAAAGAAAGTTTTCTATGGAACATTACAGGAGGGAAAGTGCTCTCAAAGTGGCCAGAAGAAACGCTACAAAAACACTTTCAAAGGCTCCCTGAAGAATTCCGATATGTGATTATTAATAAAGCAAGTCAGATGACTAAGATGGCCTCCATGCCCAAATATGGTGAAACCCTTCAAAAATCTTTTTTTTTTTTTCGCAGGAGCTGCTGAACATGTTGCAACAAAAATTGATATGTAGCAATTTAGACTAGAGTACTACAATGTGTGTATACATCATGATCCTGTGATGACCTTGACAGATTTTACGGCAAGGTCAACATAGGTCACATATGCAGAAAACTGTTAAACTGACACTGAAGGGAAAAACTTCCAGAAAATGGGCAAGTTATGAATTTGAAAAAGAAATTAGCCACAGGGGGTATTCTGACCCTGTCCTGGGGTTATGTACATGTATATGACCTTCAGTAGTCAAACAAGTTTATTGGTGTATATTGGGCAGCTTACTGAATCTTTGAGTCCTCGTTTTTGATTCAGCATGGTGGTTATCATGATTTATTTGTTTGTCCTTGATGATTCATTGACTATTAGTGATTCACCACGAGGACAGAACAACTAACTTTATGTTTTGAACCACTATAGAAGCTGAGGGTGAGGTTATGGCCGTGTAAAACTAGTTTAAGCGAGCCAGTAATTTTATATTAATGATCGTTCCAAGGCGATACTTCTGTTGTGGTTCTTATTGTTTTATGTCCTGGTGTTGAATTTTTGTGCTGTTGGGAAATAGCTGAGCTGCTCACTCGGCTTACAATATGTTTTCTTCGTACAAGTATCTAATTGTCACTCTAGTTTTTTGCCACTTCGGTTTTTGGAGTGGGAATTTCTTTCTGATTGCGCCTTTTTCTCATCATTGCCCACTTGTACCTCTTTCAGTCGGGGTTATCATAGAGTATGACCCTTCGTTGTGCAATTAAAGAAAACAACATAGTTATCAGCCATGGTTGGGTTAAAAACTAAGCATGCAGACTGTCGCACACCATTTGAGTTATATCCTGTACGTGTGCAACGTGTTATGATTTTTCTGAACTGAAAAGAAAAATCATTCCTTATTGTAAGTTTCTAAAAAAATGTAAACCAAGTCACCATAAAATTCTGGTTCCGAAAGGCCCACACATAAAAGCGTCTTTAACCCATTATTATATTTGGAAATCAATTCATGGTGTCTGCGATGAAATTTAGAAAATGTTTTCGAAGTTTATGATACCGATAGCCATATTGTAGAAGTTTGGCCGTTTAACATTTATTTCGAGCGTTGAAGTCCGTAACATGACTGCAGACTCTAGCAAACCTAATATGTTGCGAAATGTATACACCATAAGAAGCACGACGAGGAACGTCACCATCCAAAAAAGGAAAATTTACTATATCAAAATCAAATTCATCGCGTTTATCATAAATTTTAGAAGAAACAAATCCATTTGCAACAGAAATAGGTAAATCTAAAAAGGGGGCTTCGGTATCTGAGGTATTGGCTTTGTTCAACTGTAGTTCAGGTGGATAAATATGATTGATCATACCTTCTAAATAAGGGTTGTCAATGTTCAAAAGGTCATCGAGGTACCTTGAAGTCGAATTAAAAGCCTCTCCTCGATAACGTCAGCTTAATTATCATGGTTAAGAGAATTCCTGAAATCTCTTTCGTAGCAGTATACAAATAAATCAGCTACGAGAGGTGCGCAATTTGTACCCATCGGAATTCCAACAATTTGTTAGTAGTATAATATAAATATTATCCAGGAGATATGATAAGGTGTCGCACACATTCTAACATGACCAAAGTGACTTTGGTCAGAGGAAGTGAAGAAAGCCTTTCTGTCATTTCATGCCAAATAAAGTGAACCATAGTTTTAAATGATTTTTTGAAGGTCCACTTTATCAAATCCAGATTAATCATAGGCACATAATCTAATTAATCTTTAATTAGATTATGTGCCTATGATTTATACAGAGTAGAAAAATCATATGTGGACAAGCTCGTCGCACGGAACCCTCTACACGTCAATTTACTGAGCACCTCGTATTTATTGACCAAAACCAATTTTTATTTGAAAAGGTACAAGTAGGCAAAGATCAGGAAAAGGCGCAATCAGAAAAAGATTCCCACTCCAAAAACCGAGGTGGGAAAAAACCAAACTAACAATCAGGTACTTATACCATGAAACATATCGTAAGCCGAATGAGCAGCTATTTTCCCAATAGGTGGCCACTCAGTTACCTTAACTTAACTAAAAATATGAAAACATACATAAGGCGCCAACAGCACAAAAAAAAAATTTATACACCAAGACATAAAACAAAAAGAACCACCACAGAAGTATCGACTTGGAACGATCAGTAACACAAAGTTACTGGCGGGCTTAAACCGGTTTTACATGGCCATAACCTCACCCTCAGCTTCTGCAGTGGTTCATAACATTTAGTTAGTTATTCGGCCTTCGTGGTGAATCTCTAACTAGTCAATGAATCATCAAGAACAAACAAATAAATCATGATTTTTATCCATAGAAAGGAAGAATTTTAAACAAATAAGAAGGTACAAGTGGGCAAAGATCAGGAAAAAGCGCAATTTCATCCACTGAAAGTTTCATCCACTGTCTCACAGTATCTTATGATATGCGATTTGATAGCTGTAAGACAAGAAGTTTATAATTTAGAAAGTTCAGTAGTAGTAGTACCACCCTGTATACTGTTGATGCAACTCAATGTGTTACGGCACAGATTGATGTTACATTTCACGAAGGTAGGGGGAAATGGAGAACGGTAAGTTTAATAGGCATTAATGCGAGGATGTCTGGGTCATGACTTTGTGGGAAAAGAAAGTAAGCATGCCTTCAGTTTTTTGCCGTAAGTAGTTTGTAACAAAAGCTTACCTTGTATCAGAAATGATAAATTTCATTGAAGGAATATGCCACCAGAAACACGAAAATTGATTACGTTTGCTAATTATTCGAATACTTCATCATCGTTTGTATATATCAAAGTTTCGGTATATACCGGAATCATTCCTTGTTTCATACCACAAAAAGACAATCCTGAACTCGAGCAAACTTGCACAATATGGTGTTCACCACGAGGACCGAAGAACTAACTAAATGTTGTGAACCACTGCAGAAGCTGAGGGTGAGGTTAGGTACCTGTAAAACCGGTTTAAGCCCGCCAGTAACTTTGTGTTACTGATCGTTCCAAGTCGATACTTCTGTAGTGGTTCTTTTTGTTTTATGTCTTGGTGTTTAAAATTTTTTGTGCTGTTGGCGCCTTATGTATGTTTTCATATTTTTAGTTAAGTTAAGGTAACTGAGTGGCCACCTATTGGGGAAATAGCTGCTCATTCGGCTTACGATATGTTTCATGGTATAAGTACCTGATTGTTAGTTTGGTTTTTTCCCACCTCGGTTTTTGGAGTGGGAATCTTTTTCTGATTGCGCCTTTTCCTGATCTTTGCCTACTTGTACCTTTTTAACAAACCTAGGTTGGATCGTTTGGGAAGCAAGGTATGTCAAAGAGTTCATTGCCTTGATGCAACGTACGTCCAATGTGTTCTTTTTTGTCGAAGACATCTCAGATCATTTTTGACCTGCATCCGGGTTTTTTCCATATGGAAGATGAAAAAGGCAACAAACTGCATCTCTTTAAAAAATACTTTAAGATGATGTTGTTTTACTATACAAGTCATCATTGATCCTTATTGTTATTCATTTTAATCGCTTTTTGTGTGACGAAAGCTTTTGCAAAGAAAAATTAAAATAAAAAAATAGTGGATTTTGAAATTTTATGACCCATGCAGGCCATCGTAGATAAGATGCGTTCGGATTTTCTCCATTGAATATAGGCGTGTTCGGATCAAAGGCTCTGCTTCACAGAACGAGTTGTTTCCGCCAGTAAGGGCTCACCGCACAATAACGATATTTTTACTACATTTTTTTGCATCAGATTGATATCCAGGAGTTTTGGGGTAGGTATATATGCATTAAAACTGTCAACGTTAAAACGAATAGGTACAGTTTTTTTTTTTTTTTTTTTTTTTTTTTTTTTTTTTTTCTCACTGAGCGTTTAGCTGTCAGGCTAAGGTAGTGATGTCATTTCAACAACAGAGCAAACTAGTCTTGTGTCCACTGTCAACAATTTATAGTTTAGAATAAAGCATAAATAAAATGTTCATCATGCATCCTGTACCCTATTGCAGAACAGATATTTATCTTCGACAATTATCTTTTTTAAAGATGTTTCTTGTTAAAAAATGATGCTAACTACGGCGGATCTATGGGCCAAAAGAAGTTATTTCTTACGGCGGACACTTTTGCAGAATGGAAACTCCTGTGACCGTTAAAACTTGAGTGAGCGGGGCTAAATGATTTGTGCATATTTTTGCTGGCAGTGTTTCTTGTATACGTCTTCCACTAGCTTCCAAAACGTTTAGTTTCGTTTTGCAATGTCTTCAAAGGTCCCAATCAACATTTTAGACATGTCGGACAGATCCAACGCTTCCTATTTGTTTATCGGCACTGTGGGGACTTAAGTGTTTTTCTCAAGCAAACTACACGGTGAAGGTATGTATCAAATCCAGAACCTCTCGCTCTGGTGCCCTATTCTACCATCATGACCATTACGCCATCGCGCTCCCCACTTCCCAAAAACAAATTAGATTTTCCATCAAATGGTTGTCTGTTAGCCCTTATAAGTCTTATAATGCAGTATGACTGTTTTCGTCAGAAATGTCGACATTATAATCTTGAAACGGTTAACACACATACGCAGACACTCGAAAAATGTGCTGCATGTGTTGTGTGCAATGATACATGTGAGTCACTGTCGGCATCAGCATCTGGACAACCGGGCGTTTAGTGTGTGTGTGTGTGTGTGTGTGTGTGTGTGTGTGTGTGTGTTTTCGCTGGTCAAAACTGTCTGTTTCCATGCAATAGGGTTGTGTATCTTAGTGTTGTTTCGTGTTTAATTCTAATGGCTATAAGGTTAAGCGGCTAGATCTTGCTGAAAAGGCTCGTTCGTACCAGACCCTCGGGTGTAAGGAGAGGGTGTCAGTGAGGGTCCCATGCACAGATCCAGAAATATTTTTCACTCGGTACTCATTAAAATTTCTCGTTGCGCATTTTTTCTTGAAAGCACAGTTAATGTACGTCTGAAATAGGTTTACTTATATTGTTCTTACTCATAGTGAACTAGCGCACGATGTAAAGTCCACAGATGGTCCCTCCAGGTGGACTCCCTGCACCTGAAATTAATGGGTTGACTCCCCCGGCCATTGCTTATCCCGTCTCCCTAAAAAGTATTTTGCACATGCTCAAAACTCCCCACCCCCACCTTTAAAGTGCTTGCTCTGTAACTCCTCACAAATTATCACGAATGCACTACTTAGCTCATGAACTAGCCATTATCTCCCCCCCCCTTTCCCCAATTTCCCCAAATGCCTGGTTGGGACTCAACTATGTTTGTTGCAATATTGCTACATCTAGCATACGATCATCTTCTTTGAAACGGGAGGGGAGTATGTATGCAGGACCACTAGCATCAGTCATATTCCAGAAAAGATTTCCAGATCAAAAGCAAGGTAAAAAAAAAAAAAAAACAATAAAAAAAAAAAAAAAAAAATCACATTGTGCAATAAATCGCCCATAACAACGGGCAAGAATATCGGGAACTTTACTTGCTGCATTATGGAGAACATGTATAGGCTTATACACTTTTCACCATATTTGCATACACATGTAGATTAACTATAAAATCAAATATTTTTATCCAAATTGATACTAAAGCTGTCAATTCACAGCACAAAATGTTAAAAAAATAAACATCAAAGTGTCCGCCGTAAGAAATATCATTTTTGGCCTAAAGATCCGGCGTAGTTAGCATCATTTTTCAAAAACACCTCTTGTACGTAGGTAGTATCCAGGCAATGAACTCATTGACGTACGTTGCTTCCCAAACGATCCAACCTAGGTGTGTTAACACCATATTGTGCAAAAGTCGGCTCGAATACATGATTGTTGTTTGGTGGCATGAAACAAGGAATGATTCCGGTTTATATTGAAACTTTGGTGATGACAAACAATGATGAAGGATTTGAGCAATTAGCAAATATAATCAATTTTCGTGTATCTTGTGGCATATTTCTTCAATTGAATTTATAATTTCTGTCACAAGGAAAGGTTTTTTAACAAACTACTTATGGCAAAAACTGAAGGTATCCTTACTTTGTTTTCCCACAAAGGCATGGCCCAGTCATCCTTACATTAATGCCTGTAAAATTGAATTAATGGTCAACTTACCGTTCTCCATTTCACCCTACCTTCGTGAAATGTTGCACCAATCTATGTCGTAACAAATTTGGTTGCATCAACGGTATACAGGGTGAGTACAAGAGCTAGAAGTTGCAATACATATAGGTTTGTACGGTCTTTTATGAATTTTTGGTAAACATTACATTGAACTAGGAAGTTTGTCTTTGAGATTGTTTTAGAATGTTGAATACGTAGGTTGTTCAGAAAGTTCGTGCAATTGTGTCATATCTCTCATAATTTTCAACCATTGTACTTGAAAATTGGTGTGCGTGAACTTTCACTTATTCTAAATCGTTGATAGAAAAAAGAAAGAAAAGTGATTATAGAAACTGAAAATACAGGTTGCCGTGGCAACGTCATCATCGGTACCCGGAGCAGTCCGAAATATATCACTTTTTTAAATGAAGTCTCAAACAAATAAACATATTTTTTTACTGTTTGCTCATCGCCACAAAAGCATGGAATCGTCCTAAAATATTTTAACAACGTGACATTGCTTCCTGAAAATTTCAAATCAATGGGATGTTCCACTATGAAATGGTCCTTTATTACGAGGGTTGTATGGGGAAATCATGACGTCAAACTGTGTCGTTGCGTTGCAAAAGATTATGAACTACTGTATTGTCGTCATAAAAACACACAGAAACACTTAAGATGGTAAAAAAAAACAGGAAAACTTTGAATAATATAGTTAAGAATCTATGTACAAATGATTTGCATGTTTTAAGAGTGGAATAAAAGCAACTGGTGGCGATTTTAGAAGTTGCCAACTGACAGTGGAATTGTTGTCCGTTAAGAATTTTGAAAAATTGGATTATTCAGCGGAGAATATTAGCGAAATAGACTCAGGGAGATGTATCACCGCATACTAATACTGGTTACGAAAACTTATAAAAAAAAGAATTGACAGACACATTAAATGCGTACATTTTGTTTGTGTTTATGCTGAGAAAGTGTGATCATCGCCAACGGGATTAAAATAAAGTTTGACGTTTTCAAAACGTCATTTTGACTTTGGCGTGCTCCGGGTACCCATACCTCACCTTTTTGTAATTAATATATTTTTATTATGTCTTTGTGCATCATCTTCGTTTTCACAGCATTTATAGAGGACATGTTAAAGGACATGTTAAATTATAATAAGGTATGTTTCTTTTTGTTTTAATATGACTATTACATGAATGATCAAACAATTATTCGAACTTTCCGAACGCCCCTCAAACAGACACCTGCGGCGTAGTTTTAATCCTACGGTTGCTCAATAACGCTAGGATCGAGCGTAGGATGATCTCAGATACTTAAGATTTTTTTCTTCAAGATAATGCTTCTCTCTTATTTTCTCATAACAAGCATTTCAGCAACATCAGACATTTTGGAATGCCCGTGGGTCCTTACAATGATCCCTAGGACTGAGTATTTCAAGGGACCGCCGAAAATTACTTCAGATCGATCCTGCGATCCACCGAGTTTGCCTGAGATTATCACACTAATGTGATCCTGAGAAGGTACAAGTAGGCAACGATCAGGTAAGAGATTCCCACTCCAAAAACCGAGGTGGGAAAAAACTAAATTAACAATCAGGTACTTATACCAAGAAAACATATCGTAAGCCGAATGAGCAGCCCAATAGGTGGTCACTCAGTTACCTTAACTTAACAAAAAATATGATAATACATAAGGCACCAATAGCACAAAAAATTTAAACACAAATACATAAACCAATAAGAACCACCACAGAAGTATCGCCTTGGAACGATCAGTAATATCAAATTACTGGCGGGCTTAAACCGGTTTAACAGGTACCTAACCTCACCATCAGCTTCTGCAGTGGTTCACAACATTTAGTTGTTCGGTCTTCGTGGTGAATCTCTAACTAGTCAATGAATCATCATGGACAAACAAATAAATCATGATAAACTCCATGATGAATCATAAACGAGGACTAACAGATATAGTAAGCTGCCCGACGATGGAGATCCCTGTGCGCCGAATAACTTACTAACTCCGGAGCAAAAGAAAAACACCAGTTGGACCCCGGTGGACCAAGCAACAGACAAGAAGCTCCGGTCCCAACTTACTAAGATGAATAGCTTTATGTCGGGGCCATCATAGAATCTGATGCCCGACAAACGGGCGTGCAATTAAAGAAGGCAGCATAGTTATCAACCATGATTGGGTTAAAAAAAACTAAGCATGCAGACTGTCGCATAACATTAAGTTATATCCTATACGTCTGTAACGCGTTATGATTTTTCTGAATAGAAAAGAAAAATCATTCCTTCCTTTCAGTTTCTTAAATTTGTAAACCAAGTCACCATAAAATTCTGGTTCCGAAAGGCCCTCGCGTAAAAGGGTTTTAGCCCAACATTAAATTGGAAATTTGTTCATAGTGTCTGCGATAAATTTAGAAAAACTTTTTCTGAGTTTATGATACCGATAGCTCTGCTAAAGAAGTTTGGCTGTTAAACATTTATTACGCGCATTGAAGTCCGTAACATGATTGCAGACTCTAGCAAACCTAATAAAGTTGCGAAATGTTTACGCCATAAGGAGCACGACGAGGAGCGTCACCATCCAAAAACGGAAAGTTTACTATATCAGAATCAAAGTCATCGCGTTTATCAAAATTTTAGAAGAAATGAATCCATTTGCAATAGAAAGATGTAAGTCTAAAAATGGGGTTTCGGTATCTGTGTTGTTTGCTTTTTTCAACTGTAGTTCAGGGGGATAAATTTGTTTGACCATGCTTTCAAAATAAGGATTTTCAATGTTCAAAAGTTCATCGAGGTACCTAGAAGTCGAATTAAAAGCCTCGATAATATCAGCTAGATTGTCAAGGTTAAGAGAATCCATAAAATCTCTTTCGTAGCAGTATAAAATAGATCAGCTACGAGAGGGGCACAATTTGTGCCCAATTTGTCTCTATAACTTGGTTCCAAATCTAATATAAATATTATCCAGCAGATAGGATAAGGCATCGCATACATTCTGACATGACCAAACTTTATATCGACTTTGGTCAGAGGAAGTGAAAAATGCTTTTCTGTCATTACAGGCCAAATAAAGTGAACCATAGTTTTTTAATGGCCGTAAGACGATCTTAAGCGATCGTAAGGGCAGTGGGACTGGGCCTTAACATTACTCAAGATTGATTCCTTAAAACACTAAATATGTTGAGTTTAGATTAAACGGCAAATGCTTGTCCATCACTGATTTCATTTGCTTAAGTATCATAAAATTAAGCCGCGTCATGAGAAAACCG
Organism: Rugalucina vietnamica; assembly: GCA_964017185.1. Classification (NCBI taxonomy): domain Eukaryota; kingdom Metazoa; phylum Mollusca; class Bivalvia; order Lucinida; family Lucinidae; genus Rugalucina; species Rugalucina vietnamica. The sequence continues at coordinate 10,569,305 of OZ024876.1, read as the reverse complement.
GATTTTGCTTATGCAAAAACAATGGCTCCGATCTTCTGTGCATTGTTTTCACTGCAAGGATAGTATTAGCACTTTTCTTGTCAAATCAGAAATTCAAGCTTCTAGCCATTTTCTGTAGCTAAACAGGCCGGTTTGTGTCAGACCTGGTCGGCACTCCCGAAGTCCAGTCCGAAGTCCAATTGAGCCACGTCGCGGCTCAATTATCCCAAAGGGCCAATGTCAATTACGGAAACAGCTATCGCTATTGATGAATCCAAACGAGAATTCACATTGGTCTACAGGCTTATGTAGATTATTTCAGGTTTTTTTTCTTATCTGCGTTCTTACAATACGCATGCATCTTGCAAACCCAATCAGTGTTTATCACTTTGCTGCATAATTCAATGGAAGCCAGCAGATCGGGCGCCAGACATCGACTTTTAATTTTTTGATCCTGTGCGTGAGAAAACCAACAATTTGGGTTCCTACCAGGTCCGACACAAATCGGGCTGTACAGTCATGGAGGCTGGAAATTTTGGATTTACGAAATTGTACTATCTGTGTAGCGAAAACAAAGGCGCTGACCAGCTTCGCAAATACTTCGAAGCTATCAGCGCCTTTGTTTTTCGCCTATGCTGATTGTTGGTTTTCCCGTGCGGTGGCTCATTGTTTCGCTTTTTGCCAAAAGACTGTACAGTCTAAACTGCCGATCCGGTCACCTCTATTCAGCGTGACCCTGCAGTCAGCGGTCAGTTCCGGGTCCCCCCGAACGATTTCTAACGCAAATGCACCTTTATTCAGCACGCACCTCTCAAACGCGGTCAACGGTCAGCAAAAATTGTCCCAAATCGCTAAATTTTCACTTTAAGCGGCCATGTTTTTTTTTTTTTTTTTGTTGCGGTCAATTTTGTTTGTTTCTGAAAGTGTAAGCCGTTTACGCTGTGCGGCGACCAAAATAATGGTTTCGGGTAAAACGATCACCCGAAATTGGAGGAAATTTTTGATTTTTTACCTAGTCGATGAATGGAGCACGGCGTGCGGTTACCGGTTTCATTCAAAAGAAATTGTTGTAAAAGCGGTAACCAGCAAAGGCCTATGACTGTATCCCGGCATTAAACGCGTTAAACGCTGATTGCCTTTGAAATTAGAGGATAAAGAGAACCATACCAGCTGGGATTTTTTCGGCGACATAACAAGAAGCTTTGGATCGTTTGAAGCATTATTGCTCTTCACTGACCGCATAATTAGCCAGGTGAGGTTAATTGCCAATCAGCACATGTTTGTTTTACTATCGTTAAATGTGCGAAAATTCGATAGTGTCATCGTAAAGGTGAGAAAAGTCGATTGAATAAGGTGACAATGATCAAAGCATTGTACTTACTCAGATTTACAGTAGTTTGGAACGAAGATGCCAAACAAAAAGCACTGTTCTGCAAGTAAACATGTGAACCGTTTCATGGAATATAATCGCATTGTTTTATCTCGTTACATATAATACATTTTTACATAGAAACTATATTAAAGGTACATTCTGCAACTGGCGGTATCAGATGTTTAGACCATTACTTTATTCAGAAATAATAGCCTTAGAAATGATAACGCGTGGCTACAATGCTTATTCAAATTGTTATTTGATCATTAAATATGGTGTAAACAATTTTTTTTATTTGAAATTATTATGAATTTGCCTTTCTTTAGGTATTTGACGGAAGACAGTTTTAACGTAAAATACAAAGTCATCCATAGTGTAGATAATATTTTCCTTTTGGTCCTTTTAGATCAGAGAAATCAGAAATTTATTTTCGGTTTGGATTCATTCCCTAACCAACGTTTGATTATTTGGCCCAATTTGTATAATACTAGTTTTTGTATTTACTACCCTCTTGAAAGTTGCAAATTTAAAGTAATTCTCTTTGGCTCCATGTTGCAAAATCTAGAGGGTCACTGATGAGGCTTATGTAGCTTAAACCGCATTATGACCCACTCTTTTCTCATTTTAATATGTCCTCTGCTCTTAAAGGATCCCAGTTTTTATTTTGTTTACTGTTACTTGCTCTTTGTGGCAAATTAAGTGGAAGGATGTCTGATCAAAAGGCGACCAAAAGGTCAGAGGCACCATTAATGTAGACTTGAAAACTCGCAGGAAATGATCAATACCGCTGAGTGTATATGTGGTATAAGTATGCAACGGAGACTATTGCCAATGCAGTCCACTTTTTCTTTATCAGCAAATTAGAAAACAGAATTGAATTATCGCAATGTTTTGAAATATACATGTATGGACAAGAATGGAAATGTAAAGATAAAATACTGGGCTTCACTTATTGCACCTTTTCCTGGTCGTTGCCTACATGTACCTTTCTACAAAGGTAAAAAGGTAAAAGTAAGCAATGATCAGGAAATGGTGCAACCAACTTAAAATAATTACTCTAAAACTAATCTGAAATTATCACTATAAAAATACCAGCTCAGAGGCAAATATGCAAATGGCCATGGATCAATTCTCACTATCATCTTACAACCACCACAAAAAAGACAGACCAGCACCTAAAAAACCGTAAATGAACGAACTATCACTGTGAATTGGCAAAAACTGAAAGTTTTAATTTCACCTACCTGGGAAGCTCTCTCTCCAAAGCAGTGCATATTGATGATAAGGTCAGGGCTAGAATTGCAAAAGCAGTGTGGCATTCGGAAGACTATTTGCAAGTGTCTGGGAGCTTGACACCAAGCTGAAAGTCTACAAGACTGTTGTACTGCCAATCCTGTTGTTTTCATATGAGACCGTGACAGTATATTAACGTCATGCAAAGAAACAGCCATTTCTACTTAAACTGTTTGAGAAAGCAGTGAGAAGTCGAGTGGCAAGACAAGATCCCAAACACAGATGTCCTAAAGAAGGCAGAAATGCAAAACATGCATACAGTCCTAAAGCTAGCGCAGTGGCATGGAATGGCCATGCCTTAAGAATGACTAATGACTTCCAAAGAAAGTTTTCTATGGAACATTACAGGAGGGAAAGTGCTCTCAAAGTGGCCAGAAGAAACGCTACAAAGACACTTTCAAAGGCTCCCAGAAGGATTTCGATATGTGATAATAAATAAAGCAAGTCACCTGACCAAGATGGCCGGCATGCCCATTTATGGTAAAACCCTTCAAAAATCTTTTTCTTCACAGGAACTGCTGAACCTGTTGCAACAAAAATTGATATGTACCAATTTAGACTAAAGTACTACAATCTGTGTATTAATCATGATCCTGTGATGACCTTGACAGATTTTACGGCAAGGTCAACATAGGTCACATATGCAGAAAACGTTTAAAATGACACTGAAGGGTAAAACTTCTAGAAAATGGGCAAGTGAACAGAATATTTATGAATTTCAAAACGAAATTAACCACAGGGTGTATTCTGACCCTGTCCTGTGGCTATATACATGTATATGACCTTCAATAGTCTAACAAGTTTATTAGTGTATATTGGGCCGCTTACTGAATCTGTGAGTCCTCGTTTTTGATTCAGCATGGTGGTTATCATGATTTATTTGTTTGTCCTTGATGATTCATGGACTAAGTGATTCACCACGAGGACGGAACAACTTACTAAATATTGTGAATCACTACAGAAGCTGAGGGTGAGACAATGGCCATGTTAAACTAGTTTAAGCCCGCCAGTAACTCGTTACAAGTCGATACTTCTGTTGTGGTTCTTATTGTTTTTTGTCCTGGTGTTGAATTTTTGTGCTGTTGGGAAATAGCTGAGCTGCTCACTCGGCTTACAATATGTTTTCTTAGTACAAGTATTTAATTGTCAATTTAGTTTTTTTGCCACTTCGGTTTTTGGAGTGGGAATTTCTTTCTGATTGCGCCTTTTTCTGATCATTGCCTACTTGTACCTCTTTAAGTCGGGGTCATCATAGGGTCTGACCCTAAGTTGTGCAGTTAAAGAAAATAACATAGTTATCAAGCATAATTGGGTTAAAATCTAAGCATGCAGACTGTCGCACACCATTTGAGTTATATCCTGTACGTCTCTAATGTCTAATGATTTTTCTGAACTGAAAAGAAAAAAAATCCTTCCTTTAAGTTTCTAAAAAATTGTAAACCAAGTCATCATAAAATTCTGGTTCCGAAAGGCCCTCACGTAAAAGCGTCTGATTGCGCCTTTTCCTGATCTTTGCCTACTTGTACCTTTTTAACCCAACATTATATTTGGAAATCAATTCATTGTGTTTGCCATGAAATTTAGAAAAGGTTTTTCGAAGTTTATGATACCGATAGCCATATTGGAGAAGTTTTGCCGTTAAACATTCATTTCGAGCGCTGAAGTCCGTAACATGATTGCAGACTCTAGCAAACCTAATAAGTTGCGAAATGTATACACCATAAAACGCACGACGAGGAACGTCACCAGTCAAAAAAGGAAAATTTACTATATCAAAATCAAAGTCATCGCGTTTATCATAAATTTTAGAAGATTCAAATTCATTGGCAACAGAAAGATGTAAATCTAAAAAGGGGGCTTCGGTACCTGAGTTATTGGCTTTGTTCAACTGTAGTTCAGGTGGATAAATATGATTGACCATAAGTTACTGCGAAGCTGATCTGCGCTTTTGTTTTTCGCCTATGCTGATTGTTGGTTTTCCCATGCGGCGGCTCATTTTGTTTTCGCTTTTTGCCCAATCACTGTCCTTACTCAGATTTACAGTAGTTTGGAACGAAGATGCCAAACAAAAACACTGTTCTGCAAGTAAACATGTGAACCATTTCATGGAATCAAATCGCATCATTTTATCTCGTTACATAACATACATTTTTACATAGAAACTATATTAAAGATATATTCTGCAACTGGCGGTATCAGATGTTTAGACCATTACTTTATTCAGAAAAAATAGCCTTAGAAATAATAACACGTGCTTACGATGCTTATTCAAATTGTTATTTGATCATTAAATATGGCGTAAACAATTTTTTTATTTGAAATTATTATGAATTTGCCTTTCTTTAGGTATTTGACGGAAGACAGTTTTAACGTAAACTACAAAGTCATCCTTAGTGTAGATTATATTTTCCTTTTGGTCCTTTTAGATCAGAGAAATCAGAAATTTATTATCAGTTTGGATTCATTTCCTAACCAACGTTTGATATATTTCCCCAATTTGTATAATACTAGTCTTTGTATTGACTACCCTCTTGAAAGTTGCAAATTTAAAGTAATTCTCTTTGGCTCCATGTTGCAAAATCTAGAGGGTCACTGATGAGGCTTATGTAGCTTAAACCGCATTATGACCCACCCTTTTCTCATTTTAATATGTCCTCTGCTCTTAAAGGATCCCAGTATTTATTTTATCTGTTACTTGCTCTTTGTGGCAAATTCAGTGGAAGGATGGCTGATAAAAAGGCGACCAAAATGTCAGAGGCACCATTAATGAACATGTTGAAAACTCGGGGGAAATGGTCAATACCTTTTATTAGCCCGAGCTACATTTCAGCGGTTAAATAGATTCATTGTCCTGATTTTGGATTTGCATCTTTTTGTTTCAGTCAATTTTGTTTTGTCCGAACCTAATGACAAGTGCTATGGCTTTGATTTTCCTTGATTAGTCGGTCTGAAGCTTAAGTCTGAGAATGTATATAATCAATGTTCCAAAATGATAAGTTATAACATCGGGCCATAACAATGACGTCGAACCTCTTTATATCCCACATTACGACCCTTGCGATAGGGAACATTGAAACATCTCGTTTCAGTAGCTGATCTGCGCTTTTGTTTTTCGCCTATGCTGATTGTTGGTTTTCCCATGCGGCGGCTCATTTTGTTTTCGCTTTTTGCCCAATCACTGTCCTTACTCAGATTTACAGTAGTTTGGAACGAAGATGCCAAACAAAAACACTGTTCTGCAAGTAAACATGTGAACCATTTCATGGAATCAAATCGCATCATTTTATCTCGTTACATAACATACATTTTTACATAGAAACTATATTAAAGATATATTCTGCAACTGGCGGTATCAGATGTTTAGACCATTACTTTATTCAGAAAAAATAGCCTTAGAAATAATAACACGTGCTTACGATGCTTATTCAAATTGTTATTTGATCATTAAATATGGCGTAAACAATTTTTTTTATTTGAAATTATTATGAATTTGCCTTTCTTTAGGTATTTGACGGAAGACAGTTTTAACGTAAACTACAAAGTCATCCTTAGTGTAGATTATATTTTCCTTTTGGTCCTTTTAGATCAGAGAAATCAGAAATTTATTATCAGTTTGGATTCATTTCCTAACCAACGTTTGATATATTTCCCCAATTTGTATAATACTAGTCTTTGTATTGACTACCCTCTTGAAAGTTGCAAATTTAAAGTAATTCTCTTTGGCTCCATGTTGCAAAATCTAGAGGGTCACTGATGAGGCTTATGTAGCTTAAACCGCATTATGACCCACCCTTTTCTCATTTTAATATGTCCTCTGCTCTTAAAGGATCCCAGTATTTATTTTATCTGTTACTTGCTCTTTGTGGCAAATTCAGTGGAAGGATGGCTGATAAAAAGGCGACCAAAATGTCAGAGGCACCATTAATGAACATGTTGAAAACTCGGGGGAAATGGTCAATACCTTTTATTAGCCCGAGCTACATTTCAGCGGTTAAATAGATTCATTGTCCTGATTTTGGATTTGCATCTTTTTGTTTCAGTCAATTTTGTTTTGTCCGAACCTAATGACAAGTGCTATGGCTTTGATTTTCCTTGATTAGTCGGTCTGAAGCTTAAGTCTGAGAATGTATATAATCAATGTTCCAAAATGATAAGTTATAACATCGGGCCATAACAATGACGTCGAACCTCTTTATATCCCACATTACGACCCTTGCGATAGGGAACATTGAAACATCTCGTTTCAGTATGGCTATTTATGGGATATACAAAAAAATAAGTTTCAAATGACATGAAATGTCCTTTGACTTTTTTGTTTGTTTGTTTGTTGTTTGTTGTTGCTGGTTTGACATAACGATCACACACACGAATTAACGATCTTAAAATGGTTATTACTGAAACAAGCCTTAATAAGTAATGGTGCCGATAAAAAGCTGTTTACGTCGATACACATTTTCATGTGGCGGAGACAAAGATTGGATCCTGGCTGTACAGTCCTTAAGGGAAATAATGGTAATTTTTATTGTGTTGTATCTGTTAATGTCAGTAAACATAATACAAGATGTTTCTAGACAAGCAATTTACCATTAATTGGAAGGATTTGTGTACCTCGATATACGTGACGCAAATTGGAGTTAACGTTTCCTTACAAGTTTACGTTATTAACTTTCCGAATGTTAGCTAGGCTTGATACATATGCTATGAAAACACAAGGCAATTGCAAGTACCGTTCACGGTTGCGGTAGTCTTATTGATGCCACCATGATGATTATTGTTTGATTTTCATTTATTGCTCATATGTAACATGCGTTATCTGAGCTTTCAATAAAAGGTTTGTTTGTTTGTTTTGTTTGATAGCATATTCGCTTAACAATTATGAGGTTGCATGATCGATACTCGGCTGCAGTTAACGGTTATAAATAACATGTATACTTGGATTTTTTTTCAATGTGCAGGGCAAAGCTTAGCTAAGCCCAGCCTTGGATGATTTCATTGTTGAGAAAGGGTCCCAGAGCTGACAATGTATAATTGAAGTAAAGGTGACTATGCTTGTTGTCTTTGTGCTATACTTGTGTTTCACCTGAATGATTTCAAAATAGGTGAAGTGTATGGTAGACACACAAAAACATAAACATTTTGTTTCTAAAATATAACCATACAGCTACACTCAAATATTTCTATCAAGTTAGCCAATGCCTGTATTTTTGTCAACAACTCTTTGCTTCACTGATGGTACATGACCGCAGTAGAAGGTCAATAAAGTACCATTCGAAAAAATAAAGCGATTCGGAGAACCAGCTGATTTTACTTATTTTTTCTTACAAGGTCAGCTCGGTCAAATTAGCAGCAAATTTGCTGCATCAAAAAACGGTCAAGTTAGTAGCATTTTTTTCTGCAGCAAAATCGGTCATGTTACATGTAGCAGCAATTTTGCTACAGCAAAAGTAGCCAAGTTAATGGCAATTTTGCTTGCAGCGTTAGAATTAAATATGCTGCAGCAAAATACAGTCAAGTTAGTGGCAATTTTGCTACAGCGAAAAACAGTCAAGTAAGCAGAAATATCGAGCGAACAATTTTGTTGCAGATTGATTTGGCTTTAATCTATGTGATAGCGCATAAGAAAATGACATTTAATGCCACAATCACATCTTTTCGACGTGACCTACGAAAGAAGTTCCATGTAAGTGGAAATGTTTGTCGCCATTTTTTATGATCTTATTCTTATTTTTTTTTCTTTTTCGTTTGGCTGTGATCGCTATGTAGAAAATGATGATGAATGCTACAACAGAACTTTTCTAGACCACATATTACCAATGTTATGGAAAATGTTTCTGATTTTTACAGTTTCGTCTGGCTGTGAGTGCTATAGGAAACGGATACTTATGCCGCAAACAAGACTTTTCTATCCCACCCATAACATAGCTTAAGGACAAAAGTTCCCTGCCAACAGTAAAAGTGTCTACATAATGCAGGGTAATAGATGGGATATAAAACGTCTGTTCGTGATGACATTCATCATCGTTTCTTACAGACGTTGCGTCAGAAGTTGCCGTCATAGCGCTCAAAGACAGACTTAAACGAAAAGGAGAGACCGAATTGTGCCGTAGTTCACCTTAGTGATTTGCTTATCAGTGCAAGCTTCAAGATAGACGATGATACTCTGGAGCCTTGTCTGTATGAACAAAAGACAATAGGTGGCAAAAAGTTTCGATGCAGCTAACTTGACCGGTTTGTTTTTTCTTCTTTTTTTTTCTTTCTTTCTTTCTTTTTTTTTTTTTTTTTTTTTTTTTTTTTTTTTTTTTTTTTTTTGGCTGCTGTTGCTGCAACAGATTCGCTGCTAACTTGACTGAGCTGTCAGTAACACTTTACAGATCCGTACTGTGACTTCCAGTAAGAAGTTATTGCACTTTTGTTCTGCTGCTTTCATTAGTAAATTAGTAATTTAAAGTTAGCCTGCATCATTTGATATTTAATTGTATCAGAATTTTAAACTTGAAAGGAAAAACAGAGAGTCATACAACAAAAATGTTTACCAGGCATTTACTAAGGGAATTTTCAATATGGTCATACATAAATACAGTCATGTAGTACAGAATATTTTCCTGTGACAGTATGTGTTTACCCTTCATTTTCAGTGCATGAGGTTAAATTTTGACACTGATTGGTTCAACAATAACAAGTGGGTCAACGTAACAGTCCAAGTGAGAACTACCTATTTTTAAATGTAATGGTCAACTTTGTCATTGTCAATCAAAAATTGACAGGCTCCTCCCTGCACATTGAAAAAAAATCAGACTATAAAATTTAAATTTAATTTAATTATTTTAGACTGGGTTTGGTGTATACATGCATCACGTTCAGTGACTACTGTGATTTAATAGTTACGTAATTTTTTGAATTTGTTCTTTTTTGATAATAACAGTATACTTAAACGCAAAAGAAACGCAACAATTTACGTTCTCGTTTTCTTCTACAGTGCACATGTGAAGATATTTTCGAAAGTATATTTTATGTCGCTTCACAATTAGTAGGGATTTGCCGTTAACGGGATTTGACAGCATGTTTTTGTTCTGATGTTAATGTGACATTTGTATTTTAACACTTTGTGTCTAAAATATGGGTGTTTAATTTGATTTAAAAACAAACAGCATCAATCGATAGCCTGGTGTCGATACAAGCAGAAAACAACAAAAACGTTTGGAAATTATTGTTTAGCAGCACCCTTTGTTGATGCGTTTCTTTGTTAACGTTAACTTATTTTTTTCAAAAAGCCATTACATACTCATTATGCTCAGCTAGGACGCGATCTTTTTGTCATCTGCACGATGTGCTGAGGGTTACATTATGTCATTAAAAGATTTTGATTATTGATATTCGTTTGCCTCTTAATAGCAAATTACGTTTAGACTTAAACACAGCACACACTTAATAAACGTCGACCAAGGTATAAAATTTCCATATTTGCGTTTGTTGTTCTTTTTGCTTTTGAAAATAAAAAAATGGTGTAAAAGTTAATTTTTGCATACGATGTAGGTATTGTACCTCTGTGACTTTTAAAAAATGGGTTACCTTGAAGTTGCGACGTTTTCTCTGCAACCATAAGCCGCAGCGTTCTGATTGCCATGTTGTATGCAAGGCAAAGAACTTGACTTGTCAAGTAATACCACCGAAAGAAATTTTGAGTCGATAAGGAGAAATTTGCATTTTATAAGTGTTGCTAAACTTTTGTGTTCAAGTAATTTCGTATTTGCCTTTCCTTGGCAAGAAATACACACAAAATAGACCAGTAACGAAGGATTTGCGAGCGTTTACGGACCAAAATTGATCCTTATTGTGTCTCATTTCTTTCATGAAGTTTTTGCGATGATCAAATTTCTACGGACATCAGGAAAACGTGACCATGAAATAAGTATCCCCTTAAACCCCACTTTTATATAGTAAAACTGGGGTATACACGGATAATTTTGCTTCAAAACATAGATTGTGTGTACTCGTTAGAACCGTCTCACTCTAACGTGTACCAACAATCAATGTTTTGAGCAAACATATTGAAAAAAAAATCAAAAGTTTTCCATTTGGTCCATGAGCTATTTCAGATGTCGGTACCACCTGACCTGAACAGACCCCCCCGCACTTTTTGACAATTTTGGCATGTATAGAATTAGATAAAACCGGGGGGACCTTTCTAGGTGGTAGCTTTATGGTTAAAATCTTCGAGTTTATTCTAGCATACCCCCCACATTTGTCTGTGTTTTTTCTCTTACATCTTAAGTTTTCTTCAATTTTATGAACAAGATAGTCAGCTTGTTCATATGTCTTATTATATAACATGGCTATCAATTATTGTCATATCAATCATTTGATACCAATTTTAGCTCTCTAGGACTTTTGGCTGCTGAGATATAAACGTTTCTGTTGGTATACCCCCTCTATTTTTCTGTCATTTTTATCTAATATTTTAAGTTCTCATCAATATTCAACACTAAGAACGCCTAGTTTTTCATAAATCTTATCCTATGATTATATAACAATACCATAGCAATCATTTGATACCAATTTCGGCTCTCTATAACTTTTGGTTGCCGAGTTATAAAGATTTTTTGTGGTATACCCCCTCCACTTTTTTCTGTGATTTTTCTCTAATATTTATAGTTTTATCAATATTCGAAAAAAGTAAGTCAGGTTGTTTGTGTGTCTTACCACGTGGTTTTAGAACATTATCTTTGCAATTATTTGATACCAATTTCAGCTTTCTAGAGTTGTTTGTCATTGAGATAGTAGCAGTTTTATTGGTATACCCCCTTCATTTGCAAGTGATTTTTCTCTTATATCTTAAGTTCTTTTAAATATTTGAGAAACAAGAAAGTCAGCTTGTTTATATACTTGTTGCATGGTTATAGAATATTGTCATAGCAATCATTTTATAACAATTTCAGCTCTGTAGAGCCTTTGGTAACTGAGATATCAGCAGTTTTATTGACATACCCCCTTCTTTGCCAGTGATTTTTCTCCTATATCTTAAGTTTTCTTTGAGCAGCAAAAACATAAGCTTGCTATATACCTTTTACATAGTCATAGAATATTGTCACATCAATTATTTGATACCAATTTCAGCTCTCTAGGACTTTTGGTTGTTGAGATATATATGTTTCCCTTGGTATACCCCCTATATTTTTCTGAGATTTTTTATCTTATATTTAAAGTCCTCATCACTATTTCATCAATGAGAAAGTCAAATTATTTATGTTTTATCACATGATTAAAGAAAGTTATTCCAGCAAGCATTTGATACCAATTTAAGCTCTCTAGATCTTTTGGTCACTGAGATATTAGCAGTTTTCTTGGTATACCCCCTTCGTTTGCCAATGTTTTTTCTCCTATAGCTTAAGTTCTCTTAAATATTCGAGAAACAAACAACACATTTTGTTTATATACCCTTTACATGGTTATAGAATATTGTCATAGCAGTCATTTGATACCAATTTCAGATGTCTAGGACTTTTGGTTGTTGAGAAATATACAATTCCGTTGGTATACCCCCTATATTTTTCTGAGATTTTTATCTAATATTTAAAGTTTTCATCTATATTCCAACAATGAGAAAGTCAAATTATTCATGTTCTTTATCTTATGATTATAGAACATTATTCTAGCAATTATGTGATACCAATTTTAGCTCTCTAGAGCTTTTTGTCACTGATATATCAGCAGTTTTATTGGTTTACCCCCTTCGTTTGCAAATGTTTTTTCTTCTATAGCTTAAGTTCTCTTAAATATTCGAGAAACAAAAAACACATTTTGTTTATATATCCTTTACATGGTTATAGAATATTGTCATTGCAATCATTTGATACCAATTTCAGATGTCTAGGACTTTTGGTTGTTGAGAAATATACAATTCCGTTGGTATACCCCCTATATTTTTCTGAGATTTTTATCTAATATTTAAAGTTTTCATCTATATTCCAACAATGTGAAAGTCAAATTATTCATGTTCTTTATCTTATGATTATAGAACATTATTCTAGCAATTATTTGATACCAATTTTAGCTCTCTAGAGCTTTTTGTCACTGATATATCAGCAGTTTTATTGGTTTAACCCCTTCGTTTGCAAATGTTTTTTCTTCTATAGCTTAAGTTCTCTTAAATATTCGAGAAACAAGAAAGACATTTTATTAATATACCCTTTACATGGTTATAGAATATTGTCATAGCAATCATTTGATACCAATTTCAGCTGTCTAGGACTTTTGGTTGCTGACATATAAACGTTTCCGTTGGTATACCCCCTATATTTTTCTGAGATTTTTATCTAATATTTAAAGTTCTCATCTATATTCCAACAATGAGAAAGTCAAATTAATTATGTTTCTTATCTTATGATTATAGAACATATTTCTAACAATCATTTGATTCTAATTTTAGCTCTCTAGATCTTTTGGTCACTGAGATATCAGCAGTTTTATTTGTAAACCCCCTTCGTTTGCCAGTGATTTTTCTCCTATATCTGAAGTTCTCTTCAGTATTTGCGCTACAAGAGAGTCAGCTCATTGATATATTTAATTGTATAATTATAGAATATTGTTATAGCAATCATTTGATACAAATTTCAGTTCTTTATGACTTTTGGTTCCTGAGAAATACACGTTTCCATAGGTATACCCCCTCCATTTTCTGTGATTTTTCTCTAATATTTAAAGTTTCCTCAATATTTGAACAGCACAAAAGTCTGACTATTAATGTATCTTATTATGTGGTTTTAGAGTGTTATCATAGCAATCATTTGTTACAAACTTCAGCTCTCTATGGCTTTTGGCTGCTGATCTATAAACGTTTCTGTAGGTATACCCCCTACATTGGTCTATGATTTGTCTCTAAAATTGAAAGTTCTCATCTATATCATTATACCAAAAAGGTCAAAATCATTCTGTATTTTTTCACATTAATATAGAACATTATCATAACAATAATCTAATACCATAACAATAATCTAATACCAATTTCAAGTCTTTGGAGTTTTTGGTTGGTGAGATGATTTTTCCCCTTCGTTTATCTGTTATTTTTCTCTAATAACTGAAGTTCTTTTTAATGTTTGAGCATTAAGATAGCCAGCTTGTTTATATATCTTATTACATGGATATAGAGAATTGTCATAGCAATCATTTGATACCAATTCAAGCTCTTTAGAGCTTTTGGTTGCTGAGATATAAACAACTGTGCTGGTATTCTCCATTTTCTGTGATTTTAGTCTAATACATAAAGTTTTCATTAATATTGGAACACCAGGAAGTCAGTTTGATAATAATATCTTATTACATAGTTATATAGCATTGCAAAAGCAATCATTTGATACCTTTTTCTGCTTTCTAGGTCTATCAGTAGCCAAGTTACATGTGGTAATATAGGTGTACCACCTTACTATCTGCGCTTATTAGGGGTGGTGTTGAACACTGTGATTTTAGGTGACACAATTGGGCATTAAAGTGATCCTCTGACCAAACTGGCACCCTTGAGCATTTGTTCTAAGGGTTCAAATTACATCCATTAACCCAAACCAAACCCTTCAAATGGCAATATAATTATTTTCCCTTTGTAAATCCTGATTTTCGTCATTTTCATTAATATTCATGAAAATGCAAATGAGATGATTTTCATTTAGGCCCATGTCATCAACAAATTTGTCAAATAGCATAATTGATACAATAACAATGAGCCCCAATGATAGTTTAGGCCTGAAATTAGTTTTTATGGGATAATTGATTTTTTACTTTTTTTTTTTTTTCATTTTAATGTTTTAATGAAAATTCATGAATATGCAAGTGAAATAATTTCCATTACTTATCAAAGAATAAAAGGGATATGTCTTAGCTTTAAAATGAGACCAAGTTCAATGGTCTAGGATAAAAAACAATTGAGATATTTACAATTTTCTATGTGTACCCCCATTATTGACGCAAAAATTGAATATTTAGAGTAATTTAATAAAACACAGCGTACAACGCAAACGCCTCGACTTTCAGATGGCAGAAAACAGGATTTGATAGCTTTTTCAATGTACTTTTAGAGAATAATAGTTTAGAAATTTCCCTTGGGGAGGAAAGGGGGATATGGATAGCTAGAAGACTATTCCCTACCGTTTTTTGTGTTAAAATGACGTTTTTTTTAAATTATGGGGTATCGTAAATAACGTGTCGTTTCACCATTAAAGCTACCAGCAATGCAAGTCCCCCCGATTTTTTACAAGTCTACAAACATAGTCCTACATGAAAATCATAAGGGGATTTGTTCAGGCCAGGTGGTACCGACCCCCAAAATTTACGGTATTGGCTCATGGACCAATTGCAGTTTTCAATTTTTACAGCTGAAAAAATTATTTTTATATTGCATGGGCGTGTTTCATTGGAAACATTTGTATGATCTACATTTAATGTCTAAATGGGAAGAACATGAGAATAAAATGAAATATAATTTGTGTTTTTATTTTATGACAAATTGAGTACTTCTAGAATTTCCAATTACTGAGATATTTTCTCAATGTAAAGCCAAAAGGTCACATTACAAAAACTTGCCCATACAATATTTCAAGATTCAAGATTCACTTTATTCAGAAAGCCATAGTATCACATTATAGCGTATTCCAATATAACACAACAATTAAACATAGACACGAACATACATACTCTTAGCAAGCAAAAACAAATGAGAAAAATATATATATAAGTTTACTTAATCAATTTTACAAATTAATAATGTTGTTCTTTCTAATATCTGAAGATTTTTCAATATAATTTGACACGTCTTTTGCAGACAATAAATTCTGTGGGTTAAGTAAATTAACAACAGTCTTGACAATATACACATTTTGAGGCTTGTGTATCCGAAACCGCGGTATGGCCCATCTCTTTTCTTAAGGATTGAAATTCAGATTTTTAGCTTTCACTGGATGATGAAAAACATAAGGCTGTTTTAATGTTTGTGAAGCCCAAAGGGCTTCTCGGTAACATTAAAACTGCAGCACGTTTTTTATCATCCAGTGAAAGCTAAAATTCTGAATTTCAATACATATATTTACATTTCATATTATCAGCAAAGTGTTAGTCTTTTATATCCCACTTCCTTTGATAATTTTCGGGTTATTTGACATTAAATCCGACAGTTACAGCCAAAACGCCACGCCAACATAAATAAACAAACAACGTCACTGGCTGGCATTGACGTCGCTCCGCCTATGGGCGTGGCTTATCATCACGTGACTTTTCAATGTTTTCATCGGGAAATGAAGAACATCAAGCCTGAATGACACTTTCATCTAAGGCGAGTACAGTGAAAAGTAAATATAAATATGCTCACTGCTCTTAAAGGACCTCAGTTTTATTTTTAGTCATTGGAAAAATTTTGATATTTTTAAATATAATTAAAAATCAGTGATGCGGTTCTAACGAGTATCCACAATCTATGTTTTACGCCATGAAGAAAATTAGGTAAACCCCTGAAAACCTCAGCTTCGAAAAACATTTTCTAAATTTTATCGCAGACATATGAATTTATTTTAAAATTTAATCTATTTATATTACGCGAGGGCCTTTCGAAACCAGAATTTTATAGTGAATTGGTTTACAAATTTAAGAATTGCCCAGATAGCTCAGTCGGTAGCGCGTTTGGCTTCTGACTTGCTATGTACCTCTGCCGTGCAGGATCGAATCCCACTGGCGACGCCAGTAAAAACTATCAGTTACTGAAAAAACTATCAATGGTTCTTGCATCGGTATGTACCAATGGTTTGACTGTCACCTTCCGGGCGCGGTGGTTTCACAGGGTATTTCCCGACCGAACGTCGAGAACTGCCCTGGCTTTCCCCCACCACTAGACAGTGTGCGTCTAAGAAGCAGAATTGCTTAGCTAAGTAGAAATGCCTAGCTTGACGTCTATCTCCAGTAAGTTAAGAAGCTTATATGAAGGAATGAATTTTCTTTTCAATTCAGAAAAATCATAACACGTTACAGACGTATAAGATATAACTTTAATGTTATGTGACAGTCTGCATGCTTAGTTTTTAACCCAAACATGGTTGATAACTATGCTGCCTCCTTTAATTGCACGCCGGTGGGTCGGGCATCAGACTCTTTGATGGCCCCGACATAAAGCTATTCATTTTAGTTGGTTGGGGCCGGAGCTTCTTGTCTGTTGCTTGGCCCACCGGGGTTCAACTGGTGTTTTTCTTCTGCGGAGTTAGTAAGTTATTTGGCGCCTAGGGATCTCTATCGCCGGGCAGCTTACTCAATCTGTGAGTCCTCGTTTTTGATTTATCATGGTATTTATCATGATTTATTTGTTTATCTATGATGATTCATTGACTAGCTATAGGTTCACCACGAGGACCGAACAACTAACTAAATGTTGTGAACCACTGCAGAAGCTGAGGATGAGGTTATGTACCTGTAAAATCGATTTAAGCTCGCCAGTAATTTTATATTACTGATCGTTCCAAGGCGATACATCCGTGGTGGTTCTTATTGTTGTATGTCTTGGTGTTTAATTTTTTTTTTGTGCTGTTGGTGCCTTATGTACATGTATGTAATCATATTTTAGTTAAGTTTAGGAATTGAGTGGTCACCTATTGGGAAAATAGCTGCTCATTCGGCTTACGATATGTTTTCATGGTATAAGTATTTGATTGTTAATTTAGTTTTTTTCACACCTCGGTTTTTGGAGTGGGAATCTTTTTTTTGATCGCGCCTTTTCCTGATCGTTGCCTATTTGTACTTTTTTAGAAAGACATTTTCTAAGTTTTATCGCAGACACTATCAGTTGATTTCCAAATTTAATGTTGGGCATTAACTCTTTTACGTGAGGGCCTTTCGGAACCAGAATTTTATGGTAACTTTGTTTACAAATTTAAGGCACTTATAAGAAGAAATGATTTTTTTTATAGTTCAGAAAAATCATAATACGTTACTGACGTATGGGTTATACTAACCTGAATGTTATGCGACAGTCTGCATGTTTAGTTTTTAACCCAATCATGGTTGATAATTATGCTGCCTTCTTTAATTTCACGCCGGTAGGTTGGGCGTCAGACTCTGTGATGGCCCCGACATAAAGCTATTCATAAAACTGGAGCTTCTTGTGTGTTGCGTGACCCAATGGGATTCAAGTAGTGTTTTTCTTTTGCTCCGGGTTTCAGTAAGTTATTTTGCGCCCAGGGATCACCATCGTCGGACAGCTTACTGAATCTGTTAAGTCCTCATTTTTGATTCATCAGGGTGGTTATCATGATTTATTTGTTTGTCCTTGATGATTCATGGCTAGTTAGAGATTCACAACGAGGACCGAACAACAAACTAAATGTTGGGAGCCACTGCAGAAGATGATGGTAAGGTTTTGCACCTGTATAACCGTTTTAAGCCCCCCCCTCCATTAATTTTCTGCAATCCAATTTAATTCTTCCCACCCCTCGGTTTGTGGAGTGGGAATTCCTTTCTGATTGCGCCATTTCCTAGCCATTGCCTTCTTGTACCTTTCTTGTACCTTATCGTGGTTCCATCAGTTTTGTTTTATTTTTTTAGATAAATTTTTGTGCTGATTGAACCTTATGTACTTTCTCATATTTTTATTTAAGTTCGCGTAACTCAGTTGCCATCTATTGGGAAATAGCTGCTCACTCGGCTTACGATATGTTTTCTAAGTATAAGTACATAGTTGTCAATTTAGTTTTTCCCACCTCGGTTTTTGGAGTGGAGATTTCTTTCTGATTGCGCATATTCCTGATCATGCGAATGGTGAAGTGCAACCATATCCCATCAAAAATGCACAGCAATCACATGGCCGCCGCACGATAAACGTGTGGACGAAGTGGTATGTCCGTATAATGACAGTCCGATATCCGTATGATTTTGATAAATGCCGTACGATCACCTAAAGGTCTACGATTATTTTACGATTTTAGTTCCAAAATTATCATAAAAACCGTACGGTGACCGTACCGAACGCACGATCAGCGCAGGGTTTCCATACGGCGCCCGTACGATACTACCTACGATATGTCTACGGGCTACGGTCTTACGATTTTTAAAAATTTGTAAAAGTGCAGACTACTACAAAATCGTAGAGGCTACGGAGATCGTAGGAAGCCGTAGAATCGTAGGGACATCGTAAGGTCACCCTGCCCTTACATGCAATCTGTCGAAATTACTTTGTGCATTTGTATGACAATGCGGTTGTTATGGTTACCATTTAATGATAGATACAGGAAAATCAAGCCTATAAGGGGCTAAAGTAAGGGCAGATACCTCCAAATATTGAACATAAATATGTTTTAAAACTCATTCATCTGGTAGCCCAATGTTCAAAGGTTAAAAATACAGTTGATCATTCTAACACACATCACCTATATAGCCAATGGTTAAAACGTGTTATATTGTGCAACAATTCACTGAGCGAATAAGCGCGACGTTACTTTGTGCCATTTCGATATCATTTGTGACGTCATCTATCACATCAAGCACCGTTGGACGGCGTAACGTCGTTTTAGCGCGAACTAAACGTATTAAATGTGTGTAAATACCCACATTACAGTCAAATATTTTGCGGGATATCTACAATGCAATGGTGGAAAGCTGAACGATAACGACGATTTCAGCGACTTTTATTCCGTTTATTGTGTGTTAGAATCGACATAGATCAGCTCAAGTGCTTGAATTGTTGAGTTATAATTCACTGTTTGTCGGTCAGTTGTAAGAATATACACTGTAAATCACTCGCGGTACGCGCTCGTGATTTGATCTTCTTTTCAACTAACCTCCAAACAGTGTATTATTATTCAACAATTCTCTGCTAGAGCTGATCTATTTCTTATAACTGTTAACAAGTTAAGCTATATACTGTTGAATGTCCATAAATATTATCTTTAAATTACTTAAATAAGCAACACAAATTCAAAGCAATAAGAAGGAAAACCAGAGAAAAACAAAAAGCTAAAGCTAAAGTCAGACAAGAAATATTTCTTGATAATGTATAAGGAAATTAAAATAACCACAGAAAAGCTCTCTGAAGGACACCACAACTCTATTTTGTTCTATTGAAAACATTGGTTTAGCAATCTATTGCATTCCAGAAGAAATATGAATTTGGCTGTGTCATTCAGCATGTTCAGCAAGTAATTTGTTATGGCTTAAACTCCAGTCATCAAGTTTTCAGTCATGTCGGGGCAAAACTTCCTTGGTATTAACCAGTACTCTGATGTGCTTAGTGTCTTGCTCAAGGGCACTAAGCACAGGTACATGTAAGTATCGAACCCAGGACCTTTTATTCAGAGTCGAATACTCTATCTCTAGCCTTCTGCGCTACCCTTTGATTAAATATTGATTGTGGGCTTTGTACATGGCAAAATGTATTTGTCATGAACCGAATTAACTAGAAATTAGTTGACGCTGTGGTTGAACTGATATGTCGCCATAATTTAGGAGAATGTGTTAATCCATTGGACTGTTGTCTGCTCACATTTCTATGCTTATCATCATCGTCCTTTTCGTTTTCTTTCCTTACAAAACAACCGCAAATAACTTGCTTAAAGCACTGGCGAAAATTTTGCGAAAATATTGAGTACATGACTGGGTTTGCTGCGGAGTTGATATAGGCGACGACCATCGTGAAAACCAAATACGACCAATTCTCATGGAATGTTTTAGGCGAAATAGTGTTCAAAATGAGCAACACTTGATTGGGTGAATAGCTTAGGAAATATACCAAAACACTAAGAATTAACATCTTAACGACACCACGCCGCGCTTGTAAGGCTTCAGAAAACCTTTCTATGGACGCTCCATTGACGTCTCTGATGTGTACACGTCTATAAAGTCTGTCTGTACCCATAAAAAGGTGTTTTGCAATTATGCTGTAAAGAGTCACTTGCAACACAATTGGGAGGAAGTAAAACAACACCGATTCTGTGTATTTGAAAATGACGTAAGCCGCTCCGTGGTTCCCCGGAAATTGGATCATGCAATAAAGCAGTCGTATATCCGGATGTCCTTCTTTTACGACATTGAAAAGTAGCGTAGGTAATCCCGCGATCCACGATGCTGGCCAGATGCATCCGAGCACAAACACTAGACGGCGTTTGTTGCAGAAAATATGTGCTTTAATCGGGTGAATGATGGCGATATACCTGAAACGAAAGAGAAATTCATTTATATTTATGCATTTAACGTTGTTTGTTGGCATATATTGGATGTTGTAGGCAGTAGAGGTAGCTGGCACCTTTTTAATACATAATAACACATTTAAAGATATCTATTAAAGGGGCAATACTCGCTTCTATAGCCAAAGTGGCATTTCATGATCACCACGATAAACAGTCCAGCTGGAATGCCCACATCAATAGATTGTCTTATCTTTGAGATTTTGGGGTCATTGGGATTAACCTAGACTTATAAAGTCTGATGAGATTTTTTTTTTTTATATCATCTTTGAATTACATCACTCCACTCAAATATGTACTCTATTCGTCATGACCATTTTGCTTCTTTGACTGTCTCTCATCAGTAGATGTTTGAGTCAGCTTAGTGTATAGTATGGTATGGCATATCAGCATAAAATAAAAAAAGGGTTGGTGTACTTTGGAAATATAATTCAACATCTACGACTGTAATCAGTCTAGGATTAACCTGGATGATGCCATCTAAAAGGACAATATTCAATACGTGATATTGATTTTAATAATTAAAATGTAATGGTATTATTAAAATATGATGGCAGTATTAATGGTAAACCATGCATACCATTTTCACTTATCATCTGCATACATAACAGGCATTCCAATGCATGCGCGAGATTTTTTTTTATCAAATTCTGTACCATATAATCATTGCATGCATGACTTGACTGAAATAAATATTGTATACTATAAGACTTAAGTTTAGCAATTTTTTTATCCATCATTATTTTCAAAATCAAACATTTGAAAACTGTCGATATGTTTTTAAAATCAAATTCATTTATCGAGACGACGTTGTGTGTTTTTCTTACGTCCACCAGTTGCTACGTTACGTTTAAAAATCGTGCAAATCACGTCCTCAGCATTTCACATGCATCACATGTTATCACTTTTTGCCTCGTTTGATTGGTTAAAGTGTCATAAAGAATAAACCGGAATGACATTTGAAAAATTCCATCAGGGGACGCCGTTATGGCCTGACGTTAAACCAACGTAACACGAAGATCAATATGCTCGGTGCAGACATGAAACATAAGAAAGACAGTTGAATCTTTTAAGCTTGCGAGAGTACGATAAATCTCCTAGAGCCCTGTTCCATCAGCTGACAGTGTTAAAAACCGACATCATGACGCCAGAAAACGTAAGACTACCATGATATAGGGCAACGACAATTTGACGTCATAGTGACGTTATCGATTTCTAGACAACCTACGAATTTCAGGCTGGATAATTAACAGCATGGAAACAGGGATTTGTATCGAAACAGCTGACTGGAAACAAACTGCGTGGTGCGAACACCGTGAATATCGCCGATAGGTTTTCGGTCCTGTAGACGTTAAACGTAAACGTGCAAGCCTAGACGTGAACACATCAAACCGTCTAGTCCTACTAAGCGAAAGTTTTCTCGTACAAAAAGCGAAGTCGCACGTCATTCCAGCAAATAAACACTTATGGGATCATTTCGGGAGAAAGGCAACGGAACAATACGACGTCAGTTACGTCATACACCGTTGTCTGATTTCAGAATGTAACCAAATCTCTATGATCATGGTTCAGTACTCATTATGAGCACAAGAAAGTGTAAAATGACTGTTTTGGGAATAAACCTTTAACTTTTCAGATGCCGAAAAACAATGTGAATTTTAAGGCGATACCCCTGTAAACTTTGACGCAACGTAACGGCATCAGGAAAAATGGCTTTCCGGCTAAAAGTGTACATTGTGGTTCCTTTAGGTTTAGATATTGATGGCTTAAAGAGTTTCTTTCAGTTCATCTTAATATCAATTTACAATTTGGAAATTAATTGAAAATTGCTAAACTTAAGTCTCATAGTATATAAACCAAAAGATTCTAAACACTCGGTCGCATTACGGTCATGGGGATGTCAATCTAGTGATATACGTGTCATTATTGTCTTGTATTGTTATCAATAACATAGCGTGACACTTTATCCAGTTATGTCATAATGAAAGAGACATTTTGTCATAATCAGACACGCTAAACCCTTTTCTGACGAATGGAATATCCAATATATTTAGACAAGTCCTCTTTCATTTTTGAAATATATCGGGGGTGATTTTTAATGTTTATTATATTCTTGATGAAATTCCTGTGATCAAACAAAATAGCCACTAATCGTTCGCCGCGTTTTGCAGCGTCACATCTGAGGCTATACTGTTTGCCTTTTTCTAATAAAATATGACACTAGCTTTATAGAAATAAGTTCGTCAATTAGATGTTTCCCATTGCCCCACATAACATGCGACAAATCCTATCGAATCACAACGAGCATATAGTATTATCAATATATTGCCGTTTGCTTTGTTTGTGTAAGTGTAGTTAATAATCCCAGTAAGTACTTTTCATTCATGTCGGAACGCTGCCACTGTTTCCATAATACCAGTCGCTACTACAATGTATAAAAACACTTAACATGTGCTTATGTTCCTGTTTTCGATCCAGTATATTAAGATTTTACAGTGAAAGGTCCGGTCCCACTGCGTTTGAGATCGCCTAATATCGCCATAATATTGTGTAATGTTAAGCTGGAGGTCATTTGAACCCGATGTGCAATTAAGAAAGCAAAAACACATTGGGAAACATTTTACCGATTTTGCATACGCAGTCTTATCATACACAGTCGTACGATTGCTTACGATTCAGTGGGACGGGCACTTAACCTACTTGTTTGTTATTCCATTGCTAAATTCAACAGCTTAAATAAGTCGTTTTTCTTCCGTTTTGCTACAAATAAGCAATCAGAGCCTCATATCACAACTGTAATGTCCATTAATTCAATAATGGTGTAATGGATTATGATTTCTAGACAATTGTAAGAATTGCTGCCACCACACGGGACACAAAAGGTGACTGAATTGCATTTTAACTCATTTAAGCCTGGCGTCCCTTTTATGGGACATAGGCAAACAGAATAGCCCCAGATGTGACGCCGCAGAACGCGGCGTCCCATCTGGGGCTATTCTGTTTGCTTAGAGAATTTTCATCGAAAAATTAAATAAAATTTAAAAATTACTCCTAACGCCCCTAAAAAAAAAGTGGACTCACCCTAATGATAATGATGGGAAAATCCATTCGTCATATATGGGTTAATAGATTGAAGGTTTCTTAGAGTCAATGGCCCCATTATAGCGACCGGCAGCAGATGTTATGCTTATGTTATATTTAAGAAATGAATTTTATTTTTCTGATGTTCATGGAGCTATGAACCACACAGTTGGTCGCGTGCCAGTGAATGAGCCCCGAAGGGGTTCATGTAAGCCTTGCTAGCGACCCACTGCTGTTCATAGCTCCATGAACATCAGAAAAATTAAATTCATTTCTTATATTTATATCAATTTCTCTCTATCGCTTGTTGAAAAATCATCATATTTACGAGCAGATAGATAATATTTATACAAACAGCGGAACGGCGTCGACGTTTACAACGTCCAATCAGATTGGCGAGAGCATTTTTTTTGACGGTTGACGTCGCGTGACACGATGTTGTTCATGGATGTATGAACACAGATGAACATCTAATGGTTCATCTAAGGAGATTTTAGAAAAATGTAAATATATGTAATACAACGTATAGCGTCTTCGGAAACACTGCTTTCTGCATGTACACTCACGAAAACAAGGCGCTTACCTGATCAGCGAATTGAGTGTATGCACTATGCAGTCGCAAACTTATAGTTGCTGAAGTGCGGCAAACATGTGTTTTCTTGCAAATTATTTTTAGAAGCTTAGTATATAATCTGTATGTACTTGTAGTTTTAAGAAGAGTCTTGAATTCTTAGAGTTTAAGACATTATATCGAGAAAGGCCCACATCCAAATGAAACACATCGGGGAAATATCTGTGAAAAATATACCCCTTAAACCCCACTATTGTCAACAATGAATGTAGGGTTCACAGGGGTATAGCTAATTTTCTTATTTTTTATCCAAAAATATAGATTGTGAGTACTCGTTAGAACCGCCTCACTGAGGTGGTTCTAACTTGTATCCACAATCAATATTTTGAACAAAAATATTAAGAATATCATGTTTTTTTTTTCTAATAACATTTTCAATTTTAATGCTAGCCCAATATATTGCATGGGCTAGTTTTCGTAATGTCACTAGGTTTATTGCAAGAAATGTGAATAGCTTAAATCGATTTTGTGAGATAATTCATTTTTTAATACTTTGATATTTGACAGACCCATTTTTTTAGTCCAAAATGAAAGGAGTAACGTGCCATTATCACATGATTAATGCGCCCATTCTATTGATCTGCCGACAATGATCCATTATTTTGTCTTAGAACATTCATGGGCAGTTTCATGAATTTCTTGTACTGATGATAGTTTTACTGATGACTGTGTGATTGCAGATTTATACTTAACACAATTTCTAACTTAACACTTGGTGTTTCAGAGACTAAATTTGAACAAAAAGATGTGATATAAAGACGCTAAATGATCCGTCTGTTTTAATTTTAATGCAACACTATTAATTAAATCATCATTAGTTGGCCACAAAGTGTTATTCATTTTGCTCGATTACGGCGATGCAAAACTCAAAACAAGAAGTGAAAACGTCTATAGAAAAACATGCTACACAATTGTCGACCCCAATGTTAGTACAGTATGACTCCGAAGGACGGTGGAGTTGATAAAACTCACTCATACTTTTGGGCTAAGTCTGGGTCTTACGGTACAGGACTTAAGTAAAAGTTAAATATTCAGCCCAGGCATCTGAAAACTGTTGAAAGCATGTTTGTGATAAATCGAATTAATACTTGGCAAACTGGGGCAAAAGAGCAAAATACTCCAAACGATTTTCTTTGTTCAAGCGTGTCATGCATCGCATTTTCGATCATGATGATCTTAGTTTGTCTTTTGCAAGATGTTTTAAAACATAATAAACGAAATACTCGCCTGTACAGGTTACTGTGACTGTACAGGCCGTTTTGCGTTGGACCTGATCGGAATTCCTAATCGTTGTTAGTTTTCTGATGAAGCGTCTCAAATAGGATAGGATAGAAATAGGTCAGGTAATCCGTACTTTACTTCCAAACGAAATAATACGGATAGGCATTTTGAAACTCAAACCAATCACGTTCTCTCTGGAGCCTACCTTACCAATCCGAGCGTCACGGGGTGTTCGACAACAGTTTTGTTTCATTTGCTCTTTACTAAGTATAAATATCATTCCTAATCATGATGTCACTTTCTGCCAAAACTTTCAGAAATGGCCGGAAAATAATAAAATAAATAAATGTTCGGTTAGCAAGTTTGACAAGTAAATGTTTAAGATGGTTTCGTTTTCTTTCTCTTCTTTATATGTTTTTTCAAACACATTTGTATTCTAAACTTTAAATATGCAGCGCACAGCAAAGACGCTATATACATCTTATCAAAAGTTTAGCACATTCTACTTTTATAGTGCTAAAGTAAACTGCCCTGCAAATGCTTCCAAAGCATAATATGACTTCAAAATTCAAAGATATAGAAAGGACACATGTAGCAAATACCAAATCACAGTTTTGTCTCGGCCTATCAGATTTTGAAACTTGCAGGATATGTTTACAATGCATTATTTTAATGATAAGCCCTGTTTCTTAATGCTGATATCTGCACTCAATACGCCACGCCTGAGCAAAATTCACCCCATGGTAAAAGAGTATGTTGGTAGGGAAGGCACTATCTTTTTAATTGCGTGTCTTGGCGGGTGGAAGCATCTTGATTGGTGTACATATAATTTGTTGATACTTATTGTGTAATTTATTTTATCTATTTATTCAAGAAGCCTCTCATAATTCTTAAGTAGAATGTTTTTATCATATATTGCTGTATGTACATCTATATATGTGGAAGTGAGACTATAATAAACTATTGTCGGAACGATCTGTTACAAATAAAAATTGAAGACTTGACACCAAACACTGACATTTCTTGCTAGAACAAAAATGTTAAGAAAGCATAGCAAAATTGCAGAGTTTAACATTTTGAAAACAAGTTTGTCTTTAAAAATGTCTAATGCTTACACCTCCAATGACAGGATAATAATGTCTATGCCACATTTTTATTCCTTCTATCGCCTAAAAATTTTAATAATTTTCAAGTTAAAATACTGAAATTGAGTACTTTTGTATACAAAATTTAAAAAGTGTCGTAAATTACTCTTTCAAACGAGTGACCTTATCTTTTGTCGTTCAGTATCTATCTAACTGCCGATTGTGAATCCGTAAAAGTCCTCATTGTTTCCTCTGTAACCATTACATCGAATAGGGACGATTGTGTCAACATTTTTATTCGCTTTGGTTAGTTATGACCAGATAGTTTTGCCTCATTTTAGACAAGTAATTATGCTAAACTTTTGACGAAGAGTACGAGGGTCATTCAGGAATTAATGACAATGATTCCATTTAACTTTATTCTTAACACTTGTGTGCTTCTCATATACTAATAACCAAATTTGAAGATGTATGCTATTCAATGGTTCCTCCAAAAGTTCGCTAAGATGCCAGTTCTGTGGTTGCTAGGCAACTAAAGAATACAAGGTAAATGAGCTTGGACGCGACATACTGCTGTTTATAAAAGCTAGTACTTTTCTGGAAGGAAGACCAGTATCTTGGATATGTTAACAACATTTCATGAGGATAAATTATGTGGTTGTTGTAAGCATGACTGTTAATGGTATTGATCACAATGCCACTGTACACAGAGTTTCAAAATGTATCAGCACCGTCTCCAGTTCTAATTTAACTGTATAAAATCTAGCTAGTCTTTTTAAAATCTAATACTTGTTCCATAACAGTCTCAGATTTTTGAATTTTTGTTTTTGTGTAGAGGCCATCGGAATACCTTTTAGATTAAACACATCACTAGCTGTTGGAATTTATTTGATTGTTTCATTATTTGGTTTAAAACACACTGTTAGGCTCAGAATGGGTTTATTTTGTCCTGTTCTGCTGTTGCTTAGCAACCACGCGTGTTGCAGATCAGGAAATTGACATAAATGTTATGGTTGCCCTTGTTGACCTCTTGTGCTTTCATTAATCATCAAAAAATCACTGATAAGACTGTCCAAGCAACAATCCTACACGTTTTACTTACCCTACCCCCGTACAAAAATAAGTAAAAATTGACCTTTTCGCGTCCATGGACACTTCAGGAGCCATATTCAAATTAGCATAGCGTCAAATCTGGACATGATAAAAGCACAAAATTTTCAGCACGAATGCATAATATATGTGTCCACATGTACCATATCAAATAAAGCCGAGCTTAATTATACTTTCCGAGATATGGATCCATTGTCATTAATTCTTGAATGGCCCCCGTATAATTGTATTATGAGCGTAGTAAACTAACTTCACAGATTTACCATTAAAATTGAGCCGCAACGCGAGAAAACCGGTCTTCGGGGTTTCCGACCAGGTGCGACACAAATCGGCCTGTACAGTCACAGAAGCATGCTAGAAGCTTGAAATTTCGGATTCAAGAAGAAGAGAAACTGTAGTATCCATGTAGCGAAAACAAAGGCGCTGATCAGCTTCGCAGTTACTGCGAAGCTGATCTGCGCCTTTGTTTTCGCATAGGCAAAAATCCTGTTTTCTCGCGATGCGGCTCAATTATGAATCAAATGAATGGATTTGACCAGTCGGATAAGGCTTGACGATAAATCTGTGACATGAGTATACTGCGATCGTAGTAGGTTTATAACCAAGTTGGCATGAGTTTTGCTGTCACTGGTTCAGGCCTCGTTCCCACGGATAATCTTTCTTTGCCGAAAATTATTTGTCACAGAGGTTGCGTTCACAGCAAAGATTACTTATATTACTTAGCTCGCTAACCTTTGTCACAGACATTTGACGAAGAAACCTCACCACAGAATTGAATTTACACGACCATATTTTTCTGCGACAAACCTACTTTGTTAAAGAAAAATTGTCCGTGGGAAAAAGGCATTTAAAATGACTATTGGCTTGTAAATCCGATGCATAATCTTATTACGGTCAGTAAACTATTTTAGAAGTTCTTTGCGAATTCGCTGGTTGGAATGTTACGTGTACAATATAGCTTGTAGCTATAGATTGTCATTATGTATTTTAGGAGAAGCTTTTGCTTGTATGCATCACGATGTTGGTATTATATTTGTCTGAGAGAGCCATTAAATTCGTCGTATCTTTTCTGAAATCATTAAATCTTAGACAAAAGCAGTAAAACTTGAAATTAATAAAATGTTTATTGTAAAACAGGACCAACGTTCATGTACACAGCCATCTGTTAGCTGCATGTACATGCACATGGGGGTATGGTACTACATGTTATAAACACAATATTTTTATTATATTGTCAAGCGTGCTGCGGAGTGTTTAGTAAGATTCCGGAACATAACGATTCTGAAATGTTATATTGTTAAAATAGCAATAATTATGTTTCTGTCTTTGAAATCTAGTACTGGGCTGCAATTTTCTAGAATAATTATTGGCAACGCCCGGTGGAAAAATATTCATTGCACTTTCAGCCCCTTTCTGTTACTTAGGACTATATTCCATACAATAATTGACTTCGATGAGGTTGATACAAGGATTTATGTACCTGAACAAAATTGATAATTTTATTCACTCGTAAGTTAAAAGCAGCTAGATATAAAGCTTTCGGATAAGGTTACTAAAAGAGCACTTTTTGGGAAAATGCAATACTTTCAACTTATGATATCATGTTGCCTTATTGTTATATTACAAAGTTACTGTGTAGATTTACACGTATGCGTATTTATTATATGGCAAGTGATGAAATATAGAGAAATATGTATTAAATATAACCAATATTTGAAAAAGTTATATTTTCACATGTGAAAATATAAAAAAGTTATATTTTCACATGTGAAAATATAAGATTTGGGAATACGCAAATTACGATTCCACCGTTTTATTTCTAATTTATACATAACTAAATTTTATAATCTATGCTATTGTTGACGCAATGAACGTTCACACACAATAGCGACGTAATGACGTGACGTAATGACGTCATTTAGGATTTTGACGTCATATGATTTAGAGCGCAACGTTACAATGACTACATGCAATATAATAAAAAGAAAATTCAAGTTTTTGTCGTGAATATGACTTTTATTTCATCTCGTGAAGTGAAAAATTATAAATTTCATTCGTGCCTTCGGCACTCATGAAATATAAAAATTTTTCACTTCACTCAATGAAATAAAAGTCATATTCACTCCAAAAACTTGAATATCCTCTATATCTTGCCTGCAACTCAAGGGATATATAATGTCATGAGCCAGCAAATTATATATAGTTCAAACTACGGATTTTTACTGCGTTTTGAATGATGATTTATTTATTATACTATAAGTTCATATTATACTGAACAAAAGAAGAAACGCAACAATAGGCCACGGAGGATTTTCGAGTTAAGGGTAAAACGCTGATAATTTCAGGTCTGTTGCTGTATGATTCCAATTCATGGGATATTAGGGTATATCGTGCAAAAAAACTGATTTTCATTTCGATAAAAATTGAATGAGAATTTTTGGTCGTCTTAAATAATGTAAATAGGGAAAGATTTGCTCTGCGCTTGCGCACACTTTTGAACCTCCAAATCATCAAGAAACAATGTCAGTTGTACCCTAATTAAAATTCATGAAAAAGAAAAAAAGTTCCACGACATACAAGCTCGTAATTAAAACCGTCAAAATCCCTATATGTTTAATTGAAAGGGGGATAATTTCAATTTTACTCCTTTTATTTCTTTAACTTGTGAGTTATCTGCTGAGTGGTACATGGTGATTTTGAATGGGGTTTATAGCGGATTAAAATCGTACCACTATTTTAATGCTTGCGCATGCGCACTGTGTGGTTTTCTACTTTCAGCATGCCCACGGTTGGAACGCATTACTCCGTAAATACTCATCAAAATGAAAATTGGTTTCTTGCATTCGGAAGCCTGACATCTACTGCAGAAGTAGAAAATGCAATGATTTCTGTTTGTATCATAGTTTGCTCAAAATTTTGTGGAATATAATTGTTGCGTTTCTTTTTTTGTTCAGTATATAATCTTGAACGATGACGAAGATTTTCATTTTAGAGTATTTCTTAAGCATCTGTGAGCAACACTATGAAACATTATTTAAACCAATTAGGCTAAACACGAAAGATATACTGAGGTAATTTAAAAAAGTGAACGGCTCTTTTGTAATATGAGTAAAAAGTAAAAGCAGGCAATGATCAGGAAATGGCGCAATCGGAAAGAAAGTCCCACTCCAAAAACCGAGGTGGAAAAAAAACTAAAGAAACAATCAGGTACTATTACTAAGAAAACATTGTAAGGCCGAATGGGCAGCCATTGTCCCCATAGGTGGCCACTCAGTTACCCAAACTTAACTAAAAATATGAACACGTACATAAGGTGCTAACAGCACAAAAATTCAACACCAAGACATAAAACAATAAAAACCACCACAGAACGATCAGTAATATAACATTAGTGGCGAGCTTAAATCGATTTAACATGGCCATAACCTCACCCTCAGCTTCTGCAGTGGTTCACAACATTAAAGTAAGGTACTGACGATTTTATAAAATGCAGTGCTCCATATAAATGTACTGTCGATTTTATAAAATGACGAAATAATAATGACATTTCTGTGCGTCTCAACTTTTTTTTCTTGCAAATAATTACAAAGTTTCCAATTTATTTGAAAATATGAAAACCCCAATAGAGCTTTTACAATGAAATGTCTAATTAAGCAACAAAAGAAAGGCAAACACACATTCACAAAATAATAATTAATATGGGTTTTCATAATGTTTATGTTTTCTGTTTATGCTGTTTATCTTTCTGTTGTAATCATTACAAAACATGCCAATGCAATATGCAGAAAAAATTTTGTTGTGAAAATTTTCATTTTTACTGGAAAATTTTTGATATTTTTCTTATTTTTGCTCAAAACATAGTTTGTGGGTACACGTTAGAACCGCCTCAGCGATCTATGTTTTATCTATGTATCACAATCTATGTTTTAAAGCAAAAATAAGAAAAATAGGTATACCCCGCTATATCCCAGTTTTTCTAGCGTAAGGCGACCAGTGATCGATCAGGGACCAGTGATCGATCAACTTGTGGTTATCGGCTATCA
Organism: Rugalucina vietnamica; assembly: GCA_964017185.1. Taxonomy (NCBI): domain Eukaryota; kingdom Metazoa; phylum Mollusca; class Bivalvia; order Lucinida; family Lucinidae; genus Rugalucina; species Rugalucina vietnamica. The sequence goes on along the minus strand of OZ024876.1, from coordinate 10,537,290 downwards.
ATTCTCAAAGGATACCTGAAGTAAATCTTATGCTAGTCTCAACTTAAAGCACATTATATTACCTTACAAACATTAATTTAAATTTATTTGGAAAGCTTTTCTATTTTGCATTTTCTAGCACTTTACGAAGAAGGGGTCTATGTTGTACTGATTAAAAGCGGTAATTGTTCAATAAATTCGACCTGCATTTGTTCCGACTGGCTAAACTTTTTAACTTTACGGCACACTAAACAAATCTGATCCGCATTCCAAATCGTATAGGATAACGCTGCGATTAATGGACAATTTCTTTGATTTTTTAGCTATTTTTTTCAACAGTTTTCCATTGTTTCTATGGGCGTTTATGCTTTTTTACCACCTCATTTCGCTGCTTTATTTCTTTAAACTCACTGAAAAATTCCAAATTGTGTTTCGTGGCTGGAGGTAAACAATAATTATTCTTTCTAAAAATGCACATACCTTCCAAGTTAGCCGCGGTTTTGGAGAGAAAAAGATGGTGATCGATCACTGGTCCACCTGACCCTGATTCACGCTGTATGATGGTGGGTGTGTTAAAATTACGTCACTGAGAATGTGACGTGATGACGTCATAGATTGACATGTTGAAAAACATTGCGAAGGTTCAAGCTTGGATATGGTTTGTACATATGCATTCTCCAATGCATGTCTGATCCGCAAATTTATCAAACATGTCTATTTTTGATCGATCACTGGTCCCTTTATGCTATATAAAATTGGGGTTTAAGGGTATACATTGCACGGACATGTTATCCTGATGTACGTATTGTTAAATAAATTGGTGGTGTCTTGTGGATATTGTCATTTCTTTCCTGCCTGGGTTGGGATTCTGAATTTAATGGAAACAAATATTGATATTTATGTCCGTATTTTGCATAAAATACTGTCGCGTAGTGTTGTGTACACTTATAAAATTATTAAGAAGCACCTAAAACAATTGTAGTTAATTTTGTCTGGGAGAAATTATCACATTTTAATTTTGATAATCAGTAAGTATAACACTTAACTCATTTAAGGCTGGCGTCCTTTTTGTGGGACATAGAAAAACTGCATAGCCCCAGATGTGACGCCGCAAAACGCGGCGTCCCATCTGGGGCTATTCTGTTTGCATAGAGAATTTTAATTGCAAAATTGAATAAAATTTAATTAAAAAAAATCCCTCTTGATGCCCCTAAACATGAAAGTGGACTCACCCAAATGATAATCATGAGAGAATCCATTCGTCAAATATGGGTTAAAGTCGAAACAAGAATGGCTACAAACAAAAAACGGTTTGTTAGGTTGTGGCTCTAGCTCCAGAAATTTCAATCATTATGCTAACCTACATGTACAGCCAGTTCTGAAATTTACTCATATATCTATCTATTTGTATTTTTCGAAAAAAAAAGTCTTGGAATGACATCAACGTACAAACAACCGAGACGGTTATCAGCATTATCAGTTAAGCATAATTATGCTTCACATGGTGAAAATGATTTTCTTCAAAATCAACGACAACTTGAAAATCAAGAATTCCCGAACATTTCCCAGTGTATCAACGTAAGAATGATAATGGCCTTCGAAACATTACCAAACATGAGCAACTGTCATTTCCAATTATCAGAGACATATATGCCAGACAAAAAAGACAGAGCAGCGTGTAATTTGGATCAGCGTCTTCTCTAACAAGATTCCTTTGACATCTTAAACACGCTTGCCAATCCTAGAGCTGATTTTAAATGAGACGGTTTCCTTGTTTGTGACATTTCATGTGCATAATTATTCACATTTAGTATTATACCATTTAACTGCACTGAAAGCTTTCTAATGTTGTACAAGTGTCGTGGTGTTACCGTCTGGAAGTTGCAACTTTTTGTCTAAATAATGGCACGCTGGTTACCGTTTTCTTATCCATAAGTCAAGTGTGTTTAAATATTTAAAAATAATTGTGACTACGTACAGTGTTGATAAAAAAAATTCCGAATTGCATTCAAACCGAATCAAAATAACAAATAAATAGATAAATAAATACGAGGGTGGTCACAAAAGTTTCATTACACTCAATGTTTATAGACTGGCATGATATTTTTCTAAATAGTGACATTATACGGTACATAAAAATGAAAGTTCCGAAAACATTTTGCATTATTTGACCTGCTCTGGTCATGCTTACTCATGGTTACCAAGGTAATTGTAGCAGTGATGTCACTGAGGTGAGTGTCATGTTGTACAGTAAAATAAGTTCCAATATGTCCAATTATTCAGCATGAGAAAATTTGACTGGTTCCTCCTAATAAAAGTATGTGGTTATAATAAAATGCATGTGTATCGAGACTGTTGGGACAAGCCACGTAGATAAATAAATAAATAGATAAATAAATAAATAAATGCATTGAGAAAAACTGTTATGTCTGTAATCAAGCACCTATTTATATTTTTTCCAATCCACGTTTCTACTTTTTGTCAAATGTAGGTGATAGGCGTACCAAAACGCATGTGGTTTTGTAAATGGATAGTTGGCGCTACGGAACCAAGCAAGCTGTTAGTAATCACAAGAATCACGATAATAATGATGGTATTTTGACTGGATGAAAACTTGCAACTGCAATTTGTCTGTAAGTAATGGAGCCGCGCTGTCAAAGTGTCTGTCTCTTGTCAGACAAAAGTATAGCGTTACAGATAATGCTACTAACCTGGACAACATAATAACGCATCGACTTAAAATATATTGTTATGTGGTTGATTTGAGGATAGTTCCATGATAGTATCTTATGCTCTGATACAGCGGACAATGATTTGCTTCATTATTAGAGTTTCATTACACTCAATGTTTATAGACTGGCATGATATATTTTCTAAATAATCACATTATACGGTACATATGTGTAGACGGCGAAAAATGGAAGTTCCGAAAACCTTTTGCATTATTTGACCTGCTCCGGTCATGCTTACTCATGGTTACCAAGGTAACTGTAGCAGTGATGTCATTGAAGTGAGTGTCATGCTTTACAGTGAAATAAGTTCCAATATGGCCAATTATTCAGCATGAGAAACTTTGAATGGTTCCTCATATGTGGCTATAATAAAATGCATGTGTATCGAGACTGCGGGGACAAGCCACGTAAATAAATAAATAAATAAATAAATAAATAAATGCATTGAGCAAACTCAGTGTTATGCCTGTTATCAAGCACATATTTATATTTTTCCAATCCACGTTTCTACTTTTCGTCAAATGTAGGTTTAAATAGGTTCCAGATAGGCATACCAAAACGCATGTGGTTTTGTAAATGGATAGTTGGCGCTACGGAACCAAGCAAGCTGTTAGTAATCACAAAAAAACGCGATAATAATGATGGTATTTTGACTGGATGAAAACTTGCAACTGCAGTGTGTCTGTAAGTAATGGAGCCGCGCTGTCAAAGTGTCTGTCTCTTGTCAGACAAAAGTATACAGATAATGCTACAAACCTTGACAACATAATAACGCATCGTCTTTATTGTTATGCGGCTAATTTGAAGATAGTTTCGTGATAGTATCTTATGTTCTGATACAACGGACAATGATCTGCTAGCATTCGGCCGGTCATGCTGTTGAAATCAGCGAAATCACGATGTTAATGTTTATCTATATCAGATACATTGCTGCTCAATACCAGGATCTGTTTTAGTTGAAAATCAACAGTCTTCAACATTAGCGTGATTTGCCACCTGCGTGCAGTCATACAAAAATAAGCCGCCTCATGGGAAAATCAACATTTTCAATTTGCATAGGCGAAACCAAAGGCGCAGATCAGCTTCACAGTAACTGATAAGCTGATCAGCGCCTTTGTTTTCGCTACACGGATAGTACAATCCCTCTTCTTCTCAAATGTATGAAACGCTAAAGGCTTGACTATCTGAACGAAGGCAAGAAGCGCACTTGATTTGAGCCGCCTCGTTGGAAAACCAACAATGTGGTTTCGGACCAGGTCCAACATAAACCGACCTGTACCGTCACAGAAGAGAGTTAGAAGCATGACATTTCAGATTTAAGTAAAAGAGGAAATGTACTATCCGAGTAGCGAAAACAGAGGCGCTGATCAGCTTCGCAGTTATATATATAAAATTATACACTCCGGCCACGGTAAGAAACTGAAAATTAGCAAACCCTGAATAGCTTTAATTGATGTTAAGAGACGCTTCAAATGAGAATAATTTTATTTACAGTTTATACACAATTTTATGTTTATCAGTCTGTCTAATACTGATTTTATTCACAACACTTGCATCATCTAGAGAGCTACAGAAGGGGTTATGCAATTCTGACATTACTTCAAACAGTTGCTGTTATATCATTATATGTAATTGTCTGGCTTACATAGAGATGCCTTATCTACTTCTGTGACTGTACTGTCTATGGACCAATCAGATTATTTCTTATGCACAGAGGTTCCTGATACAGTCCTAGGCTCAGTGTCCTAATTGACTCAGTTGAATTAAGTTGTCTGTTTATGCTATTATTATATGGAATATTCTAGGAATAAACTTAATATTCTAGGAATAAACTTATAAATTTATTGTTTATATAATTAACATTTGACTTAAATGCAATGTGTTTTGGACTATTCAATAGGATGAGAAATACTTTTGTTTGAAGGATACTTGTGAATCTTTAATTAATATTATATTAAGAATTAGAAGAGTGTTTCATTCATTAGGCCAGTTGTATGGAAGTTATAATTATCTGAAATGTAACAGGATTATATCACTTTAACGACATGATTCTTGGAATGAACAGAGTGGTTAGCCTTAACAGGAATGTCATTGAGATAACAATTTATGAAACGGGCTTGAAGGCCTAACATTTCTTTTCTTTGGACATGCCTAGCTAAATATACACACTCGGACTGTACCTGAATTTATCAAGCTATGGTGTTAATGATTACTAGTTTATATAGACAGAAGAGAATCACCATTCTCTCTCAAATGCTTATGACATCACATCTGCGTATTATGCCGTAAAACTATCAATATTATGCAAGCAAAATGTAGTAATATCATACTATAGATCTGACAGTGCAAAATTAACAACGTTTCTAATGCTACCAACCCAATTGTATTTCTGGGACACTATACGTATATGTATATACATATCATAACAAAAATTCTCAACGTCCATGATGAAATCAACAGCGCTTAGTTTGCAGCTAGCAATAGTCTGGGCAGTCTACTTATTCATTTCTATTCTAATGGTGGAATCAAGGAAGTATTGAGATAATGCCAGTGTGTTTGTGTTTTCAAAGCAGTGTTTTAATTAAAAGCAGAGCATTTTCTTTCAATTTAGTGTCTAATCATTTTTATTCTATATTGAAGTACTCTGGGCAGTCCACTTATTCAATTCTAATGGTGGAATGAGATGAATGCCAGTGTGTTTGTGTTTTCAAAGCAGTGTTTTTAATAAAAGCAGAGCATTTTCTTTTAATTTAGTGTCTAATCAGTGTCAGTGTTTATTCTACAATGAAGCCATTTTTTCAGTGGAATGAGTTTCATTCAAGTCTCTGGTGGAATCAGTTTCATTCAATTCTTTAGTGAGATAGTGCCATTCAATTCTTTTGGTGGAATTAGTGTCACTCTTTTCTTTAGGTGGAGTTTTAGGAGAGCCAGTGATCAGATAATAGCCAATGAGGGTGTTTGGCATTCGTCATATTTAGGGGTTTGGGATGCCCCTACAAAGCAGAGTATTATATTTGTTTGGTTATCTGTGTTTTTTGTAATTTAGCAGAAAATGCATTCTTCAAGTATTAGTTGGTCTTAAATCTGATTAAAGATGTCTCATCATCATCTGCTGTGAAGGAATAGCATCAAGTGGTCAGTTTATAGTGATAGTCCATCAAGCCGCTAAGGTTAGCAATTAGTCCATCAAGCCACTAAGGCTAGCAATATATATTGAACTGACTTAAGTCTTGTGGATAGCTTTTCAGAATTTCAGTTACCACTAGTTTAACCTAACTGTATGAACCACCCATACAGCATATTTTATGCCTCGGGCTGTTCTATCTGCAAACCTTATCTTACAATCATTCAGTCTCTGCCATGAGCAAGCACCAGTCAAGCCTGGTGCTCATGCTTATGTAATGATCCTATCAAAACAGATATTTCATGTCATGTTCATGTACAGCCATGAGACAGTACCGATCGAGCCTAGCTCTCTGGCACAGGAATGACCCTTCTCATACAGCGTCGATTCATCCGCTGTGGCAGCGTCGATTCATCCGCTGCGGCCATGAGACAGCGCCGTTCGAGCCTAGCTCTCATGGTCTGGGCCATGAGACAGCACCGTTTCGAGCCTAGCTCTCATGGTCCAGGGTTGGATCCTTATCGGCATGAGACAGCACCGTTCGAGCCTAGCTCTCAATCGCCAGGACCACCCAGCTTACTTGCAAGAGATGCACCGATTCGAGCCTACAATCTCGAGTCATACACGGAGGGGTCAGACCTGTCTTACACATTCTCAAACACAATATGCATTCTTTTTGGTGGGGTCAGCTTTTCATCATATGCACATCCGGTTTGTTAGTGAGTACAAATTTCTATGGTGGGTGAGTCTAATAAATATTTTATTTGTAAGGATGTTTTATACCTGTAATGTTTTGTTAGTTTTTCGTGTGTTTCTTATTATACTTTGATAATCATTTTGGATTATATATTAAGCTAAATAGTCAAAGTAAATCATATATCAAGAATCATTTTGTGCTGTATAAAATGGTTAGAATGCCTAGTTTCACTATATTCATGCTTATGGTTGGCTTGCCTGTGATATCAATTAAAGTGTCAATTTCTTAATTAAAAGAAAGCAACTCGATCAGACTGTGCCAGGCAGCATGGTGCTTTTTAGTCATGTTAAGATGAACCTGTCTTATGATGTTCATGTTTGTATCTAGTTTACCATATAAGGATATAAGTCAATAGTACAAGCCTTCTTTAAGAAAGGGTCTCTGATCAGACTGTGCAAGCTTGTAATATTTACATGTAGGCCGGTTAAGATTATGATCATGTTTGTATCCAAAACACTGCACCAAATTTAAGTGTTCTTTATGGAAGGCACTGATCAGACTGTGCAAGCGTCTATAATACTAAGTCATCTTAGATATTCTGAGGTTTATATTTAGATGATAATTAATTTAGGTTTGAGCCTAGTGTAGCATTTTATAATGACTGCATTCTGATCAGACTGTGACAGGCTCTTAATACTGTAGTCATGCTACTTGAAACCACCTGCAATCAGGGTTACTCATTACTTATGTAACATAGACAGCATTATGCATGGATAGGTAATTGTCTGGTTTTATAACCAACATCAGAGGAATATTATTAAGTAAGGTTATGTAAGCGTCTGGAGCAAGAATATCAAAGAGTTCTGCAGTATTTGTATGCAATTTGCAGGAAGGTCATCTCATCAGTGGTCAGAAGCTCATGCTATTGGGTGAGGGTAATAAGTGGAAGGTGTGGCCTAGTTCTAGCATTAACCAATCAAATCATTTGGTAGTCACAGAGGCAAGAGATGCAGTCTTATGACTCAGTTGGGAATTTGGAACTATTGTGTGCATTTGTTAAGTTTCCTATCGCTGTCAGCCATCCCAAATACACAGAAATAATTATTCTGACATAACCAGTTTTGCAAGGTCAATCTTTTTGTTGTGCCCCTATTCATGATTGCCATTTGTTCTGTTAAGTAAGATCAATCTACAAGGCGGTTCATTCTAGTATTACAACAGCTTTCTACCGTTAACATCCATGCCTTTTTTCCCTAAAATAATATGAATTTCATGCAATTATTTTAGTATTTCTTATAACCATCTAGGACAGCCTGACTGTTTGAACCAACCATGCATCGTTTCATGTCTCGTGCTGTTCCATCTGCTAACCTAAAACTTACAATAATTTAGTCTAGCCATGAGCATGCACTAGTCAAGCCTGGTGTTCATGCTTATGCTATCACCCTACTAAACAGATATTAATTACATGTCATGAACAGCCATGAGACAGCACCGATCGAGCCTAGCTCTCTGGCATAGGAATGACCCCTCTCATACAGCGTCGATTCATCCGCTGTGGCAGCGTCGATTCATCCGCTGCGGCCATGAAACAGCACCGTTCGAGCCTAGCTCTCATGGTCTGGGCCATGAGACAGCACCATTTCGAGCCTAGCTCTCATGGTCCTGGGTTGGATCCTTATATGAGACAGCACCGTTCGAGCCTAGCTCTCAATGCCAAGGACCACCATTCTTTACTTGCAAGAGATGCCTACAATCGAGCCTACAATCTCGAGCCATACACGGAGGAGTCAAACCTGTCTTACACATCGTCACAAAGCAATATGCCAGTTTCTGTTTGGTGGGCCCAGCCTTTCATCATATGCACATCCTGTTTGTAGTGTACGAATTTCTACAGTGAGTGATTCTCAGGTTATGATATGTATTACAATTAATACAGAATGAGCCGCCCAAATATTTAATCAAAGTGTCCTTCAGAATTTAGTTTCTAACCCACAAATTATATTTCTAATTGTGTATATATTTACTGTAAGTATGTAATATGTCTGCGATACACAGCACAGTATTTTTCTTGTTATATACCAGGGATTTGAGGCCTATCAATGGCTAGTGTCATATTATGCTGAAACTATCTCATGTCTCACTGGAATCAACACATATAACCAATGAAGCTTTGAATCAGATTTTTGTTTTCAAACCGTAAGTTACATGTTCATGATATATAATTAAAGTAAGTACATGTAAGTAAGTATTTTGGTTGACAATGATATTGTTCTTTACTATCATAATAATATTAATATATGCATTGAGTGATTTGTTTCTCGTTACTGGCAGCAACGTCAAGGTTTTCCATGAATTTTTCGAACTGGGTTTTTATATTTGGTTTTTAATAGCCCAAACGTTTCTGCCTTATAATGAGTCACAAGAGGAGACCAAGTTTGGCTTTCATTGTTTTCTTTCAATTTTGTGGTATAAATCGGAAGAGCACAATGAATAGGTGGTCTGGAAATAATCATTGACTTGGTGGCATTTATTGCAATAATTAACATAATGTTTCATAATTGCAATCATGGCTCTTATATTTTGGGGGCCTCACTTGCTACCACAAATTCGTTTGGCCTTCTTTACCCCCAAAATATCATGATTTTTCTAGCAAGTATGCAACGTCAGGATAACCTTAATATGGGATTTACCTAAGTTTAGCAATGTTCATGCCACATGCTGTTTCTTCTGTTCAACAATTCAGTACCATGTCTGAGAACTGCAATCAGGAGTCGAGCCTATATGGACTATATGTTGGACAGGCAAGCAAGCATTACGATATAAGTGTGAATGTCCTATTCATGCCTGTTCAGACTTCAGCTAACTCCATTATGTGCCTTGCTCTTAGGCTTGGAAATACCGATTTTCATGGGCCGTTTTCATGCTTGCTGCAGCCTTGAAGAATAATTAACTTATGCTCAACTGCAGTAACAGTTTTATCAGTCCGAATATTGGGTTGATCCCCAGGTTAGCCAAGAAACATAAGATAGTAGAAGTGAGCTGCCCCGAAGAAAGAGCCAAAGTTTTATTTTTAATTTTGTGTAATTGTGAATTTATGTACATTAGTGTATTTTTAGTTATGTGTTAAGCATTAGAAATAATGATCATGATTATGTTAGGTATCTGTGAATAAACTTTTTCTAATTTATCAACTTGTTTATTGTGTATAAAATGAGAATAATTTAATTTACAGTTTATACACAATTTTATGTTTATCAGTCTGTCTAATACCGATTTTATTCACAACACCTGCATCATCTAGAGAGCTACAGAAGGGGTTATGCAATTCTGACATTACTTCAAACAGTTGCTGTTATGTCATTATATGTAATTGTCTGGCTTACATAGGGATGCCTTATCTACTTCTGTGACTGTACTGTCTATGGACCAATCAGATTATTTCTTATGCACAGAGGTTCCTGCTAAGTCCTAGGTTCAGTGTCCTAATTGACTCAGTTGAATTAAGTTGTCTGTTTATGCTATACCGCCTGCCATCCCCAGCACCACCATTACTTGTTAGTACATGTAATAGAGTGTTCCTAATTTTGCTAAAATTACAAAACTTAATATAGGTCGAGAAATCCTTAGTTTTGCTTATTATTATGTATAGCAAACTCTGATTCAGTCTTTGGGTTGGTTTTCTTCTACTGGCCTTCTTTACCCCCAACATATCATGATTTTTATATCAAGTATGCAACGTCAGGCTAACCTGAATATTGGCATTTACCTAAGTTTAGCAATGTTCATGCCACATGCTGTTTCTTCTGTACAACAATTCAGTACCATGTCTGAGAACTGCAATCAGGAGTCGAGCCTATATGTTGGACAGGCAAACAAGCATTACGATATAAGTGTGAATGTCCTATTCGTGCCTGTTCAGACTTCAGATAACTCCATTATGTGCCTTGTTCTTAGGCTTGGAAATACCGATTTTCATGGGCCGTTTTCATGCTTGCTGCAGCCTTGAAGAATGATTCACTTATGCTCAACTGCAGTAACAGTTTTATCAGTCCGAATATTGGGTTGATCCCCAGGTTAGCCAAGAAACATAAGATAGTAGAAGTGAGCTGCCCCGAAGCCTTCTTTACCCCCAAACTATCATGATTTTTATATCAAGTAGGCAACGTCAGGCTAACCTGAATATGGGATTTACCTAAGTTTAGCAATGTTCATGCCACATGCTGTTTCTTCTGTTCAACAATTCAGTACCATGTCTGAGAACTGCAATCAGGAGTCGAGCCTATATGTTGGACAGGCAAGCAAGCATTACGATATAAGTGTGAATGTCCTATTCATGCCTGTTAAGACTTCAGATAACTCCATTATGTGCCTTGTTCTTAGGCTTGGGCCGTTTTCATGCTTGCTGCAGCCTTGAAGAATGATTCACTTATGCTCAACTGCAGTAACAGTTTTGTCAGTCCGAATATTGTGTTGATCCCCAGGTTAGCCAAGAAACATAAGATAGTAGAAGTGAGCTGCTCCGAAGAAAGAGCCAAAGTTTTATTTTTAATTTTGTGTAATTGTGAATTTATGTACATTAGTATATTTTTAGTTATGTGTTAAGCATTAGAAATAATGATCATGATTATGTTAGGTATATGTGAATAAACTTTTTCTAATTTATCAACTTGTTTATTGTGTATGAAGTTTAATTCTTCTTCAGTCCCGTTTTCTCAGTCTAAACATAAAGCAAAAATATGCCATTGGTACATGGTTAATGCGCCAATTATATTGATCTGCCAACAATGATTTATTCAGTCGTCTAAAATATTTCTTGGATGTTTCACGAAGTTTTGCTGATTTGTACTGATGAATGTGTGATTATAAGAGTGCAGAAACACAATATTTACTATAGAACATTTCTAACTGAAAACCTGGAATTTCAGAAATAAATTTTGTACCAACGAAGCTGTGCGTTGAAGACTCTATATTTCTTATTCGTTCAACATTTGGTTGTAACTGTTATTTGCTTTGCTTGATTTTTGTAATGTGATGAATTGATGAACATAGCAGCCTTAAAACAGAAAGGCAAACAAAGTCTACAGAAACACATGATAACGTTTTTGATATAGGATTTGACTACCCTAACGTTTATACCATCACGACACCGATACATCAAGGAATTGACAAAGGCCAATCATGTTTTTGGATAGTTCGGGAACTTCCGGTACAAGACTTGAATAAATTCGGATCTTAAGATGACGTTTTCTGATAAATCAAAACTACTGAAAGCATATAGAGGACCGTTTTACTGATTGCATACTTCAGGACATCATTTGTGTACAAATAAATATCAGAAAGTATATAACTATTTCTGTTGAAATATGGCGAAATAAGATGGAAGTACTCAAAGTGTTTGTGTTTGTTGAAGGGCCTCATACATCGCGTTTTCGTTGTTACATGTCATCTAAGTATTTTGAAAGGTGTATCAAAACCAAAGGCCATTAGAACTGCACTTACTTTGTATCCAACAGCATTTTTGGTCACGGTCCGCAGCACGAGGATGGCATTGTTGTGGTTTTAATTGTTTTTGTGTTTTGGAGTCGAATATTTGTGCTATTTGAGCCTTATGCACGTTTTCATATTTTAGCTCAGTTCAGGTAACTGAGTGGCCGCCTTTTGGGGAATAGCTGCTCACTCGGTTTACGATTTGTTTTCTTGCTATGCGCACCTAAGTGTCACCTCAGTTTTTTCCCCACCCCTCGGTTTATGGAATGGGATTATCTTTCTGATTGCGCCATTTCCTGATCATTTCCTAACTGTACCTTTTTTAAACTAAGTTTAATTTGCAAACCTACTCCTGGTATTTACTTAATACCAAAGAATCAAAAATAGCTGAAAAACAAACAAACAAACAAACAAACAAACAAAACAAAAATTGAAAGAGTTGTTTGGTTAGCTATTTTGACAAGTACGATAGTGGTATTGTTTTCATTCTTTACTTTATCTTTCCTTGTTTTGTTTTCGAACTCGTACATTTGTAGTCTAAAATTTAAATATGATCAAATATGAGCAATATGGTGTTCTGGGTTTAGTCCGGTTTGTGGGATTGGTCGTGTTTGTGGAGAGTGGTCCGGTATGAGGTTCCTATTCAGTTTTTGAGACTCGGTTATCATGATTTGTTTGTTTATCCTTGATGATTCATTGACTAGTTAGAGATTCACCACAAGGACCGAACAACTAACTTAATGTTGTGAACCACTGTAGAAAATGAGGGTGAGGTTAGGCACCTGTATAACCGGTTTAAGCCCCCCCCCCCAAGTAATTTATATCACTGAGCGTTCCAAGGCGATGCGTCTGTTGTGGCTCCATTTGTTTTATGTTTTGGAGTCGAATATTTGTACTGTTTGAACCATATGTACGTTTTCATAGTTTTATTTAAGTTCGGGTAACTGAGTGGCCGCCTAATGGAAAATAGCTGCTCACGCGGCTTACGATATGTTTTCTATGTATAAGTACCTAATTGTCAATTAAGTTTTTCCCTCCTCGGTTTTTGGAGTGGGAATTTCTTTCTGATTGCGCCTTTTCATGATCATTGCCTACTTGTAAATCTTTACATACATCACGCACGCGCGCGCACGCACACACGCAATCACAAACTAACACACGCACCCACGTCATTGTTAGAAGCATTTACAAGCATGAGAATCTGTCATTTCCAATTATCAGTGACATATATGCCAGACAAGAAAGACAGAGCAACATGTAATTTCGATCACATTCGTCTTTAACAAGAGTCGTTTTATATCTGCAACACGCTTGTCAACCTGGGGCTGATTTGAAATGAGACGTTTTCCTTGTTTGCAACATTTCGCGGTGAATAATTATTCGCATTTAGTATTACATTATTCTTCACTGAAATATTTCTGACAAGTGCCGTATCATTACCGTCTAGACGTTGGATGCTTCGTCCAAATAAGCTATGTGAAATTAGTTATAAATTTTACAATTAAAATATAATTGGAATCAGTAAAAAGATTCAACGGGTGATAGCATGGACTGGACTATACTGCGCGATTTCGGGTAATGAACCGTCATTAGTAGCCCTATTGAAACCGGCAACGAAAGCCAGCCTATTGTATTGTAATTTCGAAAATTTACACGAGAAGTCTAAATCAAAGATATATTCCTAAACGGCGTCAAATAAGTTAAACATTGCTTAGAAAGTAAGAATACAGGGATAGGGAATAGATGAAATTAAAGTTAAAGTCCAAACATAGACACCAGCTGGGAAAGAAAATACATAAAACACAACAAAACATTTTCCGATAACAAATTCAAAGAGCAGAATGACTAGCTCTTTCCCAACAAGGTAGTCATCCGGCTAAGTTTCAACAGGAACGAAAGGCAACGACCACGACAGAGAGGCAGACACAATAAACAGTAGTATAATGAAGATAAAAACCATTTTGCCTGGGACACATTCTAAACATGATAACCACCGAGCCAAAGATTTGACTCCCTGACGCAGTATGTCAGAGATTGTACTTGTAAGATACACTGTATCGAATGACTCTGCTATTTATAGAACTACGCAGCATGTGATCTGCCAACCCTACCTTCCTATCACGGCAGATAATCTCGAATGAATGAAGATGCAACGGGACATAACACAGCCCCATTAGGAGAAAGTAATCATTTATCATTACGAGAAAGTATTTTTATGACTACATGACTCATTTGGGCCATCCCGGACGAGCTCCCATCTTACGAATATGAAAATTCGTAAATAAGAGATGATGCATATTTTGAAAAAAATCTACGTCCCTAATAGGATTCGAACCCAATCCAGTGATCTTACCACTGAGCTAAAGAGTCGACTGATACACTTGGCAAATCTATCCTTTATCAACGCCTAAATACCAACACTCGCACTAGACAGCACACGCACGAAACACACATATGCAGTATACATATTTATTTATTTATTTATTTATTTATTTATTTATTTATTTATTTATTTATTTATTTATTTATTTATCTGACAAAGTTGTTCTCCATCTTTTTGACTTTTGGATCTATCTTGGAATTTATATCTCTTTCTCTCTTTCTGTCCATTGTATCAATGTTGTTTAATACGAGGTATGGCAGGAAAGTTCGTAGACACCATTAGTATTTTCACCAGGAAAAGAAATTCAGTCAAAATTAATATATCTGGGTTTGCAAAAATATTTCATGAGCAAATAGACGAAATTTTATGAAAATCTGGCCAAAACAACATCTTCTACAGCCTTTTATATGCACCTCCCTAACCGGGAGCGGGGCAAGGGTCAACGTCTCAGTGACGTTACTTGAAGTTTATTGCTGTCAGTGCTTTATATATTTGTATCAAGTTTAACCGATGTTTCAGAGTTATTCCACATAGGGTCCTTGGTTATCGGTACAATTTTATTATGTGTATCCAGCTGTCAAATGCAGATCTGTGCCAACTGTCCTCAGGTTCTCTGATGACCGGTTGAACATACGAAACCATTTTCATTCGCTGAGAATGTAAGACGAGTGCCCTTTTGCCGCCGTTTATCATCTTAGATGATCTATCGAGCATCCAAAAACCAACTCTGCCACTAGTAAACTAGTACCAGACAAGCTGATAGCTTTTATGTTGTTGTTTATATCATTTACATCGTGTTTGTTGGCCATTTCCATAACAAATGCACACAAATTTATGGTTATCGGCTGTTCTCCGACGTCAAAATTACGCCATTTTTTCAAACAATTTTTTCGGACTGCATCTGAAATTTTATTCACAGATATCAAACTGTACTGCCGCGAAGGCCCAAACATTCAGAAAACGTTGTTGATTGAACATTCTTTCAGGATCAAAATATTTTAACGTTACAGCACACTTCCGTGCCGTTTCACAAGCAAAAACAGAATGTGGAAATCGTCACATTTTATCACGTTTTGACACCTGCCCCGCACGGCCCTACCCTCAAGCAGAAAAGTGGCCATACCAAACGTGTTATTACTTTAAATTGCTGAAAATTTCTGAAATATAGTCATAAGATATTGCTGCTTGAAATTATGCAAAACGCTTCTTCAACAACGCGTTACTTTTTCTGATAGCTGTAGTGTCTACGAACTTTCCTGCCATACCTCGTATTTACATGTAGAAAACAGTCATGACTTTTCCATGACTTTTTCATAAAGGGTCATAACTAATGTAGCGAACACTTCTGACCCGACCCCATTGTATTATATGCAATTAAGTATTACGAAACAAATTCACTATGGCAGTTGATATATATATATATATATATATATATATATATATATATATATATATATATATATATATATATATATATATATATATATATATATATATATATATATATATATATATATATATATATATATATATATATATATATATAAGGAACATAACATGCACAACGGTCGTTACAATCAATTCCAATTCCAGTAATATATGCTCACAGAATACTGCAGTCCAACGGAGCAGAAATCATACTGGTGATCTTTGAAGCAAACATGAAATGTTAAGTCATCAACTTCTTTTGCGCATACAATTCTCAACAAATTTAGATTTTGAAATTTTCATCAAAGTAGCAGACTAAAATTACTCTTGACAACTTCCTGAAAGTTACACCTGTAATGATATTTTGGCTCTGACAGTTGATACACAGTTTATCAATTCCTTATAAGGAAGTAAACATAAAGTGTACATTTCTATTAGTTAGAATAAAGAAATGATTGGCATTTTCAGACAGCTGAAATGTACTAGTACTGAGATAGAAAGATCTCTGATAGGTATACTAGGGGATATGCTTGTCTGACGGGTGAGAAATATTTGCCAGACGGCTAAGACAGAGGAGCGTGTAATTCGGATCTGATTCAGCGTCTTCTCTAACAAGATACATTTGACATCTTAAACACGCTTGCCAATCCTAGAGCTGATTTTAAATGAGACAGTTTCCTGGTTTGTGACATTTCGCTGTGCATAATTATTCGTATTTAGTATTATACCATTATACAGCTGTACTGTACTGAAAGTTTTCCAATGTTTGACAAGTGTCGTATTGTTACCGTCTGAAGTTGGACATTTATGTACATAAGCGATGCTGGTTGTCGTTTACTGATCCATTCTCAAGTACATTTAAATATTTAAAGAAAACAGTGTTGCTTGACCCACCGGCGTTGCCTGGCACACCGGTTGCTTGGCCCACCGGGATTCAACTGGTGTTATTCTTTTGCGTTTTTTTTTTATTCGGCGCCCAGGGATCTCCATCGTCGGACAACTTACCGAGTTTGTTGTCCTCGTTTCTGATTCGTCAGAGTGGTTTTCATGCTTTATTTGTTTGTCCTTGATGATTCATCTGGGTGATTTGAAAAGAATGTCTCCTTTTTTTTAAACTGATCTACAGCAAATGTAAAAAGACTTTCAAATAATTGTTTAATGCCAGAATATGTGTATTGTTAAAGGAATAGGCCCACAAACTATTGTTCGTGCGTTTTATGAAAGCCTTCGTGTAGCTGAACAGTTTGCAATAAATTTCATGAACATCAACCAAGGTATAAGAAAATTATAGCGGTTTGAAAATTTTGATGGCCCAAATCCAGATCGAGGCTGTGAGGGTATGACGTCAATCCCTAACAAATATGGAACTAGAGATATCTGCCATTTCCATGCATATTAAACTATGAAAGTTAATGAAATACTTTTAATTCACTTAATAGAATCATACTAATCTGTTTTCGAATGTAAAAAGTAAGTCTACTACTGTAAATAAGCATTTTTCCTTTTTGGTCACGTGACTAGCTAAACAAAATGACGGCCACCATAGGCGGCCAATGTTGAATCTTAAAACTTTCTTATCTTCACTACCACTTAACCGATTTTAATAAATGTGATGTCAAAATGTTTGTTTCGCTGATCTCTTTCTTTTGTGTTTTGTAAACCTATTCCTTTAATGTTAAGATTTTTGCAAGATTTGAGCCAAAATCTGCTTTCGTTTTCAATTTAAAGCATTTTTATTGTCAAAAAAGTGTCCCAAGTGTAACGTAAAATGTGTGACATTTTTGTGCAAGTTTGTTTTTCAAAGTTGCATGCATTTTAATTTTTTTTTAAAGTTTGTTGTAAGTTTTTTTACACAAAATATATACCACTGAACAATGAAAATATAATGATTTTAGCTGTATCTGTTGCCTATTGGAATTTATGACAATCAAAGTAACGTTGGTGTTGCAAAACGCTGTCCCAAGTGTAACAGCAGTTTATCATTTTATAAAAGAATAACTGCATTCTTTAGGACAGTATGCTTTACTTTTTATAAATAACTACTATAGATGGTCATATAAAAGAGTAACGCTTTTTGAATAACCCAAAATAGCATGTACAATTTCTTGGCAATTAAACCCAAATTTTTGGGAGTTTCACTTGGGACAGAAAAAATCCCCCTTTTTCGTACTTTTTTGGTCATTTCTCAGAAAACACTGTACAGAATTGAATGAAGTAAAGTTTTTCTGAAACCTAAATCTCTTGTCTATGTTTTCAAAATAACCTCATCCTTTTATGTAATGATTTACAGATGTCATAAGTAGAATTGTTAACATGGTCCTTATGCTGCCTTTTTTCATTGCACGACGATGGGCCGGGCGTTATACTCTATGATGGCCCCGACTTAAAGCTATTCATTTTAGTTGGTTTTGGCCGGAGCTTCTTGTCTGTTGCTTGGCCCACCTGGGACATACTGGTGTTTTTCTTTTGCTCCGGAGTTAGTAAGTTATTCAACGCCCAGGGATCTCCATCGTCGGGAAGCTTACTGAATCTGTTGAGTGCTCGTTTTTGATTCATTAGGATGTTGGTCATGATTTATCTGATTGTTCTTGGTGATTCATTGACTAGTTAGAGATTCACCACGAGGACCGAAGAACTAACTAAATGTTATGAACCACTGCAGAAGCTGAGGGTGAGCTTAGGTACCTGTAAATCGATTTAAGCCCGCCAGTAATTTTATATTACTGATCGTTCCAAGGCGATGCGTCTGTGGTGGTTCTTTCGTGTTATGTCTTGGTGTTTGTTTTTTTTGTGCTGTTGGCGCCTTATGTATGTTTTCATATTTTTAGCTAAGTTTAGGTAACTGAGTGGCCACCTATTGGGAAAATAGCTGCCAATTCGGCTTACGATATGTTTTCATGGTATAAGTACCTGATTGTCAATTTAGTTTTTTCCCATCTCGGGATTTTTTTTCTAATTGCGCCTTTTCCTGATCTTTGCCTACTTATACCTTTTTCTGGATTATTTCGTCCGGTCTTTGGAGATCAGTAAGAATATTCAGAATACTAAAAGTGTACGCTTAGAGCCATCTTCTAAACATTTTTATTTGACTCCGTTTAGTATGTGTCGTTGATATAGACTTACCTTGTGTAAATTTTTGAAATTGCAGTATATTTACCTGGCTGTTGTCGCCGGTTTAGATAGGGTCACTGATGAGGGTTCGGTACCCGAAATTGCGCAATATGGCCCATACTACCTCTCTTTGAACGTTTTCACTGCTTCCAAAGAATCAAGCATTTATATTTTATTTGCTGTTACTGCAGCTGGCGTTTTGTCGTGTGGCAGCCCTAAAAAGTATGTCCGTACATCATCTATAGTGCAGAGGTATTTTTTCATTTATTGATTTTAACAGCTAAATATCGAGTCAAGACTTGTCACCTTAGCTAAGGTCTTCCTTTTTTTAAGGAGGGTTTGTAATTAAAAATATATATCTTGAGTCGAGTAAGCAGCTATTTCCCAATAGGCGGCCACTTAGTAACCCACACATAACTAAAACATGAAAATGTACATAAGGTGCCAACAGCACCAAAATTCGACACCAAAACATAAAACAATAAGAACCACCACTGAAGTTTAGCCCCGGCACGATCAGTTATAAATAAAATTACTGGCCGGGTTAAACTAGTTTTGCAGGTTCTTAACCTCACCCTCAGCTCCTGTGGTGGTTCACAACATTTTGTTAGTTGTTTGGTCCTTGTGGTGAATCTCTAACATAGTGTAAATGCAGTATTACACTATGTCCCCGGCGGTCACGGTGGCCACGTTTCAGACAACCGTGAGCAAAACGGGACAACCGTGAGGCAAAGCAGGGGAACGGGATAGGCAAACGTAGCACGCCGGGATAACCGTGGACACCGTGACAATTTTTTGACAGTTTAAAAATCTGCCACGGCAGTCACGGCGGAAATGATAAACGTAGTGGGCCGTGATAAAACGGGCTGAACGTAACACACCGTGACAGAACGTAACAGTACGTAGCGAAACGTGGAGGCGGTCCGTAGTGCAACGGGAAGCTAGTGAATAGCCCGGCAAGCTACGGATCTTCCACGTTCTCTTGCGTTTGATCACGGTCGTCTCACGTCTCGTCCCGTTTCCTACGGAATACTCAACACGTTTTGTTGCGTTAAGTTACGGTTCGTTACGGTCTTTGACGGTGTTCACCCCGTTCTACTACGTATGTCACGTTCTGTTACGGTTATCACGGCGCGTGAAGTTCATAGATATAAAACGACATATCATGGGGACAAGTTCCTTCATATTAGAGCAGTCACTATAGTGAACAATACAGACCATACGCTGCACTATGCAAATGAAGAAGAATTACAATCCCGAACTTTCTTAATCAACTCTGCAGTCGGTTGTTGAGGAGCGCGTTTGTTATTATTTTAAATGACTTATTCGTATACAAAAAGAAAAATTGTGCTTTATTTGTATGGTGTCTACGTTTCGTCCGTAGCGGACCTTGACAGACCAAAAAAAAAACGTGTTACGCCTGGGTCAGAACGCAACTGACCGCAACAGAACGTAACAGGCCGTAATAGAACGTGCTAATAATCTTGATAGATCGTGGATAACCGTAACGTACCGTAGCGCCTCCGTGACACACCGTCTTATCACTACCACGGCTTGTTACGGATATCGTTATACAACGTAAGAAAAAGTAACAAAACGTAATAGATCTTGAAAATCAGAGAAATGTATTACCAAACTTCCACGGCACGCTACGTTTCTAGCAAACGGGGCTGCCGTGACCGCCGGGAACATAGTGTAAACGCAGTATAAATATCTGCCATGGCAGTCACGGCTGAAATGAGAAACGTAATGGGCTGTGATAAAATGGGCTGAACGTAACACACCGTGACAGAACGTAACAGTACGTAGGGAAACTTGGAGGAGGTCCGTAGTGCAACGGGAAGCTAGTGAATAGCCCGGCAAGATACGGATCTTCCACGTTCTGTTGCGTTTGGTCACGGTCGTCTCACGTCTCGTCCCGTTTCCTACGGAATACTCAACACGTTTTAATTTGTTGCGTTAAGTTACGGTGCGTTACAGTCTTTGACGGTGTTCACCCCGTTCTACTACGTATGTCACGTTCTGTTACGGTTATCACGGCGCGTGAAGTTTATAGATATAATATGGTATATCATGGGAACAAGTTCCTTCATATTGGAGCAGTCACTATAGTGAACAATACAGACCATACGCTGCACTATGCAACTGAAGAAGAATTACAATCTCGAACTTTCTTAATCAACTCTACAGTCGGTTGTTGATGAGCGTGATTGTTATTATTTCAAAGGAGTTATTCGTATACAAAAAGAAAAATTGTGCTTTATTTGTATGGTGTCTACGTTTCGTCCGTAGCGGACCTTGACAGACAAAAAAAAACGTGTTACGCCTGGGTCAGAACGCAACTGACCGCAGCAGAACGTAACAGGCCGTAATAGAACGTCCTAATAAACGTGAAAGATCGTCGATAGCCTTAGCGCCTCCGTGACACACCGGCTTATCACTACCACGGCTTGTTACGGATATCGTAATACAACGCAAGAAAACGTAACAAAACGTAATAGATCTTGAAAATCAGAGAAATATATTACCAAAACTCCACGGCACGCTACGTTTCCAGCAAACGGGGCTGCCGGGGCCGCCGGGAACATATTGTAGACGCAGTATTAGGGAAGTTTAAATCAAATACACATGCCTAAACATGGTCTTGCATACGTTTGCTTGTTCTTTCTTTATCTCTTCAACCTGTAAGTCTCTATTACCTTTTGAGTATATTTTGCTTCTTGACTCTTCATTGCTAGCTACCTACCTTTAATCTCTAGCTATCTCTTCGCTTTAAGTCCTTTAATATTATTTACTTCACTTTAATATTTCAGTTATTAGTTTGTAAATTATCCGCCATAAAATTCACAATATTTCATGCATTAAGGAGATGAACTAAATAAGCTACTTGTAGCTTTCGTTCAAATCCTTTGATATTCACACATGTTGTATTTGTGGTTATTGTACTAATGTTTAAATTAATAAATATGTTTAAACCAAACATGGTCAAATAATTAAAATATTTTGCACATTAACAGTTACACTCTGTTATTCTCTTTGGCTCCTTGTTTACAAATCGAAAGGGTCAATGACGAGGCCTAAGTAGCCGAAACCTAGTATGGCCCATCCCCTTTCTCATTAATATGTTTACTTCTCTTAAAGGATCTCAGTTAAGCGTACAATGCTTAGTACTTCAAGACTATTCTTACTGATCTGAAAGGACCGAAAGAAATAATACAATCTGCTCAATGGATGATGTACGGGAAGACTTTTAGGGCCTCCACACGACATAACGCTAGCTGCAGTAATAGCAAATAAAATTTAAACGTTTGATTTTTTGGAAATAGTATAAACTTTCAAAGGGAGGTAGTATGGGCCATATTGCGCAATTTCGGGTACTGAACCCTAATCAGAACTTTTGATAAAAAATGGTAGAATTATGGAAACAATCTATAATATTAAATACTATTGTTAATTCACGCACAAATAATTCTACAAAATTTCAATCAATGACCCGTTAGTTTTCATAAGTCCACCATTTACTGTCGCTGACGCTGTATATAAAACCCGCTTGAAAAGGATGTTACAATGAATTTCAATTTCAGTTCTATATGTTGTCAGAAAGCTGTAGTCCCAAGAGGCAGTAAGAATAATGATGACTTAAGAGACATTGCCAAACATGATCAACAGTCATTTTCAATTATCAGAGACATTTTTGTCAGACAAGAAAGACAGAGCAGCGTATAATTTGGATCAGCGTCGTATTTAGCACGATTCATTTGACATCTGAGACACGCTTGCCAATCCTACAGCTGATTTTAATGAGACGTTTTTATACTACTCAAAATTTGACAAGCAATAACTTATAATTTTCCATACAACATAGTGTAAAACAACAGAGTTTGACCCAAATGTAATGACTAAACGAAATTTAAAACAAGATATATATAATATAACTTGTAGTTGGAGGCAGTTGTACTAAACAGGCTATCATGGACTACATTTAACAGTAAACAGTGGCACAACAGATAATTTGATTTTAAGGGCCTCATAATTACCCTCTGCAGAGATGAACCAATCACCTATTTACGACAGCTCTTTGATCTCTGGATCATATTTCACCAGTAGGGACCATAAATAGAATAAACAGTAGTACCACTTTAGATCATTTAGAAGCCATCACTTTAAGCCTTTCTGGCCCACTGAGCCATAAAGATAATATTTAAAATTCGAGATGACATAATCAGTATTGATTGTCCTTTACACAATACTCAAGCGACAGCTCGGTAATGAAAATGATACTACAGATCCCATGCATTTTTGATTAACATGTATATTGTGTACGTTTAAAAACAAGTTTAAGCATTTTAAATGACTTATCTCTACGGACAGTTTATTCTGAATGCTCTAAAGCAATCTTTTATGTACTTGTATGTGTATTGCTTACTTATGTTAAATTTAGTATGTATTATTTAAGTATATGTGCCAACATTTTCGGTTGATGGTTACATAATTGTTGACTTTGGTTACATAATTGTTGACTTTGGTTACATCATTATTGACAATTGTTACATAGTTAGTGACTCTGGTAACATAATTGTTGACTCTGATTGCCTAATTGTTGACTCTGTTTACATAAATAATGACTTTCTCTCTGATTGCAGCTTTACCTGAACACTGCCTACTTGTGCCTTTTTGTTACCTATTATGTCACAATTATATTATTGTTACATAATTATTGACTCTGGGTACATAATTGACTCTGGTTACATAATTCTTGTCTCTGGCCACATAATAATACACTCTATTTCATAACTCATTTCATACA
Source organism: Rugalucina vietnamica (assembly GCA_964017185.1). Classification (NCBI taxonomy): domain Eukaryota; kingdom Metazoa; phylum Mollusca; class Bivalvia; order Lucinida; family Lucinidae; genus Rugalucina; species Rugalucina vietnamica. The sequence continues at coordinate 10,513,539 of OZ024876.1, read as the reverse complement.
TATCATTTTATATATACTTTATTCATGCAAAAAGCCATTACGGCCCATGAGCATATAAACATATACAGTTTACAAACATGCACATAAGCGCTGACTCTGGTTACATATAATTATTGACTCTGATTACATAATTATTGACTCCTGGGGCATAACTATTTACTCTGGTGACATAATTGATGACTCTGATTTCATAATTATTGACCCAGATGACATAATTTGTGACCCAGGTTACATAATCATTGACTCTGGTTATATAATTATTGCCTCGGGTTTCATAATTATAGACTCTGGTTACATAATTATTGACTCTAAAGATGGCTTCATAATGTTTGACTCTGGTTACATATTGTTGAATCTGGTTACGTATTTGTTGACTGGCTGCATATCTGTTGACTCTAGTAGCATAATAATTGACTCTGATAACATAATTGTTGACGCTGATTACATAATCGTTGACTATCTCCAATACAATACATAGGCTGAGGAAGAGAGAGAGTTTTGTTTTCTAAAATAGAATGCAAGTACTTTACTTTAGTCAGTGTTTTGCCTAAGTCTGTTTTCTATTCCTCCTTGTACTCAGTATGAGCAATGGTATTGCATTTCCTGAACCTTCCCTTGCATTTTCTTCTTAACAGATACTTGTTATAGTCGGGAGCGATCATATTACAAATCCTACATTTTTCGAGTCGGACTGCATGTTCTGTTTAATTCTGTCATATTACGACTGCGTCCAACATACGCATATTTTGCCATATACCAGATTTTATGAGAGTCTAGTTAGCTCGTCCCGAGATGGGTTTTTCTAGACCAGTTTCTTAAATTGCTGACAGACGAGCTCGTCCCTGGCGTTAGCTTGATTGCAACTAATAAGAGTTTCGTATTTGTCGTTATGAGGTATCATCGACAAAAAAACGTCTAGAAATAAAGTAGGACACGACTGCTAATCACCGATAATTTGACAATGACGAATAACATTTTTACAACATCGAAATGTGGTCGATACATGTACATAAAACCCCATATTCGTCATCCAGTCAGAAAAAAAGTCGTGCAGTCATTCTTGTTGCACAATAACACCGTTACGTTTTTTTCTTTGAATCTAAAATGTACTTTCTTGAATCTAAATCTCATTTCTGCATTACGAAAACATGCCCATGTAATATACAGAGGTTTTTACAGTGAAACATTTTGATATTTTTCTTATTTTTGCTAAAAATATAGATTGTGGGTACACGTTACAACCGCCGCGGCGAGGCGGTTCTAACGGGTACCCACAATCTATGTTTTGGAGTAAAAATAAGAAAAAAGGTATACCCCTGCATACCCCAGTTTTACTATATAAAAGTGGGGTATAAGGGGGTAATCATTTCACGGACATGTTTTTCTGATTAGGCAATTTTTAACTCCGACATTTCGCCCACCATGGTTCAACTGGTGGTTTTTTTTTTATTTTATTTTGCTCCAGATCTTCAGTAATATTGTTTGGCACACAGGGATCTCCATCGCCCGGCAGCTTATTGATTCATCATGATGGTCATCATAATTTATTTGTTTTGTTTTGACGACTTACTAACTAGTTAGAGATTCACCACGAGGAGGACCGAACAATTAACTATATGTTGTGTAAAGGTGCAGTAGCTGAGGGTGAGGTTGGGTGCCTGTAAAATTAGTCTAATGCCCCCCGTAATCTTATATTACTGATCGAACCAAGGCGGGACTTCCCTAGTGGTTCTATTTATTTTATGTTTTGGCGTTGAATTTTTGTTCTGTTTGCACCTTATGTACGTTTTCATATTTTAGTTTTAGTAACTTAGTGGCAGCCTATTGGGAAAAAGCTTCTCACTCGTCTTACGATATGATTTCTTAGTATAAGTACCTGGTTGTCACTTTAGGTTTTCCGCACCTCGCTTTTTGGAGAGGGAATTACTTTCTGATTGTACCATTTCGTGATCATTGCCTACTGTTACCTTTATTTATCTGTGAAATGAAACTTAACATAAGTTGCATTTTAATAATTGTATCAAGTGAATTGCAGAGATACAAATTCTGTATCAATTTGAGCTGCAGTATTCAAAACTTCTTATAGTGTGTATCCCAAAAGACTGACCGTGGTATTTAATTTGAGGCCTTTCGGTACAGCCAATATTTGATTTCGTCAAGCGATCACGTGACTTGTACAATTCGTTTGTTTGTTTGAACTGATTTGCTCAACGTTTCAGTCAAAAACTATGCTCATGTCGGTACGTTGCCTCCATTTTATTGTTCAATGAATTCTTCAAGATGAAACAACCTGCATTCGTTCCGACTGGCTAAATTTTATCTTCTTTCATTCAAAATGAGGATGTCATGACATCCAACAGCCGCTTCAGATATAACCATCCAACTTAGCCACAAAATGTTTATATGTATGAATGGTTTGACTTGAACCACAGACCAAAACGGTTATCAGTAATCAGACGATCGGTCAGCATTGAATAAGCTTTGCTGGAGGCACAAGCAGCCCATCTATTTCTTTAGGCTCCAATGGGTGGGGCCTTTTTACAATTCGGTTTGAAATTGAACATGTTTGGTTTAACCGGTATTCCCTATAATCCCGCCCTTTACGCCACTGTTCCTCTTTTCTTTATTTTCTCCAAATGATATGATTTTGTATGATAAGTGCATTTAATTGTTTCAAAAAATCAAAATACCTATCCTATAAGATAAATATTTACATGTACTAACGGTACATTATATGTTGAAAGAACCCGCCCTCTGTGTGGTGAATGAAATGTATTATTTGCAGTTACGCAGTTTAGCCAAACATTTCAATGGTATCAATTATTAAAATATTCATATTTACCTTTCCACGGAGAGAGCTAACAGCGTAAGAATTGAGCCGTACAGTGCTGACACCAATATGTAGCGATTCACTTTGCACGTGATAACATTCAAAGTCCAACCCGTGTTCTGCATGAAAAGCACAATTTCAGGAATCCCAAATAACATGATAACCAAGTCCGCGGCGGCGAGATTGGTGATTAATAAGTTAGTCATTGATGTTCTCATCTTCTTACTACACAGGACCGCCACAATCACTAACAAGTTGCCACTTACCCCCACTAAACCAATTATAAAGAATAAGCAGCTACATAGAACTATGGTGGATTGTGAGGTAGTTCCAGATAGCAAAGTGTCATATTCGCTTGATGTTCGGTTCCATTTTGAATTGAAAGTTTCCTCATTCGTTTCCAACGTTTCGTTACAGTCTTTGATACCTTCAGTGAGTTCGTTCATAATATGATTTAAAAGGCTGTCATTAAAATTTTCGATGTAACTTCTGTTTGTCGATGTCGTCATTATTATAAGAAATCGTAAAGTTTAATATGCCAAAATTTAGAATTAATATATTCAAATAAATGGATTTGAAAACTTTTGTTTCACAAAACCTTCTGTTAAGTTAGTAAGTTTGTAAAATAATGTAGCGGTATAGACAATCCACCATACTGATGCCTAGATTTGTCACTGAACACTCAGTCACAAGCGAGCAGTATTTGGAACTTGAACGCAAATCCAATGTCTGTCTTGATTGGTCGGAAATCTGGTCTTTGTCGTAAACGTCTTGTCATGCTGAATATTGGTAAAAGAAATAGATTTGCTCTGCCTAGATGCTACTTATTTAATACATTTTGGAATAGAATGAAATAAATTATTCCTTGAAGGCCATATTTTATATGCCAATTATTGGGGAAAATCTTCCCAGAGAAACATTTATTACAAATGCCAGTTTCATAAGATACTGTTCCTTCGACACCTACATGTAAGATCAAATCGCAAGATACATGTACTTGTGTGTGTTTAATGAATAAAATGAGCCGCCTCGTGGGAACCAACAATGTGATTTCCGAACAGGTCCGACAAAAGCCGACCAGTATAAGCACAGAAAAGAGCTAGAAACTTCGAATTTACGTAGAAAAGGAATTGTACTATCCGAGTTGCGAAAACAAAGGCGCTGATCAGCTTCGCAGTTACTGCGAAGCTGATCTGCGCCTTTTTTTTCGCCTATGCGGATTGTTGGTTTTCCCATGTGGTGGCTCAAATATAATGCATCAGGATAACACGTCCGTGTAACATGTTTTTTTTCTGTGGGTGCTTGCCTTGCCAAGAAGGCAAGCGGTTCTAACGTATACCCTCAATCAATATTTTGAGAAAACGTTTGGACAATTTTGAAAATTTTAACTGAAATGTTTCGTTTTCAAAGCTAAAATATTCTCTGAATAATGCATGGTCAAGTTTTTGTAATGGGATATACAATTAATAGCGGTGAGTGCGGTGATTTCGTGGTAGAGCGTCGGACTCCGTATTGAAAAACCCTGGGTCTAACAAAACGTATACTATTTAGGTGAATATTTTTTGTTGTTTTTTTTTTCGGTCACCTTCAGAGATGCTTCTTAGATTTAGTTAATACGCACTATTTTGGAGTGCTGCCTTAGGAAAATGAAATGATCGTCCCAAGGCGATGCTTTTGTGGTGGTTCTTATTGTTTTATGTTTTGGTGTTGATTTTTGTGCTGTTAGCACCTTATGTATGATTTCATATTATTTGTTAAGTTTGGATAACTGAGTGGCCACCTATTGGGAAAATGACTGCTTATTCGGCTAACAATATGTTTTCTCAGTATAGGTGCCTAATAGTTAATTTGGTTTCTCCCACCTTTTGATTTTTGAGTGGGAATTTCTTTCTGATTGCGCCATTTCCTGATCTTTGCCTGTTTTTGCTTTCAAAGTAAATTTCGAGGAAGTGCATGTGACTTTTGGGTTTATGGGTTTTTGGGAGAGATATATATTATTTATTCGTGGGGGTTACGGTATTGTACGTAACCAGTTTTGCACTCTCGTCAACTGCATATGCATTGCTCTACCAGATTCATTTATAATTGGTTTTAAAGATTTTGCCTCCATTGTCATATAACCAAACGAAGAAGAACTCTATAAGCTCTGCTTCCGTTCTAATCCTTTTCGTCATTTACCTATTTATATGTTTGTATCGATGTAATTTGTGAGATTTGGAATAAAATATGTTTAAACTAACCAAACGAAGTTCATTACCCTTCAATTGGTGTCTCAGGCCTCGTCACACATAAGCGAAAATCTCTCGACGTAGAACTGCGTAAACTAAGGATATCACTGTATTCACATTTTTCATATTCCAAAATGGATGAAACCGGTAGCAAATGATTAGAAAAAATAAAACAATCACTTCCAGTGTGTCTTTTTTTATTTTTAAATTAAATTTAATACCCGGGTCATGGACTTAAATTACATATATTTACTCGAAAACTAGATCGTATGTAGGCCTACATGTTATAAGCTTTCGCTGAGAATGTTCTTACAAGTATCCACGGGCTATGTTTTGAGTACAGATAAGAATATATCACGCTCGCCTACGTCTAAAGTGCAGCTCTCTCCAACAGCACCTACACCACAAGAAAATAATCGATAATCCTCTGTGTGAGTGTAAATAAGGTTTCAACATTTTGTCCGCCGACATTAGACGTTATTTTATACGGAAACGCTAACATTTCAGTAAATGAAAACAGATTGCTCTAGCAGTGCAAGACTTTATACTTGAAACCAAACGTTTTTAATTTCCACAAGTATTCAAATGGTAATAGCTACATGCCATGGTGAAGTATGGTAAACTTGGTCTCACAGTAAACTACTACCAACTATTATAAATACGAATCGCAAATAGAACTGAGACATTAAATTCCTAGACTGTCGGTTATTAATAATTCCTTTTGTATAATTCATAAAAAAAACTATATGAAAAAGAGCTACAACTAACATGGGTAACCTTACTAATCTGCTTTGGTAAAATCAGAATCTACATTCCCCGTGGAGTATGGAAACTAATAGCTACATGTATCATCTCATTATTACATTGTTTTCACCAACTTATACGACAATCACGAAAAAGTGAAGTTACAGAGCACACATGTTTTTGGGAGACAGATTAAAATAAGTCCTAGACTTTTTTTCTGAATCCCATTTGTATGATCCATTGTATTGCTGTTTGTTATATGTCGTTTGTATAAAAAATAAAAGTTTAAACCAAATAAGAAACATTTAACATGCATTTTCATTAATTAACACAATTACTGCCACCGACGGCTGCAGTTGTTTTTACCGTTCACTGTAGTTGTTTTACGGGCATTATGGTATGTACCGAATTATAGCTTAAAGTTCTAAAAGGAGGTAAATGTATTGTATAATTGGTTTTCCAGAATAAATTATCCTTTTTAGTGAAATATGATGTGCGCATTTATTTTATACCTTACAGTGACAACCAATGTATATCAAAACTTGATAAAATTGGTATTTTCATTGATATGAAATTTCACTGATATCAAATCTCACTGATATCAAAAGTCACTAGTGACTGATATCAGCCTATATCTTCACTGTAGATTTTGGATTACTTCTGACGTTTCCATTTACTTGACGTCATTAAATGTGTCTCACTTCAGAAATTCAAACGCCTATAACTCCGTTATTTATGAACGAAAACATAAAGTGTGGGTATTCATTTTCTTAGTTAGAACGTAAGGAACAATGTGGTACCAAAATTATTTGTGTTTTCAAAAAAATTTGGTTTTTGCATTTTCACCGCCTGCCTTGTGAATTGGAAAATGCCTGTGTATTGTATAAAATAAAAAGAAAATTTGCTTTTTTTCAGTGAATATCAAAATATATTTCATCTCGTGAGTTGAAAACATAAAAAATTTCACTCGTGCTGCGCACTCGTGAAAATTCTGATGTTTTCAACTCACTCGATGAAATATATTTGGTATTCACCTCAAAAAAGCAAATATCCTCTATATATCTATAGATTAAATATAGGAATGAATTTTATTTTTGTTGATTTTATCGATGTGTAAACTCAGGCGAATCACTCACAAACTAAATAAAGCCCGAAGGGCTTTATGAAAAAGTTTGTGAGTGATTCGCCTGAGTTTACACATCGATAAAATCAACAAAAATAATAATTCATTCCTTATAATTCCAACCTTGTCTCATTTACACTGCATTTGTCTACATTTATTTAATTTTTTGTAGTCAGCGGAAGGAAAATAGAGCAAAACGTTATTCATGAGGCAGCCATCTTGAAAATTTCTAAAGCAAAGAACTCGCTACTCGCAATCAATAGAAGCTATAACTGGCTTGCTATTGGTAGGCTGTAAAAGCGAGAGCTTTAAAACATATTTCCTTCATTCAAAATTGTTCTTTTGGTAGAAAATATCGCCGTCTGGACCGATAGAAAGACATGTCGATTTTGAACTGGGGCTCGAAACATTACAAATTCAAACGTCAAATTTCAACGCACAACAAGAAGATTAAAACACTTACCGTACGATGTCCTGTTATAAGAAAAAGCGTCCATGTTAATTACAATTCCAAATATTCATTTCGACGCCTTCAAAACGCGTTCATCCATTATGATTGTTTTTTATGACGTTAAGATTTTGTGACGTCAACGTTTCTCCGAAGAAACGTCACGTAATCACGTAACGTCGCGTTTATTTTAAGGTGAAAACGGAGTATTCTTACGCATTGCTTTTATCGAAGTATAAAGTCTTCCAAACAACCAACCAGAATGTAAGAAATAAGTCAAGTTGGAATTATTATCTAATACATTGATTGATTGATTAATCAATAATAAATTAATAGAAAGTAAATGCTTGGCAGTGAGATATTGATTTTTGAGGGGCGTGTCAATAAAGGTGTTTAAATATACCACAAGGTGAGAAAGAATGGTACAGTACATATAATATCAAAATTCCTCATTTAATTTTAATCAAAATGAAAATCAGTTTTTTGCTTGTTATTCCTTAATATCCCAGCAACAAACCTGAAATTTTACCCGTACCTCGAAAATCCTCGGTGACCTATTGTTGCGTTTCTTTCTTTTTCTTTTTTTTTTCTTTTTTTTTTTATTTGTTTGTTTTTGTTTTGTTTTGTTTAGTTTTGTCGAACTGTAAACAACATAGTGTCCATGTGTCCATTAGGAAATGTCAAAATATAAAAGATATTCGGATCTTCGTGTGAGAAAACCAACAAGCTGGGTTTACGACCAGGTCCAACAAAAAGCCTGCTGTGCAGCCACAGCCAATAGCTTGAAGCGTGGGATTTCGGATTTGGAAAGGAAAGGAATCGTGCTATCAATGGAGTGAAACTACATGCGCTGATCAGCTGTGCAGTTACTGCTGGGATGATCTGCGCTGTTGATATCGCATATGCAGATTGTGGTTTTCTGATGCGGCGGTTCAATCACGCACTTACTATGACGTCAGAGCAAACCAACTAATAGCATCTCGTAGCATGATCTTCACCTTTTAACACTTCTTGTAAGGTTTCCCACTTATAAGGTTTCAGCTGATATGGACCTGAAAGTCGGTTTGACATCTGTCGATGTTAAATGTGACTTAATTGCTCATTGCTATTGTCTTGAACGTGTTGCAGTAAAAACAGTTAGAAATAGGTCATTAGTATTGTTGAAAGCAAAACAAAGTCTGGAGTAAAAGTAAACTAAAATAAAGAACCGGAATATAACATATGTTCAGGTTATAACCACTCTTCAAAGACTCGTTTCAGAGACTCAGTGAAACAAGACATTTTAGCTACATTTCAAGAAGTTAAAAAGGTAGGAACAGCAATGATCAGAAAAAAACGGAACCGGAACAAAAGCCCCACTCTCAAAACTGAAGTAGGAATATTAAATAGGCAATCAGGTGCATACACAAAGATAAAATATCGTAAGCAAAGTGAGTATATAGTTCCCTAAAGGTTACACTCAGATACCCAAGCCTAACTAGATATGTGGGCACTTACATAAGAAAATGCATACAGCACAAAACTTCAACACAAAATCATTTAAATCATTATCAACAGTTATCCTCTTTAAATAAAGTTATTATTATTATTATTAATATTATTATTATTATTATTATTATTATTATTATTATTATTAGAGCCACCACAGAAGTACCGCCTTGGAACGTTCAGTTTTATCAAAGTATTGGGAGGCTTGAACCGGTTTTACATGTGGCTAACCGCGCACTCAGCTTCTGCAGTGGTTAATATCATTTAATTTGTTGTTTGCTCCTCATAGTGCATCTCTAACTAGTCAACAAATCACCACGGACAAACAAATGTACTGAACAAAAAAAGAAACGCAACAATAGGCCACCGAGGATTTTCGAGTTTAAGGGTAAAACGTTGATAATTTCAGGTCTGTTGCTGTATGATTCTCATTCATGGGATATTAGGGTATATCATGCAAAAAAAAAACTGATTTTCATTTTGAGAAAAATTGAATGAGAATTTTTTGTCGTCTTTAATAATGCAAATCGGGAAAAATTTGTTCTGCGCATGCGCACACTTTGAACCTCCAAATCATCAAGAAACAATGTCAGCGGCTTCCTAATTAAAATTCATGAAAAAGAAATAAAGTTCTACAACACACAAGCTCGTAATTAAAACCATCAATTTCCCTATGTGCTTAATTGAAAGGGGAATAATTTCAATTTTATTCATTTTATTTCTTTAACGTGTGAGTTATCTGCTGAGTGGTACATAGTGATCTTGAATGGAGGCTTATAGCGGATTGAAATCGTACCATTATTTTAATGCTTGCGCATGCGCACTGTGTGGTTTACTACTTTCAGTATGCCCATGGTCGGCATCGAATAACTCCGTAAATACTCAGCAAAATGAAAATCGGTTTCTTGTATTCGGAAGCCTGATATCTGATGCAGAAGTAGAAAATGCCATGATTTCTGATGGTATCATAGTTTGCTCAAAATTTAGTGGAATATAATTGTTGCGTTTCTTTTTTTTTTTTTTTTTTTTTTTTTTTTTTTTTTTTGTTTTTTTTTTGTTCAGTATAGAAAAGAAAGGTCCGGTCCCAGCCAACTACAATAAGTAATTTTAAATCGGGGTCATATAATTCAGACGCCAAACTCACTGGCGTAAAATTACAGAAGGAAATAAAAATTATTAAACTGAGATCCCTCAAGAGCAATATACATATTAATGAGAAATAAGATGGGCCATACCATGGTTTCGGCTACATAAGCCTCGTCAGTGACCCTTTAGATTTGACAATATGGAGCCAATGAAAATAAATATGCTGTTGCACCTTTCAACACGGTAGTCGAGACAAAGAATGGGGCCGGATATATTAAATGTTGATTAGAAATTGTATCTAAATCGATAATTATAAGCATACTAAACAGTGAACATATTAATGAGAAAGGGTATGGGCCCTGCCATGGTTTCGGCCTACTTAAGCCTCGCCAGTAACCCTTTAGATTTGACATGGATCCAAAGAAAATTATCCCAACATTGAATGGAACTCAATTCATAGTGTGCGAGATAAAAGTTATAAAATGTTTCCGAAGCTTATTATACCGATAGCCATGTTAGAGAAGTTTGGCCATTAAATATATAATATCACGCTATGAAATCCTTAGCTTGAATATACATGTAGATTCTTAAGTCGCGAAATGTATACACCACAAGAACCACGGCGAGGAACGTCACCGTCCTGAAACAGAATATTTACAAATATAAAACCAGTCTTTGCGCTTATTGAAAATTTGAGATGAAACAAAACACTAGCAATAGAGAAAAATGGAAATCCGAATATATATAATAAGATGAGACTATGTTATCTCTGGAGTTGGCATTGTTCAACTGTACTTTAGGAGACTTTGATTGACCATAATATGTTCGTTCAAAAAACGGTTGAGGGAGCGCGGTGGCGTAGTGGTAGAGCGGCACCATGTTGTATCCTTGAGCATGTTGAGCAAGACACATTAGCTCCCAACAGTCCTTGTAAAACCCAGGAAGCGTTGGCTCCGTCCCGACATGGCTGAAAAATTGTTGACTGGGACGTTAAGCCTCAATGCAAACAAACAAACAAAAAATGGTTGTCAATATTAAAAAGGTCACCAAGGTGACATTGAGTCGTTTTTAAAGCCTCGATAACATCGGCTTGATTATCATGCTTTATAATGAATTAAAAGCATTCTTGAAACACATTTGAGCCGCCTCATGGGAAAACCAACAATCTGCATAGGCGAAAACAAAGACGCAGATCAGCTTCGCGGTAACCGCGAAGCTGATCAGCGCCTTTGTTTTCGCTACTCGGATAGTACAATCCCTCTTCTACTTAAATCCAAAATTTCAAGCTTCTAGCTCTTTTCTGTGCTTGTATAGGCCGGTTTGTGTCGGACCTGTTCGGAAACCACATTGTTGGTTTTCCCACGAGGTGGCTCATTTCATAGCAGTATAGAGGGGCGTTATTTGTACCCGTCAAAATCCCTACAATTCATCTGTATAACTTTGTACCACATCTACTATAAAACTTATCCAGGAGGAGACGTCCCATACAATCACATTTCTGTCATTATAGGCCGAATTACGTGAAACATATTTTGATAGCCTTTTGAAGTTTTCCTTGGATCAGATTAAGTGGCAATGGGATATGCAGTGTTAAACGTCATATATGGACGTGCTCGTCGTACGGAACCCTCTAGACTCCACTTTACTGAGCACCTCGTCAGATGTTTATTTGCCCAAAAACCAATTTGTTTTTAAAGCTTAAAGCTTATATGAGATTTGATAGCAGTAAGACAGTAATTTACTTCGTTAGATACAGTGAATGTAAATAATGAGCAAAACAATCATAAACTCATACCAGTCTCGTATTCTACCGTCGATCATGAACTTAAATGTACTTTAAGAGAAATATACCTCCGTGTTAAAACATGGTATTTAGCAATTCATGCAATACGATCTGTGTAAGAATTCTAACCACTGGTTCCTACGTGTAAACGATATTATTATAACACCTTTAACTCATAAAGCGCGTAATTTGCACCTGAGCTCCGTGTAATATTAATCTGAAAATACATTTAATTGCGTAATTTAATCATCTCAGCACCGATATGAATATATTAGAAGAATGCCACGAATGACATTCAACTGTACGTACATGACAACGATACGTAGAATCTATTTTGTTTATTTGATATACTGCTGAACAGTCAACAGCTGTGGTAATTTCTAGACCTCGCCTCCGTTTCATATTTAAAAATATTGAAAGATATTTTTTTTTTCATTGCAGAAAGAATCTATGTATACTGACATGGGCGGGATTCCGAAATGGTATTAGTTGATTTGATACTTCGTAAATGTCACGATCGTAAATGGGAATGTTGTTTTATAAGGCAGCTCAAATTAAAGATACAGTTTCCATGGATCATATTATCATCGACGAGAATGTTTGTTGCATTTCATCATGTCAAAACCTGTTTGATGTTTAACATGTAGATCATGTAAGAAATGCCAGCCAAGTGTTTTGTAATTCCTGCAAATCCTCAAACCCGTCGCCAGTTAGAGCAAGTGTTGGTTGCTGAGTGGTTAACATTCCACAAAATGTAATAGGAAATCACATCCTATCCATGCGACAGCGCCGTTTAGCGATGGTACAGGCTAATAGGGGACACACTAGACATTAATTTGTTTAGATGAATTGAACTGATAGATTCGAAATTCTGTTTATTTGCCCTTTTGGGAACTTACTTAAGCAGTAAATTTCAATCTTTGTAAGTGAATTATTGATGTAATTCTCACTACCACACAATAAAATTGTTCTGCAAATCATTTTTATAATGTTGTGTACGATTTACCCTTTCCTTACACTACCGTTGTTTTTAATACGTATTTCCTGATTTTTCGAATCATGGGTGTGCTAACAAAAAGCTCAATAAACATCGACAGAAATCGCCGATCGCAATAAAATTTCATCACAATATTTTAAAATGATGTGTCTTATCATGTTTTGAATTTGAACTTTTTTGGTCAATTCGTTTTTGAAATATTGGCAAAAATCTTACTAGGTGCGTTGGGAATTTGGTTAAGTATAGATCTATCTTATCCTCCGTAGTCATAAGACCAACTATTATAAAACTTCAAATATTTAGCCTATATCTAGGCAAAGATATGAATTATGTGTGATAAAAGTTTCAGTATCACAAGAAACAAATTGTATATTTAAAGTTTCATGTACTGTACTAAAGCTTTTCTCCATGTGCATATTCAGAGACGTTCGTAAAAAGAACTGAGCCACCTCATGGGAAAAACAACAATCTGCATAGGCGAAAACAAAGACGCAGATCAGCTTCGCGGTAACCGCGAAGCTGATCAGCGCCTTTGTTTTCGCTACTCGGATAGTACAATTCCTCTTCTACTTAAATTCGAAATTTCAAGCTTCTAGCTCTTTTCTGTGCTTGTACAGAACGGTTTGTGTCGGACCTGTTCGGAAACCACATTGTTGGTTTTCCCACGAGGCGGCTCAACTATTGGAATCACTGGAACGGGGATCAGTAGATTTTATTGTTTGGAGTTTCTTTTTTTTCACATTATAATAAACGCACTCAGTGTTTCTTTCAGCTTGAACCGCTACCACCACAGAAACATTGAAAAGTGTTATTTTTTGCTTATGTTTGTTTATGGTAAAGCTATTTTGACCCAATCATGGATGATAACTATGCTACCTTCTTTAATTGCACGCCGGCTTGGTTTTTAACCCAATTGTGGTTGATAACTATCACTGGGTGCTTCCTTCGTCCTGATATAAAAAGGTTTTGTTTGATTTTTACTATAGGTCCCGATAGGATTTGGTTTTGTTTGATTCAGGTACCGGATTTTTTTCTACCGAATAATTCCTAGAATTAGGTCAAAGATTTGATTTGATTCTAATTTATGACGTCACTGAAAGAAATTCATGTCATGATATAGTGCTTTGAATGCAACTTTATAGTAATATTTAATTTGATTCGTTAAACAGTGATATAAATTAAGCAATCTATGTTATTGTCGACTCTGTTTTGTGGAGATTTACTGTGTTAAAGAAATAGAACAAAATCCGTTACCAAAAAGTCAAACAAAACCTTTTTTATATCGGGACCAAGGAAGCACCCAGTGACTATGCTGTCTTCTTTAATTGCACGCCGGTGGTTCGGGCGTCAGACTGTATGATGGACCCGACATAAAGCTATTCATTTTAGTTGGTTGGGGCCGGAGCTTCTTGTCTGTTGCTTGGCCCACCGGGGTGCAATTAAAGTGGTGTTTTTCTTTTGCTCCGGAGTAAGTAAGTTATTCGGCGCCCAGGGATCTCAATCGTCGGGCAGCTTACTGAATCTGTTGAGTCCTCGTTTTTGATTCATCAGGATGTTTATCATGATTTATCTATTTGTTCTTGATGAGGCATTGACTAGTTAGAGATTCACCACGAGGACCGAATACCTAACAAAATGTAATAAACCACCGCAGAAGCTGAGGGTGAGGTTATGGCCATGTAAAATCGATTTAAGCCCGCCAGTAATTTTATATTACTGATCGTTCCAAGGCGATACTTCTGTGGTGGTTCTTTTGTTTTTTTGTCTTGGTGTTTAAAATTTTTGTGCTGTTGGCGCCTTATGTAAATTTTCATATTTTTAGTTAAGTTTATGTAACTGAGTGGCCACCTATTGGGAAAATATCTGCGCATTCGGCTTACGATATGTTTTCATGGTACAAGTACTAGTACCTAATTGTTAATTTAGTTTTTTCCCCATCTCGGTTTTTGGAGTGGAAATCTTTTTCTGATTGCGCCTTTTCCTGATCTTTGCCTACTTGTACCTTTTGACATTTCCCCATTACATTGAGCGTTTATATGCCAACATAATTAATTACATTTTATAACATATCATTATGGAAACACGCCCATGCAGTATACAGAGAATTTTTTCAGCTGTAAAAATTGAAAATTTCATCAGAAGATTTTTGATATTGTGTTATATAAACGTGGGGTAAAAGGGGGTATTCATTATACGGTCATGTTTTCTTGATGTAAAAATCATCATTAGATCGAACTTTTTCTAACCGTTGCGTTTCTTTTGCCTTTAAACTGTCAGCAACATGGTACGAAAACATAAAACTGAATCATTCATTTTAGGCAAATAAATACAATCATCAAGACTTAATCAACCTATCAAAGCTTTATAAAGCATCAACTACCTCAATGTAATCAGTATGATTATGTTTTTATTATGAAATGGTTACTATCATATAGTTATTATAGTACCAATCACTGCACTACGGCCAGTATAATTCATGACTTTTGAGAATGACTTGCGCAATAGAAATAAGAAAATAAAAATAAATAAATGCATTGAATCGTATAAGCAAACCTTTCAAAACAAAACAAATCAATTTAGTTATCATTTAAGATAATATCAGCTGGTACAAATTCCCATTTTCAAAGCATTTTCCTCAGACTATTACTATCTATATATATCTGGAATGTCATAACTCACTTATACATGTGCTGAGATGCCATATGACTTGTCTGACATTTGTGCACTCGTGATAACCAGGAGCATTGTCCCCTCTTTCGCTGTAAGTTATGTTACTCAGTTGGCATTTCACCGGTTATCTTTTCTGATTCCGAATCTAGATTTAAAAAGCCAACACCATATTTAGGTATGATTTATATGTAATTTGTATTAAACAATATAATTTTATAGAACCGTAATGCGGATTTATTTTTACCAAATATTCGTCTTTTGTAGCTGTAAGCCTCAGCCAGACGTCATTAATCTGGCTTATGCAAGAAACGATCACAGTTATTATTTAAAATAAGTCTAGCATTGAGTTGATTTGTTACAACGTGATGCAGTGTCGAATAATCTTACCAGTTCCTATCAATTAACCCATTTTCATTTGAGTCCACTTAACATTTTAGAGAATCTTTATTGATAATTTCAATAATGACGGGCTTTAATAACGCAACTCTTTATATCGGTTATCATTGGTTTATGGTCGATTTGCGACCTTCCTGTTCGCACCCTATACCTGTTCGCTACCTGGCCTGTTCGCTACCAACATTTTCGCTACGTGTACATGATCGCTTCCTGACATTTTCGCTACCTGACATTTTCGCTACCTGATTTTTTTTAAATGTAAATAATAGGTAATAGAAGTGAAAGTGAAATCATATAGATCCGTTTTATATTTAATTTTGTTTCATGAAAATATGTACAACGGAAATTTTATAAACTATATTCATAAATATGATTAAATACACATAAAATAATGATCGGTGAAGCCTAAAAGGGTAATTAGAGGTGACAATTATCTGCATTCAAACATATTTACACACACAATGTAGACAATTATAATTATTTATTTTAATTATACACATAGGAATAAGTAAGGGAATACTTTTAGCCCTTGGAGACATTTTGAAAAAATCCATTTTCCTTTTTTCTGGCGATACTGATTTTTTTTATCACATATATTTCATACTTTGGCCTAACTACAGAACAATTTATGGAAATTCACAACATTTTGTCTTTGTGCTACGGAGGATACAATATGCCATATGTGAAAAACTCCACTTTTACTGAATACAAGTTTGCCTTTTTGCTTCTGCACTCCGCAAAACTCAATTTTTGAAAGCAAAACAGGAATAAAATGTTGAATCTGATCGTTCTGAATGAATAAACGACTTCGGACCTAAAACTTCATGCTTAATCTCAAAACCAACTAATCATACAAAATCTACAGTTTGCATTGATTTCTATGGAAAGCGAAATTCTAGGAAATTTTGCAAATAAAGCCGTAAAAGAAAAAATCCGCTAGGACACTATGACCAGAACGCGCATGTTTAGATTCCTAAAGGGTCATATCGAATATCTGGCCTAGCATTTACAACCTGCAAAATGTATACCCAAAGAACAAAACGTGATCAAGAAACCTACCCCCGGAAAAGTATGGACCTTCCGCCGACTAAAGAATTTATGGTCAAAGTTCAACAAACAATGTCTCAGCTTTATGCTAACGAACAAACAATGTGAGTTCAAATAATGAAGTTATCGCAAAGACTAGTAGTGCGTTTCTTAAATTTAGCAAAGATTTTCTGAATAAAAGATGGCCGCTCTCCGCCGCAGTTTTTGTTTGATGCTAACCATTTTCACATAGAAGCACTTTTGGATACTACAGATTCTGACAAGTTGTCAAAACATTTTTCATAATTTTTACAAAGAAGGATATTCACAGTCTAAACTTGGTAGTCAAACTATTACAGGTGTTCCCTAACTTATTTCCATGTGTATATTTTTACTAATTTCATAGACAATTAAAAGACGAAATCTGCTGATTGAGGTTATAATTTTAGCATAAAATATATTAAAAAGAAATGTGCATTATGATTCTCCGAATAAAAAGCTTAAACATGAGCAATGATTAAAACATCTTAAAAGGGAAGAAATGTAATTTAGCATATATTTACTATAAAAACTATAAATACTATTGGTTTTGTCATGCTTAGACTCGTTTTCTTTCTATGCCGGTATCAAAACTGTTTGTTTTCGTTTGAAACTTTGAATATAGCTACCCAAAATTTTCAAAAACTTATAGAATTAGAAAATCGTACTGTCATAAAAATAAAACGATACATCACGCAAACATGTGCATATAGTAAATACCACTTGAAAAACCATTTTATATAGAAAAAGCGGGATTTACTGGGGTTTACCTATTTTTAACCCAAAACATGATTATCGGGGTACACATTAGAACTACCTCGCCGAGGCGATTCTAACGTGTATCAACAATCATGTAAAACAGTAAGATGATCAAAGAAAAAAAAAGAAATTTTTATTTTTTTTTACTGATGAAAAATATCCATATATTGCATGAACCGTGTGTTTTTGTAGTCAAAGGTTCCTTACCTGTGTTGCATTTACGGTGCTGCCACTCACCACATTTAAAGTTAAACTGGCGCATAAAATAAACATAGTGTCGGGAATCTTTACATCATACACGATATTTATGCATACTAATTCGCTGAAATGTTTGCTAAAAAGGTACAAGTAGGCAAAGATCAGGAAAAGGCGCAATCAGAAAAAGATTCCCACTCCAAAAACCGAGGTGGGAAAAAACCAAACTAACAATCAGGTACTTATACCATGAAACATATCGTAAGCCGAATGAGCAGCTATTTTCCCAATAGGTGGCCACTCAGTTACCTTAACTTAACTACCACTATGAAAACACACATAAGGCGCCAACAGCACAAAAAATTTAAACACCAAGACATAAAACAAAAAGAACCACCACAGAAGTATCGCCTTGGAACGATCAGTAACACAAAGTTACTGGCGGGCTTAAACCGGTTTTACAGGCGCCTAACCTCACCCTCAGCTTCTGCACCCTCAGCTTCTCACCCTAAAGCTGTTTTCTTTAACGTCATCGAGACGTAACCTTTTCTAGCGAAAACATAACATTGGCTACAAGAAGGGGATTTTGAGAAAGCAAACCATCACCGGTGATAGCTGACAACCTAAAGCACTAAAAAATCAAAATAAACTTTGGCGCTTTTCTTGCAATGTCGTTTAAGGGGCTAGCGATTTTTTTTGACGTCAAACGTAAAGTGCTCAAAACAAAGAGGAATTAGATAACAGCGCCAAACTATGTAGGCCCGCGCCTATATATTGTATTCGAAAGTTTTGAATTTGTTTCAATTTTACACGCAAAATTTAAGTTTTCTTGATAAATGTTATACTGGCGTAATTACCACGTTTTCAATGCAAACGAAAGCCAACCAACACCATTCGTTTGGGATTTGGTGTTTCTTTCGAGAAATCATGTTGGACCTGAAGAAATGTCTTCGTCTCCATTTACCAATTATGCAATTCATTTTTGTTGAAATCATTCGGTATGGCGTTAATCACGGGCACTGGCATTTCGTTTTTGGTATTGAAGTTAAGCAGACTGATTGTATTTTTAAGTTCAACAATTATTTTCGGAAAAACCCTGTATTCTGGGAGGAAGAATCGATAATGCAAGTGTCGCGTTTTTTAAGTCCGTGAGTATATTTCATTCGATGAAATTCCTCTACATGTATGATAACAGAACAATATCAGATGGCATTCCGCGTTCTGCCTAGTCAGTTCTGGCGGTGAAGTGTTGGCCATGTCCATAAATAGGACAAAATTTTGGGAATCAAGTCCGTGAAATACCCCCTTTGACCCCACTTTTATTTTTGATCCAAAACATATATTGTAGGTACTCGTTAGAACCGCCTCGCTCAGGCGATTCTAACGTGTACCCACAATCAACAGTTTGAGAAAAAGTATAAAAAATATCAATTTTTTGTTCAAATGAAATTATCATTTTTTTTTTGCAGAAAAAATCTCAAAGAATTTGATTCAATAGTGTTTAAAACATGGGCTGGCAGCATTTTGATAACAGGTTGTTCTTTTAGACGGTTGCCTTGAAAAACATTGCGAAAACGATGTTTCCTGTATTTATTGAGCCAAAATTTGGTAGACAGATATTGACACCATAATCCTCTATTACTTCAAGACCGACCGAATAAACATCTCGATAACATTTCCATGCCGTGTATCCTCGCTACAGCACAGTTTTATGTAGAGAAAGTGGAACGTAAATGTACAGAGGTATACACTATTTTCCTTTATAATGCAATTCTGTAAATATCGGCCTTTCCTACTCTTAGACTACTGAAAGTATAAAGACTACATTGTGGTTTTGTTGCAAAGAAGCGCACTTATGACGTCAAACTTATCGACGTTATATGTCGTCATTCTCTATGTTTTGCAGCATTACGTAAAAGAACCGATGAACATGAAAAAATTGTTGTAAATAAAGCGGTTTGGTATTTTTTATTGAACAAAACAAAAGAAACTTTGTACCTTTTATTTCAGTCTGACATATCTCATACAATGTTACTACTATAGAGATAAACTTTATATCAAACTAATCCGAATTCATTTGACAATCGTTTGATTGAAACAAAGAGCAGATGTATAGGTTCCGTCTTTGAGAAATAGCGTGTCAAATGATAGAGGGGTCAAAACAAAATTCACACATCAAATTTCAACGTTAAATCATGTATTTCAAACGACGTTTTTAAACAGTGTCATGGATTGAAAAGTTAGGGTGTATGTAAGTCATGCTTGCAGCCGTTGACCGCTGGCGCAAATGTGTCGTGGTAATTTTAGGGTCACATCTCAGCACTGGCTCTGACGTAACTGTGTCTACAGTGCCTCCACTGTGCATGTACAGTCTCAAAAGGTTATGCACAATTATGTAATATCAACCAATCAGCCCAAGAGTCGTTAGCCGTTACGAAATGATCTTTTCCGCTCGTTTTGACGTTAATGTGGTACTATCAATGCATAAGTCAGATTGATTGATTTTCGGTGTACTGTCTTAAATGAGTTCAGATATTTTCATACTCGACACGTAAACGTATCAGGCAAAAAATAACGTTTAACGTCAAATAAATCTTCAATGTTTGTCATGTGGTTGTGTTAAAGGATGACCATCATTTACGCACACACGTTGGAAAAATTAAGGTGTTATTAGATGGAAATTTTTGTACCTAAAAATGAAAAGTTTGTTTCTTTTACATTATGTTTTAAACTGGATATGGCGGCACACATGTCCGAGCGGTAAAGAGCGCTGTTTCTTTATCACACGATAATCTCACCGCTGTGTCTGGTGTTGTATTATTACTGCATAAGTCAAAACGCTATCGGTTGATTTTCGGTATACTGACTTGAATGAGAACCGGATAAGGCGTTTAAATATTCTCATACTCGACGCATAAACGTATCAGGCAGTAAATGAGCCGCCTCGTGGGAAAACAAACAATGTGGTTTCCGAACAGGTCCGACACAAACCGGCCTGTACAAGCACAGAAGCAGGCTAGAAGCTTGAAATTTTGGATTTATGAAGTAGAAGAATTATACTATCCGAGTAGCGAAAACAAAGTCGCTGATCAGCTTCGCGGTTACAGCGAAACTGATCTGCGTCTTTGTTTTCGCCTATGCAGATTGTTTGTTTTCCCATGAGGCGGCTCAAATTATCCCTTTCAAGGTTGAGCGTCAACATCAGATAATTTCCAATGTTTGACATGTGGTTGTGTTAAAAAGTGTAAAGATTGTTTTTTGTTCAGTATGTTTTTAACTGGCTAAGGTGACCCACGTGGCCGAGCGGTTAAGAGCGCTGTTTTTAATAACTCGATTATCTCACCGCTGTGTCTGGTGTGGGTTCAACTCCCGCACTGGACATACATGGACTAGCCTAGATCAGCGTGCGGGTGTGCCAGATTTTTTTCGGGGTTCTCGCCCGTTTTCGCCACACATCCTAATTGGCCGGTGATATGTATATGATAAATTTAATAATATTAGCTTTCTTTTTCAATAATATTAGTTAATATTTGCTTACTTTAACAAAAGTGTTTACTTGTGATCAAAGGGAAGTAACCTTGATTATATATTTCATTTTATGTTTGTTTTTAGAATTTATAGTGTAGAAGTGTGTCATTGATTATTTAATCACTATTATATAATTAAGAAGTTATTGGCATATTATAGAAAATTCTCTAAACACATTCTAGTGAATTCCAGATGAATTGAAATAGCTTTTTTGTCACCGTTGCGTGGTGGTATATTTTACGTACTTGTATATATAAAGCTACTGGCAATGTCTGGTTAAATCTTAAGTGGTCTTTTCGTCCAAAGATGTATATATACAGGTCTCAATCCATTCTCAGGCATTCACAAGTTCGAAGTTAGTTAATGTTTATAGTTTTGCTTGTTTCACTAGTTTTGGATTATAACTATTCTCTGTGGATTATTATCATAAACGGTGGACATACATCTTGTGCTCATATTGACTTGAACGTTTGGAAACTGGATTGAGGATATTTGTGAACTGACATTTTGAGGGACAATGACTTATTTAGACACTAATATTGTATGTTGTTTATTTATTTATTTACTTTATTTATTCATTTATGTGTATGTTTTGATTGCATTAATTGTTAATTTGTTTGATTAGAATATTAAGCTTTAAACTTTGTTGGTTGTTCTTTGCTGGATTAGCCAGAGCCTTGATATCATTTTTAGGGTTGAAAGTTTCTTTAGTTTGTCTAGTTACGCTTGCTCGTAACAGCCCGTCTCATATGAGCTGAAGTAATCTTGAAAGGAACGTAAAACTGAATCCGACGAAAAATAAAAGTAAAACTGGATAAAGGACCGTAATGGTGCACAATTCTCGTCGTTAGTCTGCTGTGATTTAAAAACAAGAATTTGTTCGGTTCTCATAGACGCTTCCTAGCGCGATAATGCAGCATCGCAGAAAACAACGCATACTGTAAGAAGTGTGTAAAATTTTATTAAAGTCATTTGCCTGTAGCCTTATGTGCAATATCTAAGATGAAAACCTCTTTCAACAAAAAAGTAAAAACAAAATAAATAAATAAATAAATAAATAAATAAATAAATAAATAAATAAATAAATAAATAAGTTTGTTCAAATAAGCATTTTTCATCGGGTTAGAATTTAACGTATTCCATTTATATCAAAGAAAGACAACAGTTACTCATTTCCTATAAGATGCAGTAGAATTCAATGGTGTTTGTTTCTTTAAAGGGACACATTTGATGCTACCCGGCGAGCGTTTTATTAATCTGTTGAGATTTTAGTGGGAGTGGCTTAACTACTGGCCCAGGAATTATAAGCCAATTGGAATACATGTGACATTTAATCTGCTGATAACAGCTGTCAATAATTCCACAGGTGACTTCTCTCCCTGATGAAGCAATATCCAATCAGAATTTACTATTGCTAGTGTTGTATATTGGAGAGCTCAGAGAGATGTTGACAGGTTGGTGTCTAAACAAAGACTGAGATAAGACACCCAAATCGGGCTTTTATACTCCAGGTGCCCCTTTAAGTAAATTATTCACATTCCAAATGACTGTTTTAGGCATGTGTCTTTGATTTAGACTTCCTTTGTGTAAATTTTTGAAACTGCAGTATGTACAGTATTTATCTGGCTGTCGTCGCCGGGTTATAAAGGGTCACTCGTGAGGGGTATTACCCGAAATTGCAGAATATGGCCCAGGCTATCTCCCTTTGAATGTTTTCACTGCTTCCAAGGGATCTACTTTAATATGTTATTTATGTTTTGCATACAGAGGTTATCGGAATGGATTCCTTTCTTTTGTGTACTTTTTGAACTCAGTAATCAAATTAAACTGAGCACTAATCTTACATTAAATCATGTGGCATTTTGACACCTTAACTTACGGCTAATGCCATTCGGGTCAAAATATGTTTTGAGATGGTTATAGAAGACAGTGTGGTGTTTTGTGTTTACTCGTGACACAAAAACTATGCTCTTATTTCACTATGAGAACATAGGGCAGGCTACATTAATACGTTATAATGCCAGAATACGAATAGCACACTATACCACTATACTTAATCCTATTGACATTATTGACTAATTTACCATAGTTCCAAGCATTCTTCTGGATTGGATTTCTTACAGATGATTGAATCTTTCAATTTTGAATATTCGTTTAATTTTTGTGCTGTTTGCGATGATATACAGTTAATTCCCAAAATAATTTATGAAAATAATGTCGCTTATTAAGCATCAAACATTTGAGATGAATTTTAGGGTGTCTTGGACCCTTATCACTGACCTACATGATTAAAAATTACAACAATGGAGGAAGTGAATACAGACATGCAACAAAAAAAAATGATTTTATTCCAGTTTATATTTTCACAAATTTTTGACCCCTACCTCCGCTTCGCTAGCCATTTTTACAGTATGTGGAGGAATGCTTCATTAATTACAGCATTTATCTGTTCTCAAGACAAGGGTCAATGGTTCTTTCTTGATGATTGCACCTTTTTCTGATCATTGCCTACTTGTAACATTTTCGTATATTTTGTAAGGTTCGCGTAACTGAGTGGTCCTACATCGACTTACCAAAATTAATGTTCTCTTTGTAAAAGTACCTGATTGTCAATAAAGTTTTATCCCACCTCGATGTTTGGAGTGGGAATTCTTTTCTGATTTCGTGATCATTGCTGCTTACTTTTTTACCTTTTTAGTGGGACAACCTTTTCAAACTAAGGCCAGAGTTGTTTTTATTTTTGGTTTACAGAAGTCTTTGTGAAAATTCTTGATGCGGAGGAGGAAATAAAAATAAAAGACCCAAACCGTTTGAATCAGTCTAAATAAAATACTGATCACAAGATTTTGTTATATTTCTCACGACATCTTAAAGTGACCAATGTGAAGATAATTAAAGAATGTCATGAAACTATATCAAAAGTCTATCATTCTCCCACGATAGCAGCACAACCTGGGTCTAAAAGTGACTAAGCCTACATACATACACTATTTGTATGCTAAAAAGCAAATTGAAGATTTTTTAAATATTTTTTTATCAATTTGGGATAGTCGGAAGGAGAAAATAAAATAAAATAAGGAATTTTCATTTTAGTTTTATTTCAAGTTAGAAGATTTGGGGTAGGGGGATCCGTAAACCAGAAAATAAAACAAAGTCTGGCTATTCCCGCTGGTGTCTGAGTTGGGATTTCACATTTTGATTCGACTTACTTCCTGGACTTTTTGTTCGGAACGAATTTTAAATGTTCCAACTCAAATCATTTTGTGGTTACGAGTATTTGCAATTTCTTCACTAGATGGACAACCTTCAGTAAATAAAACGTGCGCGTACATCATTCTCCTGCGTATGCATTACGAAGTACCCACAATCTATGTTTTGGAGCAAAAATAAGAAAAAATAGGCATACCCCTGCATACCCAGTTTCGCTATATAAAAGTGGAGTATTACACGGACATGTTTTCCAGATGTCATTCTCCTGCGTATGATACGTACTGTCTGTCATTTGTTACTAGAAATCCAATAAAATTCTCTAATCTCATAATGTTGTGACGTTTGACACTTAAATGTATGGAATATGCCAGACTGTCTTGGCAATGTGTTTTTGTGACGTTTTTATAACACAATTAGTGGTAATTGGACATTGGAGCTGTAAAGAAGGCTTTGTTTTAGGAAGTTATGAGTTGCCGCCGGTCAAAACCTGGTTTTATTATTGATGTTTGTCCTATTTGGATATCTGTTGTTTGGAAAATGAAAGCTTGGTAATCTAATCTGACCTTTAAAAAGTAATAGCGGCTCTTAGCTTCGAATTCTGGAAATGCATGTATTACGAAGCTTTGTCCCGGCTGTCATGAGTTTTCTATGGAAGCATGGTGAACATGCATTTGTAATTTATACTTTTCAGATGAAAATATTGAATATTTCCAGCTGAAAAAAAAAAAATATTGTTTGCTCAAAGCATAGATCGTGGGTACATTGTTCACGCTTGAATCGCCTCACAGAGTACCTACCAAACTAGGTTTTGGATCAAAATAAGAAAAAAATATACCTCTGAACACCCTAGCTTTATCTGTGAGTCCTGGTTTTTGATTCATCAGGATGTTTATCTTGATTTATATGTTTGTTCTTGATGATTCATTGACTAGTTAGAGATTCACCACGAGGATCGAAGAACTAACTAAATGTTGTGAACCACTGCAGAAGCTGAGGGTGAGGTTAGGCGCCTGTAAAACCGGTTTAAGCCCGCCAGTAACTTTGTGTTGCTGATCGTTCCAAGGCGATACCTCTGTGGTGGTTCTTTTTGTTTTATGTCTTGGTGTTTAATTTTTTTATGCTGTTGGCGCCTTATGTGTGTTTTCATAGTTTTAGTTAATTTAAGGTAACTGAGTGGCCCCCTATTGGGAAAATAGCTGCTCATTCGGCTTACGATATGTTTCATGGTATAAGTACCTGATTGTTAGTTTCGTTTTTCCCCACCTCGGTTTTTGGAGTGGGAATCTTTTTCTGATTGCGCCTTTTCCTGATCTTTGCCTACTTGTACTTTTTTAGTTAAAAGCGAGTTTACGGGGTAGATATTACATGAATATGTTATCATGATGAAGACGCTGTCAACGCAATTCCGTGGTGATCAAGGGGTTTCCTTCAAAAAATAGGTTATGTATATGTTCACATCGACAGCATTCACATTAAACATAAGTGGGTCATGAGAGTATGGACAAGTCTAACTAGCACACGAAAACAAATAGAACAAGAAAGAAGATAACCTGTTGTCGTTTATCTCTAACTAAGGGTCATGGAAAACTTTATTTCTTGAAAATAGTTGTTCATGTGTGTTGATAAGCTCTTTGATGACTCACTAAGCCGATTTTATCGATAAAATTTCGGTTTCATGTACAGAAAAGCAATGTTGAAAATTCTGGTGATGATCCATTGGCCCTGGCTTTACGTTCTATGAAAGGTTTCGAAACTCGGCTAGCGATATTTTTTTCTTATTATAAAAATAAAGATAAAACAGATCCTTTAAGAGCAGTGAGCGAAACAGATGGGCCATACCGCGGTTTCGGCTACACAAGCCTCCTGTTTGGCAAAATGGAGCCAAAATGAAACACTGTAATTTTGAAAGTTTCAGCAAGATATTCGAACCAAAACAAGTACTATCCTAACAGAGCCAAATATATAGAACGTCAGTTAGAAAATAAATCTAAACCGATAATGAATTTCTGATTTCTCAGAATACCGTCGCTGATCTTAAACGAACAAAAGGAAAATATAATTTGCACTATGGATGATGTACATGTGCGGGGAGACTTTTTAGGTACCTAATTGTTAATTTGGATTTTTTCCACCTCGGTTTTCGGAGTGGAAATTTCTTTCTTATTACGCCATTGATCATTGCCTATTTTTTTTTACCTTTCTTTCAGCTTCAGAGATATTGTTTCTTTATAATGAGTGTATTATTTGTTGTTGAAAGAGCGCGATTATGTGCATGTGCAACCTGTTCCCAAGACTCTATAGGTACATGTATGTCGACATGCTACTGTGAAATTTTAAAGTTGTCATTATGACGTCGGTCCATTTTAGTTGTGTTTGCTTGTAGACCATATTCATGCTTTGTGTCCCTGTCTTTTTAGGACCTCTGAATCCTGTCTTGCCATTTGATATGAATAATTTTCTCAAACAGCAAAAATGGAAATATCTAAGGCTCTTTGCATGGTGTTGATATATGGCCCAGGCCCTGTCTACTGCTAGTTAAGAAATGTACAAGTAGGCACTGATCAAGAAACGATGCAATCAGAAAGAAATTCACACTTCAAAAAACGAGGTGGGAAAAATTAAATTGACAAAATTAGGCATCGACATCTAGAAAACAAATTGTAAGCCGAGTGAGCAGCTATTTCCCCATAGGCAGCCACTCAGTTACACAAACTTAATTAAAACTATGAAAGCGTACATAAGATTCAAACAGCACAAAAATTTAACTCCAAAACACTAAACAAATAGGACCATAACAGAAGTATCGCCTTAGAACGATCAGTGATATGAAATTACTGGGGGCTCAAATCGACATTACAGAGCTCTAACCTCACCCTCATCTTCTGCCGTGGTTCACAACATTAGGTCAGTTGTTTGGTCCTCGTGGTGAATCTCTAGTCATTGAATCAATAAGGACAAACAAATACATCCTAATAACCACCATGATGAATCCAAAAAGAAGACTCACAGATTCAGTAAGCTGCCCGACGATGGAGATCACTGGGCGTCGAATAAATTACCAAAATCCGGAGCAAAAGAAACCCACCATTTAAACCCATGTTGGCCAAGCAACAGACAAGAAGTTCCGTCCCCAACCAACTAAAGTGAATTATAGCTTTATGTCGGGAGATTAAGATTTAAAATCCATGCAAAAATATTAATACGTTTTTACATTTATGAACAGGATGAATGTCACTGTCAGATGAGTTAAGATGAAATTTTTGTGGTGAGGTCACACTTATATAAGATGGATGGTATCAACAGACTTTCAGCTTGGTGTCAAATATAAATCTATTTCGTTCTCAGACATTAGTACTTAGTCTTCCAAATACCACAATGGCTTTTGCAATTCGGACAGTGACATCAACATCATTAAGTACCGCTATGGAGACATTGCTTCCAAGGAAGGTATTTATCAGTTACTTAAAGCTTTCATCCTATATTTCACTGCACTGTTTCCCAGGAGCTTGGTAAAGAAAGTATGTTTCCAAGTGTTTGATAATGTTTTACCAGATATTTTGCAACTGTTTCATATAGATGAATATTTTTGATACAATAGAGCAATTACTTAGTTGCTTAAGTTTGAGTAACCATGAGTGGCCGCATCCCCAGTTTTACTACTAAAACACGGAGGGTGTTAATTTTACAGACATGTATTCATGTGACGTTTAGAAACTACTAAACTACCCCAGTTAGCAAATTCAGAGAATTAATGTCCTCCGCCTTTATTGTTTAGTAACACAAATATAATCTGAGAATAATGTACATCCAAACCACATGCATATCTTCAGACTAAAATTTTGCTAAGACGAAAGGTAACACCCTTGTTCACATGTAGCTCACTAGTAAGTGCACTAATCACCATAAAACACTGCAAGTAAAGTGCACTTTGTCGTGCACACCAAGTGCACTTAGTGTTACTTTTCCTCTTGGCACCACTGTATATCCATAAAATTTCTCCATACCATCTGTAAAGTGTTAAAAAATCAGCATAAAACTATAAGAGGTTCGCACACAAGGTACTCACTATACCTTCATTTTCCTGATACATCGATATGCCCGAAACACGACTAAGATCAAATTGCGAAAACCTGATAAAAATTAATCTGTTGATTATATTAAAATCTCATGCATATCATCTAAGCACGGTCAAGACATCTTTTTAATTTTCAAAAGAATCGAGATATAACTGTAGGAGGAGTTGCGCACACAAGGCACCCACCGTTAATTCACTTTAATTGTCAAAATACACGAAAAAAGTTCAAAGTGCGAATAAAGTGTCAAAAACTAATCTGAGGATTATATCCAAACCAAATGACATCTTCAAAGCATGGTCAAGACATTTATAGATTCAAAAGAATCAATCTAAAACTGTAGGAGGAGTTGCGCACAAAGGCACCTAATGTCCATTCGAAAAACGACTAAGTTCAAATTGCGAAAATAAGTGCCAAAATTGATCTGAGGATTATATCCAAACCACATTCGCATGTTCAATTTAGCATGTTCTAGACAACTGTAAAGTTTCAAAAGAATCGGAATGAAACTGAAGGAGGTGAGCACACAAGTTATCCACTGTCCATACACTTTCATTGTCAAAATGCTCGAAAAGGTCCAAACTTTGTAAAAAATGTCAAAAATAATCTGAGTATTATATCCAAACCACATGCACATTATCAAAGCATGCTTAAAAAAATTGTTAAGTTCAAACAAAGGAAAAAGTGTCAAACATTCATTTTAGGATTACATCTAATAAACATGCAAATTTTCAAAGAATGGTAAAGACATCTGTAAAGTTTCAAAAGAATCGGAATAAAACTGTAGGTGGAGTTGCGCACAAAAGGCACCCACTGTCCATACGAAAAACGACTAAGCTCAAATTGCAACAAAAGTGTCAAAAATTAAACTGAGTATTATATCCAAACCCCATGTACATCTTCAAAGCATGCTCAAGACATACGTTCAGTTAACATTGCGAAAAATAATTTGTCAAATATGAATTTCAGTTAGGATTATATCCAAATCGCATGTACATTTTCAAAGCATGGAAACGACATCTGTAAATTTTCAAAAGAATCGGAATAAAACTGTAGGAGTTGCGCACAAAGGTACCCACTGTCCATTCGAAAGCAATTTAGTTCAAACTGCAACAAATTTGTCAAAAATTAATCTGACGATTATATCTAATCAGCATGCACATGTTCAAGGCATGGTCGAGACAACTGTAAAGTTTCAAACATAGGAATAAAACTGCAGGATAATTTGAGAACACAAGGTACCCACTGTTCATTTTATTGTCAAAATGCCCGAAAAATGAGTAAGTTCAAATTGTGAAAAAAGTGTCAAAATTAATCTGATGATTATATCGAAACCACACGCACATCTCAAAAGAATGTACAAGACATTTGTAAAGTATCAAAAGAATCCAAATAAAACTGCAGAGGGAGTTGCGCACATAAGGTACATACTACTATCGGGGAACGGAAGGACGGACATACGGAAGGACGGAAAGCCGAAACCTATGTTTCTCCGCTTTTCTTCGAAAAGGCGGGGGACAATAATGTGCGATTTAATGATGATATAAATGTTCATCGATTGCATTTATTGTATCACACTAATCATGCATGCGCTTGCACTCAATAGGGCATACTTTAAAAGGGACCAAGGAAATAGCAGTGTTTTCGAATTAAATCTTGATTAAAAAGAAAATTTAGGCTTTATAGACAAGTGACAAAAGCATAAAGGTATGCCACATTTATTTCAATGTCTCTAAAATATATTGAACTTTATTTTAAAACAAACACACAGTAAATAAACAAATAAGCACATCAAACTATATACATGTATGTGCAATAAACAAATTAATGAAACAAATATATTTCGCCTTGCTTTACCTGGAACCTACAAAACATTGCCCGCCATGCTGTTGATAAACTGCAGACACACGCTGGGTATAAACTACACAACAAAGCAAACGTACAGCGCATTACGAAAACTTGCCGATGCAATAAACAGATATTTTTTGAGTTGTAAAAAAATAGAACAATTTTCTGTAGAATGTTTTTTTTTTTTTTTTTTTTTTTTTTTTTTTTTTTTTTTTTTTTTTTTTTTGCTCAAAACATAGATTATGGGTACACGTTGGAAATGACTCGCCGAGGCGGTTCTAACGAGTACCCACAATTTATGTTTTGGTGTGAAAATGAGAAAACTATGTATACCCCAGCATATCCCAGGTTACACGGACATGTTATTGAGATGGCAAGATACAAATGTGTCGCTATGACGGTGACGAACCCTCATGGCACCTATCTACACCGTGTACATGTCAGTAATCATAACACAACACTGCCCTCCAGAATGGGCTATTTCACACATGGTAGGTGGGGTTGAAAGACTTGTTTTCACAAGATAATGATCGTAAGCATAAACCAAGTATTGGTTGTACCACCAGTGACGTGCGTAACCATTCAGTGTGATTGGGAGTTTCGAATAAACTTTTCGTCGCACGCAAGAGGAATTCATCATCACCCTCCTACCATCTGTCCCATATTACGGGCATCAGCTCAGCTTCGGTGTAACCGGCTGTATGCCAAGAGAGTCTGCTCGTTAATACATATAATGACTCGAAACGACCGTTATATTGACGACTTAGACATACAACCCATGTCTGACACAGCAAAAACAAAGGCTCAGGTCCATGATGTTTTCGGGATACGTGTTTGTGATAAAAAGGTAAGAAACTGTATTCAATGCACAAAGACCTGTGTCCTCACAGAGAACCCGGTGATCAGACGACATCGACTGGACTGTATACGGATATCAGAACATTCTGTTGGCCCATTTGAGACCGTTTCTATGGTTGGAAGTGTCGACGTCATTGACGGAAGGCGTCGTGAGTGCCGTCAAGCAATTGAACGTTTCAATGAATGTTGTATTTTAGGAACAAAATCGGTCTGGCGGACCATATGTATAGTAGTTGTGAGGGTGGGTATAATACTCTGGGCGTCATTGTTTGCTGGCACAGTTTGTTTTGAGTTTATTTGAATGGACAATGTCAATCGACTGATAACGAGGGTTCCTTAGACGCAAGTAAGTTCAGCGTATGGACTGACCAGCCAATACTCCTGACATATTAGTAATTTCTAGCCTACACTACCCTTGTCAAATATATGAAAAGAAATAAGCAATTCGACTATAACCCCCAATATAAAACATAGAAAAAGACATACTTAATTTGCTACCCCTCTCCCAAATATTAGCGTTTGGAGTTTTCCACTCCCCATTCCTACTAAATGCGACCGACATGACCAGTTGACGGCGTTTTGGGTTTCCGAATCAAGGCCGGGACGATTTACGTGGCCGAAACGACTCGTTTGGTATCTTAATCAATGTCAAAACGACTCACGAAGCCGAAATGACGTGTTACCGGCGGTTTTGGTATCCGACTCGAGGTAGAAACGAGTCACAGCCGAAATGACCCGGATTGTCTTTCGTACTTAAGACGCACCAAAGCCGGATATCGTCAGGTTTACAGTTTTGGCCTTTTCGCGAGATCTGTCACGAGTTAGCAGAACGGGCTGGCAGGCTAGCTATGTAACTGGCCTGATTTGCGTTAGAAACCGACAATAAGGTACAAGTACGCGGAAACTAAGCTGAATATCTTAATGCAAAGTCCACGTCTCTTGTATCCATTAAACCATTGAAACAACTGAAACTTCAGGATTCAACTTGTAAGTTCACTTTTGTGTTTAGTGCTTGCCGAAAAACATTTTGCATGGCACCAATTCCCATCTGGGCTGAAAACCCATCGAATGTAGACAACGTCCCGAAAGTATCATAGGTATTGACTGGAATGATAAATGAATCAAGCAACAAAATCTTTTGGAGCTTTGTTTAAATCACAATTAAAAACTTGATTTGGAGGCTATTTACATGTAAATCTTGCATCTATGTAACACACCAACGTCTTTGCTTTAATACAAACGGGGAATGATTCACTAATAAATCATTTTGACAACAAATGTTTAAATAGTCCAAGAACGCGCTTGTTACATACAAATGATATCATTAGAAAAAATCCTTGGGACGCGTTCGTCAAAATGAATAGAAACTCAAAGACTTTTACTTGTGTGAGAATTCCAAGAAATCCAAAGATCCAACAAAAACCGGTAAGTGTTGACATTTTCATATAGATAACGACGTTATTCCTTTCTGTTGATTTCATGCCTTTAATCTTAGGAGCATGGCTTATACGCCAGACAGTGACAGCCAGGAACATCATGTTGGACAAGACAATGACACAAACAGGTGTCACAAACGTTAGGAGAAGACCTAGCTCCGATGAAATGTAACAAATTTGTCCCCCGTAGCCTAAGTTTCCTTTACCTAGAAGACTGTGAACCGTATTTGCTACTACTAGCAATGTCGACATGGCAATGACGTAAGCTGTATACAGTCCAAGTGATGAAGGCAAATCTCGCCTACTTAGGTTGGATGGTGAGAACAATCTAAATAGATTAGAGCTTGATACACTCATCCAAAACAACGTTGCTGACCATGAAAAGTGAATCAAAACACCGCAAATTATGCAGATGAGCCTGTATTGAATCAGATCAATCATAAACTGCTGCAAGGTTTGGGCTACGAGCAGAGAAACACACAGGTACAGATTGAGCTTGGCTGGTAACGTTCGTAGGGGCTTCAACAATATATATGTCGTGATGGTAATTAAGAGGCAAATAATGGACATACAGGAACACGCAAATGATAAAATAATCGCAATTTCCTCTATCATTTCCTGTGATTTACCGTTGTTACTTCCAACTGATTTGAGGGCTTCAGCCGTAAGATGGAAGTAGTCGTCGGCACACATTTCGACAGAGCTTTCAGTTATGATAAAGTCCTCCGGTAGGGCAACGACAATGTCACTAGAATGGCGATAGAACGATGTATTCGACATTGTAATCGCTGACAATGACAAAGTGACTCGATTACAAAGTACTAATGGATTTATTAGCAGATACCGAGTGTTTGCATCTATCCCAAACATAGCTGTATAGTCTGCCATGAATATACGCTTGTATCGTACCTGAGCAATTGTAATATGTTCATCAAGTATGATAAAATTTGTGATCGCCCTCGCTTCGAAGACAGAGCTTGTGTGTGGTATTGGAATACTCACATTTATTGTTTCGAAGAATCGCCTGAAAGATTTTGGTACAAGCTCTTCTTTCGCCGACAACCATGCATACTCGAATACAAAATCACTTTCATTTACACCTTCTCGCTGATAGAATTTCATGTATAACGGAGATCCTAGGTATGATTCCATAAAAATGATATCCTTTATGACCATGATATCATGTTCAATGTTCCTGTAAGGATTTTCAAGCTTGGAAATTTTGCTCAGTTCCTGGAATCGAATGATGACCAGTTTGGGCATTTCTCCTATGCTGCTGGTTGATGAATAACACTTAGGTCCTTTGCGTACATGGAACAATGGGCACAAAATACGCCGACACTCACCCTGTCAATTATATAAAAACGTGAATTAAGATTTTTAACAATATTTCTTCACCATTTCAATTGACCTTCTTAAATAGATTTGGACACAAAATTGTTAGGTTAGCTGGCACAGTTTAACATTGACTACATCAAATATGGCAGGAGTAATTACATGGTGCATGTTTGTTATATTTTCAAGTTCAGGGAAATTTATGTCGGTCAACAATACGTTGGGAGCATGTGCATCCGAGTCGCTTGATTTTAATTCATCGCGAGCAATAATGGAGGCGATATCCCGACAAGACCATACATGTTGTCAGGAAGATTTAGCAAAGAAATAATGTATATCAAGTTATTACACGTAGTATCGCTTTGGAAAGGAAGAATGAAAAATAAAACGGAGATCCTTTCAGAGCAGTGAAAATATTAATGAGAAAGGGGACGGGCTATACCGCGGATTCGGCAACTAACATGTAAGCCTTTTAAGATTCTTTAACCACTGCGGAAGATGAGGGTGAGGTTAGGCGCCTGTGTAAGTTACCCCTAGGTGTTTTATATTACTGATCGTTCCAAGGCGACTTCTCTGTTGTGGTTCTACTTGGTTTTTGTGTTAGAGTCGGATTTTTGTGCTGTTTGAAGCTTATGTACGTTTTCATATCTAGTTACAGTAAGTTTGGGCAACTGAGTGATCGCCTATTGGGAAATAGTTGCTCACTCGGGCTTACGTTATGTTTTCTTTGTATGAGTATCTAAGTGTCAATTTATTATTTTTCCACTTCGGTTTTTGGAGTGGAAATTTATTTCTGATTGTGCCTTTTCCGGATCATTCCATGTTTGTATCTTTTCAGTGAACCTAAAGATTTGGCAGCATGGAGCCAAAGGGAATAACTGTAATTTTGTGCCTTTCAACAGGACAGTCTATACAAAGACTAGAATAATCCAAATGGGGCAAAAATATTAAACGTTGGTTAAAGAATGAATCTTATTAGAAAACGAAGTCTGTCTGAATTAAAGGATATAAATTTGAATAGCTTTTCAAACAAGAAAACAACCCTGTATTCAACAATCAACTAAAGGTACACGTAATTAATCGTTTTATTTAAATGAGTAATGCAATTTGCTTGTGGTTAAACATTCCAAGCCAACATTTTTAGCCACGTCGGTATGGAGAAAAAAGGTACAAGTAGGCAATGATGAGGAAAAGGCGCAATCAGAAGGAAATTCCCACTTAAAAAACCAAGGTGGGATAAACTTAATTCACAATAAGGTACTCAGACAACATATCGTAAGCCGAGTGAGTCATCGCTTATTGGGTATTAACTATTGAAAATCAAAAGTCTTGCACCACCCTGTTTTTGGTAATTTTTGTGATTTACAAAAACGTTTTCATTTCCAAAATTATTTTTTATTAATTCTAATATCGAAACTTTGACTTCGCGGAAAATTCAAGGGTGTTGATGATAATACAAAATTTTAGGGGCAAAATTGTAAAATTACATTAAAAAAAATGATTACCAATGATAATTGTCATTGAACAATAACAAAACATTTTGAATTTTTAGTTGTTACATAAGCTTGAAAATTAACTGGCGGCTTTGAAAATTTCAACAAATAATACAAAAATACATTATGTTGCTGTGACAGATAAGCACATGCCCCAAAATACTCTTAAGCCAAGTTTCATAAGTTGGCTTCTTTAAAAAGAATCCAATAGAAAGGTCTGCGGTGGATTACTAGTAAAACATTTAAGAGATTTCAGATGAATGAAGAAAATGGCTGCAAGCAAGGCTTACAGTACACCCCCGCAAGGTGATAACTTGTAAATCCTGTTTGCGAGTTACAAAGTATTTCAATGGCGTCAAACTTCTTCATAGAGCTGCAGTTTATCTATATTCTTAACAATGATTTTTTTCTTCAAGAAAAATCTTCATGCACATCATCAATATGACCGAAACATAACTTGTTACTGTTTCTGGATCATTCAGTAAACTTTTTGAATATACAGTACTAAATAAGCTAGATCTTGATCAATCATCCCAACAATTCGGCTTCACAGAGGGACTCTCTCCAATCATGGCAGCACTGTTAGTTAGTGAGGCAAAGGCTGAAGCTCAACATATGGGAACTGAATGACTTTATTTGGCAACGCTCGATAGCCAGAAGGCTTTCGACGTTGTCCATCATTCTATATTGTTTGATAAGTTGGCAGCAAAAGGTGTTAAAAAGACATTTGGCAAATCGTCAAAAACCTGTACCAAGGGCTTTCTTCAAAAGTAAAATGGATTAGTGGCTGTAGTGAAAGTTTCCTCATTCATCAAGGGGTCAAGCAAGGTGGAGTCTTTTCTACCACACTCTATAAAACACACATTGACGAGTTTCTAGATATTCTCGAATGTAAAAGGCTGGGTTTCAGAATTAGAACAGTGTTTGTTGGAAGTCCAGCTTGCTGTGATGATATTGCCTTCTTGGCGAAATCAAAAGACGAGCTGCAGATCATGTTTAACGAAGGAAAACAGTATTCGGGAAAGCATAGATATGAAATTCATCCGAGCAAAACGAACATTGTAGATTTAGTTAATGGGTGTAAAGTCAACAGCGATATGACATGGAATTTGGGAGATAACGTTTTAAGTTTTTCAGACACTGCAGTTCATTTTGGTGTAACTCGTGCCGGTAAAAAGAATCAGATATTAATATTGATGAAAGGATTTCATTGGCTAGGACTTCCTACTCACTGATGAATACCGGCCTACACGGTGCTAATGGACTAAGCTCTGAAGTTTCATATCAGATTTATAAGATATATGTTATTCCACGTCTGTTATATGGACTTGAAGTTATACCTCTTAACAAAACTCAATTAGAAAAGGTTAATAGATATCATGTAAAGACTCGGAGAAATTTACAGTCATTACCTCAGCGGACTGCAACATCAGCAGTATATTTGCTCCTTGGTGCTCTGTCTATTGAAGGAGAGCTGCATAAAAGACTTTTGAGTTTACTCTACAGTGTCATCAAAAGTGAAAATAAATGTCTACAGTATTTAGTAGAAAGGCAGTTAGCCTGCAGCTTCAACAACCTACATAGTTCTTTCAACATGGCAGGGCAGATTCTTCTGAAGTACAAATTACCCAGTCTTAATGAACTTGTAATCTCAGATAAAAGTAAATTTCAGAGGAAACGCACATTTATCAAAGCAATTCATTCTTTCTGGACTAAAGTATTGTGAAAGACGTTAAATCTAAAAAGTCGATGAAGTACTTGGAAACTAGCAGTCTAAGAGTTGGTACAACGCATCTTCTGTGGAGAGATCAGGAAACTGCTGCCCTGTTGAAAAGGAGTATTGTGAGAGCTCGTATACTGACGGGTACTTACACCCTTCAGGCGAACAGACACACCTTCAGCAAGAAAACGGTAGATTCTACTTGCAACCACTGTCAACACGAGGCTGAGTATCTGCATCATATGGTCTGCAGATGTCAGGTTTTCTACGAATATAGAAAAATAGCAAGACATGGTGGCAGAAATGTGAATACTCAGTGTGGAACTGTCACTTCACAAGTTGCGAGTCTTGGTGTGTCCAGACTTTATCCAGCATATATGTCGAGACTTAAAGAACCATATAAAAGACATTGAACAGATTTCACGAGAACTTTTCTATAAAATACATGTAAAGAAACTTCAATTACAACCAGGGTAATGGTAGCTGTCCTCATCAACCGAACGCGTAAATAGATGTGCTAGCAGTTTCAGTAGATACCAGTTATCTTCTAATTATCTACACTCGTATTTGAGTGGTGCTCCAATTGTGTGGAGGAATATACTATCGACAAGGACAAGGACTTCAAAGTTTTAAAATAATATACTGAAAACTCTAGGAGGAGTTGATTTCACAAAGCAGGCACTATATCCCATTATTCAATATGTAAAGTGAACGAAAATCAGCTAAGTTTATAACACTGTAAAATTGTTCAAAACATTTTTTTCATCAAAATAAATCTTCATGCAGTTGTAACCACGCCCCCCACCCCGGGGGTAAATATAGCTGAAAGCTAATTGCAAAGTATTAAAAGGATACACTGAAGAGTCTAGGAGGTGTTGATTGATCAAAGTAGACACCATATGCCATAGTTCAATATGTACATGTAAAGTGAACGAAAATTTGTCAAGTTCAAAACGCTGTAACATTGGTAACCATTATTTTTTCACCAAGAAAAATCTTCATGCACATCTTCAATATGTCTGAAAGATAACTGCAAAATATTTCACGGATATACAGTAATCGCTTGGAGGAGCTGATTTCACAAAGTAGACACTATATGCCATTGTTCAATATGTTAAGTGAATGAAAATTGGCTAAGTTCAAAACGCTGTAAAATTGTTAAAATTATCTTCTTCTTTTTTCACCAAGAAAAATCTTCATGTGCATCTTCAATATGCCTGAAAGATAACTGCAAAGTATTAAAATGATTAACTGAAAGCTCTATGAAAAGTGTTCACAAAGTATGCACTGTTTGTACTATAGCAAACATCTAACATTAAAAATTACAAAGTGACATAACTCTTGCAATATTGATCCTTCAGTCCCTATTTTCCTATCAAACATGCATTGTCTGATGGTTATGGTGTGGCGCAAGTTTGAACGAGAATATATTATGAACAAGTTATCTACTGGTCACCCCATCCCAGGGGAATAGCGGGGACTTTGACTTTTGATCCAGCAATTCCCCGCTAAAAGCCGCCCTGCGGGGACAACTTGTTAGGAAAACCACTGCTGTTTTCCCCCGCAGCATGCTATGATTTCATTTCACTGCTGTTTTGAATATATAAAGCAAATCCCCGCACTGCCGTGGTAAAAAACATTGGTCAAAACCCGGATCATTGTCACGGCTATTAATCGCCCTCCCCCGGGGATGGGGGCGTGGTTACAAATGACTGGTGCATTACACGAGCATGTAGCGTCATATGATACGCATGCACATGGGCGTATCACCGCAATAGACACACGACTAAGCAATGGATCCATCATTAGCAAAAAAAGAAGAAAAGATATCTATGTCGTTTCTTTGTTTTGATACTGCAATATCTCCTCACGAATATAACATGCATGTGAAGAGCATTAAACTTTTAAACAGTGTACAGAAAGGAATAAAATGAGAGTTGATTGTGTTATTAGAAAACTTACAATATGGCCCATACTACCTCCCTTTCAACGTTTTCACTGCTTCCAAAGGATCAAACTTTTATATTTTATTTAAATACAAGACTTCCCTTGAGCAGGCTTTAACTGTTGTTGTTTCAAACCCACTCCGAATCTATTGGCCCATACAACGGGTCGGTGGTGCGGCTTGTTGGTGAACTGTTTTATCCCTATTGCTCAAAGGATATGTACTGCTGCGTATTGGATTCTGTACTGTGAATTTGGACTGGTTTCTTGAATCGATCTTTTTTTCGACGTCAGCGATGGCCAAATTAGATGTAAAATAAATAGAACCAGCTCAAAATTTACTGCATTCAACCTCAACACAGTGGAAAGGTCTGAGGACCTTTCCAATAAAGATATGTTAAATCCGTTTGCTGTACTTCCGGTTGGTATGCAATTTCAATTTTGATATAACAACTACCGTTTTCTTATTGTTAAAAAAAAAAAAAAAAAAAAAAAAAAAAAAAAAATAATAAAAAAAAAAATGAGATCCTTTTACAGCAGCGAATATATTATGAGAATGAATATGGACAATACCGCGGTTTCGGCTACTTAAGCCTCTCTAGTGACCCTATAGATCCGTAGCTCGTTTCACGAAGCTCTCTTAGGACATTTCTTATCTTATGATCGAGACTACTCTTAGGAGTGACTTGTGATCTATCTTAACGGTAATACTTGTCTTATGTTTGAGGTTGTGACTTGCTCATAAGATTTATCTCAATTCAAGGTCAAACACAACAAACAGTTAGTTTCAAGTATGTTAAATAATAGAATTGATTTAGTATTGGTGATAGCTCAGTGGATTTATGCAAGTAATTCAATTAGTATTTTTGCCATACTATGAGCCGGGCGATCCGAGATCGAATCCATTTTTCTCTCTTTTTTCTTTTTTTTTCTTTCTATTTCAATATAAATACATGCACTTAGATCTACCAACTGTTTCATTGTAATGCTATAGGCTCACTTAGATCTACCAACTGTTTCATTGTAATGCTTTAGGCTATTTCGTCTGCAAATCGAAACCAAATCTCTTTAACACGAGTGTTTCCCTTATACACTGTATGATAAACCTGATGCATCGGGCGGCCGATCTGTTTATCATTTGGGGAAATATAGTCAATTTGCCATATTGAACTTAGGTCTAGTTATACTAGCAATTATGTATACAGTTCATGATGTTTGCAGTTAAAATAAAAAATGGACCCATTGGGGCCCTGAGAAATAATAGATGGGCTGCTTGTACCGCTCCAAGCAAAGCTTATACGCTACTGACTGGCTATCTGATTAGTCCGAAAACACGCCCATGCAATATACAGGGATTTTTAAGTTGTAAAAATTGAAAAATTTCAATAGAAAATCTGTGATATATAATTTTTTTTTTTTTTTTTTTTTTTTTTTTTTGCTCAAAACATAGATTGTGGGTACACGTTAGAACCGCCTCGGCGAGGCGGTTCTAACGAGTACCCACAATCTATGTTTTGGAGCAAAAATAAGAAAAATAGGTATACCCCTGCAAACCCCAGTTTTGCTATATAAAAGTGGGGTACAAGGGGGTGAACATTACACGGACATGTTTTCCTGATGATCCCTTCAGGTCTGAGCCTGCCTAGAAACCGTGGTTAGGTAAAACCATCCATGCACATAAGCCTTACTTTGGTAATTTATACTGAGCCAAACACAACGCATCACGATTATGGCATGTTTTTGCTTTTCAATGAAATGTAATACAGTCTACCATATATATGCTGGTCAGCAATCGCCTATGATTTAATAAGGTACAATTTGGCTTTCAAAGTATGGACCATTGAGCTCGAATGATATTGGCCGAAGCGGTTATTTTGGTGGCATGCGACTTCAGAGATTCTGGAAGTCAGTCTTCCTTTTGGATCGTGAAAAATGATTAATTTCTTGAGACGCATAATACAGAATGTTACAACCAGATGTTGTTAGATGTGTCAATCGCACGGCAATCTAATCCAGTGGAAATAAAGTTTATTTGTATAACATAACAAATAAATCGTTGTTGCGATATAAGTTTGACTGAGTATAGTTGAAGCACGTTTTGGATGCCATGGCATCCTAATTTTGTATGAACGCCTCATGGATAGGAGGCAACGTCTCGGCTTGAACATAGCTGTTGAATGGGGCGTTAAGCATTAACTCAAACAAACACACTAAAATAAAATGTTGGCCTTTATCAGTACTGAACCAATGTATAAACAATATGACTCGGTGGCTCAGTGGTAAGCTATGTTGTCTTCTGTCCAGGCGATCCGAGTTCGAATCCCGTCTTGGTAATATTTTGTTGTGTTTCCCTTCACATAAAAACGTCCGCCATTTTTAGATTACTATAAAATAAGTTCAATCATAAGTTGTGTCCTATTGTTAGGATAAAGTTAGGGCATCTTTAAGGATGAGACATATCTTAACCGAAATTAGTCCTAAGTTCAAACTTAGGATAAAATTTGTCTTAAAACGCTTTGTGAAACGAGCCCTTGGCAACTAGTCAATAACTTTTATTCTGAAAATACAACACAGTAGTGTACTAGTATTACAGAAGACTAGTATTATCCGAATATGGCCAAATATATTAAACGTTTGTTTGAAAACGAATCTAAATCGTTGATAATTTACTGATTTCTCAGAATACCTCGCTGATCTCAATATATA
This sequence comes from Rugalucina vietnamica, assembly GCA_964017185.1. Lineage (NCBI taxonomy): Eukaryota > Metazoa > Mollusca > Bivalvia > Lucinida > Lucinidae > Rugalucina > Rugalucina vietnamica. The sequence continues at coordinate 10,471,576 of OZ024876.1, read as the reverse complement.
CGTAGGCTGTCCGGAAAGTTTTGAGACTGTGTCTATATCTCAATAACTATTCAATAGAATCAGTTGTAATTTTGCACAGGAATATTTCTTTTATCATGAGCTTTTGCTGAAAATTTCAGCATATTTGCTCACCGGGAACATATTGATATAATCGGTTTAATACGAACATGTTGCTACTCTCGGAGCACTTTGACGTCAATAACGTCGCGCCCGTTATGATTTTACAAGAAAGACCTGGACCCAGTTGTTCAAAGCATCGTTAGCTTAACGGTTTCGTTAAGATATAAATTTGTTAAGCAAATATCAGCAAAAGTAACAAATACACTGTTATTGTTTGTTGAAAAAATGTGAGAATCCTTTGCACTAAAATGTGAGAATCCTTTGCAGTGCAAAGGATTCTCACATTTTTTCAACAAAAATAACAGTGTATTTGTAATATTAATGTTTGAAATTTTAACGAAACGTTAACTAACGACGTCGTTAGTTTTTAACAACTGGGCCCTGGCTGATCGGATGCATTTTAAAGTGGCTCTCAAGGTCATCGGGCACCAACGCTTGATAGTTTCAAGTTTATTTGATTATTCTGAGGGCAACAATACAAAATATATCAGGAAATCACATTCATTTTCATTTGGCTACCTCCAAACTCTTTTGCGCCGATTTTAAATGGGGTTTCGCTTTTTCGCACGCATCGAACGGCCTGTATATATAATTTTTCCGATGTACTTGTATCAGAAATAATCTTGGCAGGAATAGCTGTTGTATATCTTTGATATGAAAATATTATTTCCAAGCTTCGGCATCTATAGACGAGTGTGCTTGCACAACGAAAACTAGTAGCCTATCAGACGGGTCATGCAGGGAAATCGCCTCTAAAGCTGAGCTATGATAACTCCTTTTTTAAGGAGCGTAGTAGCGCAGTCGGTAGAGGCGATGGCCCTGTATAGCTAGGCACAGAAGCCGAAGTCTGCGGGTTCGAAACCTACATTCGCCAATTTAGTATATCTTTATTTCTCTACTTTATATATATGCAGTAAAAGCAAACAAAAAATAAAACTGAGATCCTTTAACAGTAGCAAACATATTATGAGAAAGGGAATGATCCATACCGCGGTTTCCTCTACTTAAGCTTCTTCAGTGACCCTATAAATTTGGCAACATGTAGCCAAAGACAATAGCTGTTATTTTGAAAATGCAACAGTGTAGCCGGTACAAAGACTAGCATTTTCCAAAAGGGGCCAAGAATATTAAACGTTGGTTAGAAAACGAATCTAAACCGATAACAATTTCCTGATTTCTCAGAATACCCTCGCAGATCTCAAATGTCCAAAAGAAAAATATAATCTGTACTATGGATGATTAAGGGGTGATTGTTGGCAACACACCATCTGCAGTAATAGCAAATGGAAATTAAAATTGAGATCCTTTCACAGCAGCAAACATATTATGAGAAAGAGAATGGGCCATACCGCGGGTTTGGCTACTTTGGCATGTGCTTATCTGCCATAGCCTCCAAGCGCATGTATCTTTGCCGTTTTCTTTGCTGTTAAATGGAAATTTTCAAAAACCACTGGCCAGGTTCATTTTCCGAAAATGTCTTTCTATAATTTTGTAAAAACTACAATGTTTCTAAGATTCAAAAATGTTAAGCTATTTTGTGTGTGTGTGTGTGTGTGTGTGTGTGTGTGTGTTTTTTTTCTGGTAATGGTATTATGCAGATCACATGTACAATCAGAACTTAGTTTATGGATTGGGAATTTCTTTCTGATTGTGCCTTTTCCTGATCATTGCCTACTTTTACTTTTTATGTTCGTTGGTAATCATTTTTAAACGCATTTTTCAGTTTTGCGCCCATACCATCATCAACACTCTAAACTTTGCTGTAAAGTCAGAGACTTGATATCGAAATAACCAAAACTAAAAATAATATATAGATACAACATTGCTGAGATGGTGATAGTAAGAATGCTCACTCTTTGGAAATGAGTATCGGCCCAGGCGCAGCCGAGGTTGATAATCATTTTCGAAGGGTAAACATTCTTACTATCACCCTCTCAGCAATGTTGTATTTATTCTATCATATCGAAATTGATTAAAATCAAAAGAAAAAAATGTCATTCGATTTGAATAGGGAATGCCAATTCTGGCGCGAGGTTGCGTAAGTTTATTTCGCATTTACGTAACGTCATCAAAACAATCGTTCGCCATTCATGCTTTTAAGGACAATTTGCCCATTTTCAGTTACGGAGATATTTATATATGTCATATGTTTGTTTTACTTGACGTTAGTTATATCACAATACTATTAAAATTATGTGTTTTAAGGTAAAGAACCATAAAAATGCTGATCCATAGAATTTTTTTATTTTTTGATATTTTCGAGAAAACATTTATATCTATCGATTCGTGTAATAAAAAAACATGGTTACCAGGTTGGTTTTCCTGCTAATCGCTCCCCTAAAATGGCTAAAAATGCCGTTATTTGTACGTGACGTAATGGGAAAGTAATAAAAACGCGTCGCTTTTTGCACATGAGCGCCGTTTACAAGAGAACTAATCCATAGAATTTTTTTAAAAACTAAATATTGTCTCGTTTTTATATTGTGAGTCAAAAAGTAAAATAAAAGTCCTTGACTACCAGGTTGGTTTGGACGCTATTTGTCAACGAATGAAGACAGGTAAGCTAAAAATCTTAATTTTCCGTAAGTGACGTTGACGTCATAAGGATGGCGCATTTTGACATTTCGGACGCGTTTCATTTATACGTTCGGCATTTGGTTAATTAGAATAAGATCATTAACGTGTGCTGCTATCTCAATGAGTTTTTTCAACTCGAATGACCTCAACAGTCATAGCACGTACGGGTCCGGCCTAAGTTCAACAGTATGTACAGATCGAGGTACTGTTATCTTTGACCCTAAATTTCAATCAAACGCGTTTGTTTGTTTGTTTGAATTGATGCTTAACATCCCAATCAACAGCTATGATAATGCCGGGACGTTGCCTCCATTTTATGGGACTTAGGATGTCAAAATTAGGGCTTGAAATATAACCACCCAACTAAGCCAGTATGGATGGTTTGACTTGAAATCACTTTTCCTGGGCAGGCTCACGCCTGATCGGTTAACCAGTAATCAGATGGCATTCAATCAAACTTATTCAATTATTCAACATAAATATCATTTCATTAAACGCGCAATGCATGCGATGTAATGTCTGTCTTTCTGTACAAACCATTGCTTGTAAAGTATATTTTGTGTCTGTTATAGTTTTATTATTTCCCTTGCGTGACTCATTACAAACGAATGTGTGGCCAAAAAAAAAAAAATAAAAAAATAAATAAATAAATAAAAAAAAAACGGGAGATTCCCGAGAAAATCCATCCGGCACACCCGCAACCAGAATTTGGCTAGTATCACATGCCTGATGTGGGGCTCGAACCAACACCAGACACAGCGGTGAGAGGATCGAATGGATAAGCGTGTAAATGAAAATCAGCGCTCTTAACAACTCGACCATCGACCATGGGTCGCTGGATAAAGTTTTGTCAGATGATTATGTTTAATATAATACATTAGGTCTGTTTTTTCCTACATGCATTTCGTTTAAATTATAGAAGCCGTTAATTTCATTTCAAAAGTGTTTCTCTTCTCTCTTTTCTGTACATTTAAACTAATATGCGAGCCCCGAAACCAAAGGAGCAGATTAGCTATGCAGTAACTGCACAGCTGATCAGCACCGTTGATTTTGTTACTCGGATATTACAATTTCTCTCCTATTTAAATCCAAAATTTAAAGATAATCCTGCTTCTGTGGCTTTACAATCTGGATTGTGTCAGACCTGGTCAGAAACCCCGATTAACCCTTTAACCAATGTATGTAGATATGTTATTTGTGAATCTGAATAAAATATGTTTAAACTAAAACTAAACCCCAAGTGTTGGTTTTCTCATGCAGAGGCTCATTCCAAAGCTCAAGTTCCTTCCACGAGGCTTTAAAGCTCGATCGGATAAGTCATCAAAACACCACGAATAAATAAATAAATAAATAAATAAATAAATAAATAAATAAAGTTTGATAAATAAATAAATAAATAAATAAAATTCGATAAATAAAATTTGATAAATAAAATAATTATCAGGCGAATGAATAGAATGAATAAATAAATGATAATAATGAGGCTTTGGCGGGTTCGATCCTCGAGTCCCGCACATCACTGTCCACACGATAAAGCCGTCGGAAATGAATGGGTGTACGTAATATAAACTTACATCAGATTTCTGGAAATTCTATAAATGCATTTTTGTCTTTATGTCACCAGTTTTATAGGCCTACTATAATCCGAAAGCACATGCTCGTAATCTAAAATTAAGAAATATGCATAAATTGGAAACGGCATTCAACTATCGCCGTTACTTTTTTCTGGACCTTTTTTTCTCTCTCTCTCACTATAATGCGTAAGTTCGTAAATTCATACATGTAATAAAAGCGATCCGTTTCTTTGCTTCTGTCGATATTTACCTTGTGTTCGTACCGCATAGTGGAGCTGCTTAATGAGAAAATACTTCAGTTGATGATACAAGCATGAAATTTTCATCATATGTTCTTTACATGACACACATTAAATTCTGATCCCTGGCCACTTGAAATTCCGCCATTTTCAAGATGGCCGCCAAAAAACAAAATGGCCGACAGTTGTGAAAGGTGTACATGTAGTAAATTGCTCATATCTTAGGTTCTTTTCATCATAGAACAATAATGTTGATACCAAACTGAAGCTAAATGATTGCTCCTTCAAATAAAGTTCTTATATGCAATTTATGCAAAGATCTTATTATTTTGGCTAAAAATTGAGAAAAACACATCTTATATTCTGAACAATGTAAAATGTTAAATGAAATGGATAACTATGGCTTTGATATTGCTAGACCATAAAATATCATAAATTAACAAAAGCTAATTAGCATGTTCATGAATATTCATTTCAAAACATTTTAAGACTTTGTATGCCCTTATATATCAGTTAAGTTTAAAAAATTCATACAGTTAATTGTTTATAGCGTAGGTTCTGTTCATCATAGAACATCAGTATTGATACTAAAATAAGCGTAATGTTTGTTCTTTCCAATGGAGATCAAATATGCAAATTACTTCATTTGCATATTTGTGAATATTAAAAGGTCTTATTTTTTGCCAAAAAAATTGAAAAAAAAAAATCACATCCCATTCTCTGAATGATGTAAAATGTTAAATGAGGTTGATAACTGTGGTTTTGATATTTCTACACCATAAAGAATCATACATTACCAACAGCCAATTAGCATATTACATGAATATTCATTTTTAAATACTTCAAGACTGTATCAGTTTAGTTAAGAAAGTTCATTCTGTAAATTGTCTATAAATATCACTTTCATTGTAAAATTAATGTCATTAATACAAGATATATGTCATTGTACTTTCTTTCTAAGCTCGCACGTGTTCACTGGCTAACTAAATATCAAAATGTATTAATAATATAAAAACGCATGTTTGATCCCCATAGTGCATACCAGTCCTATGCATATATTTTAACTAAAAATTGACAATTTATGTTTGTAGTGAGCTTCCCACAAATTATTTCCCATCAGTTATTTGCTTGCATCTACTAAGTCTGTCGACTGATCATTTTATCAGCATATCCTTTTTATAGTCCTTTATCCTCATCTGAGGGTTGGACTTGTTTGACAAATCTCCTTCTGTTAAAAGTTGCAAAAATTCAACTATCGCTTTGGCTCCATGTTGCCAAATCTAAAGGGTCAATGAAGAGGCTTGAATAGCCGAAACCGCGGTATGGCCCATCACCTTTCTCACAAATATACTCACTGCTCTTAAAGGATCCCAGTTTTATTTTTATTCTTAGACGACCTCTCCACTTTGAGCGATTCTACGGATCGGCAGTATCCATTGTAACCTTCTATTCATCGTCCAACAACACTTCATCCCATGATTTCCTAAGCTTGCCGGATCTATGCTGTGCAGCCTTTAATGCGCTCTACATGTCCATACCGTCTCGTCTTACTGGATCGAAGCACTACATCTATATCCTGAAGTCCAAGCTTTGAGAGAAGGGAGTCTGAGCTTACTTCAATTCGCCTTGAAATTACAGATCCAGCACATTATTGCACGGTCATTGCGCTGCAGGCGAAAAAATGTAGCCAGTCATTGCCCATGTATCTGCTGCATGTGGCAGTACATAAGTTGGATACACTCAACCTCTGGTCAAACGTGACAGATTACGATTGATGTGGAGAGGGAGTGGTTGGCGGAACTTGCCCTAAGCCGATTTGCAGTGCGTGACTGCAGCCAGTTCACAACCTCCGCCAGCAGAAAGCATGTCTCCCAGATAACAGAACTCTGGTACAGCCTTAACTGTTTCGTCATCAACTAGAACCTTCTTCACTGGGACGCGCCTTTCGTAGGCAGCTAGCACAGCTGAAATCGGGATCACGGCGCAAGGAGCCTTTGATTCCACTGCATTTCTTGTGGATCCAGGACAAGCATCCACCACCGAAGCATTTCTTCCTACACCTGTCTAACAGACGCCACAGGGATTCTTTCCAGTTTTTTTTTCAGAAGGTTCAGATTGAGACCAGAGACCATGATCTTTGTCTTCCCTATGTTCACTCAAAGAACTGTCCTCTCCATCTCTGCTTTCAAAGTCTTCAACTTAACAGTTAGTTCTTCCATGGACTCGACAGTGTCATATCATAAGTCATCTGCGTACAGCAGAACTCAAGGACAGTCTGTGCGGAACTCCCTGGATAAAGCCTATAGCACAGTGATGAAGAGTAGCAGGCTAAGGACAGAGCCCTGATGAACACCTTCCTTACAATCAAACTCCTCACTGTATCCACTGCCCACTCTAACCCTGCTTCTCATGATATTATACATAGACCAGACGCACTAGTCATTTGTCAATTCTTAGTTTCGCATTGCCCACCAGATTACATCCCTCAGGACTCGATCAATTGCTTTCATCAGATCAACGACGGCCATGTAGAGCAGCTTGTTAGTGCCCAAGTGCTTCTCTTGTATTTGATAAACACATCAATCAGTGAAATAAAAAATCATAATTTATAATTGCCAGTACGGCTCATTTCAAGCATACCAGAATGGGCGACAGCATACTTGCAAGTTCTTAGCTAAAGGCTTTCTCCAAATACACATGGTAACAGTAGTCTAACCCGGAGCATTGGAAACTTTTGAAGGTAAGGCCAAGGAGGCGATCGTACCTCATATTGAGTCATATGCCAGAAATCAGTCCAGGGTGTTTTTTTTTTATTTATCGCCAAGATAGTCTCAACGATGAGACCAGGCAGAAAATAGTAACTGGTGTATACTTAAAGGTAATTGGTAACTGCAGACCTTCAAAATCATGAAATCATGGAACAACTTCATCAGATGTGCTGAAAACAAAACGGAAATATTTGGGTTTCTTGTAGATAAATTTATTCTTGCGCAGAATTATGCACAGGTCATAGTAACAAAAAGGAATGATGTTGTTTGCAATATATAAATTACATTTTTCAAGACTAAGCTCCCACTTTTTGAATGAAAGCACAATGGCATAGATCTTATATTTATGACATTTATTTTACAATGAAGGTCATATTTATAGACAATCGACACCATGAACAATTTACATCGTTCAGTGAATAAGATGTTATTTTTTTTTCAAGTTTTTAGCAAAACAAAAAATTCATTTATATCTATATATATGCAAATGAGGTAATTTGCATATTTGAACTCTACTTGAAATAACAATCGTTTAGCTTCATTTTGGTATTAATATTGTTGTTCTATTATTAACAGGACCAAAGATATGAGCAATTTACTGTATGAACTTTCTAAACCAAACTGATAGGTAAGGACATACAAAGTCTTGAAATATTCTAAAATGAATATTCATAAACATGCTAATTAGCTTTTGTCAATTTATGATAATTAATGGTCTAGCAATATCAAAGCCACAGTTATCCATTTCATTTAACACTTACATCGTTCAGAAAATTAGATGTGTTTTTTCCTCAATTTTAGCAATAAAAATAAGATCTCATTAATATTCATAAATATGCAAATTAGGTAATTTGCATATTGGAAATTAATTTGAAAGAGCAATCATTTAGCGTCATTTTGGTATCAATATTTTTGTTCTATGATGATTATAACCTAAGATATGAGCAATTTACTACATGTACACCTTTCACAACTGTCGGCCATCTTGTTTTTAGGCGGCCATCTTAAAAATGGCGGAATTTCAAGTGGCCAGGGATCAGAATTTAATGTGTGTCATGTAAAGAACATATGGTGAAAATTTCATACTTGTATCATCAACTGAAGTATTTCCTCAAAATCACCCACTAAGCCGCTCCACTAGCACAACTACAGCCGACGCCATCTTGAAAACGACGTCATTGGCGCGACGTTATGGCATTTCGTCCTTCGCGACGCACGGACCTTTGAGCGCCACGGTTTTTATGGTTCTTTACCTTAAGGTACCGACATGGAGATAAAACGTTTCAGAAAAAAAAAAAAAAAAAAAAACGAACTGTATGCGATGTATTAATTCACGATGACACAGCCGGACTGAAATGATTATCGCATCTGCCCAACAACATCACGCGTTAATCAAAGATAATTCACCATAAAGTAAAATTATTTCGATTTTAATACGAATAACAAATAAATGCTTACATTCTAAAATATTATCCAGTGGGCTCCTTCTCAGCGGACATGAATGCTTATTTGCGACGTCACAAAACGCCACACCTTACGCGCGACATTTTGTTCATTTAAGGATTGAAATTCAGATTTTAGCTTTCACTGGATGATGAAAAACATTAAGCTGTAATGTCTGTGAAGCCCGAAGGGCTTATCGGAGACATTAAAACAGCTAATGTTTTTATCATCCAGTGAAAGCTAAAATCTTAATTTCAATACTTATATTCACATTTTATATTATCAATCAAGTATCAGATTTTTAATTGCGCATATCATCGTTCATTTTCATGTTATTTGACATTAAATCCGACTTAACGTAATTTTGGAACAGCCAAAACGTCAAATTTTCGCGCTTAACGTCATGACGATACGCGACCAACGTCACAACAACAAGAGTAAACAAACAACGTCACTGGATGGGTTTTGACGTCGCCCCGCCAATAGGCGTGGCCTCTAGATCACGTGACTTAATGTTTTTCATTGGGAAATGAAGAACATGAAGAAATATACTTTCATCGAGGGCGATTGCAATAAAAATGTAAATATAGTGAATTATTGTTAATTCTAACACACCTCGCCTATATAGCCAATGGTAAAAAACGTGTTATATTGTGCAACAATTTCACTGGGCGAATAAGCGTGACGTTACTTTGCGGCATTTGTGACGTCAGCTATCCCACAAAGCAGCGTTAGACGGTGAAACGTCGTTTTAGCGCACAACAAACGTGATAAGTGTGTGTAAATACCAGCATTACAGTCAAATATTTGGCGGGATATCTGCAAAGCAATGGCGGAAAGCTGAACGATATCGACGGTTTCAGCAACATTTATTCCGTTTATTGTGTGTTAGAATCGAAATAGATCAGCTCAAGTGCGTGAATTGTTGAGTAATAATTCACTGTTTGTCGGTCAGTTGTAAGAAGATAAATCACTCGCGCTACGCGCTCGTGATTTGATCTTCTTTACAACTGACCTCCAAACAGTGAATTATTACTCAACAATTCACTGCTAGAGCTGATCTATTTCTTAATTTGCAAACGTTGACGTTTCAGTTAGGTTCAATGGAGAAGACGATAACGTCGTGTTAGAATAAGAATTTTACCCTCCGGCCTGTGGAAGTTTAATATTGGAAATTTATATGAGGTATGATAATAGAAATTAGCATAGTCGGGGGGGGGGGGGATGCAAAACTATTGATTCTCAGCATATAGGGGAACTAATGTCCCTTGATTAATGGCACAAAACGCCCCTGAGCTGGTTTCGAACCCAGGGCCTCTCGATTAGAAATCTTACACTCTACTTTAAAGCGCCCAAAGGCCTTTCTTGTAAATTTAAGTTTAAAAAGATTACGTCTTACCATATATTTGTCATAAACCTCTACTGTTTGATTTCCACATTCCAGATCACGTGAGGTCATAACTCGGTCGTCAGACTTTGTAAGCATGGCTTTGTCAAGGCTCAATAGAATGAAGAAGGAATATGACATTATATCTTCTGGCTCACGTAGACAAATTTCATCACTGAACGCTGTTGCCACACTGATGTTTACATGTTGTCCAGTGTCCGAGAACGCCAGCATATTGCTTTGATAGCCACACAAAGAACAATATTTATCTTCTCCAAGCAGCTGTGTAGCAATTGCTAAAGGGTTCAAACTAAAGTCCGGTACAACCGTATCTTCAGTCTGGTAACAGTTGGTGTATCTGACTGACAAACACATGCTATCAACAGTGTTAAGCGTTTTATTGTCAGGTGGTTGAAGAGAGTAAACGCACAATCCCGATCTAATTAGATCAATTTCGTTTTCTTCTGTCGCTTCTAGTGATAAGAACTCCCAATGTCCTAGTAGCTCATTACTACATACAAATTCATGATGGAATGACTTAAATACTTTAACGTTGCTACACTCAGCGCAAAACCTATTCGCATAAATTGTTTTTGTATTACTATCAACAACTGGTATTACGTTTTCCAAACTGCTGACGTTCCTGAAATCTTGGCATTTCAAGTACAGCTCTGAACCTTGGTCATGTTGTAGACAATCGTGTAATACACGAAATCTGTTATTTTCAGCATAGTCCCTGAACTCCCTGTGAAGTTGTTCACCATGTACAAATGGATACACGCATGATGAATTCGGTGAATTCTTGACCTGACTTCTCTTCTTCATATTATGGACGATCCGCTCTCGTCTTGGACTTCTCGACTCTCTGGCAGTCGGAAGCAAAACGGAGCCATCTTCAGCAACTGAGTTATCCGATATAGGGCGATCATCAGATATCAGATTGTCCCACATAGAGTGATCATCAGCAACTGTGTTGTCCAACATAGGATATTCATCAGCAATTGGATTGTCTAACATAGGATAGTCATCAGCGATTGGGTTGCTCAACATAGGATAGTCATCAACAATTGGATAGTCAACAGCGATTGGGTTGTCCGATATAGGACGTTTGCCATTAGAGATTGCCACTTTCTTACGTAAAAGTGATTCTGGACAACATTTGAGCTGATTCCAAAAGTCTCGTGGGGTGAAACACATGCATGTTACCTTACAAGTGTTATTCGCATTGAAATTTTCACCGGCGCAGAATGAAAGTAGATACCAGTTGATAAACTGTAGTGTAAATAGACTAGCCCCCAACATTTTTGCTAGAATATAAATAAATCCATTTAAATGTTCTCAGTGCAATACTTACACATTTAAGTCTGTGATTTTCAAGTTAGTGTGGTGACATATTTATCTTTATGAAATACTGTAAACTGTATAAGGAACTATGCATTTACAGAACGAGCTGAGGGAATTCGCTGTAGCTTGTAGTATTGAAACTGTGAATGTGTGAAAGCATTAGTGACTGTGGTCGTGAGTAATCGGAAAGCAATGTAGTTTTCTTGTGTGATAGTTCTTAAAGCCAGATGTACGTATTTGAAGGCGGTTAAAATAACGTATGTATCTTAGGGTCAAAACATCATTTTACGTCAGGTTTCACTCGAAACTTCATCTTTAGTATCAATTTACGTTCGAAATATGAATCTATGTAAATGCAATTATACAGAGGACTTCAGAAATGTAAACCAATTACTATAATTTCATTTTTTGCATAAAACATAGATTATGGGTAGAGTGTAGAACTGCCTGGGGATACTGTTCTAGCATCGATCACCCCCTCGCTGTTGCTTCTGACATGCGCTTGATTGTATTCAGTTACCGTATAATTCTACAAGCAGCAGAAATCTGTGTCAAAATATTTGTGTAGCAACCAACTTGATCTGCATTGACATGGCAATAGATTAAGTAAACTCTGAATTCCTTTTTTCGAAGCTTGGTCGTCGGATGTTGTGCTTCTCACCAGCAAAATGAAATAATTTTGGGGCACGACGAGAAGAGCCGTGCAAGCGAAATGTTGTCGCAAAAAAAAAAAAAAACAACAAAAAAAAAAAACAGATAATGAAAACATCGGATGAAGTGTTGTTTTATTTAAGGATTGAAATTCAGACTTTAGCTTTCACTGGATGATGAAAAACATTAGGCTGTTTAAATGTCTGTGAAGCCCTTCGGAGACATTAATACAGCTAATGTTTTTTTGCTCGCCTGTACGAAAGTACAGGAAGAGCTAATGCAGTCACCCCAGCGTCGGCGTCGGCGTCGGCGTCAGCGTTAGCGTCGGCGTCGGCGTTGCTCAAAATGTTAAAGTTTTTGGTTAAAGTTTTTATGAGTCTATATCTCTTGAAGTTGTAGATGGATCAAGTTGATACTTTGCATGCTGGTAGATATTGGTCTGAAGTTTTATGCTGTACCATCATGACCCACCTGGGTGACCTTGAGGTCAAGGTCACGGACTTAGAAATTTTGTGTTAAAGTTTTTGGTTAAAGTTTTTATAAGTTTATATCTCTTGAAGTTGTTGATGGATCAAGTTGATACTTTGTATGTTGGTAGATATTGGTCTGAAGTTTTATGCTGTACCATCATGACCCACCTGGGTGGACCTGAGGTCAAGATCACGGACTTAGAAATTTTGTGTTAAAGTTTTTTGGTTAAGGTTTTTATAAGTCTATATCTCTTAAAGTTGTTGATGGATTTAGTTGATACTTGGCATCTTGGTAGATATTGGTCTAAAGTTTTATGCTGTACCATCATGACCCACCTGGGTGACCTAGGTCAAGGTTACGGTCTTAGAAATTTTGTGTTAGAGTTTTTGGTTAAAGTTTTTATAAGTCTATATCTCTTGGATATGTAGATGGATTAAGTTGATGCTTTGCATGTTGGTAGATATTGGTCTGAAGTTTTATGCTATACCATCATGACCCATCTGGGTGACCTTGATTTCAAGGTCACAGACTTTGAAATTTTATGTTAAAGCTTTTGCTTAAAGTGTTTTGAACTGTATATTGCTGGAGCAGATGGAATCTAGTCGATACTTTGCTGTTAGATATTATTCTTTTATTCTGCTGTAGCATCTTGACTCACCTGTGGTCAAGGTCACAGACTTAGATTTTATATATCTTATAACATATAAGTCTATATCAAATATGTAGATGGATCAAGTTGAACTTAGCATGTTGGTAGATATTGGTCTGAAGTATCACGACCCACCTGAGTGACATTGGGGTAAATGTTTTTGGTCATAGATTTAATAGATTTAGTGGCAAAGCACAAGGCAGGCGAGCTACGCTGTCCTGCGACAGCTCTTATTTATCATCCAGTGAAAGCTAAAATCTGATTTTCAATATTTATATTTACATTTTATACTATCAATCAAGTATCAGATTATTAATTGCGCATATCACCGTTCATTTTCATGTTATTTGACATTAAATCCAACTTAACGTAATTTTGGAACAGCCAAAACGTCAAATTTTCGCGCCTAACGTCATGGCGATACGCAGCCAACGTCACAACAACAAGAGTAAACAAACAACGTCACTGGATGGGTTTTCACGTCGCCCCGCCCATAGGCGTGGCCTCTAGATCACGTGACGTAATGTTTTTCATGAGAGATGAAGAACATCAAAAAAGATACTTTCATCTAGGGCGATTGCAATAAAAATGTAAATATATGAGATATAAGCCTGGAATGGACAATGCTGACATTCCACACAATCATTCAAAGTGTGGAGCATTACGAAAACTTGCCCATGCAGTATACAGAGATTTTTTTCACCTGAAAAAATTGAAAATTTCATCAGAAAAAAAATGATATTTTTCTTATTTTTGCTCAAAACATAGATTGTGGGTACACGTTAGAACCGCCTCGCCGAGGCGGTTCTAACGAGTACCCACAATCTATGTTTTGGAGCAAAAATAAGAAAAATAGGTATACCCCTGCATACCCCAGTTTTACTATATAAAGTGGGGTTTACGGGGGTACATATTGCACGGACATGTTTTCCTGATGGAGGTTGTCCGAGAAGATAGCTTATCAGACAAAACTCACCTTAATAAGGACAAAATGAGACAAAATAAACGTGATGCTTCTGCTGCTGATTACTGACTTTTGACTTACACTCAACAAATACATGTTCATAGTCCGGCACAAAATCAATTTGGCCTGGAATTATGATAAAAAGTTTTTTTCTTTACAGATTCTTGTAGGTTAGACATTGCCAGATTTCAAGATGGTGTCCAAAATTTTAGAAAATAATGAAAATACATGCACTTTTATACAATGTGTCCCTTATAATGAGTGAAAATGATATGTTTCCTCACAACTTTAGCAGGTATTATTATGTCAGACATAAGTTGATATTGTTTCCTGGTTTAAAGATCAAAGATGGCATCCAAGATGGTATCCAAAATAAGAATTCTTGACGAATTTAAGGTGGCTCGGTACCAATTTTTGTTGATAAATAAATCTATAATCTTTAGACAGCTTTAAATATAAGTGGAATGCTACTCAAAAAGCAAAATATTTATCGGGATTTCCATGCTTTTTAAAAAGTTGAGAAAAACAGACTTTTTGAAATATTTTCAATATCATTTTTCACGGAACAGATCTAAAATATGCCAACGAAACTAAATGTACTTGCCAAATAGCAAAATTGAAAGGTAAAAATGAAATATATGCATTCTAGCGCGAAAATACATGTTCTTGCAGATTGTTTTTTTTTTTTTTTTTTTTTTTTTTTTTTTTTTTTTTTTTTTTTTTTTTTTTCAAATTTTTGAACATATTTGTCTAGTACAACTCCGAGAATATACTTAGAATAACAAAAAAAAAATGATTTTTGAAAAGGGGAATGATTATCAAATAAAAAAATAAATTGATAGGTCTTACCACGCTTTTTAAGCTGTTATAAGCCTTTTCCCCACAGCATCCCCTTACAAAGATGCATATCCCGGCGTATAATCAATCCTCATAAAAACTTTTCAAAATACTTTTAATACTTGTGATGTATGGATGTTTAAATTCGAAAATTATTAAATTCTGATACATATAAGATAAGATACAAAGCCCAAACCATCACATAACAATTTTTAAAAGCATAAGCTTAAATGTAAAAATTTATTATTTCCCTTTCAATACCTGCTGGATCAATAGGCCTTCTAGTTATATAATTTATAATAACAAAGGGTGCCTCTGTCCTCACTGCAGGGTTCCACCCTCACTGAAACCCTGAGTTTCAGTCACAAAGCCGCAAATGTTCTCACTGCAATGCTTCACCCCCACTGAAATCCAGCGTTTCAATCATACAGGGTGCTTCTGTCCTCACTGCAGGGCTCCATCATCATCCTCAGTTTCAGTCACAATGGGTGCATGTGTCCTTTCTGCAGTGTGCTTCACCATCACTGAACTCCTAAGCACATTATTGGCGTCTTTAGGTATAGAGAAAAAATCTATTTGCATATAAGCAAGTTTGTTGCGGCGAATGAGGTTGAACATTGCCTCCATATTGCCAAAATGATGGGTATAGATTATATATGATGCATATTTTAAATTGTTGTAGTTATGATTAATACATGCATCCATATTCATTAAACTTTATATACTTTCTGTATATCAATGTGTTATATATACTCGGAGCCAAAAGTAACTTTAAACTGTTTTTCTAGATAGTTTTTTTTTTTCGGGTAAAGGTGTGTAATATTTATAAAGTGTTTGATATGTATTGAAGTCTGATCAATTACACGTTAGGTAGGCGGAATTTCAAGGATTTTAATGACAGAATGCTGCCACACGCCCCTATAAAACATGTGAGGGGTCAAAATAAAGTTTTTCCAAAACACATCACTTTGATGTGTTACTGTAGTTTTATCAACAAACAAATTAAAAGTTTGAAGACAAAGTCTTTAAGAGATGTTATTGTATTGCATATTTAACTTCAAATTAACTCAAATGTTCCTGCTTGAAAAAACAAATTGGAGGGATGTTTCCAGGTCCAAGGCCAATTTTTCGATATTAGCAATGGTTTCAATGGAAAATCCCATTACAAATTGTTCGCCGTTTTTCTTTCGAACCGATGGGATTTGTTTCAGCAGCAAATGTTGCCACACATTTCATTTGAGGCCCCAACGATTCGCAATACAAAAACGTTCAATACGATTAAAGGAAAATTTTTCAGAAATGGTTAAAATTTACTATTGGTTTATTTCAAAGGGAGTTAATTTCAATGCTAAACAATTTGAATAGCCTGCAAAAACCTAACTAAATGTCGGAGCGAAAATGTCTGGCAGTATTTTAAAGGACAATTAGTGGTCCTTGGCACAGTGTGTTCAAATCTTCTGTCTACCTTTGATTTGGTGGGAAAATGCTAATTTTATGCTTTTAATGAAAGCTCAGATAACTCGCATGTGGATTAAGTTACATCGACCGCTTTACATCCATTATACGCGGACACGTGTTGGAGACAATCTCCAATAGAAATTTTGTTACAGTTCAAAACAAATAAAAATATATTCAGAATTGAAAAGTGTAAAGTTACTTTTGGTGTTGAGTAAATTGAAAAGATAAACCCCATCTCTAATTTTTTTTTTTAAATGCACCAAACCAAACCAAAATTGTATTGTATGCATAGCTGAGCATCAAACTCTTAAAATTAATCCACAGATTCGCTTGATTTTCAATTTTCAGGTGTATGGATTACCTCCCTTGCATATGCAAAAGGCCTATTCAAAATATTTGTTAGCATAATACGTTTACTAGTGCACCGATTTTCAAAAATTTTGCGCTACATTTTATGACTTAAGTTTTGGGTTTCAAGAAGATGACATAGTCATTTGTTTCTTGTAGTGCTTCACAATAGTGTGATTTATAAAAAATGCAGTTTCTGAAAGATGGTGTTCAGACAGTCGTTGAACACACTCAGATATGACTATTAAAATTGAGGTCTATGCGATCACCTCTTTGGCAAGGTATACACCTGTCCTCATTTTCAAGAAACGCAGTTAACCGTCCGGGGTTCCTTTAAGCACGATATGGTAATTGAATGCGCTCAAAAGAACGCGCGTATCTAGGGATCAAAACGTCATTTTTCGTCGTGTTCATGACGTCATATTTTGCTCGGTTCCAAACAATGCGTTTTAGGTTGACGTCAAATGCATTTTGCCTTAACATTTGACGATTTTGAAAGCCAAAATCTGGAGAACAAGGCCGAATAGGTATTGATTTTAATTTCATTTTTATATTTTAGTTCACCAACATACACTTCCATATATTGCCCATATAACCTCTCTTTGAACGTTTTCGCTGCTTCCAAAGGATCACGCTTTTATACTTTATTTCCGTGCAAAACAAATATCTACCATGAGATCGTTTACGAACATCTGGCTTTAATACCATATCCATTGGTAAACATTGTTGTAATGTGCACTCAAGAATACAACTTTGTGCGAGTGTAGACTGACTAAATGTCACAGGGAGTCCGAGTGTAACTAAAATAACGTATCATATATTCCTTCTACCCGGAGCTTGCGAATCTCATTCAAATAAATACAACTTTGACACTTAATGCGACATTAAGGCACTACTAAGTTTAAAGTCTATCGTTAGATTGTATTTAGATGCCTTTTGACGGTAGTTTAAATGATTGTTGAAATGTCAAATAATTAATATACAATTAATTAAGATCAGGAGTGCACAAACAAGATTTGACTCACCCAAATTAGTCATGCTAATAGCATGCCCCACCTCTGCTCACATTTTCTGTTTGAGATCCTGAAAACGTACATGTATATGGTGGTTCGTCTCTCACTAATGAGAAAGACCATCATTATTTCTTGAATAGGTTCGTGTGTGTTGGTGAGTTCTTTGATGGCTGACTAGGCCAATTCTAGCTCTAAACTGTCGGTTGCAAGTAGAGCAAGTCAATGTCATTGAATCAGCTGGTGGCCCATTGGTATTGGCTTTGCGTTCTCTGCGCTTTCTTTCAGCTTCACAGATTCTCTTTTTTTCATGGAGAGCTGCTCCTTTGTTGATGAGACCTCGCCACTTTGATCGCTCCTGTGCAGTCTGTTCCCAAGACCCAATTGGTATGTCAAAATCCTTCAGAGAAGCTTTCAGGGTGTCTTTGTAGCGTTTCTTCTGGCCACCTTGAGAGCGCTTTCCCTCTTGTAGTTCTCCATAGAAGACTTTCTTTGGAAGTCGCTCATCAGGCATTCTTATAACATGGCCGGTCCACCTTAGCTGTGCTAGCTTTAAGACAGTATGCATGCTTTGCATCCCTGCTTTCTTCAGGACCTCTGTGTCTGGGATCTTGTCTTGCCACTTGATTTTTAACAGCTTTCTCAAACAGCTTAAGTGGAAATGGTTAAGTCTCTTTGCATGACGCTGGTATACTGTCCAGGTCTCACATGCATACAAGAGGGTTGGAAGTACCACAGCCTTGTAGACTTTCAGCTTGGTGTCAAGCTTGATTCCATTTCGCTCCCAGACATTTGCACGGAGTCTTCCGAATGCCACACTGGCTTTTGCAATTCTTGCAGTGACCTCATCATCAATGTGCACTGCTCTGGAAAGAGTGCTTCCCAGGTAGGTGAATTTATCAACAACTTTCAGTTTTTCTCCATTCACAGTGATGGTTGGTTCATTGTACGGTTTTCCAGGTGCTGGCTGGTGTACAACCTCTGTCTTTTTTGTGCTGATTGTGAGATCATAGTTATCACATGACTGTGAGACTTGATCCATGGCTCTTTGCATTTTTGCCTCTGAGCTGGCATTCTTATCCATATCATCTGCATAGAGGAGCTCATCTAGCACATCGGTCTGCACCTTAGTTTTGGCTTGCAACCTTCTAAGGTTGAATATATTGCCATCAAAACGGTACCTGATTGGAAAACCAGTGTCACTGTCCTGAAAAGCATCCATGAGCATGGCAGAAAACATCATGCTGAACAGTGTTGGTGCCATAACACAGCCCTGTTTGACCCCATTTGTTACCTCAAAGGGTTCAGAGAACTCTCCATCATTTTGCACACGTGCCTGCATGCCATCATGAAATTGCCGCACCATTGCTATGAATCTGGGTGGACAGCCAAACTTGGCCATGATTTTCCACAGTCCATCACGACTTACTGTGTCAAACGCTTTGGTGAGGTCGACAAACGTCATGTATAGATCTACATTCTGCTCTTGGCATTTCTCCTGAAGCTGTCTTGCTGTGAAGATCATGTCTATCGTCCCCCTGTCCTTTCTGAATCCACATTGACTTTCTGGGATAAGTCCCTTCTGATCAAGATGAACATTCAGGCGGTTCAACAGAATTTTTGCTAGTATCTCCCCAGCAATCGATAGGAGGGAAATGCCTCTGTGGTTATCACAGACTTGTGGATTTCCTTTCCGCTTGTATAGGTGGATTATGGATGCATCCTTAAATTCTTGTGGGATGGCCTCCTTCCTCCACATACAGTGAAACAGCTCGGTCAGTTTCTCTGCCATGGGTAGCCCCCCGGCCTTATAAACCTCTGCAGGAATTGCATCTGCACCTGGAGCTTTGCCAGAAGACAGTTGTTGAACTGCTTTTCTTGTTTCCATGACGGTTGGAAATTCATCTAACAGAACATTGCACTCTATCTGTGGCAGTCTGTCAATTGCATCCTCATTGATGCTTGATGGTCGATTTAGCACACTATTGAAATGTTCTGCCCACCTTTTCAAGATAGCCTCTTTGTCTGTGAGAAGAGTGTTTCCATCTGCACTGAGTAATGTGGTGGCTCCAGAACTCTTAGGGCCATAAATGGTTTTCAGTGCATCATGAAATTTCTTCATGTCCTTTCTGTCCGCAAAAGACTGAATTTCTTCTGTTTTCTTCCTCAGCCAGGAATCTTGCATGTCCCTAAGCTTGGTCTGGACTGTCTTACAAACGTTGCTGTAGGCTGCTTTCTTGGATACTGAGCTAGTGTCATCTTGATGTGCCTTGTGCAATCTGTGTTTTTCTTCAAGAAGCTTCTGAATTTCGTCATCATTCTCATCAAACCAGTCTTGATGTTTGCGAGATGGATGTCCTAAAGTAGTAGCAGCTGAAGAATGAACTGTTTTATGGAAGACTGTCCAGTTTTCTTCGGGGTTCTCTGAACTGAGATTGATTGCATCCAGTTGGTTGCAAATGTCTGTTAAGAAAGCTTGTCGCATGCTGTCTTGATTCAGCTTTGAGACATCCAGTCTTTTAGCAGCTTTCTTGCCTTGAGGTCGCCTCGCAGGCTGGATTCTAAGGTTGAGTTTGCTGACAACCAGTCTATGGTCTGTCCAGCAGTCTGCACCACACATAGTCTTTGTCACTCTGACATCCTGCCTATCTGTTCTCCGCACTATAACATAGTCTATGAGATGCCAATGTTTGGAACGGGGATGCATCCAGGATGTTTTATTTCTGTTAGGTAGACAAAAGACTGTGTTGGTGATTAGAAGATCATGTTCAGCACACTTCCTTAGAAGCAAGAGACCATTGCTGTTGCACTTTCCAACACCTTCTGGACCTATAACTCCTTCCCAGGTCTGATGGTCTGTACCAACTCTGGCATTAAAGTCTCCAAGAAGGATAAGTTTGTCTGTACGGGGTGTAGCAGAAATAATGTCATCTAAGTCATTATAGAACTTGTCTTTAACCTCATCTGGATTGGTCATCGTGGGTGCATAGGCACTGACAATAGTTGCATGTTTATTGCCTGACAGAGGAAGTCTCAATGTCATTAGGCGGTCATTGATGCCTTTTGGCAATCCTGAAAGCTTACCAACAAGTTCTGTTTTAATGGCAAAGCCAACTCCTGCTTCACGCCTCTCTTCACTTTTGCGTCCACTCCAGAAGAAGGTGTATCCAGCACCAACTTCTTTGATCTCCCCAACATCTGCTAACCGAGTCTCACTCAGAGCTGCTATCTGAATTCCATACCTCCCAAGTTCTCTGCCCACAAGGGCCGTTCTACGCTGCGGTCTATTTGACCCAGCACTGTCCATCAATGTTCGCACATTCCATGCGCCAATCCTCAAAGGGATTATCTTTGTTTTTTTCTTATTTTTTCGACCGCTAAAAAGGGATCCCCGCTGATCGCGGTTAACCAGCCAGGGGGTTTGAAGCAGGCAATTGTTTAGGGCACCTTTTCTAGCCCCTTCCCCATGCTACGGGGGTGAGCAGTGCGGTCCTAAATAGGTCTGCTCAGTCGCTCAGCCGACTGCCGAATTTCGCTTACTGCTTCTCCTCACGGAAAACGACCATATAGAACTGAGCCGCCTGCGTGCAGGTCTGCAACTACAGCTCCCAGTGTGTCCTACACCTGCTGCTTCGCCGCTCGCCCATCGCCACAGGACTTTTGTAGGTATGTGGGTGCATGTGTGATGAAATTGTTGTGTATGCAAGTGCTTGTGTGTTGAGGTCAGGTCAGATTATCTGCTACTGTAACATGTAATCAGTACTACCTGTTGCCATGCGGTGCAGATGGGGCTCGTTAGCCTTGGACGGCAACCCATCTAGGAGTTTGCTAGTTCTCTACACAAAAACCTAGCTGGGCAGGGGGAACTCATTAGTTTTGGTTGACAGTCCTCCTAGGAGTTTACAGGTCTCTAAACAAAACCTATGAAAGGGTAGATGGAGCCCTTCAGCTGTGGCCAGCAATTCATCTAGGAAAAGGTAATTCCAAAATAAAACCTGTGTGTCTGGATATGCCTGGTCCAGATATGCAAAGACTGTTTCGGTAGACGGAGCGGAAGAAATCATCAGATTCAACGGTTCGGAAAGCGATACAGCAACATGTTGTGGAACATGCAGAGCGTGATAAGGCACTATAGATGTTACGGTTATCCACTGCATCCAAACCTAACTCCAGACGTCTTGACCTATGTCTTGCCTCTGGGCACAGTTGGGTGAGGACGAGTGAGTGAGGTTGACGCTGCGCACCTCTTCCTCACTATAATCCAATTTCATAGCGCACGTCATCTTATTTCTCAACACACAAGCACTTGCATACACAACAATTTCATCACACATGTATATACAATCATCAGGAAAACATGTCCGTGAAATGTGTACCCCCTCAAACCCCACTTTTATGTAGCAAAACTGGGGTATGCAGGGGTATACCTATTTTTCTTATTTTTGCTCTAAAACATAGATTGTGGGTACTCGTTAGAACCGCCTCAGCGAGGCGGTTCTAACGTGTACCCACAATCTATGTTTTGAGCAAAAGTAAGAAAAATAACAAAAAAAAAATCTGCTGAAAATTTTCACTTTTTACAACTTGAAAAATCTGTTTATTGCATGGGCATGTTTTCGTAATGTTTATATGCTACATGTATACTAATTGATTCAATTTTAAAATGTTTTTTTCTTCATTAGTAATCTAATGTTTTAAAACGAAACGATATCTTCTTTACATGTGTTATGGGAGTTCAAGGAGGCGGAATGAGACCAGAAAAGAGACAAGTCCTAAACATACTGAGCTACAAAGATTCCACGAGCAAAACCATGACTTTGACTGTAAACCTTGCTACAAGAACAGATCTGACAGAATAACAGCACTGTACTCCATTGCATTGCATGAAAAATGTTTTAATTATTGCCTGTAACTAGATTTTACAACAATTGCGCTTTTGTTCTATTAACAGTAGTTATTTTTCTTTTGTTTGGTAATACCGCGGTTCTGATTATCTCTGAAAATATTAATTAGGAATTTAATTCTAACCATAAAACTGTTTTATATTTGTTAATCTGGTTTCAAATTTCGTGCCTACGTTTTCGAACTGTCCATTATGAAAACATGTCCATGCAATGTACAAAGATCTTTAAATTTGAAAAAAAAGCGAACATTTTCAGTAGAATTTCTTATTTGTTTCATTTTTTTTTTCTTATTTTTGCTCAAACATAGATTGTGGGTACATGTTAGAACCGCCTCGCCAAGGCGGTTCAAACGAGTACCCACAATCTATGTTTTGGAGCAAAAATAAGAAGAAAAGGTTTATCCCTGCATACCCCAGTTTTACTTTATAAAAGTTGGGTATCTGGGGGAATTCATTTCACGGACTTGTTTTCCTGATGTATACAATATTTTAACAGGTTTAACAACTACGTTCTGTTTAAATGTTTTACCATGAAAATTGTCTATATCGTCTTACTATAATGTAAATCGCGCGCAATAAATCCCATAAATGGCATTGTTCTGTCGATCATTGTTCTGTCAAACCAAGCTTTGGTTTTATCAATATTTATTTTTTCCATTAATACATATATATGTTACAAGCATATTATACTGAGCATTTGGATTGGAAAGCAAGCTGTAATAGCTTATATATATCCTCTCCAAGAGATGTATAGTTACGTTTAAATGAAAACGCATGTCATGGATATCACTTGACAATAAAGCGGTTTTGGATAAAATGCACCAATGATCAAAAGAAAAGAAAAAAAGTGTGTATGTTGCTCATCGAGGCCGCGTCACCAGATGACCCCCAACAATCCCGCACCGCACCCACGTGATAGGCAAGGTTACAGTAAGGATCATGTTTAGGAAAAGCGCTTTGTTCGTTCAATGAATGTTTGAACTGCTTTGAAAATATTTTGGTTTGCTTCGTCGTTTAAAAGTGGATCTCCGCTCAATAATGTTTTAATTAGCGTGTTTAAATAGTTGCTAAGCACTTGATTTCGAACTGCAGTGTAATTAGGACAGATTAAAAGGTAATGTTTTGTGGTTTCTATTGCCCCACAAGAACAAATTGCTGAGTCAACTATATTTTTCTTAGAAAGATGGTGATTTAATGAACTACATTCTAGTCTTAATCTTGTTTGAAGAACTTGCAATGTTCTGGGGCCGTAATTAAAGTATGAAGGTGGCCTACGTCTGTTGGCGTACAATTTAGATTTAAAGATTGGGAACGTTTGTGAATTTCTTATTTCTTCTGATAAATTATTCCATTCTCGTATTGCTGTTGGTAGGAACGAATCATAACCAAGCTTTACTAATATGCTCTCCAGACACATCCGTGAAATGTATTTTCCTTTAAACCCCAATTTAATATAGTAAAACTGGGGTTTCGAAGAGGCATATTTTTTATTTATGTTTCCATACATAGACTGTGGTACTCGGCGAGGCGGTTCTAACATGTACCCTCATTGAATGTTTTATGACACAACATAGGAAATCATCCAATTTTCCAAATCGAAAATTATCTTTTTTCACACTCAGATTAAAAATTCACTGTGTATTGAAAGGGGCAAGTTTTCGGTATGACGATATTTGCTAATTTAGCCTTACCGTATCCATAAATCAAGTCATTCAATGGAACGAATAGAAATGACTCCGCTTGTACCTTGTCGTTGTACCTGCCGTTCCCGCTCCATTCCTTTTGTGTCCGTGTTCCATTTGTTTTGACATTGATGGGTACCCGTTAAATACAATACCGTCAAAATACAATACCATTTGAGCCACTGCATGAGAAAACAAACAAAATGCTTGGGCGAAAACAAAGGCGCAGATCAGCTTCGCGGTAACAATACCGTCAAAATACAATACCATTTGAGCCACTGCATGAGAAAACAAACAAAATGCTTGGGCGAAAACAAAGGCGCAGATCAGCTTCGCGGTAACCGCGAACCTGAACAGCGCCTTTGTTTTCGCTACATGGATTGTACAATCCCTCTTCTACTTAAATGCAAAATTTCAAGCCTCTATCCATCTTCTGTGACTGTACAACCTGGTTTGTGTCGGACCTGGTCGGAACCCAAATTGTTGGTTTTCTCGTGCACAGGCTCATTTCCTTTTCAGCCTCAAGCACTGTACGCACTACAGTTCAGCAAAGTATCTAACTTTTCTTGCACAGAACAAAATAATTTCCATCGAATATGAGTAAAAAGGTAATAAGTAGGCAATGATCAGGAAATGGCGCAATCAGAAAGAAATTCCCACTCCAAAAACCAGGTCGGAAAAACTAAATTGACAATAAGAACCACCACAAAAGTATTGCCTTGGAACGATCAGTAATATAAAATTACTAGCGGGCTTAAATCGATTTTACAGGTACCTAACCTCTTCCTCAGCTTCTGCAGTGGTTCACAACATTTAGTTAGTTGTACGGTCCACTATAAAACCCGACCGAAACAACTATTTGCTCTCGCCATGTGATTTTATACATTTTCTACCGTAGTATGCATTGATTATATTATATAAACACTCATTCTAAAATAAGCAGCGCACCCCCTGTCTCGGGGTGTTAAATAAAAAATGGAGTGACATTGTTCAATATATCACAAAGGTTGGCTGTATTTTCAAAATTTGGTACTATCTCCATTTAAGCCGAATAAAGTATGATACCCAGTTATGTTTTTAAGATCTCTGGTAGTAGTGAATAATGCATGACCCCACCAAAAACGGCATGTCACAAACTGAAATGCAAAAATTCAAAAGGCGATCGAATGAACAAATTCTATTTTCACACGAAACAACATCGTTTGATTTACTTTGTTTGACATTATCTTTTGGTAAAAGAAATGGTTATTTTGTATCTTGTATAAAACAAACAAAAATATCAAACATCAAAAATCGAAAAAAGCATGTCACAGAGTTTCTGTAATTTACGTGACGCTATAGAAGATTGTCCAAATCTTAATACTGCTTTCTCTTATTGCAGACCAAACTGTGTCAATTAAATAATTGAATATGTCCTTTATATGGATAACATATGGATTTTTCATTTTGCTTTACTATTTTGGTCAAATATATCTAATCCCCCTGCTTAACCATTGCGCCCCTTTAAAGATGTAATCATACGTGACACCATTTTTCTACAAATCCAACTTGGTATTTGAAACAAAGTTATCTGATTATGAAAGTATGGAGGATGAATACATCTCACAAAAAATAAAGTTAATATCAAACGACCCTAAGGTGGTTTTTTCGGATGCTAAAATTGAAAATGTAATAAACGTGACAGTAATTTACGTGACGGTACTTACTTTCAAAATGCCAATATGACATATTATATAGCTAAGATTGTGCTTTGAATCAGCGTCAATAAATGTTCTAATGTCCATTATGTACTTTTCAGTAGTTAAGTTTACGGAATATGATGTTTTTTTCAAGCAGTGTCGCGTAAATTACGCATTTGTCACGTGAAATACAAAGGTAGTTTAAGTCTATTTATCAGTTATAGTTGGAAACAGTTGAATCTAAAAGGACCACACCTCTTTCAATCAAAGACATAGCAATACTACATTTGTTATTCGCATTTGTCCATTCCAAAATACTGACCAACAGCAAAATATCAGCCCTGAGATTAATATACATTTTTATCAATATAAAACAGTTTTGGTTTACTAAATAATTACGTGGTTAATTAATCGAGGGATTTACTTCTTGTGCAGACTGGTTCAAATTCCATGCTTCATTTTAAGTTAGCAAAAACTCAAACATATCTAAGTTTAAAAATAATGTAGGTGACTTAAATATTACCGTCACGTAAATTACATTATTCCGTCACGTATATTACATTTTTATAGAATGTTGTGCAAAAAGTAAAACAATATTAAAAAAAGAAATAAGATCACACAAGACTGTCTGTTTGGAGTAAATGTATGCAGATAAAGTCTTTCAGATAATGTTTAATGCCATTGTGTATCTCTATTGCAAAAATAATTTATGTTGCAGTTTGCAAGTAATTTACGTGACGCTGAATAAAACAAGACCTGCTATATAACAAGATGTATTTAGAAAGGTAATTATAAGCTCCGCCACTCATGTAGGACAAATGTAATTATCATTACATGTTTTGATATAATTCTGATATACAGGTCAGATGTTATTATAGTTGCAAGTTAACAACACTGAAAATTCTGAATCAAGAAGCCTGCATCATACACATATTATCTAACATTTTCGATAGTAGATATGAAAGGACGTTTATTGTTTGATTTAATCTACTTAATATTGCTCTTTCTTTGAGAAACTGAAGTCTGCTAGTCAGAGATATACGTTGAGTTTGTGTTATGGTTACATTTAGTTCATATGTAGTGCGTCACGTTGATTACCAAATTGGAATATACCCATCAAGTTTCAAAATGATGTAGAAATTGCAAGAATATCGGGAAGGTGGTGCAATTTTACAGGATGAAGCCTGAATGATCCACAAAAGTGATGGTATGTCGAAAAAGTGTAATTCTGAAAGTTTATTTTTCTTCATTTTTTTTTCTCCAGGATTTGCACCTTATTTTAGAATGAGTGAAAGCTTCATTTCCACGTGCTTTTCGTAAACGTACAGAAAACATTATACATGTATACATCGCAAGATTTACGATTCGTAACAGTTAGTTGCTATTTGATGTGCAGTTGTTTATTCTGACACATTTCAAGTCGAACCTGTTCAGTTATGCCCCGTGATACAACTTAAGTCATTACAATAAAGACTGAAGCAACATCTGTGTACACAGTGCCGTAATACGGCGTTTAACTGGTTCCGTAAGAGTAATGGTTAGACTCAGCGTCCGCTCCGGGAGCGGGGGTCGTGGTTTCGATTCCGAGCTGCGTCATACAAAAGAAGATGGTACCAGTGGCTACCTTGATTTGTGAGCATTATAAGGCAAGCACTGGCTTCTCTTCTCCAACTAATATAGCACCACTAGCATCGCATATCTAGCAAAACTTATATGAAAAGTCTGTTAGAATATAAAAGTGCGATAATATTTAATGTCTGTATAACTGTTTTACCGACGTATAACAGTGTACACCAGTCGTACACGCATTTCTAACGTGTTTTTTTTTTTTTGACTTGCCTCTGACGTTTGTTGAATTTTTTTTTTTTTTTTTTTTTTTTTTTTTGTTTTTCAACACGCGTTTGTTTTACACGTCAATGTGCGACTGTACTTTCTTTGTCAAGACAATTGATATATATACTAAGTACAAAAAGAAATGCAAAGTTTTTATTTTTCTTTTTTTCGCGTAAGTAAAATATATTTTCAAACTCTAAGTAATACTAAGGATTCACCATTCACATGAGAGTTTCACAATTAAGTTTCGTTGCGATTTGAAAGCGGGGGTAATTTTAAGACGAAAACTTGTGAAATCAACATTTTTCTCCAAACAAACACAATAAAGAGATTAATTAAATAAAATATTTCTTCGGATATCATCATCGCATTCAAGCAAATCATAAAAAACACAATATTAATTAAATTTCATTGAAAGGAACATTTTACTGAGATTTTCAAAAAATTAAAAGCGTTTCATGAAAAATAACAAGACCTTTCGAAATTCGGCATTTTGGTCTCATTTTTAGTAAAGTATGACCCTTTTTCGATTAAATAATGTTAGTTAACATAAATGTGACTCCCTTAAAGCTTACTCTCAGTTAAAATTTCTGATCATTTTTCAGAACTTCCGGTTCATTGATAAATGTTTCTCTTGGTGATAAAATCAAGGTTAAGACAATGATTTAGAATTTGACAGCACGAAAGTTTACTACAGTGTACGACGTTAATTTAAAAGAATTTGCAATTTGCTAATTCCCCGAATTCAATTTTTAGACGTTCTTAAAATTTTGCAAGTTTTGGTCAAAATGTAAGGTGCATTACATTTTATGAACAGTATATAGCTGTGCGAAATTCTACGCTGACTTTTATTTTTCACATTATTTCGCCGCGAAATTTTACAATTAGCCGTTTACTAATTTCGCGGCGAAAACGGCAAAAATGGAGAATAAGCCATAAGACCATTGTACAAATTCAACACCAAAATATAAAACATTAGAACCCTTGGAACGATCAGTAATATAAAATTACTGGCGCGCTTAAACTAGTTTTACATGATCCTAATCTCATCCCCAGGTTCTGCAGTGGTTCACAACATTTAGTTCGCTGTTCGGTCCTCGTGGTGAATCTCTAACTGATCAACGAATCATCAAGGACAAACAAAGGAATCATGCTAACCACCATGTTGAATCAAAAACGAGGACTCACAGATACACTATGCTGCCTGATGATGGACATCCCTGGACGCCAAACACCATCACAGAATATCTTTATCAAAATAAAAACACAAGTTGAAACAAAGTCTACATTGGGCTGAAAGATAACTAATATTATTGCATTTTACGGCGAAGCAGTTGTTAGATCAATAGATGTGAAAAGTGATTGCTTAACATTTACATTGTGAATTGGCTATCGTTAAGAAGGAAATGGATTGAGAACCAAAGGAGCATTTACTTTGAATAAAACAATTCGAAAATATCGTCTTTATCTAGTGGGTATTTACTTTTGACTTGTGAAAGTTTATCGAAGTGTGAAAATATCGTCCTTAACTAGTGGCAATAGCGGGTTTTACTAGTGGAAGTATTGTCTTGAACTGGTCACAGTGAAAAATTGTTTTAACTAGTGAACGTGTATCGTCTTAAGACATTAAATGCATTAAATTCAGAGGAAGATGGGTGATGAAAACAAACATGAAATGATCTACAAATTAAAATGCATGTTTTTTTCAATGGTTCTAGGAGTATCGTTATTGATATGGTCTTTTCTTAACTCCTCCAATAGCGAAACTTTATTGATATATTCTGAGAGAAATCGCAAACAAACATCCTCTAACATGACATATTTGTTCAATGTAAAACGGCATTGGGACGGTGACGGTGATCTGGAGGCAAGTAATAGAACAATACGAAAGAAGGCCAGTGTAATGTTTATCGATGAGAGACAATATAAAAGCAAACGTAGCACCGTCATTGAGCCAAATATAACACTAAACCGCTACTTTTTCTGCCGTGGTCCGAGTGGGCGATTAGGAAACCAGTTATTCGATTTTGCTTCATCTCTAGGAATTGCGAGATTATTGAATTATACGTTTGTCATACGATCTAGCCATAAACTTCTTAGTTTATTCGACACTAACCAACTGGTGGTAAATAAGAAGCCGAAAAACTTAATCCCGATACATTTAAACCAATGGAGAAATAACTCCTGGAGAAAAAATGGAACGTTCCTTGCTTTTAACCTTACTTTGGCAGGATACTATCGTGTGTGGAGTTACTTCAAGCATGTAACGAATGATATCAAAACGTCACTAACCATCAAAAATCGTTTTTTAGACAAAGCCAATACGTTTCTACATTTCAACACACCACGGAATAGAACGATAATCGGTTTACACGTTAGAAGAGGTGATTACCTGATGAAGACCGTTCAGAAATTTGGCAAAGCAGTTGCTAGTAAGAAATATATAACATTAGCTATGATGCACTTCCAGAAACGATACAATGATTCGTTTTTCATTGTTGTGAGTGATGACAAACCTTGGTGTAACACTAACCTAGCTGGACATAATGTTGTAGTTAGTCAAAGTGACGAAGCAATAGTAGACTTTGCAATCTTAACATTGTGCCACCACACTATCATTACATCAGGGACCTTTGGCTGGTGGGGTGGGTGGCTAGCAGGTGGAGAGGTTGTCTACTGGACTGGGTTTCCTAGACCGGGATCAAGGAATGAGAAGGAAATACTCTTCAGAGGAGAATATTATCCGCCACACTGGACTGGATTAGACAGTGACTGATGTTTGATCAACCCAAACTGAAATTTACAGCGGTTGATTAGTCCCGTGAAACAATAAATACATAGCAGAAAATCAACTGCCATTGTATGTTTTTTTTTTTTTTTTTTTTGTTTTTTTTTAAATTGCAAGATTTGTTAACCAAGCGTAATGAAATAAGACCCTTGCTTTGCACCATTCAAATGAAAACGATGGATAGTAATAATAATAATAATAAGAAGAAGAAGAAGAAGAAGAAGAAGAAGAAGAAGAAGAAGGAGGAGAAGATGATGATGATGATGATGATGGTGAAGAAGAAGATAAAAAAGAAGAAGAATACATCAGGAAACATGTAAAACACTTTGAACCGCAATTTTATATAGTAAAACTTGGAATTCAAGGGGTAAACATTTTTTTCTTACTTGTATTTTAGATCCAAAACATAGATTGTGGGTAGGCGACGCGGCTCTAACTTGCACCCACTATTTATGTTTTGAGCAAACATATTAAAAACATTTTTCTTTCAACATTAAAGCTGAAATCAATGTACATTCACAGTAGGGGAGCGGAAGAGAACGAAAGTAACGGCACTTGTGAATGTACCGTGGAAGGATCGGTCACTTGCTTATTGTACAATAGACGCTCGGTTACTTGCGTTTAACGTCATCAAAGCAAGTGACTGTACAAATCTTGAGTTTTACACGTGTTACGATTTCCATATATTTTGCATCCTTGCACAGTTTTGCAACTATTTTGTTTCATTTTCTCAGCAAGTATTACCATTTTAAGATGAAAGCTTTTAATTCCAGGTGTTATATATTTCATTTTTTTTTAATTTTAGCTTGTTTAGTGCAAGCCTTTCCTATTTATATATTCACTGGAATGTCACAGGAGATATCTCCGGGTTTTACATGGATCGTATAAACAAGCGATTATGGTGATGATTCTATGTACAGATTTTATTGAGCATCATAATACATTTTAGAAAGTATTTTGACAAATAAGCATATAAATTATCAAACTTTATATAACAGAGCCAGGTAAAGAATGCATTGGAGCATCACATACCGATGAACATTCATATCCAAGGTAATCTGATCGGTTAAGGGAATGACGTTCAATCAGGAATAATGATACCGCCTGGCCAGGGTAATGCTAACGCCAAAACACATTTTCAAAAGACGTCCTGTTACACACAAACTACGGAGGCTCTGTTTGTCATTGGAAATATTCTCAATATCTAACAAACAGAGCCACAGCGACATTGATTTTTGTTCTTTTTCGACTGCGACCGTCTTCATTGACCGAGTCGGGATACATGGGATGCTTATGTCTCCAGGCAAAGCTTATAATCGAATAGACGAACACTTTGTTACTTAGACGGTCTGAGTCTGCCCAGGAAAAATGGTTAAGTCAAACCATCCATACATACAAACCTTAGTTGTTTACCTAGTCGGTTATATTCTCGAAAGTCATGAAGTCTTTAGTTGGTAAAAGTCCCATAAAGTGGAGGCAACTTTCCGACATGACCATGGCTGTTGGCTGGGACGTTAAGCCACAAAGGAAACTAAGCAAGCAAACAATTTTCTGCATTTACTAATTTCTACATCTTATCGTTCTGTAAGGAGGAGATGGTCATTATTTAATGTGTGCCTTAGATATAGGGACGCAACTCTAAAAATATATGTTTAAAATTGATAAAAGAAAGGTTCCTGAATCCCTAATGAAACATTTTCTTAAAAATGATATACAATTAAATAAGACTTTAGAAATCATCATCCTATCCTCTTTATAGCAGTACATTTTATTCTTCAAGGGCTGAACTTCCCTAACAAGACTTTCTCGCAGACGCCCTCTCCATTCAGACCCGTGCTGGGTGTACGCAGAAATTTTTCCAAGCTTCTATCTATCATTTTACTTCATCCCAAGCCATGGTCATGTTGCTGATTTTTAGCTGTCATTTAACCTTAATATACAAGCTGCCATTAAATTCAAGAACTCTGTTAGTTAAGATCACATTAATTTACCGCTGCATAAAACAATTGTAAGATTCCTCGGGAGCTACATTAACTAATGGCAGTGCACGCTAATGTCAATTTACTTACATATTTATGCAACAGAGCTAAAGCTGTTATTAGCTTAACTGGGACTTTAACCTGCCATTAAGAGTTGATAGTTTTTTTTTTATTTTGTTTATTTATTTTTTACATGTAATTTGCGTTCTTGAGCAATCTACCAATTGCTGCGTTCCACATTCCCAAACCAGTTCATCCCGCTCTTGTAAAACACACCATCCAAATCTTGGATTCTTATCTTTGAGAGATGTGCGTCTGAGCTAACTTCATCCATTGTTTTGACATTACATATCCAACGGATCATTGCTCAGTCATTACACAGGAGGCGGTGTATGGTAGCTATTGTCATGGCCTTATTTTCTGCAGCATGAAGCATGCCACTTCTCACACAGGTTGAATACATCCAGCTTTGCACCAGAAGTGGCAGATTGCGAATTGCCAGAAAAGAAAACAGTTGGCGGTACTTTTCCTATGCTAATTTGCAGCGGTCATTTATCAACCACTTCCAGCAGAGAGCATATCCCCAAGGTAGCAAAACTCTACGTCCACTTCAACGTTTTCATCACAAACCTCTTTCTCCATGTCATCTCTTCCATCAATAGGATGAGCTATGACCAAGCATAGAGCGCAGTTGAAATCAGGGTAAGGGCCTAATGGACATCTGATTCCGGTACATTTCTTGTATCTAAATAGATAAAAATGTTTACGATGTCCATTATTGGCAGTGTCTGTTCAGTCATTCAACTTTTTACCAACGTCGTTTCTGCAATTCAACTTATCAACACGGTCTTTTAAGTCATTCAACATATTACCAGTATTATTCAGTCATTCAACTAAATCTCTGTAAGTTCCCATACCATGTTACTGAAAACCACTGACGTTTACATCTCATTTTGATAGTGACTAATACCTTTATTACTATGTGACAATAAGGTAAGCCAAATTCGACGCCAAGGGGAGAATGTAAAAATGCGTCTAACATTTTATACGTAATTTCATATGTATATGTCTGCAGCTGCTGCAGAAAATTAGCTTTTCATGTCAACTTTGTGTTAAAATTTATATCATATTATGTAATATTGTAATGCTGTTTTGCAACTGGCAATCTATATGAAATACGCATGGTACATGAATGGTAATTGTATATTCAGTCTGGTCAAAGTTGCAAAAAAGTGGCAGAAACACGATATACCGAAACTATGTGTTGGATATCAAATAAGGATTTTAGCAAGCTGCCACATGTAGCATGGTGAAATGTCACATGCATGTATTGTATCACATATCGATGGCTAGTATTCCGCTGCCCGATATATAAGATGGCTGTACGAAATGTCACTCTAGGATCATTTCCAAGCCTGTAGCTAAACTAGGTAAGGAGGTGAGTATACATCTTCAAACAATAAATTTATTCAATCCAAAACAGGCCACCGGCCCATACTAGAAAAAAAAAACATTGGCATAATCATATGAGCCGCCCCGTGAGAAAACCAACAATCTGCATAGGCGAAAACAAAGACGCAGATCAGCTTCGCGGTTACCTGATCAGCGCCTTTGTTTTCGCTACTCGGATAGTACAATTCCTCTTCTACTTAAATCCAAAATTTCAAGCTTCTAGCTCTTTTCTGTGCTTGTACAGGTCGGTTTGTGTCGAACCTGTTCGGAAACCACATTGTTGGTTTTCCCACGAGGCGGCTCATATGAGAGTGAGACTATAACAATTACAACGATTGGCGTCATTACGAAAACTTGCCCATGCAATATACACAAGTTTTTTTGGTTGTAAAAATGAAAATTTTCACTGGAAAAATTTTGATATTTTTCTTATTTTTGCTCAAAATATAGATTGTGGGTACATGTTAGAACCGCCTGAGCGAGGCGGTTCTAACGAGTACCCACAATCTATGTTTTGGAGAAAAACTAAGAAAGATAGGTATACCCCCGCATACCCCAGTTTTGCTATATAAAAGTGGGGTTTAAGGGGGTATACATTGCATGGACATGTTTTCCTGATGGTATAGGCATCCTCTGTCGTTCGTCCATTGTCCACCATTCAACCCGTTTGTGACGAGACTTCCAATCCCTATACATTGATTGAGCCCCCCCACCCTACCCCCGATGGGACACCGCGTTCTGTGACGTCATTTCTCGAGATATACTGCTTGCCTATATTCTATGAAAAGGATGCGTTAAAAGATCTTCTCTGAAGCCGTTCGGCGAATCATCGTCAAATTTCATGCTTCGAAAAGAATCAGGTCTATCAATGCAGTAAAAGTCCATCAGGAAAACATGTCCCTGAAATAAATACCCCCTTATACCCAACTTTTATATAGTTAAACTGGGGTATGCAGGGGTTTATTTATTTATTTTTTTTTATTTTTGCTCCAAAACATATATTGTAGGTACTCGTTTGAACCGCCTCGGCGAGACAATCAATGTTTTGTACAACAATGTTAAAAATATCTATATTTTTAATTAAGTTTTGATGAGAACGAGGTTATGGCCATGTAAAATCGTTTTAAGCCCGCCAGTAGTTTTATATTTCTGATCGTTCCCGGGCGATACTTATGTGGTGGCTCTTTTTGTTTTATGTCTTGGTGTTTCAAATGTTTGTGCTGTTGGCGCCTATGTATCTTTTCAAAATTTTAGTAAAGTTAAGGTAACTGAGTGGCCACCTTTTGGGAAAATAGCTGCTCATTCGGCTTACGATATGTTTTCATGGTATAAGTACCTGATTGTTAATTTAGTTTTTTTCCCACCTCGGTTTTGGAGTGGGAATCTTTTTCTGATTGCGCCTTTTCCTTATCTTTGCCTACTTGTACCTTTCAATTTTTAGAGTTGAAAAAAAGTCTGTAAATAGCATGGGCAAGTTTTTCGTAATGATTAGCACAGTCAAAGCTGATAAACAAGGAATCGAAAACACTATTGGAAATATGATACATGTAATAAATATAAGTAGTGATATGATGAAAAATTAACACGAGAATACCTCAAAGACTTATTATTATCTGCAACTAGAGAAATCAGATGACACATAATATTGAAGTATTTATTTTTCTTTCATCTTTCATGACCCTAATACAACACCATTACCTATCCAGTCTCGAGTTTGTGCGTTTGTTTTGCTCACCAGTATACAATATAACTCTTGCATAACAGTTTTACGTCATTCCCACCTCGACCTGTTCGATTACAGTTCTCGTTTTCATGCAATAAAACTTTAACCTTAAGTTACATTTTTGGCATAATGTTAACTTTTTAACAAAACAGTCAAACTGATAATGCAAGATCAAAGTTTTTGGTTGCCTTTCCATATCAGATTATAAGAACCTAATGCAATTTTCGGGCCTGCATTGAATAACCCATTAACAAAGCAAGTGAACGGTTAAGCAGAAGACAATTAAGGTTGCGTAGCAGACAAATGTATAGGTATATGTATAAGTAAAGTATCGATTAAAGGGAGCTGAAGTAAAGATATATATATGTTGAAAATATTTTTGGTTTTATATGCTGACGATATCGTTATTTTTTGCGTCGTCAGCACAATAACTCCAAAGTAATTTAAATATATCATCAGAATGCTGTGATAGAAATAGACTTAATGTAAATACTGCAAAGACAAAATCCATGGTATTCAGAAGTGGTGGTATTTTGCCCAGAGATTTAAAGATTTATTATAACGATGTAGAATTATCTATAGTGAATTCCTTTTCTTACATAGGAAAAGTATTTTTAACCGGTGGCTCATTTTCCGAGTGTCACAAAACACTAGCCGGTCAGGCACTCAAAGCTATTTAAGTTAAATAGGTATCAGTGCAATTTCACTAATATAACGCCGAGGCATAAGCTCGAATTATTCGATAGCTCGTCACTCCTATTTTGAATTATGGTTGTGAAATATGGGGGTTTACTCTGGCAAAAAAGATCTTCATATGCTTTTATGTAAACAATTATTAGGGGTAAAAACAGTACACGAAACGATTTTATACATGGGGAGCTTGGGCGTACAAATTATTATACTATAAGATAAAAATAAAACTGAGATCCTTTAAGAGCAGCGAGCATATCAATGAGAAAAAGTGATGGGCCATACCGCGGTTTCGGCTACTCAAGCCTCGTCAGTCATCCTTTAGATTTGGCAGCACTGAGCCAAAGAGAATTACAGTAAATTTTGAAATGTACAAGATGGCAGTCAATACAAAGACTAGTATTACATGTATCCAAATATTGCCAAATATATCAAACGTTGGTTAGAAAATGAATCTACTGCAAAGACAAAATCCATGGTATTCAGAAGTGGTGGTATTTTGCCCAGAGATTTAAAGATTTATTATAACGATGTAGAATTATCTATAGTGAATACCTTTTCTTACATAGGAAAAGTATTTTTAACCGGTGGCTCATTTCCGAGTGTCACAAAACACTAGCCGGTCAGGCACTCAAAGCTATTTAAATTAAATAGGTATCAGTGCAATTTCACTTATATAGCGCCGAGGCATAAGCTCGAATTATTCGATAGCTCGTCACTCCTATTTTGAATTATGGTTGTGAAATATGGGGGTTTACTCCGGCAAAAAAGATCTTCATATGCTTTTATGTAAACAATTGTTAGGGGTAAAAACAGTACACGAAACGATTTTATATATGGGGAGCTTGGGCGTACAAATTATTATACTATAAGATAAAAATAAAACTGAGATCCTTTAAGAGCAGCGAGCATATCAATGAGAAAAAGTGATGGGCCATACCGCGGTTTCGGCTACTCAAGCCTCGTCAGTCACCCTTTAGATTTGGCAGCACTGAGCCAAAGAGAATTACAGAAAATTTGAAATGTACAAGATGGCAGTCAGTACAAAGACTAGTATTACATGTATCCAAATATTGCCAAATATATCAAACGTTGGTTAGAAAATGAATCTAAACCGATGATAAATTTCTGATTTCTCAGAATACTCCCGCTGATCTCAAAGGACCAAAACGAAAATATAATCTGCACTATGGATGATGTACGGGGAGTATATATTATTATTAAATATTGACTAAAAGTAGTGTATTCCGATAACAGAAAATATATCAACCAATTGTATAGAATGATGTTAAATGACATAACAGACATGCAAAATATACAGAGCTGGGCATCTTTAGTCAGAAATACGCTGTCAAAACTGGGCTTCCGTGATGTATGGTTAGAACAAGGAGTAGGAGATGTAAACAAATTTCGGCATTAAAGCTAAGGCTATCTGATAACTGTATTCAGAACTGGAGAGCCAGATTAGCAGAATCAAGTGGATAAAAATAAATCTGAGATCCTTTAAGAGCAGTAAGCATATTTTCGAGAAAGGTGATGTGCCATACCGCGGTTTCGGCTATTCATGCCTCGTCAGTGACCCTTTAGATTTGGCAACATGGAGCCAAAGAGAGTTACAGTAATTTTTCACCTTTCAGCAGGCTAGTCGATACATCATTAGCTCGACTGCACGAAGTGCATAGAGCTATTGCAGTCTCCCCGGTCGTCTAAGTTCCCGTTCCAGTTCCCGTGCGCATGCGCTTCACACTTGCGTTAAAGTTTTCTAGAAGTCTATAAAGGGGGTGGGGCTGGAGGTTGAAAACTATAATACCTTCAAAAATGGCCATTCTTGTGTTAAAGTTTTCTAGAAGTCCATATCTTGACAACCACTCATCAGAAAGCATTGATACTTAGGACATTGACACCCTGTAGGGTTGGCTTTCATTCCATGGCATCGGATTCCTGGGTCCATGCCAGGGGGTGGGGCTAGAGGTTACAATCTATAACTCCATTAATAAGAATGACTTTTTCACATGACTTCAGACCTCTGGGTCAGAGTCAGCGGGGTGGGACTAGGGGCCAAAATCT
The DNA here is from genome assembly GCA_964017185.1 of Rugalucina vietnamica. Classification (NCBI taxonomy): domain Eukaryota; kingdom Metazoa; phylum Mollusca; class Bivalvia; order Lucinida; family Lucinidae; genus Rugalucina; species Rugalucina vietnamica. The sequence goes on along the minus strand of OZ024876.1, from coordinate 10,432,940 downwards.
AGAACTCCCTGATTTTTTTTCTTTTTATTTCTTAATAGAAACAACTTATGTTTGAAAAAGGTCAGAAGCAGTCGAGCGCGCTGTCCTGCGACAGCTCTTATTTTATAATTTAGTATTTTCAAGTTTCAACCTTACTTAGATAAGGTACTTACAAAGAAATTTAGAGTTGCATTGTCGAGACTGAGAATGTCTTCTCATAGATTTTTAATCGAAGCTGAAAGATGGACAAATTCCTGTCCCACTGCAAGGGACCAATGTCTTTGTACTATTTGCAACAAGTTAGAAGACGAGTACCATCTATTATTTGAATGTACATTGTACAATATTGAAAGATTATTCCATCTCAAACCTTAGTATCTAAGAAATACAAGCATGAAAAACGCGGTAGAACTTATGCAATAAACTAATTATTATTTTTTTTTTTTTCAAAAAGAAACTGGCGATGTACATACATACGAAAATGTTTTGAGATACGTACTGATGCTGTTCTACGTAGGTGATGCAAATATTTTGATTTTTGTTTTCGTTTGTTTTATTACTGGATGTCTTAAATACATTAAGTAGCACAAATTGATTGAATATAGTACAAAATGAAATTTGATATTATTGTTACTGAATAGTACTTAGCATCAATATAGTTTACACGATTTTCCATTATTGTTGTTGAACGAATACTCTCACAATGATGGTCATGATATGTGCAGGATATTAAGCACCATAAACATTATGAAGTAAAACTGCTTAAATGTTATAGATACATATTTATTATATAGATACATGCTATGTAATGCCACATGTTAGTTAACATAATCAAACTGTCTCTTAAACATTGCTACACTGCCGGCCATCCATAACACTATTGAGAAATGCTTTAAATTACACGATATTGCGCAATATAACCCATACTATCTCCCTTTGAATGTTTTTACTGCTTCCATATATATTTATATATATTTATATTCCTTTATATTCTATTTATAATGCTAATTTGCTCAAGGGTCATGTATGACCTATTGCATATATTTGCCATGTTTGTACGGTGAATGGAGGATGCCCTCGACCTCCATTTACCTATTACGAGGATATAGAGGATATTTACTTTTTTGAGGTGAATACCAAATATATTTCATCGAGTGAGTTGAAAACATCAAAATTTTCACGAGTGCGCAGCAAAAGTGAAAATTTAGATGTTTTCAAGTCACGAGATGAAATATATTTGGTATTCACCGATATAAAGTAAATTTTCTTTTTATTTTATACAATACACGGGCATTTATCTATTCACAAAGCAGGCGGTGAAAATGCAAAAACCAATTTTTTTTTTTGAAAACACAAATAATTTTGGAACCATATTGTTCCTAACGTTCTTACTAAGAAAATGAATACTCACACTTTATGTTTTCGTTCGTAAATAACGGAGTTATAGGCATTTGAATTTCTGAAGTGAGGCACATTTAATGACGCCAAGTGAATGGAAACGTCAGAAGTAATCCAAACTCTACAGTGAAAATATCGGCTGATATCAATCACTAGTGAAAATATCAATATCAATTCTGCAGTGAAAATATCACTTTTATGCATTTTTGATATACATTAATCTCACTGCTAAGTATAAAATAAAATAAACTTCTTCTTAAGAATGTTCTGAAATTAGGTGCATAGTTTCATACCATGCATCGCTTCTGTCCTGTTACAAAATTTGCACCCGTACATGATGAGTATATCAAGCTGTGTACGAATACATGAGTCTGTGTGTGATATGAATAATATTGTAAAGAATGAGTAGGATCTTATGATAGTGTAAAAGATTATCCCGAGCAAGCGATTTTTTAAATGAGCCACTGCATGGGAAACCAACAATCTGCATAGGCGAAAACAAAGGCACAGATCAGCTTCGCAGTAACTGCGAAGCTGATCAGCGCCTTTGTTTTCGCTACACGGATAGTACAATTCCTCTACTTTCTAAATACAAAATTTCCAGCCTCTTACCATCTTCTGTGCTTGTACAGCCCGGTTTGTGTCGGACCTGGTCAGAAACCCAAATTGTTGGTTTTCTCATGCACAGGCTCAATTTTCAAGATTCTGGGTTTCTTCTGTGACTGTACAGGCTGGTTTGTGTTGGACCTGGTCGGAAACCCAAATTGTTGGTTTTGTCATGCACAGGCTCATATAACTTCAGTTGCTCGGAGTAATCTTATGGACTACAGGGCGCATAAAACTTACAATAATAGGTTTAGCAGTTCCGGATAAGAAGATTTTTGAAGGGTTTTTACCTTGTATGAGCATGGCGGCCATCTTGGTCATGTGACCTGGATTATTAATATACACATTGGTTCCCACTTCCCCCAAAATGCAGGATAAAAATAAAACAGAGATCCTTTAAGAGCAGTGGGCATATCAATGAGAAAGGGGAAGGGTCATTCCGCAGTTTCGGCTACTTCAGCCTCTTCAGTGACCCTATACATTTGGCAACATGGAGCCAAAGCCAATTACTGTAATTTTGCAACTTTCAACAATATAGTCGATACACAGACTATTATAATCAAAAAGGGGCCAAATATATTAAACATTGGTTAGAAAATGAATCTAAGCCGATAATAATTTTCTGATTTCTAAGAATACCTTCGCTGAGCTCAAAGGACCAAAAGGAAAATATAATCTGCACTTTAGATGATGTACGGGGAGACCTTTTAGGGCCACCACACGGCACAACACCAGCTGCAGTAATAGCACATAAAAACAAAACAGAGATCCTTTAAGAGCAGTGAGCATATTAATGAGAAAGGGGATGGGTCATACCGCGGTTTCGGCTACTTAATAGGAACCGGTCATACGGTCGTTTTCTACATTAAATATTGAACATGAACTGTTTCAAATGCAAGTAAAACTGAATAGGCTCGAACAGTGCTGTACAACTATTTCTGTTCAGGTTGAAGCATTTCACAAGAAAATATGGTTGGCCGGGTGTCCTTGTGCTGTCAGGACGGAAGTGGTCGATCCTTGCTCTCTATGGAAGATGCTTATTAACCTATATTTGACGAATGGATTCTCCCATCATTATCATTTGGAAGAGTCAACTTTCAGTTTTAGGGGCGTCAGAAGTGATTTTGAAATTTTATTCAATTTTTCGATGAAAATTCTCTAAGCAAACAGAATAGTCCCGGATGGGACGCCGCGTTCTGCGGCGTCACATCTGGGGCTATTCTTTTTGTCTATGTCCCATAAAAGGGACGCCAGGCTTAAATGAGTTTAAGTGACAATACATTTCTAAGACAAAATACTGGGACTTTTCATATTTAATGTACATGATACAGATAGTTTAACAAAACTTGACAAACAATAAAAATGTATTATTTGGCAAATAGGTTACTGTATAGGCGGCAACTTTAATATTCATATCTCGGCGTGGTCGGCCAGTCCATCTGTTCAAGTGGAGAGATTATAGAAAAGGCAAACTCGCTGTCACCTATTTTCCGATAGAAATTAGCTACCTGTATGTTGTCCAATCTAGTCCAATCTAGTGAATTAGGCAAATTCCTATTTCATTCGTATTTTCTAACGGAAAACCTATAAGTTAAATCTTTTAACTATATACCTTTAGCTTTACCTATGTCAAAAGTAATATAGGCCTAATAAAGTATTCATGAGGTGCCGCCCATACAGTAACATTTGCCGAATAAAAGTAAGCAATGGCCAGTGAATTGGGAAATCAAAAAGAAATTCTCACTTCAAAAACAATATTGGGAAAGAAAATAAATTGACACTCAGGTACTACACTGTAACAAAAAGACGACATATCGTTAGCCGAGTAGCAACTATTTCCCAATAGGTGGCCATTAAGTTGCATTGACTTAACTATATATATGGAAACGTACATAAGATGCAAGCAATGCATAGCTCAATGCCAAAACATTTAACAATTAGAACCACACCAAAACTAATATCAGTAATATAAATTACATGTACATGGGTGCTTAAACCGAAAACGGGACAATGTTGGTCCTGGGCCGGAACAATGCAGCTGCTTTAATACCTTGGATAAATGTTAACCATCAAAACAGTATCGGCATGTGATAGGTCAGTAAGTAATACATGGGGCTGAAATTGGTTTATCAGGCGGCGCCTTTCCTTGCCCTAAGCTTCTGTAGTCGTTTATTTGGTTAGTTGTTCGGGCCTCTCGATGGATCTCTTAACTGGTCAATTTATCTTCACAAACAAACAAATGAAGCATGATAAACGCAATGATGAATCAAAAACGAAGGCTCACAACAACATTATGCTTCAAGGCTACAAGAGATCCATTGGGAGCCAAATATATATCAATGAGCATGTTCAGGAAATGGAGGTTTAATTATATCATCCATACATATATAGTCCATAGTAGTTACTTGAGTAGTTATATTCAAAGCATATGAGCCACCACATGGGAAAACCAAAAATCTGCATACTTAGGCGAAAACAAAGGCGCAGATCAGCTTCGCAGTAACTGCGAAGCTGATCATCGCCTTTGTTTCCGCTACTCGGATAGTATAATTCCTCTTCTACTTAAATCCGAAATTTCGAGCTTCTAGCTCTTTTCTGTGCTTGTACAGGTCGGTTTGTGTCGGACCTGTTTGGAAACCACATTGTTGGTTTTCCCACGAGGCGGCTCATATCATTACGAAAACATGTCGTTTATGCAGATTTTTTCTTAGTTGTAAAAATTGAAAAAAAAAATCAGTAGAAAACTTTTGATAATTTTAATATCTTTGTTCAAAACATAGATTATGGTTACACATTAGAACCGCCTCGCCAAAGCGATCAAAAGAGTACCAACTATCTATGTCTACACGGACATGTTTTCCTGATGTTTTGGAGGTTACGGTTACGCCGACGTGACAATAGCAGCTGACTGGTACTTCAAATCAATCAAACATTATTATCCTGTGAATAAAAATAAAACTGAGATCCATTAAGATCAGTGAACATATTGATGAGAAAGTGGATGGGCCATACCGCGGTTTCGGCTACTTAAGCCTCTTCTGTGACCCTATAGATTTGGCAACATGGAGCCAAAGATAATTACTGTAATTTTGCATCTTTCAACAGAGTAGTCGATACAGAGGTCGATACAAAGACTAGTATAATCTAAATGGGGTCACATATATCAAAGGTTGGATAGAAAATGAATCTTAACCGATAATACTTTTCTGATTTCTCGAAATACCTTCGCTGATCTCAAAGGACAAAAAGGAAAATATAATCTGCACTATGGATGAAACCTGGTTATCTTTAGCTAAATCCCATCAGGAAAACATGTCCGTGCAATGAATACCCCCTTAAACCCCACTTTTATATAGTAAAACTGGGGTATGCAGGGGTATACCTATTTTTCTTATTTTTGCTCCAAAACATAGATTGTGGGTACTCGTTAGAACCGCCTCGGCGAGGCGGTTCTAACGTGTACCCACAATCTATGTTTTGAGCAAAAATAAGAAAAATATCAAAAATTTTCCTCTGAAAATTATCGATTTTTGACCTGAAAAAATTACTGTATATCATATGGGCATGTTTTCTTACACACCCTTGCACTTTACAATGTTGTCGAAGTTCCTGTTTAATTAAGATAGACTATGCTAAAAAAAAAAAAAAAGAACCGTAACTTTTAGTTGGAATCTTCAGTGCTAAGCAGCAAAACGAATTAACATAGATTATATATGAGCCGCCTCATGGTAAAACAAACAATCTGCATAGGCGAAAACAAAGACGCAGATCAGCTTCGCGGTAACCGCGAAGCTCATCAGCGCCTTTGTTTTCGCTACTCGGATAGTACAATTCCTCTTTTACTTAAATCCGAAATTTCAAGCTTCTAGCTCTTTTCTGTGCTTGTACAGGCCGGTTTGTGTCGGACCTGTTCGGAAACCACATTGTTGGTTTTCCCACGAGGCGGCTCATATGAGAAAGCATAGTATGTATGTATCCACACAACTGGTGGGAGCGCTGACACCAACAATTAGACCCCCATAAGATTCCGCTACAAATTCCTACAATACGCGTGTTCCCTCGATATCGATATTCTTAAAAAAGGTACAAGTAGACAATGATCAAAAAAGGCACAATCAGAAAGAAATTCCCACTCCTAGAATCGAGGTGGGAAAAAACTAAATTGACAATTACGTACTTATACTAAGAAACATACAAACCATCGTTTTGCATTTTCTGTGCAAGTATAGATAAATAAGAACTATGCATTTCGAGTGACTCGTTATGACGTTGCCTGTGTCGTCTTTTAACGTCTACTAAATTATGGCGTAATTTAACGGAACAATTAAAGTTAAATCACCTTCTCAAACGAACCTTTGTTTTATTGTCGGAAGGCATTATCACTTTTGAATTAACATCGTTAGACATGGTGATGCTTATGTTAAACCAAATGAGCCGCTGCATAAGAAAACCAACAAAATGCTTGGGCGAAAACAAAGGCGCAGATCAGCTGTGCAGTAACTGCACAGTTGATCAGCGCCCTTGTTTTCGCCACACAGAAGTGCAATCCCTCTTCTACTTAAATCCGAAATTTCAAGCTTTTAGTCTGCTTCTGTGGATGTACTGGTCGGGTTGTGTCAGACCTGGACGGAAACCCAGATTCTTAGTTTTGTCATGCAAAGGCTCAAATCATATGACTGCAATCATGATCGCAAAATCGAGTTTAACGTCATGTCAACGAGTTTGGTACATAACTGCCATGTACAGGGCTATTTCGCCTACCGTTTTCGTTCCATAAAGTGGAGTGTTTCTCTGAATCCTTCAGGAGTTTGATTCGTGTGTCGCTGTGGTAAATTTAGCTAAAGGGTGTCCAAAAATTTCGTTCCGCAGATTAATATTTAATGACAAAAGATGAAGTAAAGAAAATCAATCAATGTGTTGGTTTATGTGTTTAATATGGTGGTTACACCTAGTTGCTTCACAAAGCCATTTCTAAGGATACTGTATTTTAAAATTTCCGAACTGACTCGCTTTTTCCGAAAAAATCGAACAAATTTGATATTCGTCTCTTCTCCATAAATCTACGGTTTAGAATATAAACAAGAAAAACTATAACATGTGCTACATGTTATATACGGCCTTGTTTCATTTTAGTTAATGCTAATATTGAGTGGCCGATCAAACATGCCTTTTCATGCATTTACGTTTGAAGAAATGGATTGTACTCGAAGCCGCCATGCTATTCGATATACTCTCGACATAATCTCGACATGTTGTAGCAATGTAACATTTGTAACAAAACATATGAAACATAATGTAACGTATGTGACATAATACAACATATATAACATAATATGCACGTCATGCAGCATATATATATATATATATATATATATATATATATATATATATATATATATATATATATATATATATATATATATATATATATATATATATATATATATATATATATATATAATATGAGATTTAGGTAATATACATCAAACAATCAAACCCTGTCGGTAGCACTGGATCCAATTTGGATGCTAAAATGATATGCGGTAAGTATATATGGAGATTTTATCATCAACAGTGCAAAATCCTATTTGTGCCTACACGCATATTATGCGTGTAGGCACAAATAGGATTTTGCACTGTTGATGATAAAATCTCCATATATATATATATATATATATATATATATATATATATATATATATATATATATATATATATATATATATATATATATATATATATATATATACGTATGTTACGTACATTACAAACGTAACATATAACGTATTTTATGTAATATATGCAACATTACAAAACATATGTAACATAGCATGTTACAAAGTTAATCATATGTTACATACTGTAAAAGTTGTAACATAACGCAGTGCATGTAACATATTTGTGCGTGTAAGATTTTTAAGAGTAAACATACTTTTTGAAGTGTTTGAAGAAAAGACGTCTTTAATATCAGGTTTCCATTGATTTTGAAATGACCTCACGATTTTTACAATTTATTTTCATTATCTATACTAGTTATTTTTATCGTTGTCGACGAATCGTATGATATATTCTCGACATTGTGCATAGTTAATCAATGTGAATATCATGCAACAAATGTTACATATGTACGTATGTTACGTATGTTACATACGTAACATATGTAACGTAACATATGTAACATATGCAACATTACAAAACATATATAACATAGTATATAACAAAGTTTATCATATGTTACATAGTGTAAACATACTTTTTGAAGTGTTTGAAGAAAAGACGTCTTTAATATCAGGTTTCCATTGATTTTGAAATGACCTCACGATTTTTACAGTTTATTTTCATTATCTATACTAGTTATTTTTATCGTTGTCGACGAATCGTATGATATATTCTCGACATTGTGCATAGTTAATCAATGTGAATATCATGCAACAAATGTTACATATGTACGTATGTTACGTATGTTACATACGTAACATATGTAACGTAACATATGTAACATATGCAACATTACAAAACATATATAACATAGTATATAACAAAGTTTATCATATGTAACATAGTGTAAACATACTTTTTGAAGTGTTTGAAGAAAAGACGTCTTTAATATCAGGTTTCCATTGATTTTGAAATGACCTCACGATTTTTACAGTTTATTTTCATTATCTATACTAGTTATTTTTATCGTTGTCGACGAATCGTATGATATATTCTCGACATTGCGCATAGTTAATCAATGTAAATATCATGCAACATATGTTACATATGTACGTATGTTACGTATGTTACATACGTATGTTACATACGCAACATATATAACTTAACATATGTAACATATGCAACATTACAAAACATATATAACATAGCATGTAACAAAGTTTATCATATGTTACATAGTGTAAAATATGTAACATAACGCAATGTATGTAACATATTTGTGCGTGTAAGATCTTTAGAAGTAAACATAATTTTGCAAAATTAAACATAAGATAGCCCTCCCCCAAATAAATTAGCATAGCTAGCTATTTATGGCATAATGGTGTAAACAATTAATTCAATATTAAAACAATACATGTTTCACTTATATATATGCACTCTCTCATGCTCTCATTCACATAGGTGGTGTCGTTGCATCTTAAGAACTTTCATACATTCTGAAATAGCGTAGCTCATTAAAGATACACACAAAACAGACAGTGTTGTTATTGTCAAATCTATGATATCTTGATAAATCTCAGTATTGAATACATCATATACGGAAGTAACGTATGTGACATAACGTGAGTGACATAAGTTATGTAATGTATGTAACATAATGTATCAAAACGCAACATATGTAACAACATGAATGAACCAGCACCCGTTATGCAACATAGCGTTATGTTTGTAGCAAAACACGTAACATAATGCATCTAATATAACGCATGTACCATAACGTTACAGATGTAACATAATATTACATATGTAACATAATATATGCATCATCACATAACGCCACATATGTGAAATAACATGTCATAGAACACAGTGCATGTAATTGAACATAACATAGCATTTAATATGATATATACATAATGTATTTCTTATACCAACGTACAACAATACAGACACGACTACCTGGAAGAGTCACACTCAACAGTGCCACCAAGCATTCACAATCAAACGGACTACCAGACAAAGTCACAATCAAAATGACTACAAGGGAGAGCGTTAACGTTGTCAGCAGTTTAAGTGTGTGTTTTATACATTGTATTTTTTCTGTGACAGTGTGTTTACCCTTCATTTTCAATAAGTGTATGTTGAATAGACACAGAATGGTTCAGTAGTAGCATGTATTGACTCTTTGTACGTATAACTGTTGGTTAATAATTCCAAAAAAATGATAATTGATCTGTCGTAAATGCTCATCACAGAAATAAGGCTAAACTGTACTATATGAATTATAAGTTTACGAGTTGGTTATGTGAATATCTAAATGCCCAGTCTGCACATCGAACATCAACAGATGAAGTTTCTGAACTTACAGTGCCAATTCCACATTAATGCCAGGTTGAGCGCAATAAATAGTAGTGGGCAAGTTAATCGTCAGGACGACAGAAACGCATGCAACACGGACTCTAGAGTTGTTTCATTGTTGTCATAAAAATAACCATAAACTCTTCGGTACAAAAAAAAAAAGCGGGGGCATCGTCGACGCATTTAAATTAAAGTGACATAAGCTACACCTATTAGTACCATGACGCATGTAGGTCAGCGGTTAATAGCGGTCAACTTTAATTTTAATGCGTTCTAACATTTTCAACAATCAATGACTTTCGAGACATCATTCGAAACTGGACGTGATTTGTTATTTTGGATTTGGCCTCTATCAACTGTCACACCATTTCTCAAACACGGAGTAAGGCAACCGTTAAAAAGTGTTAAGAGCTTTTTGTTTGTTCAGTGCATGTCTGTTTATTTAGTCACTCACATGTAACTGTATGGACGTAGCTATATGGAGTACAATAATACACACTTGTGCATTTATTTGATTTGATACCAAACGCAACAGCTATGGTTATGTCGGGACTGGGTCACCATTTCTGAATTACAACAACAAAATGCCCGCAATATACGTGTTTAGGTGTCAAGAAGCTCGTCTTTTTCTTACGACCTTATGGTCAATAAAGATGTAATATTTATTTGATTATAGCTAAAAAGACACCATTTGCGGATCCATGGGCGATGCCGCATATTTCGGTCAACGTTTGGCGATTCATGATTTATTCATTGTTATTTATTTAAATCAACTTTTTTATTCAGAAATCTTAACATTAGGACGAAGTGACTCGTACTAATTGATGTATTTTACCCTATTTAAGATCTTAGTTATGGGGTTCTGGAAGGGTCAAAATGGCATAACGTACAGATGTAACATAATATTACATATGTAACCTAACATTATATATGCAACATAACATAACGCCACATATGTGAAATAACATGTCACATACACAGTGCATGTAACCGAACATAACAATACATACATAATATATTTATTATACCAACGTACAACAATACAGACATGACTACCTGGAAGAGTCACACTCAACAGTGCCACCAAGCAGTCACAATCAAACGGACTACCAGACAAAATCACAATCTATGACGGTGTACCGGCATTCTAGGGGTTAACCTCTATCTTAAAATAGGGGTGAACCTATAAATATGTGGGTGCACCCCTATATTTGCGGGTGCATGTCTATTTCGAAATAGGCATGGACAGTTCGGTTTACCACTTCGGTCATTTTGACCCTTCCAGTACACCATACTTGGTGATGTATTTTACCCAAATTGCTAGGAAGACAATCTATTTTTGGAATATTGGATTTGCCCATTCTATTGATAAGAAAACAAACTAAATTACATATAGTTATACATACTGAATGCTAGATTTTTTTCACAAGTTGTCTTTGAAAAGACATTTTCTCGTGATTGGAGATTAATGAACATGAGTTATAAAGTAGAAAGCAACGGAAGTGTTTACACCCCTGTGCAGCAAGTGGAACAGCCCTTCATTGATAATTGGTAGTAAGTGTGCTGGAAGTTTGGATTAGTCTATTATAGTGAATAACACGTTTTACAGGTATGTCAAGTGAATAAAACAATTAATCATTCTATTTCTATAATTTCAAAATGACCAATTTGGACCTTCCTTGTAAAATTTATTATACACAGTTATGAAACAGAAAGCAGTGAATCATGTTCATTCTTTTCTTTACACCCCGTTTCGATTGAAGGCAATGTTGTAACGGTCTCACATGGACCAGCCCATATTGATTTAATGTTAACCAAAATAATAAAACTAGTTGCTTTGACAATATATTCTATGTAGCAATGCTTTGATAATAGAATACGTTTCATCCTAATACAATGATTATTAGGATACAGCATGAATAACTCCTGAAATATAATCCCTAAATATAAATCTATGAATGAAACTGCTTCATGAAAGGACGCCATTATTAAATTAATGGAACTGCTTCCTGACTTATGACGTATTTCGAAGTTGGTAGTCCAAGGGTGATTCAGGTACTTCTTAACCAAATTTCGAAAAGCAAAAACTCACTGTATAGATAAATGAGTACCTTTTAATTTTTACAGAGACCACATAATATCAAAACATCAGCTTTTGAAACTCGTCAAAATTCAATGAATACACGTTTTTGCAATAATTCAGAAGTGAGCACACCCACTTCGGAATAGTCCATTTCAAAACTGGTTTAATGTATAGGCCTATAAAGGTATTAACTCAAGAATAACTAGAAAGAGATTCTTGTTTCAATAATACACTAAGGCCGTAGAAAATGATTAGTATGTAATGTTGGATAACCAGTCCATTTTTTGGACCGTCGTCGGTGTTTGAAAAGTGGTCAGGCCATGAAACATCAAAGATGTTTTACGAGTGCCGAAGGCACGAATTGGGTGAGAGCAAAAGAGAGGGGCATTCCCTTTCTCGAAAAAAGGGGGTTTCGGGGGATCTCCCCCGGGAAAATTTTATATTTCCGGACGTCCATAGATACCATTTTATTGCACCTCTGGGACAATTTATGCCATTTATGCTGAAGAAGCCATGTCCTGGTCGAAAACCATGAAGCCTGAAAGCTCCTATTCACAGTATTTGCCTTGCCAAAGGAACGCTTCAAGGGAATTTTAAAGACGTCTGTTGATTAGGTACAGACGGTATATCCATGAACGTTTTAACAAATTTTGGAATATGAAGAAAATAATGTTTACGAAAATTTTATTCTTAAACGATTTTGTCATGTTGTTTGATTTAATGCAATAATTATAAACAGTGATTGAACGGAAGTATTTTTAAAGACCTTTTTCCATGTCTATGAGGGTCATTAAATAAGGAACAGGGCAATAGAAAACCTAGTGACCTGACAATGAATACAGGTAGGGGCCAAAACAGGAAAAATCAATATTGATTGAATAGGGAGGCAGTTTTATTGCACAGGTTATCAGGGGCCATAAAGCTAATAAACAGTGGAACTACATGTATTATCCTTAAGGGGTCTCTTTATTACCCCCTGCAGATATGTGATAATCACCTCATTATGACAGTCCTTTGATCTAAAAATCATATTGCACCATTAGAGGCCATTAACCGAATAAAGAGTGGTAGCAATTATATAGCTCCTTCAGGAGCTAAGTCTTTAACTTAGTATTTTCAACTGTAAAATTTTAGGGTTTATGAACCAAACAAAATAGGTACACTGGTCCTTGTGTGGGAATACTTATGTTGTGGTTCCATTTGTTTATGTTTTGGAGTCGAATTTTTGTGCTGTTTGAAACTTATGTACGTTTTAATTTTTACATTTAAGTTCGCGTTTTTTTTTTTTTTTTTTTTTTTTTTTTTTTTTTTTTAATTCAGTTTTACGTCCCTTTCAAGATTATTTCAGCTCATATGAGACGGGCCAATCTGTAGGTCGGCGAAAATGGAAGAACCCCGAGAAAAAACACCTGGCACACCCGCAAGCAGAATTTGGCTTGTCTCACATGTGGCCGGTACAAGGCTCGAACCCACACCAGACACAGGGATGAAATAATCGAGTAACTGGGTGGCCACCTATAGGGAAATAGCTACGCACTCGGTATTCGATATGATTTCTAAGTATAAATACCTAATTGTCAATTTAGTTTTTCCCACCTCGGTTTTTTGTGGGAATTTCTTTCTGATGGTGCCTTTATCTGTTCATTGCCTTCTTGTATCTTTTCTTCATCAATGATTTGACAAGAACGTCAAAAGTTTGAAAAGTGGCTTTTGTCACTAACGTTTGTTTACGTTCTGATAATTTTAATGTTATTCCTATTGAACTGACTTCTGCTTATAAATGATTAACTAAAACGTCATCAAACCGAGTCAATATACACGTCGTGTTTTTTTCCCTAGAATATTCTATTTTGATTTTATATTTGTTGTACTAGAATTTAGTGTTCCCAAGAGGTTTATCCACTCATCTACCAAGCCCAAAGTGCATCAGTTTTCGAAATGGCTTAGGTCCATTCCAGTGTCCGCTGAAAATATGAAAAGCAACTTCATGTGCCAACCTTTGAATCATGTGAACAACAACGACGCTTTAATCATCTGTATTAGTAGAGAGAAGTTAGCTCTTTACTTGTCCGGTATCAAGATATTGTATGAGTAGAAACTCTTTTTTTGTTCACTGCTTTTCACAATGTTTCCAGAACTTTTGAAATCATTATATTATGCAACTGGTGGTGTTTCTGATAAACGTGAATTGCATAAGTGTCGTTCTTTAACTCATTTAAACCTGGCGTCCCTTTTGTGGGACATAGACAAACAGTATAGCCCTAGATGGGACGCCGCAGGGCTATTCTGTTTGCTTAGAACAATTTCATCAAAAATGGAATAATTCAAAATCACACCTAAAGCCGCTAAAATGAAAGTGGACTCACCCAATTGAAAATGATGGGCGAATCCATTCGTCAAATATGGGTTAAAAATGCTGTAACTCACGTTAACAGTCCATGCCAATATAGCTCTGGCATCAGATGTTCTTTCATAAGGAAAGAGAGCCATCTTTCTTTGCTCTGGTCAACAGGCAAGGTCTCGAGGGGTTCGCCCGTGTAGTCAAATTCAGAGAGAATGCATTTGTGGAAACCCGTCACTACGGGACAAGACGTATAGCCATCGTACTAGAAAAAAAAAATAATACAGTATACGAGTAAGTTTTATCCATGGTCTGTGCTTTGCATATATTAACTAGAATGTCAAAGAATCTGACTGTATTCCCATTTCATCGTGGTTCATGTGATTGAACAGAAATAAAAGTCTGCCTCGAATCAAAGGCTATAACTGAAAGTTGCGAAAAGTGTGACGAACACCATGTTATTTTTTACTTCTGAGCTCACGAACAAACCGCTCTCACGCAAAATTTGGTCTGTTTCATCTATCGCATATTACAATATGAAATTTTGTAACATTGGTATTTTTGACAATAAACAGTGATTAACTGGAATTTCTGGTCGGGAAGATCGGACACGTCAGGAGCGGCAAGGTCAAAGCTTTCATGCCTGACCATAGAGTGTCACAGTACCGTCGGTTCATTTCATTCCGTTGTGGCTTGGATAGAGTGTAATCGTGTGACTGCCGTAAGTCATTCTTATTGTTCAAAATGGTGGCTTAACTACGAGGACTTTTGTATGCAATATCCATTGGATACTGTTTCTAATAACATAAGCAATTTTAATTTATCAACATTCATTTTATGCCCTTAATAACATTATGTCCGAAAGGTGATAATATTAAATCTTTCTTTACAGCAATGGAATAAAACTGATGACACCGACCTGCACATCAACATGCAAAACTTAAAATGGTATTTATTGAATAATGGTTCGCTATTCTGTGACGACTTGGATTTATGAGTAATCGTTGTTCTACAGAGAAAATCTTGTTGTTTAATATCTCATTCCTTCTCCATAAGTAGTCATATATCAATTTTCCAAAAACGGTTTCACGTGTGAAATTATGTAATTAAAGGTTTATGAAACCAGACATTAGATACAAGACAATCTAAATACCTAAATACTCTACGCACCTGTTCTGTAGGTTTTTGATTGTGCAGTAAACTGATGATATTGTCCAACACAACAATACTCTGGCTCGCTAGAATAATGTAATAAAAGAGGGGTTAAATGGCCACCAATCCAGTAAAATATGATCTCTTAAAAATCAGTAAAATATGAGTAAACTAGAAATGAGTGTTTTTATAACACTATGCCCCAACTGTATGCTTGCCTCTAACGTGGCACAGTTTATATGATCAATTTATTTCATTATTTTTAATGAAAATCTTGTAAGCAAACAGAGTAGACCGGGGCACAAATAACAAATTTGAGGACTAACAGTGATAACAGATGCACACTTAAAAATGGTGTTAAAATTTCACAATTCCATAATTCTGTCAAAATTTGACGGAAAGTCCTCAAAAGTTAATCAGGTGATCTCCACCCCAATCGGTATACCAAATATGAAGGCTCTAGCTAAATACTTCTTGAGATATCTTGCACACAAGATTTTCAAATTTTGTTTTCAAAGGGACATAACTCAGAAAAGGGCATAACTATTTTTTTCATGAGGAATCTGTATATGAAATTTTAAAACCCTAGCATTCACCGTTTAAAAGTTTCAAATTTCACCGAAAAGTGGAAAAAAAATAATCAAAATTTCAAAATTCCGTAATTTTGTCAAAATTTGGGGTAAAATTCTTAAAAGTTAATCAGGTGATATACTCCTCAGCCCCAACCAGTATAATAGATAGCTCTAGCTCAAATACTTTTTGAGATATCTTGCACACAAGATTTTCAAATTTTGTTATCAAAGGGACATAACTCAGAAAAGGGGCATAAGTCGGATATGAAAAAATACGGGTCAACCATTTTTTATGAGGAATGTGCATATGAAATTTCAAAACCCTAGCATCCACCGTTCAAAAGTTAACAGACAGACAGACACACACACACACACACACACACACACACACACACACACACACACACACACAAGCCGAAAGCAATATGCCTTTCCAACGTTTTCAAAGTTGGGGGCATAAATATGATCTCTTCAAAAGTTAAAATTGCACATTCATTTGTCAATCTTTGTTTGTATTTTATACGTTTTTCATGAATGTATTTTACCATTATGTGAATGTCTTATATGAATTGAGATCAAGCAATGAAATTATTGTAGTAAAAACTTCACGTCGCAGTAAAAACGTCACGTCGCAGTGAGTACGCGAAAAAAGGTCACGTCGTAGTAGAAACGTCACGTCGCAGTAAAAACGTCACCATTCCAGGCCCCGAGGTTATAAAACTTTTTTCATGCTCAGCTCAGCTGAGACTCAAATTTATCCTGCTCATAAATGTTAAAATGCCAACAATTGTTGGCATTTTAACATTTATTAGCATGATAAATTACAGAATTTGGTGATCTAAACCTGAAATGTTGATTTATTTTGGCTATTTCAGTATTTATGAGCACTTTAAATTTCCAGCTCAGCTGAGCTGAGCATGAAAAAAGTTTTATAACCTCGGGCCCAGTTCTGTGATTGATCGTCGCGATACATCTTCTGTTTAGTTTGTCTGCTGTTATCGTTTCCCTTCTGTTGGTTGAGACTAGCCGGATGGCTCTAATAGGGAAAGGGCTAGTCATCTTGCTCTTAAAGAGTGCTGTCCGAAAACAATGTGATGTATTTTCTTTCCCGCCTGATGTCAATTTTGGGACTATAATAATCTTATATGGGGTTCTGTTCTAGATGGAAGTTTCCAACCCAAGGGATGACCGTGCTGAGCGGAACCGAGGCTCCGCCGAGGTTCCGCTCAGCACGGTCATCCCGAGGGTTGGAAACTTCCATTTAGAAAAGAACACCGTATTAGATTCTTTTTCTTGCACAACAACCCCCCAAATCTGGTTTATTTCAAGGTTTTGCGTAATTTTTTTGGCGCACTTAGCCTGGGTGAGAACACCTGGGTGAGATGCAATTTTATCACCCAGGCAAAAAGTGTGGCAATTTCTGTCTGGTGTGCAAGAATTAAAATTCTTGCATCGATTTTTAATGCCTCTGATCCTAATTCCCCTAACACAGAAAGTGGGACATTTGCTTGTTTATATTGTTTTTTTATATTTTGTACAATTCATGACTTAAAATATAGCGATAGAACATGTAGGAGAATTCTCATCACCGCCAATTATTGGATACGCGCAAAATTTTATATGTAGCGCTAACGACACTCCTTATTCAATCCTTAATATCTTTTTATCAATCGTGTGCAAACGGTTCTAAAAAGTCCATTCTTATCCCTTTAAGATGAAATTAATATCAGTTTTCTATTTTATACAACTGAAGATACTATCAAAATGTAATAAATATATAGCAAAAAGAAGATTTTTATAGATCAAACAAGTCGTTTTCGCGCTTATTTACATCGAAATGAATTAAAGTAATTTTCCTGTGCGAACGGATTCTGTTCGTGCAATGTTTGTACTTGTTATTAATATCAAGACTGATTTTTTATTCTACATGTTCTAATATTAAAATAGTCTGTTGGGATACATGTAATTTCTTATGGTGGGTTACAATCCATTTCCATTCCTTTTTCGATTAATGAACAAGATTTTCCAAAATATTCATCATGAAAACACGCCCATGCAATATATAGGGGAAAAAGTGGTTGTAAAAATGAAAATTGTCACTGGAAATTTTTTGATATTTTTCTTATTTTTGCTAAAAACATAGATTTTGGGTACACGTTAGAACCGCCTCACCGAGGCGGTTCTAACGAGTACCCACAATCTATGTTTTGGAGCAAAAATAAGAAAAATAGGTATACCCCTGCATACCCCAGTTTTGCTATATAAAAGTGGGGTTCAAGGGGGTAAACATTACACGGACATGTTTTCATGATTGAAACATCTAATCTATATCCGAGACACAATTGTTGACGTCAAGAAAACACTTCTATTTTAGTCGCTTTTCGTGTGGCAAATCATCAGGAAAACATGTCCGTGTAATGTATACCCCCTTGAACCCCACTTTTATAAAGTAAAACTGGGGTTTGCAGGGGTATACCTATTTTTCTTATTTTTGCTCCAAAACATAGCCGAGGCGGTTCTAACGTGTACCCACAATCTATGTTTTGAGCAAAAATAAGAAAAATATCAAAAAATTTCAGCTGAAAATTTTCAATTTTTAAAGCTAAAACAATCTCTGTTTATTGCATGGGCATGTTTTCGTAATGACATTTGACATCCAATCAATGACGGTTCAACAAAATCGTTTTCACGTTACTCGGATGGCATTATGATTGAAGCTAACAGTCGTATATTATGAAGTTCAGATATGCCCAAATATATTTGAAGGGGTCACTTAACCGACTGACTCTGATTTTTTCCGCAGACCCAGCAGTTTTTATTGCTATTTAAAAGAAAATAAAAAGATTTTAGGAGGAAAGTAGACAAATAGATAAAAACTACTATATCTGTAACATTAATATCTAAACACACCATCTCCTTTTGTCTTCATCGCGTGTCTGTTTCTAATTACTTGTAACTAATTTAAGTGCTATTTCGTCTTTTTACAACAAAGAAAAATGTATGAAAAAAATAATTTCCGACCCGTCTTCGACATGTTAGCGGAAACACGCCTAGTTATATTTTGCGTAAAGAGAATAAATTCATTACAAAAACTTGCCTATGCAATAAACAGATTTTTTTTTTTTAAATTTTCAGCTGAAAAAAAAATAATTTCCGACCCGTCTTCGACATGTTAGTGGAAACACGGCAAGTTTTGCCTTTTGAAATGATCAATGAGTTATAGAAGAAATTACAGTCTAACACTTACAAATTGCAGCAGCGGTTTTTGATGTGGGTACATTGACACAATCGCCTATTCCGAAGATGTTAGGGTACTTCACATGTTGTAGAGTGTATTTGTCTACATCCAGATACCCCGTGTGATCTACTATCGGAGATTTAGAATGTTGTAACACATCTGGTGCTGACATGGGTGGGGTAATATGGAGGAAATCATACTGAAATGATAATGGTGATATATATGTAGCTTGCTAATTTGGTTACCGTTTAGGGGGCAACTTTAATATTCATATTGATCGGCTAGTCCAACAATTTAAGTATGGGTCATAGAAAAGTCGAATCATTAAGCGAAGATTACCGTCACATGTTTACCGTTTAAAGTCAGTTACAGTCGATTTATAAATGCATGATAATAAAGCGACACCACTGTTCGCACGATCGGGTAAATAACGGTAAACAACTGTAATCAGTACCAACGATTCTAGCACCTTGGATAGCGCTGCATGCTGAAATAAGAGGAAGATAGTATTTAAAACTTTGTGGTGAATACGTCACACCTGTAAAACCCTAAAACGCGGATGAGTCGATTTTCTTTGTTTATAACGGGTTCCTTAGACCTCTGAAAGATCTGTATATGTATTTCTTTTCAGTCCAGACTGAAAAAGGCACATTTATTACCAACGGTAAATCTGTATGTTGGTGGGTTTCAGCTTTAACCCATGTCTAAAGTACTCTACGAGCGTAGGTCCAGAATGTATGCATGAGGTGTAGCACTATACAATTTAGTTTGAAGACCCCAATAGCCATGCACATTTGTATACGTCACTGTTAAGACCAAGCAGTCACTGAGATTTTTAAGCAGTAAATCATGAGAAAACCAACAATATGCATAATGTGAAAAATGGCGGTTCTAACGTGTACCAAAAATCTACGTTTTGAGCAAAAATAAGAAAAATATTAAAAATTTTCTGCCGAAAATTTTCATTTTATACAACTTTAAAAATCATTGTATATTGCATGGGCATATTTTCGTAATGCATGTATCTTGTTACAGCTACGACAGTAGGAATGTTTACTACATTGTATCAAAGTATTCAACGTATTCAACAAGGGTTTCTACCTTGCAAGTCTCAGTTTCGCCTTTGTCAGAGTCCATGATCCTAAATGTAGCTTCACCTTTCGTGTGATCCACGGCTATGAGGTTTCTGTTCAAATGAACATCGATGCTTCTGAAATGGTTTCATATGAAATGGTAAGCAGTGATTAAGAAATATCAATGTATTTAACTCTTTCTCTGCGATTTTGGGTCTTGTGGAGGTGATTTAAAATTTAAATTGCTTGCAACGGTTGTATAAATCATGACCCAGAGATGACCTTGACTTATTTTACGGCAACGTCAACATAGGTTGCCTGTGCATTTTAATGGGGAAACTTGTTAAAATGTCAAAATTGCAGGAAATGGGCAAATGGGCAGATGAACTGGAGATTTAAGATTCTTTTTTTAGATTTATTTGGACCCCAGGGGTGTGTATGTCCCCATCCCGGGGCAATATACCTGCATATAACCATAATATTCAAAGATCTTCTTCTCTAAAACCGCCTGGCCAATCAATATAAGCATTTTTTTTCCTAAATTTCTACATTTTCTTCCAAACCATTGATAGGGGTACTCGTTATCGCCTTAACAACTTGTACCAACAATCTATGTTTTGAAAATAGCCAATAAAATAATAAGAAAAATATCAAAAACTTTCAACTGAAAATTGTCAATGTTTACTTGTTCTAATATGTTGTAATTTTCATAATGCTATATATCAACATGCGTTACTTACTTCCTGTGAGCAATTTGCTCAATGCTTTCAGCATACTTTTTGACATGGAAGATAACATCCTTCGCAGTTTTAAATGTTATTGTAATGTTATCACGAACTCCTGCCTGTAAAAGACATGAAATAGCAACAGCGATCAAACTGTTCCATAACAATGTACATATTAAAGTTGTTGATTAATGAACTGAAACTGGAAATTTCAGGTTTAGATCATCAAAGCCTGTAATTTATTCCGCTCATAAATGCTAAAATGCCAAAAATTGTTGGCTTTTTAACATTAACCCATATTTGACGAGTGGATTCTTCAATCGTTATCATTTGGATGAGTCCACTTTCGTTTTTAGGGGTGTTAGGAGTGATTTTTAATTTTTATTCCATTTTTCAATGAAAAGTTTCTAAGCAAACAGAATAACCCCAGATGGGACGCCGCGTTCTGCGGCGTCACATCTGGGGCTATTCTGTTTGCCTATGTGCCACAAAAGGGACGCCAGGCTTAAATGAGTTAATGAGCAGGATAAATTTTAGGATCAGCTGAGCTGAGAAAGAAAAACGTTTTATAACCTCGGGTCTTCATAAGAGGTGGCATCAGTTGTATCAACCAGTGTTGGTTCCGATATATCATTAGAGCCCTTGAATTTACTCGAATCATAATAAGCCAGCTATACTGTCAGCTATCAAATAGCCTGAGGTCTTGCAAAAATTAAGTCAATAAGATGATAATAATAATAATAGAGAATACACCTTCCTCCAGACGTCATCCGCCAAGTACATAAAATGCGATGCTCCTGCGCACTTTATTGGTGTATCTGGCACAGTAAACAACGCATTGCCTCCCTTTAACGCCTCGATAGCTGGGAAAGTCTTCTCCACTGTCTCACGAGAGTAATTGGAACAAATTCTTGGATCCCACTCGAGTCCCTCCATAAGTCCGTCAATCTAATAAAATGAGCCGGCTCGTGGGAAAACCAACAATGTGGTTTCCGAACAGGTCCGACACAAATCAGGCTGCACAGTCACAGAAACTGACTAGAAGCTTGAAATTTCGGATTTAAGTAGAAGAGGAACTGTACTATCCGAGTAGCGAAAACAAAGTCGCTGATCAGCTTCGCGGTTACCGCGAAGCTGCTCTGCGTCTTTGTTTTCGCCTATGCAGATTGTTGGTTTTCCCATGAGGCGGCTCATTTAATTAAAACTGTTATTACTTGATTGATGCGTTTCATACATGTCAGATCTTAAAATTATAATATATATATATATATATATATATATATATATATATATATATATATATATATATATATATATATATATATATATATATATATATATATATATATATATATATATATATATATATATATATATATATATATATATACTACTCAAAGTTTGATAAGCATCAAAACTTTATTTTTGTTCACAGGACATACTTGTAATCTAACACCTGAAATTTTGCTATAGATATGAAGCAGAACCATCACTGTGCAAACATTTCATCTTTTTTTCGCGTTGCCTGTGAGCGCTTTTCGCAGACTTGCAGAAACGATGGAAACCCCCTGAAATTAAAGTTGCCATTGTTCATTGATTGTTGTCTACGCTATCAAATTCTGTTATTTACCCCCTCTTACTGGTTCATTCAACTGCAAAACTGTTTTCATAATCGAAATGTCGATACTTATGGGTCTAAAACGCACATTTGGAAAATTTCAAAAATCTGTGATGTTTGGTTAAAAACACGATTTTTTACCCAAAAAAATTTTTTTCGCTTAAAACGTTGCCCTTTAGGCTGCGAGTATGGAACAGAAAACCGATTTGAGCTACGGGCATTGGTTTAGATTTTACAGCGTTTTAAAACATTTGTTATTGGACTGAACGTTTTCTTAATGGAAATTTGCATTATGTGATTAAAACATCTGACAACAAATTTTAAAAACGCTGGTTTGAGCAAACCAGAGTGCGTATTCAAAAAAGGTTTTCAGTTTCATGATCACCATGCAAAGGACAACATTTTAAGCGAAACAAATTTTTTTTGTAAAAAATCGTGTTTTTAACCAAAAATCACAGATTTCTGAAATTTTCCAAAAGTTCATTTTAGACACAAAAGTATCGACATTTCGATAATCAAAACAGTTTTGCAGTTGAATGATCCAGTAAGAGGGAATGAATGACGGAATCGGATAGGGTAGGAAACAGTGACAACTTCAATTTCAGGGGGTTTCCATTGTTCCTGCGAGTCTGCGAGAAGGGCTCGCAGGCAATGCGAAAAAAAGATGGAATGTTTGCACGGTGATGATGCTGCTATATATCTGTAGCGAAATTTCGATTGTTAGATTACCAGTATGTCTTGTAATCAAAAATAAACTTTTGATGCTTATCAAAGTTTGAGTAGTATATATAGCCAGGCCAGTCAGGTAGCCATGCAGTCAGATCTTTTTAATCGTTGTCATACAATAAAAGCAAAAACTCACCGCATTGAAGTTCAACTGCAGTCCGAGGGCGATAACCAGATACGTATAGGAAAGCTGTAAAAGACATTAATGAAAGATGAGTATTAATCCATTACGAAAACTTGCCTATGCAATATACTAAGATTTGTTTAGCTTTAAAAATTGAAAATTTTCAGCTGAAAACTTTTGATATTTTTCTTAGTTTTGCTCAAAACATAGATTGTGGGTACACGTTAGAACCGCCTCGGCGAGGCGGTTCTAACGAGTACCCACAATCTATGTTTTGGAACAAAAATAAGAACCAGAGGACCAATGGTCCTGTAAACGCTCACCTGAAACCCCGAGATATATACCAATAAACTTGTTTGACTAGAATGGTAGTGTACATGTATATAACCCCAGGGCCGGGTCAGAGCAACCCCTGGAGTCAATTTCTTTTTGAAAACATAAAACCTCAGTCCATTTGCCAATCTACTGCAAATTTTGCCCTTCAAATGACATTTAACAATTTTCCCCATTCAAATGCATGGGCAACCTATGTTGACCTTGCCGTAAAATAGGTCAAGGTCATCCAAGGGTCACGATTTATATAAACTTTGTAGAGCTCTATTGCCTGATGCTTCATGCCAAGTTTCAAAATCATAGGCCTTCTGGTTCTGGAGAAGAAGATTTTTAAAGGTTTTTGCTATTTATAGCCATGGCAGCCATCTTGGTCATGTGACCTTGACCATTTATACATACTTTCATTCCCACTTCCTAACAATGCTCCTCATAAAGTTTGGCTTTGATTGGCCTAGCGGTTTCTGAAAAGAAGATCCTTAAATATCACTGTAATATACATGTATATTGCCACGGGGTGGGGGCAGACAGACCCCTGGGGTCCAAATTTTTTCAGAATCATCAATCTTAAGTCCATTTGCCCATTTCCTGCAAGTTTTTCCCTACAAATGACATTTTAACACTTTTTCCCATTCAAATGCATGAGGGGCCTATGTTGACCTTGCCGTAAAATAGGTCAAGGTCATCCCAGGGTCATGATTTATATAAACTTTGTAAAGCTCCAGTCACTGATGCTTCACACCAAGTTTCAAAATCATTGGCCTTCTGGTTCTGGAGAAGAAGATTTTTAAAGTTTTTTTTTCTATTTATAGCTATGGCGGCCATCTTGGTCACGTGACCTTGACCATTTTATATAAACTTTCTTTCTTTCCCTCTTCCCAAGGATGCTCCATATGAAGTTTGGCTTTGATTGGCCAAGCGGTTTCAGGGGAGAAGATGTTTCATTATTATGGAAATATACATGTATATAGCCCCGGGGCAGGGGCAGACAACCCCCCAGGGGCTAAAATTTTCCATTAACATTAATCTTCTGTTCATTTGCCTATTCCAAGTAAGTTTTACCCATTAAATAGCATTTTACCATTTTTTCCCATTCAAATGCATTGGCGACCTAAGTTGACCTTGCCGTAAAATAGGTCAAGGTCATCCTAGGGTCATGATTTATATAAACTATGATGGACCCAAGTTCCCAAGAAATCGGCCTACTGGTTCTGGAGAAGAAGATTTTTAAAGGTTTTTGCTATTTATAGCCATGGCGGCCATCTTGGTCATGTGACCTGGACCATTTATATAAACTTTCGTTCTTACTTCCTAAGTATGCTCCACATGAAGTTTGGCTTTGATTGGCCAAGCGGTTTCAGAGGAGAAGATCTTTGAAATTGTGAACGACGGACGGACGACGGACGACGGACGGACGACGGAGCATGGGTATACTATAAGCTCACCTGTGAGCCTTCGGCTCAGGTGAGCTAAAAATAGGTTTACCCCTTCGTACCCCAGTTTTGCTACATAAAAGTGGGGTATAAGGGGGTATACATTACACGGACATGTTTTCCTGATGTCAATGGATATTTCATAAGAATATCATTCGAGTTTACTGAAATATTTTATGGAAGAGGCTAATGACAAACGTTTGTCAATAGCGAAAACACGTTAAATCTGCTATTTACAAACGTTTGTCAATAGCGATTTTTCGATAAAATCGCTAATGACAAACGTTTGTCAATAGTCAAAATTACGAAAAATCACTATTGACAAACGGGTATATTATTTTTTAATTAGCCAAGTTAGACAATGATAGCAGCAATGTACAATGTATCATCATCGTCTCCAACATCTTGGTCGGGGAAAACTGCATTTATTAATTGGCACATACGACTGGCAAATATTTACGTTTGTAAATAGGAAAAAAATATGTAAACTCGCAATTGACAAACGTTTGGATATTAATTAATGTTGAATTAGTCAAGTTTGGCAACAGCTGATAGTAACAAACGTACATGTACCAAGTATCATCATAAAATTAATCCTTATGCAGGGAAAACGTCCGAACGTTTTTTATATGAAATACACCAATAGGCTCACGCAAGTAGCAAATGTGCATGCATAATATCTCAATTTATCAATCGAAGCCCAGAAAAATTGTATATTCATCGAGGTTCCGGTTTCATATGATTTTAGCTGTTTGGAAAACTCAATACTAACAGACTCTGAATTTGCTAAACCGTGTTTTACAGTAGACTAACAAGCGTCTTTCAATTATACTCGTACCTGATTCAGTGTAACCGCCCTTTTGGCATCAGCTGGAGCGAACATGGGACTTCTTCAGTGTAAGATCCTTTCCCATAATGTTTATGTGCTTAGTGGGGCTCAAACCCATGAGTTGGTTGAGTAGAGTTTGTTGGTTGAGGGATTGTTTATTGCCCAAGTCAGCAAGTAATTTTGGGACTGAGGCAGCGTTTCCCAGGTTTTTTGCTTGAACTGAGGACACAACACGGATAAAATCAGAACCAGATTCAGAGGACGTGAACGGGGTGGGAGCACTCACATTTGTTTTCTTCTAAGAACGAGCGAGCGATGTGCGAGCGAGAAAACTCGAGAAAAAGATATGAGAAAACTGCGAAAAAATGAAATAGGAATCATGCTCCCAGGGTCAATTCTACGGAGAATTTGACTACATGTAACTAAGACCTTCTTATTTTCATAGCACATTTGGGTTAAAATTACTTGGAAAGAGCGCATACGTATTCGACCGCTTGCGTCCTTGGAACGAACGAGCTGTGCGAGCGAGGAGACTTTTGCGAAAATGAAGTTGGTTTCATGCTTCTATATGTCATTTTACAGAAAATTTACAAAATAAATATTTGGGTTTGAGCAAAAGGACTTTCTTCGTTTGAGCGAGCTGTGCGAGCGAGGAAAATTTTGTTAAAATGGAACTGGTCTCATGCTTCTAGAGGCCATTCTAGAGAGAATAAGAAAGAGTTAACTAGCGCAAAAATACAATGTACGCAATTGTCGGCAGTTAGCAATCCGCAAGATGTGAAAACGCGCTTTTTAGGTGAGCTTATAGTATACCCATGTTCCGTGGTCCGTCGTTGATATGACCCCTAGGTAATTAAGCCAAAGT
Source organism: Rugalucina vietnamica (assembly GCA_964017185.1). Classification (NCBI taxonomy): domain Eukaryota; kingdom Metazoa; phylum Mollusca; class Bivalvia; order Lucinida; family Lucinidae; genus Rugalucina; species Rugalucina vietnamica. Next base: position 10,405,832 of record OZ024876.1, on the reverse strand, counting down.
GTTGGTTTTCTCATGCACAGGTTCTTTTTATGTGCAGTGATTTAAATTTACAAATATTTAAAAAAACTAAACTAAAAATGAACGCATATATTTCTGTGTCAAGCAACAACTTTCTAATGACACCTTTGTGAATGATGTCAGAAAATTTATGAATTTTCCATAATGGTTATCAATGTTCATGTTTTTCGGTTGTATTAAATTAAAGGTCACTTCAGTGCAGACTTTAATCGATAATCCTTTTTAATCCCATCACTGTTGTTAACTTAAATTAAAGGTCACTTCAGTGCAGACTTTAATCGATAATCCTTTTTAATCCCATCGCTGTTGTTAACAAAGGTGTCACTACTGTAAACTATGTTTTTATAACGAGTGCATTTCACACCTTTGGCTGACGTACATGTACCTAATAAAACCGATGACGCGTGTCTTCAGTTATTAATGGTTTTGGGTAGCCACATGAAATAATATTGGGTCGAAAATTTTAAAATTGTGGTCCGGCCGAACATCGGCCCAGCCTATGTTCGGCCATAGGCCCATAGCCACCTGTTTTCTGGTTTTCATCCAAACCCACACTAAAAGAGCTATTTTGTAACATGTTTCTGAAATTCTGCTTAAGGTACCCGAAAGCTTACGAAAACTTGCCCATGCAAAATACAGGGGTTTTGTAAAGTTGTAAAAATGAAAATTTTCAGTAGAAAGTGTTTGATATTTTTTCTTATTTATTATTTATGGAGTGTTTGTGCCTCCAGACAAAGCTTCTACGCTACTGACTTACCACCTGATTACTGGTTAACCGCTAAGGTCTGAGCCGATTCCGATAGCGTATTGGTTAGAACGTCCGCTTCGGGAGCGGGAGGTCGTGGGTTCGATCCCGGGCCGAGTCATACCAAAGACTTTAAAAATGGTACTAGTGGCTGCCTTGCTTGGCGCTCAGCATTATAAGGCAAGCACTGGCTTCTCTTCTCCCAAAACAAAATATAGCATCACTAACATCGCATGTCTAATATGAAAAAATCCGAATAATAACAAAAAGGTCCGAAAATAATCAATGTCTGTATTCACTAGAGGACCGTATGGAAGACTGGCCGTTGTGCTAAATACGTTATCCTCTATAAATATAGAGATTATTATTACTATTATTATTATTAGCCTGCCCAGGTAAAGTGGTCCAAGTAAAACCATACATACAAGCTTTTTTGGTTGAGTGGTTGTATTTGAAGCACTATTTGGATGTCATGACGTCCTATGATGGGTAAAAATCCCATAAAATGGAGGCAACGACCATGGCTGTTTACTGGGACGCTAAGCCGCAAGCCAACTCAAACAAATAAACAAAGCGCTCCAGTCCCGCGCATAGTCAAAGCCAAAAGATAGCCACTGTAAAGAATGTGTTTCTGAGGGTATTTTAGTCTACTGAATATGGTGTACGAATAGGGATGAACGCATGCCATTTACGTAAACCGTTTACGCAATAGAATGTGCAAATTAATTGTCACACAGTGACTTTATAATACGACCCCTAGCTTCTACAGCCCTTACGTCATCGTTCAGAAACCTCCTGTACTTATGTTGTCTAATAATTATGTACTATATTAGTCTAAGATCGTATCTGTATCTTCCAATTTTGGTAATTTACTAAGAGTTTTTCAACATCAGTGAAAGTGGCCAAGTGTATAGCGTCTTGGGTGCGAACTCCACTTGTGCCTTGTTATGTTTTTGAGCAAAACACATTAACTCTCCATAGAAATAGCGAATACCCAGAAGCGGTCGCTCCTCCCAAACTTCAACTTGAATTTAACATTGTTGACGTGGGCATCAAACAAAGCCATTTGTATGTTTGAAAGGTGCATGTTTATGTCTGTATTAAGTTACAATTATGTGTGTTAATAATTCTAATAAAATATATAAATCATTGAAAACATACGAAATATCTGTTCTATATCTATGATTCACAATAAATTAATAAACTAGGCCGAGTCCGATATTATTTTGCTGGTCATCATTTTATTTACAACCGTTTGAAAATATTCGTTGAAAAAAGGCTTATGATTAGCGTTTGTCATTAGCGATTTTTCGTATAAATCGTATGAGACAAACGTTTGTCAATAGCGAAAATACGTAAAATCCACTATTTCCAAACGTTTGTCAATAGCGATTTAATCGAGAAATCGCTAATGACAAACGTTTGTCAATAGCGATTTATACGAAAAATCGCTAATGACAAACGTTTGTCAATAGCCACTCCGATATTTTATTTACAGTAACTGCACAGCTGATCAACGCCTTTGTTTTCTCTCCAAAGCTAGTACATTCCCTCTTCTTCTTAAATCCAAAATTTCAAGCTTCTATCCTGCTTCTGTGATTGGACAGCCCGGTTTGTGCTGGACCTGATCTGAAACCCAGATTGTTGGTTTTCTCACGCAAAAGCTCATTATTTTACCACTTCTCCTGTGCTTAGTTTGACTCTATTAGCCTCGGGATCAAATTCGTCAACTTTTGCCTGATAGAGCAGACAGTGCCTGGGAAGAACTTCTGGCATTAGACGCTCAGAACTCTCTATTGTTGTCAATCCAGCTCCCACCAGGGTAAACATTGGCTGATAGCAGTGGTACTGAAAAATCAGGCATGTATTGCATTTTTAAAGTGGGGGTGTAGAATTTCAATATTTTCTACATGTACAATCACTCAATTGACATAGTCTGACATTTTTAAGAAAATAATAACAAGGCACTTACAATTCTCTATATCCCCCATGGTGCAGATTATATATTGCTTTTGGTCCTTTGAAATCAGCGATAATATTCTAAGAAATCAGAAAATTATTATCGGTTTCTTAGATCCATTTTCTGACCAAAGTTTAATATATTCGGCCCCATTTGGATTATACTAGTCTTAATTTCGACTACCCTGTTGAATCTGGCTCATTGTTGCCAAATCTATAGAGCTCTTGTGTGTAAATTTGGAAACAAACATGTGTTCTCAACACTGTGGTCTTTGGGGTAGAATTTTTTCGACTTTCTAATTTTCAGTATTTACAGAAAATGGGAATTTTCAAGTTTTCTTAAAATCGTTTCCGCAACGTTTTTGGTCTCATGGCACACATTATCAAACTCTTTCAGACTGTACAAAAGGGTAGGTTTAAAATTTAATGGTCGAAATGTCACTTAAAAATATGAAACATCTAAATGGTGCTAAACTTCTTTTGAGGAGTATATAAAGTTCGATTGATCATCCCATTTAAAATTTGATCTCATTGTATATATATCATTCTCAAAATTTGCAATTTTATAAGAACACTTAAAACCGCATGAGATCGGACAATGGTCGGAGATGTTTCCAAAAAGTTCCCAAACTTTGAAAAAATCTATTCTGTTCCTCAAACCTCTATGTACAATGCCTTTATCAACTGCAGAGCAGCCATTCCACTTAAAACAAGTTAGTTTACCATTCAAGTCTCCCCAAATTCTACCATTCATTATTCTGAGTTGGTGCTCTAGACATAACGACAATAAATATTTTCCATATTCATTCATATTTACATCTTCATTACGTCTGACTGATAAATCCTCGCATTCATCGCTTACATATGTATCTGGTTTTGGAGTATGCTTATCATCATCATTTATGATATAATCAGGCATCTTAGCTACCCTACTGTTAAAATCCCCTAAAAGCATTACATCTCCCTTTAAACTAAACTTTGAAATATCTTTTTCTAGAGATTTATAAGCTGCACAGTCGCGGTCATTTACATTTGAGTTCGCAGGAGCGATATATACAAACCCGATGTAGACGTTTTCCTGTAAATTAAAGAACTGTTTTTTTTTTTTTTTTTTTTTTTGGTTGTTTTTTTTTTTTTTTTTTTTTTTTTTTTTTTTTTTCAATTCTACCCATACAAAATCCGGCGTTTCTCCATGCTTTACCGAGACCCCATCCAGTATCTCATCCTTTACATATACAGACAATCCCCCACTATTATAATTCTTTCGTTTTCCTTGTTTTCGAAACGAATGAAAATCTTTATATCCGACAAGTTGTTTCCCATTAGATGGTAATCATCAGGAAAACATGTCCGTGTAATGTTTACCCCCTAGAACCCCACTTTTATATAGCAAAACTGGGGTTTGCAGGGGTATACCTATTTTTCTTATTTTTGCTCCAAAACATAGATTGTGGGTACTCGTTAGAACCGCCTTGGCGAGGCGGTTCTAACGTGTACCCACAATCTATGTTTTGAGCAAAAATAAGAAAAATATCAAAATTTTTCTGATGAAATTTTCAATTTTTTACAGGTGAAAAAAAAATCTTTGTATATTGCATGGGCAAGTTTTCGTAATGAAATGTGTCTCAGTTATGCCGAATATATGACAACTACTGATTACTTTTAAGACGTCCTCATTTTCTAATTTAAGACCTAACTGTTTTGACATAAATCCATTTAAATTCCAATGACCCAACTGCAGACGGCGTTTAATAGTATATTGAGCATTAATTATGCTGCGTTTCCACTATGTTCCCGGCGACCACGGCGGCCCCGTTTCAGACAACTGTGGCTAAAACGGGACGAACGTGGGGCAACGCAGGGCGACGGGATAAGCAAACGTAACAGAACGGGACTGCCGTGGCCGCCGGGGCAAATTTTTAAACTGTCAAAAAATCTGCCACGGCAATCCCGGCGGAAATGAGAAACGTGACAAAACGGGATGAACGCAACAAACCGTGACAGCACGTAACATACCGTAGCGAAACTTGGAAGAGATCCGTAGCGCAACGGGAAGCTTGTTTGCAGCCCGGCAAGCCACGATTGCTTTACGTTTTGTTGCGTTTCGCCACGGATGTCTCACGTCTCATCCCGTTCTTCACGGCAAGCTAAGGTTAACTTGACACGTTTTGTTGCGTTGAGTTACGGCGTACCACGGTGTGTGACGGTGTTTGGTACGTCCTGCTAAGGTGTGTTAAGTTATGATACGATCGTCACGGCGCATGCGTGCTGAGAAAAAAATAGATGAAATTCGGAGATCAGCTTCATTCTAGTTTGGGTTCTCAAGCAGTATACATTGCACTATGCCACCAAAGAAGGGCAGTACTGCGGCACCTAAGAAGAAGCAGAGGCGGACAAGAGCTCCGCGTTCTCAACAGCCACCACAGCTTGAAGAGGAGCAGCTAGAAGAGCGAGAAGAGGAGCGGGAAGAGGACCACGAAAATCCTCTTCCACCACCAGATCTACAGCAGATTGAAGAGGAGCATGCTGCTGAACATGCCGATACCGCCGACACTACTGACACTGTGAATGAGGCCAATCCCGACCAGCTGGAGACTGAGGAGCCCGGAGGTGAGGGGCCTCGAAAGAGAGTCGGGCCCAGAACAGTCACCAACTTTACAGAGGAAGAGAAGGATCTTATAATTGATTTCCTTCAGCAGAACCCTGTACTGTATTCCAAAAGACTTACTGGCTACAAAGACACTGCGGCCAAAGACAGGCTGTGGGCGGAGCAGGCCAGCCAGATGAATCGTACGGCCAGTGAACTGAAGACGTGGTATGAGAGCATGCGCACCAAGCTTGGGAAACTTAAGAAAGCTGCGAAAAAGTCTGGGCAAGCTGCTGGCAGCTTCACCGCAACAGAATTGTAAGTTAATATTTGAAAAAATAAGAATATTCATACACCACTTCTACTCATTCTACGACTACTACTACTACTACTAATCATAATAATAATAATAATAATAATAATAATAATAATAATAATAATAATTGGAAATTAAATTGGCATGTATGCTTTTGAATTTCGTTTTCTTATTTTATAAGGTGGATTTGGCAGCGCTTCCAGTTCCTGACAGAGCATATAACAGAGATGCCTAGACGAACTGTGGCGAGCTTTACTGCCCGAATCCAGACTGAAGAACCTACTACTGAAACCCCAGACGATGCTCGGCTTCCTCGTGATACTCCTGATGACACCCGATCTTCCAACTCTTCTCGCGTATCAGGTTCTACGAATACGCCATCTACAACTGGTTCAAACCCGGATGTCCTAATGGGACTGTTGCAGAACTTCCTTTCCGAGCGCCAGCGCCAGGCTCACCCAGCCACAGCCTTTGGATCTTACATTGACGGTAGTCTTCAAAGACTCCCTGCAGCCATTCGACGTACAGCAGAAGCAAGAATCATTGGAGTGTTGCATGAATGCCAGAACCAAGCCGACCAACAACTATTCCGCCCGATACAGCCACAGCAAACAGTCCCAGCTGACGCACAGCGACCTCGGAGCGGAGAATATTCTGTCCAATATCCAGCATGTCGCCCACGAGAGCCTGCGGCCCGGCAATGGCAGCCAAGTCCGTCCATATGGCCGGCTGAGGTTACTAACCCGCCTGATCTCTGGCATTCAATGGATCGACCTTGGGTGCAGGAGCAGTTTCCTGAGATGAACATTAACTGTTCACCACCGGTAACTGGAAACCAGACCCGGACGCAACAGCCTTCGTCAAATCAGCATCAGTCAATGCCAGCTGCTGAAGTTCAAACCATCTCGTTCAGTCAGATGCTCGCTTCGGACTCGCCCTCCTTGTTGAGTCAGACCAACATCAACCCGACAAGTGCTAATCAAGAGTTGTGTTTATTAATGACTAAGTTCATTGCTATGCTTTTGCTCAGGTCAGAGCTTTGTAAGTTATTTTTAGTTATGTGATAATTTTTACAACTACAGAATTTGCGCCGGAGGAACTGCATTTAAAATGCCGGTCCTCCAGATCAAATTTTATATCATAAGAAATCTTCGACAGAGATTTTAGACTTTTCCGACGGCATAGCAACGATCTACGTCAATTTTAGATACCGACCGGCAAGTAGCACAATCATTTTAAGTGTTAATATGCAGGACAGTCAACTGACAATCCCCAGGACAGGCCCGTAATTTGTGTTTTTTGTTTGTTTGTTTTTTGTTTGTTTTTTTCATTGTGCGTGTGATTTATCATTTTTATTTTTGAAAAAAAAAAAAAAAAAAAAGAATTAAGGCTAAGAGGAAGACTCTTATAACAGATCCCAAAAGTGTTTGTTTTATGAATAGCTTTGGAGAGAAGCAAGATATTCTTGTAATCAGAGACATTTTTGTTCATTTATTTGCAACAAAGTACAGCATCAGGTATAGAGTACTTTTGTGTTCAGAACATAATTATGCATCACTCATTTTTGTATAACATTTCTAAGCAACATGGACTTGCAAAAATAGTTAACATGTTAATCATTTAAACCATTTACGAATTATGACTGCTGAGGAAGTTACATCACAAAGTCAGTGTTCAGTAATTCCCAGCCAAGTACAGACCAAAGACAAAGTTTTATGTTCAGAATGTAATGAGATTGTCATCATAAGTATACATTAAACTATTTGTTTGAACGTGTTTCATCATCATCATCATCATTCAATAAAACAATATCATTTCAAAATTGCTTTTATGTTAGCTCTTTGGATTCCTGAGGCATGCGAACAACCTAGGTACAGTGATTATTTTATACTCATTCACAAAATAGATGTTCTGGGAGTACATCAATAAAATATTGTACTCCGTAGCCTATTAATCCAGCATTCTATATACATGCTAACATAAATCAAACTGAAAAACAAAAACTCTGCAAAACGCTTGTCCCTATAACTACAAAAATCTGTTGGAATGATTTTTGTCATTTCCAAAACATGAAGATCATTAGAACGGCCTAGTTGATGCGTTCTACACAAAAATGGGTCGTGTCATGAGGAAGCAGACGAAGTTTGCATATGCGTTACGGCGAAGCTGATCAGCGCTTTGTTTCCGCCTATACGGTGATAGTACAATTTTTTCTCTCTAAATTCAAACATGCCTTTAGCTATATTTTATGCCAATAAATCCTGGTTCGAATCCACCTTGATTGAAAACCACAATGCTGATATTCTCATGACACGGCTGGATTTGTGTTTGAACCATAAACCAATGAAATAGCTAAGCACTGCAAACCAAATGAGCCGAATCCGTACAACAATTTAAGACGGGTTCCCATAAAATCGTGACGTAATGAAGCCACAAAATCCACCACATGCACAAACTCGGGGCAATGTAGTTATTCCGTTTGAAGTGTTATTTACTAGTATCACTGTGGAGTAACCATTCTGTCCTGCCACTCTACCGCACCGGCAGCAGAGTTGAAGTATGCTTTAAGGTATTCCCGCTGTTGTTTAGCGCTCAGAGTGTCTCTGTTCCTTCCTTCTGGTGGAGCATCCACGTCCTGCCAGTTGACCTCTTCTCTCCAAGCACCGGGTACCAGATTGTGTTCAGCATCTTCATGGTCCACTTCGATAATGGGGATGTTTGGAGCCCGTTTCCGTAGGAGATTATGGAGCACGACGGCACCCTCAATGATGTCACGTGCTTGAAACAGAAATGCAAGTTGTTAGATATAACAAATAAGAAATACAAATTCATGCAGACTGATCAGCTATTCTTTGCACGGGTAGACATTTTAGAGAATAATTGACACATGCTCGTTTCTGAGAAGCTTAAGTGGCGATAGCTTGGTCGGAAATTTCACTTATACGTTCATTGGGCACAGATCACATTCAAATATCTGCAGTGCAAATGCAATTTGTTTTGTAATACCAGGTCCATAGAGTTCAGTCATGTTGTAAAAGAACTCGTCTAAACCAGCATTCGTGATGTAGTAACAAATACGTTTTGCGACTTTAAGATATCAAGGTACAAACTTCGTGTATGCCATCATTTGTATAGACGTCATTTGTAAATTTAGCAGTTTGAACAGACCAAAGCTCGGATATATATTCGGTGCTGTTTCTGTGAGTAATGTCGGATTCGGATGCTAATACTATCATATGCAACATGCATTCACGAATGTTTCAATGTAACCAGCTTCAGTAGTGCTTTTCCTGGTTGCTGAGAAAAAATATTCAACATCAGTGAACTTAATTGAAGAGCCTCACCTGTGTCTGGTGTCTGTTCCAAAGTGCCAAGGAAACATCGGAATCGTTTGGCCAATATCCCGAAGGCATTCTCGACAACACGTCGTCCACGTGAAATTCGGTAGTTAAAGATAAGATTTTCTTTAGGCATGTCTCTCCGACCGTAGGGCTTCATCATAAAACTTCTCAAGGCGAACGCATCGTCACCAATGATAAAGTAAGGTATGTCCTGGCCCTGGTCATCGTTTGGAAGGGTACAAGGTGGTGGCAGCCCTATCCGTCCGTCCTCAAGGAGTTCACTGAGCTCTGAGTCATTAAATATCTGGGCATCCGACATGTGGCCCACCCCACCAACTTCAATCCATACGAATCTATACTGGGCATCCACCAAGGCAAGGAGAGGGATACTAAAAAAGCCTTTGTAGTTGTGATACAATGAGCCGGTGTTTGCTGGTTTGGTGATGGCAATATGTTTGCCGTCCAGAGCTGCAACCGCATGCGGCACATTCCATCTGTCCTCGAACTCCTGGGAAAGAGATTTCCACTCGTCTGGGGTAACAGGCACTGTAAAGACCTCGTCCCTGTAAGATTGCACAATAGCTTTGCACACCTCTGGAACCATACGGGAGATTGATGTTTTACTGCAACGAAACGCATAAGAAAGCGATGAATAATTATCCCCAGTGGCCAAATGTCTCAAAGTAACTGACAGCTTCAGGCCTGACGGTAGGGCAGAGCGAAATTTTGTGTCTTGCCGCTCGATGGCTGGAGTAATTCTCGCCAGGATTTCATCGAACAGCTGTGGGGGCATCCTAAGATAGTTGTTGAACGCACTGACATCTTCGAAGCGGAGCTCCCTGGTTAGAAAGGTTGAGTAGTGACCCAGCTGCCGCCGCCTGTCCTCTGATAGCCACTCACGCACCCACACTGATGGTGGCCTTCGTAACCGCCTGCGCCTTCTAGCAGATCTCTGTGACTGTCGTAGGTCACCTTGCTGATACAGCGAAGTGATATATCCACCCAGTAAGCATACAAAAACAAAATCTTCTTCACCTTGGTAATTCATGATACTATTCAATGGAAGTCGCAGACAAAAGTGATTGCTTTACTGTGGGGGGGGGGGGGGGGGGCTTTTATACCTGGACATGCTCCTATTTGCCCGAGGGTCACGTTTCGTCCTTAACATACCGTGACAGACCGTGGCAGAACGGTATAAACGTGTCAGAACTTGATCAGAACGCAAGGGACCTCAGCAGAACGTGATGGGCCGTAATGGACCGTAATGGAACGTACTGACATCCGTGATAGACCGTGAGCCTACCCGTAGCACGCCTTGGAGCATCCGTGACACACCGAGTAAAACCCTGTACCACGGTGCGTCAAGTATACCGTGGCACGACGTGAGAGACCTTAGCAAAACGTAGTAGAACTTGTTAACAGAAAAATAAATGACCAAAGTTCCACGGCGTGCCACGTTTTGGAGAAACGGGACCGCCGTGGCCGCCGGGAACATAGTGGAAACGCAGCATAATGCTGCGTTTCCACTATGTTCCCGGCGACCACGGCGGCCCCGTTTCAGACAACTGTGGCTAAAACGGGACGAACGTGGGGCAACGCAGGGCGACGGGATAAGCAAACGTAACAGAACGGGACTGCCGTGGCCGCCGGGGCAAATTTTTAAACTGTCAAAAAATCTGCCACGGCAATCCCGGCGGAAATGAGAAACGTGACAAAACGGGATGAACGCAACAAACCGTGACAGCACGTAACATACCGTAGCGAAACTTGGAAGAGATCCGTAGCGCAACGGGAAGCTTGTTTGCAGCCCGGCAAGCCACGATTGCTTTACGTTTTGTTGCGTTTCGCCACGGATGTCTCACGTCTCATCCCGTTCTTCACGGCAAGCTAAGGTTAACTTGACACGTTTTGTTGCGTTGAGTTACGGCGTACCACGGTGTGTGACGGTGTTTGGTACGTCCTGCTAAGGTGTGTTAAGTTATGATACGATCGTCACGGCGCATGCGTGCTGAGAAAAAAATAGATGAAATTCGGAGATCAGCTTCATTCTAGTTTGGGTTCTCAAGCAGTATACATTGCACTATGCCACCAAAGAAGGGCAGTACTGCGGCACCTAAGAAGAAGCAGAGGCGGACAAGAGCTCCGCGTTCTCAACAGCCACCACAGCTTGAAGAGGAGCAGCTAGAAGAGCGAGAAGAGGAGCGGGAAGAGGACCACGAAAATCCTCTTCCACCACCAGATCTACAGCAGATTGAAGAGGAGCATGCTGCTGAACATGCCGATACCGCCGACACTACTGACACTGTGAATGAGGCCAATCCCGACCAGCTGGAGACTGAGGAGCCCGGAGGTGAGGGGCCTCGAAAGAGAGTCGGGCCCAGAACAGTCACCAACTTTACAGAGGAAGAGAAGGATCTTATAATTGATTTCCTTCAGCAGAACCCTGTACTGTATTCCAAAAGACTTACTGGCTACAAAGACACTGCGGCCAAAGACAGGCTGTGGGCGGAGCAGGCCAGCCAGATGAATCGTACGGCCAGTGAACTGAAGACGTGGTATGAGAGCATGCGCACCAAGCTTGGGAAACTTAAGAAAGCTGCGAAAAAGTCTGGGCAAGCTGCTGGCAGCTTCACCGCAACAGAATTGTAAGTTAATATTTGAAAAAATAAGAATATTCATACACCACTTCTACTCATTCTACGACTACTACTACTACTACTAATCATAATAATAATAATAATAATAATAATAATAATAATAATAATAATAATAATAATTGGAAATTAAATTGGCATGTATGCTTTTGAATTTCGTTTTCTTATTTTATAAGGTGGATTTGGCAGCGCTTCCAGTTCCTGACAGAGCATATAACAGAGATGCCTAGACGAACTGTGGCGAGCTTTACTGCCCGAATCCAGACTGAAGAACCTACTACTGAAACCCCAGACGATGCTCGGCTTCCTCGTGATACTCCTGATGACACCCGATCTTCCAACTCTTCTCGCGTATCAGGTTCTACGAATACGCCATCTACAACTGGTTCAAACCCGGATGTCCTAATGGGACTGTTGCAGAACTTCCTTTCCGAGCGCCAGCGCCAGGCTCACCCAGCCACAGCCTTTGGATCTTACATTGACGGTAGTCTTCAAAGACTCCCTGCAGCCATTCGACGTACAGCAGAAGCAAGAATCATTGGAGTGTTGCATGAATGCCAGAACCAAGCCGACCAACAACTATTCCGCCCGATACAGCCACAGCAAACAGTCCCAGCTGACGCACAGCGACCTCGGAGCGGAGAATATTCTGTCCAATATCCAGCATGTCGCCCACGAGAGCCTGCGGCCCGGCAATGGCAGCCAAGTCCGTCCATATGGCCGGCTGAGGTTACTAACCCGCCTGATCTCTGGCATTCAATGGATCGACCTTGGGTGCAGGAGCAGTTTCCTGAGATGAACATTAACTGTTCACCACCGGTAACTGGAAACCAGACCCGGACGCAACAGCCTTCGTCAAATCAGCATCAGTCAATGCCAGCTGCTGAAGTTCAAACCATCTCGTTCAGTCAGATGCTCGCTTCGGACTCGCCCTCCTTGTTGAGTCAGACCAACATCAACCCGACAAGTGCTAATCAAGAGTTGTGTTTATTAATGACTAAGTTCATTGCTATGCTTTTGCTCAGGTCAGAGCTTTGTAAGTTATTTTTAGTTATGTGATAATTTTTACAACTACAGAATTTGCGCCGGAGGAACTGCATTTAAAATGCCGGTCCTCCAGATCAAATTTTATATCATAAGAAATCTTCGACAGAGATTTTAGACTTTTCCGACGGCATAGCAACGATCTACGTCAATTTTAGATACCGACCGGCAAGTAGCACAATCATTTTAAGTGTTAATATGCAGGACAGTCAACTGACAATCCCCAGGACAGGCCCGTAATTTGTGTTTTTTGTTTGTTTGTTTTTTGTTTGTTTTTTTCATTGTGCGTGTGATTTATCATTTTTATTTTTGAAAAAAAAAAAAAAAAAAAAGAATTAAGGCTAAGAGGAAGACTCTTATAACAGATCCCAAAAGTGTTTGTTTTATGAATAGCTTTGGAGAGAAGCAAGATATTCTTGTAATCAGAGACATTTTTGTTCATTTATTTGCAACAAAGTACAGCATCAGGTATAGAGTACTTTTGTGTTCAGAACATAATTATGCATCACTCATTTTTGTATAACATTTCTAAGCAACATGGACTTGCAAAAATAGTTAACATGTTAATCATTTAAACCATTTACGAATTATGACTGCTGAGGAAGTTACATCACAAAGTCAGTGTTCAGTAATTCCCAGCCAAGTACAGACCAAAGACAAAGTTTTATGTTCAGAATGTAATGAGATTGTCATCATAAGTATACATTAAACTATTTGTTTGAACGTGTTTCATCATCATCATCATCATTCAATAAAACAATATCATTTCAAAATTGCTTTTATGTTAGCTCTTTGGATTCCTGAGGCATGCGAACAACCTAGGTACAGTGATTATTTTATACTCATTCACAAAATAGATGTTCTGGGAGTACATCAATAAAATATTGTACTCCGTAGCCTATTAATCCAGCATTCTATATACATGCTAACATAAATCAAACTGAAAAACAAAAACTCTGCAAAACGCTTGTCCCTATAACTACAAAAATCTGTTGGAATGATTTTTGTCATTTCCAAAACATGAAGATCATTAGAACGGCCTAGTTGATGCGTTCTACACAAAAATGGGTCGTGTCATGAGGAAGCAGACGAAGTTTGCATATGCGTTACGGCGAAGCTGATCAGCGCTTTGTTTCCGCCTATACGGTGATAGTACAATTTTTTCTCTCTAAATTCAAACATGCCTTTAGCTATATTTTATGCCAATAAATCCTGGTTCGAATCCACCTTGATTGAAAACCACAATGCTGATATTCTCATGACACGGCTGGATTTGTGTTTGAACCATAAACCAATGAAATAGCTAAGCACTGCAAACCAAATGAGCCGAATCCGTACAACAATTTAAGACGGGTTCCCATAAAATCGTGACGTAATGAAGCCACAAAATCCACCACATGCACAAACTCGGGGCAATGTAGTTATTCCGTTTGAAGTGTTATTTACTAGTATCACTGTGGAGTAACCATTCTGTCCTGCCACTCTACCGCACCGGCAGCAGAGTTGAAGTATGCTTTAAGGTATTCCCGCTGTTGTTTAGCGCTCAGAGTGTCTCTGTTCCTTCCTTCTGGTGGAGCATCCACGTCCTGCCAGTTGACCTCTTCTCTCCAAGCACCGGGTACCAGATTGTGTTCAGCATCTTCATGGTCCACTTCGATAATGGGGATGTTTGGAGCCCGTTTCCGTAGGAGATTATGGAGCACGACGGCACCCTCAATGATGTCACGTGCTTGAAACAGAAATGCAAGTTGTTAGATATAACAAATAAGAAATACAAATTCATGCAGACTGATCAGCTATTCTTTGCACGGGTAGACATTTTAGAGAATAATTGACACATGCTCGTTTCTGAGAAGCTTAAGTGGCGATAGCTTGGTCGGAAATTTCACTTATACGTTCATTGGGCACAGATCACATTCAAATATCTGCAGTGCAAATGCAATTTGTTTTGTAATACCAGGTCCATAGAGTTCAGTCATGTTGTAAAAGAACTCGTCTAAACCAGCATTCGTGATGTAGTAACAAATACGTTTTGCGACTTTAAGATATCAAGGTACAAACTTCGTGTATGCCATCATTTGTATAGACGTCATTTGTAAATTTAGCAGTTTGAACAGACCAAAGCTCGGATATATATTCGGTGCTGTTTCTGTGAGTAATGTCGGATTCGGATGCTAATACTATCATATGCAACATGCATTCACGAATGTTTCAATGTAACCAGCTTCAGTAGTGCTTTTCCTGGTTGCTGAGAAAAAATATTCAACATCAGTGAACTTAATTGAAGAGCCTCACCTGTGTCTGGTGTCTGTTCCAAAGTGCCAAGGAAACATCGGAATCGTTTGGCCAATATCCCGAAGGCATTCTCGACAACACGTCGTCCACGTGAAATTCGGTAGTTAAAGATAAGATTTTCTTTAGGCATGTCTCTCCGACCGTAGGGCTTCATCATAAAACTTCTCAAGGCGAACGCATCGTCACCAATGATAAAGTAAGGTATGTCCTGGCCCTGGTCATCGTTTGGAAGGGTACAAGGTGGTGGCAGCCCTATCCGTCCGTCCTCAAGGAGTTCACTGAGCTCTGAGTCATTAAATATCTGGGCATCCGACATGTGGCCCACCCCACCAACTTCAATCCATACGAATCTATACTGGGCATCCACCAAGGCAAGGAGAGGGATACTAAAAAAGCCTTTGTAGTTGTGATACAATGAGCCGGTGTTTGCTGGTTTGGTGATGGCAATATGTTTGCCGTCCAGAGCTGCAACCGCATGCGGCACATTCCATCTGTCCTCGAACTCCTGGGAAAGAGATTTCCACTCGTCTGGGGTAACAGGCACTGTAAAGACCTCGTCCCTGTAAGATTGCACAATAGCTTTGCACACCTCTGGAACCATACGGGAGATTGATGTTTTACTGCAACGAAACGCATAAGAAAGCGATGAATAATTATCCCCAGTGGCCAAATGTCTCAAAGTAACTGACAGCTTCAGGCCTGACGGTAGGGCAGAGCGAAATTTTGTGTCTTGCCGCTCGATGGCTGGAGTAATTCTCGCCAGGATTTCATCGAACAGCTGTGGGGGCATCCTAAGATAGTTGTTGAACGCACTGACATCTTCGAAGCGGAGCTCCCTGGTTAGAAAGGTTGAGTAGTGACCCAGCTGCCGCCGCCTGTCCTCTGATAGCCACTCACGCACCCACACTGATGGTGGCCTTCGTAACCGCCTGCGCCTTCTAGCAGATCTCTGTGACTGTCGTAGGTCACCTTGCTGATACAGCGAAGTGATATATCCACCCAGTAAGCATACAAAAACAAAATCTTCTTCACCTTGGTAATTCATGATACTATTCAATGGAAGTCGCAGACAAAAGTGATTGCTTTACTGTGGGGGGGGGGGGGCTTTTATACCTGGACATGCTCCTATTTGCCCGAGGGTCACGTTTCGTCCTTAACATACCGTGACAGACCGTGGCAGAACGGTATAAACGTGTCAGAACTTGATCAGAACGCAAGGGACCTCAGCAGAACGTGATGGGCCGTAATGGACCGTAATGGAACGTACTGACATCCGTGATAGACCGTGAGCCTACCCGTAGCACGCCTTGGAGCATCCGTGACACACCGAGTAAAACCCTGTACCACGGTGCGTCAAGTATACCGTGGCACGACGTGAGAGACCTTAGCAAAACGTAGTAGAACTTGTTAACAGAAAAATAAATGACCAAAGTTCCACGGCGTGCCACGTTTTGGAGAAACGGGACCGCCGTGGCCGCCGGGAACATAGTGGAAACGCAGCATTAGTCTTATTCATATTACCACCTGTCATCATGAAATAGAAGAGAAAAAGAAAGATAGAAGTCACCAAATAAAAGGCATTCTATACATTTTCTATAAAAGCATGTATGCGAGATAGCAAAACTCGCCTCCTCAAAACAAACCATTTTATCATGCGAACAACAAAGGTCCCGATCAGTATGTCTGAGACCATACACACCAAGTCATTAGGCACTATAAATACCTGTTCTATAATACGTTGTATAGTAAAATGCGTTTACCATGTGCATAAACTATACTAAGACTGAGAACATATCGTAAGATTTCCCAACAGGCGGCCACTCAGTCGAGTTTAACTAAAAATATGAAAAGGAACATAAGGTGCAAACAGCACAAAACTTCAATGCCAAAACATACAACAATAAGAACCACAACAAAAATATCGCCCTGGAACGATCAGTAATATAAAATTACTGGGGTGGGGGGACTTAAACCGGTTTTACAGGACCCTTCTCACATCCTCAGCTTCTGCAGTGGTTCACAGCATTTAGTTAGATGTTCGTTCCTCATGGAGAATCTCTATAACTAGTCAACGAATCCTTAAAAAGCAGCATTCTCGAGCTACAAACGGTCTGGTCCTTAGTGTCAAACCAAATCTATGGAATGCTTTGCCTCTTGAAATTAGAAAATATCAACAAGTCTTTCCATATTCAAAACATCTGTGAAGAAATATTATCTAAATAAACAACTTAGCGAGACATAAACACGTTTGCAGCCATAATGCACATACTTATAATTGTAGGGGCAGTGTACAGTGGTGTGCTGTCTGGACATTGGTTTCCGCCACACTACCGCTGTCCCGGAAATTAGAAAATAAGCAAATCTCGCCACATTTTAAAAGTCTAAGAAGAAATACAAATTAAGTAAGCAAATTAACGAGGCATATAACATGTTGCGTGCATAGCCAGCCATAAAGCATATACTTATATAAATGTTGGGGCAGTGGTGTGCTGTCTGGACATTGGTTTCCGCCACATTACCGCTGTCCCGACTGTCAAACACTCGCAGGATGAGCTACATATCAAACCCTAGTTCTCTTCATGTTCCCGCACTTGACTGGGTCTGGCTACATTATATATATATATATTGGTGTCCCCACTGTTATTTCATATTTTGTATTATTTTTGTCGCTAGCGGTCCCTGGACATAGTTCGGTTGACCTCGAACATAGGGCTGAGAGATTCATCAGAGGTTTTCGGCAGCAACGACCTAGGTAGGGAAACCACCCAGCCAGACAGTTTGCTATCGCATGCCATCAATGGGTCTTTCAATTCTATTTATAAGTATCTGATGTGCATCAGGGCAGCTTTTTAGTAAGTTAGTAACAACAACATGAACATTTACGAATGTAGACACATATACAACAAAAAATGGGTATTTACATATGAAAATACAAATGTGATACTTTGGAGGTGAAGGCATACATTGTACCTTGTAAGTTAGTTCAAATAATGTACTGGCATTGTCTTACATACTTGTTATCCAGTTTGATACATTTTCACTAAAGGAAGAAACACCCTATGAATATCGTATATCGTTTGGTATACTGTTCAAGATAACTGGACTTGAATAAGAGATACTTTCTTTGTATAATGTTAACTAAAGGTTTTGGAATCGCAAAATTCTGGTTTGTTATGGATCTAAGGGATGTGCCATGCGCAACTTCTGACCTTCGACTGAACAAATCACAAATATATTGTGGAACTAAACCATTAGCTACTTTATACATAATCTTATCTTTACTCAGAAATACACTTTGTTCAAATGAGAGTAGTTTTAATGTTAACTTTGCACTTTCAAAATCATCATATTCATTTCCTAGTATTAACATACATGCCCGTTTTTGAAGTCTATTTATTCTAGCTACATTGAAATTAGATGCATAACCCCAGATGACATTGCAATAATTAAAATGAGGTTGTATATATGACTTGTAATATAACAGTCTATGTTCATTACTTAGGAAATGACTAATTCTGGACAAAAGCAAAATGGAGGAAGATATTTTTCGACATACGAATTGATAGTGATTATTCCGCGTTAAGTTTTCGTCAATATTCACTCCAAGTATTTTATCTCCTGTTGTTATTTGAAGCTCAGCATCATTGTATAATAGCGTGAGAATATTTTCATTGATGTGTAATCTTTTCTGTCTAGTGGTTATAATCATGACTTTTGTTTTGTCAGTGTTAAGTAACATTCCATTTTTCTTGCACCAAATATGGAGAGCTACATGTGTATAAGAGACTTTTGTAATTTTTTCTTTAATTCGTCGAGATCATATTGAGCATCATAAATCGTAGTGTCATCGGCACATAAATCCGTAGAAGAAACGTTGTCGGATAAAAAGAGAGGAAGATCGTTTATAAACATCAAAAATAATATTGGCCCTAAGATGGAACCTTGGGGAACACCACACTTCACGCTGTCTTCGTTAGATATTTCATTGTTAACAGATACCACCTATGTTCTATTATTTAAGTAAGACTTCAGTAATTGGAAAAAAAATATCACTTACTCTATAACATGAGAGTTTTTCCAAAAGTAATGTATGGTCAACAAGGTCAAACGCCTTTCTAAAATCAACCATGCATGACCCTACCACCTTCCCTTCATCTGATGCTTTAAGCCAACGCTCTGTCATCAATAATAAGGCACTTTCAGTTGAATGACCAGCCCGAAAGCCACTTTGGTACTTATGAATCAAATCAAACGTATTTAAATACTGCATGAAGTGTTTTTGTATAAACTTTTCAAGTAATTTCGACAATGTTGGTAGTATAGAAATTGGTCTATAGCTATTCATTTCTTCTTTAGTACCTCCATTATGGAGAGGACTGACTTTAGCTTGTTTCCAGATAGCTGGAAAATTTCCGCTAGACAAACATTTATTTGCAATGGTTGTTAAACTTTTAGCAATAATACAAGATGACAATTTCAAAAGTCTCGGACCAACACCATCCATGCCAGTAGCTTTAGATATATCAAGTGTTGACAGGAATTTAAATACAAAGCTTTCATCAATATCCGGTAAACTAAATTGTGCGTCATCTGGAACCTTTGAACTAACATAACTTTTAAGTTTACTCAAATCTCTATCTTCTATAGGTTCTTTTAATTTCGCTGCAATATTAATGAAACAATCAATCAGAGTTATCTGACACTATCTTATCATTAATACGCAAACCTAAAATATTGTTATCATCGCTCTTTTTATTGGAGGCCCCAAATTCTTTAAATATCTTCCAAATTGTCTTTGGGTCATCCTTTCCATTTTCAATTTTATTTTTATACGTAGCTGACTTTGATTCCTGAATCATTACGAAATACTTTATATTCTTCAACACGGCCTTGTTTTTAAGGCTTATCTCTTTCTTTCATACTGTCAAGAATCTCGGGATTTAACCAGTCTATGCTTGAGGACACTCAATATCCTCAATATCTCTCAACTAAATTAGAAAGTAAGAAAGTAAACATGGATCAAACATCTCTCGTTCTCTTTGAGGAATCATATTTATTACCTCAAATCTGTAATGACATCGTTTCCGAGTGTCCTTAAGGTTCATTTTCATTTCAATTTTATGTCTCATTGAACAACACTACTGTAGGTGTACATAATTATGTTTGATAGGTCTCCCTGACATCTTGTCTTGTACATATGTATACAGCTATGTAAAATGTTTAACTCTTAAGAGGACCATGTGTGAGATTAGTCTTTGTTCTAAATATGTCATCTTCTATAAATAAAGACATTGTTATTATTATTATTATTATTATTATTATTATTATTATTATTATTATTATTATTATTATATAACAAACCTTTGACGGCTCAACGATGGCAACGTCCCCGTGATCCATTAGCCGACAAAGCCTTGACGCCATTGAGCATCCCCCGGAGCCACCTCCTAGGACTACGAGAGGGATATGTGTGACACCGTGGTGTGGCATGTGGACATGCACCGTTAGTCGTCTAGCTTGGGTGAGCTGTAGACGTGCTAGCTTCAGCAACAGCGGGGAAAGTTTTGTCGCCATTCCGAAAACTTGTCCATGCAATATACAGTGATTTTCATAGTTGTACAGTGGAGATTTCTTAAAAGTTTACCATTTTCGCAGGTGCCTTGCGTTGTACGTGCGAGACCCGCGCGTGGGGAATTATCGCGTTGGTACCTGCGTTGCTTCGCGAGTTTCGCGAAGGTATCATTATAAACCAATCAAATCATATTATCAACCCGTATATGACAGTCCTATTCGCGATGTCTGCGCAGGCAGTCAAACACCAATCATATTACCTGTTTATACCTGCGAAGCCAACGCAGGTACACGCAGGAAAGCTTTTATCCAATCAAATCCTTTAAAATGGCACTGCAGTAACCGCGTGGGTATTTGAGCCAATAGTTTAGCTCCCTGCGCATTGGGTCAAACTAACTGCATCGATAAGTTGAAATATAAAATATTTTCTTCCTAAAAGCATTTAATGAAATAAATAAATGAAAATAGAAAATAAGAAGAAGACAAATAAAAAAGAAATAAAAAAAGATAAAATTTTTGACAATTGCCTATGTTCAAAATTTTGACCAAAATTTTACATTAATTGCTTTATCCATATTACCGTCACATGAAACAGGGAAGTGTGAGTCTCTTACACTTCCCTGCATGAAATAATAATGATAATAATAGTAATAATGATAAAAGAAGAAAAATAACTTGTCGGAATTTCTTTCATAGTAAAGACTATATTATTGTAGTCTTGAATTGAATTAAAAGGACAGCGGCATGTCGCTAAAGGTGTAAAAGGTAATAAATAACACCTTGGTAATAAGTTTAAAGAACCGTGTGAGAGACACGCGACAAGTATTACTCAAAAGCGCTTTGACACACGCCGTCTATATGTTACAACTTGAAAGATCATATGCGACACAGTTTTTAGTATCAAAGACTTGTTTCATGATTGATGCGCCGCCATAATTTACGTGTATATTGCTTTTATAAAAATTTGAAGCCGCGAGTTCCGTTCTATACACATAGGAATTTACAAAGTAGCCACTGAATGACACGCGTGTACATGTATATTGCTTCAAGATGACACCTTTGTAATTACCAAATGTTTTGATAGTACGAAGGCAAGAGCACCTTTAATATGTAGGTGTAAATTTTCCGGTAGCCAATGAATGGCACGCGCGTACATGTATATTGCTTGAATATGACACCAATGTTATTTAGCTAGTAATATTGTCCTTACATAAAGTTAATTTAATTAACATATCTGGAGGTGCATGGAGGTCTCTGCTTCGTACCTTTACAATAGGCGACAACTGTAGGCGGCCTGGCCATAAAATAAAATTGTGTCATATATATATAACTGATTGCACTAAACAGCTACATGTACCTAATTGCGAACCCAGACCGGACTGCCCATTCTACGATAAACACTTTTCTGTGATAATTCTGACCAAGTAGAGCACAACACATCATATGAAACCATAGCCACTGTTCTTACTGAGCTAAGCAAAATATAATTATCTCGACTTACGGTGATGTGATCAGACTGCGCGATAGCGTATCAAACTGTCCACATGCATGCATATATGAAACCGCAGGAACTACACCGAAAACATAACAGTTTGAATACTTTTGATGTATTTCAATACATCATAGCTAATATAATTCAAATTAGCACATCAGCAAACGACTGTCCAGTTTCTAAATGGTATGGTCGCGCACGGACAAATACACTCAAAGGTGTTATCAAATACATAAAATCACCGTTTGCATTTGCTTGACAACGATCAAAACTGGTGTACAACAACAAAAAAATATCAGCAGTTCAGTTCAGCATTTCAGCGTTTTAGTGTATTACCGCTGATCAGTCAGCAGAAAATTCAACGTTTAGTCTGTTCCGTATTAATGAGCCGCATCGTCATAAAACCGGATTTTGCAAATGCGAAAACAAAGCCGGGGATCAGCTGTGCAGTTACGGCACAGCTGATCTGCCCCTTTGTTTTTGCTATACAGATAGTATAATTCCTCTTCTACGTAAATGCCAACTTTCAAGCTTCTAGCCTGCTTCCATGTCCGTACAGGCCGGTTTGTGTCGCACCTTGTCGGAGACACCGAAGACCGGATTTTTCGTGTCGCGGCTAAATTATTTAAAGATGCATGATTTTAACACAAATCATAGAAAAATTTCAAAAGTAAACTTCCATGTGCAAAAGGTTGTGAGTCTTGGTTCGATTTGTTGGCACTAGATACAAATATTAATGGATTAGAATGAAACCACATTGTATGTGAGTTCTAGCTTATGTTGCATGTTCGGCTATGATGTGCGTATATGGAAAATCTCGCAAGTCTTCAACAAGACTTCATTGTTTCCATTGGTGACAGTTGCGTGCGCGCGAGATCACCACCTCAATTAGTGAAATGCATTTTCTTCTTCACAATGTAATAATAACACCATTCGAGCGAAATCGCGTGTTTGTTTGTTTGTTGTTTTTTTTTTTTTTTTTTTTTTTTGTTTTTTTTTTTTTGTATTTTTTTTTGTTTGATTTGTTTTGCTTTCAACGAAAGCGAGTCTCCGCCCGGAGTGTTATTTGCATGCCTGTGTTTGAACATGCTTAAAATTCCTATACAGTGATCATTCTGGGCTGAATATACAAATTAATAAATTAATTAAGCTTTTGTTTAAAACCTTCATTAGCCGAATAAAGGGATCCAGTGTTTTCTCAAATAAAAAGAAGACTTATAAGAAGAATTCGAAGAGAAATGAAGAAAAAATATAGCCTTGTAGATCTACATTCGGTAGTGGAGCACAGTGGCGTAGTGGTAGAGCATCGGGCTCTGAATCGAGAGCTCCTGGATTCGATCCCCACTGCCGGCACCGTATTTGGTCATTGAACAAGACACATTGACTCTCCTGATTAGTGGTTAAAACCAAGGAAGTGGTGGCTCCGTCTTGACATGACTGCAACATTAACCTCATTTGCACACAAACAAACCAGTTGATGTCACTCAAGTGATTAGTTATTAGTATTTGATCGGAGCATTTTTTTTTTCGAATATAAATAAATAAATAAATAAATAAATAAATAAAAACAAGCCACATCATGAGAAAAACAACATTTTACATACGCGAAAACATAGTGACCGCGAAGCTGACCGGCGCCTTTGTTTTCGCTACACGAATAATACAATTCCTTTAATTTTTAAAATCCAAATTTTGCAGCCTCTATGGATCTTCTGTGTTTTTAAAGTCGGTTTGTTCGGAAACCACATCGTTGTTTTTCTCATGATGCGGCTGAAGTAAATGAATAAACAAGGAATGTTAATTTTTGCTTTATTTTCATCAGGGCCTCTATAGAGACCCTGTTTTCATAGATCTCTTGTTCGATTATATATGTTTAGTTTATTGAAGAACAAACAAATACCGCGGATCTAAAATAAAAGTTGTGCCCTGCAACTTCAAAGCCCCAATGTTTTGACAGTATTGACAATAAAACGTACTTAACTCTCTTATGCCCGTGGGGTATGGTGATCAGTGACCGATTAAAGAGACCCTTAACGACAAAATGCCCTTTACAACAAAAGGAAGTGATGGTTTTGGCTAGCATTTCTTTGACCAGGATGCACATGTACATGTACTCAAATCAGACACATGCCGATTGCTGTCCGGCAAAGTCGATCAAAATTTCAATGCCTTATATAACTTTCAAAAGCCCGTGGCCGCCCAATGTCTTTCAAGATAACGAAAAATAAAATCACACACAAGGGTTATTTTTTCGACGGGGCCAATGTCTTACCCAAGGTTTCATTAGCTTTAATATTGTAAAAGCATGTGCATGCAGAATATGAATTTAATTAGACGGAATTATAACGTTATTTTAAACATGTTTCGGATATTAAACGGAGGATTTCATCAAAATGCGTATCTTCAAAGGGGTAAGTAAAAGAAAAGCTTAGTTTGTTCAAACACAAATTTCACTAAAGCAAATTCAACATTTATGTGAAAAAAAGTATTTTTAAGTTCATAACATTGAGACAAATGATGAAAAATAGTGAGCATTTACCCATCTATTTTTTGCAACTGCACCATGCATAACTGTATAGCCCGGATCCTGCAGTATTTTCTGAAAAACAATACCCGGCACATTTTGCCGAACTATTTATTTGACATATTGTGTCTATTAAAAAGAAGTGTATTGTTTTGTCAAGATATTATTTTTGATGCAAATATTTACTGATCTGAGGAAATATGGTGGGAAGGGTCACATTCAGGGTCTGTTGAGGGCTTTGTCTATCGTGCGAAAATGCCAACGCACATTTGATTGGCTGGCCGATTTCGTGCGCTGGTCACATGTACACACGCAGATATTATCGCGTTTCTCATTGGTTGAAAAACCAACGCGAAAATATTGGAAAAATTGCGAAGGTTTCGCGCGAGTGGTTCGCAGTTTCTATTGGTTGAAAACCCAACGCGAAGATTTTGATAAAATGCGTTGGCTTTGCGAGTTCAGACTACCTTCTCATTGGCTGAAAATTCCTCGCGCTAATTTCGCGAAGTAGTGCGTGGCCTTCGACTGCGTGTAGCGTGCGTGGACAACGCAAGGCGCGCGCGAATGCACGGACAACTTGCTAGCTATCTCCACTGTAAAAAATGAAAATTTTTAGTGGAAATTTTTTGATATTTTTCTTATTTTTGCTCAAAACATAGATTGTGGGTACACGTTAGAACCGCCTCGACGAGGCGGTTCTAACTAGTACCCACTATCTATGTTTTGGAGCAAAAATAAGAAAAATAGGTATACCCCTGCATACTCCAGTGTGGGGTATAAGGGGGTATACATTACACGGAGTTTTGTCGCCATTTCGAAACCTCCCTACAGATTATTTCCTGCAAACTGAACTAAACTTGGCTTGCGACTAATGCTTTGTTCAGTTCGCCATATGGCGGAGATCGCAAGTTTTAACTTAAGTCATTGTTTACAAGGTGAATCATATACTCAACAAAAAGTTAAGGAAAATATGTTTTGGGCCTGTAACACAAGAACTGTTATATTTCATGAAATGAAAACTCCATGCTGTTATGAAGTGTCTTTTTATCTTTCAAATGCGGGCTTATCTGAGATGATAACACTTGCAGAACCTTTACAAATTAATGTCAAAGTTAACTGGTCGCCCATCCACGTTTCACAAAATTGCCATATTATTCAATTTGTGTATCAATGGTCACTGGAGCTTTTTCACACAATAGCCATGTCTCCATAGACAAATTTCATGAACAGCTGTACAGTGCATAAACTGAGGTAAGCAGACCTGTTGTAAAGCATTATCAGCAACAGTTCCATTGATGGTACCAGAGTAATATTGAAAGTACCAGAAAGACAATGTCAGATGAAATCGCCCCAGTATCATCCAAGACTACCTACGTCGGAACAACGTTAAGGTCAAGGACTATGCAACCCATCCACAAGACAAGGTCCCCCCTGAACATTCTGGGACAGCATGATATGGTCTGGTGTGGAATACTGGCACCAAAAACTCTCCATGCTCTTGCTGTGGTGCTTCAGAAGAAAAGAAGGCTGATTTTTCAGCACCTAATTCGGCAAATTATAATTGTTGGTAAAAATAAAGTGTTGTCGGTTGGCTGTGGTGCTTTGTAGCCTGATATTGCCATCTAGGAAATGATGCTGATGCAGGAAAAACAGTATGACATGCCTCAACATCTTCTTTTGTGCACTGATGTTGTCATGAGAAAACTTGTCTTCAAAACCTATGCTTTAAGGCAAGAGTCTATATTGACACTTTTCACTCAAACCAAACAATATTGCGATTTTGTGAAAACTGGATTGACGACTTGACATCGTTTTTCCCAGCCACTGTCGATGCTACAAAATCAAATGAGGCCTCATTGGAAAGATAAAAAGATACTTTATAATATACTAAAGTTTGAATTTCTAACTTTTTACTAGATTTGTAACAATTAGCATTGCTTATTAGCGTGCATGTATGTCATGGATAGTATGGTTGTGGTCTATGCAATATACAGCATAAATCGTGAATTTCAATTTCTTATTTGTTTATACAGACTAAGCCATTTCACACAAAAGTCAATATCTGCACATGGATAGTTCTATACTTACAATGACACACAGATGCAAAGTCTCAGACAAAATCCTTGCTCCTATTTACGATCGAATCAGAACGTTATCCAGATACCGGCTGAAAATGTGTTCGAAGATGAAAAGTTCTGCAGAAGATCCACAACTTCGTCGCAACATAAAGAAAACCGCTTACACGCAGCTATTGCCAGTATTAATGAGCTTTAATGGTGTTAAATGTGACATCAAGTGTAAGTTAAGTTTCATTATTTTGCACTTTCATGAAATGTGAAACGAATTTTGCGCAGCAAAATACAAGTGATTTGCATTGTCATCATACGAAGGCCAGTGCATATCCTTGACACATTACGGCTGCATATGGGTCAGTTTAAACATGCTGGGTACTTTTAGTTACATTTGGGCATTCGGAATGCGGTAAAATGCATGTAAAATAATTAACACGCATGAAGAGCAAGCTGATAAGCTTTTTTGCCAAACGAGATCAACATTATAAAAATGACATTAATATCAAATAATATCAAATAGAAAAAAAAAATCAAAATTATGACAATATGTTGGCCAGAAGACGCAGGATATTTTTTTCGTAAACTGAAAATACACGCAAGTCTGTGGAGTTTCTGACGTTGGGGAATTACTTTTGGTCCTTGACTGTATCTGTATGAACAATTGTTTCGACCATATGTGCTTCTTTATAGAGATGGTCTCGTAAGTTATGTTATATCCAGGAAAGGAATAAAATGAACCTTATCATTGCACACCAGCGGACCAATGGTCCTGTAAACGCTCATCTGATCTGGACAGCTTTACTTGTAAGAGGGCTAATGACCCCTGCCCTGGGGCGTGGCCTGTATGTACCTCAGGAACACAGATAGCGGGATTTATGAAGATGACTATTTCTCATTGTTTTATGTCTTAGTGTTGAATTTTTGTGCTGTTAGCACCTTATGTGTGTTTTCATACTTTTAGTTAAGTCTGGGTGGCTGAGTGACCACCTAATGGGAAAGTGGCTGCCCATTCGGCTTACAATGTTTTCTTAGTATTTAAGTACCTGATTGTTATTTTTTTCCACCTCGGTTTTTGGAGTGGGAATTTCTTTCTGATTGCGCCATTTCCTGATCGTTGCTACTTTTACTTTTTTTATTGAACACTGCTATACACAAAATCTAATAGCTCCGGGACTCATGGTTTCTGAGAAGAAGTATTTTGTATGCCTTTCCTATTGTAAGTATATGGGAGCTAATGTCCCCTCGGGTGGGGTCATTTTGAACACAAGGGGCAACATTTGCAGGATAACATTGCTGCGTACTAAATATACAAGCTTTGCATCTTGCGGCTACAGAGAAGATTTTTTCATACGTTTCCTATTATAAGCCTATTGCAGATAAAATAATTCCCAGGCGCGCGTGGCCCGCATGGACCCCAGGGGCATGGTTGTCAGGAGGATTACTTAACATTGCTACACACAAAATATAAAACCTTTTGTGTGTTTTTCCAATTGTAAGTATATGGGAGCTAATGACCTCCGGGGTGGGGCCATTTTTATCCCAGGGGCATGATTGGCACGATTTATGTAGAGCACCACATAACATTGCTTCATACTTAATATACAAGCTTTGGGTCTTGTGGTTTCAGAGAAGAAAATTTTTTTCATTTTCTCCTATTATAAGCTGGACCCCAAGGACATGGTTGGCAGGAAATAAAGTATAAACTTTGCTGACACTGTACATATATATCCATTAAAAAGAACACAGTCTGGAAAATGAACCATCTCACGAGAAAACCAACAATGTGGTTTTCGAACAGGTCCGACACAAAAAACAAGCACAGAAAATGCTAGAATGCTAGGTTCTGTCTGTACAAGCACAGAAGAATGCTTGATGCTTGAAATTGTGAATATACTGCATGCAAGTAGAAGATAGTACTATCCGTGCAGCAAAACCAAAGGCGCTGATCAGCTTCGCAGTCACTGCGAAGCTGATCTGCGCCTTTGGTTTCGCATATACAGACTGTTGGTTGTCTCAGGAGGCGGCCCAAATGGAAAACTCTATCACAGATATCTGTTTTTTTAATAAACACAAATGATGAAATAAAATATAGAATTTTTCCAAGAAAAAAATTGTCAGCAATAAATAACAATAAATATTCGCACAATACGATGTAATTATAAAAAGGTAAAATACTTTGACCGTGTCGCTTAACCTATGAAATACTTTACAATTATTGACTATTGAGTCATTGAATATGATGTGATATCCAACAGAGACTACCAATATTGACCGAGGCGAAGCCGAGGTCAATATTGGTAGTCTCTGTTGGATATCACATCATATTCAATGACTCAATAGTCAACAATTGTTTTATTGTATAACACTTTCTTTTAATACAAAACTTGCAGCAAAAAAAATCATTTGAAAATGGACTGTTTTCAACAGCTTGCATAAAGTCCCAGCATGACTAAAAAGTTCATTGGGACATAAAGTCTTAATTCAAATAGATTAAACAGCAGTAAATACCATCTGTAGTTCATCAGCAGGACTGCAAGACATCAATCAATGTACATTTCCATGATAGATATAGTGTTCTAAAAGCAACATATATTCAATGGGAAAAAACCCAGGTCCTAGAATATGACAAAATATGCAATGGGCTGAAAGCATTGTCTGAAATACTGTCTATTTATAGTTATATAGTTAATGTAGATATGCATTTATTGATCGGACTGCTTAAATAACTATGTTCTCAATAACGCAACTCTATGGCGGTAAACCGATATGACAAATTGCACTCGAAAAATGTGTAAAGCGAATACGTGCCCCTTTCATCGTGTTTACAAAACTTCATCACGTGAGTTCAAGCGGCACGGTCAAAGTGTTTAACTATACTTGATCATCACGTGACGTGTATACAATGAAAACCTAGAAGCTTTCTCTCCAGCATGGTAAGCTGGTTTGAATCTACCAAGGTTGTTACTCTTCATGCGGTTTCTCGAAAAAAATATGTCAACGAAATCATGTTCCCTACTCAGATGATCATGCTAACGAGATGTATGTTGTATGTTGATCAATCACTCGCAGTTCTTAGCGACACATTCCAAGATGCATTATTTTGCGAAACTGTTTTGGACCATTCCAGTGGCCACTGAAAAATAGAATAATGCAAAAACAATTGAGCCGTCTCATGAGAAAACCAACAATGTGGTTTCCGAACAGGTCCGACACAAACCGAGCTGTACAAGCACATAAGATGGCTAAAGGCTTGAAATTTCGGATTTAAGAAGTGGAAGTGTACTATACGTGTAGCGAAAACAAAGGCGCTGATCAGCATCGCAGTTACTGCGAAGCTGATCTGAGTCTTCGGTTTCGCATATGCAGATTATTGGTTCTCTCATGAGGCGGCACAAATAGTTGATATAAAGAAAACGTTCTGACCTGCTCACTACACAAAATGAGCCGCGACGCGAGAAAAGCGGTCTTCGGGGTTTCCGAACAGGTCTGACACAAACCGGCCTGTACAAGCACAGAAAAGAGCTAGAAACTTGAAATTTCGGGCTTAAGTAGAAGAGGAATTGTACTATCCGAGTAGCGAAAACAAAGGCGCTGATCAGCTTCGCGGTTACCGCGAAGCTGATCTGCGCCTTTGTTTTCGCATAGACAAAAATCCGGTTTTCTTGCGATGCGGCTCAAATTGTGTGTATGCTGTCAAGCCATTGATATAACATTGATATGTTTTTAGGTAGACATCTGAAATCGGTTACCGTTTAGGCGGCAACTCTGATGTTGATTTTCATCTCCGACCGTGATCGGATTTTTCATCTACCCAAAGAGAGAGGAAATTGTAATAGTCACGTTTTGAGCATAAGAAATTACATCTGCATATGTTTTGCCTTGGTAGGAATCCCCAGATACTGTTGTTGTCGCAACACAAGTTACACCTTAAAATCACTATCGTGTCACTTTTTCAACATTTCATCATTGTCCGTGCAATGAATACCCCCTTAAACCCCACTTTTATATTGAAAAACTGGGGTTTGCAGGGGTATACCTATTTTTCTTATTTTTGCTCCAAAACATAGATTGTTGGTACTCGTTAGAATCGCCTCGTCGAGGCGGTTCTAACGTGTACCCACAATCTATGTTTTGAGCAAAAATAAGAAAAATATCAAAGATTTTCCACTGAAAATTTTCAATTTTTACAGGTGAAAAAATCTCTGTTTATTGCATGGGCATGTTTTCGTAATGTGAGTACAGGTTTTTACTGAGATAAAAACCTAGATAAAGAAAGTAATCAATGAAGGCTAAGCGAAACAAGCCAGTTAATCTGAGAATGGAATGAAACCCATCACAAAATGAAGAGTTACATACTTACATCCAGTAAGTCCCCATTTTTTCCTCATTGTCGAGCATGATAGTTTGTACAAATACAATGCCCCCGAGAAAGTTGATTATTTAAAAAATCTTACGTAAGCAGTCCTCGCCAGTAGAGCTCCGGCATTAAGTGTTCCTTCATCAGAAATGAGACCCATCTTTCCTTACTTTGGTCCAGTGGGAGGGTTTCTAGGGGTTCACCGTTATAGTCGAACTCGGACAGGATACACTTGTTGTAGCCAGTCACCACTGGACAGGACGTATAACCATCATACTGAGAAGAGAAAAATAGTGAAAAATAAAAGAACATGTTTTATATGCAACAGAGGCAGAGGCAGCAACCGAAGCCCCAGTGCAACCGCTGACTCGCTGTCGTGCTTAAAACATATTAGCTTTAAATGATAAAATATGTATACAAGCGTATATGTAAGTAAACTGCATAAATACAACGCAGATCATAACTTCCCTATACTAATTTTGATTGTATAATTAAGAGAGCAAGTTATAATCTATTCCATTCATTGTTTGAAATACTGAATATACGCGAATTGTGATAGCATGAATAGATTGTTAAGGTTTCTTCTGTCCAGTTTGTTTGCTTTGAAAGGCATTATGTCAAGGAAATACTTTCCAATAAAAGATGCATTTATTATAAACTTGTAATTTTACTTACCTTTTCTATAGGTTTTGAACCGTTCACAATGTTGGCGATATTATTTATCAGAACTGTACTCTGACTTGCTGAAATGATAATAATAATAATAATAATAATAATAATAATAATAATAATAATAATAATAATAACAAACAGTCAACTGAAACCAAGGTTAGGAAAACATTTCAAATACACACTCTCATTTTAACTGCAAATGAGACACCAGTTAAATACTAACATTCAAGAAGATCGTGTTGAGTCCTTTTATCTGAAAAATGTAGTTTCAGGATCTCTTTAACTGATATTCGAATCTCCCTTTTTTTCACATCTTTCATGCCATAATGTATACAGTAGTAATATCTTTCTCAAAGAAATTAAACTACATGCATATGAGCTACAAGCTTCCGTTCTACTCCTCAGTATATTCGCGACTTATGTATACTATATTCATGTCAAACAGTGATAAAATATGTTAAATGAAATGCAAGACTTACATATTGCCGCCGCAGTTTTTGACGTCGGAAGGTTTGCACAGTCTCCAAGCCCAAAAATGTTTGGATATTTGACATGCTGCAATGTGTATTTATCAACGTCAAGATAGCCTGTGTTATCAGTGATTGGTACTTTGGAATTTTGTAGAACATCAGGTGCTGACATGGGTGGAGTAATGTGGAGAAAATCGTACTGAAAAAAAAAACCACATCATCAGGATAACAAGCCCATGTAATATATACTCCCTTATATCCCACCTTTGTATAGCAAAACTGGGCTATCCAAGGGGTATACATTTTTTCTTATTTTTGGTCTACGTGTACCCACAATTAATGTTTTGAGCAATAATATAAAAAAAATCAATTTTCTTCCTATGAAATTTTCATTTTTAAAGCTGGAAAAAACACTGGATATCGCATGCGCAAAGTTTTGTGATGATTGCGTAAATAACGCCTATGAAATGAACAATGATTCAGTTTTGGATGAAAAGATGAAAACCTGTAGTTGCAAAATTACGTACGATACGAATTTTCCGTATTTTTTGCTCAATGTATTGATTATGGTTACACGTGAGAACCGTTTAATCAAGTACCCATAACCCATGTTTTCCAGCAAATAAACAGCTATACCAAAAGTAGATGAATATTGAATAGGCTTTTGGCTATACTTAATACCCCTGTTTTACTATATGGGCCACAACGTGAGAAAATGTACCTTCGGACAATTTTTTGAGTATTAGAAAAACATAGTTACTTTGAATGTATGATGTTTCTAGAGCCTGTTAGTCTTTATTTGACCAGATTATTCCAGTTATTTTGTAAGATATGACCGATTTTACTATATGAACCCTACAGACGTCATTGTCCTGAAAAATGACGTCAAAATTGCGTAATGCATTTCTGCATGTTAGTACAGCTTACAAAACTTGATGCATTTTTCTTAAAACTGTTTAAGCACAGGTCAGAACCTATTGTTAAGATAGAAGCATACCATCCGTACAGGCAATCTGACGTAATTATTTTGTTTATTATTATGATGATGCCGTTGCTATGGTTACCGTTTCACAATATATATAGGAAAAATATGTGCATTATGGGCTAAAACAAGGGCAGATAACTCCAAATATTGAAAATAAATATGTTTTAAAACTCATTCAATTGGTAGCCCAGTGTTCAAATGTAACAAATACATTGTTATTTCTAAAACGTATATTTCATCAGTTTTCTGCTTTTTGCTGCTTGCTACTAGTAATGTCAGAATATCCGAAGGTACATTTTGTCGCGTTGAGGTTCATATTATTTTAAAAGTGGGGTATACTGGGGTATAAACCGACACGGGCATGTCATCATTATGGAAACATCTCCATACGAAATTGACTACATCAAACACCCACTTGTGTAGAAACATAGAGATTGGAGAAGATATAGGTCAGCATCCGATAATACTGTTTGATTGTGTCTGTCAAACCTAGTCACAGTTCAAGAACAATTCTTCAGAGATAAAAAAGATAAAATAAAGAACAAACACAAAATTTAAAATGTCACTGTTGCTTCAGTAATTGCACAGCTGATCAGCACTTTGTTTCTACTTCATAGATAGTAATTCTATATTACTGATCGTTCCAAGGCGATACTTCTGTGGTGGTTCTTATTGTTTTATGTCTGGGTGTTAAAACTGTTTGTGTTGTTTGCGCCTTATTTATTAGTTAATTTGATGTACCTGCTCAATTGGCTTACTATATATATATGTTTTCATGGTATAAGTGCCTGATTATTAATTTAGTTTTTTTCCCATCTCGGTTTTTGGAGAGGGATTCTCTTTCTGATTGCGCCTTTTCCTAATCGTTGCCTACTTGTACCTTTCAATGCCTCTTTTAAGGCCAAAATTTCAATCATCGGCATCCATTTTGTGTGGCTGTATGGCCTGGTTTATGTCAGCCAATGCGTCCTTAAAGTTAAGGCCCACCTTATTTAAGGTGACAATTTTACCGCTAAAACCAATAACTTCTTTTCGAAAATATACAGATGTGTAAAATAAAATGTAATTTACATAATAAAATCAGTAAGTTTAATTTCAGTTTGTTTTAAAAGCATCTTTTTGGATGCTGAAATATGCCACCTTAACTACGGTCTTCTTTATCTTGAAGGAAGGATTGTAACTCTGGGCCCAGGTCAGAAATCCAGATTGTTTTTTGTTTGTTTGTTTGTTTGTCTGCTTTATTTTAATTGTTTCATTTTTTTATTTTTTTTTGTTTCAAATGAATGCACAACTACTGTTCTACCTTGCAGTCTTCTGTTGTGGTTGAGTCTGTTATCTGGAAAGTGGCAACCTTTTTCTTGTGGTCTACAGCTATAAGATTTCTGTTAAAGTGTACAGCGATGTTTCTGAAAAGGAAACATGGTCGCAATGTGCCCACATATACAGCCTAACCCTTTTTCACTTTCTCATTTAGATCAATCATGTTTTTGTGTAAATCAGGTAACTTAACATTTTTACTTCATTTAAGAACTGAAACTGTGTCCCAATCTATTCGGCATGCATCTTGCTGTCACCTCTTCTGATAAAAGCATTGTAATTGCTTGGTTAAAGCATTTTTTTTCCCAAAATTCTTTGCACAACATACTGAAGTATGCAAAGCATATTGAGAACACACATTTGAAATCGCAATATTAATTCTAGCAGTTACCTATTAGAATCTACATGGCTAAAACTCCACACAGTAAGATAAAAAAATCACTTGAGCTTGCCGTTTTAAAGATGATCATTTAGTCAAATCAGCAGATAAATGAATCCAGATCTTACTTTCTCTGAACTATCTCTTTAATAGTCTCGGCATATTTTGGTACCCCAAAGACAACATCTTTTGCTGTTTTGAATGTGATTGTTGATTTGTCTCTTACACCAGCCTGTTAACACGGACGCAAAAAGAAAAATATACTGTGCTATCTTTATTGTCGAAAAGGAAAAATGCAGACTGATATTATGGGCTTTATTAATTTCTGCTCATGAAACTGACATAGAATCTTCTTTAGAATTAAATCAGTTCCAACAAGAAATCAAGGCACTGAACACTAGCGTCATATGGCCGTAATAATGATGTATCTTTTTGTCGAATTATGAAACTTAATGATACTAAAATTTACTAAATCTAGCATGTGTGACACAAATGTGACAAAACTGTATATTTGCGTTAAGCCTTTCCTTGCATTTGTCTGTAAACCTATCTGAAATTATTAAAGGATAATTACTATGTATGACCATTGAATATGCTTCCGGAACTACTTGTTCAACATGCTGATACCCAAGATGTGAAAACTATTAGAAAATCTCATTTATCTATAAATTAAAACCAATTATTATAACAGAATAATACAATACATACGTTTCTCCAATATTCGTCTGCCAAATACATAAAGTGTGACGCCCCAGCGCACTTGATTGGTGTATTTGGTGCGGTGAATATAGCACTGCCACCTTTGAATGACTGGAGAGCAGGAAACGTCTTTTCAACAGTTTGACGGGAGTAGTTGGAACAAATCATTGGGTCTGATTCTAGACCATCAACTAAACCATCAACCTGTCATGAAAAATCGGTAGAAATTCAATCAGAAGACTATCTGTGTGGTGTCAATAGTTTCAAAGCTCCCAGCGAGCACATGACGTCAAAAATGACGTCATATCATTGTCGATCGGCTGCTTTGCAACGTTGCAGCTCTATCTCAAATCCCCCAAAACGTAGCCACTGACTTTCAAGCAAAAGGAAACTTCAGTCTTATATGTAAAGATGCCCATTTGCTTTCTTCGAAATATTGTCGAAAATAAAAGTTGTGAAAAATCCATAGTCCGATTCTGCTTGATCAACTGAATGTTTTGTTATTCTAAAAATGTTACACTGCCCATGTAACTGAACAAAATGAGATCTTTTCCTGGAAAATCAAAGCTAACCTTACTGAAATTGAGTTGCAGTCCCAAGGCAACCACCAGATATTTGTATGTCAGCTGTAAAGGAAAACAAAAAAAAAAAAACAATTTAAATCCTTTAAAATCAAACATTTTGCTTAACATTGCGTGGAAGATTTAAGAAAATATTAGGAAACCGACAAGATTCTAACCCGTTATCGCTGTAACAATTGCTGTTTATACACCGTCTTCCGGAAACTGCCTTTTTCAAAATCTCACTTTTTCTGAAAGACCTCAAGAAAAATATGACCATGTCACCATTTTGCATTTCTAACGTCGCAAAAAGTGCCACAGTTTCTGAAAGATGGTATACAAACTGTAATGTAATCACAAGCTAATGCTTGCCATTGACAATTTTGAACAATAAATTGAACTGTTGGTGTAACTTTTTCCTATCTCTATCCGTATATGAACTTCTTTCAGTTATTTTGTGAGTATTAGTTTTTAGCAAAAAAAAAAAAATAAAAAAAAAAAATAAATAAATAAATAAATAAAGTGTCATAACATTAAAAAATGAAAAATTTTTACAATTTTTAAATTCTACGTTTATTTCATTGGCGTGTTTTCGAAATACACCTACCGTTTCCCCGGTTCTAAGCTGTACTTGACTTGATTCTGGGTCAAATTCTTCCACTCTTGATTGAAAAAGAACACAATACTTTGGCAGTACATCTGTCATCAATCTCTCTGAATTTTCAGCATCCGCTACACCTGCCCCAATCAATGTGTACATAGGCTGGTAGAAGTGGAACTGGAAACATAACGACATATTCATGTATTGAATATCCTCAATTTTATTTACCGTGTAACTAAGGGTGGTCGGGTGGGAATATGGGCCCCCGCCCATTGGGGCCTATGAGAAATAGATGGGCTGCTTGTGCCTCCAGGCAAAATGACCGACCATATGATTACTGGTTAACCGCTCATGTCTGAGTCTGCCCAGGAAAAGTGGTTTAGTCAAACCACCCATACATATAAACCTTGTTGGCTTAGTTGGGTGGTTATATTTATGAAGCACATTTTGAGTGTCAAAGGCGCAGATCAGCTTCGTAGTAAGCCGATCAGCGACTTTGTTTTCGCATCACGGATAGTACAATTCCTCTACTTCCTAAATTCTAAATTTCCATAATACAGCCATCTTCTAAGTTTGTAAATCGGACCTGTTTGGAAACCACATTGTTAGTTTTCTCATGCGAATGCTCATATATCATGTACCTTTGAGGGCTCTACAATGGCCACCTTCCCTTGACCAATCAAACGACACAATCTTGATGCCATGGAACACCCTCCTGAACCACCTCCTAACACAACGATGGGGAAATGTTTCACACCCTTCGATGGGGTCTGGATTTTAACCCCACGGGCCACAAGAGGCTGAGCATTTTGTGGTATTAGGATCCTGGAAAGTCTTGTTGCCATGACGAGGGCAGTCCACTATACGGATTTCTATACAAAAAGAAATCAGGACAACATGTTCATAAAACATAACCAGAGGACCAATGGTCCTGTAAACGCTCACCTGAGATCTGCTGTATATACGAATGTTATAGAAAATAGTCCCAGTATAGGGGCAGACGAAGCCCTTGGGCCATTTTTTTTTTCAGAATAATCAATATACTGTCCATACAAGTTTTTCCCTTCAAATGCCATTTTAACAGTTTACCCATTCAAATACATAGGCAACCCATGTTGACCTTGCCTTAAAATAGGTCAAGGTCATCACAGGGTCATGATTTATACATACATTAAAGTACTTGAGTCATCGATGCTTCATGCCAAGTTTCTTCGAAATCGGTCCAATGGTTCCCGAAAAGATTTTTGAAGGGTTTATACCATATATGGGCACATCGGCCATCTTGGTCATGTGACCTTGATTATTTATATACACATTGATTCCCTCATTCTATAGATGCTTCACATGAAATTTGGCATTGATTGGCCACACGGTTTCAGAGGAGATGTTTGAATATTATGGTAATATACATGTATAATGCCCCGGGGCTGGGGCAAATGAGCCCCTGGGGTCCAATGTTTTTCAGAATCATTAATATTCAGTCCTACTGCCCATTTCCTGCATGACTTTCACTTTAAATGACATTTTAAAAGTTTTCCCCATTCAAATGCATTGGTGACCTATGTTGACCTTGCCGTAAAATAGGTCAAGGTCATCCAAAGGTCATAATTTATGAACACATTGTAGTACTTTAACTAGTCCCCAATGATTCATGCCAAGTTTTGTTGAAATTTGTCCATTGGTTCAGGAGAAGAATTTTAGAAAGGGTTTTTACCATATATGGGCTTGGCAGCCATCTTGGTCATGTGACCTGGATTATTTATAATAATAGGACCGGATACTGGAGATTTTTAAGGCATATGACAGCCATCTGGGTCAGGTGGTCATGACCGATTTTAAAAATGTTGTTGATAAAGATCAAAGGAAGCTACATGTATACGATTTTGGCTTTGATAGGCCAAGCGGTTTCAGACAAAAATATGTTGATATAATATGGTCGTTTATAGCCCCAGGATAAGGGCAGACAACCCATCGGGTCAATCTTTTCCTTGAAATAAATTTTCAGTCCATTTGTGAATTTTTACCATATATGGGCAAGGCGGCCATCTTGGTTATGTGACCTGGATTATCTATATACACATTGATTCCTCCTTCCTATTATGGATGCTTCATGTAAAATTTGGCTTTAATTGGTCAAGCGATTTCATAAACTGATGTTTGAATATTATGGTAATATACATATAAATTGCCCCGGGTAGGGGCAAATGAGCCCCTGGGATCCAATTGTTTTCAGAATCATTAATATTCAGTCATACTGCTCATTTCCTGCAAGATTTCCCTTTAAATGACATTTTAACAGTAATCTCTTTTCAAACGCATAGGCCACCTTTGTTGACCTTCCAGTAAAATAGGTCAAGGTCATCAAAGGGTCATGATTTATATACACATTGTAGTATTTGAGTCATCAATGCTTCATTCAAAGTTTCCTTCAAATCGGTCCACCAGTTCAGGGGGAGAAGATTTTTAATAGTTTTTACCACATACATGTATGGGCATGGCAGCCATCTTGGTCATGTGACCTCGAGTATTTACATATACACTATTTCCCCTTTCCTACAGATGATTCGTTTAAAATTTGGCTTTGATTGGCCAAGCGGTTTCAGAGAGGAAGATGTTTGAATATTATGGTAATATTCATGTATATTGCCCCGATGTGGGGGAGAGATGAGGCCCTAGGGCCCAATTTTTTTTTCAGAATCATTAAAATTCAGTCCTACTGCTCATTTTTTGCAAGTTTTTTCCTTTAAATGACAATTTAACAATTTTACCCATTAAAATGCATACGCTACCTATGTTGACCTTGCCGTAAAACAGGTCAAGGTCATCACAAGGTCATGATTTACATATACCTTGTAGTACTTAAGTCATCGATGCTTCATGCCAAGTTTCATTGAAATCGGTCCAGTGGTTCCGGAGAAGAGAGTTTTTGAAGGGTTTTTACCATATATGGGCATGGCGGCCATCTTGGTCATATGACCTGGATTATTTATATACACATTGGTTCCCCCTTCCCATAGATGCTTCATGTAAAATTTGGCTTTGATTGGCCAAGCGGTTTCAGAGAAGAAGATGTTTGAATATTATGATAATATACATGTATATTGCCCCGGGGTGGGGGCGGATGAGCCCCTGGTGCCCAATGTTTTTTCAGAATCATTAATATTCAGTCCTACTGCTCATTTTCTGCAAGATTTTTCCTTTAAATGACATTTTAACAATTTTTCCCATTCAAATGCAAAGGCGACCTATGTTGACCTTGCCGTAAAATAGGTCAAGGTCACCGCAAGGTCATGATTTATATACACATTGTAGTACTTGAGTCATCGATGCTTCATGCCAAGTTTGGTTGAAATCGGTTGTTCCGGAGAAGAAGATTTTTGAAGGGTTTTTACCATATATGGGCATGGCGGCCATCTTGGTCATGTGACCTGGATTATTTATATACACATTGGTTCCCCCTTCCC
Source organism: Rugalucina vietnamica (assembly GCA_964017185.1). Classification (NCBI taxonomy): domain Eukaryota; kingdom Metazoa; phylum Mollusca; class Bivalvia; order Lucinida; family Lucinidae; genus Rugalucina; species Rugalucina vietnamica. The sequence goes on along the minus strand of OZ024876.1, from coordinate 10,365,710 downwards.
ATAGATGCTTCATGTAAAATTTGGCTTTGATTGGCCAAGCTGTTTCAGAGAAGAAGATCTTTGAAAATGGTGGACGACGGACGGACGGACGGACGGACGACGGAGCATGGGTATACTATAAGCTCACCTTGTGAGCCTAACGGCTCAGGTGAGCTAAAAAGTGTGCCCCCTTAAAACCAACTTTTACATAGTTGACCAGGGGTTTGAAGGGGTATACATTTTTCTTGTGAAAGTTTTGTGTGAAACTAAGCAGAATATCAATAATATCTATTTTCACATTCTAACGAGTACACACAATTTATATTTTTGAGCAAAAGTAAGAAATACATGTATACTGGTATACCCCTGCATACCCCAGTTTTGCTATATAAAAGGGGGTATAAGGGCCCCATTAAGGGGGTATATATTACATGGAAAAGTTATCCTGATGAACTGAAAATTTCACTTTTTTACAACCTGTGGAAAAATCTGCATTACACAAAGTATGCGTTTTTGTTATTAAACAGTGGCAATAGTCGTTCTCATAATTTATAATGAAGTTTTCTAAAGATAAAATGGGCCCCGTGGCCGAGCGGTTAAGAGCACTGTTTCTTAATCACTCGATCATCTCACCGCTGTGTCTGGTGTGGGTTCGAGCCCCGCTCTGGCCACATGTGGGACAAGCCAAGTTCTGCTTGTGGGTGTGTCAGGTGGTTTTTCTCGGGGTTCTCCCGTTTTCGCCCCACCTACAGATTGGCCCGTCTCATATGAGCCGAAATAATCTTGAAAGGGACGTAAAACTGAATTTAAAAAAAATGTACATCCAATACTAGTGAATATGAAAAGAGTTTGGCCTATATACTCCATGATAAACAAAGAGGCGAAATGAAAATCGAACCCGAACTTATTTTTTATGTTTTGTTCAATCCATGTAAAATACGTTAGGCAGGCCGCAGCTCATCTTAGATTTGTGATGAAAGGATGTCTGTTGTTTGCCATTGCGGAAAAAAGGCACGGATCAACAGTCAGCGTCATAGTACAAACCATTTACATTTTTGCTATTTGAACTATAGGGTTTTTGTAGTTGTCTCGTAACATCCATCTCATGACGTGGCGGAGGGCGTGTAATAAATATAGTTCCTACTTTATCGTATCTTTGCCAACGCCTTTTAGCGATGCGTCTGTATTTAAAACTAAACGGTCAAATATGCATTGACTAACATCAGTAACTGCAACGCTGATCAGCGCCTTTATTTTCGCTACACGGATAGTACAATTCCTCTACTTTCTAAGTCCAAAATTCCCAGCCTCTATCCACCTTCTGTGTTTGTACAGCTCGATTTGTGTCGACCCTGTTCGGAAATCACATTGTTGTTTTTTTTCATGCAGCGGCTCAAATGTAAACTTGTTCGTGCATTTACTAACATCAAATGTATGCTGCAATGTACAAATGTAAAATACTGCGCAATTATAATTCAGAATAACCCCTGGAGTTAATTTCTTTTTCAAATTCATAAATACTCTGTCCATTTGCCCACTTCCTGAAAGTTTTTCTCTTCAGTGTCATTTTAACAGTCATCTGCATATGTGACCTATGTTGGCATTGCCGTAAAATCTGTCAATGTCATCTCGGGATCATGAATTATTAACACATTGTAGCACTCTGGTCTTAATTGCTACTTATCAAGTTTCGTTGCAATAGGTTCAGCAGTTCCTGCGAAGAAGATTTTTGAAGGGTTTTTACCATATATGAGCATCGCGGCCATCTTGGTGATGTGACCTGTTTATTTAATATCACATTGATTACCCCTTCGTACAGATGTTTCCTAAAAATATTTTTGATTGCCCAAGCGGTTTGAGAGAAGATGATCATTACGGTTATTTACATGTATAATGCCCCGGGGCTGTGGCAGCCCCACCCCTGGAGTCCTAATTCTTTTCAGATTCTTTTAAAAATCGCCAGTTTATTTACCCATTTTCTGCAAGTTTTGCCCTTCAAATCACATTTAAAAACTTTCCCCATTCAAATGCATAGGGGACCTATGTTGACCTTGCCGTAAAATAGGTCAAGGTCATCCCAGGGTCATGATTTACAATAAACTTTGTAGAGCTCCACTGCACAATGCTTCATACCAAGTATCTTGGTTATGTGACCTTGATCGTTTACACATACTTCCATTCTCCTTCCTAACGATGCTCCTCAAAGTTTGGCTTTGATTGGCCAAGCGGTTTAAATAGAAGAAGAGGTTTGAATATATTGTCATATACATGTACATGTATATAGCCCCGGGGCAGGGGCAGACAACCCACTGGAGACACAATTTAATTCTTTCTATATGCCCATTTCTTGCAAGTTTTGCCCTTCAAATCACATTTTAACAATTTTCCCAATTCAAATGCATGGGCGACCTATTTTGACCTTGCCGTAAAATAGGTCAAGGTCATCACAGGGTCATGATTTATATATAAACTTTGTAGGGCTCTATTGCCTGATGCTTTATGTCAAGTTTCATAATTATAGGCTTCTGGTTCTGGAGAAGAATAGTTTAAAGATTTTTGCAATCTTTGGCCATGGCGGCAATCTTGGTCATGTGACCTGAACCATTTATACAAACTTCCGTTCCCCCTTCCTAAGGATGCTCCAGATGAAGTTTGGCTTTGATTGGCCTTGCAGTTTCAGAGGAGAAGACGTTTGAACATTGTGAAAAACAACGACGACAACAACGGACGACGGAGCATGGGTATACTATAAGCTCATCTTGTGAGCCTAACGGCTCAAGTGAGCTAAAAAAACAAACAAAAATACTGGAATCTTGAATGAAAATTCCACAGGGAAATAACAATTTATTTCTAAAGTTACTCATTAAAAATACATTCGCCGTATCGGTTGTTGTTCAGTTCATGACATTCGAAGGTAACACGTTCTTCGAGATAGGATGAGAGGCGTCCAGCAGGAGTTGGCTTGGTCATTGCAAACTATCCGAAACAAAAAACCCTGGATACATCTCAAATACAAAAACTAGCACTTTGTCATAGTTACGATGTAAAAAAGACAATAACTATTAGTATTAGCGTTCCTGGCTAGATCGCAGAACCGTTATCAGCTAAACCTAAGAATACTGCGTGCGTAGACACTCAGGGTCTGAGCTCAAGGCATAACAAGACGATACGTTTCCCGAGGACAGGCGGTTACATTACAACAGCCCGCTAGTCCGAAGGCCATTTAGTCCGAAGGCCCACTGGTCCGAAGGTCCGCTAGTCCGATGGCCCGCTAGTCCGAAGGCCCACTAGTCCGAAGCTCCGCTGGTCCGAAGGCCCGCTAGTCCGAAGGTCCGCCAGTCCGAAGGCCCGCTAGTCCGAAAAACTAATTTTAATCCCAATTACATCATTATTGCAGCTGTTGTATGAATGCCACAATGATTTGAAAAAAATTTTCCACGCGTGTCGCGAGGAACAGCGGAAAAGTGATTAAAATTCATGTAAAAATCACGCGAAAATCGTGCGAAATCCTCGAGTGCTTCCCGCAGCCCACATGTATCGTATAATTCACGCGACGATTTCTCATGCATGAAGCCTGGAGCTTGCATTGCGCCAACGAAGATCGATACTACGTGTAGTGAGAATAAACGGTATGTTTTACGGCTCCGCTTCGAGCCACGGTAATACAAATTTCCGACAGTTTCAAGGGTCGAACGCCACTTTTGATCATATATATTAGTCAAAAGTTCTAAACGACCATCATGATTTTTGTCGATTCTCGTCGTTGCCATGACCACTAAAAATGTTCTTTTTGCTTCATTGAATACTCCAACATATCTGTAAAGGTTGCCACAAAACAACGCAGCATTAATTCCAAAACACCCCCAGGGCTTTTAATTTCCCACCGAAATAGACGGTCACATTAATTCAAATTAAACATTAGCTGTAATTTTAACATTTGATAACTTTATGGTCCTTATTTAATTTGCAAATGTATCTGTACTTTTATATACAGAAATTTAAGCCCCTGTCTCATAATGTTAGAACAACTCTTAGCTGTTCTTCCCGTCTCCGGTGAGCCGCGACTTTTAGCAGGGACTTCATCACAAATCTGACACCGCAGTGCCGTTCTTTTTAGCAGGGCTTAAAAACCTAAAAAGTTAAACACCCCGCTATTCCCCGGCTCCAGGGGGCTGGGGATACACATCACTGGTGCATAAGACATCATAGTATATGGTGGACTAAATATTTTTTATGAAAATTTTAGAAAACAGTCGTAACAATTTATCATTCACACAAACAGGCTCAAAACAACGACCGCCCGACATCACTTCTTGTGACGTGACTCTGACGTACGTTGCGGGGGTGATTTAAGGAAAATAGTTTGTTTATTTCCGTATACGGTTCAAATGGAATCAAGAGCACAAGAATGTGTAAACTATGTGTAATATTGTAAACGTGAAAATATATTGACGTCTATGAAATGTATGGCGTTGTGACAATACTTTTTATCAATGACTGCATATCCGACGCAATACATCTCCAAATCAATATCGACAACATTCATACACGGTAGGTCCTGTTACGCAAGAAACGAGTCTGCACAGAAGCACATTAAATGCTACGAGTTTGCTGTCCCTAATATTTATTTCGCGTGCTTCATCATTTTAGTTTTCGAAAGTAGGGAAAATTTGCACCCGGGTGTTTATTTTTCTGAATACGCTGTTCACATGGCATAAAATACACCCGCACATAGGTGCAAAAATACATCCCTGTACAAATGTTGCACATCGACACGGCTTAAGCCTAACATTGAGGTCACGGAAGGGTATTTTGGGAAATAGGGATATTGTCAAAATAATTAAATGAATGACGTATATTTTTGTCAAAATTTAAAGGGATATGGGGTACTGAAGATGTCCTGCAAGCATCTAATTATTTTGTGTTTTAGAGTCGAATTTTTGTGCTGTTTGAGCCTTATGTACGTTTCCATATTTTTAGTTCAGTTCGGGTAACTGAGTGGCCGCCTATTGGGGAATAGCTGCTCACTCGGCTTACGATATGTTTTCTTGGTATAAGTACCTAAGTGTCATTTTAGTTTTTTCCACCCCTCTGTTTATGGAGTGGGAATTTCTTTCTGATTGCGCCATTTCCTGATCATTGCCTTTATGGATATTACGATACCAATTTGGGCGATACTTGCTCAAATCTAGGGAATATTATGGAGGGATTAGGGATACTGGGACACCCCTTCCAGGGCCTCAGTATTTAGTATCTAGGTGCCGCCCATGCGGTAATTTATGTAGAAATAAACAACCTTGATCAGGATACGGAGGATTCCTTGAATTTTCTTGCGTTTGTCCCAGTTTAAAATGTAAAGGTCGTAGAACAAAATCAACAAATCATTTGCGGATATGTGAGACATTAACATGATGAGTAGGTGCAGATTTCTCCTCCTCTTTTTAGCAGAAGAAATTACGTTCGCTGCTTCAAAACAAAATAAAATGTAGATTGAAAGGAGAAACTTCGTGGTGCCGTTACTGTGAAGCGCGCGGTAGGGTCAAGTACAAATCAAAACTTTAAAAATATCTACATTGCTGCTACTATGTTGCCTCCTTTAATTGCACGCCGGTGGCTCGGGCGTCAGACTCTATATTGGTCCCGCCGTATTTAGTTATTAATTTTTGTTGGTTGGGGCCGGAGCTTCTTGTCTGTTGCTTGGCCCACCGGGGTTAAACTGTTTTTTTTTTTTTTTTTTTTTTTTTTTTTTTTTTTTTTTTTTTTTTTTTTTTTCTATTGCTCCGGATTTTCAGTGGATACGTAGATCAAACTCAACGGCACTTTTCAGTTGCTTGGCGCCCAGCGAATTGTATTTGCATGTTCTTGTTTTTAATTCATCGTGGTGGTTATCATTATACATTTAATGATTCATTGACTAGTTAGAGATTCGCCACGAGAACCGAACAATTAATTAAATGTTGTGAACAATTGCAGAACATGAGGCTGAGGTTAGGAGCTTGTAAAACCGGTTTAGGACCCCCAGTAATTTTATATTACTGATCGTTCCAATGCGATTCTACTATAGTGGTTCTACCTGTTTCATGTTTTGGTATTGAATTTTGTGCTGTTTGCGCCATATGTATGTATTTGGGAAATAGCTGCTCACTCGACTTTCAATATGTTGTCTTGGTATAAAAGTACCTAATTGTCATTTAGTTACTTCCCACCTTGGTTTTTGGACTGGGAATTTCTGTCTGATTGCGCCATTTCCAGATCATTGTCTAGTTTGACCTGATCAATCTGGAATGCCATTTCTTTCAAGCAGTGATTTTGGATGTACGGCAACATGCAGAAAACTCGAACTACGAAGAATTAAAAGAATTTTTCATTAAACTTCGTCAATGGCGTATTATTTCTTGATTTTCCTCCGGTAAATCTGTAACGATTTTACAAGGACGGAAAAGTACCGTGACACATAAATAGAATAAGCGCGAAATTCGCACGATTTTCACATAAAATATATGCATTTTTTTTATTAATTAATGTTCGTACGTGTATGTGAAGTCCGCGCGCGACGCAGAATTAAAAATAAATCTGCCAACACTATTGGCAGACCGAAACCTATTTCATATCTGCAATGATAATATAACTGGAATAAAAAATAGTTTTTCGGTCCAACGGGCCTTCGGACTAGCAGGCCTTCGGACTAGCGGGCCTTCGGACTAAAGGGCCTTCGGACTATCGGGCGGTCACTACGAATCCTAGCTGAGTAAGACAATATTGGCTAAAGATACGGGGTCATATCTCCAGTATCTCCAGCCAGTGCCTTAAAATAAAGTTTAGTTGGCCTTATCCTAGATAGAGTTCAACAAACAAAAGGACAAACTCGTTTATCGATCACTCTCGGTGAAGTAGAAGCCAACAAAAGGATGCTATCCTTCTCAAAGTACATGTGCTCATGATTATTTTTAAAATAACTTTTTTTTTTTAATTTCAGGTGTACAGAAAGATAATCAAATAGAAAGTTTCGACAATAAAACATGTGATTAGCTTGTTTGCGGTTTCAAAAGTAAATGATTAATACTTACACTGGACTTGTTATTCATTGATATCAATTTGACGTTTCTATCCTTCTATACACTATATATATGTTTAAAATGAGTTTCATCCACCTCAAAGAATGAGCGACAAAACAACCGCCTACGATCATAAATTTCATAATATAGTACACGTGGCAATCGGACAGACATTTTACGATAAACACGGAACCGGAATGAAATGACGCATACAGTGTTATTGATTAGAGAACTTGCAGTTTCGCACATAATGTATTTTTACATTAAGGTTACGGTTGCATAAATGCAAAGTTGAAAATAATCATAATAAAAATAATTAACATGTAGCTAAGGACGAACCTGTATTATAAAAGTTCCTACTGTCCAAGTTCTAACACCGGTGTGTTCCGGTAAAGACAAGCCAGTAAACCGTAAAAAAATCGGGGAACCTTTCCCGCAAAAATAATTGTCTTCTCACAACAACAGTGTTACCTCGGTGTAGCCCCGGTCTTATTCCCAGTTCTACCACGGTGTCGTAATGCTGCAGACCGATGTGCCCCGGTTTTCAGGGTAAAGCCCGATGTTATTCCGGTTGTCTACATTAGCATCCCGGTGACTACCGGTCACGCCACGGTTATATCACGGTTATGCCTGGTACTGAAAACAATAGCTACCGGTGAGAACCGTGATCATACCGGGATGAAACGGGGCGTCACTGAGAGAAAACGAGGTTCACCGTGGCCAAACTTCTAAAGCCGATAAGCCCTGGTTTATCAAGGCGGATTCCCGAAGAAGCCCCCTTTTTGTGCCGGAATAGCCTGTCGTCGTCCCGGTTACCCAAGGTTTACGCCAGATCATGGTCATGCCTCTGTGATATCACGGTGTGTCCTGGTGTCTCTCCGCTTTTTTGACATCTGCCTTGGTTCGCCCCAGTGTGTCCCGTTTGTATTAAACATTTTAACCGTTATTTTCGACGAAAACAATCTGTACTATTTGTGCACCAAAATGACACCCATTTGCAACGACTTTGTTGACAGAACGCACGATTCATTGTATATTTTACAAAGGCAAAGGGTGGTGCCCTGAACTGGCTGGAAGCTGATTGAACAGACGACGAAGGTATTGGGGCGTGTAGAAGGACTCACCCGGCAAAAGAGTTGAGATTGGTGAGATGCAGTGTGGCTGCATATCGTGGCACTGATGCGATTTTCATTCGTCTGTCAACTACAAGAGAAGCACAGTTGCTAACAAGCTACTCTCCGTGACCTTCGTTAATCTGGAGAAAACGTTCGATCGAGTCCCACGGGATTTCATCTGGTGGGCAATGCCAAAACTAGGAAGCCAAAAGCTGAAGTCAGAAGACAAAATATTAGAGATACAACTTATCTTGTTCGGCAAGTTCGAAAATGTCAGGCTGAGTGTAAAAAGTTATACATGTAGGTAATTATGGGGTGCCGTTTTACTATAAAATCCCGATTTTTTGATATCAGAAATTCGATTATTTGATATCAGAAATTATTTTTTGATATCAGAAATTCGATTTTTTGATATCAAAAAATATTATTTGATATCAGAAAATATTTTTTGATGTCAAAAATCGTTTTTTTGATATCAGAAAATCGAATTTCTGATATCAAAAAATCGAATTTCTGATATCAAAAATTAACTACGATTTTTTGATATCAGAAATTCGAATTTTTGATATCAGAAATTCGATTTTTTGATATCAGAAATTCGATTTTTTGATATCAAAAAATCGAATTTCTGATATCAAAAAATAAATACGATTTTTTGATATCACAAAATCCATTTTTTGATATCAATAATTCGATTTTGTGATATCAAAAAATGAAGAGTATTTTTTTATATCAAAAATTCGATTTTGTGATATCAAAAAAACTTTTAGGCATTCTTTTGCTGAGAAAAAATAATAGATCCCTCAAATTGTTTATTGGCTTCAGGTGTTTAACTATGGTCACAATAGTTTTCGCGAAAATCTACTTGAAATCCGCTGAGTATGTTCAGTAAAACTACCGATAAATGCGCGGCATGGTCAGACTTGAAACATCAGCAGCAGAATGTACACGGTTTCCGATGCGTTTCTTTACTGAAATGGACCGGAATGTGCCTATAATCAATAGACACTCGTATGTGTCTTGGGGTACTTTTCTTTTCTTTCGTGAAGGCAGAAAATAAGAGCCGCCGCCTGAGAAAATCAACAATCTGCATAGGCGAAAACAAAGGCGCAGATCAGTTTCGCAGTAACCTCGTAGCTGATCAGCGCCTTTGTTTTCGCTACACGGATAGTAGATCTACATCATCAGTTCCTCTACTTTTTAGATTTGAAATTCCAAACTTCTAGCATGCTTCTGTGACTGTACAGTCCGTTTTATGCCGGACCTGGTCGAAACCGAAATTGTTGGTTTTCTCACGCACAGGCTAATGTGTTTAATATTATATGCTTAAATGTAGATAATTAATGTTATTATTAGCCTGATATAAGTACCATACAAGTGTGCGCTGCGGCGTACGATGGGGTAATTGCCTATGCTTGGGTCCCTGGGGCCAGTTTCATCAAAGCGTTTAAGACATAATTTTGTCCTGGAAAATGTCCTAGGACGTTTTAAAGACAAAAATTGCGTTTCATCAAACTCGGGAAATTTAGGAAGTTCTCAAATTTTGTCTTAAACGTAGGACAACTATTCCGGCGTCCTACCTGACAATTTTTGTCCTAAATTGTATACATGTACTGAAATGGCTGCTGCCTTTCAATTGGTATTGGAGGCTGAAGAAGATGAGGACCTACCCGTGTCCTACATGCAGAAGTTAATTTAGTTAATGTATTTATTTAGAGAGGGACGCTCGTTTGTCATGGCCAATCTTCCACGAGGCCCTCAAAATACAATGATTTGATAATATGTATGCCTAATGCCCATTGCTTCTGCTTTTTAAAGAGGCGTTACATTTGTAATTGAAGGCCGATTATTATGTACAAGCTCAGGTTATCTTTGAGAGGTGGCACCTGCCTTGGGAAACACTCGTAGAAGAATGGACGAACAGAAGGGGGACAGATCCAGGATTTCAAGAGATGCGGTTCAAATTTACAAAGAGCGGTTCGTTTTCATATATTGTCGCCTAAATTTTGTCATTACAATTTGGTCAAAAAGAGGGATTCGATTGACCCCTACTCGTGCAGCCATACCCAAACCCCTCCGCCAATGTAGCAATGCTGCAACTTATTCGAATGGCATCATGGAAATAATGCAACTTACACATGTTCATGATCTACACGACTTGGCTGATCGTCTTATGGGCACGTCAAGTAAATCATGTTCAAAATATCCTGAATAAACATCAAAAGCTCGAGTAATTTTATATCGGTGACCGTTCCAATGCGGCACTTCTGTTGTCGTCCAAATGATTTTACATTTGTTGTTGAATACTTTGCTGTTTGCACCTTTTATGTACGTTATTAATATATGTGATAGTATCTGGCTGTTTTGGTCGTGTGGATTCATTAGTCGGAAATTCAGATTTTAACATTTTGATACTACATTTGGCAAAAATGCCAACGCATCAGTTTTAAAATTGAATAACTTTCGTTTCATAGAAGATTTTGCTTTCAAATTTTGCATACTATTCCTTGACGAACATTTGCGCATGATGACTAGATAATTTAAAATAAATTTAATCACGTGACCACGTCATTAGAGGATCATGCAAAAACAGTTTTTCTGCAACTGCTGATCGTGGTGACTGTCTTTTGGTAATACTTGAATGGAATTAGACAACTTGATGTTCGTCAAATGGAAGTCACAAAAACGAATTCGCCTCTCTGTCGAAAAATTCGCTAGACTGACCAGCTAAGTATAGATGGTAGCTCGTTTAGCGTAGATACGTTTAAAATACGTTTACAATCAGTGGAACAATGGCGTTTTATTTTTTCCTTTTTACTCTATTAAGTCGCATGATAACATGGTACCTCTAGTTTGGGCGTCGACCGTTTCTTCTTATGTTGATATTTTCAGTCAATTTTACTTTGTCTCTGTCGTCCCAAGACGTTGTCGCACTTTACAATAGTTCACATGCAAGTGATAAACGTTTGGTTTTAAATCTGCGTTGCGCAGTGGGCTCGTTTCATTGGAAAATCGAAACGCGCATGTAGCGTACACTTACATGTACATGTCTAACATGTGCGCTAAACGCATCCAAAGTGTATTAAACGCGCAATGTAATGCGTGTTGAAACACGCCCGAGACGAGCCGAGCTTCTAGAAAACTTTAAGCATGCTTGAAAAAATCTCTTGTGACAACGCGCACCGACGTATCTACAACGTACAACATCGTACAAGCGTACTAGATGCGCATGTATTTCGCGTTTCTAATAAGTCTCCGAGAATGTTGCACTTTTTTTCTCAACACGCCCGGTGCGAGTTTTTCCCCTTATAAATGTGAACATATAGCTGCTCCATGTATTATACTTCTGAAGAAAAAGACTTAAAATTTTGATGAAATATGATAAATAAAATTAAAACTGACATACTTCATCCATTGTGCAGGTTATATCTTATTTTTGGTCCTTTGAGATCAGCGAAGATATTCTGAGAACTCAGAAATTTATTATCGGTTAAGATTCATTTTGGCCCCATTTAGATAACACTAGTCTTCGTATCGACTACCCTGTTGAGAGTTGCAAAATTTCAGTAATTCTCTTTGGCTCCATGTTGCCAAGTCTAAAGGGTCACTGACGAGACTTCAATAGTCGAAACCGCGGTATGGCCCATCACCTTTCTCATTAATGTGTTCACTGCTCTTAAAGGATCTCAGTTTTAATTTTTATTTAAAATTAAAATAAAATTAAAACTGAGATGTTTTCATGGTATAAGTACCTAGTTGTTAGTTTGGTTTTTTCCCACCTCGGTTTTTGGAGTGGGAATCTTTTTCTGATTGCGACTTTTCCTTGTACCCTTTTTTTAAGAGCAGTGAATATATTAAAGAGAAATGTGATGGGCCATACCGTGATTTCGGCTACTTAAGCCTCTTCCGAGCGACCCTAATAAATATGGCAACATGATACTGTAATTCTGCAACGTTCAACAGGAAAGTCGATACGAAGACTAGTATTATCCAAACATACAAAATATATAAAACGTTGATTAGAAAATGAATGTCAACCGATAATGAATTTCTGATTTCTCAGAATACACTCGCTGATCTCAAAGGGCCAAAAGAAAAATATAATCTGCACTATGGATGATGTACGGGGAGACTTTCTAGGGCTAAAGTTGCTATTCACAGAAAGTTATCTAAATTATTTAATGATTTCATTGTTGTTTAAAATTTACTTTATATATACCAGCTCAGTTTTTAAAAAAGCGAAAACTTGTTTGGATATTACACAGCTAAATATATGATCGCACGTGATTAAGCACATGATATTTATGGGGCCCAACAGAAGAGCATAGTTAAAGTAGGACATGTTTGATGAAACGCAGATTTAAGGCCGTAGGACATTTTAAGGACGTTTTGATGAAACCGACTTACACATGTCTCAGAAAATGTCCTGGGACACTTATAAGATTTGTCCTAGGAACTTTTTTGATGAAACTGGCCCCTGAAGACTACCGTCAAGTTGTCACCACTCCTTACCCTTTCTATCAATGTTTGCCTTTGTTCTTTTTATAAAACAACCCATGATATGAGGTCTGGTCATAGTTTTGATCGAAGAAACCGTTGAATCAGCGTTAACATAGAACAATTATTCCCACTCCACCTCCTTCTGCCATCCGTAACCCAATGCGCAACTGGCAGGATGTTTATTTTATGTATGTTTAAATATTTACATTTTTATTTGAAAGTATCTTTCTTGATGTTCTTCATTTCCCAATGAAAAACATTAAGTCACGTGATCTAGAGGCCACACCTATGGGCGGGGCGACGTCAAAATCAACCAGTGACGTTGTTTGTATACTCTTGTTTGCGTGACGTTGGTCGCGTATCGCCATAACGTTAAGCGCGAAAAATTGACGTTTTGGCTGTTCCAAAATTACGTTAAGTCGGATTTATTGTCAAATAACATGAAAATGAGCGATGATATGTGCAATTGAAAATCTGATACTTGATTGATAATATAAATGAAAACCACGAGGTGCGACTGGTACAGAGCGTTTCGCGAAAAGTCAAACTATGGGACAGATAGTTGAGCGAGTTGCCTTTCATTAGTGAGGATGAAAATTTATCACCGATCGGAAATCGAACACCCAACCTCTCGGTTGCAAAGCGAAAAATCTATCTACTTGACTACAGTGACAATAGCTAACACCCGAACTAACCCATAAACTGTTTTCTTTACATGGGAAACTACTCTTATTGTTTCTTGTTAGGGAGCAATCATTTCTTAGATGGAAAATTTTCCAGATTTTTTGATATCAAAAAATCGAATTTTTGATATCAAATAATCGCTTTGATTTTTTGATATGAGAAAATCGAATTTTTGATATCAATAAATCGCTTTGATTTTTTGATATCACAAATTCGATTATTTGATATCAGAAAATCGAATTTTTGATATAAAAAAATCGCTTTGATTTTTTGATATCAAAAATTCGATTTCTTGATATCAAAAATTCGATTTCTTGATATCAAAAATTCGATTTTTTGATATCAATAAATCTCTTTGATTTTTTGATATCAAAAATTCGATTTGATTTCTTGATATCAAAAATTCGATTTCTTGATATCAAAAATTCGATTTTTTGATATCAATAAATCTCTTTGATTTTTTTATATCAAAAATTCGATTTTTTGATATCACAAATTCGATTTTGTGATATCAAAAATACTGATTTTATAGTAAAACAGCGCCTCATAGGTAATGTGTTGTTTGCCTAATAAAAATACTACTGTAACAGAAAAACTTAATTTTTATATGGACGTTTAGTTCAGTGAATATATGAAAATAAATTCGACTCAGAAATAGAAAATAATCAAAACAAAAATGATCTTAAAAAATGTAACACTTCCGATTTTTTTAGACAAAATTCCAAACGTCTTCTGTTCCGAATCCTTATTTTCATGTCCGAATATATCATTTTAGGTTTTCGTTTGATGTCAGACGTTCAAGTTCATAAATCAACCTTTCAGGTGTTATTTTTAAACTGATCCTACATTTGATATCAACAAAACTGTGTCGATTTTCCGTGATCTTAAAAATGTAACATTTTTAGATTTTGGTCGATTTGACGTTACGTTACCTGGTGTTCACAAGACCAGTCCATCTATATGAACAAGGCATTCAGTGAGGTGTTTACTCACAGTCTGGCATAACATACGTGGCTGGTGTTATTAATGCTCGTAGCCGTCGCTAAAAATTGCAATTAAAGCGCATGTAAAACACGCATTGGACCGCACTAATTAGTTTAAACATATTTTATTGCTATTTTTTATGTACAATGGGGTTGGGCTACAGGTTCAATCACCATAAGGTTCAGCCTGCCCCTTACAACATAATAATACTGCAGCATGGCAAACATTTTACAAATATAACACATATATAAAATGGCAAATAACAAATAAGGGCAAACAGTCAGACAGACCGCACTTTACCCGCAGTGCTATGATACTGGCTTCAATCTGACGTCGCGTCAGATGTTCGTGCATAGTAACGTTACGAGAAAAGATCAAAGCCGGTATCACAGCATTGCGGATAAAGTGCAGTCCAATACGTGCTTTTATATGCACTTTAAATGCATTTTGTAGCGGCAGCTACGAGCATTAAATTGCTCATCTATATAGAAACACCATTCACGTATGTTTACGCCAGACTGTGAGTAAACACCTTTCTGAATGCATTGTTCAAATATGCGTGCTGGTCCTGTGAACACCACGTAACGTAACGTCAACTCGACTAAAACGTCAAATGTTACATTTAGATCACGGAAAATCAACACGGTTTTGTCAGTAGTGAAAACAGAATCATTTTATAAATATCACATGAAAGATAGGCCACTAGGAAGTTAATGAACTTTAACTTCATGCAAACCAAAGCCTAAAAATATGTGTTCTGCCATAAAAATGAGGATTCGGAACAAAGGACGTGTGGATTTTTATCTAAAAAAAATCGGGAGTGTTACATTTTTTAAGATCTGGAAAATTTTATGTTTTCGTTATTTTCTAGTTCTGAATCGAATTTATTTTCATAAATCGTGAATGCGCGATTTTTTAACTAAATGTCCGTATAAAAATTCAGTAATTTACTATTTCTGTAGCATTTTTATAATGCAAACAGCACATTACCTATAACTTTTTACACTGAACCTGACATTTTCGGACCTCCCGAACAAGCTGAGTTGTATCGATAAAATCAAGCACCTCCGCTACGCCAGCTTCCCCAAGGGGCTTCTTCGACTCAGCAACGATACCTGATGGTCCAGCTGCTTTGCCAGACGCCATCTTGTTTATGGCCTTTGTGATCATCTCCAAGGTGATTGGCTCGCTTGGGCCTTCAAATGGGTTTTCCACTGACATGTCCTCCGGGTTCCATGGGACGTCGACATTTAGGAGGCGCTAATAATGCTCTTTGCAAGCCTCTTTCGTTGCATCCTTATCTAGCGACAGTAGGCCATCATCATTTTTACAGGTTTCTCTCCTATGACAGGCTGCTTGGCTAGACGATATACATCCGCTGATCTTAGATCTATTTTCTGGAAAGCAACCTTCTCAGCCTCACTCTTGGCCTGGTGCACTGCACAGTTGGAGACGTTCAGAAATTATCTGTCAACGTAAAGGTCTTTCAAACATCGGCATGATCAAACGCTGTTTTATCAACTATGCCCCCAGGGAAAATCACTACTTAATAATACAAGTATAAGCTTTAACAAAAAGTTTGGTCTACGCTTCGCATATATAAACTAGAATGTCAAAGAATCTGACCGTACATTTGACTGAACAGAAACAAGAAACATCTTTAAAGAAGATAATTGTCGAAGATTAATATCTGTTCTGCAATAGGGTACATGATGCATGATGTACATTTTATTTATGCTTTATTCTAAAATATAAATTGTTGACAGTGCATAGAAGCTCAGTGATGTAGTAGTGATACCTAAGCACAAGATATATAGTTTTGGGACTGAAATCCATCTTTGACGGACACAAGACTAGTTTGCTCTGTTGTTGAAATGACATCACTACCTTATCCTGACAGCTAAACGCTCAGTGAAAAAAACTGTACCTATTCGTTTTAACGTTGACAGTTTTAATGCATATATACCTACCCCAAAATTCCTGGATATCAATCTGATGCAAAAAAAAAAAAAAAAAAAAAAAAAAAATGTAGTAAAAATATCGTTATTGTGCGGTGAGCCCTTACTGGCGGAAACAACTCGTTCTGTGAAGCAGAGCCTTTGATCCGAACACGCCTATATTCAATGTAGAAAATCCGAACGCATCTTATCCACGATGGCCTGCATGGATCATAAAATTTCAAAATCCACAGATTTTTATTTTAATTTTTCTTTGCAAAAGCTTTCGTCAAACAAAAAGCGATTAAAATGAATAACAATAAGGATCAATGATGACTTGTATAGTAAAAAACATCATCTTAAAGTACGTTTTAAAGAGATGCAGTTTGTTGCCTTTTTCATCTTCCATATGGAAAAAAAACCCTGATGCAGGTCAAAAATGATCTGAGATGTCTTCGACAAATAAAACGCTGCGCAGTCAAAGCATTCATACTTGACAATCGACACGGTCACAAAACTGTCGGTTCATTTCATTCCGTTGTGGCTTGGATAGAATGTAATTGGCTACACGGCAGGTGGGTCAAAGCTTTCATACCTGACCATATAGCGTCACAATACCGTCGGTTCATTTCATTCCTTTGTTGCTTAGATAGAATGCAATCATGCACCAGTTCCACGAATTTAACAATTTGCCCCATTTTTGGTACCTACTGCACCATTGGTAAAAATGTTACCAACCAAAATGAGTGTTTTTGGGTGTTTACATGGTCCTTGGCGAAACGACTCGGAATCCTACTAACACGATGGTCAAGCCACTAGACTCAAACGTGCAGTTGCAGTTGTAGAGAGGTGTATGAGTTGTCTTGTAATTTAATTATGTAAGTAGGTCAGTCTCAAACTTTAGAATAGTCTACGCGCTGGTGCGTAGACAATAATATCATGATAATCACCCTGAGGACTCAACACAGATTCAGGAAGCGATCCCTGGGCGCCGAATAACTTACTGAAACCCGGAGCAATAGTAAAACACCAGTTGAAACCCGGAAAATGTCATATACGAGTGGCGATCAGAAAGTTCAAGCACTAAGGTCATAACTTTTTAATGGTGATAGATATGAAAATGATTTTTGTGGTATAATAATTGGACAGAATTCTAGACTAAGTGAAAATTTATATTGAGATACTCAAGTGTTATACAAAATTACGTCCCTTTTAACATCGCTACCTGCAAATCTTTGGAGCACACAAGAAAACACCATGTTTGAGCGATGCACAGGCCACTTTAGGCTCTAATTTTCTTGACATAAACAGCGTCAAAATAATCCAAAATAGTCTATAGAACAAATTGATGTGAACCTTAGTGATTGGTTGCCATTCAACATGATGCTAGCTTCTATAAATTGTGCAGTTTCATTTCAAGGCACCCTGCACAAATTCTTCTACAATCTTTCGCACCGAATTGTATATGGAAACTCGATCACAAGTGATAGCGTGTCCATTTCAGGTTATGAAGCCTTAAAAGCAAAAAACAAAAACAAACGCAAACAGCTATTTCTAACTCTAACATGTGTAATTTCATACAGTTCACTCGACAATGGCGAATCACTTAGAGGTAAAACGCTATTATTTTAAACACGACCATTGGAATGTTATTCTATTTGGTACAAAGAACATGTAACATATCTCAGCTTTACAGGAAAATAATAATTTTAATTCATTCAATTTCCTAATGGAAGATAACTCTGTTGATATGATACCTCCCGCATTAGACAATGGCGAACCAAACTCGACAATGGCGAATCAAATAGTCTATAACCCAAACGAAACCATTTTAAAAGGGTATTTTTGCACACAAATGGTACCATCATCATGCGAAACTAAATGGTGTTCGATAATATCGTGTTAATTTGATTTGTTGCTTTACGTTCACTGTCAACAGCAAATGCCATATCAGAAAGGCCAATTATACATATTTAAGCATGTCGTATTACTATAACGAATCAATGTAAGCCTAAAAGTAAGATGGTTAAACCACAACTTGCATCAATATTAGTAAAACCACTGACCAAATCAAATTGTTCCTGGGCGAGCATTCGAAAGGTAGATTATCAGTATTTTGTGCACATTCTTTTCGCCACTCAAAGTATGATTCGCTATTGTCGAATTTACATGTACATCATTCCACGCTTATATCTACCTTCAGTGTCAAAACATTTATCAAAAACTGTCATACTGCATAACTAGGGATATTAGGCATTCAATTAATGCAAAAATGACCATAATCACATGCTTAGAAACGAGGTAAGAAACACGTTTTACCGGAACGTCACTTTTTGCGGAACAATAAACTAGGTATCTTAGTTATGGGGTCAAGCATTTCAGCAACCCTGATTTTATTGTCCGGTTGAATTTTAACTCCATTCTTTTACCAAACCTCAAGGCATAGATGAAAGTAAATGACTGAGTTATATAATAGATAATATTTTGTCTAAGTTTCAAGAAATTCTGTGATATCTTTACGAGTGATTCGCCATTGTCGATGATTCTCCATTGTCGAGTGAACTGTATCAGCATTATGATGTATGATGAGGTATAGAGGTTTTTTGGTATAACCCCCAAGGGGCGCACAATTTTAAGTGAAATGCCACATTATGGCTGAATATGAAGTTCATGACTGACAAAGACGGGACCCCCCCCCCCCCACTCCACTATTTAGGGAAATGTATAAATTGTTAAATGTTTTAAACAGTACGAACTGATGATATTCAGCTAAAGTCTGGCCTATTACGGGGTGCTGGTTGTCCTAAAATTGATGGTTTAAAATGTTCTAAAAACAGGGTTTTGAGGAGTTTCGGAGTGCTCCGAGGTATCAGGGTAGGTATGTTCAGGGGTTCATACAAACGCTAGACTTGGTCACAGTTTGCTGAAAGTTTGCATCCCAGCTGGACACATATCGGGTTAACAGATGACAAAAGGCTGACATATTGTCTAATGTCATTTTAAAGTTATATGTATGGCAGTAGTGCTCGAGATTTTTTATCTCCCTGCGTAGATGTATTTATGTGAAATCTAAACATACGTAAATTGCATACTATCTATCTATCTATCTATCTATCTATCTATCTATCTATCTATCTATCTATCTATCTATCTATCTATCTATCTATCTATCTATCTATCTATCTATCTATCTATCTATCTATCTATCTATCTATCTATCTATCTATCTATCTATCTATCTATCTATCTATCTATCTATCTATCTATCTATCTATCTACCTACCTACCTACCTACCTACCTACCTACCTACCTACCTACTACCTACCTACCTACCTACCTACCTACCTACCTACCTACCTATCTATCTATCTATCTATCTATCTATCTATCTATCTATCTATGTCTGTCTGTCTGTCTGTACCTACCGGTTAGTTTGGAAGATACAGCGTGTATTTAACTTCGCGATTTTTAGCTCACCTGAGCCGTAGTACATGGTGAGCTTATAGGATAGGCAGGTACCCGGCGTCCGTCCGTTGTCGTCCACCATTTTCAGAGATCTTCTCCTCTGAAACCACTAGGCAAATCAAAGCCAAACTTTATGTAAAACATCTATAGAAAGGGGAAACCAAAACGTACATATATAATCCAGGTCACATGACCAAGATGGCCGCCATGTCCATATATGGTAAAAACCCTCAAAGCTCTTCTTCAGGGAGCGCGATGACGTAGTGGTAGAGCGTCGGACTCCGAATCGAGAGGTCCTGGGTTCGATCCCCACAGGCGTCACCGTGTTGTGTCCTTGAGCAAGACACATTAACTCCCTACAGTACTGGTTAAACCCAGGAAGAGTTGGCTCCGTCCCGACATGACTGAAAAATTGTTGACAGGGACGTTAAGCATCAAAACAAACAAACAAACAAAGCTCTTCTTCTCTGGAATAGTTGGACCGGTTTTAATAAAACGTGGCATGTAGCATTGGTTACTGGAGCACGACATTTTAAATTATGACCCTGTGATGACCTTGACCTATTTAACAGAAAAAATCACCAAAGGTCATTTATGCATTTGAATGGGAAAACTGTCAAAATGTCATTTTAAGGGGAAACCTTGTAGGAAATGGACAATGACTTAAGATACATGGATCTGAAAACGTGTTTGGTCTTAGGGATCAGTCCGTCCCCGCCCCGGGCAATATATATGACCTTAATATTCAAAGAACTTCTCTGAAACCGCTGGGCCAACCACAAACAAATTTAATACGAAGTTTCTATAGGAAGGAGATCTAACGTGTTTATAAAAGAAAATCCAGATCACATTACCAAGATGGCCACCATGCCCATATTTGGTTAAAATCCTTCAAAAATCTTCTTCTCCGGAGCCGGTGAACCATTCCAATGAAACTTGTAATGTGGCATAAGGGACAAGAGTATGACAATGTGTTTATAAATAATGACACTTTGATGATCTTGACCTGTTTACGGCATGGTCAACATGGGTTGCCTATGCATTCGAATTGGGAAAACTGTTTAAATGTCCTTTGAATGGAAGAACTTGCAGGATATTGGCAAATGGACAGAATGTTGCTTATTCTGAAAAATATGGGCTACATCTGCCGCTGCAATTGGGCTATATACCATTATATTCAAATCTGTTTATTGGTATATATAGCAGACAGATCTCAGGTGATCGTTTACAGGGACATTGGTTTTCTGGTTATATTTTCGAATTATGAACGAGTTCTTGAATTCGCGAGTGAATACCCATGTTGTGTAAAACGCATATCGTAACTCTTTATTAGTGGATACTTTGAAGTCACAGGGCAACATATTCGCAAGTATAAGCAAAATTTAAGTTTTTGCATGTGTTTTTGACAATTCCTTATTGCTTGTTTTTCAAAATTACCCTATAGCTCTTTCAGAGATCTAAGGAAACCTGTTATTACCAAGGAAAATCAACTCATTCGCGTTTTAGGTTTTACAGGTATAACGTATTTACCACAGAGTTTTAAACATTACTGTTTTTTAACATGCAACGATATCCAAGGTGCTAGAATGCATCGGTAGGACAGAGACCAGAAATTGTAACGTTGCATGCGATTGGCCCGAAGTGTGGGCAGATCTACCGCGGTAAATTTAAGATGTAACGCTACTTACCATTGGTCATAAATGAGTATCTATCAACTGTCTTTTGTCACATGATAGTATAATCTTACTTGAATATTTTGCTATATTGTGTGAGTTAATCAGCTGCTGTTTTGCCATACAGTGGCCAAATTGCGGATGTAGTGATTTTTTAATAATCATTTTTTCATTGTTGAGAGATTTTGGGGTGTCCCTAAACAGCGAAAAATACCGTCCTTAAATGCTGGCTAACCCCCTATTTTTATCATGCACTTGTACACGGCCTGGGGCGATCTCTTGTCTGGTGAATGTGTTGGGTTCAACTATAAGTTGTGAAGCATATGAATGAGTCTTGTTTTGGGGCAAATTACTATGGAAGTCAAAGCCTCTTAGACTACCTGTTATAATTTCTAGGGCCTCTAGAAAAAAGTTTTGATGGCATTTTTGTTAATGCTCGGCATCCATGCTAGAAATGTTCTTTGGGGTATGACAAAGTGTATGCCGCGTCTGAATCTTCGAATTAAGGTCATGGTAAGGTCAAAGGTCAACTACTAGTAGGTGCATTTCGGTTCTAAAGTCTCTTTTTTATAATCTAATGTTTCATAAATATAATCTTTATTAGTGTCTAACTATGCTTAATATGCTAAAATCCAGACATGCAGTAATAGAAATAATAAACAGAACAATTTGAGGAATATACTTCCTATTATGGGATAGATACAAGTACAGCTATTGCCAAAATCATTTCAGAGGAGCTTGCACAATGTTTGCAATACATATTTGTAATCATGAATTTCAGATCCATTTTTTCTTTACAAATTTAAATGTTTTTTAGAAGTCACAATGATCTTTCCTAGTAATAACCACACCTAGCCGCACCGACGTATATAGAACGCTACAAAGGCTAGATTTAAAACAATTTGTATCGCTGACGTATATAAAACGTTCCAATTCATTACAAATTAAAATGACCCGGGGGCTAATTTGACATAACTTGCACCCCCAGGACAATTTTTCATGGGTGCCAAATCGTTCATTTGGACCCCTGAAATGCAAAGAAATTTTGTCGTACACGATAAACTCAATTGCATTATGAAAAATGCATTATTTCCATGGCAACTGTTAACGTGACTCATGAGGATGTACCAACAAAATTGATCACAGTTCTGCTGTTACTAGTCTTAGACCTCTGAATCTGATCTCGGGTTAACGCTGAGGCGTAGGCCGTTCATCGCGTGGTAAGTACTGCAAATTAACTAATTTGCATATTCATGAATTTTAATGAAAACATTAAAAGTTATTTAAAATGATTATATATCCATGAATAAACTAAGTTTAACCCTAAACTATCATTATCACACTTTGTTACTGCACCAGTTATACAGTATAATGACAAATTTATTGATGTGATGTGCATAATATGATAATAATCTCATTTGCATATTTCATGAATATTGTGTAACGGGATAGTCTCCCTTGTAGAATACGTTGGTGCAACGTATTCGCGGCATATTAGCGGGTAGTAATATGCAAATTAGAAACTCGAAACTTTGTGATTAGAGTAAGTGTTAGGTATATAGCGCAGTAAACCACCCTTGGTGGATGAGCATGCTTTTCCACCGACGGGGTTTTCTGTGGCTTGGCTTGGATGTTCGTTACATTTGGTGGCAGCGGTGGGATGATGACAACTGCCAGAACGGAGTTGCCTTACCCATGTAGTCCCTAGGCCAAGACTCGGGGCGAGTCTTCTCGGAGGGGGAAGTAATGTAACGGGATAGTCTCCCTTGTAGAATACGTTGGTGCAACGTATTCGCGGCATATTAGCGGGTAGTAATATGCAAATTAGAAACTCGAAACTTTGTGATTAGAGTAAGTGTTAGGTATATAGCGCAGTAAACCACCCTTGGTGGATGAGCATGCTTTTCCACCGACGGGGTTTTCTGTGGCTTGGCTTGGATGTTCGTTACAATTGATTAAAATAGACTATCTGTGGTGCAGTGGTAATGTCACTCGCCTTGTAAACCAGGGGTCGCAGGTTCGATCCCGGGCTTCTCCAGTCTGTCGGATGGGACTATAAACCGAGGTCCCGTCTCCATATGACCTTAGCTGTTGGTGGGACGTTAAACCCCAATCAACCAACCAACTATGGGAGTCTATGGGAACTATAATTATAGGTCTCTGCCCGGTACTGATTTCAGTTGTTTACCGTTATATATTTACCTGTTCGTGCGAAAATGCATAGCCTGATTACCATGCATCTTTGAATCGACTGTACAATTAGGTAGGACTTAGTGTGACTAATTATGCAACTGTAAACATATCAGAATATCGAAAGATTTTAAATATTTAAGTGCCACGGACTGTTTTTAGTGAAGCTATTCAGCGGTTCAAAAGTCAATATAGCTCGATTTTGACCTCAAATGCGCCAAAAGTTCGACGAGTCTACTTAGTAGCACGTGAAAGGTAGATCAGTTCGAACTGCTGCAGATTTTCTGGCCGTCACACCTCGGTTGCACGCACAGTAAGTATTTATACTGTTACAATCTGAATGTCCTTTCACGTGCTGCTAAGTAGATCTTTTGATGCACCTGAGGTCAAAATATAGAGCTATAGTACTTGTCATTTTAAAATAAACGTATTATACTTTAATCCTCTCCCGAGAGGGTGTTACATTTTTCAACAAAGAGCATCATTAAACACCTGTAATTTTACACGGCAAGTAGCATACTTGATAACTATTAACGCATACAAGCCTGACGTCCTGTTTATGGGTCACAGCAAACAAAACAGACCCAGATGTTACGCCGCAGAACGCCATGTGGGGCTATTCTGTTTGCTTATATGAATTTCATTAAAACTGATGTGCCATTCCATTCATCTTGAATAAGGCATTGGCAGTTCTGTAGTGGCTCATTAAGTTTCACGCTTCGGTGTCAGTATATGATGCATGCGCCTATTATATTTAAGCAGCGACGCGAGAAAACCCGGTCTTTGGGGCTTCCGACCAGCTCTGACACAAAACAGCCTGAACAGTCACAGACGAAGTCTAGATGCTTGACATTTCCTATTTAAATAGAAGAAGGATTGTACTATCCGAGTAGAGAAAACAAAGGAGCTGATCAGCTTAGCAATTACCTGTCTGCTATGTCTATTTGTACCCTTTCATTGAAAAGGCAACAAAAAAAATCAGTGAAAATGGAGAGAAAAACAATCTATGTACGTTTTCATATATTAGGTTATGTCCGGGTAACTTAATGGCCACCTATAGGGAAATTGCTGTTCACTCGGGTTACTGTACTGAAAGGAACTAGAAGCTTAAGTCTTGTCTTTAGAAAGATCCTCCTTTTAACCACAACAAATGTTTTGTTTCTTGTTGTAAAATTTGCAAGTTGACTTACTTACTCTATGAAATAAAGGGTTGCCTGCAACAATATTTGAGCCGCCTCGTGGGAATACAAACAATGTGGTTTCCGAACAGGTCCGACGCAAACCGGCCTGTACAAGCACAGAAAAGAGCTAGAATCTTGAAATTTCGGATTTAAGTAGAAGAGGAACTGTACTATCCGAGTAGCGAAAACAAAGGCGCTGATCAGCTTCGCAGTTACTGCGAAGCTGATCTGCGTCTTTGTTTTCGCATATGCAGATTGTTGGTTTTCCATAGAGGCGGCTCATTTACAGCATTTGCAAACCTATTCCGTAAATGACCTTATCGAATGTAACGATCCTGTTTCTGTGACTAATACATGGCTTCTGAGATCTGGGTTGGACGTCGGTGATAAAGGTCCTTGGAAATATGCTAACAAGTCGATTCATTTTGGCCCGGTCCATACCGAAGCGTCTGACTTCCTCGCCCTGAGAGAGCCCAGCTTATGCGTGCGAATGGCTCGCTACCTGTTGACTTTGACGTCACATTTCAACAGCATTCAAAAATTCAACTTATTGTCTAATTTTCTGAACTCTGATAAAGTGTAGCTTGGATGGGCGGTGCAAAACTTGAAAGTTGCTGTTATCGTGCCAACAAATCACGATAAATATGTTTTCGTAAAGCGCATTTATCCTGCTTTGATTTAGTGTACATTGCATTTACAGAAACAAAATATTGACGTCTGTCAATAGACTCTTCCAATAAAAAAATGCATTTCTACATTTTAAAAAAAAAAACACATTTTTATGGTGCAGCGTTTCTTTTGTCAGTCAGTATATGCTATATGCGTTCAGCTGGAGACCATCGTCACCAGAATCTTGAGCTTCGGTTAGTGACTGACGTCTAAAAGCCAAATATTCAACCGTCAAAATTCTGCCTGGTAATTGTTGCTACTTTGATGACATATAGAAAACAAAATACATTCTTGACAATCATGGCGGCTTCCATCAAAAAATGTCAACAACACCAACAAACAAAGGATCATGAACCATAAATACAAGAATCAAGATTTTTTACTTGAGGTACATATCAACAACTGTTGTCATGACGATTCAGTGGAAAGTACCATTCAGCTTTTGTCTAGTTTGTCAGAAAGTTTTAATAAAATACGGTCCCATTCCAATAAAGCTCAACTTCCACCCCTGTCGTTGGGGTCCCTCCTGCTACTGAGGTCCCTCCTGCAGCTGAGGTCCCTGCAGTTGTAGTTATCAACCGGAAAATCGCCAAGAGTTGCGAAAATTTGCACTACAGTTGCAGCTATCAACTGGAAAATTGTCAAGAGTTACGATTTATAGAAAAACGTATTTTTTCCGTAAATACGGTGTATTAGCGCTCTAAATACCGGATATTGTAAAACTGGCATGTTGCACATTCGTTTTTGCAGATTTAAGTTTTCTTTTGATCCTTTGAGGTAAATAAGGTTATATGTAGAAATTAAAATGGGGAGTACAACTTCTCAGCTGAAATTTGATCATTTGACCCCCTTTTGTAATATGGGTAAGGGCCTAACAGAGGGAACCGGGATTTTATCACCTGGGTTTATTACAAAAATATGCTCGTGCAACATACAGAGATTTTTAAAGTTGTAAAAAGGGAAATTGCTATTTTTCTTATTTTTTACTCAAAACATAGATTGTGGGTACACGTTAGAACCGCCTCGCCCAGGCGGTTCTTACGAGTACAAAATGAAAATTGTTTTTTTTTTTTTTTTTTCTTATTTTTGCTCAAAACATAGATTGTGGGTACACGTTAGAACCGCCTCGCCCAGGCGATTATTACGAGTACCCACAATCTATATTTTGGAGCAAATATAAGAAAAATAGGTATACCCCTGCATATCCCAGTTTTGCTATATAAAAGTGGGGTTTGAGGGGGTAAATATTTCACTGACATGTTTTCCTGATGCATGGCTCAATCGTCCCGAAAAATAAACCACCTTTTTCCCTAGCCCCCTGTTTTCATCAGTTCTCGAAAAGCTCAATAGATTTGCCCCATAACTTCCTTAAATTATTATCTGATGTTTCTTGAAATAGATATCGTTCTGTCCAGTCCAATCCATTCCTTGAGGGCCACATATGAGTCTTTGATATTACATTACTAAAACATGTCCATGCACTATATACAGTGATTTTTTCAGTAGGAAAAAATAAAAATGTCATCGGAAATATTTTGAAAATTTTGATATTTTTGCTCAAAACATTGATTGTGACATTGATTGTGGTAGATCAGCTGGCTAACCTGCACTCCGATACACTTCGTGACCTCGCTCCCCTCCCGTGTACACGTTAAAACTACTATATCGTTCTCCCCAGTCCCACACCAATCCTGGTGGGGCCACATTAGTCTTTGATATTACATTTCGAAAACATGTCCATGCACAATACAGTGATTTTTAGTAGGAAAAAATAAAAATAAAATCGGAAGCATTTTGAATTTCATTTTTTGCTCAAGACATTGATTGTGGGTACACATTAGAACCGCCTCGCCGAGGCGGTTTTAACGAGTAAATAATCCAGATCACATCACCCAGATAACCATCATGCTCATGCATGGTAAAACTTTTCAAAGACCATCTTCTCTTGATATATTGGACTGGTTTCAACGAAACGTGGCATGGAGCATTAATGACCAAAGTACTATACGAATCATGTCTCTGTGATTTGGCAAAGCCAACATTGGTCACATAATTATGCATTAGAATGGTGAAAAATTTTAGAATGTCATTTATAGGTAAACATCGCAGGAAATGGACAACATTACTGAATAGTAATGGTTTTGAGAAAAATCTGACCCCACTCTGGGATAATGTACATGTATAAAATTTTAACATGTTCTCCTCTGAAACGGCTTTATCAAAGCCACAGTTTATATGAGGCATCTATAGGAAAGTGGAACCAAAAGTGTATATAACAAATCCAGGTCACATGACTAATGATGGCTGTCATGTCCATATAGTGTTAAAACCCAACTACTTCTGTTTTGTCCATTAGCTGTCCTTCTTCACCTTGTTGGGCAACTCGTATTTACAAACGTGTATGCATCCATCATTGTAGGAATCATTTAAACAGCAGTCACACAGTAGCGTATAAGTGAAACGCGCGCCGGGGGTGTTGAAAAAATAGCAAAATTCAACATACGCCAGACGCACGTCGGAAACACGTTCAAAACACGCTACAAGTGCGTTGGGTACCTTTGGTGTACGTCCGGCGCTCGTCGCTGTACGTCGCTTCAAAAGTCTCTGCGCGTTTCGCTCTTTTGGGCTAAAAAAATTAAACATGCTTAAAAATTTTCGAAAAGCTCGGCGTGTCTCGGGCGTGTGACTTATACGTCCCGAATAAGTTCCACGCGCGCTACAGGCGCGTTGAATACGCTCATAACGCGTTTGGCGCGCGTTTGAAGCACGCCAGTGTACGTTCCATGCGCGTTCCGATTTTATTAGATGTTGCTTCACTAGCGTGCCCCAAGCGTGTGTGAAACGCACGTTGAACGTTCGATGCGCGCCTGTAGCGGGTGCTTAGCGTGTCTTGGACGTATCACAACCGTACTAATAAACTTTGAGATTTTTTATACGTCCGGCAGGCGCTAATGTGTGACTTCTAAAGCAAATTATTTTTGTACGCCCAAAGTCGTCAGCCTGTTGAGATTTTTCATACGCCCGGCGCGCGTTTGGGTTATACGCTACTGTGTGACTGCTGTTTAAGGGAATGTGCTAAAAGACAATATGCGACAGAGTATTTGAGTTAAGTTTAATTTTCGTCAACATGCCATATTAAAGTCAGAAACAAATTCACTGTTGAACCTAAGCTTTTTATATTTGTGAATTAACGTCCGTCCCAACAAAAGCTATGGTCATACAGAGGCTGGATCTCGTTTCCGATTCGCATTACAATAAAGCAAGGTATCTACATAAGACCCACTGTATAGAAGGCTAGGGGCTTATCTGTTTTGATTTTTTAACAACTTAATGCCCCAGTCGGCAATTTTGTAGTAATATTAGGACGAATCGACAACTTCACACTTCTTAAAAGTTTATAGTGGTTTCCGTCGGGCAATAGTCAACCGTGGTCATCCAGGCCACCTCGGAGCAATAGTTTTAATAACCATGAAATAACTGTTTGCTATAAATGCTTCTATCATTGGTGCTGCTGAAAAGGTCCCAAAGATAAAATGTACTACAAACCTCCCTGTGATGCAGCTGATTAGGTCCCAGTGATCTATTATACTGAACCCATCCTATCATCACCTGTAACTTCTCCTGCCAATTGGCCCCAGTCTCACGTTGTACCATAAACGCCTCGATCATCGCCTGTAATCACTCCTGCTGATAAGGCCCTAGTTTCATATAGCAAGACAAGCGTACCTGTCATCACCTGTAATCACTCCTGTTGACAAGGTCCCTAGTGCTATATAGTTCTACAAAACTACATTTAAATCCCTCTGTCATTGCCTGTAATCACTCCTGTTGATTAGGCCCTAGTGTTATAAAGTTGAACAAAACTCCCTATTAACGCCTCTTTGTCGCCTGTAATCACTCCTGCTGTAAAGGCGCCAATTTTACATAGCAATACAAACGTGCCTTGAGTCGCCTGTAATCACTCTTGTAGATAAGGCCCCGGTGTAAAATTTTATTACAAACGCTGCTTTCATCGCCTGTAATCACTCCTGCTGATTAGGCCCCAAAGTAATATTGTACTACAAACGCCCCTATCATCGCCTGTAAAAACTCCTATTTATTAGGCCCGAATGCGTTATTGTACTACAAACGTCACTTTCATCGCATGTAACTACTCCTGCAAATTATACCCCGGTCATATTTTGTACAACAAACGCCTCTATTATCTTCTGCAGTTACTTTTACTGATAATGTTCCAGTGTTATATAGTAATAGAACGTGCTTGTCATCGCCTGTAATCACTCCTGCTGTTGATTAGGCCCTAGTGTAATATATTACTACAAATACCCATATCATTGCCTGTTTTCAGTCCTGTTGATAAGGCCCCAGTGAAATATTGTTATGAAACGTGCCTATCGACGCCTGAAATCACTCCTGTTGATTAGTCCTAGTGTTAAGTAGTATTAGGTACCTCCCTTTCGTGACCTGTTATCACTTCTGCTGATTAGTCACTAGAGTTAAATTGAACTATAAAAAAGCCCATATCATTGCCTGTAATCATTCCTGCTGATAAATCTGCAGTGTTATATTTATTTACAAACGCTTCTTTTAACGCATGACTTCACATCCTGCTGATAAGGCCCCAAAGTAATATTGAACTAAATGCGTCCCTATCATCTCCTGTAATCACTCCTACTGATTAGGCCCCAATACCTTATTGTACTACAAACGTCACAAAAACGCCTCTGTTATCTTCTGTACTCACTCATGTTGATTAGGCCTCAGTGTAATATTGTACTTCAAACGCTCCTATCATCGTCTGAAATCACCCCTACTGAATAGGCCCCAAATTTATATTGTACTACAAAATCCACTATTTTCGGATCTAATCACTCCTGTTGATAAGGCCCCTGTGTTATATTTTATGAAAACCGCCCTATCGACACCTGTAATCACTCCTGTTGATTAGTCCACAGTGTTATATAGTACTTAAATCCTCCATATAGTGACCTATCATTACTGCTGCTAATAAGGCCCCAAAGTTATTATGTATTACAAACGCCCCTGTCATCGCATGTAATCGCTCCTGCTGATAAGGTCCCAGTGTTATATCATACTGAAACCCCCCTATCATCACGTATGACTACTATTGCGAATTAGCCCCAGTCTTTAGTTGTACTATAAATGCCTCTATAATTGCCTGTAATCACTCCTGCTGATAAGGCCCAATTTCATATAGCAAGACAAACGTACCTGTCATCACCTGTAATCACTCCTGTTGATAAGGCCCCTAGTGCTATATAGTTCTACTAAACTACATATTAATGCCTCTGTCATTGCCTGTAATCACTCCTGTTGATTAGGCCTCTAGTATTATATAGTTAAACAAAACTCCCTATTAACGCCTCTTTCATCGCCTGTAATCACTCCTGCTGTAAAGGCGCCAATTTTACATTGCAATACAAACGTGCCTTGAGTCGCCTGTAATCACTCTTGTAGATAAGGCCCCGGTGTAAAATTTTATTACAAACGCTGCTTTCATCGCCTGTAATCACTCCTGCTGATTAGGCCCCAAAGTAATATTGTACTACAAACGCCCCTATCATCGCCTGTAAAAACTACTCCTTATTAGGCCCGGATGCATTATTGTACTACAAACGTCATTTTCATCGCATGTAACTACTCTACAAATTATACCCTGATCATATTTTTTTTACAACAAACGCCTCTGTTATCTTCTGCAGTCACTTTTGCTGATAATGTTCCAGTGTTTTATAGAAATAGAACGTGCTTGTCATCGCCTGTAATCACTCCTGCTGTTGATTAGGCCCTAGTTAGTTAAAGTTAGTTAAAGACCTCGTGGAAAAAATGAGTAAAAACAGCTCGTCTTCGACTCGCTTTATTTTACTTATTTTTTCCACTCGATACTTGAACTCTAACATATCATTGCCTGTAATCATTCCTGCTTATAAATCTGCAGTGTTATATTTATTTACAAACGCATCTTATAACGCATGAAGTCACATCCTGCTGATGAGGCGTCAAATTAATATTGAACTAAATGCGTCCCTATCATCGCCTGTAAACACTAGTACTGATTAGGCCCCAATACCTTATTGTACTACAAACGTCACAAAAATTGAACAAAATGCGTCCCTGTCATCTATTATCTTCTGTACTCACCCCTGCTGATAAGGTCCAAGTGTTATATAGTATGAAAACGTACCTGCCATAGCCTGTTATCACTCCTGTCGATTAGGCCCAGGTGTTGTGTAGTACTACAAATCTAATGACCTGTTATAACTGCTGCTGATTAGGCTTTACTGTTATATCTTAATACAAATACCAATATCATTGCCTGTAATGACTCATGTTGATTCGGCCCCAGTGTAATATTGTACTTCAAACGCTCCTATCATCGTCTGAAATCACGCCTGCTGAATAGGCCCCAAATTTATATTGTACTACAAAATCCACTATTTTAGCCTCTAATCACTCCTGTTGATAAGGCCCCTGTGTTATATTTTATGAAAACCGCCCTTTCAACACCTGTAATCACTCCTGTTGATTAGGCCACAGTGTTATATAGTACTACAATCCTCCATATAGTGACATGTCATTACTGCTGCTGATAAGGCCCCAAAGTTATTATGTATTACAAACGTCCCTGTCATCGCATGTAATCGCTCCTGCTGATAAAGGCCAGTGATAAATCATACTGAAAACCCCCTATCATGACGTATAACTACTTCTGCGAATTAGCCCCAGTCTTTAGTTGTACTATAAATGCCTCTATAATTGCCTGTAATCACTCCTGCTGATAAGGCCCCAGTTTCATATAGCAAGACAAGCGTACCTGTCATCACCTGTAATCACTCCTGTTGATAAGGCCCCTAGTACAATATAGTTCTTACAAAACTACATTTAAATGCCTCTGTCATTGCCTGTAATCACCCCTGTTGA
Organism: Rugalucina vietnamica; assembly: GCA_964017185.1. Classification (NCBI taxonomy): domain Eukaryota; kingdom Metazoa; phylum Mollusca; class Bivalvia; order Lucinida; family Lucinidae; genus Rugalucina; species Rugalucina vietnamica. The sequence goes on along the minus strand of OZ024876.1, from coordinate 10,333,335 downwards.
TTAGGCCCCTAGTATTATATAGTTAAACAAAACACCCTATTAACTCCTCTTTCATCGCCTGTTATCACTCCTGCTGTAAAGGCGCCAATTTAACATAGCAATACAAACGTGCATTGAGTCGCCTGTAATCACTCTTGTAGATAAGGTCCCGGTGTAAATTTTATTACAAACGCTGCTTTCATCGCCTGTAATCACTCCTGCTGATTAGGCCTCAAAATAATATTCTACTACAAACGCCCCTATCATCGCCTGTAAAAACTCCTCCTCATTAGGCCCGAATGCGTTATTGTACTACAAACGTCACTTTCATCGCATGTAACTACTCCTGCAAATTATACCCCGGTCATATTTTGTACAACGAACGCCTCTATTATCTTCTGCAGTCACTTTTGCTGATAATCCTCCAGTGTTATATAGTAATAGAACGTGCTTGTCATCGCTTGTAATCACTCCTGCTGTTGATTAGGCCCTAGTGAAATATATTACTACAAATACCCATATCATTGCCTGTAATCAGTCCTGTTGATAAGGTCCCAGTGAAATATTGTTGTAAAAACGTGCCTATCAACGACTGTAATCACTCCTGTTGATTAGTCCTAGTGTTATGTAGTATTACGTACCTCCCTTTCGTGACCTGTTATCACTTCTGCTGATTAGGCACTAGAGTTAAATTGTACTACAAATGCCCATATCATTGCCTGTAATCATTCCTGCTGATAAATCTGCAGTGTTATATTTATTTACAAACGCTTCTTTCAACGCATGTAGTCACATCCTGCTGATAAGGCCCCAAAGTAACATTGAACTAAATGAGTCCCTATCATCGCCTGTAATCACTCCTACTGATTAGGCCCCAATACCTTATTGTACTACAAACGTCACAAAAACGCCTCTATTATTTTCTGTACTCACTCCTGCTGATAAGGTCCCAGTGTTCCAGTAGCCTGTAATCACTGCTGCTGATTAGGCTTTACTGTTATATTTTAATACAAATACCAATATGATTGCCTGTAATGACTCATGTTGATTAGGCACCAGTGTTCTATTGTACTTCAAACGCTTCTATCATCCTCTGAAATCACCCCTGCTGAATATGCCCCAAATTTATATTGTACTACAAATAAAAATTAAAACTGAGATCCTTTAAGAGCAGCGAACATATTAATGAGAAAGGGCATGAGCCATACCTCGGTTTCGACTATTAAAGTCTCGGCAGTGACCCTTTAGATTTGGCAACATGGAGCCAAAGAGAATTACTGAAATTTTGCATCTTTCAACATGGTAGTCGATACAAAGACTAGTATATTTCCAAATGGGACCAAATATATTAAACATTGGTAAGAAAATGAATCTAAACCGATAATAAATTTCTGATTTCTCAGAAAATCCTCGCTGATCTCAAAGGACCAAAAGGAAATATAACCTGCACTATGGATGATGTACGGGGAGATTTTTGGGGGCCGCCACTATTTTCGCCTCTAATCGCTCCTGTTGATAAGGCCCCAGTATTATATTTTATGAAAACCGCCCTATCAACACCTGTAATCACTCCTGTTGATTAGGCCATAGTGTTACATAGTACTACAATCCTCCATAGTGACCTGTCATTACTGCTGCTGATAAGGCCCCAAAGTTATTATGTATTACAAACGTCCCTGTCATCGCATGTAATCGCTCCTGCTGATAAGGTCCCAGTGTTATATCATACTGAAAACCCCCTATCATCACGTGTGACTACTACTGCGAATTAGCCCCAGTCTTTAGTTGTACTATAAATGCCTCTATAATTGCCTGAAATCACTCCTACTGATAAGGCCCCAGTTTCATATAGCAAGACAAGCGTACCGGTCATCACCTGTAATCACTCCTGTTGATAAGGCCCCTAGTGCTATATAGTTCTACAAAACTACATGATAACGCCGCTGTCATTGCCTGTAATTATTCCTGTTGATTAGGCCCCTAGTGTTATACAGAGAAACAAAACTCCCTAATAACGCCTCGTTTATCGCCTGTAATCACTCCTGCTGTAAAGGCGCCAATTTTACATAGCAATACTAGCGTGCCTTGAGTCGCCTGTAATCACTCTTGTTGATAAGGCCCCGGTGTAAAATTTTATTACAAACGCTGCTTTCATCGCCTGTAATCATTCCTGCTGATAAGGCCCCAAAAGAATTTTGTAGTACAAACGCCCCTATGATCGCCTGTAAAAACTCCTCCTGATTAAGCCCGAATGCGTTATTGTACTCAAACGTCACTTTCATCGCATGTAACTATTCCTGCAAATAATACCCCTGTCATATTTTGTACAACAAACGCCTCTATTATCTTCTGCAATTACTCCTGCTGATAATGTTACAGTGTTATATAGTAATAGAACGTGCTTGTCATCGCCTGTAATCACTCCTGCTGTTGATTAGGCCCTACTGAAATATATTACTACAAATACCCATATCATTGCCTGTCATCACTCCTGTTGATAAGGCCCCAGTGAAATATTGTTATACAAACGTGCCTATCGACGCCTGTAATCACTCCTGTTGATTAGTCCTAGTGTTATGTAGTACTACGTACCTCCCTTTCGTGACCTGTTGTCACTTCTGCTGATTAGGCAATAGAGTTAAATTGTACTACAAATGCCCATATCATTGCCTGTTATCAGTTCTGCTGATACATCTGCAGAGTTATATTATTTATAAACGCTTCTTTCAACGCATGTAGTCACATCCTGCTAATCAGGCCAAAAAGTAATATTGTACTAAATGCGTCCCTATCATCGCCTGTAATCACTGCTACTGATTAGGCCCCAATACCTTATTGTACTACAAACGTCACAAAAACGCCTCTCTCCTGATCTTTGCCCTCTTGTACATTTCTATTATCTATTGTACGCACACCTGCAGATAAGGTCCCAGTGTTATATAGTATGAAAACGTACCTGTCATCGCCTGTTATCACTCCTGTTGATAAGGCCCTGGTGTTATGTAGTGTTACAAACCTAATGACCTGTCTTCACTGCTGCTGATTAGGCTTTACTGTTATATTTTAATACAAATACCAAAATCATTGCCTGTAATGACTCATGTTGATTAGGTCCCAGTGTAATATTGTACTTCAAACGCTCCTATCATCGTCTGAAATCACCCCTGCTGAATAGGCCCCAAATTTATATTGTACTACAAAATTCACTATTGTCGCCTCTAATCGCTTCTGTAAATAAGCCCCAGTGTTATATTTATGTAAACGCCCCTATTAACACCTGTAATCACTCCTGTTGATTAGGCCATAGTGTTATATAGTACTACAATCCTCCATATAGTGACCTGTCATTACTGCTGCTGATAAGGCCCCAAAGATATATTGTATTACAAACGTCCCTGTCATCGCATGTAATCGCTGTTTTATTATACTAATAATATCATCACGTGTGACTATTATCGCGAATTAGCCCAAGTCTTTAGTTGTACTATAAATGCATCTATAATCGCCCGAAATCACTCCTGCTGATAAGGCCCCAGTTTCATATAGCAAGACAAGCGTACCTGTCTTCACCTGTAATCTTTAAAATTTTACATAGCGATACAAGCGTGCCTTGAGTCGCCTGTTATCTCTCTTGTTGATAAGGCCCCGGTATTAAATTTTATTACAAACGCTGCTTTCATTTAATCACTCCTGCTGAGTAGGCCCGAATGCGTAATTGTACTACAAATGTCACTTACATCGCATGTAAATTTCATCCCGTCATATTTTTTATAACAAACGCCTCTTTTATCTTCTGCAGTCACTCCTGCTGATAAGGTCCCAGTGTTATATAGTAATAGAACGTGCTTTTCATCGCCTTAAATCACTCCTGCTTTTGGTAATGCCCTATTACTACAAATACCCATATCATTGCCTGTAATCAGTCCTGTTGATAAGGCCCCAGTGTTCTATTGCTAAACAAACGTGCATATCGTCGCCTGTAATCACTCCTGCTTCTTAGGCCTTGTGATATGAAGTAATACGTACCTCCCTTTCGTGACCTGTCATCACTCCTGCTGATTAGGCACTAGAGTTAATATTTACTATAAATGCCCATAACATTGCCTGTAATCATTCCAGCTGATAATTCTGCAGTGTTATATTTATTTACAAACGCTTCTTTCATCGCATGTAGTCACATCCTTCTGATTAGACTCCAAACTAATATTGAACTAAATACGTCCCTATCATCGCCTGTAATCACTTCTGCTGAATAGGCCCCAAATCTATATTGTACTGCGAAATCCACTATTTTCGCCTATAATAGCTTTTATTATGATAAGGCTCCAGCGTTATATTTTATGAAAACGCCCCTATCAACACCTGTAATCACTCCTGTTGATTAGGCCATAATATTATATAGTACTACAATCCTCCATATAGTGACCGGCCATTACTGCTGCTGATAAGGCCCCAAAGATATAATGTATTACAAACGTCCCTGTCATCGCATGTAATCGCTCCTGCTGATAAGGGCCAGGTGTTTTATTATATTAAAAAGAAACTATCATCACGTGTGACTACAACTGCGAATTAGCCCCAGTCTTTAGTCTTAAGATTAAAATGCCTCTATAATCGCCTATAATCACTCCTGCTGATAGGCCCCAGTTTCATATAGCAAGACAAGCGTTCCTGTCATCACCTGTAATCACTCCTGTTGTTGAGGCCCCTAATGTTATATAGCTCTACAAAACTACATATTAACGCCTCAATTATTGCCTGTATTCACTCCCTGTTGATTAGGCCCCTTGTGTTATATAGTTAAACAAAACTTGCTGATAAGGCCCAGGTGTTATATTTTATTACAAAGGCTACTTTCATCGCCTGTAATCACTCCTGCTGATTAGGCCCCAAAGAAATATTGTAGTATAAACGCCCCTATCATCGCCTGTAATAACTCCTCCTGATTAGGCCCGAATGCCTTATGGTACTACAAACATCACTTTCATCTCATGTAACTACTCCTACAAATTAAGCCCCCGTCGAATTTTGTACAACAAACACCTCTATTATCTTATGCAGTCACTCCTGCTGATAAGGTCCTAGTGTTATATAGTAATAGAACGTGCTTGTCATCGCCTGTAATCACTCCTCCTGTTGATTAGTTCCTAGTGAAAAATATTACTACAAATACCAATATCATTGCCTGTAATCAGTCATGTTGATAAGGCCCCAGTGATGTATTGTTATTCAAACGCTACTATAATCTTCTGTAAGCACCCCTGCTGATTATGCCCCAAACCTATTTTGTACTATAAAAACAGTTCTATCTTTGCCTTTAATCACTCCTGTTGATAAAGCCCCAGTGATATATTGAACTAAAACGCCCCTATCATCGCGTGTATTCACTTCTGTTGATTAGGCCGTTGTGTTTTATTTTCTAGAATCCTCCCTATCGTAACATATCATTATTGTTGCTGATAAGATCCGAAGGTTATAATGTACTACATCGCCTGTATCTACTACTGGAAAGTATGCAACCGAGATATTTTGTACCACAAATGCCTCTATTATCGCCTGTTATCACTCCTGCTGATAAGGTTCCAGTGCCATATAGTAACACAAACCTGCCTGTCGTCACCTGTAATCACTCCTGTTAATTAGGCCTAGTGTTATGTAGTACTACGTATCTTCTTGTCGTGACCTCTTATCACTCCTGCTGATTAGGCACTACAGTTAAATTGTCCTGTAAATGCCCTTATCATTGCCTGTAATCACTCATGTTGATAAGGCTCCAGTGTAATATTGTTTAAAAACATACTTCCAAGGCATGTAGTCACTCATGCCCTAAAGTAATATTGCACTTTAACGCCCCTATCATCGCCTGTAATCACTCCTCCTGGTAAGGATTCAATGCTTTATTGTACTACAAACGTCACTGTCATCGCATGTAACCACTCCTGCAAATTATGCCCCCGTCATATTTTGTACCACAAACTACTCTTTTATCTTCTGTATTCACTCCTGCTGATAAAGTCCAAGTGTTAGACAGTATTGAAACGTACCAGTCGTGGCCTTTTATCACTCTTGTTGATTAGGCCCTGGCGTTACGTAGTAACAAAAACCTCCCTATCATGACCTGTAATCACTGCAGCTAATTAGGCACTAGCGTTACATTGTATTACATTGCCAGTTATGACTACTGTTCATCAGGCCCCAGTGTTATATTGTACAACATACACTCCTATCATCGTCTGAAATCACCCCTGCTGATTAGGCACCAAATTTAAATTGTACTACAATATCAAGTATCTTCGCCTTTAATCACCCCTTTTGATAAGGCCCAGTGTTATATTTTTATTAAAACGCCCCTATCAGCCCCTGTAATCACTCCTGTTGATTAGGCCTTTGTGTCATATAGCACTATAATCCTGCCTATAGTGGCCTGTCATTACTGCTGCTAATTAAGCATCAAAGTTATAATATACTACAATCGTCCCTGTCATGGCAGGTAAAACTCCCTATCATCACCTGTAACTACTCCTGCGAATTATCCCCAGTTTCCAGTTGTACTTTTAACGCCTCTATCATTGCATGTAATTACTCCTGATGATACGGCCCCCAGTTATCATATAGCAATACAAGCGTACCTGCCATCGCATGTGATCACTCCTAGTTGATTAGACCCCTTGTGTTATATACTTCTACAAAACTCCGTATAAATGCCTCTTTGATCGCCTGTAATCACTCTTGCTGAAAAGACGACAGTTTTATATAGCAATACAAGCGTGCCTTGCCTAGCCTGTAATAACTCTGGTTGATAAAGCCCAAGTGTTATATTGTATTATAAACGCTACTACAAACGCCCATGTCATCGCCTATAATCACTACTCCTAATTAGGCCCCAATGCTTTATTGTACTACAAACGTCACTATCATCGCGTGTATGTCCCGTTATTTTCGTACAACGAACGCTTCTATTATATTCTGTAATCACTCCTGCTCATCAGGTCCCAGTGTTATTTAGTAATACAACGTGACTGTCATGCCGGTAATCACTCCTGTTGATGAGGCCCTTGTGGTGTGTAGTAATACAAACCTCCCTATCATCACCTGAAATCACTGCTGCTGATTAGTCACTACTGTTATATTGTACTACAAATACCCATATCACCCATATCATTGCACGTAAAAACTCCTATTCATTAGGTCCAAATGTGATATTGTACTTGAAACGCTCCTACCATCGTCTGAAATAACACCTACTAATAAGGCCATGCATTTATATTGTACTACAAAATCGACTATATTCGCCTTTTATCACTCCTGTTGATAAGACCCCAGTTTTACAAAGCAATGCAGGTCTGCCTGTAATTGCCTGTAATCACTCCTGCTGATTACACCTCAGTGTAACATGGTACTGCAAATGCTACTTTCGTAGCCTGTAATCACTCTTGCTGATTAGCCCCCAAATGAATATTTTACTACAAACGCCCCTATCATCGCCTGTTATCACTCATCCTGATTAGACCCCAATGCTTTTATTGTACTACAAACGTCACTTGTAGTTACTCCTGCAAACTATGCCCACGTCATATTTTGTACATCAAACGCCTTTATTATCTTCTGTAATCACTCATGCTAAAAAGGTCCCAGTGTGATATAGTTAAAAAACGTACATATCATCGCCTGTTATCACTCCTGTTGATAAGGTCCTAGTGTTATGTAGTACTTCAAAGCTCTTTATCGTAACCTGTTATCACTGCAGTTGATTAGGCACTAGCGTTACATTGTACTACTAAAACCCATACCATTGCCTGTTATGACTACTGTTCATTAGGCCCCCGTGTTATATTGTACTAAATACGCTCACTGGCATCGTCTTAAATCACCCCTGCTGATAAGGCCCCAAATTTATATTGTTCTACAAAATCCACTATATTCTCTTTTAATCACTCCAGCTGATAAGACCCTAGTGTTTATTATTATTATTAAAAGGCCCCTATCAGCACCTGTAATCACTCCTGTTGATTAGGCCGTAGTGTCATTGTCATATAATACAACAAAACTCCCGAAAGTGACCTCTCATTACTGTTGTTGATAAGGCCCCAAAGCTATAATGTACTACAAACGTCCCTGTCATCGCATGTTATTACTCCTGCTGATTAGGTCCCAGTGTTACATTGCTCCGAAACCCCCATCATCACCTGAAACTACTCCTGCGAATTCGCCCAAGTATCCAGTTGCACTATAAACGCCTCTATCATAGACTGTAATCACTCCTGCTGATAAGATCCCAGTTTCGTATAGCTATACAAGCGTGTCTGTCATCGCCTGTAAACACTCCTATTGATTAGGCCCCAAGTGTTACTAAGTTCTTCAAAACTACATATCAATGCCTCTGTAGTCGCCTGTAATCACTCCTGTTGATTAGGCCCCTAGTGTTAAATAGTTCTACAATACTCCCTATAAACGCCTCTATCATCGCATGTAATCACTCTTGCTGAAACGTCGCCAGTTTTATATAGCAAATCAAGCGTGCCTTGCCTCGCCTATAATTACTCTTGTAATAAGGCCCCGGTGTTATATTGTATTACAAAGGCTACTTTCATCGCCTGTAATCTCTTCTGCTGATTAGGCCCAAAAGTAATATTGTACTACAAACGCCCCTACCCTGACCTGTAATCACTGCTGCTGATAAAGCACTAGTGTTATATTGTACTACAGATACCCATATAATTGCCTTAATGACCCCTGCTGATTAGGCACAAAATCTGTATTGTACGACAAAATCCACTATCTTCGCCTTAAATCACTCATGCTGATAAGGCTCCAATGTAATATTTTAATTAAACGCACCTATCAGTGCCTGAAATCATCTCTGTTCATTAGGTCGTTGTGTTACATATTTCTAAATAAACTTCATATAAACACATCTTTCTTCGCATTAAAGTACTCCTGTTGATAGGCTCCAGAGTTATATTGAATTACAAATGCTACGTTCATTGCCTCTATTCAATCTTTCTGATTAGGCTTTTGTAATACAATATAACACTGGGGCCTATCAACAGGAGTGATTACAGGCGAGGAAAGGCACGCTTGTATTGCTATGTAGTGTTATATAGTACTACAATCTTTCTATAGTGTCCTGTAAATTCCGCTGCTGAAAAGGCTCCCGTGTTATATTTTATTAAACACCCCTATCAGCGCCCGTAATCAATCCTGTTGATTAGGTAGTAGTGTTGCTAAAACAATTCTAAAAACTTCATATAAACACATCTTTCATCGCATTAAAGCACACCTGTTGATAGGCTCCAGAGTAATATTGAATTACAAACGCTACTTTCATCACCTGTAATCAATCCTTCTGATTATGCCCAATAGTAATATTGTACAAACAACGCCCCTATCATCCCCTGTAATCACTCCTCCTGATTAGGCTCCAATGTTTTATTGTTCTTCGAACGTCACTATCATCGCCAGTAACTATATGCACTCCTGCAAATTGTACCCCCGTCACGTTTTGTACCACAAACGTCTTTATTTTCTTATGTAATCATTCCTGCTGATAAGGTCTCAGTGTAATGTAGTAATAAAACGTGCCTGTTTTCGCCTATGATCACTCCTGTTGATTAGGCACTAGTGTTATGAAGTACTGTAAAAAGGTACAAGTAGGCATAGATCATGAAAATGCGCAATCAGAAAAAAGATTCCCACTCCAAAAACTGAGGTTGGAAACAAACCTCCTACAAACCTCCCTAGAACCTTAACCTGTAATCACTGCAGCTGATAAGGCATTAGATATATTGAAATAAAACTACCCATATTATTGCCTGTAATGACTCCTGTTGATTAGGCACTAGTGTTATATTTACTTCATACTCTGCTATCATCGTATGAAATCACGCCTGCTGATAAGGCCCAAAATTTAGATTGTATTACAAATCCACTACCTTCGCCTTTACTCACTCCTGGTGATTAGGGCCCAGTTTTTTATTAAAACGCCCCTATCAGCCCCTATAATCACCCTTGTTGATTATGCCGTAGTGTTATGTAGTACTACAATCCTCCCTATACTGACCTGTCATTACAGCTGCTCATAAGGTCCCAAAACTGTATGTACTACAAACGCCCCAGTCATCGCATGCAATTACCCATGCTGATTAGGTCCCAGTGTAATATTTTACTAAAAACCCCACCTGTGACTACTCCTGCGAATTAGCCCCAGTCTTAAGTTGAACTATAAATGCCTCTAATATCTTCTGTAATCACTGCTAATAAGGCCCCAGTTTCATATATCAATACAAGCGTGTCTGTCATCGCCGGTAATCACTCCTGCTGATTAGACCCCTAGTGTTATATAGATCTACAAAACTCCCTATAAATGCCTTTTTAATCGCCTGTAATCGTACCTGCCCTGCGAAAAAGGCCTAAGTTTTATAACGCAATACAAGCGTGCCTTTCCTCGCCTGTACAAAAATACATATCAACACCTCTTTCATCGCCAGTAATCACTCCTGTTGATACGGCCCCTATTGTTATATAGTTCTACAAAACTCCCTATAAATGCCTTTTTAATCGCCTGTAATCACTTCTGCCCTGCCTGCGTGTAAGGCCTTAGTTTTATATAGCAATACGAACGTGGCTTTCCTCGCATGAAATCACTCCTGTTGATAAGGCCCCAGTGTTAAATTGTATTACAAAAGCTACTTTCATCGCATTCAGTCACTCCTGTTGATTAGGCGACAGATGAAAATTGTACTACAAACGCCCGTATCGTCGCCTGTAAACAGTCCTCCTCATTAGGCCCTAATGCTTTATTGTACTACAAACCTCACAATGATCGCATGTAACTACGTTTTGTACCACAAACACCTCTACTATCATATGTAATCGCTCCTGCTGACAATTTTCCAGTGCTATTTATTAATATAACGTGCCTGTCATCGCCTTTGATCACTCCTTTTGATTAGGCCCTAGTGTTATGAAGTACTACAAAAAGGTACATCGCCCTATAGTGACCTGTTATTACTGCTGCTCTTAAGGCCCAAAAGTTATTATGTACTTCAAACGTACCTGTCATCACACGCATTCACTCATGCTGATTAGGTCCCGGTGATATATTATACTGAAAATCATCTATCATCACCTGTGACTACTCCTGCGAATTAGCCCCAGGCTAAAGTTGTACTATAAACGCCTCTATCATCGCCTGTAATCATTACTGATGAGCCCCAGTTTCATTTAACATTACAAGCGTGTCTTTCATCGCCGTTAATCACTCCTGTTGGTTAGACCCCTAGTGTTAAATAGTTCTACAAAACTACATATCAACGCCTCTGTCATCGCCAGTATTCACACCTGTAAATTAGGCCCCTAGTGTTATTTAGTGCTACAAGGATCCCTATACATGCCTTCTTAATCGCCTGCATTCACTCCTGCTGATAAGGCCTAAGTTTTGTATAGCAAAACAAGCGTGCATTTCCTCGCCAGTAATCACTCCTGTTGATAAGGCCCCAATGCTATATTATATTTCAAACTCTACTTTCATCGCCTGTAATCACCCCTGTTGATTAGGCACAAATGGAACATTGTACTACAAACGCCTTTATCATCGCCTGTAATCAGTCCTCCTGATTAGGCCCCAATACTTTCGTGTACTACAAACGTCACTATCATCGCGTGTAACTACTCCTGCAAATTATGCCCCCCACCCCCTCAAAGTTTGTACCACAAACGTCTATATTATCTTATTTATTCACTCCTGCGGTTAAGGTTCCAATGTTATTTAGTAATAAAACGTGCGTATCATCGCCTTTGATCACTCCTGTTGTTTAGGTCCTAGTGTAATAAAGTACAACAAAAAGGTACGAGTATTAGGAAAAGGCGCAACCAGAAAAAAAATCCCACTACAAAACCAAGGTGGGGAACAAACCTCCTACAATCTCCCTATCTTGTCCTGTAATCACAACATCTGATTAGGCACTAGTGTTATATTGTACTACAAATATCAATATCATTGCTTGTAATGACTCCTGTTGATTAGGCCCCCGTGTTATATTGTACTACATACGCTCCTATCATCGCCTGAAATCACCCCTGCTGATAAGGCCCCCAATTTATATTGTATTACAAAATCCACTATGTTCGCCTTTACTAACATTTGATAAGGCACCAGTGTTATATTTTATTAAAAGGCCCCTATCAGCCCCTGTTATCACTCCTGTTGATTAGGCCGTAGTGTTATATAGAATTACAATCCTCCCTATAGTGACCTGTCATCACTGCTGCTCATAAGGTCCCAATACTATAATGTACTACAAACGCCCCTGTCATCGCATGCAATTACTCATGCTGATTAGGTTCCAGTGCTATATTATACTGAAAAAAAAAAACCTATCATTACCTGTGACTACTGCGAATTAGCCCGAGTCTCAAATTGTATTATAAACGCCTTTATCATCGCATGTTATATCTTTTCATAAGGCCCCAGTTTCATATAGCAATACTAACGTATCTGTCATCGCCGGTAATCACTCCTGTTGAAATGCCCTGTCATCGCATGCAATTACTCATGCTGATTAGGTTCCAGTGCTATATTATACTGAGAAAAAAAAACTATCATTACCCGTGACTACTCCTGCGAATTAGCCCGAGTCTCAAAATGTAATATAAACGACTTTATCATCCCATGTTATATCTTTTCATAAGGCCCCAGTTTCATATAGCAATACTAACGTGTCTGTCATCGCCGGTAATCACTCCTGTTGATAAGACACCTGGTGTTATATAGTTCTACGAAACTACATATCAACAATAATCACTCCTGTTGATAAGGCCCCTAGTGTTATATATAGTTCTGCAAAACTCCCTATAAATGCCTTGTTAATCGCCCGTAATCACTCCTGCTCATACGGCCTAAGTTGAATATAGTCTGTCTGTCATCGCCGGTAATCACTCCTGTTGACTAGACCCTTAGTGTTATAAAGTTGTACAAAAATGCCTTGAAATGCGGTTTTAATCGTCTGTAATCACTCCTGCCGATAAGGCCTAAGTTTTATATAACAATACAAGCGTGCCTTTCCTCGCCTATAATCACTCCTGTTGATAAGGCCCCAGTGTTATACTGTATTGTAATACAAACTCTACTTTCATCGCCTGTAAATCGTGACCAAATATCACTGCTTTTGATTAAGCACTAGTATTATGTAGTACCACAAATACCCATACCGTTACCTGTAATCACTCCTATTGATTAGGCTCAAGTGTTATATTGTAGTACAAACGTTCCTTCCTATCGTCGTCTGTAAGCACCCCTGCTGATTATGCCCTAAATTTATATCGTACTACAAAATCCACTATCTTCGCTTTTAACCACTCCTGTTGATAAGGCTCTAGTGATATATTGTACTAAAACGGCTCTATCATCGCGTGTATTCACTGCTGTTGAATAGGCCGTATTGTTATGTAATCTACAATCCACCCTATCGTAACCTGTCATTATTGCTGCCGATAAGGCACCAAAGTTATAATGTACTCCATCGTCTGTAACTATGACTGGAAATTATGCACCCGCGTTATATTGTACCACAATTATCGCCTGTCATCACTCCTGCTGATAAGATCCAAGCGTCATATAGTAATACAAATATTCCTGTCGTCTCCTGTTATCACTCCTGTTTATTATGCCTAGTGTTATGTAGTACTACGTACCTCCCTTTCGTGACCTGTTATCACTCCTGCTGATTGGGCACTAGAGTTAAATTGTACTGCAAATTCCCATATCATTGCCTGTAATCACTCCTGTTGATAAATCTGCAGTGCTATATTGCATTTAAAACGCTTCTTTCAACGCATGTAGTCACTCCTGCTGATTAGGCCCCAAAGTAAAAGCGCTCCTATCATCGCCTGTAATCACTTCTACAGATTAGGCCCCAATACTTTATTGAACTATAAACGACACTATCATGGCATGAAACTACTCATGCAAATGATGCCTCCTCTTTTTGTGCAAAGAAAACGCATCTATTATCTTCTGTACTCACTCCTGCTGATAAGGTCCCAGTGTTATATAGTATGAAAACCTACATGACATCGGCTGTTATCACTCCTGTTGATCAGACCCTGGTGTTATGTAGTACTACAAACCTCATGACCTGCAATCACTGTTGCTGATTAGGCTATACTGTTGTAGTTTACTACAAATACCAATATCGTTGCCTGTAGTGACTCATGTTAATTAGGTCCCAGTGTAATGTTGTACTTCAAACGCTCCTGAAATCACCTCTGCTGATAAAGCCACAAATTAATATTGTACTACAAAATCCACTATCTTCGCCTTAAATCATTCCTGTTGATAAGGCACCAGTGTTATATTTTATGAAAACGCCCCCATCAACACCTGTAATCACTACTGTTGATAAGGCCATAGTGTTATATAGTACTACAATCCTCCATATAGTGACCTGTCATTACTGCTGCTGATAAGGCCCCAAATATGTGATGTATTACAAACGTCCCTGTCATCGCATGTAATCGCTCCTGCTGATAAGGTCCCAGTGTTATATCATACTGAAAACCCCTATCATCACGTATGACTACTACTGCGAATTAGCCCCAGTCTTTAGTTGTACTATAAGTGCCTCTATAATTGCCTGTAATCACTCCTGCTGATAAAGCCCCAGTTTCATATAGCAAGACAAGCGTACCTGTCATCACCTGTAATCACTCCTGTTGATAAGGCACCTAGTGCTATATAGTTCTACAAAACTACATATTAACGCCCCCGTCATTGCCTGTAATCACTTCTGTTGATTAAGCACCTAGTGTTATATAGTTGAACAAAATATCCCTATTAACGCCTCTTTCATCGCCTGTAATCACTCCTGCTGTAAAGGCGCCAATTTTACATATCAATACAAGCGTGCTTTGAGTCGCATGTAATCACTCTTGTTGATAAGGCCCCGGTGTAAAATTTTATTATAAACGCTGCTTTCATCGCCTGTAATCACTCATGCTGATTAGGCCCCAAAGTAATAGTGTACTACAAACGCCCCTTTCATCGCCTGTAAAAACTCCTCCTTATTAGGCCCGAATGCGTTATTGTACTTCAAAAGTCACTTTCATCGCATGTAACTACTCCTGCAAATTATACCCCTGTCATAATAAGGCCCCAGTGAAATAGTGTTATACAAACGTGCCTATCGACGCCTGTTATCACTCCTGTTGATTAGTCCTAGTGTTATGTAGTACTACGTACCTCCCTTTCGTGACCTTTTATCACTCCTGCTGATTAGGCACTAGAGTTTAATTGTACTACAAGTGCCCATATCATTGCCTGTAATCAGTCCTGCTGATAAATCTGCAGTCTTATGTTTATTTACAAACGCTTCTTTCAATGCATGAAGTCACATACTGCTGATAAGAGCCCAAAGTAATATTGAACTAAATGCGCCCCTATTATAACTCCTACTGATTAGGCACCAATACCTTATTGTACTACAAACGTCACAAAAACGCCTCTATTATCTTCTGTACTCACTCCTGCTGATAAGGTCCCAGTGTTATATAGTATAAAAAAAGTACCTGTCATCGCTTGTTATCACTCCTGTTGATTAGGCCCTGGTGTTATGTAGTACTACAAACCTGATGACCTGTAATCACTGCTGCTGATTAGGCTTTACTGTTATATTTTACTACAAATACCAATATCATTGCCCGTAATGACTCATGTTGATTAGGCCCCAGTGTAATATTGTACTTCAAACGCTCCTATCATCGTCTGAAATAACCCCTGTTGAATAGGCCCCAAATTTATATTGTACTACAAAATCCACTATTTTCGCCTCTCATCACTCCTGTTGATAAGGCCCCAGTGTTATATATAATAACCCCCCATCAACACCTGTAATCACTCCTGTTGATTAGGCCATAGTGTTATATAGTACTTCAATCCACCTGTCATAAATGCTGCTGATTAGGCCCCAAAGTTATAATGTATTATAAACGTCCATGTCATCGCATGTAAACGCTCCTGCTGATAAGGTCCCAGTGTTATATCATACTGAAAACCCCCTATCATCACGTGTGACTACTACAGCGAATTAGCCCCAGTCTTTAGTTGTACTATAAGTGCCTCTATAATTGCCTGTAATCACTCCTGCTGATAAGGCCCCAGTTTCATATAGCAAGACAAGCGTACCTGTCATCACATGTAATCACTACTGGTCATAAGGCTCCTAGTGCTACATGTATATAGTTCTACAAAACTACATATTAACGCCTCTGTCATTGCCTGTAATCACTCCGGTTGATTAGGCCCCTAGTGTTATATAGTCAAACAAAACTCCCTATTAACGCCTCTGTCATCGCCTGTAATCACTACTGCTGTAAAGGCGCCAATTTTAAATAGCAATACAAGCATGCATTGCGTCGCCTGTAATCACTCTTGTTGATAAGGCCCCGGTGTAAAATTTTATTACAAACGTTGCTTTTATCGCCTGTAATCACTCCTGCTGAATAGGCCCCAAAATAATAGTGTAATAAAAACGCCCCAATCATCGCCTGTAAAAACCCCTCCTTATTAGGCCCGCACGCGTTATTGTACTACAAACGTCACTTTCATCGCATGTAACTACTCCTGCAAATTATACCCATGTCATATTTTGTACAACAAACGCCTCTATTATCTTCTGCAGTCACTCCTGCTGATAATATTCCAGTGTTATATAGTAATAGAACGTGCTGCTGCTGATTAAGCCCTAGTGAAATATATTACTACAAATACCCATATCATTGCCTGTAATTAGTCCTGTTGATAAGGCCCCAGTGAAATAGTGTTATACAAACGTGCCTATCGACGCCTGTAATCACTCCTGTTGATTAGTCCTAGCGTTATGTAGTTACCTCCCTTTCGTGACCTGTTACCACTTCTGCTGATTAGGCACTAGAGTTAAATTATACTACAAATGCCCATATCATTGCCTGTAATCAGTCCTGCTGATAAATCTACAGTGTTATATTTATTTACAAATGCTTCTTTCAACGCATGAAGTCACATCCTGCTGATAAGGCCCCAAAGTAATATTGAACTAAATGCGTCCCTATCATCGCCTGTAATCACTCCTACTGATTAGGCCCCAATACCTTACTGTACTACAGACTTCACAAAAACGCCGCTATTATCTTCTGTACTAATACCAATATCATAGCCTGTAAAGACTCATGTTGATAAGGCCCCTGCGTAATATTGTACTTCAAACGCTCCTATCATCGTCTGAAATCACCCCTGCCGAATAGGCCCCAAATTAATTTTGTACTACAAAATGCAATGTTTTCGCCTCTAATCGTGTTATATTTTATGAAAAAAATTTTATTAACACCTGTAATCACTCCTGTTGATTAGGCCATAGTGTTATATAGTATTATTGTCCTCCCATAACTGCTGCTGATAAGGCCACAAAGTTATAATGTATTACAAACGTCCCTGTCATCGCATTTAATGGCTCCTGCTGATAAGGTCCCAGTGTTATATCATACTGAAAACCCTCTATCATCACGTGTGATTACTACTGCGAATTAGCCTCAGTCTTTAGTTGTACTATAAATGCCTAGATAACTGCATGTAATCACTCCTGCTGATAAGGCCCCAGTTTCATTTAGCAAGACAAGTAATTCCGGTAATTGTATTGTCGAGATAACTTAATTTTCGCGAATATTCCGAATTCGATGCCTCGCGAGTTCAAGTTTCTCACTAATAATTAATTCATTTAGGCCATAAAGACTACTGTTCGCGAATTCAAAACATCGTAAATAATTTTGAAATAGAAAATTCGCGAAAGAAAAGTCATGCGAAAATTTCAGGATGTACAGAATTGTACTACAAACACCACTTTTTCGCATGGACTTACTTCTGCTGATTGTGCTCCAGTGTTATATTGTACTAAACATCCCTATTCTCGCCTGTAATCATTCCCGCTGATTAGGCCCCCAATGTAATCAACCGGAACAATAGTCGTATTTCAATATAGGCACATAAGCGAGCAATCGATTTCACTAGCGCTCAGGTAAATTTACGGAGACTTTCCGATAATATCCGATATCGGCCGGCGATATTCGATTATCATTCGGCTAATCTGTCCAGGTAATGTCAGTGTTGCCTGGGGACAGTTGTTGTAGGGATTAAAGATTTCATCGCTTTACTTTAGCAGCTTTCTCTGCAGCTTTCTCTGTGTGAAAACTTGATTTTGAAAGACTAAATGCATGACGCAGGGACCGGGGGCATTCATCTGCTACCCCCATGTCACTTCGGATGATATTATATAGGATATAACAGAGAACCAACGTAAACAAAATCATTCGTCTTGCAGACGCGGACACGCCTTTGCATTTTCAAGATGATTTAAGAAGCTGTATATTTAATAGACTTCATTAGTTGTTTGTAACCTTATATGGAGTATAAACGTGTTGTTCCCCTTTAGAAAATATTTGCGCAGTAGTTATCATATTGTTAAAAATAAATTTAGAAGGCTATCAGGATCCGAATGTGAAAGACACATATAAAATAATACATTACGAAAACATGCCCATGCAATATACAGAGATTTTTAAAGTTGTAAAAAATGAAAAAAATCAGTAGAAAAATCTCAATATTTTTCTTATTTTTGCTCAAAACATAGATTGTTGGTACACGTTAGAACCGCCTCGGCGAGGCGGTTCTAACGAGTACCCACAATCTGTGTTTTGGAGCAAAAATAAGAAAAAAGGTATACCCCTGCAAACCCCAGTTTTGCTATATAAAAGTGGGGTATAAGGGGGTAAATATTACACGGACATGTTTTCCTGATGATACGTTTTTCTTTATATAGAAATTAAATGTAATTCGCGCCAAATAAATGAATTTAGAATATTTATACATTTTCGCTGGGTAAAAAAAACTTTGATATTCACAGTTTATATATCATGAAAGATATAACCGGGCGGTGATGACCTGCACAGCGCTGAAACACCATTTTCCACCTGTTATTCTTCTTATCCAAGTATGCAGTTCAACCTTGATACAGTTTTAATGATAAACAATCTGGTCTTTGTCTGACATGGTCAGAAATGCCGACCAGAAAGTAGGTTTTCACGCTTTGCTGATTATAAGGTAGTTAAAACGATCATCATGGATGACTAGATCAGGGGTTAACACCTGACATCCAGCGTATTTAGGCTGTCGCCGCAAGGTATTAAAGGCACGCTTCTTATAAAAACATTCTCACATGATAATTTGGCAGCGTCATAGGAAAGCTGTTTTGACAGACAAAACTGATTCTGCATATCAGGCAGGCTACTCTTAGCCAAGTCTGCATATAGAGATCTAGATTCCTAAAACGAAATTTCATGTATAATTAAACTACATTTTTGTTTTGTTAATTAAAAAGCATCTTGTGGTGTAAACCTGACATGCCTCAATAAATACAAACGGTTTATTTTCTATGGCAGGTCAAGAAACAATCGCATGTACAAGAATAAAATACCAAATGGGCCTTCGCATGAGAAAACAAGTTTGGTTTCCGACCAGGTCAGGCACAAACCGGCCTGTACAGTCACAGAAGCAGGCTACAAGTTTAAAATTTCGTATTTAAGCGAAAACAAAGACGCGGAAACTTGCCATTTTCATTGAGAATTATCTCAAATTATTTCTTTGTCGTCAAGGATTTCATATATCGCATATAACAAAGAAAGAAAGAAAGAAAGAAAGAAAGAAAGAAAGAAAGAAAGAAAGAAATGAATGAATGAATGAATGAATGAATGCGCATTTCACGAATCCGTAATAACACATCTTTAGGTTGATAAATGTAGGAGTCTTCTCTACTACGATACATGTATAATGATTAAATGTTTTTGTTTCGTGTCAAAATGCTTTGAGAAAGATATTAAAAAATAGATTTTAAATATCTTTGAATTCTTCACCTTGGTTAAATAAAGCATGCATAATGTGTTATGGCACAGTGTCATCACCATGCACCGCTTTCGGTAAATGAGTAATTATACTCGTTCGGTTTGCTCAATTATATCTCGAGTATGTGCGAAATACGTAAATTAAATGGATTACATGTAATTTGATTTCTTTAATTGTTGTCGGAATTCAACTGTTCATGCGATTATCGCTTTAAACGTTTATGTTTGATGTTTTTGTTCTTTAATTAAAGGTTATAAAAGATGCTATTTTGTTTGTATTGACTTTGAATGGCAGATATCGAGCACTCGTCCTGTTGCGGATTACAGCATCAAAAGAAAAATACAAATACCTCATGAAATAATTATAAAAAGATTCTCATAAAAATAAAATGATAAATTAAATGAGTAGAACGTGATTGCGAATTTAACACAGTGTCATTACTAATTGACATTATGCAATCATGAGCGAGTTGACATCTGTGTTTTCAATTCGGCATCTACTGTCGAAAAAGGAGAAAAAAATATGGTAAAGTTTAATGTTTTATTTCCGCAAAATATCACTATCTAACTTAAGCCTATTAATTTATCCATATGAAATTCTTTATTACACTATCAGTCATCAAATACATTTCATTTTCATATTAGAGCAATAATCTTCGCCCACGGCATTAATACCTGGAAATTTAGTCGGGTCTTATCGGTGCATTTTACGGATACTCACGGAAATTCCAGATAGAAAATAATATTTATTATTTTTTGGTCAATGCTCAAACAGACCAAATTATCGTTGAGCTCCAAAAATAAAAAATACACCAGATTAAAGTATAATATTTCTACTACATTGGACCGTTTGTGACGCCTAACATTTATGTAAAATTATAGCTTAAAATTGTTGCTGAAGTCATGTACCTAGGCGTATTTAACCGCGTTTTACGGAAATTTTGCTATATATTTAATTAAATTGCGTACAACAAGACGGCCGTCCCCAAACAGACCATTTTATAATAGCGCTACGTCAAAAATTTAAAAACTGTGGTAAAGATAAAGAATTATACTTTCTAACGCCGTTCGTGATATAAAAATATCATAAGAAATAAGAAAGTTACCAAGTGTTAAATATTTTTTCCCTATATGTTTTATACAATTTATTGGCCAATACCTGTAGAAGTGCTAGTACGAGTAAAGTACCCCATGATTGTAATCGAAACTTAGTTAAAATCACATGCAATCTCTCCTCCTGAAAGACTTATTACCGTCGATCATTTGTAGCAGTAGTTATAGGCAATGATATAGCAATATAACACTGAGGCCTAATGAGCAGTAGTGATAGCAGGAGACGATAGGATGGTGTGTAGTGTGATATAAATTTGGTACAGGTCACGATGGGACGATTTGTAGTACTATATAAAACCAAGGACTAATCAACAGGAGTAATTAGATACAATGATAAGTTAGTGTTAAAGTACTGAGTAGAAAATAATAAGTAAAATAAAGCGAGTGGAAGACGAGCTGTTTTTACTTATTTTTTTTCTACGAGGTCTTTAACTAACTTGTAGTATGACACAACAAAAATTGGCAGAACCGTACTGTAACTTCCGATATCAGGAAGTTATTGTACGGTTTTCATCCCACCTCTTTACTTAGTATTAATATGTGGGCCCGCCTCTTCTGAGATTGACTTCTATTGGATTAAATGTTACAAAAAATTCAAAAGAAAAGCAGAAAGTCATACTACAAGGGTCTTTGTAGTACAATATAACACAGGGGGGGGCTTCTCAGCAGCGGTTATGACAAAAGGTCACGAAAATACCTTGTAGTACTATATAACGCTACGGCGTAATCAACAGGATGAAAGAGGCGAAAAAAGAGGGGTTTCTAGTGGTGCCTAATCAGCAGAAGTAATAACAGTTCATGATATTGAGTTTTTAATACTATATTCATGTAACACTATAAATCATGGCAATGGGGTCTTATCGACAGAAGTGATTGCAGCCGATGATAGAGAAATTTGAATGACAATATAACACTGGGACCTCATTAACAGGAGTGATTACAGGTAATGATAGGGACGTTTGTAGTACTTTATATAACTGGGCCTATTTAACATGAGAGATTGCAGACTATAAGGGGGTTTCTCGTAAATATAACAGTGTGCGTAATTAGTAGGGGTGATTACAGGCGATGACAGGCACGTTTGTATTGCTATATACTTCTTCAGCCTAACCAGAAAGAGTGATTACATGCAATAGAACATAACAGAAAAGACCAGAAAGTTTATGGACGACGGACGTCTTAATAAGAAGGTTTATAAGTGGGCTCTCAGAGTTTCGGATAATAATTGTAGAAATTGGTGTTTTAGGGTCCGTAAAATGTTTAAAGAAAGTCAAATGGAACATTTATTTTCCGGGGTAGATTTTTCCGTTGTAAATAAAGGATATGTGGTTGCATCAATTCAAGACTCGATACATCATAAATTCTTGAGCAAATGGTCCACGGATGTTAACAGAGATATTTCTCAGACAAGAACGGGTCGTAATAAACTAAGAACATATAAACAGTTTAAACAAATTTACCGCACAGAATGTTATGCAACAATGTTTTTACCCTTCAAACGTTTGCTAAATTTAGGTGTGGCGTTGTGCCACTGAGGCTTGAAACGGGACGCTATGTGAGATTATCACCAGAACAAAGAACTTGTTTTTATTGTACTGATTGTATAGAATCTGAAGAACATGTATTGCTGTCGTGTCCAGTATATGACGATCTAAGGCTAACTGTGGAAAGTGTTATCAAGTCTGGATATGCTGAATATGATTCTCTTACAAACCGTGATAAGAGGAATCTACTATGCGAATGTGATAAGATGTTCTGCCAAAATCTGCTCCGATATTTTAGACAGACGTCAGTATTTGATCTACAAATAACAAATTTTAGCATGTTGATATTTTAACATGTATAGTCTCTTATAATTCTATATAGAATGGCATGGTTAATTTTTATTAGCATTGTTTTATTATGCACATATGTAATATGTTGTTAACCATGACGAGACTTTGATAAACTAATAAATTACAAATTACATGACTTAAGCACAATAGCTCATCGTCAACAACAATGTATATAAACAAACATAAGTACACATGCATTTAGAATAATTACAAAACAATAAATATGGTACCTAGCACAACATACAGATGTGTTTGTATAACTATTATTACACTTTGGCTTAATTGGTATGAGTGATTAAAGACGATATAAGTGTATTTGTATTACATTGTAATACTAGGGGTGTGATAGCAGGCGATAGTAGGTACAACTTTAGATCAGCTGGCTAACCTGCACTCCGACACACTTCGTGACCTCCTCTCTCGGTATGGAGAGGTCTAACGGAATACCGATGGAAATATTCCGCCTAGTACAAATTGAATCCTATGAAACACTGGAGACTAATAAGTAGAAGTGATTACAGCGATGATAAGGGAATTTGTAATTCTATATAAATTTGGGGCCCAAACAGAAGGAGGGATACAGGCTATGATAGAAAAGTTTGTAGTACACACTGTGGCTTTATTGCAGGCGAAGATAGGGACGTTAGTAGTACTACAATGTATTGAGATATATCAGCAGGAGTCAGAATAGATGACGGAAGGTACATAATTGAGCCGCCTCGTGGGAAAACCAACAATGTGGTTTCCGAACAGGTCCGACACAAATCGGCCTGTACAAGCACAGAAAAGAGCTAGAAGCTTGAAATTTCGGATTTAAGTAGAAGAGGAATTGTACTATCCGAGTAGCGAAAACAAAGGCGCTGATCAGTTTCGCGGTTACCGCGAAGCAGATCTGCGTCTTTGTTTTCGCCTATGCAGATTGTTGGTTTTCCCACGTGGCGGCTCATATGTTATGGGGCTAAATGTCCCACCAGAAGCTAAGTGAACCTCGGCCGAAGGACTGAAGAAGCTCGGGATGGAATCTGAGACCCCACTTTCAAAGTACAAGCATGTTTGATACTCTCGATATTTGTGTTCTGTATAAATACTAGAGGACCATTGGTCCTGTAGCTCACCTGAGAGATTATCACATTGTAAGCTCATGAGATTTAAATTAATTGAGAATCGGCCAATGAAAGTCTATGCATGGACACTATTGACCCCCGGGGCATGGCCAAATTTGACCCAGGGGCATGACTGGCACAATTTATAATGGGTACTACCAAACATTGCTACATACAAAATATAAAAGCTCTGGGCCTTTTGGTTTCAGAGAAGAAGATTTTTGTTAGTTTTTCCCATTGTAAGTCTATGGAGACTATCTACCCCCGGGACGTGGCCAAATTTGACCCCAGGGGCATGGCTGGCACAATTTATGTAGAGGACCATTAGCCATTGCCACATACAAAATATCAAAGCTGTGTGCCCTGTGGTTTCAGAGAAGAAGATTTTTGAATTTTTTTCCCATAGCAAGTCTATTGAGACTATCAACCTCCGGGGCCTGGCCAAATTTGACCTCAGGGGCATGAATGGCACAATTTATGTAGAGGACCATTAGCCATTGCTACATACCAAATATCAAAGCTGTGGGCCTAGTGGTTTCAGAGAAGAAGATTTTTTAATTTTTTTCCCATAGTAAATCTATGGAGACTATCAACCCCCCGGGGCGTGGCCAAATTTGACCCCAGGGGCATGAATGGCACAATTTATGTAGAGGACCATTAGCCATTGCTACATACCAATTATCAAAGCTGTGGGCCTAGTGGTTTCAGAGAAGAAGATTTTTTTAGTTTTTCCTATTGTAGGTCTATGGAGACTATCGACCCCCGGGGCGTGGCCAAATTTGACCCCGGAGACATGATTGGCACAATTTATGTAGAAGACCATTAGCCATTGCCACATACAAAATATCAAAGCTGTGGGCCCTGTGGTTTCAGAGAAGAAGATTTTTTCCCCCATAGTAAGTCTATGGAGACTATCAACCCCCGGGGCGTGGCCAAATTTGACCCCAGGGGCATGAATGGCACAATTTATGTAGAGGACCATTAGCCATTGCCACATACAAAATATCAAAGCTGTGGGCCTAGTGGTTTCAGAGAAGAAGATTTTTTAGTTTTTCCAATTGTAAGTCTATGGAGACTATCCACACCCGGGGCGTGGCCAAATTTGACCCCAGGGGCATGGCTGGCACAATTTATGTAGAGGACCATTAGCCATTGCCACATACAAAATATCAAAGCTGTGGGCTCTGTGGTTTCAGAGAAGAAGATTTTTTATTTTTTTCCCATAGTATGTCTATGGAGACTATCGACCCCCGGGGCGTGGCCAAATTTAACCCCAGGGGCATGAATGACACAATTTATGTAGAGGACCATTAGCCATTGCTACATAGCAAATATCAAAGCTGTGGGCCTCGTGGTTTCAGAGAAGAAGATTTTTTTAGTTTTTCCCATTGTAAGTCTATGGGACCTATCTGTTGCCATGGAAACCACAATTTTGATACAATCTGCTCCAAAACCTAATGCCATCAATCCCCCAACCCAATTATGGTTCACATTAAATTTGATCAAGGTCGGCCTACTAGCTTCAGAAATATTCTTCTTTGAAATTGTGGACGGACGACGACGGACGACGACGGACGACGGACGACGACGACGACGGACGACGGATGCCTGCCTATCCTATAAGCTCACCTGTGAGCCTTCGGCTCAGGTGAGCTAATAAAAAACACGAGTCGGTTAAATAGTTTCAACACAAAACATTGATTTGCTTACTGGTTACAGAACAGACAAAACCCACCATCTTCCATTTAAAAAGAACCATAACTGCAAAAATAAGCAATCAATAGTTACAACTATTGTGTTCTGTGAGTCTTGCAATCAAGAGTTACAACCTTTGTGTTCTGAAGGTCTTCTGATGCTGTTATTTCATGAATCTGTCTTTATCGGTTGACAACTTACAAAGGGTCACAATTACAATGCAAAATCTACGATTTTTCATTCCAAAGGATCATAACTAAAATATGCCAGTAATTTTATATTACTGACCTTGCCAATGGGATACTTCTGTTTTGGTTCTTAATGTTATGTCTTGGTGCTGAAAATTGTGGTCTTTGCACCTTACGTACATGTATATGCGTTTTTATATTTAAGGCAGGTTTATATAACTGAGTGGCCGCCTATTGGGAAATAGCTTCTCAATCGACATACAATAGGTTTTCTTAGTTCAAGTATCTAATTGTCATGAATTTAGTTATTCCCACTTCGGTTTTTGGAGTGAGAATTTCTTACTGATTTCGCCCTTTCCTGACCATTGCCTACTTGTACCTTTTTATAGTTCCTAATTTTGGCACATCGTCTGATGCTACATATGCTTCAACGTTTCAAGATGATATGTTGTAGGGTTTTTTAAGCTACACGGCGGGCAAAAAGACTATGCAAAATTCTATTCTTCCATATCATAGGCGTTAAATGGTCATAATTCCAAAATGATGCAACCCAGAATTACAGTTCTTGAGTTGTTATGGTAGTATTATGTTGGTTGATATTCGTATGTGAGCCTGTGCGTGAGAAAACCAACAATTTGGGTTCCGACCAGGTCTGACACAAACCAGCCTGTACAGTCATATCACAGAAGCAGGCTAGAAGCTTGAAATTTCGGATTTAAGAAGAAGAAGGATTGTACTATCTGTGTAGCGAAAACAAAGGCGCTGATCAGCTTCGAGGTTACCGCACCTTTGTTTTTGCATATGCAAATTGTTGGTTTTCTCATGCAGTGGCTCATGTAGTTTCATTAAGCTATCGTAAGCGTTTCTTATATAACAGAGCGTACACAACTAGAACGCAAATTGGGCTTTTTGCGCTTTTCAAAGGACCAAAACTCCAACAAATATGTTTTCGGATTTGTTCTCGTATCAATGCCTCGTATTCTACACGTCATCTTACGATGGTTAATCATATGAAGTTTCATCATGATTTCTTATAAATCCGTTTTCAAGTTACTGACTGGACATGGGAACATTGCGAATTTGGATATTTCCCATTTCAAAGGGCAATAACTCGAATGATATTAAATAAAAGTTACGGTTCTTGTTTTCTACAAATCCACACATGTTGATTAATAAACCTATAAATTTTCATCATGATATCTTGAACGGTTGTCTAGTCGTCACAGAGCATAAACGACAAGAATGCAAAGTTAACTACTTTCCAAAGGGTCATAATTCTAAAAATATGCAACGTAAACTTATATTTTTTGTGTTCTGCACGTCCTTTTATGTTGGTCAATAATGCTATGAAGTTCCATCTAGAAATTTTAAATGGTTCTCAAGTTCCAAAAAGGACATAAATTTTGACTCACTGACGGGCGGACGGACGGACTGACGGACAGACAGACAGACGACCCGAACCCTGAATAGGGAAGACGTAACAAATAAAGTGTTCTATTGATAGGGTCATTAAAACTAGAAGGACCAATGATCCTGTAAACGCCCATCTGAGACTTGAGATAATATATCAAAAAATCTTGTTTGACTACCAAGCCATTCTAGTGGAGATCTTTGAATATTATGATAATTTACATGTATATCGGCCCGGGGTGAGGGCCCCTGGGGTTCAAATTATTTTCAGAATTTTTAATTTTCAGTCACTTTGTCCATTTCCTTCAACAATTTCCCTTCAAAAAACATTTTACAATTTTCCCCATTCCATGCATGGACGACCTATGTCGAACTTGCTGTAAAATAGCTCATTGTCAGCCCAGGGTCATTATATATATATATATATATATATATATATATATATATATATATATATATATATATATATATATATATATATATATATATATATATATATATATATATATATATATATATATATATATATGAATTTTGTAGAGTTCCTCTCCCTGATGCATCATGCTATGTTTGGAAATCATAGGCCTTCTGGTTCTAGAGAAGAAAAAAATACAGGTTTTTCCTATTTATAGCCATTTTTCTATTTATTGGTCTTGTGACCTGGTCCATTTATATAAACTTTCATTCCCCATTCCTTAGGATGCTCCACATGAAGTTTGTTTAATTGGCCAAGTGGTTTCAGAGAAGAAGATGGTTAAATATTATGGTAATATACATGTATATTGCCCCGGGGTGGGGGCAGACCAGCACCTGGGGTCTAATTTTTGTCCATTTCCTTTAAGTATTTTCCTTCAAATGACATTTTAACAATTTTCCACATTTACATGAATGGGTGACCTATGTTGACCTTCCCGTAAAATAGCTCATGGTCACCCCATGGTTATGATTTTTATATACCGGTACTTTGTAGCATGTCAAGTTTCAAAATCATAGGCCTTCTTGTTCTGGAGTTTTTGCTATTTATAGCCATGGCGGCCATCTTGGACATGTGACTGGACTATTAGTATAAACTTTCGTTCCCCCTTCATAAGGATGCTCCACATAAAGTTTGGCTTTGGTTGGCCAAGCGGTTTCAGAGAACAAGATCGGTAAAATTGTGAACGACGGATGACCGACGACTACGGACGGACGACGGAGCACGGCATCCTATAAGCCCACGTTGTGAGCCTTCGGCTCAGGTGAGCTTATAAGCAACACCAAAGTTTCAATTTTCCAATATATCCTACTGTTTATACACCGTGTTTTGCACAAATGTGCTACTCTTGATATTTCACTTTATAACTGCAACTGCAGGGACCTCAGCTGCAGGAGGGACCTCAGTGGCAGGAGGGACCTCAACGACAGGGGTGGAAGTTGACCCTCACTCGTCCCATTCACTCGACTTGCCCTGTTCACTCTACAAAACTTAAAGACAATGGAAAATTTATGTCTTCTGTCATAGCTTCTCCGCTATCTTTGTAGGGCTGTCGCCAAGCGAACCTATTCGATTTGACCAACTAATGACATTTCAAAAATCGCTTTTCAAATGTCTCATAAGATGCTTTTTAGATGATAGTGCAATACCAATGATTTCAAAATGAAAATTGCTAGGTTTTAAATTGATTTAATGACTTACTACGCAATAGTGTTTTTTTCTGCTTGTAATTTTGTGATGAAAAGTTTGTCTGATAAAATTCAAGGAACCCGATAAAAATGGACTGGACATTATGAAAACATACCCATGCTATATACAGAGATTGTTTTTGTTTGTTAAAATGAAAATTTTCATTAGAAAAAAAAAAATGATATTTTTCTTATTTGTGCTCAAAACATAGATTGTGGGTACACGTTAGAACCGCCTCGCCGAGACGGTTCTAACGAGTACCCACAACCTATGTTTTGAAGCAAAAGTAAGAAAAAAAAGGGATACCCCTGCATACTACTTTAACTATATAGAAGTGGGGTATAAGGGGATATTTATTTCATGGACACATTTTCCTGATTGGTATTTCATTTTGAACTTTTAGCTTGCTACATTGTAAACCCGCCTCCAACGGTCACCTGACCTGTCAACCGCGAATGTGCAATTCAGGTTGTTTACGAAACCTTTTGCTCAATCCCCGAAGGTTTGAAAAATTATCGCCTGCATTGCAACACCGTTAATAAGAAAATAACATGTCATGATTGGAGAGTCTAGTAAACAACAAAACCCAGGAAGGATAGGAAATTTGGGACGCCTCGTTGCAAAACAAGCTTGGGTCTCGGGAATTATCTCATAGCAGAAGTATGTGCCCGAGTCCAAGTTTCCTTGCAAAATGTTTGTCTGTTTTTAACAAAGTTGCATTAAATTTGTAAAATTATCATTCGCATTTGTGGATTCCAATTCGCAAAAGAAAATGCAAAAATTCTACAGATTGACATCCTTGGAACACAATACAAGAATAGAACAATCAATCATTCCAAAAGTCTTTAAGCCATATCTTAAACTTATTAATTATTTACCAATTCTATCAGGAACCACTTATTTGGAACAATAAGCTGAATTGACGTAATCATGGCTGGGTGCTGCAATTAACAGGGATTTTTTTCATTTGTAAAATTTGAAAATTTCATTAGAAAAAAATTGGATATTTTTCATATTTTTGCTCAAAACATAGATTGTGGGTACACGTTAGAAGCAAAAATAAGAAAAATAGGCATACCCCTGCATACCCCAGTTTTACTATATAGAAGTGGGGTTTAAGGGGGTATTCATTGCACGGACATGTTTTCCTGATGTAGATAAAATATAATTAAAGACTGTCAATGTCGCTATCTGTAAACAATGTAGAGAAGGTTACAATGAGCAAAAATGGAAATATTAAATACTTTTATTATATATAGCTTCGTAATAAGTATGTGTTTTCTTCTGGATGCTACATACCAATTTAAAAGATTTAAGATTAACCATGGGTTGGTATTGAGGTCCGGGACGTCGGTGAGAAATGACATCCGGGTATCTATGACACAGTGTGTCAGTCTATGTGAGCTGATTGACACATGTTATGTCATTCTTTGGCACGAGCAAAGTAAGTGAGCATTCGTGTGAGAAGAACGACAATTTCGGTGTCCGACCGTGTCCGACACAAATAGGCGTGTACAGTCACAGAAGAAGGCTAGAAGCCTGAAATTTGTTTTCACATATGCAGATTGTAGGTTTTCTGATGCGGCGGCTCATTTTTCAATTTCACTGGTGTTTTATTATTGTAAATATACATTACATTTGGTTTGCATAAGGTACATGAAGCTGAGTTACTACTTTTTGTAAAATGAGCGGCCGCACCAGAAAACCAACAATCTGCATATGCTAAAAACAAAGCGCAGACCAGCTTCACGGTAACCGACAGCGGAACCCTACAAACGTATATACAATACAATACAATTTAACTTCACAGCCTTTGTTGCATTTTTAAAACTTAACCCATTAGTGACGAATGGTCGTTCCCATTATTACCATATGGGTGAGTACACTTCAAGATTTCGGAGCATCGAGAATGATTTTCAGTGTTGGTCTTAATTTCAACGAAATTCCCCTGATCAAACAGAATAGCCCCAGATAGGGCTATACAGTTTGCCTATGCCCGTAAAAAGGACGCCGTGCTTAATTTATATACATGCAATTATGTTAACACGTTATCAGGTTATTCCGGTTGCACCGTTAATTTCTAGGAAGTTCCTGTTCATATCACCATTGGCTTATACCTGGCCCGACCCCAGCGGAATACAAAGCTCTGAAAATGAAGTTTGGCTCAAATGACAACCACGTGGTTTTTGTCAAGCCGGTACCATGTAAGTAAATGTTGTGTCTTATTATGATCTCTCTCTCTCTCTCTCTCTCTCTCTCTCTCTCTCTCTCTCTCTCTCTCACGCACGCACGCGCGCAAGCTCGTTCGCACATGCGCCAAGACGTCTCTCACCGATGAGAGAGTGACCATTTTAGCTCACCTCGGCTCAGGTGAGCTTATAGGATGGCCATGCTCTATCGTCTGTCGTCGTTGTCGTCGTCGTCGTCGTTCACACTACTCAAAGATCTCCTCTGAAACGATACCCCTGGTCCAATCAATGCCAAACTTCATGTGGAGCGTCCTTAGGAAGGGGGAACTAAAGTTTATATAAATGGTCCAGGTCACATGACCAAGATGGCCGCCATGTTCATATATGTTCGGTAAAAACCGATTTCAATGAAACTTGGTATATAGCATTGGGGACTCTGGTCCATCATAATTTATGTAAATCATGACCTTGGGTTGACCTTGACCTATTTTATGGCAAGGTCAACTTTGGTCACATAGGCTTTTCAATGGAAAAAAGTGAAAACATTGAATTTTTCAGGAAGTTTTGTGGCCTGTGACCTGAAAGTTGGTAGATACATATAACTTATTGATTTAATGAAGTCATAGGAGTATTCAAGGTCAAGGTCATCTCTTGACCTTAGCCAAAGGTCATTTACATATTAAATTTAAAACTTAATTTTCTCAGGAACCACTTCACCAATCATAGCCATATTTTATATGTGATATCCTTAGGAAGGGGGAATCAAACATTGTTTAAAAAGTCTAGGTCACATGACCAAGATGGCTGCCATGCCCATATATGGTAAAAACATTTAAAAAGCTTCTTCTCTGGAACTGCTGGGCCGATTTCAATAAAACTTGGTATGTATGGTATGTAGCATCGGGGCTCTAGCTCATTATAGTTTGTATAAATCAGGACCTTGGGTTGACCTTGACCTATTTTATGGCAAGATCAACATTGGTCCCATAGGCTTCTCAATGGAAAAAATGGAAAACATTGGATTTTTCAGGAAGCTTTGTGACCTGTGACCTGAAAGTTGGTACGTACATACAACTTATTGAGTTAATGAAGTATACAAGGTCAAGGTCATCTCTTGACATTGGCCAAAGGTCTTTTACATATTAGATTTAAAACTAAATTTTCTCAGGAACCCTTCACTAATCATAGCCAAATTTTATATGTGGGAAGGGGAAACCAAAGTTTGAATAAATGGTCCAGTTCACATGACCAAGATGGCCGCCACGTCCATATACGTGTTAAAACCCTTTAAAATCAACTTCTCTGGAATCGGTGGACCGATTTCAATGAAACTTGGTATGAAGCATTGGGGGCTCTGGCCCTTCGTATTTTTTTATAAATCGTGACCTTGGGTTGACCTTAATAATAATAATAATAATAATATAATAATAATAATAATGTCTTTATTTAAAGAGGATGACATATTTAGTACAAAAACTAATCTCACATATGGTCCTCTGAAGAGTATTGCTGATTTACTATCTGTGTTTACTTCCTTTTATGTACATGATCCAAACATTATATCAGACCATTGTTTGATTGAATTTTCTTTAGTTTCAACTGTCGTTCGCCAAATTTCAGATAACAACGCTGAAGAAGCATCATTTTCTTACTACAAATGGAACAGCAGTAATAAAGATGAATATATAAACAATATATCTACAGAACAATTTCAGGAACGATTAAATGTTTTGATCGATGCAATTGATGACGCCTCATGTTCAAATGATATAGATGTCTCGATTTCAACATTTTCAGATCTTATGCATAATGTCTGCGATCCACTTTTTTCAATGACAAAACATGCAAACAAGTCAAATGATACAAAAGAAAATACCGAACAATATAGTTTTGATAGGACATGTTCTGATAAACGAAAATTTTTTTATCGCTTTTTGAATACTTTTCGTAAAAATAAAAACGACGAAAACAGAGTGAATATGGTAAGAGCCCGTACTGAATATAAAAACGCAGTAAGGAAATTTAACTTTGAGAGGGATAGGCAGAAAAGTTTCAAACTCCTTAATGCTAAAGTGAAGAATGCCAAAGAATACTGGAAGCTTCTGAAAAATTCTGTCTCGCAGCCGAAATCCAAAAATATATCCATCACTGATTTTGAAAATTATTTTAAAGCAGTTAATAATCCTGATGATCCCTTTTTCCAGCCAGATGAGGACGTCCTGTATTTCAATGAACGCTTTTTAAACACGGAAACGCAAGTAATGTTCGATGAACTAAATGTAATAATAACCGTCGAAGAAATACGTCGATCAATTAATCAACTAAAAAATGGTAGAAGTGGAGGCCCAGATAAATTTTTGAACGAATTTTTTATACACGGCTCCTCTGTACTTTTGCCGTATCTGTACAGTCTTTTTAATAAAATTTTGAACTTGGGATATTTTCCAGAATCATGGAGTGAAGGATACATTATACCATTGCACAAAAAGGGAAAACTAGACGATGTTAATAATTTTAGGGGTATAACTCTTTTAAGCGTATTGGGGAAATTATTTAGTAGAATTTTAAACAACAGGCTTACAGAATGGGCTGAAGAATACTATGTTTATATTGAAGCTGGCTTCAGAGAGTGTATGGGAACTATTGATAATATTTTTGTCCTGCACGGATTAATTAATCATACATTAAACAAAAACGAGGATTTATTTTGTGCTTTTGTAGATATCACTAAGGCGTTTGATTATGTAGTGCGTGATATATTATGGTACAAGCTAATTAAAATGGGTGTTAGAGGTAAAATATTAAATGTAGTCATGTCAATGTATAAACATATTAAGTCTCAAGTTAAGTTAGACTGTAATATTAGTATGGGTTTTAACTGTGAACTTGGTGTACGACAAGGAGAATGTTTATCTCCTTTCCTCTTCGCTATGTACCTCAATGATCTCGAGGATGAGCTTTATTTAAAAGGCAGTACCGGAGTTGATGTAGGTATGTTTAAAATGTTTCTTTTGTTGTATGCTGATGACATTATAATATTTGCAAATACTGCTGAAGAATTACAAAACAATTTAGACATATTGGCAGAATATTGTAACAGGAATAGGTTAGTTGTAAATACACTTAAAACTGAAGTAATTGTTTTCCGTCGTGGAGGTATTTTGCCGAGAGATATGAAGTTTTATTACAACAATGTAGAATTAGATATTGTTAAAAAATTTTCCTATTTAGGCATTATCTTTTCTACGGGTGGTTCTTTTTCTGAATGCCAAGAGACTCTTGCTGGACAAGGTATGAAAGCAATTTTTAAACTGAACAAATTACTTTATGATTTTACAAATATAACGCCAAAGCATAGAATTGAATTGTTCGACAAATTAGTTACACCAATTTTGAACTATGGGTGCGAAGTATGGGGGTTTTGTCAAGCAAATAAAATTGAAAGAACTCATATGATGTTTTGTAAGCAATTATTAGGTGTGAAAACTTCGACCCAGAACGATTTTGTTTATGGTGAATTTGGAAGAACTAACTATTATTCACGTAGATTATTGTGCATTATAAAATATTGGTTTAAAGTTGTTCACGCCGGAGACAGAAAAAACGTCAAAATTTTATATAATCTTATGCTTACTGATTTAACTGAAAGGCCAAACACTCAGAACTGGGCTGCATTGGTAAAAAATATGCTTTCTAATCTGGGGTTCTTTCATGTGTGGCAAGCACAAGGAGTTGGTGACGAAAAACTATTTTTAACCATTTTTTGGCAGAGGGTTAAAGATCATTTTATACAAAATTGGCACAGACGTTTAAACGAATCTAGTAGGGCATCGTTTTACAAAGAAATATGTATTTTTGAATTCCAGTCATATTTAGAAAAAGTTAGGAACAAAAAAATTCGAAATGCTATATCAAAACTCAGAGTATCTTCTCATCGCTTACATATTGAATCTGGCCGCTGGAACAGACCTAATCGTATTCCAAGAGGAAACCGCTTATGCCCAACTTGCAATATTGTAGAGGACGAATTTCATTTTATTTTTTAATGTGATCTATATAAAGACGAAAGACAACTTTTTATAAAACCGTATTATCGACGTAGATATAGTATGTTTAAACTTATTGAATTGTTTCAATCCTCAAATAAAAGTACACTCACGAAATTGGGTAATTATATCTACAAAAGTTTCGAAAAACGAACACAAGCCTCTTTACGAAGAAATTGAGAATAAATGTAAAGTTTAAGTATAAATATAGAACAAAATTATGTAATCGTATTATATATTCAGTTAACATGACCAAATTTTAACAATGATGAAATATCAAATTTTAATCTCTAATGGAACCTAGACATCGTCTTGTGTTTCGTTTCGGCAAGACGATGCCTTGGTTTACATTAGATATAATATTATGGTTGCTATAATCGGCTGTTGACTGTGCAGTGTCCTTATTTTGAAATAAGGTCATTGCTCAGCCCAGCTTTGATTGGATAAAAATATCTTCACCAGTACAATACTAGTAATGCCTGGTAATTATATACATACATATATATGTGTTTAAAATATGTAAGGATTGTATATGTTGCAAATATTGTCAAAATGAGCTTACAGTCTTTGTAAAATGTTTTGTATATAAAGTATTCATGTTTTGCACGCTGTCCGCCATAATGCTTTCATTTCACATGTGTATTATGATTATTTGCTCATGGGTCAGAACTGACCTACTGCAAGTAGTATTAGATTAGTTTGTAAGGTTAGTGGCAGGATGGCCTCGGCCTCCACTAACCTATGACGAGGTAAATAAAGTTCTTGTTCTTGTTCTTGTTCTATATTAACATAGTTATATACATATGTACAAAACATGATGTCTGGAATACCTATCAAAATATGTACAATTATTTCTCTTAAATGAGGCATAGAATTAAAATGAAAATACAACTTAAGGACACTCAGATATATTTACAGATTTGAGGTAATATGTGATTCATAGTGAGAACAAGAGACTTTTGATCCATACAGAATATTAAGAAAAAATATATCTATAAGTGCATGACCAGTGAAATTATCTAACTAAAACCATTTTTCACTATAACCATTTATATTCATTGACCCCTGATCGACAGGCAGGGGCCACATTGGTGTTTACTTGCTAATTGAGTTGAGGAAAGATACTGGGTGTCCTCAAGTATAAAAAGCTGTCCCATTGCACGAATGATACAAATAAAAAGAACTGAGAGACTCATCGATGGCATGCGTTAGCAAGCTGTCTGGCTGGGTGGTTTCCCTACCTAGGTCGTTGCTGCCGAAAACCTCCAATAAATCTCTAAGCCCTGTGTTTGCAGTCAGCTAGACTGTGTCCAGCAACCGCGAGCAACAATACAAAACATGAAATAACAGATGCAATATCAAAGTGGGGACAACAATACAATTATACTAATAATATAGCAAGCTCCAGTCAAGTTTGAGAACATGTAGAGAGCACGGGGTTTATATACAATTTATCCTGCGTGTATTTGCCAGTCGGGACAGCGGTTATGTGGCGGAAACCAATGTCCAGACAGCACACCACTGCCCCAACAGTTACAAGTAAGTGTTTTGTGACTGGGTATGCTTGCAACATGTTTATGCCTCGTTAAATGGTTTACTTTATATTTCATCGCGACGTTTTGAATATGTTTAAACTTGTTGATGTTCTCTAGTATTTGCCAATCGGGACAGTGGTAGTGTGGCGGAAATTAATGTCTAGATAGCACACCACTGTCCCAACAATTATAAATATTTGCTTTATGACTGGCTATGCGTGCAACCTGTTCTATGTCTCGTTACGTTGTTTATTTAGATAGTATTTCTTTACAGACGTTTTGAAAGTGGCAAGACTTGTTGATTTTCTTATTTCTAGTGGCAAAGCATTCCATAGTTTTTGACCCGTGACAGAAAAAGATTTTTTTTCAGTCTGCATGCTTAGTTTTTAACCCAGTCACGGTTGATAAGTATGCTGTCTTCTTTAATTGCACGCCGGTGGGTCGGGCGTCAGACTCTATGATGGCCGCGACTTAAAGCTATTCATTTTAGTTGGTTGGGGCCGGAGCTTCTTGTCTGTTGTTTGGCCCACCGGGGTCCAACTGATGTTTTTCTTTTGCTCCGAAGTTAGTAAGTTATTCGGCGCCCAGGGATCTCCATCGTCGGGCAACTTACTGAATCTGTGAGTCCTGGTATTGATTCATCAGGATGTTTATCGTGATTTATTTGTTTGTTCTTGACAATTCATTGACTAGTTAGAGATTCACCACGAGGACCGAAGAACTAACTAAATGTTATGAATCACTGCAGAAGCTGAGGGTGAGGTTATGGCCATGTAAAATCGATTTAAAGCCGCCAGTAACTTTGTGTTACTGATCGTTCCAAGTCGATACTTCTGTGGTGGTTCTTTTTGTTTCATGTCTTGGTGTTTAAAATATTTTGTGCTGTTGGCGCCTTATGTATGTTTTCATATTTTTAGTTAAGTAAAGGTAACTGAGTGGCCACCTATTGGGAAAATAGCTGCTCATTCGACTTACGAAATGTTTTATGGCATAAGTACCTGATTGTTAGTTTGGTTTTTTCCCACCTCGGTTTTTGGAGTGGGAATCTTTCTCTGATTTCGCCGTTTCCTGATCTTTGCCTACTTGTAACTTTTTATAGTATGCCATTCGTGCAAATGGAAC
Source organism: Rugalucina vietnamica (assembly GCA_964017185.1). NCBI lineage: Eukaryota > Metazoa > Mollusca > Bivalvia > Lucinida > Lucinidae > Rugalucina > Rugalucina vietnamica. The sequence goes on along the minus strand of OZ024876.1, from coordinate 10,295,534 downwards.
TTTCAGAATTTCCTGTTCACTAGAACGTAATTTTCTAATGTTTGCTTCAGAAGATTTCGTAAGAAGGCTTGATAAATACTCAGGGCTTGGCCATTGAGAGACTTAAAAAGGCATATGCCTCATTGATGTATAAAGCATGTCATTAATGAAAATAAGAAAGAGCACAGGGCCGAGTACAGAGCCCTGTGGCACATCAAATGTAACATGCTTGAAAGAAGACGTTGCAGTTTAATCTACAATGCATTCTCTTCTCTTTGTCAGGTACGATGCCATCCATTCCATAGTGCGATTGTCAAATTTGTGGGACTTAAGTTTCTTTAGTAAAATTTCATGGTCAACAACACCAAATGTTTTTCTTAGGTCAAAGAAAACTGCGCTTGTGAGCTCTCCCTTTCCAATATTTTTCAGCCATTTGTCTAATAAGCCTAGTAATGCGGTATTGCAAGAATGATTTTTTCTAAACCCTGACTGAGACTTGTGTAGGATGTCATACTTTTTAGCTCACCTGAGCCGAAGGCTCACAAGGTGAGCTTATAGGATGGCCATGCTCCGTTGTCCGTCCGTCGTCCGTCGTCCGTTCACAATTTCAAAGATCTTCTTCTCTGAAACCACTTGGCCAATCAAAGTCAAACTTCATGTGGAGCATCCTTAGGAAGGGGGAACAAAAGTTTATATAAATGGTCTAGGTCACATGACCAGGATGGCAGCCATGCCCATATATGGTAAAAACCATAAAAAAAATTCTTCTTCTCTGGAACCGGTGGACCGATTTCAACGAAACTTGGTATGTAGCATCGGGGACTTTGGCCCATCATAGTATATATAAATCATGACCTTGACCTATTTTACGGCAAGGTCAATTTTGGTTACATAGGCTTTTCAATGCAAAAAAGTGAAAACATTGAATTTTTCAGGATGTTTTGTAGCCTGTGACCTGAAAGTTGGTAGATGCAGACGACATGTTGAGCTAATGAAGTGATGTGAGTATTAAAGGTCAAGGTCATTTCTTGATTTTGGCCAAAGGTCATTTACAAATTAAATGTTAAACTTAATTTTCTCAGTAACTGCTCAACCAATCAAAGCCAAATTTTATATGTAGTGTCCTTAGGATGAGGGAATGAAAGTTAATATAAATTGTCAAGGTCACATAACCAAGATGGCTGCCATGGCTATAAATAGCAAAAACCTTTAAAAATCTTCTTCTCCAGAACCAAAAGGCCTATGATTTTGAAACCTGGCATGAAGCATCAAGGGGAGGAGCTCTACAAAGTTTATATAAATCATGACTCTTGGATGACCTTGACCAATTTTACGGCAAGGTCAATATAGGTCCCTCATGCATTTGAATGGGGAAAATTGTCAAAATGTCATTTGACAGGAAAGACTTTATGGAAATGGGTAAATGAACTGAATATTTATGATTCTGAAAAAAAGGACCCCAGGGGCAGGTCTGCCCCCATCCGGGGGGCAATATACATGTATATATTACCATGATATTCAAAGGTCTTTTTCTCTGAAACCGTTTGGCCAATCAAAGCCAAACGTCTTGTTGAGTATTCTTAGGAAGGGAGAATGAAAGTTTACATAAATGGTCAAGGTCACATGACCAAGATGGCCGCCATGGCTATAAATAGCAAGAAACCTTTAAAATCTTCTTCTCCAGAACCAGAAGGCCTATGATTTTGAAACTTGGCATGAAGCATTAGGGAGAGGAGCTCTACAAAGTTTATATAAATCATGACCTTGGGATGACCTTGACCTGTTTTGTATATCCCAGTTCTCAGGTGAGCGTTTACAGGACCATTGGTCCTCTTGTTTAGATAGGCGAACATGTGCTTTGTAACATGTTTTTTCTACTATTTTAGATATTACTGGGAGAACTGAGATAGGGCAATAATTTGAAGGGTCCGATTTTGTACTTCCTTTATGAATCGGTTTGATTTTGGCAAGTTTAAGTGATTCCGGAAATTGGCCATTGACCAGGCTTAAATTTATAATTTAATAATAAGAGTTGGTGCTACTGTTTCGGCTGATGTCTTCAAATTCTAGGAGTAATGCTATTGAGACCCGTAGCTTTTGTTACATCAAGCGACTTCAAAAATGTTATGAGATTGGATATTTTCATGAGAGGAATGCCAAACTGGACTGTATTTGGTACTTTAGTTTTTATGTAATTATCAAGAGTACTTGTCTCCAACTGTGGGTTGTCTTGTGGGTTTTCAGACTTAAGTTTATCGCTTATTGTTGAAAAGAAGGTATTCAGGCATCCTGAAATAATGTGTGGATCAGTCGTAGAATTTCCGTTCATTGTCAGTTCATCCGGAAGCTTAATTTCATTTTATTTACCATTTATGTCTTTTATATGTTTCCACAAATATGTATTGTCTTTATTTTCGGCAACTGACTTTGCAAAAAAAAACTTTCTTTGCAGTACGTATTAACTGTATGGTTTTATTTCGCCAATGTTTGTACTGAGGCCAGTTTCGTGACTTATGGTACATATCTCTCTGTTTACTAGCAAATTTGATATCCTCGTTGTACCAGTCTGGTTGAGATTCTTTTTTCACCCACTTTGTCTTGATTGGGGCATGCTTGTCAAATACGGTCATAAAGGTTTAGATAAAGGTTTCAAAATTTTGATCCGAGTTCACAGGAGAAATATTGATATTTGTCATAGTGTCTGTCATAACTGAGAGAAAATGTTCTTCGTTGAAAGCCTTATATGACCGGTATTGTATCGCTGTATGCATATTTCCTTTAATATTAGATTTTCCGGTAACACGTGTAAATTGTATAGGAAAATGGTCACTATTTGACCTATTAAGCTGTTAATTTAAACAGAAAGGTCAAATTTTGCCAGAAAGATCTAAAAGTTAGTAGATACAGACAGTATATAGTGTTAATAATTATGTGAGTATTTGAGGTCAAGTTTACATTTAACGTTGGCCAACATGACCTTAGCCAAAGTTCAATCATCAAAGACAAAATCTCAGGTGAGCGATATCAGGACCATTGGTCCTCTCGTTATGTTTTTATCATTAGATTGTTCATGTGTATTGATGAGTTATTTGAAGGTGCTTAGCCAATTTTAGCTCTAGGCTATATGTTGCAAGCAGAGAAACTAGTGATGGCCCAACGATTCTGGCTTGGCGATAACGATTTTTAACAATTTTCTCAAACAGCTTAAATGCTTAACGCTCTATGTATGGCTTTGGTAGGCATATACTGTCCAAGTCTCACATGCATATAATAGGGCTGGCAGTAACACAGCCTTGTAGACTTTCAGTTTGATGTCGAACTTGGTTTCATTTAGCACGACGTCTTCCAAATACCACACTAGCTTTTGCGGTTCTTGCACTGACCTCGTCATCAATGTGTACTGCTGTGGATGGTGTACTTCCCAGTAGTTGGTAGCTAGTTGGCGTACAACCTCTGTCTTTTTGTGCTGAGTGTAAGGTACATGCACACACACACGCAGGCCGTATAATTGCTCTAATAAATGTACCTGAACTAAATTGTACTCAGCATCGGGTAAGTATTTAAAGCAGCAAACGGCCGTCTCTAGACACGTCGAATTATGATCAAAAACGACAGGGCGTAAGATATATATGAGCCACCTCATGGGAAAACCAACAATCTGCATAGGCGAAAACAAAGGCGCAGATCAGCTTCGCGGTAACCGCGAAGCTGATCAGCGCCTTTGTTTTCGCTACTCGGATAGTACAATTCCTCTTCTACTTAAATCCTAAATTTCAAGCTTCTAGCTCTTTTCTGTGCTTGTACAGGTCGGTTTGTGTCGGACCTGTTCGAAAACCACATTGTTGGTTTTTCCACGAGGCGGCTCATATATTCACCTTAACTGTACAAGCGTCAGTACTGTAAGGTGGATGCACCTGATCATCGCATATTCGAACTTCATTTATACAGCTGTTAGTGATTGCAAGTTTTACTGCTTGTTGGGAAAGAGCAATTCAATTCGTTCTTAATGCGTGCTGTAATATTGTGCGATGTTTGTGATGTACTTTCATTCCCGTCTGGGGTCTGGGGTAAGAATTTTAAAAGTTCATTGAACAATCTCTGTACCTTCTATTTTTTTTTTTTTTTTTTTTTTTTTTTTTTTTTTTTTTTTTTTTTTTTTTTTCAGATTTGAACGGATTTCGCTCAATCCTTATACATTGAAATATGCACTGATTGTAATACTTCAGATTTTGATCGATAAATAAATAAATAATAACACATTTAATATAATAAGCGAAATAGTATAACTTCTGAGACACAAATCAACTTAAATATTGATTTCTCACACTACAGTTAAGTTTGAACTAAAAGTTTATTCTTCCATTAAAGTGACGGATCATCCAATAGACTAAACCTTACATAATATTTGGTCTACCCGAGTACAGGCAAGGTTATCGGTACTTGAAACCTTTCATCTTACAAGACTGCCTTGTATTGTTTGGGCTGTCTTTTCGCCATTTTGTGTCCAAGTACCTTTTCGAGCGGCTTTGTTGGGATAAAATATTTACATGCAACTGTTTGAACAGTGTTATTTGTAATTACAACATATTGCATGTATTATTATATATCAAACGCTGACCTGATTGTATAATAAGGTGTACCAAGGCTAGTAGGGTGCAATATTTTAAGCTTCAATAACACTGAAACAAATCGCTATGTACTAAACTTATGAAACGAACCTGTACTTCTGTGTCCACTCTGTTTTATGCATGTCCAAGTGGAAGTTAAAATACCTATACATTGAACTTCTAGTATCTCATCATGCTTTGTTTAGAAAGCTAACCATGTTTTAGAAACGTTATTTCTTTCAGTATTTCACATGTATTCAAACTACTCCTACAACTTTGCCTCCGCGGAGTCATTTTGTCACTCAATAGAGGCAACCATGGCCAGTTTGAAACAGCTTTTGACAGCTTGGGAGAGTGGTTACTATAGATGCAAGTGAGTATAAATATTACGGAAACAGGCTTATCTACACACAGGACAGTATTTTTACAGCTGTAAAGATGAAAATAAATTTGCCGTTGAAAGAAAATTGATTTAATCTTTGTTTTGCTCAAAACATTGCTTTTGGGAGGTTTAGGTAATATACATCAAACGGGCAAACCCTGTCGGTAGCACCGGATCCAAATTGGATGCTTAAATGATATGCGATAAGTATATGTGGAGATTTTATCATTAACGGTGCAAAATTTTATTTGTGTCTGAGCTAGCTTTCGCCTTCCGGCTTCATCAGAGGCATACTGATTGCTACATGTTTAGAGGAAAATAGAAGGTGATCCAGTCAAGCACTGTCGTTCTCCATATTGTATCAAGTAGTCTTCGACTTAGCCAATTATTTAGGAAAAAAATCGTTTTAGACAGGTACACATATTATTCAAACCTAATCCAAGACAAAGCATCAATCATAAAAAATTAAGCTCAGAAATTTGCGTTTCTTATTCAAGTAGACTTTGAATTTTTCTCGCAGCTAAAGCCAGTTTTATTTATTTATTTATTTTCAGTTGCGGTTTTGTTACCAATGGCAACGCATATTATCCTATGACGTTTGCAAACGAGAAATGTCGCAACTCTTCCGAAATGCACAACTGTGGCAATAGCAGGTTATACGATGTGTATTGTACCACAGCTTAGAAAAGAGATCGAGATATATGCACATTAAGAGAAAGGTACAAGTAGGCAAAGATCAGGAAAAGGCGCAATCAGAAAAAGATTCCCACTCCAAAAACCGAGGTGGGAAAAAACAAAACTAACAATCAGGTACTTATACCATGAAACATATCGTAAGCCAAATGAGCAGCTATTTTCCCAATAGGTGGCCACTCAGCTACCTTAACTTAACTTAAAATATGAAAACATACAGCACAAAAAAAAATTTAAACACCAAGACATAAAACAAAAAGAACCACCACAGAAGTATCGACTTGGAACGATCATTAACACAAAGTTACTGGCGGGCTTAAACCGGTTTTACAGGATCCTAACCTCACCCTCAGCTTCTGCAGTGGTTCATAACATTTAATTAGTTAATTAGAGTATCCTTATGTGAAGACCTTGATGGCATAACTTGATGTATGGGAAAATAAGTGCAATATTCATAACAATGTTATGGACCTGGGCCCAGAATTACAATGCTTCCTTAACTCTTAAGGTCGACCTTAACTTAAGATTTTCCTTAAAATCGACAAAAGTGTATTACAATCGATTTTCTTACTTTAAGGTAGACCTTAACTTGGGGAAATACTTAAATATTTAAGGTTACTCGATAGCTACCTTAACTTAAGATTTTACTTAGGCTAGACAAACATTGGTCAGTTCAAGCATCATAAACGGAGTTTTTATAATATGTTTATGCAGAATAGCATAGCAACGCAACGTAACACATTATATCACATTTTTCGCCGCTTTTTTTTTTATTTTTACATGAAAGAAGACGGTTGTGTCTGCGCATACAAGAGTGAGAGTCTTTTTCACTTTATCTTTAAACGAAACAGCTCGAAGAATCAAGACTCCTGTGGTACATGTACGATGCGACTTGACCACTCATTCAACAATTTTGAGTCATGTCGGGATATTAGCAATGCTTTCATGGAACTTTACCGGTAATGTGTTGAGTAATTGTCGTTTGTTTGATTATTTGATATATAACTTTACGTCCCACTCAACGGATATGGTAATGTCGGTACGTTGCTACCGTTTTATGGAATTTCTACCCACTGACATTTGGATGTCATGTCAGGCGAGATGTGCTTTAAACTATATTAAACCACCCAAACAAACAACTAAAGCCCTTGTGAATGGTTTTCTGGAGAGGCACAGACCTACTCAGCAATTAACAAGTCATCGGGAGGTCAGTTAGTCAGCTATAAGCTTTACCTGGAGGTACGAGCCGCCCATCTATTTCTCACGGCCAAAATGGGCGGGATCCCGTAATGAATATGTCCGATTGAGAAACCAAAATGGCGGGAAATGGCTCTTAATATATGGCCTCTCGCCACAAAGTATGTAGCAATCAACGCAATCGCGCTCCCCGGGCGTTCGTTCTGAAAATCACCTTTGCAAAATAAAAATCTGAGAAAATACATTTTCTAGCTTTTTTGCACCAACCTGTCTGCATTCACGTGAGTGATGGTTGGGAGATATTTAAAGGAAGGAAAGAAAAATAGAAAGACAGAAAAAATATCGCACATATCGAATTTTATAGCCTTGTCTGGCTTTCGTTTTTGGCTTATAAATCGTCACTGACGAGGGTTCATTATCCGAAAGAGCACAATAAAGACCATACTACTCCGTTTAAATGTTTTCACTGCTTCCCAAAGGACCTAACCTTAATATTGTATTTGCAGTCGTCATCATGTAGACCCTACTATTATGATAAAATCATGTTTCTTTGGATTATTCCTGTCACCGCGTCTGTCTTCGAAATAAGTCTATGATCTTCTTGGATGTGTGTATATGAATGCATGTGGCAATGATGAATTTTCACTGCAGGACATAAGTACGGCTCGAAAAATTACTACTACTAAATTTTAAAGAAGAAAACAAAAGTTAAACAAAAGATAAAGAATGTAAAAGATAATAAAGTAACAAAAATACAAAAAAAAAGAAATGACAAGTAAAAAAAATGAAACCAGTAGGTATCGAACTCAGAAAACACGATTCAAGTTGCAATTGACAGGCGGGCGTGTTAACCACTGCACCACTGAGTCTAACGTGGGTTGTAATGTTCATAATCAAAATATTGTAATTGTGTCTCATGCCGCTTAAGCGATATAAATTTATAAATTTCCGGGTTGCTCCGGTTAGGTTTTCGACTGTTCCCGGAACGGTCCCGTAAGTTTTTACGGAAACTACACCTTAGTAAAGGACGATCAAAAAGTGTATTACAAATGCACTCTTTAAGGAAAATCCTAGCTAAGGTATAAACTTAACTTAAAACCGCTAAGGAGGCCTTAACTTAAGGAATGATTGTAATTCTTGGCCCTGATAAATAACAAGAAGACAAAAAACAAAAGTGCTAGAACAATGTTAGTTGTGACAGACGCAATTATTTTCATGAAGCGATACACAGTGAATACCTGGATGCCTGTACGATGTACAAGAAGAACTTTGCCCAATTTCAAGTCTGTATTTGAACGACGATACTCAGACTCCTTATAAACCACGACAGTGCATTTTGGTGGTTGATACTCAATGTGTTAGTTAATACATACACAAGAAAAGATATGACACAAGTGTCATATCAATAGCCTCAATTTTCTATCGCAGTCAATAACGTATAAGACAAACCGCGCACCGAGCGTGTGGAAAAATATGCCGCAAATTCAACCAATGTATTTCCATAGACATAGAGATACCTTGATTCAACAAACATCAGAAGCACGTCGGAGACACGTAACAAATGCGTTTAATACATACGTGGTTTGTCAGAAAAGTTCGTGTACACCATTTATATTTTCAACAGAAAAATGAATATATCTGCTTTTATAAGCAAATATACAAGAAATTTTATTGAAATCTGACAAAAACACGTCGTCTACAGCCTTTTCCCCTGCACTTCCGAACCGAGTGCGGGGCAAAGGTCAACGTCTCTATATGACGTTACTTGACATTTTAAGCCGCCAGCGCGTTATACATTTGTTTCAGGGTGTGTTTTTTTTTAACAAAAGATCCTTGGCTATCAACAGTTTTATGTCTGTGTATCCAGCTGTCAAATGCAGATACGCCGTACCAATTCTCGCAAAATTGTTCGTCCACCTGTTGAACATGTGTAACAATTTCTTGCGGCGAGCATGCCAGACAGGTGATCTTCCGTTTATCATCATAGGTGGACTTCTGAGCAGCTGAAAATCGATCGCCTGTGCCACAACTACTGTGAACTAAATAGTAACTGACAGACCGATGACGTTTTTGTTGTTTGTAACATTTTCATCGTATCTGTGGGTGATTTCCTTAACAAACATACAATCGGCGTCGGCTGTTATCCGACGTCAAATTACGCCATTATTTCAAACAGATTTTTCGGTCTGCTTCTGATTTTTTTTTTTTTTTCACATAAATCAAACAACACTGCCGCCAAGTCGGAATCTTTCTGAAACTGAAGTCAGTGTTATATGGTTTTAGGACGAAATATTTTAATGTTATAACATATTTAAGTGCCGTTTGACAGGGAAAAAACACAATATGAAAATCGTCACATTTTGTTGATGTTTTGGCACCTGTCCCGTGTGGCCCTACGTACGCTTAAGTAGAAAATATGTCATATTTAACGTGTTGATACTTCAAATTGAAACAAATTCCTCAAATATGCTCATAAGATATTGCTGCTTATATTTTATACAAAAACAAAAAAAAAACTTAAACAACAGCACTTTACTTTTCCTGCTAGCCAAGGTGTCCACAAACCTCGTACAAGTGCGTTCTGTACGCTTGGTGTACGTTAAAGTATTTTAAGCATGCAGCATGCTTAAAGCTCGACGTGTCTTGGGTATGTGTCTTATACGAATAAGTTCAACACGCGTTACATTAAACGTTTGATACGCGCCTATACTGTATTGTGTGCTTAAGCAAAAGCTTTAACATAAAATTTCAAAGTCTGTGACCTTGAACTCAAGGTCACCCAGGTGGGTCATGATGGTACAGCATAAAAATTCAAACCTATATCTACCAACATGTAAAGTATCAACTTGATCCATCTACATATCCAAGAGATATAGACTTATAAAAACTTTAACCAAAAACTTTAACAAAATTTCTAAGTCCGTAACCTTGACCTCAAGGTTGTGGGTCATGATGGTACTGCACAAAACTTTTAGACCAATATCTACCACCATGCAAAGTATCAACTTGATCCATCTACATATCCAAGAGATATAGACTTATAAAAACTTTAACCAAAAACTTTAACACAAAATTTCTAAGTCCGTAACCTTGACCTCAAGGTCACCCAGGTGGGTCATGATGGTACAGCACAAAACCTCAGACCAATATCTACCAACATGCAAAGTATCAACTTGATCCATCAACAACTTCAAGAGATATAGACTTATAAAAACTTTAACCAAAAACTTAAACACAAAATTTCTAAGTCCATGACCTTGACCTCAAGGTCACCCAGGTGGGTCATGATGGTACAGCACAAAACTTCAGACCAATATCTACCAACTTGCAAAGTATCAACTTGATCCATCCACAACTTCAAGAGATATAGACTCATAAAAACTTTAACCAAATACTTTAACATTTTGAGCAACGCCGATGCTAACGCTGACGCTAACGCCGACGCTAACGCCGACGCCGGGTTGACTGCAATAGCTCTTCCTGTACTTTCGTACAGGCGAGCTACAAATGAGTTTGTATTGCCAAAAATTGTCACAAATTACCAGTAATGTTGGGTCCAGTTTTCTTTGATTTCCCATTCTTCCCTGAAGCAATGACTCATGCACTTTAATTGTCTTTAGATGTGAGTAACATTTTGAGCACAAAAAGGCTCTTTCATATGAATCATCTTTCACTATCCCATATGAATCCAGCATAGACTCAATAGTCTCACCATTTACTTTCTTAGTCTTACTAAACCGATGATACCCATGCTGTTTGGGCGTAAAATCAGTTTCACATGCAGCACAAACACCTGCCATGTTTATGTAATTGGGGTGGGGGTAGTCTGTGCAGTTCAAATTGTCCTTGAAGTTCTAAATCTGAAAATAAAATAAAACATCATCTGATATCATCAAAAGCTACCAAACCTGCTGTGGTAAAAGTATCTGGATCTGCTGAATCAAGAGTACCAGAATTTCCTGATTCAAGAGTAACAGGATCTGCTGTGTCTCAAAATCTGCTGAATCACGTAAGTCAAAATCAGCTGAATCAAGATAGCAGAATCTGCTGAATCAAGATATTCAGAATCTGTTGAATCAAGAGTATCAGAATCTGCTGAATCAAGAGTACCAGAATCTGCTGAATCAAGAGTACCAGAATCTGCTGAATCAAGAGTACCAGAATCTGCTGAATCAAGAGTAACAGAATCTGCTGAATCAAGAGTACCAGAATCTGCTGAATCAAGAATTTCAGAATCTGCTGAATCAAGAGTTTCAGAATCTGTTTCAGTTGAATAGAGTTCCAGAAACTAATGAATCAGCAGTTTCAGAATATGCTGAATCACCTGAGAGATTCATGATTTGCTTAAATTTATTGGATAAGGTGTTTCCTACTCTGCTGAATAATATAAGAGATTAAGACTACATGTAAATCTGCAGACAGAATTAGATGATTTATCAAGATACTAAATATTCATTTGATTATGATTGTTTGCTTCTTTGTTATGCTTGCTAATATTGTTTCTGGTTGGTGCTTTCTGGGATAGAGCTTGTCATCTGCACCGCGACGCGAGAAAAGTGTTCTTCAGGATTTCCGACCAGATCTGACACTAACCGGCATGCACAGTCACAGAAGTAAGCTAGAATCTTGAAATTTTGGGTACAAGTAGAAGAGGAATTGTACTATCTGTGAAGTGAAAACAAAGAAATTGAGTTTGTATCGCTAACCTTTGTCGCAAAAGTGTCACTAACAAGTCTCCAGTTGTCGCATTCCATTGAGATACAAGCTTTAAGGTGTATACATACTGTTTTAAGCTACTTTAATTCAATAATTTGAAAGAAGATACCCTCCTTTTCTGGTTGTGTAGATATGCATTACAAAAACATGCCCATGCAATATACAGAGATTTTTTAAGTTGTAAAAATTGAAAATTTCCATCAGAAAAAATTTGATTTTTTTCTTATTTTTGCTCAAAACATAGATTATGGGTACATGTTAGAACCACCTCGGCAAACAGCATAGCCCCAGATGTGACACCGCACAGAGAAATTTCATCGAAAAATGAGATAAAAAAAAAAAAAAAAAAATCTATCCTAACACCCCTAAAAATGAAATTGGACTCATCCAATTGATAATGGTGGGCAAATACATTCCGACGTCAAACAATTGATTAAGCATAGCAAAGTAAGTTCATAACAATACAGTATGCCAGGATGTCAAAACATGGTTCTTATCATGTGATGGGGTTTGAAACTGGTTTCCTAACAGACAAGAACGCCGCCCGATATCGCACCTGCAAAATAACTAAAAGCATGAAATATAGGTCAAGGGCACTGGGTCAAGGTGTATTCTTAAAGGGTATGTCAAGGACAATTACTATGCAAGGTTTCAAACTCGCAGCTATCCAAGATGCAGCAAAAAAAATTGATGGACTGTGAAATATAGGTCAAGGGCACTGGGTAATGGTGTATGCCTGAAGGTTATGTCAAGACAATTACTATGCAAGGTTTCACACTCGCAACTATCACAAATGCAGAGAAAACCAAACTTGAATGTAAAAATTACGTAAAATACAGGTCAAGAGCACTGGGTCAAGGTGTTTGCTTGAAGGGCCCAATGAAGTGTATGTCAAGGACAATTATTATGCAAGGTTTCACACTTGCAGCTATATTGTAGTTGCAGAGAACATAAACATTTAAAAAAGTCAGTAGACCATAAAATATATGTCAAGGGCATCAGGTCAAGGTGTGTGCTTGAAGGGTATGTCAAGGACAATTAATATGAAAGGTTTCACACTCATAGCTATCAATGATGCAGAAACAACAAAACTTCCGCACAAAAATTAACAAAGTCAATGGACCGTGAAATATAGGTCAAGGTGTGTGCTGGAAGGGAATGTCAAGAACAATTACTATGCAAGTCTCATACTCACAGCAATCATTTAGTACGCAGAGAAAACCAAACTTCGACGTAAATGTTGATGGACGGACGGACGGACGGATAAACAATGGACAGACAGAAATTTGGACTCCTATATAATATTGCACCCTGCTATAAGCAGGTGCAATACTAATTAGAAAATGTGTTTATGAAACACTATGCCCCCAACAGGTACCTCATTTTGTGAAAATGTCCAAAAAATGACTAAGTCAAAATTGCAAAAATAGTGACAAAAATATATCTGAGGAGTATATCCCAATCGCATGCATATCTTCAAAGCATGGTCATAACATCTGTAAAGTTTCAAAAGTATCAGTATTAAACTGGAGGAGGAGTTGCGCACACAAGGTACCCTCTATCCATTCACTAAAAAGCCCCCCAAAAAATGACTAAGTTCATACTGTGAAAAAACGACAAAAAATAATCTGAGGATTATATCCAAATCATACATGTAAGTATATCTTCAGACCATGTGCATAACACAGGTAAAGTTTCAAAAGAATTGGCATGAAACTGTAGGAGGAGTTACGCACATAAGGTACCCACTGTCCATTCACTTTCATTGCCAAAATAACCCAAAAATGGCTGTTCAAATCACAAACAAGTAGCCCAAGGGCAACAATCGCTAACCTGAGAGTCAACAAGTACAGTCACTGGACAACGTTTTTTTTTTTTTTTTTTTTTTTTTTTTTTTTTAAGATCTGATCAAAATTGAAGATGCTGGAGTGGCCACAACACAAAAAAAATGATTTTTCAAACATTCAAGGGCAGCTAACTCTGCAGTCCAGGATCGAATCTGGCTCAAATTGGAACTCATCCAAGATGTTATGGTTATCCTTGTTCCTTCCAAGAATGAAGAAGATCCGATCAAAATTGAAGGCGCTAGAGTAGCCACAATACAAAATATTGATTTTTCAAACACTAAAGGGCAGCTAACTTCGCAGTCAGAGGTTAGATCTGGCTGAAATTCAAACCCATCCGAGATATTATAGTTGTCCTTGTAACCTGTAAGAATGAAGAAGATCCAATGAAAAATAAAGGCGCTAGAGTGGCCACAGCATTTTTCCCATTATAAGTCTATGGGGATTTTTCCAGACGCTTAAGGGCAGCTAAATCCGCAATCTGAGGTCGACCCTGGCCAAAATTCGAACTCATCCGAGATATTATGGTTGTCCTTCTTATTGCCAAGAAAGAAGAAGATCCAATCTAAAATGAAGTTGCTAGAGTGGCCACAACATTTTCCCCATTAACTCAATGGGAGCTATCTGTTGCCATGGAAACCAGAGTTCTGATCCGACCTGGCCCAAAACCTAATGCAACCTTTCCCCCTCCTCAATGATGCTTCAGATAAAATTTGATCACGATTGGACTTGTTGTCTTAGAGATATTCAAGATTGAAATTGTGAACGGACGCACGGACGTCCGCACGGACGGACAGATGCAAAGACGCCGGCTCGACTACCATACTATAAGCTCACCTTGTGAGCCTTCGGCTCAGGTGCGCTAAAAAGTGACAAAGAATAATCTAAGGAGTATTATCCAAACAATATGCATATCTTCAAAGCATGGTTACAACATCTGTAAAATTTCAAAAGTATCGGTATTAAACTGTAGGAGGAGTTGTGCACACAAGGTACCCTCTATTCATTCACTAAAAAGCTCGAAAAAATGACTAAGCTAAAGTGTAAAAAATTGACAAAAAGTAATCTGAGGATTATAGCCAAACCATATGCATATCTTCAGACCATGTGAATAACACAGGTAAAGTTTCAAAAGAACTGGCATGAAACTGTAGGAGAAGTTGCGCAAACAAGGTACCCAATGTCCATTCACCTTCATTGTCAAAATGCCCAAAAAATGGCTAAGTACAAATCACGTAAAAAATTAATCTGGGGATTATATTCTAACAATATACATACAAAGTTTGGCAGGAAAGTTCGTAGACACTTTTAAATTAGCTATCAGAAAAAGTAACCCTTTATTGAAGAAGTGTTTTGTATAATGTCAAGCAGCAATATCTTGTATATTTTAGAAATTTGGTGCAACTTGGAATAATAACACGCTTGATATGACAAGTTTTCTGCTTGAGGGTAGGGACGCTTGAGGCAGGTGTCAAACAGCGATAAAATGTGACCCAGCAATGTAGATAACGATGCGCACTGTGTATGTACGCACAATTTTGCTCTGTACGCATAAAAACTTCAGACCTGTGCAAACCACATACCAAATTTCAAGGTCCTACCTCTACAAAAGTACATGCAATCCAAAATTTTCAGCATGCTGAGATTATTATACGACCTGTACACACCTTAGACACACGCTAATCATGTGTGACTACTAATTTCACCTTAGAGACTATGTCCCCCCACCCTCCCATTGGGGCCTAAAGAAATAGAATGATATAGGCTACTTGTGCCTCCAGGTAAAGCTAAATACGAGGGTGATCCAAGAAGTAATGCGAACTCATGTGTAATTTCCTTCACCATTGCCATTTTTCAAGATAGTTTACATCAGAATTATGGTGCATTATCGAATTTTCCAGATCCGATTTCTTTTTTCACTGAATCACATAGCAACCCTCGTTGCCTAGCAACAAGAGAATGCATGGTAAACGACCTTGGCCACGGGTAAAATGGAATTTATTTATGTACTGAAGTGTCATATGCAAAGCACAATAACGTCAATAATCGTTTTATTTCAAAGTGCAATATTTACATTTTTCTAAAACCTCCTTAGATGAACCATTAGATGTTCATCTGTGTTCATACTTCCATGAACAACATTGTGTCACGCGACGTGACGTAATCCAAACTTGACGTCAAAAAACATGAATCTCGCCAATCTGATTGGACGTTGTAAACGTCGACGCCGTTCCGCTGTTTGAACACACACTGTGTGTAGATTCTCTGTTTGCTGGTAAATGTGACCGCCTTGGTGATTTTTCAACAAGCGATAGAGAGAAATGAATGTAAATATAAGCAATGAGTTTAATTTTTCTGTTGTTCATGGAGCTATGAACCGCAGTGGGTCGCTAGCAAAGCTTACATGAACCCCTTCGGGGTTCATTCACTTTGCACGCGACCCACTGCGGTTCATAGCTCCATGAACACCAGAAAAATGAAATTCATTTCTTAAATAATCCCTTGAATAGATTTACATTTCATACCTTTATGAGTTTAACACAGCGCAAATTATTGAGGTTTGGCTATCTGTAACCCCTAGAATTTGAGTCAATTTTGATCTATCAAAATCTCCACATTTTCATCGACGCCCATTCTACTTAACCAAAAAGGTTAAAATCCATACAATATTTGTTTTTTGAATATAAATTCTTCATTATGATAGGCTGTGGGCATAAATATTGATATTTACATCCTTATCGGAGTCAAATATACGCATGACTTATAGGTATTTGTCGTATTTCGTCGAAATTGTGATATTTTTGACAGATGCCGTTGCTAGGCAACACAGAAAAGTCCCTGCTGATCTTTGCATTTCGCTTTCTCTATTTATTCCAAGCATAAGGCATATATAACACAACTAATATGATTTGTATGTATATAAATGTCAGTTTAATAAGTTGGAGCACAAAATCTTTCCCTCTACCCCTTACAAAACTGACGTTTTCAGTCAATTTCGCGTCCATGTCGACTTCAGGTCGACAAATCAAATATTCTTTAAATCTCAGTCCGTCATCCGAACTTAATGATATTACACCTAATTACTGCACATATATACACGTGTACATATGCCAAATTATTTGAATGAATCTGCTTTGGTTACTAAAATACAGTTGTGTTCGCATTACTTCTTGAATCACCCACGTACACTGCTGACTGACCGTCTGATTACTGGTTAACCGCGCTTGTCTGAGCCTGCCGAGGAAACATTTCAAGTCAAACCATCCATATACGTATAAGCCTTTTGGGTCTTAGTTGGATAGTTATATTTCAAGCACTTGTTGGATGTGATGACATCCTCATTTTGGGTAAAAGTCCTGTAAAATGGAGGCAACATCCCAACATGACCTTACCTGTTGACTTGACCTTAGCTGTAAAGCATCAATTCAAACAAACAAATCACGCCAAGAGGTTGCAAAAGTGGTCGGAGATTTCTCCATACTTCCATGTTGTGGTTTTACTAGATTCTAGTAATTGATTAGCCGTAAGTCCTATACTATAGGTAATTAAAGTTTAAGAAGCAAATTTTCTTATTCAGCGTGTTGAGATTTTTTCATACGCCAGGGTCGCGTTTGTCTTGTACGTTAATGTGCGACTGACTTTTCAAGATTGACGTGTATATATGGGTATGGTAATATACTTAGAGGATAATTTACTTTTTTGATTTGAATACCAAATATATTTAATCGAGTGTGTTGATTTTGTACATTTTCCCATTGAAGAGGCAGGCGGTGAAAATGCAAAACAAAAAAAATTATTGAAAACACACTCTTCCTTACGTTCTAAATAAAAAAAATAAGAACATGAACACCAATACTTTATGTTATTTCTTAAATAACTGAGTTAAAGGCGTTAGAATTTCTGGCGTGAAACACTTTTTAATGACGTCAAGTGAAGGGAAACGTCAGAAGTTATCAGAAAGTTTACTGTTAAAATATCGGCTGATATCAATCACTTGTGAAAATCATCAGATATCTCAACATACACTTTACATAATTTACACCTATGTAATACATTTATCTTTTTTGCCATTGAAGATACGGTCAAATCAAAATTCAATATTAATGAGCCGCGACGCGAGAAAACCGGTCTTCGGGGTTTCCAACCAGGTCTGACACAAACCGACATGTACAGTCCCAGAAGCAGCATAGAAGCTTGAAATTTCGGATTTAATAAGAAGAGAAAGTGTACTATCCGTGTAGCGAAAACAAAGGCGCTGATCAGCTGTGCAGTTACTGCGAAGCTGATCTGCGCCTTTGTTTTCGCAAAGGCAAAAATCCGGTTTTCTTGTGACGCGGCTCATTTGATAATGCAACATTCATCTGTCTGGGCCTACCAGTTATCGCCAGAAATGAACAACTTTTTTCAGCGTACTGCTAAATAGACTCCATAAAAAAGGAAGAATAAAAACGAATGAAGAAAGAAAAGAAACTTATTATGATAAAAAAAAATGAATAGCGGAAACTCGGCGAGATTCGAACCTGTAAGAGTCTGATTAGAAAAACGATGCTTAACACAGTGAGCTAATGAGCCGACAGACTTTTAACGGCATTACTCATGTTATTATTAATATTTATGGTCTATAAATAATATTCTAAAAATAGTTGCCATTATCGTCTGGTTTCCCGTTATCAGTTTATGTTATATGTAAATATATTCGGAATAGGCACCAGTGCCATGCTTAATTGATACCGAATCATTTTCCCGCCCTTGATTTCTAGAAGAGTAAGAGAATCAGGCTATCTCGGCTTCATTCGTACCTTCGAGGTTATCATAAAAAAAACTATTGAAGTGACCACGGCAGTGTAGCGCTAAATACAAACGGCGATATAAACTATTATTATTATGAAGAACAGACAGGCACTACAGGCATAATCAATGATAGAAATCATGTCTTAAGCATGTCGTTTATAGATTAGAAACCGAAATAACAATTTGTATCGAAATAATTGGGGACGAATATGCCTAAGGCTTGCAAAGACCGCAGACTGATGACCGCCGACCGAATCACTACCCATGGCCTCTAAGCATTCTTTTTTAATTTGAAACGTTAGTAACTTTCAAACTTTTAAGTGTCCCAGTTGACAAAACAATCGATTTACTTTTTGTATGTCTACAGCTTTACATCCTAAAATAATCATATTGACGAATAAACAATCGTTTAAAACCGGACTTCTTTTTTTCTCGGATGGATATCTATATGGACCTTTTCCATTACAGCTATAGCTATAGAATAATACATTGAAGGGTTGAGGCTATAAAAAGGGGAGATAATACCCTGTGCCGTACCCTGTAAAACAGGAAAACAGTCTAATATACGTGCGATTATAGCTTCCCATATCTGTATACAAATTCATTAGGACCTTCAAAATTTATTTATTTATACCATATTTAGTCAGTTTATAAAACATACCGTCGTGCCAAACAGTCAAATGCCTTTCTGATATTAAGATAGCAGGCATAATGTACACTGTGCTGCCGTTTTCTTTCGCAAAATAAATTGCCTCAAGAACGTAAAAATACGACGTATTTTTAAGTATTCATCTGTATTCTATATTCTTCCGACATCCCCTTGTAGTCGATGGAGAGGAGGCTGGACGGAGCCAAATCACTATATTCTGGTTAAAAGTATGCTTTCTTCTAATTACCGAAGAAGGTTTGATACACCGATAGTTTTCCGAATTGCCCTTACGTTTGGTTCAGCTATTTGTTAATAATCACTTAACGCTTCATATGTTTAGAAGCATAGGCTAGTCTTATCACGGCGTTGAAGAATTTGGTCAAAATGTTATACAAAAAGGACCAACATAGACCAAATGTTCATACACCAAACGTTTTATTGCGCTTCGTCGATTCGACTTAACTAGTGCTAATTATAGAAAAAATCTCCCAGTATAATATGGGAAGTATCTAAGTTTCTCCTTACATCTTGCATTTCGGTTATAATTTTTCTGAGAACTCTTCATCGAAGTGAGCCGTCTGTGAGCCGTCTGGCTAGGATAATAAATCACTGCAAAGTAATTTGCATAAGTATTACAGTGACAACCAAAACTATTAATTCTGATCCTGATTTACTATTAGAATTTTTTCCTTTTGCAAAATTACACCAAATCATGAAAATACGTTGGCTAGAAGACGCGGGATAAGTCTTATAGTAACCATGAAAATACACATTCGTCTAAGGAGTTTCCGACATTGTAAAATACTGTTGGTCCTTGACAGCACATGTAACAGTACATAGATAAGCTTTTTGTTACGTCTTTAATAAGGAAAATCTTTGAAATTCTGACTTAAACATTGGTGATACACACTGATTCTATTCGATCCATCCATTATACATATACACTGCATTTATTATTTTTATGATGAAACGTGAAATAATGAATAATTTATTGTCTCTGAATTCTCATCAAAATGTATTGTTATTAAGGTGGAATTGAACGTGCCCCAAAGGCATATTGCAAGACATGAATATCATCCAGAAGTCTCCGTCGCAGATCCAAAAGGTCTGTTGACTGCCTTCTTGATACCCCCTGATTGAGGGTCACCAGTGACTGCACCCCGGCCAATTCCTGTTTTGTCTTCGCAATCTCTTGACCCATATTTTTAGCAGTCACGATATTCTGTAAGACATCTGAACCCAGTTGAGCAAGGGTGGCGCTGGTATTTGTCACGAGTGTTGTTGCGTCGGTTATTTTGAGAGTGTTGTTTGTGACAAGCTCACCTACTAGGTCACCAAATATTCTCTCAGCAACTGAAATATGAATAGCTTCATGTAATATACTGTTGAAGGGGTTTGCAACATAACAATACTTTTACTATCTCTTCTTCGAGCCGCGATGCGAGAAAACCGGTCCTAGAGGTTTCCGATCAGGTCCAACACAAACCGGCCTATGCGTCCACAGAAGACGCCCAGAAGCTTCGGATGTTTCGGATGTTAGAAGAAAAGGAATTGTACCATCCGTGAAGCGATCAATTGTGCAGTTTGTTATTGCATATGTAAAAATCCGGATTTTAGCAGGATGCGGCTAGTTGCGGAGTATTTCTCAAGGTGGACAACCACGTGACAAATATTGTATTGTATTTTGTATATTTTGTGTATTCGGACAGAACCAGTAAGCAAATCGGCCATATCTTTCTTACAACTGAATGAAATTTCACGCGGTAAAGTGCACATTACCCGGAACGGTACGCTCTAAACTGCTATACAACAGTCAGATTAATGTACTCTATAATTTAATAGATTCCCCCGAGCAACTGGGTTTATATTTTAACACCGAGGTTGCTCGGGGTTATCTTCTAAACAAAAGCGCGAATTAAACTTACTTTAGTAAAACAGTTTAGAGTTTACCATTCCGGGGTATTTGCACTTTACTCCATGAAATTTCATTCAGTTTTAAGAAAAATACGACCGATTTGCTAAATGGTTATGTCTGAATAGTAGCACACAAAAATAAATTTTAGTCACGTGATTGCAATTGTCCACCTTGATTTCTGGGAGACATCAGAAAATGAAAATACTTGATTTGTTTTGTGCATTTGCAGTTGTTTCCCATCATTTTTATTGAAAACAAATCGTCCGACATAGATCTTCCTTTTTGTGTTATTAGAAGTAGACTTAAAGTCTCATGGTAGATTTACATATCATGCCTTGCAGACTACTTGTGGCATGTGATGAAATGAGAAAACATCATTTTATTGACAAAATTGACGTCAAAACGTCAAAAACCATCATGAGAAAAGTAAATTGCGACGTAAACGTTGGGAAGAAGGTGAAGATGCCAAAAAGTGTGCATGTTTGGTAGTCTGGCGTCGAGATGATAATTTGCAATAAAGATTGGCGTCATTGCATACTATGCCTACCATTGTTGCTTTAAATTGGTGCTCAGAATGTAAAAATGCACAATAATGTATAATGAGCAATTAACGTAATGTAGGTATTCAATGTCAACCTTTTGTGCTTAATACGGTATTTATCGAACCGAGAGACGGCACGACATGCTTTTCTCCGTAACTAAGAAATGATGCATAGTTTGAAAAACATCCCACGTCCCAGATGGGATTCGAACCCGGACCGCCGGGGTAGAAATCCAATGCTCTAACCACTGAGCCAAAGAGTCGACTCCCGGACGCAGTATGTCAGAGATTGTACATATATGATACATTGTATCGAATATCGAATAGCTGTGCTATTTATAGAAGCTACGCATCATAGATAATCTCGAATGAATGAGTGGTGCGATGGAACATAACACAACCCCATTTCGAGAAAGTAATCAATACATTTATGATTACGATAATGTCATTATAATGACTAAATGACTCAAATGCTCCATCTCCGACGAGCGCCCATCTTACGAATATGAAAATTAGTAACTAAGAAACGATGCATAGTTTGAAAAAAATCCCACGTCCCTGATGGGATTCGAACCCGAATCGCCGGGGTAGAAATCCAATGCTCTAACCCCTGAGCCAAAGAGTCGACTCCCTGACGCAGTATGTCAGAGATTGTACATATATGATACATTGTATCAAATATCGAAGAGCTGTGCTATTTATAGAAGCTACGCATCATAGATAATCTCGAATGAATGAGTGGTGCGATGGAACATAACACTTTTCAAGCTACAGTGACATCACATGCACCATAGAAATGGGGCTTCTAGCGTTTCTTTTGTCATTGACGTTGGTAACACGAAACGTCACAAACATAATCTAATGCTACCAACGGGTCAATGAATACATCTGCGATCACTTTCAACAGTTTTGGAATCAATGAAATTGTTTTTGGTTTAAATTTGACTTTAATTGATCATGTTTCTAGCGTACGCCACTGTGGGTCAGTGACATCAGCCATTCGTGACCGACATAGTGACTTAGCCTGCTGTATTTTGACTTTTTGATACTACTTTCATGCAATAAGATGGCATACACGACAGGCTTCCATTACAAAGCAAGCCTACAATACCCCAAGGTGTTTGTTGCGTTTCTTTATTCTTAAGTATATATTTGTACTAATCAAAATAAAGTATAAACCAACTGCCTTGTGTTATCGAGACGAGCAAAGGCGTGATGAATTCTACATGTATGCATTCTTTGTTCTATCCGAATCTATTGTGTGGTTAACAAAGGATTCCTCATTTTGAACATTCAGATTCTACTCTGATGCTGATATCAGACATCTAGATCAACACGTACTATCTAAAGTATCTGCTAAGGTGGCAATCACAAACGGTTAAACATTTGAAAAATGCGCATTCATTAAATTTGAGCCACCGCATCAGAAAACCAACAATTTGCATATGCGAAAACAAAGGCGCAGACCAGCTTCGCGGTAACCGCGAAGCTAATCAGCGCCTTTGTTTTCGCTACACGGATAGTACAACCCTTCTTCTTTGTAACTCCAAAATTTCAAGCTTTTAACCATCTTCTGTGGCTGTACAGGCCGGTTTCTGTCAGGCCTGGTCGCAACCCAAATTGTTGGGTTTCTCACGCACAGGCTTTAATATTAGTTAAATAAGGAGGTGAAGGACAAGCCCTTGGTTGCGGTTACTTAAACGTTTAACTGCCCGTATTAGACAGAAAATACATCTACCTTAAATTAATGTAAGAATAGAACGACCACGAATTGACACACTTCAATCTAAAATCCAAATCTAAACCCAGATACTCTAGGCGGAAAAATATGGCAACACAAGACACAACACACACAAGAAGGGCAAGATGACCAGGTCTCTCTCTCGGGTAGGTAGCAATCCGGTTAGCGGGTCTTTTAGAATGATTTAATTTGCGGCTGGTGTCCTATTTGTGGGACAAAGGCAAACAGTAAAGCCCCAGATGTGACGCCGCAAAACGCGGCGTCCCATCTGCGGCTATTTTGTTTGCTTAGAGGAATTTCATCGAAAATAGAAGTCACTTTTAAAATCACACCTGAAGCCCCAAAAATGGAAGTGGACTCACCCAAATGATACTGATGGGTGAACCCATTCGTCAGTAATCGGTCAAGTTTGTTTAGGAAATATTATCAGCGTTATTTAAGAAATAATTTTATTTTATGTGAATTATTGTGATTGACACGGCATGTTGGAGGGCAGATTGCAATATATTGATTAACGACGCCGCAGCCGGAGTGAATTAAATATCGCATCTGCCAGACAACATCGAGCGTTAATCAAAGATAATTCACCAAGTAAAATTATTTCGAATCTAGCACGACTCATAAATAAATGCTTACATTTTAAAACGTTTTTTCCACTGGGCTCATTTTCACAAAAACGCCACCCTACGCGCGTAATTTTGTTTACAAATATTATTGTTAATTTGCAAACGGTGACGTTCCCGTTAGGTTCAATGGGAAAGACGATAACGGCGTGTTCGAATAATTCGTTACTCGAGTTTTAAACTTTGTTATGGCATAAGATCAATGTTTGAAATGTCGTTGTAGGGGCGTGTGCTTTGGATCGTTACTATCATAGTTTTCTGTGAGTACATCATCCAATCCATTACACTAACTAATATTTATACGAGCACTTACTGGTAGTTTGAAGAGTTTGCTGTTCTACGTTGTTGATTCTCGCCTGTGTGTCGTTAAGTATTGTTTTGGTTGTCTGTAGGTCTGACTTGATCGTCTGCTCAATCGCCTGCATTCTGTTCGTCTGTCAATATAATAACGACATCTAATATTTTGCATTGTGGTTCATCAGAAACAAGACCCCCTCGAACCCTACTTTTATATAGCAAAACTGGGGTATGCAGTATACCTATTTTTCTTATTTTTGCTTCAAAACATAGATTGTGGGTACTCGGCAAGGCGGTTCTAACGTGTACCCAAAGTATGTTTTGAGCAAAAATAAGAAAAATAGCAAACATTTTCTACTGAAAATTTTCATTTTTTTACAACTTTAAAAATCTCTTTATATTGCATGGGCAAGTTTTCGTAATGGGTTTTAGTTGGCAACGATTTCATCAGTTAGTCAGTTTGGCTCATGTTATTTATAATTACTTTACGCTGTTAACAGGATCAAATAAAGTAAGTTTTCTATGTGTTTTATAGTTATGCATTAGTCATTTGTAGCCTTTTATAACCATTTCATTGTAAAAATGAAATGAAACTTTACAATTACTCCCAGAGCACCTAAAATGAAAGTTGGCTAACCAAATTACAATTGCTGGTATTATGGTGGGTAAGTTCTCACGTCACAAATGGGTTAAAACAACCGTTACCTTTTTCTCAATGCTATCAATTTGTCTTTGTGCTACGTTCTCTGCTGTTTTGGCATCCACTACAAGATCTGCAACGTCCTGACGTAGTGATGATGCTCCTGGTACCGATACCGAGCCGAGGGCTGTAGTACAGACACAAATTATTATTTCAGTGATTGAAATTAGCTAAAGAAAAATAAAATAAAATATCATTATTAATGCAAATGTCCAGATGGAACCTTACACATATATATAGAGGATCTTACACGAGTGGTCATTTCATATGAAATTTATTAAACGAGCCTTCAGCGAGTTTAATAAATTTCATATGAAATGACCACGAGTGTAAGATTCGTTTTATCATATGACTTCTAAAATAGGATTTTATCGCCTTCGAAGTGGACATATTTTCAATGAAAATTTACATTGTTGTTACGGACGTCGTCAATGACGTTACGTATTCCCGCAAAAGTGTTATTACACGTGTGGTCATACGATTTTTATGACATGACGTTATCCTCTGGAAAACAGCGACGTCATATGATAAATGTATGTTTGTCTCCATTGGTCTTCTAGATCCCTAAGTGTAAACTGGCCAACATTTACTCTGTTAGTAAGTATTGAACAGTTGACCGCATTTGAAAATTGGCACTTTCGGAATATTAACTGGTGGTTTTGAAAATTTCCTTTAAACATGAAAGAATACAAACAAATATGCATTCTTAGGTTATGGCAGATAAGCACATGGAGCACATCATTTTGGCAGGTATCATAAACTGAAGTCAAAGCTGTTTGCTATACTTCCGGTTTGTATGCAAGAAATTTTGATTTTTTTTTATTTTACAACTACCATTTACTCATTTTTTTTGTTTTGTATGTGCCAATTTGAGATTGAACCACTTGTCCCATAAAATAATTAGTTAGGATTAAAGCAAAGTGTCCCAGTCAATCAGCGTAAAATTTGTACATTATTTGCAAGAAAGGGAACGAAAATAATAAACATGTATATGTAAAATCAAAAATTAAAAAAAAAAAGTCTTGCATACAAACTGGAAGTATAGCAAACGGATTTTACTTCTGTTTATCATGAAGCTCGCAAAAACAGTCATGCGGGGCATGTGCTTAGCTGCAATGCATGTTTGTTCGTTTCAAAACCACCGAAAAATTTTCCGAAAAATGCCAATTTTCAAATCTTTGTCACAATAAACTACAAATTCTCAAAACTTCTAAATAATCTTCAAATTAATCATCTAAATAAACCAAAACCGGGATGGTGCAAGTTTATTTATTTCCAGTATATTTTTCAAAAGTACAATTTATAGTGCCACCGTTTTTTTCGAGGAAATATAAGAAAACTCCATCAGATCAATATGTATTCATTACATTTGCTGCTTTTGTGTGTGTGTGTGTGTGTGTGTGTGTGTGTGTGTGTTTCCTTTTCGGTTGTAATTCATTCACTGTTCAGTAAAATATTATTTGAGCATTACTCTGGGAAAATGTAGAAAAAAAGTACAAGAAGGCAAAGATCAGGAAAAGGTGCAATCAGAAAAAGATTCCCACTCCAAAAACCGAGGTGGGAAAAAAACTAAATTAACAATCAGGTACTTATACCATAAAAACATATCGTAAGCCGAATGAGCAGCTATTTTCCCAATAGGTGGCCACTCAGTTACCTAAACTTAACAAAAAATATGAAAACATACATAAGGCGCCAACAGCACAAAAATTTTAAACACCAAGACATAAAACAAAAAGAACCACCACAGAAGTATCGCCTTGGAACGATCAGTAACACAAAGTTACTGGCGGGCTTAAACCGGTTTTACATGGCCATTAGTTAGTTCTTCGGTCCTCGTGGTGAATCTCTAACTAGTCAAAGAATCATCAAGAACAAACAAATAAATCACGATAAACATCCTGATGAATCAAAAACCAGGACTCACAGATTGAATAAGCTGCCCGACGATGGAGATCCCTGGGCGCTGAATAACCTACTAACTCCGGGGCAAAAGAAAAACACCAGTTGGACAACGGTGGGCCAAGCAACAGACAAGAGAAGTCGCTCGATATATTTGAATTGTACACTTTTACGCATGTAACAGTGGTTACAAAGTCTGATTTTTAATCACTTACTCGTTCCACCTGCTGTCAAACTGTTCACTGTCTGTGTTATGGCGGTCAGTTGCGTCTCTGTTGTCGTCAGGGTCTGTTGATTCTGAGTCAGCTGTGTTTGGTAGCGCCTATGGGTGGCTGTCGTCTGCTGCTCAAATGTCTTCACCTGCTGTCCAAGGATCCGGAGTTTCGTATCCAGTGCTAGAACAGACTGCTGAAACGCTTGTTTCACCGCGTTCAGATCCTGAGCAAGCTGGTTATTTGGTACTGCTCTTTTGCCACGGCCACTCAAATTTGGCGTTGTGATGGTTGAATTTCCATGCGTTTGTAATGACTGAATGTTCCCAAAAGTCCGTTTAAGAGTGTCCAGCTCATTGCCGATATCAGAGATTTCTGTGTCAACTCGGCCAGTTACTTTAAGAACCTTGTTAATTTGCTGGTCCAAGTGTTTGAAATTGTCTGACTGGTAATCCTGCATGCCTCGGATATTTCCTTTCACCTCGAACACCCCAGCGTTAATATTGTCTTCAAGACCACCAGAAGCATCACACACGTCTAGATCAGGAACTGGAACACGGTAGGTACATACTGTCTGTGAATGTCCGTGATTTATGACGAGCATAAATACCAGGATTAAGCAAAATGCTTTGTGTATTCCAAACAAGTGCGCCATTATTGTTTTGTTATTTTATTTCTGTAAGATCCTTTTTGTTTTCGTTTGATGCCGTTATTTGGTTTTACAGAGTGCACATTAACTGTCACTTTGTGATGTTATTTTACTTTTTAATCTAAAATTTTGAAAATCAATTGTTTTACATAAAAATTTCTGAAGATTATATATTGGCTAATTGAAATGTTCTGATCGTAGATGTTCTAAATCCTTTGGGATTAGTCAAGTAAGATAACAAGTTGTGGTTGTCAGTCATTGTATGGGGCCGTCCCTCTGTCTCTCTATCGGGATACGTTAAGGCCAAACACGTTTTCCATGTGAAAACATGACTATTAAATATGGTTGTCGCAGATACGAGGAAATAAACTTTGATTGTTTTTGGGATACAGGAGAATTTGTAGTTTAACCGGTGGTAAAGCACAAACAATAGGAACGCTGTTGATAAATATTGCAACCAACTGTTATTCGATTGCAACCAACAGTTATGCTCAAAACACTTGACAAATCCGTAAGTTTAAAATTTTCACACAGGCCTAATTCCGTTTGTATTTTCTTTTTCACTCAGTTATCTTTAGAAGTGAAGTACATACATTCATGTCCGCACTCGGAAACTTCGTATTTGTTGAACTTCACTTACATGTACATGTACTCGTACATAACTGCCACATGAATCGCGTTTTACTAAATTATTTAAACATTTTAAATGCTTGCTTTCTTCGAGAAAGCGTTTTTGACACCACTCATAACAAAATTTCATATATGTTTTGACTTTCAACTTGTTAAGACAATGAAATGGACACAACAACCAGACGAGTGTTAAAGGCAATTCGTGTAGAAAGCAGCAAAAGAACAATGTCCAAGGACTGATCAAGAACGCTCTTCTTCCAAATTCCGAGACTATTATGTTTTACTGTTAATTTACGTTTCTTTTCGTTTCTAAAATGCGTATAACTTAGATAGGCATATCTTTTAATTAACTGTATTTGATTAAATTTCAAATTAAGAAAAACAATACATGGCTAATAAAATAGTACGAAGTTGCCGATATAAAAAGAAACAATCTGCGCAATAGAGGTTATTTTGAATTTGCTTCTGTATCGTGTATGCACTCTATTCCACATTACATGTATCTCGAAGATATTGCGAAGTTGAATAATCATCATCCTAGCCTCACAAACTGTAGTCGCCGACCTGACGAGTTGATACAACTGTAGAATGTTGTTTACGTATTCTCCTATCTTTATCAGCCGTGGTGAGATGAATGCCCGCCCTAATGTTTCAAACAAAATTCAACACATAGCAAACGATAGAGATAATATTGTAGTCGATACACGTGACACGGAATGACAGACTTAGTCCTCATAAATGTAATACGAGGATGATCCAATAATGATTGAGACTTTTCTGTTGTTTTATAAACCTTATTGACTGGCTCAAGTTAACTACTTTTGTTCACTAGATACACATCTGATCTCTCTATGGAGCGTGTTTTATCAAATTTGCTCACTTTTTTATTTCAAAATTCTGTGCACAACATATGCAATGCATATTACTAACACACATTTGAAATAGGATAGTGACAAAAGCAGATATATGGCATATGTTGTGCAAAGAATTTTGAAATAAAAAAATGTGCTTTAATCAAACAATTACAATGTTTTTATCAGAAGAGATGACATCATTGCCTAAACAGACACGTCGAATAGATTTTAAGAACACCTGGAAACTGGGACACTGTTTCAGTTTTTAAATAGAATAAAATGTTACCTGATTTAAACACAAACTTGATTGACCTACAGCTCAAACGGCAAACTAGAGTGAAAGTGTCCCTACGTCTCGTACAAAGGAGATGAGTACATCAAAGAGATGGACGGAATAAACTGAAAACAGTTATACGTATTACAGCAGAATTGTCTTGGAACGGTTAATTTTAGCCCCTCTGAGAGGAAGGCTCACAAGGTGGTACGGTACTCGAGCCGGCGTCTGTCGGTCCGTGCGTCCGTCCGTCCGTCCGTCAGTTCACACTATCAAACATAAATGCCTCTAGAGCCGCTGGGCCAATTGCAAACATACGGTATCATCATGGAAACATTTCCGTGTGGAACTTAACCCTTTCAAACCTATACTTATATAGTAAAATTGAGGTTTGACGGGGTCAAGAGAAAAATTCAATAATTGATGTAATTATGTAATTTAGAAGTTAAAATGCTAAATTCAAACAAAAATCAATATAAGAAACCATTATTTTATGATAGGCAAGGTAAATATTTGTAAAATTAAAATTTAGCTCATAACTAGATAATTTAATATGTAATTAAAAGAAAGTCCCAAGTAATCATGGAGATGTTTCCGTAATGTTGTATCTGAAGCACAAATGAGGTGGGGGAAAACTTGCATTAGGGCAATTATAAAAATGGTCCGGTCCATTTTGAGGCTTTAGACCCCAGTAAGACTGTACTGTATGCATGGAAATTATCATGTGATATACCAAAATAACAATAACCCAGACGGGCTTGATCTGGCAAAATTTCTATGATGTAACTTTATAAATAAAAAAGTTATGCAAATATTTGGTGTAAGGCGTGTAAGATTTATGTGTGACATTTTTCATTGAAGTCAAATTTGAAAGCTCTCAAACTGCACCAAATTAAGGAATAGAAACTGAAGATGTACAAAATGTCAAACAAATGAATATAGAGATATAAGAATGGACATTACAGCCACTCTGGTATTTTCAGATTTTTATATCACCGCGCGTTAATCAACTGGGGTCTAAAACTAAGCAGTGTAAGATTTCCTTGTGGTTGTCATTTATTTTCTTACTGTTTATAATAAGCTCAGGTCACCAATCAGTTAACACAACATTTGGTTAAGCTCTGTCACTTGCTTATGTTTGATTTTTTTACCTCTCTACAGCTAAAGATTCAAGGAAACGACATCATTTTTAAGAACCACCCTTCACGTTGATTGAATCTCTTAAAATTTTAAATTAGAGGTATTAAAGTGCAAATATGATCAGATTTATCTGCCAAATAACACGTTCAGTGTTTTAATCCAATTTCACACTTTGGGGTCATTAGGTTTTGGGCCAGGTCGGACCAGAACGCTGGTTTCCGAGGCAACAGATAGTCCACATAGACTTACAAAGGGACACAACATTAAAACAGCTTCTCTTAAACCACAAGGCATAGACCTTGTATATATTGCGCGTAGCAATTTATAGTAATCCTGTTTATAAATCCTGCCAGCCGTGCCCCTGGGCCCATATATGCCCCGCCGCGTTGGCGTCATTATCTGCCATAGGCTCATTTAATTTTCTTTCTTTATGATTTCGAGGATGTCCCCAGAAAAAGGTTTTCAGCGTTGTCCCCAGAAAAACGATTAGTTGTGTCCCAGGAAATTTGGTTTATCTTCATCATACTTGTGCCCAGTAAAAACGATAATCGATGTCCCAGGAAAAGTGGTTTCTCTTCATTATACTACTGTTTATTTGTGCCTGCCTCTCTGTCGTGCTCATTGCCTTTCGTTCCTGTTGAAACTTAGCCGGATGACTAACTTGTTGGGAAAGAGCTAGTCATTCTGCTCTTCGAGTGTGTTGTCGGAAAAAAAGGTTTGTTGTGTTTTATGTATTTTCTTTCCCAGCTGGTGTCTATGTTGGGACTTTGAATTTAATTGCATCGATTCCTGATTCCTCTATTCCTACTTTTCATAACTGGAAGTACATGGAACATCTTCTTCTCTGAAACCACAAGGCGCAAAGCTTCTATAATTAGAATGCAGCAATATTATGTGGACCTTTACTTAAATCTTGTCAATCATGCCCCTTGGGTCAAATATGGCCCTACCTGGGAGTCATTAGCTCCAATAGCCTTACAATGTGTTAAAAAAAACAATCTTCTCTGAAACCGCAAGGCCCATATCATTTATACTGTATGTGAAGCTAAGTATAGTAATCCTCTTTATGGGAAATACATGCAAAATAATCTTCTCTGAATCCAAACTTGTATGTTTCGTAAGCAGCGATTTTATAAGCAATCCATGCCCCTGGGGTCAAAAATGGTCCCAACCCCGGGTTATTAGATCCCATGGACTTACAATAGGAAAACGTAAA
Source organism: Rugalucina vietnamica (assembly GCA_964017185.1). Classification (NCBI taxonomy): domain Eukaryota; kingdom Metazoa; phylum Mollusca; class Bivalvia; order Lucinida; family Lucinidae; genus Rugalucina; species Rugalucina vietnamica. The sequence continues at coordinate 10,263,982 of OZ024876.1, read as the reverse complement.
AGAAATATTCTTCTCTGAAACGGCAAGTCTCGGAGCTTTTATATCTTGTGTGTAGCAATGTACAATAATCCTTCTTTGAAACCACAAGACCCGAAGCTTCTGTATTATGCAGAAAATGTTATGTTGGACTCTACATCAATCCTGTCAATCATGTCTCTGAGTGAGGTCAACAATGGCCCCAACCCGGGCTTTATTAGTTTTCATATTCTTACAATGGAAAAAAAACACATGAAATATCATCTCAAATCCATGAGCCCTAGAGCTTTATAGTTTTTGTGTAGCAAAGCATAGTAATCCTCTATATAAATCCTGTCAATCATGCCCCTGGGGTCACAGCAGACCGGTTTAAGCCCCCCAGTAATTTTATATTACTGATCGTTCCAAGGCGATACTTCTGTTTTGGTTCTAATTGTTTTGTGCTTTGGAGTCGAATTTTTGTGCTGTTTGAGCCTTAAGTACGTTTTCAAATTGTTAGTTAAGTTCAGGTAACTGAGTGGCCACCTATTGGAGAATAGCTGCTCACTCGGCTTACATGCTATAAGTACTTAAGTGTCATTTTATTTTTTCCCACCCCTCAGTTTATGGAGTAGGATTTTTTTTTTCTGATTGCGCCATTTCCTGATCATTGCCTATTTGTACTTTTTTTCCATACAGGCAGGGCTGCTGGGTATCATTATATGACATTTAAGCTTATCTCTCAGGTGAGCTACAGGACCATTGGTCCTTAAGAGTACTGCTCACTCGGCTTACATGCTATAAGTACTTAAGTGTCATTTTATTTTTTCCCACCCCTCAGTTTATGGAGTAGGATTTTTTTTCTGATTGCGCCATTTCCTGATCATTGCCTATTTGTACTTTTTTCCATACAGGCAGGGCTGCTGGGTATCATTATATGACATTTAAGCTTATCTCTCAGGTGAGCTACAGGACCATTGGTCCTTAAGAGTAATGTCAGTTGTCTAAACAGTTTTAAGTCGGGATCGTCACATAATCTGAGGTCCACTGACGGCTTATACTTCATACTCCCGGTCCCCAATATCTACACAATGGAAAGGTACAGTGTCACATCTCAACTCAGCTCAACTTACTCAGCTCATCATGCTCAGCACATAGGGACAAAAAGTATGCACATATTTTGGCTGATAGTTCGGGTCTTTCTTGAGGCGAAAACGCAACGAATTCTCAGCTTAGCTTAACTCATCTAGCTCAGCTTACAGCTTACCGTATTTATTCTGTGGACCGTTATATTCCTTATATATTGAAGATACTTATACCATACGGGATGATCAAAGATGTAAACTGAGTAGGATAAGTTGTTATAGTTGCATTTAATATAACAAATAGTAGCTGATGTGTAGAACATACTATTCATGGATACTAAACAATGTAAGTTGAGTTGGATGAGTTATAATAGTTAGCATATAGGTTGGATAAGTTATACGCTGAGTTCAATGAGTTGGATAAGTTGCATGCTAAGTTGGATGAGTTGCATAAGTTGAACTATAAGTTCGTCAAGTTCGATAAGTTAAACAGTAAGTTGGATGAGTTGGATAAGTTGTAAGCTGAGTTGGGTAAGTTGCATAAGTTGAACAGTAAGTTGGATGAGTTGGATAACTTGTAAGCTGAGTTGGGTAAGTTGCATAAGTTGAACAGCAAGTTCGATGAGTTCGATAAGTTGAACAGTAAGTTGGATGAGTTGGGTAAGTTGTAATCTGAGTTCGATGAGTTGGATAAGTTGTAAGCTGAGTTGGAAGAGTTGGATAAGTTATACGAAATGTTCAATGAGTTCGATAAGTTGCATGCTGAGTTGGATGAGTTGCATAAGTTGAACTATAAGTTCGTTAAGTTCGATAAGTTGAACAGTAAGATGGATGAGTTGGATAAGTAGTAAGCTGAGTTCTATGAGTTGGATAAGTTGTAAGCTGAGTTGGAAGAGTTGGATAAGTTATACGAAATGTTCGATGAGTTGGATAAGTTGCATGCTGAGTTGGATGAGTAAATGCATAAGATGAACTATAAGTTCGTTAAGTTCGATACGTTGAACAGTAAGTTGGACGAGTAGGATAAGTTGTAAGCTGAGTTGGGTAAGTTGCATAAGTTGAACAGTAAGTTGGATGAGATGGATAAGTTGTAAGCCGAGTTGGGTAAGTTGCATAAGTTGAACAGTAAGTTGGATGAGTTGGATAAGTTGTAAGCTGAGTTGGGTAAGTTGCATAAGTTGAAAAGTAAGTTCGATGAGTTCGATAAGTTGAACAATGAGTTGGATGAGTTGGATAAGTTGTAAGCTGTGTTCGATGAGTTGCATAAGTTGAACAGTAAGTTGGATGGGTTGGATAAGTTGTAAGCTGAGTTGGGTAAGTTGCATAAGTTGAACAGTAAGTACGATGAGTTCGATAAGTTGAATAGTATGTTCGATGAGTTGGATAAGTTGAACAGTAAGTTGGATGATTTGGATAAGTTGTAAGCTGAGATCGATGAGTTGGATAAGTTGCATGTTGAGTCCGATGAGTTTGATAAGTTATACGATGTGTTCGATGAGTTGGATAAGTTGCATGCTGAGTTGGATGAGTTGCATAAGTTGAACTATAAGTTCGTTAGAACTATAAGTTCGTTAAGTTCGACAAGTTGAACAGTAAGTTGGATGAGTTGGATAAGTTGTAAGCTGAGTCGGGTAAGTTGCATAAGTTGAACAGTAAGTTCGATGAGTTCGACAAGTTGAACAGTAAGTTCGATGAGTTCGATAAGTTGAACAGTAAGTTGGATGAGTTGGATAAGTTGTAAGCTGGGTTCGATGAGTTGGATAAGTTGAACAGTAAGTTGGATGAGTTGGATAAGTTGTAAGCTGAGTTCGATGAGTTGGATAAGTTGCATGTTGAATCCGATGAGTTTGATAAGTTATACGATGTGCTCGATGAGTTGGATAAGTTGTAAGCTGAGTTGGATGAGTTGCATAAGTTGAACAATAAGTTCGTTAAGTTCGATAAGTTGAATAGTAAGTTGGATGAGTTGGATAAGTTGTAAGCTGAGTTGGGTAAGTTGCATAAGTTGAACAGTAAGTTCGATGAGTTCGATCAGTTGTAAGCTGAGTTGGGTAAGTTGCATAAGTTGAACAGTAAGTTCGATGAGTTTGATAAGTTGTAAGCTGAGTTCGATGAGTTGGATAAGTTATACGCTGAATTCGATGAGTTGGATAAGTTGCATGCTAAGTTGGATGAGTTGCATAAGTTGAACAATAAGTTCGTTAAGTTCGATAAGTTGAATAGTAAGTTGGATGAGTTGGATAAGTTGTAAGCGGAGTTGGGTAAGTTGCATAAGTTGAACAGTAAGTTCGATGAGTTCGATCAGTTGTAAGCTGAGTTGGGTAAGTTGCATAAGTTGAACAGTAAGTTCGATGAGTTTGATAAGTTGTAAGCTGAGTTCGATGAGTTGGATAAGTTATACGCTGAATTCGATGAGTTGGATAAGTTGCATGCTAAGTTGGATGAGTTGCATAAGTTGAACTATAAGTTCGTTAAGTTCGATAAGCTGAACAGTAAGTTGGATGAGTTGGATAAGTTGTAAGCTGAGTTCGATGAGTTGGATTAGTTAAACAGTAAGTTGGATGAGTTGGATAAAATGTAAGCTGAGTTCGATGAGTTGGATAAGTTGCATGCTGAGTTGGATGAGATGCATAAGTTGAAATATAAGTTCGTTAAGTTCGATAAGTTGAACAGTGTTTTGGATGAGTTGGATAAGTTGTAAGCTGAGTTGGGTAAGTTGCATAAGTTGAACAGTAAGTTCGATGTGTTCGATAAGTTTAACAGTAAGTTCGATGAGTTGGATAAGTTGAACAGTAAGTTGGATGAGTTGGATAAGTTGCATGTTGAGTTGGATGAGTTGGATAAGTTATACGAAGAGTTCGATGAGTTGGATAAGTTGAATGCTGAGTTGGATGAGTTGCATAAGTTGAACTATAAGTTCGTTAAGTTCGATAAGTTGAACAGTAAGTTAGATGAGTTGGATAAGCTGTAAGCTGAGTTGGGTAAGTTGCATAAGTTGAACAGTAAGTTCGATGAGTTCGATCAGTTGTAAGCTGAGTTGGTTAAGTTGCATAAGTTGAACAGTAAGTTCGATGAGTTTGATAAGTTGTAAGCTGAGTTCGATGAGTTGGATAAGTTGAACAGTTAGTTGGATGAGTTGGATGAGTTGTAAGCTGAGTTCGATGAGTTGGATAAGTTGCATGTTGAGTTGGATGAGTTGCATAAGTTGAACAGTATGTTGGATGAGTTGGATAAGTTGTAAGCTGAGTTGGGAAAGTTGCATAAGTTGAAAAGTAAGTTCGATAAGTGAAACAGTAAGTTTGATCAGTTGGATAAGTTGTAAGCTGAGTTCGATGAGTTGGATAAGTTGCATGTTGAGTTGGATGAGTTGGATAAGTTATACGATGAGTTCGATGAGTTGGATAAGCTGCATGCTGAGTTGGATGAGTTGCATAAGTTGAACTATAAGTTTGTTAAGTTCGATAAGTTGAACAGTAAGTTGGATGAGTTGGATAAGTTGTAAGCTGAGTTTGGTAAGTTGCATAAGTTGAACAGTAAGTTTGATGAGTTCTATAAGTTGAACAGTAAGTTCGATGAGTTCGATAAGTTGAACAGTAAGTTGGATGAGTTGGATAAGTTGTAAGCTGAGTTCGATAAGTTGGATAAGTTGAACAGTAAATTGGATGAGTTGGTAAAGTTGTAAGCTGAGTTCGATGAGTTGGATAAGTTGTATGTTGAGTCCGATGAGTTTGATAAGTTATACGATGTGTTCGATGAGTTGGATAAGTTACATGCTGAGTTGGATGAGTTGCATAAGTTGAACTATAAGTTCGTTAAGTTCGATAAGTTGAACAGTAAGTTGGATGAGTTAGATAAGTTGTAAGCTGAGTTGGGTAAGTTGCATACGTTGAACAGTAAGTTCGATAAGTTCGATAAGTTGAACAGAAAGTTCGATGAGTTCGATAAGTTGAACAGTATGTTGGATGAGTTGGATAAGTTGTAAGCTGAGTTCGATAAGTTGGATAAGTTGAACAGTAAGTTGGATGAGTTGGATAAGTTGTAAGATGAGTTCGATGAGTTGGATAAGTTGAACAGTAAGTTGGATGAGTTGGATAAGTTGTAAGATGAGTTCGATGTGTTGGATGTTGCATGTTGAGTTGGATGAGTTGGATAAGTTATACACTGAGTTCGATGAGTTGGATAATTTGCATGCTAAGTATGATGAGTTGCATAAGTTGAACTATAAGCTCGTTAAGTTCGATAAGTTGAACAGTAAGTTGGATGATTTGGCTAAGTTGTAAGCTGAGTTGGGTAAGTTGCATAAGCTGAACAGTAAGTTGGATGAGTTGGATAAGTTGTAAGCTGAGTTGGGTAAATTGCATAAGTTGAACAGCAAGTTCGATGAGTTCGATAAGTTGAACAGTAAGTTGGATGTGTTGGATAAGTTGTAAGCTGAGTTGTGTAAGTTGCATAAGTTGAACAGTATGTTGGATGAGTTGGATAAGTTGTAAGCTGAGTTGGGTAAGTTGCATAAGTTGAACAAAAAGTTCGATGAGTTCAGTAAGTTAAACAGTAAGTTGGATGAGTTGGATAAGTTGCATGTTGAGTTGGATGAGTTGGATAAGTTATACAAAGAGTTCGATGAGTTGGATAAATTGCATGCTGAGTTGGATGAGTTGCATAAGTTGAACTATAAGTTCATTAAGTTTGATAAGTTGAACAGTAAGTTGGATGAGTTGGATAAGTTGTAAGCTGAGTTGGGTAAGTTGCATAAGTTGAACAGTAAGTTCGATGAGTTTGATAAGGTGAACAGTAAGTTGGATGAGTTGGATAAGTTGTAAGCTGAGTTCGATGAGTTGGATAAGTTGAAGAGTAAGGTGGATGAGTTGGATAAGTTGTAAGCTGAGTTCGATGAGTTGGATAAGTTGCATGTTGAGTTGGATGAGTTGGATAAGTTATACGCTGAGTTCGATGAGTTGGATAAGTTGCATGCTAAGTTGGATGAGTTGCATAAGTTGAACTAAAAGTTCGTTAAGTTCGATAAGCTGAAAAGTAAGTTGGATGAGTTGGATAAGTTGTAAGCTGAGTTTGGTAAGTTGCATAAGTTGAACAGTAAGTTGGATGAGTTGGATAAGTTGTAAGCTGAGTTAAGTAAGTTGCATAAGTTGAACAGCAAGTTCGATGAGTTCGATAAGTTGAACAGTAAGTTGGATGAGTTGGGTAAGTTGTAAGCTGAGTTCGATGAGTTGGATAAGTTGCATGTTGAGTCCAATGAGTTGGATAAGTTATACGAAATGTTCGATGAGTTGGATAAGTTGCATGCTTAGTTGAATGAGTTGCAAAAGTTGAACTATAAGTTCGTTAAGTTCGATAAGTCGAACAGTAAGTTGGATGAGTTGGATAAGTTGTAAGCTGAGTTGGGTAAGTTGCATAAGTTGAACAGTAAGTCGGATGAGCTGGATAAGTTATACTCTGAGTTCTATGAGTTGGACAAGTTGTAAGCTGAGTTGGGTAAGTTGCATAAGTTGAACAATAAGTTTGATGAGTTGGATAAGTTATACACTGAGTTCGTTGAGTTGCCTAAGTTGCATGCTGAGTTGGATGATTTGCAGAAGTTGAACTATAAGTTGAATGTTCGTTAAGTTCGATTATGTTTCAAACTTCAATATCTGTCATTTTCTAGTATTTCAAATGAATCAAGTTGCATATTATGAATTTTACTGGTTTTCAACAACAAAAAATAGAGAAAAAATAAAAAGATTTGCCTACCTACTGACCCTGCTTTTTTCGGCATGTTAGCGGAAACACATAAAGTTTTTATGCCTGATAAAAAACTGAAGAAAGGGAAAATAGTTGCTTTTTATGTTAACACAAGCTACTTCATGAGAAAACTTTTCTCTATGGTCTTCAAGTAACCTGTAATACAGAAAAGAAGTGTAAAGAAGGAGACAATATAAGTATAAAAAAACAACCAGTCCTGCTGTTGGTGCTAAACATTTCTAACATAATCCGACAGTGGCAATGTTTTCGTTTCCCCTAAAAGTGAATCTGAGATATAATTCAGCCGGCAAGAATGATATACTTCTGCGGCCATTCATCTTTCGTCGATGATGGATTTGAGCAATTAGCAAGCCAAACATAATCAATTTTCGTGTATTTCTTCAATGGAATTTATTATTTCTGTCACAAGATAAGGTTTTTTAACAAACTAGTTATGGCAAAAAACCGAAGGTATCCTTACTTCTTTTTCCCCACAAAGGCACGGCCCAGACATCCTAACATTAATGCCTGTAAAATTGAATTAATGGTCAATTTCCCCCTACCTTCGTGAAATGTTGCATCAATCTATGCCGTAACAAATTTGGTTGCATCAACGGTATACAGGGTGCTTTCGTCATGACTAACACTTTGCACATCATTGTACACTGTTAATGCTGCAGTGCTGATGTGTCTATAGCTGGCTGTTTCTGTAGATTTTATTCTAAAGTGTCACATAAATTTTATCTATGTGCAAGTTTCTTCCATTTATCAGGAACGTCATTTTTTCCTGAATTTTAGCTTAGACTTTCAAAAATTGTCGCGGTAGCGTCGTCTTGGGAAGGCAATAAACTGAAAGTTCTCATTTCAAGCCAAATTATATCATTTTCAATATTTCTTTAATTCAATGAGGTTTGGAAAGCGCATTTTAAAAATGTTTTTATATTTATAAACACGTAAACAGATATTTTACGGCGTGCTCCGGGGTAGCAAACCACCGGGAGCAAACCCCTCGTGTTTGTCGATGTAATTTGACCAATCAAAAATAAGATTCGACAAATAATATTTTACATGAATATTGACGATAGACCATTATTACACTTGTGAAAATATGAAAACATTCGGACGTCCATTATAAACGTTATGAAGAATGCCCTCGAACGTTTTGCTCGACCCTCGTATGTTTCTTATATAGCTGCTCAAAATGGCCTGCTGTTCAGTTTGTTTGTTTGAATTGATGCTTTCCGTCCCAGTCAATAGCTAAGGTCATGTAGGGACGTTGCCTCCACTTTATGGGATTTTTACAGAAAATGAGGATGTTATGACATTCAACAAGTGCTTAAAATATAACCATCCAACAAAGCCACAAAGGCTTATATGTGTGGACGGTTTGACTTGAAACCACTTTTCCTGGGCAAGCTCAGGCCTGAGCGGTTAGCCAGTAATCAGATGATCAATCAGTAGCAAACAAGCTTTGCCTGGAGGCACAAGCAGCCCATCTATTTCTTTGGGCCCCAATGGGCGGGGGCCCGCTGTTCAGTTTGATCTACTGTTCCGTTGTTCACTGGGCCTACCAAATGTTTGGTTTGTTTAAGGAGCCGTCACACCTAAGCGAAACTCGCTTGACGCAAACGTGCGTTTTATTGCGAAAAATAGCTTTTGTTAAATTGATTTATTGCTTTACGTCCCAGTCAACAGCTATGGCCATTTCAGAAAGTCAAATGTTGAAAGGGACGTAAGGCAATACATCAAAGAAACAAGGAACCTTTTTCGAAATAAAACGCAAGTCTACGTGGAGAGATTTTTGCTTATTTGTGACGAGGCCTTTAACGTCTGTAGCACATCTAGTTAGGTCATGACCTTTCTCTGATTGTGAGGGTTCCTGGTTGCTTTATTGTTTATTATCTGTAAACTAGTATAATGTAGAGTACTTTACTATAATTTATTAGATTACACCCGCTGTATAATAGGCTTTTAAAATTGGGCTTGGTTAAGCTATGTTCTCACTGTCCCGGTTTAGCTCCCCGGTTCACCCCGGTTTAACAAACCGGGGTAAACCGGGACGAACCGTGGCGAACCGGGGTAGAACCGTAGCGGCACCGTGGACAACCGGGGCAGACCGGGGCGAACCGGGGTAAACCGGCTTGCCTTGCCGGTCGTTTTAAAATGTTTAATAGAACCGGGGCGAACCGGGACAAGTGTCAAAAACCGTGATAAACCGGGGAGACACCGGGGCAAACCGTATCTCCACCGGAACGAACCGGGGCGACACCGTGATAAACCGGGGTAAACCGGGGCGTTTATTTTACCCCAATTCGCCCCGGTGTTAAGCCGGTATCTCTACGGTTTATGCCGGTGGTGCTACGGTTTGACACGGTGTCGCCACGGTTCGCCCCGGTAAGTGGCGGTGCTACTACGGTTTGGCCCGGTCGAGTCCCGGTTCAATACGGTGTGTGCCGGTTCACCCCGGTACCGTTACGGTTTAGATGAAATTACATGCAATTAGTTAAAATACACAAATTTTATCACTTGTGTTCATGTTTTACACGAAATAGAATGAATTATCTAATAAACAACAATTGGAATGCAGTACCAACTCCAGTTGACTAGTCAGCAAATGACATGTGCTGAGGTTTGAATAAGTATACATGTACTATCTTTCATTAATCTAGCAACGATGTCACAACGCGCAAAACATGCGTAAATGTAAAATGCAAACTTTGATGGTTAACTGTAGCCCGATAACATTCAGAAATTCATTTGAGAATGATAACTATACGAAGTTCATAAATCTACCAATGGCATAAAATGCATGAAGAATTTTAACGGATATGTGCTTTTCGGCAAATTATTTCGTGAACCTAGCGAAAATGTCACACTGCCGAAAAAGCGCAACGTCTGCATGACGTTAATGAAAAGGGTTCAATACACATTGATGTTGGCTTATAAACTCCGAATCGAGAGGTCCCTGGTTCCATCCCCACTGGTGGCACCGTCTTGTGTCCTTGGGCAAGACAGATTAACTCTCCCAGAGTGCTGATTTTAACATCGGAAGCGGTGGCTCCGTTCCGACATAAACGAAAAAATGCTGACTGGAAAGTTAAACCCTCTGTTATATTTATTTTACATCACGTGTTATCCTCCTGCGGTATTATTTATTCATTTTATAAACTTACCATTCTATTTAAGTGTTACCTCTGTTACCAAAGTACCAACATGCAAGCTCATATGCACGAACATGCACCGTATATAATTTTGTTTTCATGTGTATGAAGCCATCGTAGCAGCATTGGCTGATGAGGTAATTGACTGTCCTACAAACCGGGGTAAACCTGGACGAACCGTGGCGAACCGGGGTAGAACCGTGACGCCACCGGCGCATACCGTAACGCGACCGGCAGTCACCGGGACAGCACCGTGGACAACCGGGGCAACACCTGGCCTTACCGTAGTAGAACCGGGGCTAACCGGCATGCACCGGGGTGAATCCGGGGTAGAACCGGGAAGAACCGTGGCTCCACCGGGGCTCTTCATTTCTAAAACCGTAGCTACATCAGGGTAACACCGGGAATGTGAGAACAAAATCATTTTGTAAGAAAATGTTCCCCTGTTTATGCCGGTAAACCGGCTTGCCTTCACCGGGGCAAACCGGGGTAGAACCGGGACAGTGAGAACGGGGATTTATAATACGTGTTTTTGTGTGTTGGTGTGCTGACACCTTTCTTCAATGATCAGACCCGATAGTCACAAAGGATGTTGCACAGCTTGAAAGCTATCATTGATACCATTTGTGCTATAATTTTCATCTGTAAATTTAAAGAGTATTGAAAGCAGAAAGCAAACCTCAGCTCCAGTACAACCGATTTGCACGTGATCTAGCACACACATAAAACAAATAGCCCAAAGGGATGCGATGCTCACCTGCGAGACAACAGTCAGTGGACAGAAGAAAAGTAGCTGAGATTTTTACCATATAGTGGCATTGTGGCCATCTTGGTCACGTGACCTAGAACCTTTATATACCTATTGGTTCCCCATTCCTATAAATGTTTCATATAAATTTTGGCTTTGATTGGGCAAGAATTTAGTCCAGAGAATTAATGCCTGTACGAGAACAGCGGCAGGCATTAATTCTCTGGACTAAATTCTGAGTTTGTCATCTAGGAAAACAGTCATGATGCTTTGCATGTTACAATACATATAATGAAAACTTCTGTAGTTGACCATACATGACGGCCTATTATAACAGTTTATATTTATTTTATATGATGTGCTTGCTGGATTACATGGAAATTTACAGCCTGTTTATAAATGATAACGAAACCTTAATAGGGAGACATACACTGGATAAATACTAACATTTCAAGCTAATCATGTTACTGAATTTATACTGCTGATTACCCATGGTTGGGGCCTTTTTTCATCTTTCGACACTTTTGCTTTGAAAGGTCCCGACTTTTGGAAATGGTCATCTAATGTCAACCCGTATCCGCCCGTTCGGATAGAAAAAATAAAGAAAAAAATAATAATATGATTACAATAAACTAAGTCCACAATCGAATAATAGTTTTGAGCCATATTGTTTTTGAACGGCGGTTAAAAACGGAGTTTGATTTCTCGCAGTGAGTGGAGGGAAGCACACCATCTATCTAGAATTGAAGAAGTAAATTTTTAGGATGCGTGTGCATTCATCCAAACACTGTGCTTGTCAAAACTATAGTATGATATTCTGTGTATGTCCTCCTGTAAAAACGATGAATGCCTGACTAGATGACTAGTAGTGCACAAATCGTGCAAACTGCTGTACAGGTTGTTCCCCTTTAATTGTATATACTCGAAGCGAACGCTCTGATGGTACTAATCTATGTTATGTCTGAGCCCTGGCACGTGTATATATAGGTCCTGCTCCTTGCCTGTCATTTTAAAACGAACAGAGTATAAAAGTACACTTGTATGTTGAATATAGCTTATAGTCTGCAATTTAAACCCTACCGGCGCTTATTGTTAACAGCACCAAAGAACGCTGTTACTGAGGTCGTGCATCACACATTCGTAAATTACACAGTCGAGATCTTTGTTGCCATAGAATAAATGAATAAATCGTGTATGAAAAGCACACCTACTTAACATAAATCCGTGAGTGTAAGATACACGAAAGTACACGTGTGGTGACAGTGTACCCCCGGCACGGCGGTAATTTGTGCTTCTTTATATGCTGCTTTTTATTATACATGCAGTTCAAGGCAACTTATGCAACTTACCCAACACAGCTTACAACTTATCCAACTCATCCAACTTACTGTTCAACTTATGCAACTTACCCAACTCAGCTTACAACTTCTCCAACTCATCCAACTTAATGTTCAACGTATCAAATTTAACGAACTTATAGTTCAACTTATGCAGCTCATCGAACTCAGCATGCAACTTATCCAACTCATGGAACTCTTCGTATAACTTATCCAACTCAACATGCAACTTATCCAACTCATCCAACTCAGCTTACAACTTATCCAACTCATCCAACTTACTGTTCAACTTATCGAACTCATTGAACTTACTGTCCAACTTATGCAACTCATCGAACTCAGCTTACAACTTATCCAACTCATCTCATCGAACTTACTGTCCAACTTATGCAACTTATCGAACTCAGCTTACAACTTATCCAACTCAGCCAACTTACTGTTCAACTAATGCAACTTACCCAACTCATCCAACTTACTGTTTAACTTATTGAACTCATCGAACTTATTGTTCACTTTATCGAACTTAACGAACTTATAGTTCAACTTACGCAACTCATCCAACATAGCATGCAACTTATCCAACTCATCGAACTCTTCGTATAACTTATCCAACTCATCCAACTCAACATGCAACTTATTCAACTCATCCAACTCAGCTTACAACTTATCCAACTCATCCAACTTACTGTTCAACTTATCGAACTCATCCAACTTACTGTTAAACTTATCAAACTTAATGAACTTATAGTTCAGCTTATGCAACTCATCGAACTCAGCATGCAACTTATCCAACTCATCGAACTCAGCTTACAACTTATCCAACTCATCCAACTTACTATTCAACCTATCGAACTCATCCAACTTACTGTTCATCTTGTGCAACCTACCCAACTCGGCTTACAACTTATCGAACTTAACGGACTTACAGTTCGACATATGCAACTCATTGAACTCAGCATGCAACTTATCCAACTCATCGAACTCTTCGTCTAACTCATCCAACTTACTGTTCAGCTTATCGAACTTAACGAACTTATAGTTCAACTTATGCAACTCATCCAACTTACTGTTCAACTTATCGAACTCATCGAACTTACTGTTAAACTTATGCAACTTACCCAACTCAGCTTACAACTTATCCAACTTATCCAACTCATCCAACTTACTGTTCAACTTATGCAACTTACCCAACTCAGCTTACAACTTATCCAACTCATCCAACTTACTGTTCAACTTATCCAACTCATCGAACTTACTGTCCAACTAATGCAACTCATCGAACTCAGCTTACAACTTATCCAACTCATCTCATCGAACTTACTGTCCAACTTATGCAACTCATCGAACTCAGCTTACAACTTATCCAACTCATCCAACTTACTGTTCAACTAATGCAACTTACCCAACTCATCCAAATTACTGTTTAACTTATTGAACTCATCGAACTTATTGTTCAACTTATGCAACTTACCCAACTCAGCTTACAACTTATCCAACTCATCCAACATACTGTTCAACTTATGCAACTTACCCAACTCAGCTTACAACTTATCCAACTTACCTAACTCAGCTTACAACTGATCGAACGCATCGAACTTACTGTTCAACTTATGCAACTTACCCAACTCAGCTTACAACTTATCCAACTCATCCAACTTACTGTTCAACTTATCGAACTAAACGAACTTATAGTTCAACTTACGCAACTCATCCAACTCAGCATGCAACTTATCCAACTCATCGAACTCTTCGTATAACTTATCCAACTCAACATGCAACTTATCCAACTCATCCAACTCAGCTTACAACTTATCCAACTCATCCAACTTACTGTTCAACTTATCCAACTCATCCAACTTACTGTTCAACTTGTGCAACCTACCCAACTCGGCTTACAACTTATCGAACTTAACGGACTTACAGTTCAACATATGCAACTCATTGAACTCAGCATGCAACTTATCCAACTCATCGAACTCTTCGTATAACTTATCCAACTCATCCAACTCAACATGCAACTTATCCAACTCATCCAACTCAACATGCAACTTATCCAACTCATCCAACTTACCGTTTAACTTATTGAACACATCGAACTTATTGTTCAACTTATGCAACTTACCCAACTCAGCTTACAACTTATCAAACTCATCCAACATACTGTTCAACTTATGCAACTTACCCAACTCAGCTTACAACTTATCCAACTTACCCAACTCAGCTTACAACTGATCGAACTCATGCAACTTACTGTTCAACTTATGCAACTTACCCAACTCAGCTTACAACTTATCCAACTCATCCAACTTACTGTTCAACTTATCGAACTTAATGAACTTATAGTTCAACACATGCAACTCATCCAACTCATCGAACTCTTTGTATAACTTATCCAACTCATCCAACTCAATATGCAACTTATCCAACTCATCCAACTCAGCTTACAACTTATCCAACTCATCCAACTTACTGTGCAAACTATCGAACTCAACGAACTTACTGTTCAACTTATGCAACTTACCCAACTCAGCTTACAACTTCTCCAACTCATCCAACTTACTGTTCAACTTATGCAACTTACCCAACTCAGCTTACAACTTATCCAACTCATCCAACTTACTGTTCAACTTATGCAACTTACCCAACCCAGCTTACAACTTCTCCAACTCATCCAACTTACTGTTCAACTTATGCAACTTACCCAACTCAGCTTACAACTTATCCAACTCATCCAACTTACTGTTCAACTTATGCAACTTACCCAACTCAGCTTACAACTTCTCCAACTCATCCAACTTACTGTTCAACTTATGCAACTTACCCAACTCAGCTTACAACTTCTCCAACTCATCCAACTTACTGTTCAACTTATGCAACTTACCCAACCCAGCTTACAACTTATCCAACTCATCAAACTTACTGTTCAACTTATCGAACTCATCGAACTTACTGTTCAACTTATGGAACTTACCCAACTCAACTTCCAGCTTATCCAACTCATCCAACTCAGCTGACAACTTATCCAACTCATCAAACTCAGCTTACAACTTATCCAACTCATCCAACTTATTGTATAACTTATCAAACTTAACGAACTTATAGTTCAACTTATGCAACTCATTGAACTCAGCATGCAACTTATCCAACTCATCGAATTCAGCATATAACTTATCCAACTCATCCAACTTACTGTTCAACTTATCGAACTCATTCAAATCAACATGAAACTTATCCAACTCATCGAATTCAGCGTATAACTTATCCAACTCATCCAACTTACTGTTCAACTTATCGAACTCATCCAAATCAACATGAAACTTATCCAACTCATCGAACTCAGCTTACAACTTATCCAACTCATCCAACTTACTGTTCAACTTACCAACTTATCGAACTCAACATATAACTTATCCAACTCATTCAACTTACTATTAAACTTATGCAACTTACCCAACTCATCGCTCTACTTACCTGACTCAGCGTATAACTCATGCAACTCATCGAGCTTAATGTTCAACTTATCCAACTTATCTAACTCAACGCTCAACTTTTCCAACTCATCTAACTCATCGCTCAACTTATCCAACTCATCGAACTTACTGTTCAACTTATCCAACTCCTCGCTTAACTTATTCAGCTCATCAAACTTAGTCTTCAACTTAGCTTGCTTAACTTACTCTACTTAACAAACTTAGCTTGTCCTGTGATACATATAACATATCTAACTCACATAGCTAATTTTAAAACCCAGACTTCGACTTGCTTAACTTAACTCATCCAAGTTATTAATCTAAAACCTATATAACTCAGCTTGCTTAACTTATACAACTCATCAAACTTAACTTAGATGCAGACATGTACGTGCATTTAGCTTTGCTATTGTGTGCAACTATTGTAACTTATTTAACTTAGCTCAGCCCTGGATGCAACTGTATAACTGTCTTGCCATGTTGTTTTGATCTAATGTTCTTAAGTCCAACTTACTGAACTTATCTTTTATCACTGTCAGCTATGACAACTTACAGAACTTAACTTACAATAGTGGTCTATCATACGTATGATTGACGGCCGTTTCCTTGGAAAGGAATAGTTAGAGCTTCAGGACTATCGTAAGGCCTTAAAACATGATGATAATACGCAAAAATTTCTGTTATTTATAGCTTTTTCCATCTACATTTCATTTATGTCGTCCTAACAAAGGTAACTATTATAACTTACACAACTCACGCAACTTAACTGCCAGATAGCTACGTAGACACCAGCATCAAATGTACAAATGTGTGACACAATCCTAAATACCTGCCCTATATAGCTATGATTGTCCCGAAATTTTTGGCCAATACAAAATACATGTTTGCTATTTGGCTTTGTACTTCATACTCCGTGTCCCGAAATTAGACGCTCTTATAAACACAGGACAAATAATCAGATGTGCTTTCTTCAGAGTAAAACAGTATGTGCACATGCCTGGATACATTTCGGGACCGGGAGTATGAAGTACCTGCCCCACTGACGCGCAATTTAAGAGGAGAACAATGCATTTAACCATGTCTTTTTTTTTTTTTTTTTTTTTTTTTTTTTTTTTTTTTTTTTTTTTTTTTTTCAATATGATCTGTCGAACTTTTGATTGTGGGTACACGTTAGAACCGCCTCATCGAGTACCCACAATGAATGTTTTGGGTAAAAAATAAGAAAAATACTGTTATCTTGATTGTAAACTCCAGTTTCACTATGTAAAATTGTGGTTGAACGGGTATAACGAGATGGCCACCTTGCTCTTGATGGGCAAGAGCGAGCTGGTTATTTTGTTCTTCGTGCGTTTTGTTTTAATTTATGTAAGTAAGTAAGTAAGTAATTTCTTTATTTAAAGAGGGTGACTCATTTGGTCAAACCAATCTTACATGAGGCCCTCTAAAACAACATATAGATACATAACATGAAACAACAATTAAACAAAGCTACATAAGATTTACAAATATGGTTACATGTACATCAATTTGGTAAGTTTATAACAAGTTTTTGGGAAAAAAAAGCAATGTTAAAAACTGAGCAATTCAAATGGTGGTGGTATGTTTTACTGGAATAATATCAAATACCTGAATTTAACATCCAAACTCGTAATTCATTTACAAAAACATTCAACGTTGAAGATTTCTTTATGTTAGATGGAATAGCATTCCATATAACCGGACCAGAATACGAAAGACTTTCCTTGAAAAGACTGCAATTTGGTTTAGGAATTGTAAAATTCTGATTTGACACCGACCTTAATGAAGTATTAGGCAAACTGTCAGCTCTCGTTTGAAAGAGATCAATTATGTATTGTGGAACAAGTCCATTAGCAACCTTGTACATCGTCTTAGCTTTATTAAGAAAAACATTTTGATCAAATGAAAGTATGTTTAATGTTCTCAGTGCGCTTTCTAAATTTTCATACTGGTTCTCAAGAATAATTTTACATGCTCTTCTTTGAAGCTTTGTAATTTTAGATACATTGTAATTCGAAGAATTTCCCCATACAATATTGCAGTAATTGAACTGTGGCTGGATGTATGCACTGTAAAATACAGATCTGAGTTCAAGAGAAAGATATGATTTTATTCTAGACAAAAGCCAAATATAAGTTGCAACTTTTTTACAAATATTCTGAAAATGCGTATTCCATTGAAAATTTTCATTAATATGCACACCTAATATTTTGTCACCTGTTGTGAGCTGGAGATCTATTCCATCGTAAGACAAAGACAGCAGACTAGTATCTAACCGAAGTTTTTTCTGCCTTGTTGATATAATCATCACCTTCGTTTTACCAGTATTTAAAAGCATTCCATTTTGCCTACACCAGCGATGAAGAATTAAAAGTGATTTTTGTAAATTTGACCTAAGTGATGTGAAGTATTGCCCTTTTGCAATTCCTTTTCAATTTCACCTGGTGTTTGTTTGTTTGTTTGTTTGTTTGTTTGTTTGTTTGTTTGAATTGAATGCTTAACGTCCCAGTTAACAGCTAAGGTCATGTCGGGACGTCGCCCCCATTTTATAGGACTTTTACCCAAACTGAGGAAGTCATGGCATCCAACAAGTGCTTTAAGATATATCCTTATGTATATATCCTTATATGTATGGGTGATTTTACTTGAACCACTTTTCCTGGGCAGGCTCAAATCAGAGCGGTTTGCGGTGTCTGTGTTGAGGTATTCTTTTTTTCATATTACATATGAGCAGCTGCATGGGAAAACCAACAATCTGCATAGGCGAAAACAAAGGCGCAGATCAGCTTCACGGTAGCTGCGAAGCTGATCAGCGCTTTTGTTTTCGCTACACGGATAGTACAATACCGCTACTTTCTAAATCCAACCATCTTCTGTGACTTTGTGTCGGACCTGGTCGGAACCCAAATTGTTGCACAGGCGCATATGTAATTGTGCCAGCTAATGGACTATATTAGCTTGATTAACGTGATTTACCTTATTACAGTGACCCGCCTATTGGGGCCATAGAGATAGATGGATTTGTTGTGCTTCCAGTCAAAGTTTATAACCGACTAACTACCAACAACTGAGCCTACCCCGTAAAACTGGTTAAACCACACCATCCATACATATAAGTTTCCCAGCGGGCACATGACGTCATAATGACGTCATATCAACGTCAGTTCAGAAAAATAATTACACGTTACAGACGTATGTAGGGGACCGGAATGTCCGCGGCCCGGAATGTCCGCAAAAAAATTAATTTGTTTTAAATATGTATTAAAACATAAATAATCGTTAAATAAGTCTATTAAATGCAAAAATTCTGGGAAATAATTTTCATAAAAACAAAAAAAGAACTTAGAAAAAATTCCTTGCGGACATTCCGGGACGTCCCAAAGGGACCGAAATGTCCGCAGGCCCGAAATGTCCGTAAATGTTGTTTTCTCTTTAAACCGATATAATACCCATCGATTATGCTTTATCAATGCGATAAAACAAGTAAATTTTAAACATAATGACCATATAACCCACAAACCACGAGTGTCTGATTATAATAAAACATGTTCGCGCCTCGCACGAGGCACGAATTCATATGTGAGACAAGCCATGTTCTGCTTGCGGGTGTGTCAGGTGGTTTTTCCCCGGGTACTCCGGTTTTCGCCCCACCTACCGATTGATTCGTCTCGATATGAGTGAAAAAGCTTGAAAGGGACGTAAAACTGAATCAAAAAAAAAAAAAAAAAAAAAAAAAAAAAAAAAAAAAAAAAAATAAAACATGTTTGACCGTTTGGTCACAATTTCTTCCATGTTTACACAATTGTAATTCTGTCGTTTAAATTATTGCATTTCAACGGTAAATTTTAACTCTTAAGTGAGTTTACATCACATAATTCATAATAACTATAGTTCAATAAAAAAATCTTGCGGGCATCCCGGACCATTTAGACCGCCCCGCAATGTCCACAACATTTAAAATTTATACTAAATGAGGAAAACGGTTAATGATTAAAACGCATGGCATATTATTGCGAAAGTTGAAGCAACTAATGTAAATTATGGTCCACTATGCCTATTATAAACAGATCCGATCACTTTGGTCCCGACTGATTTCTATTATTGATAACAAATACATTATCTTTAAGATATGCTTTGCTTGTGTTTCGACGAACAGTCGGAACCCTTTTTAGTTTACATCCTTGTAATTCTTACGTAACAAATGCATTTCAACCGGACATCTTCAATGAGTTTACATGACAATATTTATAATTTTTAACAGATATAATAGTAATAGTAATAGTTTCAATAAAAATGTTGCGGACCATTTTGGCCGTCCAGCAATGTCAGCAACATTTAAAGTTTATCACAGGTCTGATCACTCAATCTTACTAAAAGTGTCATTTTACTTAGTATAAATACCAAACTGTTCATTCAATTTTTCCTTATCTCTGTTTTTGGAGTGGACATTTCTTTCTGGTTGCGCCATTTCCTGATCATTACCTTCTTTTACCTTTATAAAGCTTCTCTAATTCTGGTTCCGGGAACGGACATTATTATTGTTACTATTATTTCTTGATTAATGATAATGCTACGAATGCGATCCGGCTTAGAGAGTGTGCTGGTCGTGTTTATTGTCTCTGTCTCAATCAAAGCAGGCGGCCCCCGTGGCCGAGTGGTTAGGAGCGCTGATATTTATTACCGCACTTAACCATTCGATCATCTCACCGCTGTGTCTGGTGTGGGTTCGAGCCCCGCTCTGGCCACATGTGGGACAAGCCAAGTTCTGCTTGCGGGTATATCGGGTGGTTTTTCTCGGTGTTCTCCCGTTTTCGCCCCACCTACTGATTGACTCGTCTAATATGAGCTGCAATAATCTTGAAAGGGACGTTAAACTGAATAAAAAAAAATCAATCAAAGCATAAAAAGGGCGAATGCGCAAATTATAAAAAGTTCAGGTGACGTGATTTTGAGTTTCTTTTTTTTTTTGTTCAGTATATATTTGTCTTAGTTATTTACAAGGGGGGGGGGTTACATCAATGAAGCTAATAACATTATTTATTCATTTATTTCCATAGAATGTCACCTTTGAAAGCTTATTAGAGTGGTAAATATGGACAAAATTTCGCTTCATATGAACGCTACACAAGGGGTTGCAAAGTGGGCGGAGCTCACACACAGGTACACACGCTATACAAAGGGTTGCAAAGTGGGCGGGGCTTTAAAAGACGCAGGTAGCTGGCTACTTTCAGGGGTCATAAAACTGACCATATTTGTGTGTCATAATTGGTTGCAATAGACATCTACTTATTTATTAGATTTGGACATCAAAAAATACTTTTCGTATGCTAGAAACAAGCAATGAAAACTATTCCAAAATATTTACTATTCCAATTTTGGATTTTATTCTGAATAAAATGTCTAATTTATACGCGCACATTTGTACAAACAGGGACAGAATAAAACGCTGAAATTTCTGCTGAATTCAGCAACTGTCTGATCAGCGGAAATATACTAAAACGCTGAAATACTGAACTGCTTATTTTTTGTTGTACACCACTTTTGATCGTTGTTACAGGTTAGGCAAATGCAAATTGTGAATAATGTATTTGATAACATTCGTCAGTGCTTATGCAGTGTCTTTGTCTGTGTGCGACCATACCATTTAGAAACTTGACAGTCGTTTGCTGATGTGCTGATTTGAAATAAATTAGCTATGATGTATTGAAATACATCAAACGTATTCAAACTGTTATGTTTTGGGTATAGCTCCTGCAGCTTCATGCATGTGGACAGTTTGATACGCTATCGCGCAGTCTGATCACATCACCGTAATTCAAGATAATTACATTTAGCATAGCTTAGAAAGAAATCAAACCTTTCCACAGTGGCTATGGTTTCATATGATGTGTTGTGCTCTACTTGGTCAGAATGTAGAATGTGCAGTCCGGTCTGGGTTCGATTAGAAATGCATGTACATACCAATTTAAGAAATTGAATAAGTGCAAGACGGGCCTTCCAGATATGGCAGTTTTAAAACACGTTTGTTTTACACACGCAAGCACGCCCAAGCACGCACGCACACTCGTACGAACATGTGTACATACAGTCAAAAATAAGCAAACATGCATGCATGCAAGCGCACACACGATCGCCCTTTCGAATGTATGGACATGTGCATTTGCGCGCACACACACACACATGCGGGCATGCACGCATGCACACACTCGTGCACTCGCACGAACATACGAGCATGCGTGATGCATATATCGAACATAAGCATTTATTTATACATACATATACAGAAACGTCCTTGTTCAGTACAGACCCAAGCATAGACAGACGTACGGACGGACGGTATGGTGTCTGCACACGCGAACATATATACAGGCTCAAGCATCTATGTCAACATACAAACATGGAAGTTAGAAGTAAGAACTTTAAAGTTAGAAATAAGAAGTTAGAAGTTAGAGATACGGAATAACCTCCCGAGCACGGACGCAGGCACGCGTGAATGCACGCGCGCGCCAGCTCGCATGCACACACGTGCATTTGCGCATGCATTTGCCAATGCCAAACACATACAGACATGATCGCGCGGGCCCATGCATACTCACACTCGTACACTCGCACGAACATATGTACATTAGAAATAAGAAGTAAGAAGTTAAATTAAGGAATAACCTGGTCTGTTACACTTGTCAATGCACATGCACGCCCGAGCACGGACGCATGCGTGCACGTATGCACACACGCGCATACTCGCATTTGTGACTAAAAATGATGATTAGGCGCTGCACAATAAATTATGATTAGTTTAATGGTTTGTCGAACCATGATACATGTACATAGCAGTAACAACAGAAAAATGTTGACTTGGACGTTAAACACTCCCCCCCAACAAACACACTCACATACACACTGTGCGGTATTTTTTTACTAGTAAACTATTCTGATTCCCATTCTGTTTCTGAACCATTATGTCGAGTGATCATAAACACAGAAAGAAAGAAAGAAAGAAAGAAATGAATGAATGAATGAATGAATGAACGAACGAACGAACGAACGAACGAACGAACGAACGAACGAACGAACGAACGAATTTTTAAATTTCTTAGAAAACGGTAGCGTTTATGTCCCCCAAGGTAGTCGCTTATCACCAGGGGGCTGTTTAGTGCAATCAGTTATGACACACTTTTGATTAATGACCTACAGTAATCGCCGATGGTAATTTCAAGCATTGCACTTTGCGCCGCCCTTATTCTCTCAACCAATCCAATTACAGATGTTTTATACCCTAACCCACCTTATATAAACAATCACTGAATTCGGTGGGCGGGGCGTTTACCTGAATATCTGAAATCAATTTCACTAGTCATGTCATTAAAGAAATAAAAGGTTTATTTATTCATTATTTCACTCAACAACAGCAAACTGCAACATGGTATGTTTCAGGTATAGGTTTGAATTATAAAGGAATGCTGCCACACGTCCTTTTAAAAATGCACGGGGTCAAAACAACGCTTTATACAAATCACATCATTATTGATGCGTTACTAAAGTTTTATGAATTAACAAGTGAGCCACCTCGTTGGAAAACCAACAATGTGGTTTCCGAACAGGTCCGACACAAACCGGCCTGTACAAGCACAGAAAAGAGCTAGAAGCTTGAAATTTCGGATTTTAGTAGAAGAGGAATTTTACTATCCGAGTAGCGAAAACAAAGGCGCTGATTAGCTTCGCGGTTACCACGAAGCTGATCTGCGTATTTGTTTTCGCCTGTGCAGATTGTTGGTTTTCCCATGAGACGGCTCAAGTTTAAAGTGTGGAGACCAAGATATTATTGCATTGCTGCAGGGACAGTAGATTTACAGATAGATTTTGTATTATAGATCACTGATTGCTGATTGCTTCATTTAGTTAAAATTAATTCGAATTTTCCTGCTCGAACAACATACTGGGGTGATGTTTTCAGGCCCAACATTAACAAATTGGTTACAATGGGAAATCACATTACAAATTGTATGCCATTTTTCTTTCGAATCGGTGAGGTTTTAAGCAACCAATGTTGCCACACATTTCAATCGAAGCCCCAAACGATTCACAATAAAAACGTTCGATACATTTAAAGGAAAAGCTTTAATGAATGGTTAAAGTTTACTATTTGATTATTATTTTTTTTTCTCAAAAGGAGATAGTGTCAATGCGAAGAAACTTTGCAAAATCCTAACCGAATGTCGGAGCGAGATAGTATTTTTGACGGACAATAAGTGGTCTTTGGCACAGCCTGTTCAAATCGTGTGAAAATGGCAGTCTTGTACTTAATGAAGTTTCAAACGTGGACCGCTTTACATACATTATTATGTCCATGTTCCGTATTGCACAGGCTTCAATTGTAAATTTAGCCCTTGGTCGTTTGAAACATATTAGCTCATAATAATGTATAATCGCGCAAATGTAGAGTGAAAGTGGTAAAACATTCGCTCAAACGTATGCATACAAAAGTCGCGCAAAAGCCTTCGCGCAAACGTATTGGTCGCGTATGTTTTGTGGTTAATTGACACACATGTATGTATGTCTTATGCCACGAATGTTTGTTTCATATGCCTTTCACGAAATATATAAATTAAACATAACTTATTGTTTAACGTCCAAGTCAACAATTTTCAGTCATGCCGTGATAAAGCATAACGTTGCCATGCCCATGTTTAATGATTCCTCGACATGATGGTTCAGAATCAGAATATTTTACTGGTGAAACAATACCGCACCAGTTTGTGTGTGTGTGTGTGTGTGTGTGTGTGTGTGTGTGTGTGTGGCGCCTAATCATCAATTTTAGTCATGCCGTGATGGAGCTACAAATCTTCCAACTTGGTGCGAAAATTACAATTTTGTGCTTTTAAGGTTTCACAAGTGAATTTATTTATATCGACCGCTTTACATGCATTATCACTGCTGGGAATCATGTGACCGCAAATGTTTCCATATACACCAAAATGTAAACAAATGACGTCATCAGTTTTGTTTTCTTTCCAAATAACTTCAAGATACGCTTGATGATTTTTATGCCACCTAGTGCAATCCATGGACAACCCTATTTGGAAGAATTTGAGCCATAGTTTGTGGCATTTCACCTGGCCAGTGTTTCAAACACTTCAAAAAATCACTTAAAATACGCTGTTACCCTACACACATAAGCTTTATTTCCTTCAATATCTTAGATATTACATGTTAATCATGATATTGAAATTCATTACATACTGCTGTGGTATTATAAAAACGTGGGAGGGTGTTTCATAACGGATAAAACCAATTTCTGCAATTTGACGAGCAGATTACTTTGCTAGATACCATGTACACAGCAAACCAAATTGATTCCTTCCACACAAACAAATTGTGTTCTTATTTTCTGTCAGTTTAATATTTAAGTAGATGAATTTTGGCTCTCTAAAATTGATTAGGTCCAATACATTGACGGACAAAGCCATGTTTTTCGCTATTTCAGAAAGTACTAGATCATACAAACTGTCTGACTCTTTACCACTCATATCCATCATGTTTCATGTTGAATACCTTTTCTTTCTTTCTTTCTTTCTTTCTTTCTTTCTTTCTTTCTTTCTTTATCTATTATACCCGACAAAATTAGAAACGCAATGATGCCATTAATCAATATCCCATAAAGTTCATAAGAATTAACAAAATTTTATGGATCCCATTTCATAGATATGCTATTGTAATTCGATCACACTTTTGAACAAGGGGCAAAAACTGTGCTTCAAAAATTAGCCATCAACCAGGTGGGGGTCATATGTTAAGTCACTTTAAAATTGCACCGTTTTTCACCCTCACTTTGGTATTTGCTTTAGATGTTTAGAATCTTTTGAGCAACTTCAACGACCCCAGACACACACTCTTTGCAACTTTTATCCTCATTTTGTTCAAACATGGACACTTAAAGGGAAAGGCAAGATTGAAACACAATGCATCTTAAATGATAGTACATGCCTCTCTTAACAATTTGGTACAGGTTTTATTAAAATCAGATGGATATTAAGAAAGTTGTGTTGGTTTGAATATGCATTAATTTCTGCTAAAAGAGGCGGCCATCTTGGATATTCATTAGGCTATATGCCGTCATAAAGTTATACTTAAATATGCATAATCAATATTCAATAATAATGAAACCTCATGAATATTTTTCTGTTAATTTTTTGTTAATTGATTTACTATAATTTTGGGACATATTTCTCCATAAAAGATTTGAAATATAGAATTTATACATTGTTTATGGTTTTACTTTTTTCTAATTATTCACTTAGTTCCAAAACTTCAAATCTAAATATCTCACTTATTCCTTGACCGATTTGAACAAGATTTGAAGCGATCAAATTAGAACGATTCAAGTGGGAAATGATCAGGAAAAGGCACAATCATAATGAATTTTTTAGTGGGAATTTCATTATGATTGTGCCTTTTCCTGATCATTTCCCACTTGAATCGTTCTAATTTGATCGCTCTTGATCGCCACAGCTAATAAAAGTAAGCCTAAAACTTTTCATGGTTTATACAGTTTAGCTCTAGTAAGCATTTTTGTTTAAATTTTGGGTATAACAAGAGCTACTCAGCCTTAAAGGAGAACGCAATGTTCAACGACAAGAGGTGGGAATATAACAAATTGACAATTAGGTACTTATACTTATAGAACATATCTTAAGCCGAATGAGCAGCTATTTCCCAATAAGTGCCAAACAGTAACCCGAACTTAACTAAAACTAGGAAAACGTACATAAGGTTCAAACGGCACAAAAAATCGACTCCAAAACATAAAACAAATAGAACCACAACAGAAGGTACAAGTAGGCAAAGATCAGGAAAAGGCGCAACCAGAAAAAGACTCCCACTCCAAAAACCGAGGTGGGAAAAAACCAAACTAACAATCAGGCACTCATACCATGAAACATATCGTAAGCCGAATGAGCAGCTATTTTCCCAATAGGTGGCCACTCAGTTACCTTAACTTAACTAAAAATATGAAAACATACATAAGGCGCCAACAGCACAAAAAAAAATTATACACCAAGACATAAAACAAAAAGAACCACCACAGAAGTATCGACTTGGAACGATCAGTAACACAAAGTTACTGGCGGGCTTAAACCGGTTTTACATGGCCATAACCTCACCCTCAGCTTCTGCAGTGGTTCATAACATTTAGTTAGTTATTTGGTCCTCGTGGTGAATCTCTAACTAGTCAATGAATCATCAAGAACAAACAAATAAATCATGATAAACATCCTGATGAATCAAAAACCAGGACCCACAGACTGAGTAAGCTGCCCGACGATGGAGATCCCTGGGCGCCGAATAACCTACTAACTCCGGAGCAAAAGAAAAACACCAGTTGGACCCCGGTGGGCCAAGCAACAGACAAGAAGCTCCGGCCCCAACCAACTAAAATGAATAGCTTTATGTCGGGGCCATCATAGAGTCTGACGCCCGACCCACCGGCGTGCAATTAAAGAAGGCAGCATAGCTATCAACCATGATTGGGTTAAAAACTAAGTATCGCCTTGGAAATACAGAAGAAAATACTGGGGGCCTTAAACCCGTTTTTAGAGTCTATCAAAGACAAGTTCACACGCTTCTAAATTAATGCAAAAAGTATCGTTTAGCTTTTTACACATATCCAAAACTTCTTCTTACCTTTTTATACTCACTTTTGACATGTAAAAACATAGACTTTTCTACCGCCAAGAGCGCCATGTGCCCCAGAAAATGAACATACGCACAGTTTAATTCAACAGTTCTTGACAGAAAGTTTGCAGAATACGCACCAATTCTTCACGTGTCAAAAATACACACGTGAATCTTGGTACCATTTTTATATAAAAAAAAAAGTTCTTCACAGATGTGATGAATACGTACACATTCTTTACACGACAATCCATAAAAACGTGTTTAATTGGAGCATACATGATACGCCAAAACTTATCGAAACTGGCATACGCAAAACTAATGTCACATTTCTCAAAATCAATGTGGTGTACATGGGTGTAAAATTTGCGATATGTTAAATGTGCGTGTCCGACAAACCTGCATTTTATCTGTCGCAGTGCATCTAGTTTGAAAGTAGCTTGCCCGTTTTAGGCCATGCCTAATTTGCATGTTACGCGCATGGAACTTATTCGAAACGTATAAGACACACACCCGGGACACGCCAATCTTCTAAAAAGTTTTTAAGCATGTTTAAATTGTTTTTGGGCCCAAACGCGCCTACAGCGACTTAGAGCGACGTATATCGACGTGCACGAAGCGTACATCAAGCGTAAATAACACGCGTTTTACGCGCTTCTAACGTGTCTCCAACGTGCTCCTGGCGTTTTTAGAATTTTACATTTTTGTCGACACGCCCGGCGCGCGTTTGGATTATACGCTAGTGTGTGACTGCTGTTTAAAATAGCAGAATAAGCCAATGCGCGTATGGCGTGTTGACAAAAAATGATTCGACATACGTCTGGAGCACGTCGGAGACACGTTAGAATGTGCTACATGTGCGTTTTGGTGTACGCTTGTGTACGCTTGGTGTACGTTGGTTTACGTCGCTAAAGGTCGGTACGCGCTCTAGGCACGTTTGTGTTTAAACATGCTTAAAAATTTTCCAAAAGCTGGGCGTGTCTTGTGCGTATGTCTTTTACGTTTCGAATAAGTTCCACGCGCGCTACAGGCGCGTTGAATACGCTATGAACGCATTTGGAGCACGTATTCGGCACGTTAGTGTACGCCACATACGTTTTCAGATTTTATTAGATATTGCTTCAGTAGCGTGCCCTAAGCGTATGTGAGACGCGTGTTGAACGTTTGCTGCGCGCCTGTAGCGCATGCTTAGCGCGTCTGGGAAGTAACACAAACGTACTTCAACAAAGAGATTGTTGAACGTCCGGCACACGTCTTAGTCAGGCGCTAATGTGTGACTGCTAAAACGAGTTAAAGGGACAACTTATTTTTATACGTCCAAAATCTTAAGCATGTTGACAGTTTTCATACGCTAGACGCGCGTTTAGGTTATACGCTAATGTGTGACTGCTGATACATAATAACGCCAGGAAAGCATTCAAGGATTCGTTCTCAATATTGAACAAAACCGAGAATGGCTATTTTTCTATTTTTGATAATATTTTAGCTGCAATTGTGCACAAGTCATTTGTTACCACTGCTCATCCACCTACGGGGAAGGGCGATGATTGTGGCATTTCTGCTTTCAGTGCCCTGCCATAAGCCGCACACACAGGGGGCAAACTGGGGGTCAAAACTTTGCTCTTTGCCCTAACCTTAGAAATAGAAAATTGCCATGGGGTAAGGATCCTAATGCCAAACCTCGTCATTTCCCCTGCACTGCGGTTACACTCGACAAGTAATTGCTTCGCACTTAAGCCCGACTATCCCCCACCCTTCACCGTAGGTCTGTGTGAGGTGGGGGGCAATGGTTACAAAGGACTGGTGCATTAGCAATCAATACATTTATCGACGAAAGAATAGAAAAATGATGACTATTGTTTTAGTGTGGAGGGTATCAATCCGCATTGCATGTGTATAGGGATGCAATGTCAATGATGTTGATTATCTTTTTTCATATGACATTTAGCATATTTCTGTAAAATGGAGGTAATTGTCCTTTGAAAAAAATGTTATTTTACCTCTAAGAAAAGGACGCATTGTTGCTGGAAGAATGAATAAGGCCCAAAATAAATATTTGGTGTACATGGCAACAAACAATTTTGATGATGGGAATGAAGTGTTTACACAAACAAAACACTTTGAAAGATTAGCTCGCACATGGTTAAATAAATCCGATGTCTCTGCAGGGATTGGGCATATTCAATTATCATTATCCCTCAGCATTTGAAAGAAAACTCGATACACTTACCTAGACTCGGGGGAAAATGGCGGTTTCTTGTTTACAATTCGCACATATCATAAACATTGCGTATCACGTGATTCCCAGCAGTGATTATGTCTTTACTCCGTATTGCACAGTAAATAGCCTAGGGTCGTTTAAATCATATGAGCTCATAATACGCATCCCGGGATACGCATATTGTACCTGGATTGTTTATTAGGGGTGATAGTGAGGTGTATTCCCCTGTTACGAATACACAGAGTCGGATATTGCACTGACTAAGAACTATTCCGCGTACCTTTCCAATACACAAATGCACTCACGGAGGTGGCATTGTTTTTGCAGCCACGAAGCATTAAATTCCCCTTATTTCCCATGTAACGTTTTCGATATCCAAAGTCCATGAATGTGAATATGGGAAATGTTCCATAAACACGACCAGCACACTCTCTTAGCCGGATCGCATTCGTAGCATTATCATTAATCAAGAAATAATAGTACTGACAATAATAAAGTCCGTTCCTGGAACCAGAATTAGAGAAGCTTTATAAAGATAAAAGTAGGTAATGATCAGGAAATGGTGCAACCAGAAAGAAATGTCCACTCCAAAAACAGAGATGAGGAAAAATCGAATTAACAGTTTGGTATTTATACCAAGTAAAATGACACTTTGAGTAAGATTGAGTGATAGGAAAATCGTCATTCAGAAAACAAATACGTGTGTTCACACCTCGTATTTATCACAAACAAATACCTATGTTCACGCCTAGAAGATTAGGTTGATAACACTATCATTTTACAAGTAGAAACCTTTACTTAGAGAGAAGTGCATGTACTTGCACGAACTATCATGTCCTAGAATGCTAGAACATTGTGTTAAACAATTCTGCAGCTTTCAAAACCACACAGAAACTGATATATTTTTTCAGTTTTACCAGCAGTGTTTTTGTCAGGGTGGGACTAGATAGCGAAAAGAGGGTCTTTTTGCGGAAAGATGCGAAAAGAGGTGTTTGAATGCCAAAATAGTCGTTTATGATGCATATGATGCAATATAAATTAGTTATTTCAGAGAGTACGATAGTAGCAGCATGCCATAATGCAAGAATTTCTGAAATATTAAATGTTGGCAAAAAGGAGCGATGGCTTAGTGACAGGGCATCTTTAATTACTAGGTGTGACTTATCACGGTAGGTGTTAGCTGGCACGCGTATATTGCTCATGACACCTTGGTTAATATACCCATTACTGACTCTACAAATGAAGATTATCATCGATATCGTGATTTTTTAAAGAAGCAATTTTAATATTTTATCTTAAATAAATGGAAAAATTGGAATTCACGCATATTTTGTCTCTATTTAATGGTAAAATGCCTCTTTTCGGGAAAAAGCCTCTTTTCGCTATCTAGACCTACCGTTTTTGTCATAATAGAAGCAATGAATTATATCACATATGGACAAATTAAATATTCAGATGGAAATATGGGCCCGCGCCAAGTCCGGTCACGAGAAATTGCTAGGCTGACCATATGATTACGGGTTAACTACGCCTACCCAGGAAAAGTGGTTTAGGCAATTCCATTAAAACATATAAGCATCAGCATATAAAATAAACTTAACTTATTGTCAGTCAACTATGATCAGTCATGCCGTGATGACGATAATGCACCGCTATCGTCGCTATGCACATGTTTAATGGTTAATTGACATATGTACGTCTTATGCCACGCATGTTTGTTTCATATGCCTTTCACGAAATATATAAAATAAACTTAACTTATTGGTTAACGTCCTAGTCAACTATTTTCAGTCATGCCGTGATGAAGATACTGCGACGCTTTAACGTGGCCGTGCCCATGTTTAATGATTCCTCGACATAATGGTTCAGAATCAGAATAGTTTACTGGTGAAACAATACCGCAACATTGTGTGTGTGTGTGTGTGTGTGTGTGTGTGTGTGTGTGTGTGTGTGTGTGTGTGTGTGTGTGTACGTGTGTGTGGCGCCTAATCGTCAATTTTAAGTCATGCCGTGATGGAGCAACAAATCTTCCGACTAACTTGGTGCGAAAATGCCAATTTTGTGCTTTTGATGAAATTTCACAAGTGAATTTATTTATATCGACCGCTTTACATGCATTATGTCTATGTTCCGTATTGCACAGGCTTCAATTGTAAATAGCCCCGGGTCGTTTGAACCATATGAGTTCATAATCACCTATGATGCGCATTTGAATTTGATATGGGATATTGTACCTGGATTGTTTATTAGGGGTGATAATGACAGGTATTCCCCCCCCCCCCCCCCCCCCTGCTACGAATACACAGAGTCGGATATTGCACCGACTAAGAACTATTCCGCTTACCTTTTCAATACACAAATACAAACACTGGTTCCGCAGCCACTCAGCATTTAATTTCCCTTATTTCCCATGTAACGTTTTCGATAACCAAAGCTCATGTATGTGAATATGGGACATTGTCAATTAATTGTATATGATTTAGTTTGAACACTTAAAAGTGTTTCAAACAGTTTCAAACAGTTCCTGATCTTTGCATACTTGTACCTTTTCATGTAATGCTACCGTTTCGCCCCTAATTACGTTGTGTTTTTTAATATACAGAGACTAATATTGGATAGGCATTGAACAAACGTAATAAAAGTTACAAGAATGGAATTCTCTGAAAATTTATGAGTACTTATGACCCGTGACCCGGAATGTCATCAACATTTTATGTTGATAAAAAATATTTAAAACCGTTAATAACTATTAATTCAGACATGTAAACATATAAAAGGCCCGACTGTCTATTGAAACACAAGAAATATATATCTTAAAGATGATGTATTCAAATAACATAACATAACAACAAAGTGATCAGATCTGTGATAAACTTTAAATCTTGCGGACATTGCTGGGCGGCCAAAATGGCCCGGAATGTCCGCAACATTATTATTGAAACTATCCCTATTATATCTGTTAAAAACTATAAATATTGTCATGTTAACTCATTGAAGATGTCCGGTTGAAATGCATTTGTTACGTAAGAATTACAAGGGTGTAAACTAAAAGGGTTCTGACTGTTCTTTGAAACACAAGCAAAGCATATCTTAAAGATAATGCCATCAATAATTTGCTGTCAATAATAAAAATCAGTGGGGACCAAAATCATCGGATCTGTTTATAATAGGCATTGTGGACCATAATTTACATTAGTTGCTTCAACTTTCGCAATAATATGCCATGCGTTTTAATCATTAACCGTTTTCCTCATTTAGTATAAATTTTAAATGTTGCGGACATTGCGGGGCGGTCTAAATGGTCCGGGATGCCCGCAAGATTTTTTTATTGAAACTATAGTTATTAAAACTGTTAATTACTATGAATTATGTGATGTAAACTCACTTAAGAGTTAAAATTTACCGTTGACATGCAATAATTTAAACGACAGAATTACAATTGTGTAAACATGGAAGAAATTGTGACCAAACGGTCAAACATGTTTTATTATAATCAGACACTCGTGGTTTGTGGGTTAAATGGTCATTATGTTTAAAATTTACTTGTTTTATCGCATTGATAAAGCATAATCGATGGGTATTATATCGGTTTAAAGAGAAAACAACATTTACGGACATTTCGGGCCTGCGGACATTTCGGTCCCTTTGGGGCGTCCCGGAATGTCCGCAAGGAATTTTTTCTAAGTTCTTTTTTTTTTGTTTTTATGAAAATTATTTCCCAGAATTTTTGTATTTAATAGACTTATTTAACGATTATTTATGTTTTAATACATATTTAAAACAAATTAATTTTTTTGCGGACATTCCGGGCCGCGGACATTCCGGTCCCCTACAGACGTATAGGTTATAACTTGAATGTTATGCGACAGTCTGCATGCTTAGTTTGTAACCCAATCATGATTGATAACTACGCTACCTTCTTTTATTGCACGCCGGTAGGTCGGGCGTCAGACTCTATGATGGTCCGACATAAAGCTATTCTTTTTAGTTGGTTGGGGCTGGAGCTTCTTGTCTGCTGCTTGGCCCACCGGGGTTCAACTGGTGTTTTTCTTTTGCTCCGGCTTTCAGTAAGTTATTCGGTGCCCAGGGATCTCCATTGTCGGGCAGCTTAATTAATCTGTTGAGTCCTCGTTTTTTATTCATCGTGGTAATTATCATGATTTATTCGTATGTTCTTGATGATTCATTGACAAGTTAAAGATTCACCACGAGGACCGAACAACTAACTAAATGTTGTGAACCACTGCAGAAGATGAGGGTGAGGTCAGGGCCGTGTGAAACCGGTTTAAGCCGCCCAGTAATTTTATATTACTAATCGTTCCAAGGCGATACTTCTGTTGTGGTTCTAATTGTTTTGTGTTTTGGAGTCCATTTTGTGCTGTTTGGGACTTATGTGCGTTTTCATATTTTAAATCATAATAAGTTCGGGTAACTGAGTGGCCGTCTATTAGGGAATAGCTGCTCACTCGGCATACGATATGTTTTCTTGGTATGGTACCTAAGTGTCATCTCGGTTTGTAGAGTGGGATTTTTTTCTGATTGTGCCATTTCCTGATCATTGCCTACTTGTACTTTTTTCATAACCGACCACCAAGCTTAGAAGGTCCGAGTCTGCCCAGGAAACGTTGCTTAACACATTGCGCATGTCATGACATCCCAAAGGCCCCATAAAATAGCTGTTGATTGGGAAGTAAAGCAACAACCCCCTCATTGTTGTCAGTCTTCACAGGGTAGGGCTTCATGCAGCGATTTTACCACAAGTTTGACATTATGAAAACATGCCCATGTAATATACAGATATTTTTTTCAGCTGTGAAAATAGAAAATTTCAGTAGAAAATTTATGATATTTTTCTTATTTTGGCTCAAAACATAGATTGTGGGTACACGTTAGAACCGCCTTGCCAAGGCGGTTCTAACGAGTACCCACAGTCTATGTTTTGGAGCAAAAATGATAAAAATGGAAACCCTTTGAACCCCAGTTTTGCTATATAAAAGTGGGGTTCAAGGGGGTATACATTTCAAGGACTTCATGATCTCACAGTGCCGAGATTTTAGCAGCGTTTCAAAAATTAAAAATTAAAGCACCGCTATTCCCGGGTCCAATAGGAACCGTTGATACAATGACTTATGCATTATACACTTATGCTGGAAGAAATTGAATCACGTGGTTTTTGGATAATTTTTCGGGTGAGACTATAAACCGATGGCCTGTTACAATTTTCGAGACCAAACTAATGACAAGGAAATACTTTGACAAGGCTTGAGACGATGGTTGTGCATTATGTGTTTAATCCAAGGGACATAGTCTTCAGACCTGACTAAAGGACAAAAATGTACATACATGTACACACATACATGTATAACTTATATTCAATTTATATTGAATGGAAGTATTCGAAAAATTAGTCGATACTTAAATAAATTTTATTTCAAATATGTCATTGGCAAGGAATGGACAATATACTGATAATTAATAAAACCATAAGTCAAACCAGCAGTTCCGACAGAAGTTGACGTCAACACTTGCACATAAGTTGTCCCTTAAAAATTTTCATGGTACTGAGACGGTAAAAAGGTGTACAAATTCCTAAGTTTGATGCACTTGATTCCCTTTAACCATGCATTTAATGTTCAAAATCGTATGTCAAATAATGTTAAGGTGTCTTCTGGAGTTTGGCAAAATTATGTTCCAAATCCTTTGATGAAAGACTGTCCTGAACAATCCGGCCATCAACCACTAACTGGTGGTAAGGTCAGGAGTCGTAACCTCTGCTCCAGAGTTTGTAGACCGTTCTTTAGTGTGACCAGACTCTGTGTGGACACCGACTGGCCGTTGATTATCTGCAGTACAATGTTGTTCATGCTCTGTAGCGTTGACAGGGGTACCGTCTTCTTCAGGTTGGTGAGACCCCGCTGAAGGGTGCTGATGTCCCGTCGCTGGTTGGCCAGATCAGAGTTAATCTGAGACACGTTAGACTGGAGGGTTAATGTCTGGAGAGAAAAAAACATGATAACAAAAAGATGCATGATCCTGTTTTACTGAGCTATTTGTGTTCGGGATGTTATTTCGATTCTAATACGACTAATAAATACATGCTTACATTTTAAAATGTTTTCCAGTGAACTCATTCTCGGTGGACATGAATGTTTTGTGCGACGATGCAAATACGCCACCTTGCGCGCGAAATTTTGTTTACAGTGAATTATTGTAAATTCTAACACACCCTGCCTACAGAAGCCAATGGTAAAGTGCAGTGATATATTGAGTGATATGTCACTGGGCGGATTAGCGTGACATTACTTTGCGCTGTTTTGACGCAATTTTGAATAAATTAAGACGTCAGCTATCCCAAAAGTCACGTTACCTTGACGTTCATTTCAACGCGTTCAAAACGTAACAAACATTATGTAAACATTTGCGGTGCAGTCATAAGTCAAAAGTTTTGACTGCACCGCAAATGTTCACTTCAGTGCAATGGTCGAAAAGTTAAAGAAACTGAAGGTTTAAAATGATTCTATTCCGTTTATTGTGTGCTAGAATCGAAATAGATCAGCTGTAGTGCGGAATTGTTGAGTAATATATCACTGCTTGTCGGTCAGTTGTCCGCAGATAAATCACTCGCGCTGCGCGCACGTAATTTGCTCTGCTTTCAAACTGACCTCCAAACAGTGATATATTACTCAACAATTCACTGCTTTCTTACTTTGCACACGTTGGCGTTTCTATTAGATTCAATTGGAAAACCGATAACGTCGTGGTAGAATGTGGTATAAAACTAACGAAGGTGTTGTGCAAAATGTTCGATGAAAGCAGATCCCTCTTAAGATAAAACACCACGGCAATTTAAATATACTGAGTTCCACAGCCAACGCAACTCGTCATTAAACTTGAATAACTGTCTGTGGTTTCATTAAATTCATTAAAAATTCCGAAGATATGTAGCACAACCATTTGCAAAGATTAAATGTAAAAATCAGCCGTCAGGCTTCTTCCGTTCGCCTAAACTTTTGCTTAAAAACGGTCGAAGGAGTCATTTTGAAAAATGAAGAAAATCAGCAATTTTGACGAATTTCTTGTTAAACTGTGTAATCCACCCTATACTTTAGCAACGAAACTCGGTGAAAATAAGATTTCCCATAGCTGCAATATATTTTATTCAATAAGGCTAGGTTGCAAACACAAAATGAAGCATATGAATGACATCTACAGTGACGTCGACATCCTGACTAAGTGACATTAATAGCCTAAAAACAAGCAAATATCGGGTACTAAAGATCAATGGCAATTCCTGGCGTTGAGCTGTAGATTACAACATTTAAATGCCATACACTCATCGAACGGCATTCAAAGATTTGTTTTGGGTGCATTATTTTGGCTGGGCACAAAAGTTTTTAGAAAATTAACATATTAAGAAATGACAGGGCAAAATAAAGTTGCGTTGGCTGTGGAACTCAGTATAGATGTTTTCGTGCGAGTTTATGTTATGGTTCTAAACAAGTGTGTCATAACTAACCATAGAGTTAATGTTCAAAATATACTGTACTCACTTTCATCAAGGCTTTTGGACAAAAACCTTTCTCTTCTAAACATCAGAAAAACATGTCCGTGAAATGTATACCCCCTTAAATCCCACTTTTATATAGAAAAACTGGGGTATGCGGGGGTATACCTATTTTTCTTATTCTTGCTCCAAAACATAGATTGTGGGTGCTCGTTAGAACCGCCTCAATCTATGTTTTGAGGAAAAATAAGAAAAATATCTAAATTTTTCCAGTGAATTTTTTCATTTTTACAATTAAAAAATTTTCTGTATATTGCATGGGCGTGTTTTCGTAATGATGTGAATATATTCGTACGAAGTCAGACTTATATTTGTTTTTAGGAAGCAGTAATGCTTCCGCACTGAGCCTGTTTGATTGTGCTTATAATAATTTGTATTATACATTATCAGATGAAATAAATATATTTAAATGTGTATCTGATTTCGATCATTCGTACTACAAATTATGTGATGAAAGTGGTCCTTGATTTTTTGTGCTTGACTGTTGACAGTAGCATTGGTTTTGGCTTATATTTTACCTTATATAAACATTTAATGAAAAAATGAAATGAAACGCATGTACGCCATTTCCGAGAAACAGAAATGGTTTCCGAGAAACAGAAATGGTTTAAGACGTTGATGGGCCAATTTAATTAACAAAAAGGAAGTACAATAACCAGAATTAAAACATTTAAAGGATATCAAGGTTACTTACACGTATTTTAAGTGGCAGTAATTCTTGTGAATTATTCGTGGACTGTTGTGCGAAGTTGAGCGTGGTTTGTTGTATCTGCTGTAAACCTTTGTTGACTGTTGTAAGGTTCTTGGTCAAATCTTTAACGTCTTGGTCAAGCTTCAGAATCTGAGGTTCTCGAATCTGGCGAAACTGGGCAAATGCGTCATGCAGATTCTAGAAGAAAACAAAATATTGTATGGCCACAATTTCTTATTTGATAAGCTACCTACGAATGGGACAATATGACACGTTAGAATTTTACGCTAAAACCAATTAAAAAAAAGATAATGATAAAGGCGATGGGCCAAATCGCTGTTTCGGCTTCTCGGCAACTTAGGCCTAAGTCTCGCCAGTGACTCTTTAGATTTGGCAACATGAAGCCAAAGACAATTACTGTACTTTTGCAACTTTCAACAGGGTAGTCGATACAAAGACTAGTATTATCCAAATGGGACCAAATATATCAAACGTTGATTAGAAAATAAATCTAAACCGATTAATATTAGTGTGTTTCAGTTGAGAAAATGCTATAAATCTTTCATTTGCTTCGTACCGTTTATGTACAGATCCGTATACGGTGCCATCTACTAAATAGTCTGTGCGAGTACTGAAAACGCTCATCAGTCTTAGCACTGGGTAAATCAAATCAATGCGTTTAAATATAGTTTGAGCTCATGGTATATCTTACATGACGTGGTCGCCTGCGCCACGGTGTTCGCAACGTGCATATGCCACATTTCCGTTCTACGACGCATTAACAAATTGTTAACATACCTTTACATCCTTTTCTGCCTTTGTGAGTCGTGTGCGTGTCAACTGGGCGTCGTTCTTTGCGTTGCGTACATCTGACGCTTGTTGATTGACGGTATTCTCAAGTCTGCTTGTAGCCGACGTCAAAGTAGTAATATTTGACTGTTGCTTGGTGTCGTACTGTTTTATCTCAGCTGACACCTGAATTGAAATGTTGCATTTTTACGATTCAAAATATTCTTGATAAAAAACTTTTTGATCACACTTTAAGCTCACCTGAGTCGTATTATTCCGGCGAACCTTTATAATTGATTGAAGCCCCTCAGCAATGGTTTGACCAACATAGTTTTAACAGGCGTTTAAAGTTTCAGACGTGCGACGCCCGGTTTGTTGTAGTTTGTTTGTTATTGTTTTTGTCGTTGTTTTAGTTAGTTTTTATCCCTCTTTTATCTCATCTGAGTCATACTATCGCGATCCCTTAAAACGCCTGAAGCCCTTAGCAGGCATTTAGAGTTTCAGACGTGCAATGCCCGGTAGAAAAGTCGCTGTTCACATACAGGTATATCTGAAACTACTTTACCTGTTGAATCTGTGACTGTAGCCTAGCAACATCAGCTCTGGTTATGCCACCCCCACTTCCGGTCGTGTTCGATTGTACTTGTTGTAACTGCTGATTGAGAGCGCGAATCTCTTGGGACATCCGGGTGATTTCAGAGGTCTGTTTCAAGATCTGGGAATTCAGCGTCTGGTGAACCTGACGTGGGAAAACTAATAATCTTGGTTTCTGACACAGACAAGCTCATACAGTCACAGAAGTGGGCTAGCAGCTTGAAGTTTCGAATTAATAAAGGTGCATTGCACAACATGTGTAGCATAAACAAAGTCGCTGATCAGCAGTTCTATTGCTGCACCTACGTCTTTGTTTTCAGTGACATATGCAAATTGTTGCTCATTACATTGTATGGTCGGCCATAGTGGGGGGGGATATCTTTATTAAGCTATGCTCTGGTAAAATAAAATAAAGTTTAAAGAACACATATTACCTTTGCTTAAACAACTTGACAAAGATCGCACTTTAGTACAAATATAGCACCCTGTGTCATTTACGTGGAAAACAACAACCATAACCAAAGAGATGGAGTTGCGTCTATCTTGATGCAAAAGACTTCTTGCAGTGTAGACATTGATACCGTTATCAACATTTGAGCCACCTCGTGGAAAAACCAACAAGGTGGTTTCCGAACAGGTCTGACACAAACCTGCCTGTACAGCTACAGAAGCAGGCTAGAAGCTTGAAATTTTGGAGTTAAGTAGAGGAGGAATAGTACTGCATACTATCCGAGTAGCGAAAACAAAGGTGCTGATCAGCTTCGCGGTTACCGCGAAGCTGATCTGCGCCTTTGTTTTCGCCTATGCAGATTGTTGGTTTTCCCATGAGGCGGCTCATTTTTTTTTAAATAAAAATGAAGAAGATTATGCAAACATGTAGAAAAAATGATTAGTTAATGGCGTTTATTTGAAGACATCCTACTGACGTTCTTCAGAGTGATTTTTCGAAGCATAAGGATATCGGTGGACAGCTTTTCTTACCTTATGACTGCAATGTTAATCATGGGGAAATATTTTCCATACCTTACCGCATGCGCGGTGTCTAGGGCAGTTATGGAGGTAGAGAAAATACTTTCACACCTGCCTGGAGGTAAGGAAAGTAATTTCCTTACTTCCAGATCGGTGGTGAAAGTGACTTTCCTACCTTCTGACAGCTGATGAATAAAAATGCACTAAAGCGTGGGTATCCATTCTGATGCAGACTTCACCAACGTAACTGCTTTTACTTCCTTGCAAAAATCTACGTCATCAACATGACCAGTGCACATGAATATCAATTGCGGTGCACTGATCGGACTGGGCAGTTACACTGAGCTGAGAGTCTTCTTGAGTTGGAATTGGTTTCTGGTTCTCATATTATTGTTAGTGGGTTATTGTTGTTAAAGTGCAAGAACAATGAACCAGAAACCAATTTCACACATTTTTGCATTGCGATTATGTTTATGATAAACGACCAGCT
Organism: Rugalucina vietnamica; assembly: GCA_964017185.1. NCBI lineage: Eukaryota > Metazoa > Mollusca > Bivalvia > Lucinida > Lucinidae > Rugalucina > Rugalucina vietnamica. The sequence goes on along the minus strand of OZ024876.1, from coordinate 10,223,478 downwards.
GTATCCCTTAAATACAGTTGGGCATTTGTACACTGGTCCCCTAACTTTCTATGAGGATTTTAGAAAATTAGGTCCATCGGTTTCAAACCTTACAATTACAAACCTACACACGCTATATATACTTATCTGAAAATCATTACGAAATGGTATTACGTTTTAGCATATAAAAGAAAAGGTAATTTATATTTGCTCTCCCAGTTTGTTAACTGTTTCAATAAAAGATAATTTCTATTGTTGATTAGACAATTTGAGAAAGAAACGGTCAATACAAAATAAAAAATAGGTTTCAAAATGTTTTAAATGCACAAGGGAAGATACTCCATTGAGATCTATTTTTGACAATAGCGATGCGGTACAGTTAACAAGCCTCCTCGTTTTGCACGTGCAGTGTTCGGTCAATAGTTACACCGCGAGAAAAGTCACTTTACCGGTGTTCTTTATCGTTGTGTAGATCTTAAAAACTAAAATTTCACTATGTGGGGTCATAAGGTAAGTTAATTACCCGCTTCGCGACAGGTGGGCATGATATTTTCCTGACCTGTCCCGCCAAAAGCATGTACCTCGAGCCCTTCGGGCTCTCGGTACATGCTTTTGGCTGGACAGGTCAGGAAAATATCATACCCACCTGTCGCTCAGCGGGTAATTACTACTTAGCTTGCAGTTGACCGAGACATAATTCATATATATATACTTGTTTCTTTGCAACATCACACACCCAGCCCGATGATTTTAAATGAACTTGACTTCTCTTATTTTGACCATGATATCGTAAACAACTAACCCTAGACAATTCTCTAGGCAAATAGTTTCTAGATGAACCAATTTTATAACAGAAAATAAGCAACTTTTAAGTTATGAACATATTTTTTTTTTCTTATTGGTTCAAATCAGTGACCTTCTTATAATTATATATATTATGTATATGACTGAAGTGATGCTGTAAATAAAAAAGTGATAAAATTACCTTTGATTCTTGTATTTGATTTTGATTGAGGATCGATGACAGGTTGAAAATCTTCGATTCAAAATCATTCATTGCATTCTGCAAGATTGTTTGTATGTTCTTGATTTCCTGTTTCAGGTTCGACGGGTTGCCGCTGCCGATACTCGACACCGTTGATATGACCGGCGCATAAGTTGTCGATGACTGGCCAGACACCAATGAATTGAACGCTGCCACAAGACTTTTCACCTCATTCTGAAGGTCGGCAATTTTCGTGATGTAGCCGGACTGTTGTGACTGAAGTGTCGAGATCACCGACTGTAGAGCAGCATTCTGGGCTTGGTGTTGTTGCCGTGCTGTTGCCAACTGCTGGCGGAGTGACGTTAACGTTTGCTGAACGGCAGAGTTACCGCCCTGACAGTTTGAGTTAGGTACGTTGAAGGAAAACTGACAGTTCTTGGTTGTCGTTCTTGTCGAAATCTGGGACAGTGGCGGATTGGTTACCGGCGGCTTGTTTGTTTTCACTGAAAAACACGTTCAAAAGGTTTTACCATTTTGAATTTCTTTTACCATGATTACGATGCTATTATCAACCCTTTGTGATGAACTTTTGTTTGTTTGTTTGTATTGACGTTGCGATGAACTGTCTCAAGCGAAAGCCGCAAATTATTTTCTTTTGTTTTTAGCATAAGCAAATGATGTCACTTGTCCGCGATGTTTTGGGCCTGGGCAGTATCAAAGTAGAAGTTATTCTACCACCGCGGGATGGTTATGTTTCATTCCAAATACGCGGTTTAATGTTCTAAGATTGTATTTACAGTACTCTTGACGAGTGATTATCTACCAAGTACTCTTACACATTTTCAGTACTCTTATGTCCTTCAAATTATAACCAGTTTCAGTATAATCAGTTTTATATTATTGCAACAAACCAGGTATTAATAATATTTTTATTTTACAGCAAGTGTATATAAAATCTGTAGATATTTAAATTTGTCTTGAAAATATCAAATAGGATTTTTTTAACTATTATCATCTTATTGTACTCTTAAACGCTTATGTATACATTTATTTATGATAACCTTAAAAAGGCTGTCAACCAATTCCTATATTCCTATAAAACTCCTATATTTGGGTTCGAATCCTATATTTTTAAGCACCTCCTATATTCCTATAATTCTCCTATATTTTGAAAATATTTCCTATATTTTAAGGAAAATTTGTTGCCGATAAATGATCAAATAGAATATATTTCTTTGAACAGCCATTTGCTCCTTTATTCTTCAGTTAATAGAATGCAGGTCCCCTAGGTTGGTTCAGTTTGGTTGCAATCCTTTTTAAAGTTTAATTTGATTTGTATAAGAAAAACATCACTGCCGTCCTAGTGTTTAATGGTCATTACTTTTGTATGCCAGAGTCTTCAGTATCAAAGCGTGACCCATTTTCATAACAATTAATAAATTGTATATTCTAGTTTACATCCAAGTTGTCATATTTTATATACTGTGTCTTTCTTTTACCTATTTACGATTTTTCATTCTGTGTGGCAATGCCCTATTTTTGTTGTAAATTCAAATGTACAGCGTACAGTGGATCCCAGGAAAGGCTGAGATCACAGGAGACAAAGGCATGTACCCTAGAGCTTCGGGGGGGGGAGGGGGCTAGGCGGCGGCCCCCAGACCCCCGCCTTATTTCGAGGCAGTATTACATACATTATAAGTAAAGGTTCTATACCCATTCTGTTAGGCTGGGGAGTTGTGGATTTATTTTGCCATTGGGAAAAGATGTGTGATTCACTATTTGACTATTAAATTTTTATATTTTCTACTTTTTATAAAGAAACATTGAAAACTAAAATCTAAAATTAGGTCAAAGTATAGAACTAGAAAAAATGACCTTAATTCGCTCTTTATTTTTGTTATATTTTCAATGAAAAAGCCTTTATTTTGCCAAAAGAATGCATTTATATAAAAATCTTTAATTCTGTGAGAGTCAGCTTGGGGTCGTGTGTAGCATCACCATCCTGAATTCGGCACACTGAATTCGGCACACATTCGGCAAACTTTATCTGTTCATCACTTGGATGGTCACATCTTGTCTGGATTGTGATGCTGTAGAACTGAATGGTTACTTTATTTAGACATTTCAGCCGCCCCATGGGAAAGCCAACAATCTGCATTGGCGAAAACAAAGGCGCAGATCAGCTTCGCGGTAACCGCGAAGCTGATCAGCGCCTTTGTTTTCGCTACTCGGATAGTACAATTCCTCCTCTACTTAACTTAAAAATTTCAAGCTTCTAGCTCTTTTCTGTGCTTGTAAAGACCAGTTTGTGTCGGACCTGTTCGGAAACCACATTGTTGGTTTTCCCACGAGGCGGCTCATTGAAGACATTGATTCCTGTAGAAAAGGTGAGTGTGGAGGTAAAGATTATTAGTATAAGAGTTTAGGATGAAGCGATTTTCTCATGAAAAACTCCTATATTTTCCTCAAAATGAGCTAAAACCTCCTATATTGCTAAGAAAATTTTCCTACATTTACTCCTATATTTTTAGAAGACTTGGCTGACAGCCTGTACCCATACCATGTGATTTTCTTCTTTTACAGCTGCTAATATATGTTATTTTTTTCTTGTTTTGTCGGAAAATAGCTCTTGTAGCTAATGTGATTTGTTATACAAAAAAAACGACGAAAAATAAAGTTTCTTGTATCGTGTATCTTGTTACAGGAAGCAAGCTAATCTACCTCATAAATCCGCAAATATTCTCCAAATTTCGCTCGTCTTAATTGCTGCGCGCTCGTGATTTGATCTGCTTTACAACTGACCTCCAAACAGTGATATATTACTCAACAATTCACTGCTAGAACTGTAGCTCGTTTCACGAAGCTCTCTTATGACATATCTTATCTTATTATCGAGACTACTCTGAGAGTGACTTGTGATCTATCTTAACGGTAAGACTTGTCTTATGTTTGAGGTTGTGACTTGTTCATAAGATTTATCTCAATTCAAGGTCAAACATAACAAACAGTTAGTTTCAAGTATGTTAAATAATAGAATTGATTTAGCATAGCTCAGTGGATCTATACAAGTAATTTAATTAGTATTTTTGCCATAATATGAACCAGGCGATCCGAGATCGAATCCATTTTCTCTCTTTTTTCAATTTTTTCTTTCTATTTCAATATAAATACATGCACTTAGATCTACCAACTGTTTCATTGTAATGTTATAGGCTATTTCGTCTGCAAATCGAAACCAGATCTCTTTAACACGAGTGTTTGCCTTTTACACTGTATGATAAAAAGGTACAAGCAGGCAAAGATCAGGAAAAGGCGCAATCAGCAAAAGATTCCCACTCCAAAAACCCGAGGTGGGAAAAAAACAAACTAACAATCAGGTACCTGATGCATCGTGTGGCCGATCTGTTTATCATTTGGGGAAATATAGTCAATTAGCCATATTGAACTTAGGTCGAGTTATCCTAACAATTATGTATACTGTCCATGATGTTTGCAGTTAAAATAAAAATGGACCTATTGGGGCCCTGAGAATTGATAGATGGGCTGCTTGTACCGCTCCAAGCAAAGCTTATACGCTACTGACTGGCTATCTGATTAGGCAATTGAACAATTTCAGTAGAAAATCTGTTATATTTTTCTTATTTTTGCTCAAAACATAGATTGTGTGTACACGTTAGAACCGCCTAACCCGCGAGGCGGTTCTAACGAGTACCCACAATCTATGTTTTTCAGCAAAAATAAGAAAAATAGGTATACCCCTGCAAACCCCAGTTTTGCTATATAAAAGTTGGGTTCAAGGGGGTAAACATTACACGGACATGTTTTCCTGATGAACCGTTCAGGTCTGAGCCTGCCTAGAAACCGTGGTTAGGTAAAACCATCCATACACATAAGCCTTACTTTGGTACTTTATACTGAGCCAAACACAACGCATCACGATTATGGCATGTTTTCGCTTTTCAATGAAATGTAATACAGTCTACTATATATATGCTGGTCAGCAATCGCCTATGATTTAGTAGGGTACAATTTGGCTTTCAGAGTATAGACCATTGAGCTCGAATGAGATTGGCTAAAGTGGTTATTTTGGTGGCATGCGACTCCTGAGAGATTCTGGAAGTCAGTCTTCCTTTTGGATCGTGAAAAATGATTAATTTCTTAAGACGCATAATACAGAATGTTACAACCAGATGTTGTTAGATGTGTCAATCGCACGGCAATCTAATCCAGTGGAAATAAAGTTTATTTGTATAACGTAACAAATAAATCGTTGTTGCGTTACAAGTTTGACTGAGTATATTTGAAGCATGTTTTGGATGCCATGACATCCTAATTTTGTATGAACGCCTCATGAATAGGAGGCAACGTCTCGGCTTGAACATAGCTGTTGAATGGGGCGTTAAGCATTAACTCAAACAAACAAACAAAATAAAATGTTGGACTTTATCAATACTGAAGAAATTTATAAAAGATAAGACTCGGTGGCTCAGTGGTAAGCTATGTTGTCTTCTGTCCAGCCGATCCGAGTTCGGATCCGGTCTTGGTAATATTTTGTTGTGTTTTCCCTTCACATAAAAACGTCCGCCATTTTTAGTGTACTATTAAATAAGTTCAATCATAAGTTGAGTCCTATTGTTAGGGCTAAAGTTAGGACATCTTAAGGATGAGACATATCTTATCCCGAAATTAGTCCTAAGTTCACACTTAGGATAAAATTTGTCTTAAAACGCTTTGTGAAACGAGCCCCTGATCTATTTCTTTATTATATTCCTAAACTATCATCACCAGTGGACCAGTGGACTATGCCTTGTTCTATATTAAACCAACATACCATATAAGCTGACTCAAAGCTAACTAGATGAAGCAGAACGGCAAAGAAAATGGAGTATTAAGTGTAGCGGTGTGTGGTTTCATCCATGTAATTCAGAAATAAAGATATAAAATATTTCATCTCATCAGACTTTTGCACATCAAGCGGGTTTTCCACAAATATTCGAATTCTGCAGAGTTCAGCGCGCCGTGGAATGATTTGTTCCAATACTCCACATCGAGCAGAATTCTAATGCGGAGTATTTAGGTTCACTTGGGACAGTTATGCAAAAAGAGTTTAAACAGTATGTATACATACAGAGTTCCGCTTTAATGCTTAGTTGAAAAAAAAATCGTCATTAAGAGAAAATTAATTGAAGCATTATTTCAGGGCATTTGACTGAAGTGGCAAATGCACGTCTTCTATGGTCTGTTTGCAAGACTGTTGGAACTAAGATACTACATTTTAGGTTGAAGATAATTACGCTGTGCTATGGGCACCATGCTTGCGACGATTTAATTTCGAGGATTTTATTGCTCGAAAAAATATTTCGATGAAAATATTGCTCGAAAAAATATTTCGATGAAAATTGAGACGGTCATCATTATAGATAAAGTGTTGTAAAAGAACGTCATACCTGTAACTGGTTTCTTTGTGACTGGGGGTGGTGTAGTTTTCGGCGGGGCTTTAGTTTTCGGTGTGTAAATCTTCTGTGTTGACGGAGTTACCGGTTTGAGAGGAGCCGGCGTCTTTGGTTTGACTGGCTGGACCGGCCCGTAAAGAGGGGGCAGTGGAATAAACCCGTCTGGTATCCGGTCCCCAGCTGCTAATGTCACCATGATTATCAATGAAATTAGTATTCCGGTTTTCATGTTTATTGTTTAAGTTTCTCTTTAATATAATCCAGTCCTGTATTATTTTACTTTTGTATTTTGTTGTATTTCTTATTTAAATTAGGAACGATCTATTGTCCAGCTTGAAACGAAGGGATGCCTCAAAATGGTTTGATTAAACAAGAGGATTACTTTAAAGTTACTGGACGAGTTTGATTGCAATTATGTTCTCCCTGCCTTCTGATAACTGCTTAGGTCATCTATGAAAACCAACCGAAACCACAGAGATATGACCGGCGCCAGAATTTCAAAATAATGTCATCAATTTGTCACCACCTCGCATAAAATGCCCAGCCTTTACTATTACACAGATAACATGGTAACCAAACAAGGGGCGGGGCAATAATTTGATTTTGTTTCTCAATTTAACCACTTAATTTACGTTGTTTTTGAAATTTGTACAATACAAAATACCTTTGTGCACCAGTCATTTGTATCATTGTCCTCTCTTTTTGCTAAAAGCCCGGCACTGCGAGGTCAGATTCGTGGTAAACCCCTGCTAAAAACCCTGGCTCCCCCAAAGGCTTACAATAATGTGGAACAACAGATGAGAGTTGTTATTATGAAAAAATATAAGAGAGGGTCTTGAATTTCTGCATGTAAATATAAATGTACATTAATTTTATGTTCATTTGCAAATTAAATAAGGACCATAAAAGTAATTAGGCCTAAATGTTAAAATGCTAAAAGGACCGTCTGGGGCGTAAAGTATAATTGAGGCGGCGAACAATCTAGTCTTGGTCACGTCACTTATTCTAACCACCTTCACGACCACAAGACACAAACTAGATTTCTTCGGCAATAATTTTGGTTTTGGACCGCTCTATGAGTGACTGAATGCTGGTTAGAACTCTGACCAGCCGGTGTTCAAAATGACTGAGCCGGGTCTTTATATACAAGTCGACGCAGCGCTTCTTGAGCGAAAAGTTGGTTCCTGTTCGCACACGAGAGTACATAGATGAATTGCATGCTCAAGAAGAGAACTGCAGTCATTGAACATCTCATTCACTGACTAAACTTGGCTCATTAATGACATGCGCTAATGCTTTTGCTCATTTATCCATATCTTCTGTTCTACAGTTATTTATAAATGTATGATAAGAAACTATTGATGACTGTTATATGCCAAACATTGGACGTTAGCAACAGGAAAACTTGTTCATGGGTATACCCTATCATTGGGTAACGAGGCGGTTCTAACGTGTACCCACAATCTATGTTTTGAGCAAAAATAAGAAAAATATCAAAATTTATCAGCTGAAAATTTTCAATTGTCAAAGCTAAAAAAATCTCTGTTTATTGCATGGGCATGTTTTCGTAATGGCAAGAATAGCTTTCCATACATTATTATAGGCAATCGGAAATTTAATGAATGTTGGTAATATGCTTTCCCCACTGCTTTGTTGTTTCACTACGTCTTTCGTTTCTGTCTATATGCTCGTATGTTACAAATGTAACCTTGAGTTAAATAAAGTTGAGTTGTTCAAAATACGACTGCTATCTAATTTGAATTAATGTGACCTTGTATTTAGCGGGATATTTAAAAAAAAAAAAACAAAAAAACGATGCATCTCCGGCACTGTCGGGACTCATCAGAGGTTAAATCCAGGCACTTAAACCCCGCCTTGGCCCCTCTATTCCCGATCATAGGAGGGGGATACAAATTACTGGTGCACTGAATCCTATATGAAATGATGATGAGATGCCGTCAGCAATAAACTATGATTAAATTTTGGCACTCGGGAACGTTCCTCAAATATTTAAAACACAAACTTTCCGAATGATTCCAAAGACTGAAAAAAATCAAAACTCGCCATTGTTTGTATTGGGCTTTAAGGAAGCACTTCACCCTCGGATTGTAAACTAATTGTAAACCAATTAGCTTAAATTTGAAGATTTGTTTATACCAAACATGCTATTAGGGATTATTTCTGGGTTGTAAACAAACAAAAGATATCTTGGTGTATTGTCGGAAGTTTCAAATATCAAACTTGTAAACCCGTACACAGTTTACAAGATAATCGACAACTAAAATGCGATTTTATCTGGCTCAGACAAATATTTGTTCCTCAAACCAAGGATGGTGGAAACCAATGAATAATTTTCGAACCGCCTATTGAGTTGTTCTAACGACACACCACAATTTCAGACAATGTAAGAACATATGATGATAACCTCAGTTTTACAGTACAAAAGCTGGGTTGAGGGAAAACTGAATCAATTACCGGGTTTTTATAAGACACAGGGGCCCCGCCAATTGGGGCCTAAAGAAATAGGTGGGCTGCTTTTGTCTCCAAGCAAAGCTTATACGCTATTGACTGACCACCTTCATCACGAAATCATGTCCGTGTAATGAATACCCCCTTAAACCCCACGTTTATATGTAAAACTGGGGTATGCAGGGGTATACCTATTTTTCTTATTTTTGCTCCAAAACATAGATTGTAGGTACTCGTTAGAACCGCATCGGCGAGGCGGTTCTAACGTGTGCCCGCAATCTATGTTTTGAGCAAGAATAAGAAAAATAAAAAAAAATCTACTGAAAATCTTCCATTTTTACAACTTAAGAAAAATCTATATACTAGTATTGCATGGGCAAGTTTTCGTAATGTTAGATTCTAACTACTGGTAAACCGCTCAGGTCTTAGCCTGCCCGGGAAACTGAGTGGTTTCAAGTCAAACCATCCATACATATAAATATAAGCCTTTTTGGTTACTTAGGTAAAATTAAAATGGAGGCGACGTCCCGATATGACCATAGCTGTTGACTGGGACGTTAAACATCAAGAAATTTGGACAAAAATATAACAAAAATATGATTCTTTGAGGCTAATACCTCTAGAAGAGGTTTGTCAAAATATTTGAGAAACTAAAGAATTAAATGCCCTAAAATCGTGTAACTGAGACTGAGCGAATAGTGTGACCACTCATCTAGTTGTGTGATGAAGCCGCTCATATCATTCAAAGTCAGTGCATCATGCACCTTTAAAAACGATGGTAGAATTTCTCATTTATGAAGAACAGGCATTGTACAACCCTCGTCGCGAAAAATAAAACGCTGATCAGTTGTGTATTTCCTGCACAGCCGATCTGCGTCTGTGTTTGTGCATTTGCGAAAAGCCGGGTTTCTCGTGATTTAGCTCAGAGTATGTGAGCCGCGACATGAAATAAAAAATCAAACAATGTGGTTTCCAAACAGGTCTGATAGCCAACAAACTGAGCTGTACAAGCACAGAAGATGGCTAGAGGCTGGAAATTTTGTATTTAGGAAGTAGAGGAATTGTGTACCATCCGTGTATGGGAAACAAAGGCGCTGGTCAGCTTCGCGGTGAATCGCGGTGAATTTTGAGACGCACAGAATTCACAAGTCGAAGGTTCCGCCATATTGCAACAACCTAGTTTAGAGAAACACGATTTGATAGGTTTCATTCAAGTATACGTCCAATTCGCATGCGCAAAAAATACACACGTGTAAATATCCTCCGGTGTGTAAATATACTCCTCTGTGCAAATCAACCTGTTAGTAAATTACATTGTGTTCGCTTGGGTTTTATCACCAGGAGTATTTTTGTAGGTAAATTTATCATTTGTGGATTTATAATTTAAAACCTGTTCATTTAATTTTCTATGTTTGCAAAACAAGAAGAGGCTGCTTCAAGGTGTTCCTGTAGACTTTGGCAGCAGATGGGAATCTTATAATGGTCAGGCACAACCTTAGCAGTTGTACAGTTCCCTTTTATCATCCTTTCACAAGGAATTACTGTTAAAATGCCCCAAAATCATCACCAAGAATGATGAAGAAGTAATGTGGCTGTTTGCACTACATATGATCTAAAATATGATGAATGGCACTAAACTCTTATTTAGCAACAATGTCCACAATTTTAGCAACTGTCATATAATCAAAAAATGTGAAAATTTGTTATCTAAAAGCAGAATATTGACTTGAAATAAAAATACTCATGGGTAATTTTACTTTGCGTTCGCATTTACACTTGTGTATTTGTAAAAATAAAATTTGCATCTGGTCAGACCCAGGAGTAAATTTACCCATATGTAAATATACTCCGGTGTGTATTTGCGTTCGCATGCGCCATTTGCTTACCCTGAGTAAAATTTGCACACCGGAGTATATTTACGCACGTGTATTTATGGCGCATGCGAATTGGACTTTAACTGAAGATTTCATTTGGAAACGAACGAATTGCTTTTCGATATTGACCCCATTGCGTTCTGAAAATGATTTCAGTTGTATTTAACGACTATCAAATCAATGTGCGAATGCCATATATCATGCGTTTTGGCAACAAGTCGATTACATTGGAGCCGCGACGCGAGAGAATCGGTCTTCGGGGTTTCCGACCAGGCCCGACACAAACCGGTCTGTGCAGCTACAGAAGGTGGCTAGAAACTTGAAATTTCGAATTTAGAATGAAGAGGAATTGTATTATCCGTATAGCGAAAACAAAGGCGCTGATCAGCTTCGCAGTTACTGCGAAGCTGATCTGCGCCTTTGTTTTCGCATAAACAGATTGTTGCGTTTTGGCAAGAAGTCATTACATTTAATCTTCTTCCTCAATAACAGCAACAGAGCCGATCTGATAAAACTGTGACGTAAATACTTTTACGAGAACAGAACAACTAACTAAATGATGCTCTGAACTACTACAGAAGCTGCCCATACTATTCTATTTATTTAAGCTATGTTTTGCTACTCTTATATACTGACGTCAATAAAAAACGCCTCATCGAAAATGTTGCATAACTTGGCCAATAGATATACAATATGAACGAAATTTGCATTTCCCTTATTTTACGTTCTCTCTCATGGTATAGCATAAACCGTATTTGGTTAAGATGCGCACTTTTCTCAAAACTTGCGTGGGTGCACCATTTTTAAAAATGCACCCTGACGTCATTATACAGACGTTTTTGACGTGAAAATTCTTGAAAGCCGTGCAAAGTCGTTTTACAAACTTAAGAACATCAAAATTTTGAAATGTAACATTACTGGACTACGTGTCTCACGTAGTCCAGTAATGTTTCATTTCAAAATTTTGTGAAAAGTCCCTATGTTATTTTCAGTATTCAACTGACTGAAAATAACATAGGGACTTTTCACAAGAAAAGAAACAGACGGAACGAAAAAATGATAATGTTCGGTTGCTTGCGTTCGAAGCGACTCTAACGCTCGAAATAAATGTTTAACGGCAAAACTTCTTCAACAGGGCTATCGGTATCATAAACTTCGAAAAACCTTTTCTAAATTTTATCGTAGACACTATGAGTTGATTTCCAAATATAATGTTGGGTTAAAGACGCTTTTAAGTGAGGGCCTTGCGGAACCTGAATTTTATGGTGACTTGGTTTACAAATTTAAGAAACTTAAAGGAATTAACGATTTTTCTTTTCAGTTCAGAAAAATCATAACACGTTACAGACGTATAGGTTATAACTTGAATGTTATGAGACGGTCTGCATGCTTAGTTTTTAACCCAATCATGGTTGATAACTATGCTGCCTTCTTTAATTGCACGCCGGTGGGTCGGGCGTCAGACTCTATGATGGCCCCGACTTAAAGCTATTCATTTTAGTTGGTTGGGGCCGGAGTTTCTTGTCTGTTGCTTGGCCCACCGGGGTCCAACTGGTGTTTTTCTTTTGCTCCGTAGTAGGTTATTCGGCGCCCAGGGATCTCCATCGTCGGGCAGCTTACTCAATCTGTGAGTCCTGGGTTTTGATTCATCAGGATGTTTATCATGATTTATTTGTTTGTTCTTGATGATTCATTGACTAGTTAGAGATTCACCACAAGGACCAAATAACTAACTAAATGTTATGAACCACTGCAGAAGCTGAGGGTGAGGTTAGGTACCTGTAAAACCGGTTTAAGCCCGCCAGTAACTTTGTGTTACTGATCGTTCCAAGTCGATACTTCTGTAGTGGTTCTTTTTGTTTTATGTCTTGGTGTTTAATTTTTTTTTGTGCTGTTGGCGCCTTATGTGTGTTTTCATATTTTTAGTTAAGTTAAGGTAACTAAGTGGCCACCTATTGGGAAAATAGCTGCTCATTCGGCTTACGATATGTTTTATGGTATAAAGTACCTGATTGTTACTTTGGTTTTTTCCCACCTCGGTTTTTGGAGTGGGAATCTTTTTCTGATTGCGTCTTTTCCTGATCTTTGCCTACTTGTACCTTTCCATAGGCTGTGACTATCGTTCTCTTCGGCATAAAATTCCCTTTATCGATTTTTGTTACCGTTGCTCTTTCGCCGACGCTTATGTAGCAAAATCTTTTTGACGTCGACGTCTCTTATGCTTAAACGAATTCTAATGATGAAACATTTCAGAAACAATGTCATTATATTCGGATGCACACCTTGAGTTAATTTTCATAACATAGTCGCATTATTTCAAATGAATAGCCAAGAATGGAGCAATGGTATTCTGATGCTTATTTTCCTATACGTCAAATACACGTTATCCGTAAGGACGTTCGTTGCACGTCTGAAAGTCTTGAGAAGTAACTAAAGAAACTATTCTCTTTAAATAGCCATGCCAGGATAGCCTTTGAAAACGTTTTGGCCATTTTGACGGCGATTATCATTTTTAGCACTGATCATTAGCTGCGCATGCTTCATTAGCTGCAGTGACATCCATAACGCTAGAGAACGAAAATCGGTTTTCAAAAAATGTATTTCAAAAACATATCGTCACGTATGGATATCCCACTCTATAGCTTATGTGGTGGTATTGCAGAGGAGACTTTCAGTAATCAAAAGAAGTGATGCCTGATAGACCGGTTCATGAACAAAATAGGGATTTTGCGAGGGGTGTATGTTTTCAACAGCATGTCAGTCTGAATAATTCAATTTCAGCACTTCCGAATGCGTAAAAGTTTGGCAAAAGATATGACCAATATTTGAAATAAATAAGGTCGTTAATTTTGGCAGTATGACGTGTCAAAGTTGACTGAGGCGTTTTTTTGTTGACGTCAGTATACCTTATACAGAAAACAGAATTTTTTATTGGACTTTGGCATAATAATAGCATCAAGTTAGTTATATTCGGGTAATTGGTAAGCATGGGTTTTAGGGTTGGACGTTGATAGAACGTTGATTCGGTGTGTGTGTGTGTGTGTGTGTGTGTGTGTGTGTCATTTCGAAACCTCGTTGGCATCGACTTCCGCTTACAAGACTCCACATTGAAAATACATGTACAGAAATTCGTTAAAAACAAACAGCTGTGATTAAAAAGCAGAGTGGTCAGTAACCGAGCTGCTTTTCTTTGATCAGCCTTGTGTGTCTGTGATAATTTGTGTAATGCGGGAGTTACAGGTATCTTTTATACTCGGACCTCGCAAGTCGATACTTCTGTTGTGGTTCTATGTGTTTATGTTTTGGTGTTGGATTTTTGTGCTGTCTCCACATGTAATGTACGTTTTCATTTTTATTTAGTCCGGCTACCTAATTGATCGTCTATTGGATATAACTGCTCGCTCGGCTTTTGTATTAGTACCTGATTGTCAGTCTCGGCTTTGGAGTGCGGCTGATTTACCATTTTCCTGATCATTGTCTACTCCTTTTTTATTTCTATAAATTTTATCAGTTTATGTGGTAAGGCTCGTGAAAACGATGCATGTTTTCATGACTATAACTCATAAAACATCACTATATATTGCAAAACAAAAATCACCAGGATAAATTTTGCGTTTTATAAAACATTTATGAAACACTTCATGCGTAATCTCTACCATCGTTTTACTGTTTTGGCACACATTAGGCTGCATTAATGGAACATACGAGTCTCTTGGCTAATATGTTTTTTGTTTTATCAACGGAACCATCAAGAGATATTAAACCGTATTGGTTTCTTCCGCGTTTACTGGCGGAGATATTTCCGTTTCGTGCCAAGTAGTGTTTTCCGTGTGATCCGTCTGCTGAATATAACCTATTGTATCCCTCCGCCGACAACATAATACTCGACGAACAACATTCACAAATTCCTCTCTAAAGAGTCTTTCAGCGAATAAAAATAAATAAAATTTACATGCAAAATGTGTTATTCCAATTTCTTCAATTATCGTCTTCGCCAAAAGATATTTCGCCTGTCGATTTGCATCAACAACAGTCTCTGCCGACGGAATAAAATAGTACCGTATGGCGTACACCACGGATACCGGGAGGGTCGTTATAATAAAATAAAAGGAAACGACAAGCAAGGAAAACGTTGTCGTCTGCCAGATTGCCTTTAAACTAGCATCTGTGTCGCTGTGGCGCTTAATTTCTCGTATGATCAGTACATTGAATAGCAGAATCAGCAAAGGAACAAACATGAAGACAAGCATCTCTGTGATCCATGTCCAGATTGACCAAAATGACAGAGTTCCTCCGCTAACAGTTGAAACTCGAATCCCACAGAATTTGTGTCTGCTGTTGTATCTGTAAATATAAGCCTGCATCGACGCCAGGGCGAACGAAAATATCGTTATGAGTGAACAGACGATTTTGGCCCTAAATGACGTGCAGTATGATTGCCGTTTACTCGGAATACAAATCGCTATGAACCGTTCAACAGTAAAAGCGAGTACCAGCAGGGGTGACACATACTGTGGCGCCATGAAAACAACTGGAAATAATTCACATAACACTGGTACATCGAATAACTGAACATTCCAAACTTTGTATAACTCGAACAGCACGTGTAAAACAAGGAACACTAGATCTGCCACAGCCAGTGCGGCAAGATAAATCCCAGATGAATGACGCATGCGCGGCTGAACCCATACGATGAAAGCAAATATGTTTCCTGGAAATCCAAAAACATAAAGAATCGGTGAAATAATCTTGTCCACAATCGCTGCTTCGTCCCTCAATGTCGTGTCTGCAACCGGAAGTTCATCATTTTCTGTCACATTGCGCATGCTTCGAAGGAGGTCAAGGACAGTTTGGTTAATCTGAAATTAAATAAATCAATAAAGTTATTGTCTATATAAGACATAAAAGTATCGACTTCTGATTATCAAAACAGTTTTGCAGTTGAATGAACCAGAAAAGGGGATGAATGACAGAAATGGATACGGTAGGCAACAGGGACAACTTCAATTTCAGGAAGTTCTATCGTTTCTGAAAGTGCACAAGAAACGCTTGCAGACAACGCGAAAAAAATGGAATGTTTGCACAGTGATGGCTCTTGTACATTTTTAAGCAAACGTTTGGGTGTTAGATAACCAGTTTATCCTGTGAACAAAACTAAAATTTTGATCCCTATTAAAATTTGAGTAGTATACATACACAGATGGCTGTATTCTGATGTGTGCTTTGTGCTACCTTTTTCATATGTTCGTGACAAACTGGTATTTTATAAATTTTCAGGACGGTGGATTCAATTCTTTAGATTAGTTTTCTTGTATCATTGCAAACAGTAGACATACTGATTGTAATTCTGATATGTCCTGTTTTGGACAGCCGGCAGACAAATCAGCCGCCTCGTGGGAAAACCAACAATGTGGTTTCCGAACAGGTCGGCACAAACCGGCCTGTACAAGCACAGAAGGCAGACAAATCAGCCGCCTCGTGGGAAAACCAACAATGTGGTTTCCGAACAGGTCGGCACAAACCGGCCTGTACAAGCACAGAAGGAGGCTAGAACTTGAAATTTCGGATTTATGAAGAAGAGGAAGTGTACTATCCGTGTAGCGAAAACAAAGGCGCTGATCAGCTTCGCGGATCTGAGTCTTTGTTTTCGCCTATGCAGATTGTTGGTTTTCCCACGAGGTGGCTCAATAATAAAATAGGTCTCACTACGAATAAACAGGTGTCGGTCTGTTGATTTACAGAAACTCCACGCCCAACGGAGATTATGGTTAAAGAGAAGAAAATATTCTTTTGAGGCTTAAGAGGTGATCTTGAGATGGAGTTGCTTGTTTGCCGGCATAGCGTTAAATAGTTTTTCTCGAAGCAGGGGGCATATGAACCGCGTCATGAGAAAACCAACAATCTGGATTCCGAATATGTCCAACACAAACCGAGCTGTACAAGCACAGAAAATGCTAGAGGCTGGAAATTCTGGAATTGGAAAGAAGAGGAATTGTACTATCCGTGAAGCAAAAAAAAAGGCACTGATCAGCTTCGCAGTTACTACGAAGCTGATCAGCGCCTTTGTTTTCGCATGTGTAAAATGTTAGTTTTCCTATGACACGGCTTATATGATCAATAGACACGCTGCAATAAATGACGAAATATATTTATTTTCCACATTTAGGCAGAAAATCATTATTTTCATTTCTTTTTCGTCTTTCAATCGTACTCAGAGGATTCACAATTTACAGTAAATTTGACAATATATCGCAGCAAGGAAACTATTGAATCTTAAGTTCATGAATCTATGAACCCATTGTCTACATACATTCCACAAATGAGCCGCCTCGTGGGAAAACCAACAATGTGGTTTCAGAACAGGTTCGACACAAACCGAGCTGTACAAGCACAGAAGCAGACTAGAAGCTTGAAATTTTGGAGTTAAGTAGAGGAGGAATTGTACTATCCGAGTAGCGAAAACAAAGGCGCTGATCAGCTTCGCGGTTACCGCGAAGCTGATCTGCGCCTTTGTTTTCGCCTATGCATATTGTTGGTTTTCCCACGAGGCGGCTCAAATATCATTGTATTGACAGTGTCCTTTCTAATAATCATTTATAGTCTGATTTCTCTTTCAGCATTTCGATTTACAACGAGGACCGAACAACTAACTAAATATTATGAACCACTGCAGAAGACGAGGATGAGGTAAGGGCTCTGTATAACCGGTTTAAGCCCTCAGTAGTTTTATATTACCGATCGTTCCAAGGCGATACTTCTGTTGTGGTTTATTTTTTGTATGTTTTGGAGTCGAATTTTCGTGCTGTTTGAACCTTATGTACGTTTTCATAGTTTTAATTAAGTGTGGGTAACTGAGTGACTGCCTATTGGGAAATAGCTACTCAATCGGCTTACGATATGCTTTCTAAGTATAAGAACCTAATTGTCAATTTGGTTTTTTCCCACCTCGGTTTTTGGAGTGGGGAATTTTTTCTGATTGCACCTTTTCCTCATCATTGCCTACTTGTACCTTTTTAGCTCACCTACAAGGTGAGCTTATAGTATACCCATGTTCCGTCGTCCGTCGTCGTTGCTGTCGTCTCTTAAACCCCTGTGCCAATCAAAGCCAAACTTCATATGTAGCATCCTTAGGAAGGGGGAACTAAAGTTTGTATAAATGGTCCAGGTTACATGACTGAGATGGCCACCATGGCTATAGATAGCAAAGACCTTTAAAATCTTTTTCTCCAGAACCGGAAGGCCTATGATTTTGAAACTTGGCATGAAGCATCAGGGAATAGAGCTCTACAAAGTTTGCTTAAATTATGACCCTGAGATGACCTTGACGTATTTTACGGCAATGTCAACTTAGGTCGCCTATGCATTTGAATGGGAAAAATTAGTAAAATAGAATTAAATGGGGGTAAACGTGCTGGGAGTATGCAAATGGACAGACGATTTATGTTTATGAAAAAAATGTCCCCAGAGGGTTGTCTGCCCCTGCCTAGGGGCTATGTACATTGATATGGCCATACTATTCAAACATCTTCTTCTCTGAAACCGCTTAGCCAATTAAAGCCAAACTTAATGTGGAGCATGATTAGGAAGAAGGAATGACAGTTTATATGAATGGTCAAGATCACTTGCCCAAGATGGCCACCATGGGTATAAAGAGCTAAAAATCTTCTTCTTCTTCAGAACTAGAATGCCTACTCGTATGATTTTGAAACTTGGACTGAAGCATCAGAGAACGAAGCTCCACAAAGTTTATATAAATTATGACCTTGGAATGACCTTGACCCATTTTACAGCAAGGTCAACTTAGTTTGCCCTTTGTATTTGAATGGGCAAAAGTGGGAAAATGTCATTTAATGACGGGAAACTTGCTGGGAATACGCATTCGAATAGAAGATTTATCTTTTTTAAATAACCTCAGTGGGGTTGTCTGCCAAGTTTATTGGTATATATCCTAGATCTCAGGTAAGCGTTTACAGGATCATTGGTCCTCTGGTTTTACCTCTGACATTGGTATGCATTTGTTGACCTGACTGCTGCAAATGGCTACATCTATATTTGTAGAGCTTTAAAACAAGTTCAAACTGCACTTAAATGGTACCAACTTTACTCTGCTTTGTCACCGCTGTGTCTGGTGCGGGTTCGAGCCCCGCTCTAGCCACATGTGAGACAAGCCAAGTTCTGCTTGCGGGTGTGCCAGGTGGTTTTTCTCGGGGTTCTCCCGTTTTCGCCCCACTTACTGATTGGCCCGTCTCATATGAGCTGAAATAATCTTGAAAGGGACGTAAAACTAAATCAAAAAAAAAATAGTCTGCTTTGCTGGGACAATTTGCTTTGTTCCTAACAAATAAGTGTATGAGACAAGTTGTTCAATCTTCCATCGGTACACTAGTTCATAAAAGATCGAACATTTACTAAATGGTAGTTGTATAATCAAACTTTAAAATTCTTGTATACAAACCGGAAGAACATTTAATAGGGCTGTCACACATTCGCGTATCGACTCACGTATCTACGGCGTATCGAGATACGAAAGGTACGTCACACGTACGTCGTAGATACGTGGGCATACGTAGCTCATACTCTTCGATACGTAGCTCATACTCCTCATACGCCGAGGTGCTACGTTTTTTTATGTGTGCACTTAAAAATTCGTAGCACGTACGTAGCAGGTCCGATACGCCGTACATACGTCACACATACGTGGTACATACGAAAGCAACGTGGCAGGTACGTCGTAGATACGTAGCTCATACTCCTGATACGCCACACGTACGTAGCGGTTAAAATGCCACGTAACCGTGACGTATGTACAGCGTACCTTTCGTATCTGCTACGTATGTGTTACGTATGTGTGGCGTATCCTCGAATGTCTTTTCGTATCTACGGCGTATCAGCGACGTACGTGTGGCGTATCTCGCGTATCAATGGCGTATGTGCTACGTATGTGCTACGTTCGTTTCGCTGCTGTGGAGTATGTGTGACGTATTAGGAGTATTATGAATATTTTGTGGCGTTCCAAGAGAATCTTAATGCTTCTATATGTATGTTTTCGTTTTTCCGAAGTCATGGATCAATTGTTTCTCACGGTTCGAGGTGTCGTGCAGGGTTCTTTCATGGCTACGCTTGGTGTAGCCTCCGTCTTTGTTCATGTGGTCTTACGACCAGGATGGAGAGCTTGAAGATGTTCCTCCTCCACCACCAACACCTCGGTTTTTTTTTTTCGGTGTTAATTTAGATAATCTTGATTTCTCCGGTGGCATCTTCGACCTCTTTTATGAGCCTGTGCGTGAGAAAACCAACAATTTGGGTTCCGACCAGGTCTGACACAAACCGGCCTGTACAGTCTCAGAAGATGGTAAGAGGCTGGAAATTTTGGATTTAGAAAGTAGAGGAATTGTACTATCCATGTAGAAAAAAACAAAGGCACTGATCAGCTCCGCAGTTAATGCGAAGCTGATCGGCGCCTTTGTTTTCGCCTATGCAGATTGTTGGTTTTTTCCATGCGGCGGCTCATATTTGATAACTAGTATAATGTGCGAATTGCATGAGCAAAGTGAACACAACAGTTTGTTCTCATAGGTATTAAAAAAGCAATTGGTACAGAACAGATACGCCGCAGATAAGAATGGAACGCAGTACATACGCCGTAGATACGTCACGCGTACACTTCATACGCCATACATACGTCACACGTACGTAGCACATACGCATTGATACGCCGTACATACGAAAGTGAAATTCCATACGAATACAGATACGTCACGGATACGCCACGGAAACGTAGCAGGAACGTCACACGTACGTGGTACATACGTCTCTCGAGCAAAATACGGCTCAGACCTCGGCGTATCGACATTTTCCTAGATACGTGAGCGATACGCCGCTGATACGTGAATGTGTGACAGTGCTATAACGGATTTTACCTAATTTTATGAAACGGCAAAACAGTCATGTGGGACACATTCTTCTAACCTTAGCATGTGTTTTTGTTTGTTTGCTTTTTGAAGGTAATTTACTAAAACACTGGTTAATTTTCAGAAAATGCCACTTTTCAAAATTGTATAAAATTTACCAGCACAAAAATTAAAAAGGGTTTTTGTTGTTTTTCTGAAACTGACATCATACAGAACACCTACGAGCGTACACTCAAAACTAACTGTAAAAATTCTTTGATAATCTGCTTTGTCAAAAAATATAATTTTAAACTTTTTAACCCAATCTTTTTACATTCCCATCTCCACTCTTGAATTTGCTGCAAAGTCCACCAGGATAACATTTCCGTGTAATATAAACCCCATTCTATTCCATTATAGCAAAACTATATGCAGAGATATGCAGAGATATGCAGAGATATACCTATTTTTCTCAGTTTTGCTCCTAAACATAGATTGCCTCGTTTTGAGCTAAATCAATAGTAAATATAAAAAAATTCAACTGATTTTAATTTTTACAGCATCAGAAAAATCTTTATATTGCATGGGCATGTTTTTGAAATTGAACGAATTGCTATTGGAATTTACCAAACATAATATCACAAATTCAAATACTTTTATCACACCCTCTGTACCCGTGATACAATTAATTACCTTACGTCGGAGACTGATACAACTAGACGCGGCGCGTGGCGGAAGATGGAGTCAGGTGAGTTGACGATTATTTTAATTTTACAGGCATTTATGCGGGGGAGTTTGGGTCAAGAGTTGGCAGAGAAATAAAGTGTACATACCTCTGTTTGTTTGCCATCAACAGTATTCTAAACAACATCTTCTTGCCACATAAACAATAGTTTTCTCGGCGGAAAATTCCACCATCGTCACGAAAAATGATTGAATTTGCTAATTTCTCCAATCTTTCGTCACCTATTGACATTTTTAACGTTTCAATATAGACCAAAAACATTCTTTGTTACATACACACAGAAAACAATAATGAAGTCAGGCTGGTTTGTTCACAATATGGTGTTGAACACACACAGGGTAGATCGATTAGGATACAACTAACCTATATGAGTCAATTACCTCGATACAACTCACGTATAAGACTTCTGGATAGAAAATGATGCTTCTTACGTCGGAGAATAGAGCAAAAAATGATACTACTTACGTCAAAAGACTATTGTACATTGAAAAGCCCACGGACTCGATCAGCTGTCTAACCTGCACTCCGATACACTCCGTGACCTCGTTCCACTTCCGTGACAGTCGGTGCGGAGTTATTGAACGGAACACCGATGGAAATATTCCGTCTACCCACGGACTAGCGAGCCCCGAGTGTGTCAGGCAGGGCAAGTTTACATGTGTTCCTTATATCAACATGTTCCAAGGGCTCAAGAAGTTTTACTTAGTGTGTTTTATTTATTTTTCTGACTGGTCACGATTTTTTCTGACTGTTTGCCAGTAATTTTGTTAATGAATTTAATTATTATTATTATTATTATTATTATTATTATTATTATTATTATTATTATTATTATTGTTGTTATTATTATTGAATCAATATTTGACGTCTTTTTAAAATTCTAATATCATATAACTCATCTGGATAACCTATTGGTAAAATGTATACCCCACTAAATTTATAGTAAAATTGGGGTCTATAGGGTTTTTACCCATCTTTTCTATTTTATGCTCAGATTAATACTCCGCCTCATAGAAAACTCTTACGACTTGCATGTATATGCGAAAACACATACGAAACTGATCAGCGCCTTTGTTTTCGCTACACAGTACAATCTATCTACTTCTTAAATCGTAAAGGCCTAGGGAATTTAAGGCCTGATTTCGGCCTCATGTGTTGGTAAAAAAATGAATTTTGGAATTTTGAGGAGTGATGTATTGCAAATAGCAGGTATAGGTCCCTGCTTATAAATTCTAGCACAACTATCACATTCAAATTACACGTGTTGCCATGGTAACGCTCCGAAAAACGTAGAAATACCACATTTTGCAATTTCGGGTCCAGTTTTTACCGTTCAACATCATTTCCAACTACTGGCCCACGCGACGAACAATTTCTTATTATGAAATAATTATGAAGTATCATCCAGAGATATTGTATGCTAAGTAGCATTTTGTTCGTAGTGTGGGCTGGCACTAAACAATTAAAAAATGTGTTCAGAAATAGTCAAAAATAGAACAAAAAGTGCAAAATATGCCCTATCTATGGTTCTTCTGGGCGTTGCCATGGCAACGCTTGTAGGATAAATGAAGTACATGTTCTTGTTTTTAATAGAGGAGATATATGACTGTTTTAAGGAATAGTTTTCTCACCTAAATTCCAGAATTTATTTTTTAGCAAAATCTGAGGCCAAAATCAGGCGTTAAACGCCCCAGTCCTTTCAAGCTTGTCGATGCACAACCCGGTCCGTGTCGGGGCCTGGTCGGAAATCACAATGTTGGAGTTGGATTCTCTCGAAGCGGCTCATAATATGCTAAGAGGTCTCAAACACTTGAAAGGGCGGAGGTAAGTCGTGGAATTGCGCGGGTTTTGGACCAAAGCTTTGCCACGACAGTGCGGGGCCACTATCATATAGGCAAAGAGGGCGGAGAAAACAGCGGAAGAAATTAGTTGTGATTTTACCAACCTGCTGTCCCCATGGGGCGGGAGTTTTAGCGGGGATTTGCTGGGCCTGACGTCAAGGTCCCCGCTATTCCCCGGGCCTGGGACTAGGGCATAAGATTCAGCAAATATTCTTAGGACTGCCGGGGTAATCCACCTACGGGGTAGGATTGAGAATACCATGGCAAATAGCGAGGATATACATTTTGATGGCCATCGCCATGCAGGGGAACTGATGCGGTTTGACAAACGAAAACATTTCTTCAGTGAAATTTTCTTCATTCAAGAGCGGAGCAAAGAACGGAACTTTCATCTCAAATCTGTCCCTACATGGTATGATGAACAGGGCAAATAAAATGTGTAGGTCCTAAAAGCCAAATGTCCATGCTATGTCGTAGTTGAACAAGTTGACAGTTCCTTTCTCTGTCTATATGTGTGGAAAGCATAGATCAGGTTTTTTTTTTTTTTTTTTTTTTTTTTTTTTTTTTTTTTTTTTTTTTTTTAATAATCATGAACATGTATTTTAATCTATGTTGGAAATTAGTATCGGTACTTCGTTCCATTCAAGAAAGGGGCCTAACGGAATGCCAGTATAAATAATAAAAAAATCGTGTCGTGTTAGAGGTGTAAGGGGGGGAGGGGGAGAGGGCTACGTGAAGAACGTCAAACGAACGAACAATGCAGACATTTCCCTTTTTTCTTTTTCTTGTGCTCGCTAGTCCGTGGGCTTTTCAATGTACAATAGTCTTTTGACGTAAGTAGTATCATTTTTTGCTCTATTCTCCGACGTAAGAAGCATCATTTTCTATCCAGATGTCTTATACGTGAGTTGTATCGAGGTAATTGACTCATATAGGTTAGTTGTATCCTAATCGATCTACCCTGTGTGTGTTCAACACCATATTGTGAACAAACCAGCCTGACTTCATTATTGTTTTCTGCGTGTATGTAACAAAGAATGTTTTTGGTCTATATTGAAACGTTAAAAATGTCAATAGGTGACGAAAGATTGGAGAAATTAGCAAATTCAATCATTTTTCGTGACGATGGTGGAATTTTCCGCCGAGAAAACTATTGTTTCTGTGGCAAGGAGATGTTGTTTAGAATACTGTTGATGGCAAACATACAGAGGTATGTACACTTTATTTCTCTGCCGACTCTTGACCGAAACTCCCCCGCATAAATGCCTGTAAAATTAAAATAATCGTCAACTCACCTGACTCCATCTTCTGCCACGCGCCGCGTCTAGTTGTATCAGTCTCCGACGTAAGGTAATTGATTGTATCACGGGTACATAGGGTGTATCATAAAATTTACAAACGAAACCAGGGTGGTGCAATACTTTTGGTTTTCAGAACACTATACAACGCAAAACGATTAGCTATCACGGAGTGGTTTAAGTGATTCAATATTCATGTGGTCAAAAGACCAATATCAGTTTGCTTATAGAGCAAGTTTTCAAATAAATGAAAACCAATCGAACGCGTTATAATTCATGTTGGACAAAGATTTATTGGGGTGATAGTGTGAAAAAATCAAGCGAATCTATATAGCCTGTATCAAGTCAGCCAACCCGCTTTATAAACAAAATATATATACTAGCCAAAACTTCTAACCGACTACTTATATTTTGTCGATTTTCTTTACAACTATACATAAAAACAATCTGAAAATTTAGTTAGGCTCACAAGGTGAGCTTATACATGTAGTATACCCATGCTTCGACCGTCGTCCGTCGTTGAAGTTGATGTTGTAGTTGTTGTCGACCTCACTGGTCAAATATCTTCTACTCTGAAACCGCTGGACCAGTTAAAACCAAACTTACTATGGAGCATCATCAGGAAGGGGGAACAAAAGTTTGTATTAATGGTCTAGGTCACATGACCAAGATGGCCACCATGGTAAAAACCTTATAAAAATCTTCTCTGGATTCGGTGGACCGATTTCAACGAAACTTGGTATGTGGCTGGTGCATTACAATGTATATACAACCTTTGGTTGACCTTGACCTATTTTACAGCAAGGTCACTGGATAAAAAGTCAAAACATTGTTTTAAATGAGGTTTTGTAGCCTGTGACATGAAAGTAGGTAGAAACAGACAACTTATTGAATCAATGAAGTTATGTATTCAATGTCAAGGTCATAGACAGACAACTTATTGAGTTAATGAAGTAATGTGAGTATTCAAGGTCAATATCATTATTTGACCTTGGCCAAAGTCATTTACAAATTACCGCGAAGCTGATCTGCGTCTTTGTTTTCGCATATGCAGATTGTTGGTTTTCTCATGAGGCGGCTCAATTATATTAAAAGGTAAAAGAAGGCAATGAACAGGAAATGGCACAATTAGAAAGAAATTCCCACTCCAAAAAACCGAGATGGGAAAACTAAAATTGAAAATCGGGTACTTAGTACACTAAGAAAACAGATCGCAAGCCGAGTGAGCAACTGTTTCCAGATAGACCTCAAGTCTAATTATTTATTACACAGTTGATATGCGTCCTTGTTTTCGCACGGACAAAAAGCTGATATTATGACGCGACTCGTTTGTAAGGCTAGAGAAGCCTGGGGTCGATCGCCACCATGACCCCTGGATAAAATGGTGTTAACAGCCAAGAAGCGTACACTTGCCATTTGGTATCGATAGACATTTACAGCGAAAGAAGAAACATTTTGATAAAGTAACCGAATGGTTCTTTGTGAGCTGTGAATTTGTCAGTTCGGCCAAACCTTATTCTTCCAACTCTTCCACAATTCAAATAAATTGCCAATTGCTTTAGTCAACACTGAAGAGAACCAACTACGAGTAATAATGTAAGTGTCAGATCCACTAAATCCACTTGCTTTATTCACATGAAGATTGCTGGTGAAGTGCCGGTCCGTAAGCAATCGTACGTTTGTCTAATCATAAAATTATTGATAAGACTGCGTATGCTAAATTTGTAAAATATTTTCTAATGTGCTTCTGTTTTCTTTATTTGCATATCGGGGTCAAAGAAATGACCTCCAAATTAATGTTAAGACAATCGTTAGGCGATCTTAAGCGATCTTATGCGCAGTGGGACTGTGACTTAAGATTATGTTGAATTTTACAAACCGTATGCATAGGCAGTCTTATCAATAAACTTATGATTAGCCAATCGTACGATTGCTTACGATTCAGTGGGACCGGAACTTAAATTCGCAAAGAAGTTAACTGTTTATCATCATTTGAATGGAATATTTGTAAAAGTCGTTTACTTAGTTGGTATAACTACTTTATAGCATATTTTAAATGTCATCCTATTGTTTAGTAGAAGTACCATAAATGTAGGCAACGTCCCGTAATTGTCATAGCTGTTAATTGGGACGTAAAGCGTCAAATCAAACAAATAAACAAAGCAAGCCAAGGCATATTTTCTTTCACCCACTAGTGTGATAACTTGACAGTGTTTGACTCCCGTTGCTAAGTTTAACCGATGTTTGGCATTTCACTAAAAGCACCTATTCATTTATTCAGATAACATTTCAGAATCAGTTTGATTGAAAGCAGATAGAACGCATCGCAATCAATCAAACTTTAAAGAACATTTATTGCAAAAGTTTTAAACAAATATTAGTGTTAGAGTAAACATAATCAGACCATCGTATACGAGCCGCCGCCTGGGAAAACCAGCAATCTGCATAGGCGAAAACAAAGGCGCAGATCAGCTTCGCAGTAACTGCGAAGCTGATCAGCGCCTTTGTTTTCGCTACACGGATAGTACAATCCCTCTTCTTCTTAAATCTGAAATTTCAAGCTTCTAGCGTGCTTCTGTGACTGTACAGGCCGGTTTGTGTCGGACCTGGTCGGAACCCAAATTGTTGGTTTTCTCACGCACAGGCTCATATATTCTTTACTAAACATTCCTGGCATTTCCTGAACAGATCCTGGAAACTTATCTTTACATGAGCTGCGACGCGAGAAAACCGGTCCACGTGCTTTCCGACCGGGTCCGACACAGACCGGCCGTTACATTTACATAAAAGCTAGAACCGTCACTTGAAATTTCGGATCTGAAATGAAAAGATTTACTGTCCGTTCAGCGAAAACAAAGGCGCTGATCAGCTTTGCAGTTACTGATGAGTCGCTGTTTTCGCGAGAAAACCGGTCCACGTGCTTTCCGACCGGGTCCGACACAGACCGGCCAGTACATTTACATAAAAGCTAGAACCTTGAAATTTCGGATCTGAAATGAAAAGATTTACTGTCCGTTCAGCGAAAACAAAGGCGCTGATCAGCTTTGCAGTTACTGATGAGTCGCTGTTTTCGTACATGCAAAACGTCGAGTTCCTCATGATGCGGCTCAAAATGAACGTGCCATAACTCTTTTATTCCGGACGGGTGCTTTCTTGTCTGTTGTTTGGCCCACCGGGGTTCATCAGGGCCCAGTTGTTCAAAATTAACGATATCGTTAGTTAACGATTCGTTAAAATTTCAAACGGCAATATTGCAAATACACTGTTATTTTTGTTGAAAAAATGTGAGAATCCTTTGCATGGCAAAGGATTCTCACATTTTATCAACAAAAAATAACCGTGTACATCAGGAAAACATGTCCGTGCAATGTATACCCCCTTGAACCCCACTTTTATATAGAAAAACTGGGGTTTGCAGGGGTATACCTATTTTTCTTATTTTTGCTCCAAAACATAGATTGTGATCGGCGAGGCGGTTCTAACGTGTACCCACAATCTATGTTTTGAGCAAAAATAAGAAAAATATCAAAATTTTTCAGCTGAAAATTTTCAATTTTTAAAGCCAAAAAAATCTCTGTTTATTGCATGGTCATGTTTTCGTAATGTTTGCTTTTGAAGTGATATACGAGTTTAGTTAACAAATTGAGGGCTTAACGACAGCGTTAAGCTAACAATGTTTTGAACAATTGGGCCCTGGTGTTTTTCGTTAGCTCCAGCTGATTTTCAGTGATGTCGTTTGGCTTTCAAGGAATCTCCAATCGCCAGGCAGCTTATTGTATCTGTGAGTCCTCGTTTCTGATTCATCATGGTGTGTATTATACTTTATTTTTGGTGCTTGATGATTCATTGACTAGTTAGAGATTCACCACAAGTACCGAAGTAAATGTTTTGAACCAATGCAGAAGCTGAGGGTGAGGTCACGCGCCTGTAAAATCGATCCCCACACCCCAGTATTATTATGTTACTGACCGTTCCAAGTCGATACTTCTGTCGTGGTTCTAGTCGTTTTATGTTTTGGTGTTGCTTTTACTGCTGTTTGCGCCTTATGTGAGTTTTCATACTCCTCAAAATAATCTAAGGGCCAGAAATTAAATTTTGCAGATTTTGTGAATGTCAAACAATTCATTTTATTTTATGATGTATAATAAATTTTCAATGGCTAACCTAATCAATTAACCTCAAGAAGTTGTAAATCAATCGACAATTAACTTGTCAGGGAGCATATCAATACACTACCCACAAAAATTGGCTATTTTACACATTGTGGGTGGGGTAGTAAAATTCAGATATTGTCTTCTTTTCACAATATCATGGCCGTAGATGTCAGCTTGATATTGAATAAGTTTATCTTGGGCTTATATAACTTCAATGCAACGGGACCGGAAGCGCTAAATCAACTTCCGTATGTCCGCGAGAAGAATCATGACCTGATCGTCTATCAGCACACGTTCCAGACTTTTCCGCGTCCCACACTGAACATAAGAGGCTACGATTCTTTTCTGTAGACAATCCCACACATGCTCAATCGGGTTCAAGCAGACGCGCTAGCCAGTCCATACACTGAACTTACTCGGCGCGTCCAAGGACCCCTCTTACCCCTCTAGCCCTTCGAAATTGGTCGTTATCGACCAATAAAATAAACTCAAGGTACAATGCGCCAGAAAATGGATGAACAATGATGCCCAAAGTTCCATATCCATATTGCATACCAGTCAGCGACCTGTTCTGAATACTGCACAGCTCCAAAGAACCAACATAACATACCCACCCCACACAAGCAGATTTGGTCTGCCAAACAAATCGTGTTCCGACAACACAACGTTCATTGAAACTCTCAATTGTCTGACACCACTCACGTTGCCTTCCGTCACTGACGTCTGAGCTGATCTGATTTTCGACACCTCCGACCAAAGAAGCGGTCTTAAATGAGCCAGTAGAATGCTCTGGTGTCAATGTGCAAAGTCTAGATTGTTGGGTCACTGTGAGGGTACAAGAGGCCTTCTTGCATTAATTTTAAGATCTTATCGTCTGACCACAAACATGATTCCCGAAAGCATCATGGACTCGAGTTTTAGCGTTTTTGCGGTGTCAAACATGGGTCGGATTGCTAAGTTGACAATAAAAAGGTCATTTAGAGCCGTATTATGGACTGACGAGCAGGATCTTTTGGCATCAAATCGGTTGAGCTGTTGTGGGTTTGTCTTTAGAGAACCATACCTGTTCGTAAATTTCAAACTGGAACGCGAGAAAGTCTGGAAATTGAAATGGTAAGAGGATGTGCTTGGATTCGTCTTGCCGGCATCCGGAAGTTAATTTGAAACTTCCTGTCAGACTGCATGGATGTTAAACAGCTTCATGCTTACATGCCCGTTACTGGGTTGATGTTTATGATCATATTCTTGTAAAAACAAGTTTTTTGTAGAATTTACTACCCCACCCACCATGTGTAAAATAGCGATATTTTTAGGGTAGTGCTGTGCCATAATCACTGACAAGTTTATTGTCGACTGATTTTAAGCTTTTTGGGGTTTATTGTATAGGGTACCCATTGAACATTTATTATACACCATAAAATAAAATAAATTTTTTGACATTCATAAAATCTACAAAATTACATTTCTGGCCCTTAGATTAGTTTGATGAGTATATTTAGTTAAATTCGGGTAACTAAATGGCCGCATATTGTGAAATAGCTGCTTACTCGGCTTACATGTTCTCTTTGGATAAGGGTTGTCTTATATTTGGTCGCCATTTTGAATATTTTTAAAATTTGAATTATAATACTAAAAAGTCAACAACATTTTAATATAAGCTAAATTCCAAAACTAAATTGGTAAAACATGTTTTAAAACAGTAAGAATTTGAAAGTAAAAAAAAAAGAGAGAAAAAAAAAAAAACAAACGAAAAACATTTTAGTAAACATTTAATACAAGATCATGACTGCGACAGTAATAATTATTTATGTTCAATTACGGCTTTAATGGCGCCATAAAGTCGCATGAATAATCCAGATGGCCGCTTCCATAAGTTCCAGAAATTTAGGAATATCTAAACAAACAGTTGGAGTTGAATCTTAGTAATCATATAGGTGAATATTAGAATATAATGATTAAAAGATATAATGATTAAATGTTTTGAAATGTTTTATACGTGTAAAGACAAAAAATAACCATACTTACCATATTGCTTTCTTAGAAGCGCACTTGTTCAATCCTTAATGATAACGTCAGTTCTACTGGAGAGTCACAATCCCCGTATAACATTAATCAGTCTGTTATTCGAGAAAAAATGGTTAATAGTCCAATATCTGAACGCGTATGAAAATATAGCACTATCGGAGTTGCGAATAGCGTAAGCCTACTCGCGAAAAGAATGAGTCTTCTTTGTAGTTTCCAAATCAACTGTCGAAAACAAAAGCAAATTTGTGTCGTTAAATGGGTGTAGTGAATTGTTGGGTTTTTGCAAAGTCAGTCACAAAACGATATTTTGAATAAATATCTATAGACGGATGTTTGCTTTTGCATATTCAATTATATAGCTGTGTGTTGTCTGAAAGCAACTTAGACACCCATTTTACAGCTTACATCTTAGCAAGCAACTGGTTGAAAACATAATGTAAAAACAAAGTCCATGAATAAACGCAAATATATTTACTGGGGCCAGGAAATTTCTGTAATGTTTGTGAAAAATCCGAATATTTGCTCATTTTGAAGAGTCTATTGCCAACCGTCTGTCAATATCAAATACTCGGTAAATGTTCTATCACCAGACGTCTATCAGTAGCAAATTTACGTTGAATGTGCTATTACAAGACGTCTGTCAATAGCAATTTTTCGGTATTTCTGCTAAAATCAGCAAATGGCGATTTTTGCTGCTGATAGATTGCTTTATTCGGCGCCCAGGGATCTCCATCATCAGCTTACTCAATCTGTGAGCCCTGGTTTTTGATTCATCAGGATGTTTATCGCGATTTATTTGTTTGTTCTTGATGATTCATTGACTAGTAAGTCTAGTGTCTTTTTGAGAAAGAATTGATGCTGAAAAATGATGCCGCTTTGCTTTGCGTATAAGATCCTGTGTTTTGTTCCGATATATTTTATACTGAGACCAATTTTTAGCTTTTTTAAAACTGTCACGCATTCGTCTAGCTGAGAGAATTTCAGGTGTACACCATTCGGGTAGACGCTGTGATTTTACTCTCCTAGTTCTGATAGGCGCATGTGTATCCATATGCTTTTGGATGATTGAATACCATGATGTAAAATCATTATCGACATTAAATTCAGACAGCGAAAACGACTCCATATCAGAACCCAGATCTTGGAGGAACAAAGATTCATTGAAATTTTTAAAACACCTATAAGATGTGGTCGTATGTTCGTTTTTAGCAATTTTCTTATTTATTTTTCTGGTTATGCAAACCGGGAAGTGATCGCTGATCGCGAACGATGAAACAAAGCATTCAACAATATTCTCAGGGTTTGATGTATATACATGATCAATAATGGTGGTAGTTGACTTGGTTACCCTAGTATAGTCAGTAATCAATTGTGAAAGATCAAACAATTGTATAAGATTAAGCCACTTGCTGTTCGAGCATGCCTTATAGTCAATATTTATGTCACCCATAAATATTGTAACGGAACAGGGCTATTGCTGCTTCTTTGTATCGGGTATTAGGACTGTCGAAATTATGTAAACATCGTGTGCCAACTTTCTTCGCTAATTTTACTCGCTTCCTCGCTGAATTGACGGGAATCGGTGAATGATCAGTTAGATTTACCTCTATATTTTACATTTTCACCAAATTTGCGTGTTGTTATGTCTTTGTACGGCTGTATTTTTGGATTTTTCGATCGAATCGTCGGGTCTTCTAAACTGCACCATCATCGTATATTTTCGGTACTTTCCGTTGGTTGTAATTGCAGAATGGTCCGCATCGACCGAAACTGCACCAACGTTACGGAAATTCCCGAATGCACCATCCGCCTTTCGTGGGCTTCCGTAGTAGCGTCCCCTGGGGTCATGTGACCCATGGGTATAAAAGCAGAGCGGAGTAGCTCTGGCGGCATTATTTGAATTTGATTCAAATAGTCAACTTGAGCTGCTTTAGCCCATTGTTCTTGAATATTCTCGTATAACAACTCTCACTTGCTGAGTCTATAGCACCATCATGCCTAGACCACACCAGAAGGGTCCACTTGATGTAATCTCATAATCATTTTGTGTTGTTTAGACTTGTTGGTGCTGTGTTTATTTGGCATTTGATACTTTAAGGCTGGTTGGCACATGAATTTTATATTAATTTCTCTAAAGTATGTTTTCTAAAATAGCAAGAAATATATAGGAGAATATTTGAGTTTATTTGATACACTACTTTGTTAGTGTAAATTACATTATTGTTGGTGCATACCATCTGGAAGGTGCAACTTGTAAACTCTCACCATTGGTGTTGGTGCACACCATCGTTGGTGCACTTTAGATTATCACTCAATCATACATCTTTGTTGGTGCTCACCATCGTTGGTGCACACCATCGTTGGTGCACTTTAGATTATCACTCAATCATACATCTTTGTTGGTGCTCACCATCGTTGGTGCACACCATCGTTGGTGCACTTTAGATTATCACTCAATCATACATCTTTGTTGGTGCTCACCATCGTTGGTGCACACCATCGTTGGTGCACTTTAGATTATCACTCAATCATCCATCCTTGTTGGTGCACACCATCGTTGGTGCACCTTAACGAATAACAATCGCACCATCCCTCACACCATTGTTGGTGCACACCATCGTTGGTGCACTTAGTTATACAACCATCAAATACTATCATCCATCCTTGTTGGTGCACACCATCGTTGGTGCACCTTAACGAATAACAATCGCACCATCCCTCACACCATTGTTGGTGCACACCATCGTTGGTGCACTTAGTTATACAACCATCAAATACTATCATCCATCCTTGTTGGTGCACACCATCGTTGGTGCACCTTAGCGAATAACAATCGCACCATCCCTCACACCATCGTTGGTGCACACCATCGTTGGTGCATTTTAGTAAATAATAAATTAACACATCCTTCGTACTTGTGTACACCATTGTTGGTGTACTTTGTACACATTATAGGGTTTCATATCTAACATACTAGGTTTGCACCATCTTATGTTGCATTGATGATATGGTACTTTAGAAGTATTAGTGTAATAAATTATATTGAGATTGAGACTCCCCCGAATATTATAAATCATCGGTTTAAGCCAGCACATCTGTATAAATGTTGAAATATGTATAGATATTGCTCACATTTAATAGGGTATGTTTAATTAAATTAATTGAAATTTAACCCCTCCAGACTTGACTCTATATCACTACCCTTAGCTAAGCTACCAGGCCAGGCGAACCTACGCAAATTATGCGACGATCCTAGTTTATCCTGACAAGATTATCTCGGCGCTAGGCTCCCGTTGCATTTGGTGTCAGAGGAGTGGAATACTAGCTATTGAAACAGAAAATTGTATGTGGAACCAAAAATAAGCAACACATATTTTGATAATTTTATTTCACAATTTATTCAAAACAAAGATATTTCAGGATGTCAATATAATTCCAACTTGTTTTGTAACGTCACTTCACTTGTTGAGTTCCAGTTGAATTTCTCTTGTTGTTGGAAATTTGACAACCTGAAAATATAAAAGATAAATTTTGTTATAAATCCACATTGTAAATCCTGGTTTTGGTCACAGCTAGTGTGTAGTGATACTAAACAAAATGGCAGAGAATAATTCTCAGCAAGATGCAAATGAGCATATTGAGCCGTTACGAGATCATATAGATGACCAGGCCTTAGACACACAATCTGACACTAGTTCAGCCAGTGAACTTCAATTGTCAATGTTAGAAAACAGATTGGAAAATGAAATGGCTAAAATGGCAACTATGGTGAAAAACACCGTAGCTTCCTTGCAAAATTCTGTCTCAAATCTTACAGAGCAATTTGAGAGAAAATTTTCGCAAATTGAACAGAAACTAAACAATATCACTTCTAGCACAGAATTAGAAAATCAGAATGCAAATAGAAGTACATCATTGTTTAACCAGACACACCAAAGCAATTCACATACTGAGTCAGGTGGTGACCCTTTTACTTTGGGAAGGATTTCTCAAAACAGGGGAGACAACATGCCACAGCTTTCTGCACCATCCAACCAGAGTTGTTTTTCTTCTAACTCACAAAATGCAAGACAGGTCCAATTCTCAGACCAGTCTAAGGGAGATAACAACCACTGCAAAATGAAACCTCAAACATTCAATGGGACTGATTTTGATGACTTTATTTCACAATATGAAATAACTTGTGAGATCAATGGGTGGCAATATAAAGAAAAATCTCTTTATTTGGCAAATTGTTTAACTGGAGAAGCAAGGTCTTTGCTAAATGAGCTTGATCATGAGGGTAAAAGAGATTACAATACACTGGTAGAGAAATTGAGAAATAGATTTGGCTCGGTGAATAAATCAGAAATTTACCGCACACAGTTGAAATCTAGGATAAGAAATAAAGGGGAGACAATTCCCGAACTTGCACAAGCAATAAAGAAACTTGTAAGACAAGCTTATCCAGGGGTAAATAAAGAAGTAGTAGAGACATTATCTCTTGATTATTTCATTGATGCCATTACTGATTCAGACTTACGTCTTCGCTTGCGTGAAGCTGGACCGAAATCTCTTGAAGACGCAGAACAAACCGCCGTGCGTATTGAAGCGTATAAGATTGCTGACAAGCAGAGATCTCGTTTGGTCGGTCGCGTCGATTTCGATGATGAACAGAAGAAAGACGAGCGAGATAAATCACCTGGGCAAATCGAAACGCTTTCAGAGGCAATTTCAACTCTTACAAATGAGGTGAAAAACATTAGTAAGCAAAGACCCAAGAGTACAAATTACAATCAAGCCTCAAACCAAACTCAGGGGAACCGTTATCAGAAAAATAATGGTAGAAATACTAGATTTCAGAGGTTCAATCGCACCAATCAAAACTGGCGAAATGACCAAAGATCTGGTAATCACAACAATCAATATAGGGGTAATAACTCATACCAAGCAAAACAGAGCAATTCTGGAGGTCACAATTCTCGCAATGATCAGAACTTCTCGAGAAGAAATGATGATGGTTTTACACATGGCAATGGTGTAAGCGTTGCTACCTCTTTTGAGAATGATAACAATCGCCAGGGAAACTTGAATCCGTCGAATTGGGGGGCCACAACTCGACACCAATAAGCCGGCCCGAAAAGATAGCACTTAGAAATATGGAAGAAGGATACTTTGTACCAGCTCGTATAGGGAATTTGCCTCTTACCTTTTTGATAGACACTGGTTCAAATGCTACTATTTTGC
Organism: Rugalucina vietnamica; assembly: GCA_964017185.1. Lineage (NCBI taxonomy): Eukaryota > Metazoa > Mollusca > Bivalvia > Lucinida > Lucinidae > Rugalucina > Rugalucina vietnamica. Next base: position 10,187,539 of record OZ024876.1, on the reverse strand, counting down.
GTCATGGTCTTTTAGATAGTTTGCCGCAGGAACATCTTCCCAGCTTGACACCTGTAAATATACAATTAGTTACAGCTACAGGTCACTGTTCACCATTTTATGGTAAAGCAGATGTTGAAATTTCATTAGGAAATCAAAAATTAAAACAGCAATTTTTGTTTGCCGATATTGAAAATGATGGCATACTGGGCATTGATTTCTTGAGTAAATATGGCTGTGATGTTCTATTGAGCAAAGATCATTTGATGTTGAATGGAGAAAGAATTGCTTGTTTTCGCAACAGCGTTGATGCTATAGCTACTTGCTGTAGAATAGCTTTGACAGAAAGTATTGAGGTGCCTCCTGAGTGTGAAATAATTGTGCAGGGCAGGCCAATTGATAGTTTTGACAAAGATAGTGTTGGTGTATTGGAGGCTTCTCAAGCTTTCACCACACGTTATGGCCTTATGGTGGCGAAAGCTTTAGTAAGTCCAAAATTGGGAACAGTGCCTTTGCGCATTATGAATGTACAGGACAAGCCATGCTTTCTCCATAAAAATACAATTACAGCAGTATATGAGCCGGTGGAAACAGAAACTTTTGAGAGAGTTAATTCCCTTGGTACAGAGAGCATTGCAAATGATGATACCCAGAATAATGATACCTCACACATTGAAGATTTGATTGCTCGTAGCTCTGAAAACCTTTCTGTGTCGCAAGCAGAAAATATGGCTGCTCTATTGCGTGAATTTAAAGATATATTTTCACGATCTTCGCACGACCTCGGTTCTTCTGGGTTAGCAGAACATACCATTAGAACAGAACCAAACTGTAAACCTGTGTACCAAAGACCATATAGAATTCCATTAGCAAAGCAAGAATTTGCCAGAAAAGAAATTGAGCTTATGGCAGAGAAAAATCTTATCGAGCCTTCTTGTTCGCCCTGGAGTTCGCCAGTCGTTTTGGTACCAAAACGAGATGGCAGCACCAGGTTTTGCATTGATTACAGGAAATTGAATGAGGTGACAATTCCAGACAAGCATCCATTACCTAACCCAGAAGACACCTTGGGAGCGCTCGGAGGATCGAAATGGTTCTCGACTGTCGACTTGAAATCGGGCTTTCACCAAATCTTGATAAAAGAAACTGATAGGCCGCTAACTGCTTTCTCGATTCCTGGCAGTGGTTTATGGCAGTTCCGCGTACTTCCTTTTGGTTTAATAAACTCGGGAAGTGTGTTCGAGCGTCTGATGGAAAGGGTATTTGACAGATTGACATTCAAGTTTCTGCTCATCTATTTAGATGACATCATCATATACTCAAAAACATTTGAGGCTCACTTGGAAAATTTGCGTGAGGTGTTTCAGAGGCTTCGTCAAGCAAACTTGAAACTCAATCCGAAAAAATGTAGCCTTTTTGCGGAGCGTGTTTCCTTTTTGGGCCATCAGGTTTCCGAGGCTGGTATAGAAACCGACCCTGAGAAAGTTGCAGCCATCAAGGATTGGCCACAGCCCAGAACTGTCAAAGAAGTGCGACAATTTGTTGGATTGGCATCCTATTACAGGAAATTCATTCCTTCATTTGCTACGGTGTGCAAACCTCTGCACAAACTTACTGAAAAAGACCAAAAATTTGTCTGGAATGATGAGACTCAGTCCGCCTTTGACACCATCAAAAGACTTCTAACCACAGCACCTGTTCTCAGCTACGTAGACCCTGAGGGAACTGGCTTTGTGTTAGACTGTGACGCGTCAAATGTTGGTATAGGCTCTGTACTTCATCAGCTGCAAAATGGTGAAGAAAGAGTTATTGGTTATTTCAGTAGATGTTTGACAAGAGCAGAGAGAAAATATTGCACAACACGGAAGGAACTTCTGGCAGTTGTCGCATCAGTAAAACACTTCCATACTTTCTTGTACGGCCAAGAATTTGTTATTAGAAGTGATCACGGAAGTTTACGATGGATTATGAACTTCAGAAATACTGGTGAAGGGCAGTTAGCTCGCTTTCTTGAAACGCTGTCGTCCTATTCATTTAAACTGAAATTTCGTGCAGGCAGAATGAATTCCAATGCTGACGCCGTCAGTAGACGACCTTGTTATGCAGACAATTGTCCGTATTGTGAACGATACGAAGCCAAATACTGCCCAGACTTGAGTGAAAACCGTAGCTCTAAAACAAGTGCAAAAATTGAGAGTGATGAATGTGTACGGAAATTGAGTTACGCAGAGCAAAACTGCTCAGAGAATGGTGCTCCATGTAGATATCAGTGTCACGACTATGTATGTACACAAACCCAAGTCAAGACAACTGACACTGCTGATATAAAATGTCTGACATGTAGACGGTATGGTACTACCGATGATATTGTCTCTAATGAGATGCAAAATGATGATGCCAGATTATATTGTAGCAAGGACAGTGATCCTTATGCTTGTATTGGGCCCATATTTAATGACGACACATTGACTGGTGGAGAAGCATGCACCACCAGTTCTTTAGGCCAAAGAGTTACATCGGGGGTCTCGGACGAGACAGCACCTAGGGAGTTTACTGATCGTGCTCCCTCACCTGTCAGGAACGCATGTAATGACACGGTGGATGAAAGAACTCACAAAATTCATTATGTTTCTTGTGTTCGTCCTGATATACGGTGCAGCCAGGTGGCGCACCATGATGACTGGCTTGACAGATTTGAAGAGGAGCCTTTGATTGGGTACTTATTTGAATCAGAACAGCAAGAGGTTGCTCAGGTCTCCTCTCAACTTGATAGCACTGATGACAGTTCCACGCTGTCACATGACAGGGCTGTTGAGAGAAAACCAAGCACCTTATTTGAAAGAGTATCAGATTGCCAGAATGTTGGTCATGCAGGCATGTTACCAGCAAGGGAAGTAACTCATGAGGATACTGTGCACCATCCTGGTGAGGATTACCTACCCTGTGAGAGTAAACTTTCAAATAGACACCCCTCAGATCTTCTTCAAACTGGTCTTTCTTGTAGTACCAAAAACAGTGACAGCAACTGTAAAGATACAGTAAATGAGTGTACAAATCAGAGCACAAAGATGAGCTCAAGAGCAGTTGATGGTGCAAGTGTAAACAGAGCAGAAATCAGTCAGGAAAGCATTCGTTTTGAGCAAGCGAATGATCCTATATTACAACAATTACTTCAGTGGAAGAGAGCCGGAAATAAGCCTGACTGGGCTATGATAGCACATTGTTGTAGAGAGCTCAAAATCTATTGGTACAAATGGGATACCATAGAAATCAAAGATGAAATACTTTGTAAGAAGCAGTTTACAGTAACTGGCACAGATTACTTGTACATTATTCCTACCTCATTGAGGAAGGAAGTTTTCAGACACTTACATGAATATATTACAGGGGGACATCTTGGTAGAAGCAAAACTTACGATAAGCTCAAACGACGCTTCTATTGGTGCAATATGCACCGAGATGTTGCATATTGGTGCAGAATTTGCCCAACTTGTGGTTCAAGGAAATTACCACCAAGACGCGCCAAAGCCCCTATGAGACAATATAATGTTGGCTTTCCAATGGAAAGAATAGCTATTGATCTGAGTGGTCCATACCCAGTATCGAAAAATGGTAACAAATATTTGATGGTAATCTCAGATTATTTTACCAAATGGACTGAAGCCATTCCGTTACGATCGCAAGAAGCCACTCATATTGCTGAGAATCTTGTAGAGAAATTCATTTCTATATTTGGGGTTCCATTGCAGCTCCACACGGACAGAGCCACAAACTTTGAATCCAAAGTTTTTCAAGAAGTTTGCAAGCTTCTCGGTATTGATAAGACACGAACCACACCGAGAAGACCACAAAGTGACGGTATGGTGGAGCGTGCAAATAGAACCATCCAAAATATGATTGCATCCTACATATCAGACAAACAGGATGACTGGGACGAGCACATACCATTACTTATGTTAGCCTATAGGTCCTCTGTTCATGAAACATTGGGTGTCTCGCCCGCCATGATGACGTTTGGTCGTGATCTCACTCTTCCTATTGACTTAGCTTTAGGTCGTCCTGTAAAAGATGAGAGAATTTGTGCGACTGATCATGCATATCAGTTAGAACAAAAATTGATTGAAATACATGAATTTGCGAGAAAACATATGAGCATCGCGAGCGACAGCATGAAGCGCAAATATGACTTGAAAACAAATTACAATGAGTATAAAGTTGGTGATCCTGTTTGGTGTTTTAAACCGCGAAGACGAGTAGGGTTTAATCCTAAACTCCAGGCGCACTGGAAGGGACCAATGGTTGTTGTTGAATGTTTAAATGAGGTACTTTACAGAGTAAAATCTGGTCCAAAAGCTAAACCTGAGATTGCGCACCATGATCATATGTATCCGTACTTATGTGATGATAAACCAACTTGGTTTAAAACAGATGAATCACTGGTCTAAGGGAGACAACTAGCAAATAAATTTGCAGAAATAAATGATGATGATAAACCAAATGGTTGATTTGAAAATTTGATTAGTGTGCCAGCCAGCCACACATATATTCTATTGAAATGTTGTTGTTATTTCTGTTCTCGTTACTTGTTTTTATAGAACGAGGAAGGTATGTATGGTTTGAAGAATTATATGATTGCATGCTGTTGTTACTATTGCAAATGAGATTTGAAAAGAATCTCATTTGTTATATGCTGTTATTTACAGAAAATTGGTATTGCAAACTGACAACAAAGTTTGCAATAAATTACTTACACCAAGTTGTTCTGATGTCTGTACTCTAGCTGTGGTGTCTGTGTAAATTATCAGGTTATTGAGCTGAAAAATATATGCATAGTCGATACACAAACCAATGGGACAGCAAACATAATTATTGAGTACTAGCACTTGAGTTTGTGTGACGATTATTATTTGCAAGCAAATCGCTTTGTAAATTGAAAATACTTTGAAAATCAAAGTTCATTGGAACACGACGAAATGTTGTGACATACATGAAGAATTGTCATTACATGAATGAACCATCTACATGTATTGAAACATTGTATTTAAACGACTTATATGAACATTTGAAGTTGGCACCTTCTTTTCAGTGATATTAATTATTAGGTGCAGTATATTATAATGATAAGGAAGTTTATATGATGACCAAATATACTCACTAAAATGAGATATCTGATGGATAGTTGGTTCATAACTAACATACCGTACCATGTGGCAGATCGCCTCTTGTGACTGGCTACCTCTAGCTTCTCTGCTCGCCTGAAATATATGCAAAAATTTGTCAGAACAGAAAATTAGAAGTTGAATGGTGTGAATTCTAACATTGAGATGACTAATGTAGCATCTTAGCTATAAACAATATTGTATTTGTGTACTTCCAGGGATACCACTACCTCTGCCATCTGTGTGGCAAGTACTCCCAACACATATGGCAGGTGCGGCGGCACCTGCAAGACATCCACACAGGGATCCAATGGAAGTGCCACAACTGTGGGGAGTTGTATGCTCGGCAGACCATACCACATAGATGCGGGTCCAGGCCACATGAATTCACCCCAATCCACACCGAGACCGGTCGCAGGGGAGACGATGCAAGGAGATACATAGAGGAGTTCATCAGAGAACGCTGTGACACCCACTGGAGCTATGTTCCCAAACCAAGTGCCAATGCGGATGTTTCTCTTGAGAAATCCACGACCCGGAAACCGAAGGTGGAATCCACGGTGAAGGAGATGGAGAAGCCACTACAACCCCCCTTAAACAAAAAGATACATGCACCCAAAAGGCGGACGCTATCGAAGCCAGTGAAGCCAACAAAGTCAGCCACAGTAACACGTCCTCGCTCGCCGTCCCCATTTGGGGAGGATCCGCAGATAATACTGACTGACGTTGAGTTCAACTCTCCGGTGAAAATTGTTCAAGGCGACCCGGAATATGTGGAGTCTATTGAGTCCCTAACGAAGAAGGCTCGGAAGGAGGCTTCCACGCCAGAAATGTCACCGTCCGTACATGTCACTCCTGTGTTAAAAATTGCTATACCTACTGAAGAAGAGGTAGCCATGGCTGCGGATGTTCTCCAAAACATTGTGGAGTCGATGACCTCGGTACATCACGTAGAGCCAGAAGGACTACCAGTTACAGGGTATACTACCTCATCAACAGCAACACCTGAAAATATAGTAGAAGACAGTCGAATTGTAGTGAAACAAAGTAAGGAAAAAGAAGTGTGTAAAAATGTAGAAATTGAAACTGAAGGAGCAAGTGCAAACATGAAGGTAGCAAATAAGAATGAGAATAAAGAGAATGACAGTGTGAAGAACAATGAGAAAACTGAAACTCAATCCACAGAAAAGGACAGCGAAGTAGAAATTGAGAACACTGAGCGTGAAATTGAGATTAAAGAAGCAAGGAAAACTCTAAGAAATGAGGACAATGTAGAGCAAAAAGAGGAAAGTACTGAGAATGTAGAAATGAAAGTAGAAAATCACGAGAAAGAAAATGATGAAGAAAGACTTAAGAAGGAAAAGAAGGAGAAAAAAACTAAAAGGAAACAAAAACAGAAAGATGAAATCATAATACTGAATGAAGATGAGATTAATGTACAGGAAGAGGTTGTAAAGGAGAGTGAAGAATTGACATCAGAAGAGTTATTGAGGAAGCAAGAAAAGGTTCTAAGGAGAGAAGAAAGAAAGAGAAAAAGGGAGGAAAAGAGGATAGAGAATGAAAGAAATGTTAAAAGAGCTAAAGAGGAGAGAATGATGGATGAAGCGATAAGAAATATTGTGAGAGAAGCAGAATCCGAAAATGAGAATGAACCTATTATAACAAGAAAAGACCTTGAACTTGAGAGAAAACAGAATGATGTGGGTTTCACGCTGGAAGACAGAATAACACTAGACGTTGGTGGGAGGCATTTTGCCACTACCCGAATGACTTTAATGAAGGACGGGAATTCTAAGCTGTACAGTCTAGCCAAAAGGGGACAAAAGCATTACTTCATAGATAGGGACGGTGCTCATTTTCGATACATCTTAAACTTTCTAAGGGAGGACTGCAACATCTCAATGGACGTCCTCCCCCGAGAGAACAGATATTTGCTGGAATTAAAATATGAGTGCATCTACTATAATCTGGATGGCCTCAGAAGGTTGGTGGAAGCAAGGCTAGATACATATGCTTCCCTTGGGCTTGCGTTCTAGCAAGGATGTCATCAACTTACCTAGAAATTCTATTGAGATGGATGAGTATCTCCAACAATTGAGATACTAACTTGAGATGTAGTATCTCCAACAATTGAGATACTATCAGGGACGTCATCTGCCTGAAAATACAGAAGAAGAAATCGCGTGTGAAATTTCCCGCGTAAAATTAAAAATTAATTTATTAAAATCAAATTTCGCGAAAAATATGGACATTCCTGAAGCATAAATAAAATCGATGTCAATCCACAGAAGACCAAGGACTACTCTACCAAGAAGGCGGAATTTAGTTTTAGTTAAGTTAGAAATTAATGTTAAGTAATTATTGTATTTTTCATATTTTTGGAGACTGTTAAAATCTTAGTCTATAACTAAATTTCAATTTCTAAATTTCAATCATAAATTTTTAGACCTTTTTCTTCTATATTTCATTCGTAGCAATATTAAGATTTGGCTATTTGAACTAAGTATTACTTTTGAAATATCATAAGGAATAAATCTGTCATTTTTAATAGAATTTCTAGGTATTGTGAAGTAATTTGAGGTAGTTGTACTTGTACATATTTTTGTTGATGTTCTTACAATTTCATAGTCAAAGTAAATTAGCAATTAGCAGTTTTTCTATATCATGATAGTGAAAGAAGTTTGTGAAAGTAAGGTTATTTTAGGAAATCAGCATATTGATTACTTGAATTTACATACCAGAAAACAAGATTGTAGTATATTTAAAAGCTTAGCTATTTTGCACAGTCTCCCAACTAGTTTTTATTTGTCAGACACTATTTTTATGAACAACTATAAATTTGATGAATGGTGTAACTTGTTGAAATGTATTGTTATGTATATTGAGTCAACAAGACAGTCATATTGAAGTATTACATATTTGAAGCCTAGTAACTGTGTCGCAATCCCATAAGTAATGCTATCTATTAGATACTGCAATGTAAGGCAACTGTTTTATGTACAAAATAGAGTGAATGAACTGATAAGATATTTGATAACACCAATCATACTATTTGTCATATTGATGGTCATTATTCTAAAGTTACTGGTATATTGTCTTTTTAAGCCCAGTATAATTATGTTGCAGTCTGAGAAGTCTGAAAGTATAAGATTTGGTCTCGCAAACATGTGAGCTATAACTAGGTGCTGTATTACGCTCATGTTTTTAGGCTAAATGATCACTAGTTGTTATGAAATTTTTGATTCACTGTTTCAATGTTTGAAGAATAAATGCATGTGTAGATATGACTCAAGTTTTTGTTGATATCACATTTGCAATGTTTCACCTAAGGATATTTGTTGGACTAGGTATGACACAAATTTTTTTTTTGGTGTGAAACACCTTTTCTGGTTGATTATTGATTGAAAGAAAAATGTATGTTTATGGTATTCTAGCTATCTTCTGTGAAGCAATGGTTAAACTGTTTGCAAATGAATACTGAGTGCTAGGAGCTTGATGAGCGTTATGTTGTATCTGAATTATAAATGTGTAAAGATTTGAAATGGAATAATGTTAGTTTTGTATAAATCACGAAATTTTATGTGTGTGCACAGAATGTGCACCAATATTGTGCACTGTCATGAAACTTACCTCTTAAGAGTAGAGCATTAGCCGACTGGTATCACATGTGCCTTCTGAGTATGGACTATCACATAGCTGCCTTAGGTAACCATAACGCCAGAGTCATGTCTTTGCTACCTGAAATGAATGATAATACATGTATATGCAGCTATAGTTAATTGTATGTCATGATTCAATAATTTAGTTTGACTAAATGCTTGTTTTGAGTCTGATTGAGATTAATGTGTGCACAACCAGAACTATATCCAATTTACCATTGTTATGCACTGCATAATGATCTGCTATATTTTACATGAGAATTGATATAGATATTATTGCAATGAATAGGTTGTGTCAAGCAAGTTTGTATATGTTCAACTTGACAAAACATGTTAAATTCCATTCTTGAATTGCGAAAGATGTTATGTGTATATATGGTGAATATCTTTATGCCAAGTTGTTGTATAACTTGTTGATGTGCTGGCTGCAAGTCTTACCTGGAAGTATGCAATGGTATCTAAGTACTCATTAATTAAAGTATATATAGGTTCGAATTAAGTCGGTTCTTGCATATCCAGGTAAGAGACCAATGATATGTAAAAATTCAAATGTCAAAATGGTATCTTGTTTCAATCTTGAAAATTGCAGCATTGTTAGTTGGCTTGTAATTATAATGTCACTTACCTATGATATACTTACATGTCCAAGTTGAAAGTAAGGCTCTAACCGATGTGGTCATTGTTAACGAAAATTGTAGACATCGCTTTTCTAGTCTGTTACTGTACCTTTGAACAGCAACTGTAATAGCAGTTTATGTAAATTATCTTCATATGAAATCACATTTGAAAGTTTTAAATGTAAAATTGATTTCTAATTAAGCCTCTCAGTTAAATTTCATTCATTATGAATTATCTGTTAATTATTGAAGTCATTTTTAAAGCGGAATCATCTTCAATTTCATCTATTTTATTTAAGAAAAAGTCCGCAATTAAGGGTGTCATAAAATGTATTTATTGTTCACAACTTATGGTCATGTACTGTACTTAATTGTTTACTAGTTGTTCTGGGGAGTTGAAAGTAACAGCAATAGCCACCAAACCAAACTTCAATTTTGTATGTTCAAAATTTCAAGTATTGATATCATTTTACCTGTTTTACTTACCTGGCGCTCCTCATGGGGTCCATGTCCTTTATGGATGGGGGGCTATGTAACGGAACAGGGCTATTGCTGCTTCTTTGTATCGGGTATTAGGACTGTCGAAATTATGTAAACATCGTGTGCCAACTTTCTTCGCTAATTTTACTCGCTTCCTCGCTGAATTGACGGGAATCGGTGAATGATCAGTTAGATTTACCTCTATATTTTACATTTTCACCAAATTTGCGTGTTGTTATGTCTTTGTACGGCTGTATTTTTGGATTTTTCGATCGAATCGTCGGGTCTTCTAAACTGCACCATCATCGTATATTTTCGGTACTTTCCGTTGGTTGTAATTGCAGAATGGTCCGCATCGACCGAAACTGCACCAACGTTACGGAAATTCCCGAATGCACCATCCGCCTTTCGTGGGCTTCCGTAGTAGCGTCCCCTGGGGTCATGTGACCCATGGGTATAAAAGCAGAGCGGAGTAGCTCTGGCGGCATTATTTGAATTTGATTCAAATAGTCAACTTGAGCTGCTTTAGCCCATTGTTCTTGAATATTCTCGTATAACAACTCTCACTTGCTGAGTCTATAGCACCATCATGCCTAGACCACACCAGAAGGGTCCACTTGATGTAATCTCATAATCATTTTGTGTTGTTTAGACTTGTTGGTGCTGTGTTTATTTGGCATTTGATACTTTAAGGCTGGTTGGCACATGAATTTTATATTAATTTCTCTAAAGTATGTTTTCTAAAATAGCAAGAAATATATAGGAGAATATTTGAGTTTATTTGATACACTACTTTGTTAGTGTAAATTACATTATTGTTGGTGCATACCATCTGGAAGGTGCAACTTGTAAACTCTCACCATTGGTGTTGGTGCACACCATCGTTGGTGCACTTTAGATTATCACTCAATCATACATCTTTGTTGGTGCTCACCATCGTTGGTGCACACCATCGTTGGTGCACTTTAGATTATCACTCAATCATACATCTTTGTTGGTGCTCACCATCGTTGGTGCACACCATCGTTGGTGCACTTTAGATTATCACTCAATCATACATCTTTGTTGGTGCTCACCATCGTTGGTGCACACCATCGTTGGTGCACTTTAGATTATCACTCAATCATCCATCCTTGTTGGTGCACACCATCGTTGGTGCACCTTAACGAATAACAATCGCACCATCCCTCACACCATTGTTGGTGCACACCATCGTTGGTGCACTTAGTTATACAACCATCAAATACTATCATCCATCCTTGTTGGTGCACACCATCGTTGGTGCACCTTAACGAATAACAATCGCACCATCCCTCACACCATTGTTGGTGCACACCATCGTTGGTGCACTTAGTTATACAACCATCAAATACTATCATCCATCCTTGTTGGTGCACACCATCGTTGGTGCACCTTAGCGAATAACAATCGCACCATCCCTCACACCATCGTTGGTGCACACCATCGTTGGTGCATTTTAGTAAATAATAAATTAACACATCCTTCGTACTTGTGTACACCATTGTTGGTGTACTTTGTACACATTATAGGGTTTCATATCTAACATACTAGGTTTGCACCATCTTATGTTGCATTGATGATATGGTACTTTAGAAGTATTAGTGTAATAAATTATATTGAGATTGAGACTCCCCCGAATATTATAAATCATCGGTTTAAGCCAGCACATCTGTATAAATGTTGAAATATGTATAGATATTGCTCACATTTAATAGGGTATGTTTAATTAAATTAATTGAAATTTAACCCCTCCAGACTTGACTCTATATCACTACCCTTAGCTAAGCTACCAGGCCAGGCGAACCTACGCAAATTATGCGACGATCCTAGTTTATCCTGACAAGATTATCTCGGCGCTAGGCTCCCGTTGCAATATTATTTCCAAGCCACTGGTTTGTGCTGCCGACAGCTCTTCTTCGAAAAGATCGATCCAGTTCGACTTAGCATCTGGGGGCGATATGTCGTACATAAAAGAAAAGGTTTGGAATTTGGTAGAGATATCTCTGTCCATATGGTTTCTATCTTTGATATTTTGAATTCAGGCCGATGTTTACAGTTTATGTTATTTCGAAAATACAAAATTAAACCGCCTCCCGATTTATCTATCGTAACAGAGCGATCTTTTCGCAAATACTCAAAGCCATTTATTGTCAACTCGTTACATGCGATATTTTCATTTAAAAAAGTCTCACACAGTCCAAGTATATCTGGACCATTTTCACTTGACATCACAATGCGTAACTCATCGAGTTTAGGTAGTATGTGGCGTATGTTTAAGTTCGCCATGTGCAGACCCTTTGTTTTAAAAACAAACTCGGAATTGTTGATCTGGGCGTTTGATACATTTGGCATTGATTCGTAACCCGAGGAAGCTGAGCTGCTAGCATCACAAGACAGAGTTGTATATACCACAGTTTCGATCAAAGATTCATCGGATGGAGCAGTGGAAAGATGGTCATTAGAACAATCACTTTCATTCAGGAAGGAAGTTTCCGATAATAAATCAAATGTATTATATATAGGAACACTAAATTCACAATCATGTTTCATGCGCCCTGTGGATTCCTATCTACTATTTCTGTCTGACCTTCCATTGCTCCTACCGTTAAACCAGCAGTCAAGAGTATCATGGCCAGCCTTTAAACAAATGTGACAAAATTCGTAAGCATAAAAGACGTCGACGTCAAAACGATTTTGCTACAGAAGCGTCGGCGAAAGAGGTACGGTAACAAAAATTGATAGAGGGAATCTTATGCCGAGGCGAACGATGGTCCCGGACTATGGAGTCGGTTCGAACGCCAGAAACCGAACAGTATCAATTTTTCGGTCCGTCTGTTTCTTCCCTTGTGAAAAGTCCCTATGTTATTTTCGTTATTTCAACTTCACATAGTCCAGTAATTTTACGTTTGAAAATTTTGATGTTCTTAAGGCTGTAAAACGACTTTGCACAGCTTTCAAGAATTTTCACGTCAAAAACGTCTGTACAATGACGTCAGGATGAATTTTTAAAAATGGTGCACCCACGCAAGTTTTTAGAAAAGTACGCATGTTAACCAAATTCGGTTTATGCTATACCATGAGAACATAAAAATAAGGAAAATGCAAATTTTGTTCATATTGTATATCTATTGGCCAAGTTATGCAACATTTTCGATGAGGCGTTTTTTATTGACGTCAGTATGTTTCCATTGAGTTTCCGGAAAGTATGTTGTCTGTTGGGGAGATCGATTCTGTGATTAGATCAACTGACTTAGCGAAGCAGGGGTTTAAGTAAGATGGGTGTAAAGTGCGGATTCCTATAAACTGTATACCAATAATGCCTTGCTTCGAGTTGAAAGATCTGGATATGGTGCTTCCATTGGTACTGTATTCTGTGGTGCTCCGACATGCGCAGAGGATATGCTGTTTAAATCGGATGATACAGATGAGTTGCAGCTTATGCTAGATATGGGCTTCGACTACAGCAGTATGGAGAACTACCTGCTTCAACCAGTAAAAAGTGTCATTGCAGTGGCTGGACCAAATTAAAGGAAACAATGTACGCGTAGCTCTGACAGAGAATGGAATTTAGGAGGAGTACCTATGCCTCGGGTTACTTATATGGGGATACCACGATCATCAGTGAAAATTAGTCCTTGATATACAAAAAGCCAGAAGAGCCATGTACAGTCTGATGCCTGCGGGACTACCGTAATACTGGGTTGGATCATCAGACGGCGGTACATGTGTTCCAGATATATGTAGTCCCTTTGTTGTTGTATGGTCTAGAGGTTGCTGTACCATCCAAGTCCCATCTAGATACATTGGGAAAGTTTCTCAAAACTTCCCTGAAGCAAATTTTATCCGCTCTACCAACAAGTACAGCCTCGCCACTCGCTACATATACTTAATTAAGCCTAGGTTACATTTGCCCCGATCATCATACGATTTTTCGACCTGCAATTTTCCCTACGATTTTTTGACATCGTAGGTGATCGTGGGCTACGTCGTATGTGTTTACAATTCATACGGACATAGTACGATTTCTTGATCTGCCTTTTGTCGACTTTCTGATACAAAAACACAAGGCGATCGTACGGTAGCCGTAGGTCTCCGCAAATTGTACGTGGACATCGTACGAAGCCCGTGCAATGTCCTTACGGAGTCCCTACACGTTCGGATACAAAACGCAAGGCGGTCGTACGGTAGTCGTAGGGTCTCCGCAGACTTTAAGTGGATATCGTACGGAGTCCCTTGGAATTCTGACTGATGCCTTGGTTACATTTGGCCTACGATAAGCTTGCGATGATCGTACGATGCCAATTTTTGCATTTTCGTGCGGTCTCCGCAGGGTGACCCTACGATGTCCCTACGACTTCCTACGATCTCCGTAACCTCTACGATTTTGTAATAGTCTGCACTATTACAAATTTTAAAAATCGTAAGACCGTAGCCCGTAGACACGTCGTACGTCGTCAAACGGGCACCGCACGGAGACCTTGCGATGGTCGTGCGGTCACCTCACGATTTTTGTATGATAGTTTTGGGACAAAAATCGTACAGCGATCGTAGGGTGTCCGCAAGGGGTCATGCCTAGTAGGTAACATTTGCCCCGATCATTGTACGATTTTTCGGTCTGCGATTTTCCCTACGATATTTTAGATATCGTAGGTGATAATGGGCTACGACGTAGGTGTTTACAACTCATTCGAGCATTATACGATTTCTTGTTCTGGCTTTCTTCGATGTTCCGAGTCAGAACCGTACGAAGATCGTAGGGAAATCGTAGGGCCTCTGCACACTTTAAGTGGAAATCGTAAGGAGCCCGTGCGATGTCCGTGAGGAGTCCCTACGATTTCTGACTGAGCCCTTGCGGCCTCCCTACGATAGCCGTGCGATGTTAGGTGTCCGTCTGTCTTTCGTGTACGACCAAACGTGTACAACCTCACAGTCCAGCATGGCTCCCCAGAAAGAAAAAGGCAAGCGGTATTATTGAAACCTAATGGTGAAATGCAACCATACCCATCAAAAATGCACAGCAATCACTTGGCGGCCGCACGATAAACGTGCGGACGCGGTGGTATGTCCGTATAATGACCGCACGATATCTGTACGATTTTAATAACCTTGCGATATAGCCGTACGGATGCCGTACGATCACCCTATAGGTCTACGATAATCTTATCCCAAAATTTTCTTTAAAATCGTGCGATGACCGCACGATCGTCGCAGGGTTTCCGTACGGCGTCCGGGCTACGGTCTTACGACTTTTAAAGATTTGTAAAAGTGCAGACTACTACAAAATCGCAGAAGCTACGGAGATCGTAGGAAGCCGTAGAATCGTAGGGACGTCGTAGGGTCACCCTGCGGAGATTGCGCGAAAATGCAAAAATTGGCATCGTACGATCATCGCAAGCTAATCGTAGGGCAAATGTAACCTAGGCTTTAGCGATATACTACCTGTTAAAGCTATGGTTCATAAAAGGATACGCGCGCGGTTTGGTAGTATTTGTCGTTTGATGATTCAGTGCGCGTCCTGACTTACAGTATTCCTTTTTAGAAACAAAATTAAGTATGAGCATAGTAGCAAAAGCTGTAATTCATACTGGATTGAAATATTAACCTATGAAGCCAGTCAATATGCCATTCCG
Source organism: Rugalucina vietnamica (assembly GCA_964017185.1). Classification (NCBI taxonomy): domain Eukaryota; kingdom Metazoa; phylum Mollusca; class Bivalvia; order Lucinida; family Lucinidae; genus Rugalucina; species Rugalucina vietnamica. The sequence goes on along the minus strand of OZ024876.1, from coordinate 10,171,994 downwards.
AATAATAAGAACTCCTGATAATTTCTTTTTAACTATTTCACAGGACATGCAGCGTTTATTTATTTTATTTTTTATTTTTTATTTTTTTTTTTTTTTTTTTTTTTTTTTTTTTTTTAAATCTGTGAGGCCGTTAAATGTTTCGTAAAAATGTCATTCGCTTCAGGTTACAAAGGCGTTTTTGAATTGATTTCCAAATTTAATTCGGGGCTAAAGGCCCTTTTACGCGAGGGCCTTTCAGAATTTTATGGTGACTTGGTTTACAAATTTAAGAAACTTAGGAAGGAATGATTTTTCTTTTCAAATATCAGGAAAATCATTACACGTTACAGACGTATAGGATATAACTTAAATGTAATGCGACTGTCTGCATGCCAATCATGCTTGATAAATATGCTGCCTTCTTTAATTGCACGCCGTTGGGTCGGTTGTCAGACTCTATGATGACCCCGACATAACGCTATTCATTTTAATTGGTTAGGGCCGGAGCTTCTTGTCTGTACCTTGGCCCACTGGGGTCCAACTGGTGTTTTTCTTTTGCTCCGGAGTTAGTAAGTTATTTGGCGCCCAGTGATCTCCATCGTCGGGCAGCTTACTCAATCAGTGAGTCCTCGTTTATATTCATCATGATGTTTATCATAATTTATTTGTTTGTCCATGATGATTCATTGACTAGTTAGAGATTCACCACAAGGACCGGACAACTAACTAAATGTTGTGAACCACTGCAGAAGCTGAGGGTGAGGTTAGGTACCTGTAAAATCGATTTAAGCCCGCCAGTAATTTTATATTACTGATCGTTCCAAGGCGATACTTCTGTGGTGGTTCTTATTGATTTATGTCTTGGTGTTTAAAGTTAAGTTTAGGTAACTAGGTGGCCACCAATTGGGAAAATAGCTGCTCATGCGGCTTATGATATGTTTTCATGGTATAAATACCTGATTTAATTTGTTTTTTCCCACCTCGGTTTTTGGAGTTGGAATCTCTTGCTGATTGCGCCTTTTCCTGATCGTTGCCTACTTGTACCTTTCTATAATATTTTTTGATTCATAATAGTCTGTTTTATGTAACCAAAAACACTTTTGAATGCAGTCTTGATGCACGTATTGTTGTTCAAGAAAGATACGTATGAAAGAAATGAAAATTGAATGTAATTGTCAAAGTCACGTGGTCTCATTCAGATGAATGTATTTTGAAAAATATACATACTGCCCTATGGTATCTTTGTTTTTAAATTTCTTGTTTTATATTTTGGAAGCAAAAAAAGCTGCTAGAAAAAAGTTATCATTGGCAGTGAACATCCTTAAGGAATTGTTGAACCTAACGCAGCTTAGGCCAACCGAAACTAACGAACTTATTATAAAGGCGAATTTGCTTCTGTTGCCTCTATTTGTTATAGATAGCAGCAGTTTCCGAGAAATCGGTTTGAGGACCTCCAGCAATTGTTTTTATTTACTAACCGTTCCAAATACGATTTTATTGCCATGATCTTCTATTCGTACTTTGCTTTTGTTCTGTCAAACTTTGAGTTGTGTCCCTTTATCAACAAATTAAGCTCGCCATTACGATAACATGTCAATGCAATATACAGAGATTACGAAAACTTGCCCGTGCAATAAACAGAGATTTTTTTAGCTTTAAACATTGAAAATTTTCAGCTGAAAAATGTTGATATTTTTCTTATTTTTGCTCAAAACGAGGCGGTTCTAACGAGTACCCACAATCTATGTTTTGGAGCAAAAATAAGAAAAATAGGAATACCCCTGCATACCCCAGTTTTGTTGTATAAAAGTGGGGTTTAAGGGGGTATTCATGGCACGGACCTGTTTTCATGATGAAATGAAAATTTTCAGCTGAAATATTTTGTTAGAACCTTCTGGACGAGGTGATTCTAACGAGTACCCTCAATCTATCTTTTGGATTAAAAATAAGTTAAATGGTATACCCCTTCACAGCCAAGGTTTACTATATAAAAATGGGGTTTATGGGGGTATACTTTTCATGGACATGTTTTTCAGATGCTATATCTAGCTGCATGTTTTTGCACTTTGTGCAGTTAAGCTATATTAGAAATAAAATTATTGTCATTGTCCAATCTTCCGAGTAAGTTAAAATCAATAAAAGCCCAAATTTAAACTTCCTCATTAACTGTTTCCGTCATATGCTGACGATATGCCCATTTCTGAGAAATTGTGTTGTGACTTTGTGTTGAGTTCATTTCATATAGGCTTTAAGAAGACCTCTTAAGTTGTAGGATTGGGCATGGCTGGTTTCAGGAAAAAATATGAAAGGATTTTTAGGGCGGCGTTGCAAATATATATTCATGACATGAAACTAAATGATATGTATGTGTATTCTGTGTATTTTTCACGAAGTTGATAACGGTGGTAACTACCCATCATGTGTATAACATACATACATAAAACTTAAAGTTACTTTTTTCACGAAGTTGATAACGGTGGTAACTACCCATCATGTGTATAATATACAAGTTATACATAAAACTTAAAGTTACTTCCGCATTCATTCTGGGGAAACAGATGAATTTATTTTCATCACTTCAACAACTTATATTCATTGTGTTGTAAAGTAGATCCTGACAAGACGTTTACATAAAAATGTTAGTCTACTTGAGAAGTGGTAACTCAGTCAAACGTTTCATTGACGTTGAATTAATCGAGTGTGTAGAACCACAGGTTGACGGAGTATCAGTCCCGGGTACGGACCCCACTGGCTGGTTCAAGGTGCTGATTCTGGACTCAGTCCTGGTGGACTGTGATGACAGGGAGGTGTATTGGAACAAGGACGCAGTGGTGGAGGCCACCAACATACACTGGACCAGAGATGAGGACCTTGACGTTAATGACGTATTGTCGTTCTACGTTACTCAAGGTAAGCTATATTCAGCCGCATAACCAGAAGAATCGCCTTCGGTGGTTTCGACAAGGTCCGACACAAACTGGTCTGTACAGTGAGAGAACAATATTAGAAACTTTAAATCCAATTTGACAAGAGGGATTTACAATCCGTAAAGGGAACACAAAGGCGCTTATCAGCTGTACAGTTACTATACAGCTGATCTGCGTCATTGTTTTCTCTAATGCGTAAAAGACGGGTTTTCGTGACACGATTCGTATTTCTATGCATTCTGTGTATGGTAGACGCCGTATGACGTAGATGTACCGTTTGCACGTATGCATTTATAACAGACATTTATAATATAAATACGACGACGGCCCTGTATATTTCTTAACTCCATTCCATTTGATTATCGTAGACTTGATTTCTACATTGTACAGAGTTCATTTAAGAAATAGATCAGCTCTGGTGGTGGATTGCTGTGTAATCCTTCACTATCTAGAGGGCGGTTATAAGTAGAGCAAATCACGAAAGCGTATCACGAGTGATTTATCTGCATACAACTGACTGCCATTTTGAAGACGAAAATGACGTCAAGAATGGTGCGTACAGTGTATTTGTGGATGTAACACACCTTAATCTTTATTCGAATCAATGAAAACATTCAATACAGATGGGGAAAATTCAGTATAAAATTATATTTGTTAAAAGTGTTGAATCATTGCATTTTACTTCCTCAATCATATTGATTGTTATTTTGATATTCCGCATGACTAACTGCAATATACCAGGATTAAGAAATCGAAACTGAAATGATTTGAGCCGCGTCATGAGGAAACCAACAATGTGGTTTCCGAACAGGCCCGACACAAACCGAGCTGTTTAAGCTCAGACGATGGTTAGAGGTTGGTGGATTTAGAAAGAACAGGAATTGCACTATCTGTCTAGCGAAAACAAAGGCGCTGAATAGTTACTGCGAAGCTAGCCTGTGCCTTTGTTTTCGCATTTGCAAAATGTTGGATTTCTCACGACGCGGCTCATCTGTCTTGAGACAAGTAGGAAGTATCACTTACACTTTGTCAATTAGTAGTACATTTATGTATCTTGTAAATCCTTAATATAAAATAGTGCGGTTTATGTATTTTATAGGTATTTCCTACAAAGCTTTGAATTTTGTGACTTGGTATTCCCTACAAAGTTTTGAATGTTGTGACTAATATTAGGTTGTGTCCTTGAGCAAGACATATACTTATCAATACTGGCTAATACCCGGGAACCTGTGCCTCCGTCCCGCCATCACTGTAAAAATGTTGACTTGAATATTAAACTGCAATACGGATGGTGTTCAAAAAGTTCGCGGAAAAGTGCCATCATATCCTTATTTTGTGAATTAGCTGAATTAAACCCAAACAGTTATATAGACAAACATAATGTGTACATACAGCAATTTTCGCTGCTCGGGCATGAATACAATTTTAACAGTGGTTGCTATGGAAACAATACATCACGATTACCGGCCCACTTTTCACCATCTTTACGAAAAGTCTATGTTTAATGTTGAACATTGCATTTGATAGTTTACCGGCACAAATTACCAAATTATACACACAGAATTGACAATTAGATGCCGTATGCCAGATGGACTCCAAAATGCTTAAGAGCTAGCAAACAGCGGGAAGAATGCGTATAGCATGTCGTTAATACGACGTTTGGCCGGTTTTACTGTTAGAACCCTAGATACGCGCGTGATTTAATGCTTAATTTTCATCCGATTCTATTCATTTTTGTGCATGTGTTAACAATATGTTTATTTACAACACGCAATTTCCCATGAAAATTATCAATTTGGCAGCACTTTTCCGCGAACTTTTTGAACGCCCCTCGTACAAACAAAACCATGTCAGTAAGCCTTTGTTGTTGATATAGTTTCCCACAATCACTTACTTGTGTAATATGCATTCTGTGAGAGTCATTCATTTAGTAAATCATGTGATGTATAGATAGCAGATAAAAATCGTCCGGATATGTTACCCTTATTCAAGATGCAGAAAAAGGGACGCAAAATTTGAATGAAAAAAGAGAAATCTTAGTTGAGCGTTACAAAAAGGATAACAATAAATTATTTGTTTCTTACAGGTAAAATGTTCGAGGGTGGTTGCCATGACTTTGTTGTTGACGTAGATGAACTATTCGAGACAGGAAGATCGATAGTTCACGACCTTCAGCATACTGACGACAAATGCTCTGACGAGGACAAGATGAAGCACATCAAACAGAAACTGTTCAGACTATTACATATGTTCATTCTTCCGAAACTGACACTCAGAAAATCTGAACTAAAAGACTTACAGTCTGCACTGGTTACCATTGAACAAAAGCAAAAAGATACTGGTATCAATATAGCAACAAAGGAAAAGATAAGGTACAGGACAGGACGATTCTTGGAGAAACAAAGAATAGCAATGTTGACAAGCCAGGACTTTTCTAGCGAGAGGCTAGTATCAGAGTTCAATTGTCAATTTCTAGAACATTTCCTAAAGCATATTGAAACAGACATAAGAGCAGGAAATGAAAGTATGAATGAGTTTGAGAATAAGATTGCCCCGCTTAGGACGTGTCAGACACTACATGAACAAGAAATGCTTAATTACTGGAGAGATCAGAGAGATAGAACGTGGTCTCACATCAATAAAGCTGTTATCGCGAGGGAGACTATCAAAAACATTATCATAAGGCCGGGGAAAGATAAGGATAACTTTGCATCGAAAGAAACTGCTGTTCAACCAGATCATATTGTGTATGTGGAAACATCGCTACGCCTTCAAAACATAGAAGACAAAATTAAATCTCTAAGAGAAACGATGGCAAAACTGACTACCGTTCGAGGTGTTGTTTTGAAAGCAATTAATGATATTACAGAAAACGGTATATCATGTGGGAGTTATGCTTCTGAATCACCCCTTGGTCATACGGGGGATTCGGATGACTGGATCAGTCTGTCAAGAAAGGTTGACAACCTCATGACAGCAAAACCTCTAGGCTTTAAAGACAAACATAAGAAATTCTGTGCTAAAATAATCGGAGACATGAAGAAATTGTCGGACACTTCCAAACCGAGAATGTCATGCGTTTTAGATTATCAAAGCAAACCACGCGAAAATGAAACGCGAAAGTCTGTTGGATCACTTCAATTAACGCCTGACTTTTCGGATCGTAACGGTAATGCAATAATTGAAGACATTTGCAATGAGATCTTAAAGCATATTCTAGAAATGACAGACATTTTAGCTGAAGAATTGTACAATACGCCGACGTCTGAAATACCTGCTGGAACTATCGAAGGTATTTACATTTGTTACGAGTCGTATGTCTCAGGAGATGTAATGCCTGTGTTATTGAAGGTATTTCAGGACACGTATAAGCAACAGTGTGATGCCCTCATTCGCTGTTTTACGCAGTTCAATTTGTCTGACAGTCTGTTAGCAACTATAGTACCAGAAACGCCCGTCCCTGAGGTAGAAGCTGGTGGTGTAAGTACTTGTAAGGTGGGCTATGAAAATACGGAATCGCAGACAGTTATGGCGATGTTAGCAGATTTCGTTAAAAGTGGAAGTGAGGAAAAGATGTCTGTGTTAACAAACATGAGAAATATTCTTAAAATTTTACAGTACATAGAGAAACAGGCTAAACACATTGGTCGTAAAAGCAACCAAATGTGTACTGATGATATCTTAGATGTTCTAATCATGCTTTTACAAAAACTTGACAAAGAAACATTTCTAAAGCTATATACCCATATACAATTGTTGACAAATCTTAAGCCGTACTTTGTGGAAGGTAGTCGATTGCAATTCGCTTTGGTCTCATTTCGCGCAGCATTTCAGCATTTATTTAACCAGAATGAGGCTGCGTTGAGACATTTAACAAAATAATTCACAGATTAAAAATGGACATGTTTTAGAAGCAGTAGGTACATGTTCATAGTGCAGGTCGAGATAAACGCATTTATGTCGAAGATGCAGTAAAAATCGAAGTTGTCACGGTGGCTCATGACTTTCCTTTCGAAAGCAATAGTCCGTTCGTTTCCACACCCCAAATGCGATATTTTCTGTTTTGTTTATTCACGTTTAATATAGACGTTATATTTAGCGTCCACGCGTCGTGGATGCGGGTCACCTACAGTTAATTGGACTTACAGTTACATTATAAAAAGAAAACAAGCCCGTGCAATGAGCAGCGATTTTCTCTGCTGAAAAGTTTAGCTAAATAATGTAATATTTTCTTATTTTTGCTCAAAATTATAGATTCTGGGTACACAAAATATTATTGTTTTGGCTCAAAAAAATAGAAAAAAAAGTTTAACCACTGCAAACACCAGTTTAACTATAAAATTGTAGTTTAAGGATTATACCGACACCCAAGCATTGAAATTCTATTGAAAGCTATGTATATAGCTTCGGATTTTGGAAATGAAAAATTTATGCAAAACAAACTTATAAACTTATGGCCTACATAGTGTACAATTTGATGAGGTTTGTGAATAGGAATGGCGCCAATGACGTTAAAATAACAGAGGCCGCCAACGTTGAATTTCGTTTAAACGTTTATTTTTTTTTTTTTTTTTTTTTTTTTTTTTTTTTTTTTTTTTTTTTTTTTTTGCGGCAAGACTTGGAAAATTGCAACACTGTACTGATTATATTAACGCATTTTTTTTTTTTTTTTTTTTTTTTTTTTTTTTTTTTGTACAATCTCACACGAGTAGAAGCTTATAAACACTGGACAACATCTGGTCTTCTTGAGATGAATGGTATTTTGATAGTCCTGCACATAGTTCTCGCATTTCAATTGCCAAAATGTAGTAGCAAAGGGTTAAAAGATGCATTTGTGGCGCTCTCAGTGGGTGTTTTTCCAACCTGTGTAAATCAAAAATAAGCCTGGTGACCCCCACTTTGTATTTACTCAGTGCAAAGAAAACATGTTCAAATATCTTTTCAATAAAAATAAGAAAAAATATCAAGACATTAAAATCACCATATGGGGTCGGTATCATTCTATACATATAAATATTTGCGTGATGCATTTTTGCGTCGTTTTATTTTTTCAGATTTTATCTTGGTCTACCGTATTTTAAACTGCAGTGATTGATCAAGTGCTAGGTCATCGGTCTCTGACTGAAACAAAACAAAAACTGAAAATGCGCATTAAAATTTTAAACATTCGACCCGCAAATAAAAAAATGTAAACAAACATTCAGATTGACCGCGATTTGAGAGCCTCGAAAACAAAAATGGGTACAGTGAAATCGACACTATATAAAGTGACATACATGTGTTATTACGTCTTATACCAATCAAAACCGGCACGGACGAGTCAGTGAGTTTGAAAACCGAAAGTTATGTCGAAATACGTGACACAGAAACAGATTCAGTAATCCGCAGCTGTACGGGCTACTGATAACGAGCTTGTTGGTTCATGCCAATGCAATAAACAGTAGTATTTTTTAGCCACGAAAAAAAAATGCATTGGTAAAAAAATTGATAATTTTCATATTTTTGCTCAAAACATTGATTGTGGGTACATGTAACCACAGACTACGTTTTGGATAAGAAATATGAAAAAATGCATACCCTGCATACTCCAGTTTTACTATATGTGAAAGCGGGATTTAAGGGGGTATACATTACCTGAAATGAGCCACTACACGAGAACAACCGTCTTACTGGATTCCGACCAGGCACAACATAGACAGAGGCCAAACATAAATCATTGACATGACTGGTTTCGATTTTTTTACGTCCCACTCAACAGATAAGATCATATGGAGACGGGACATTGATTTAGTCTTATCAAAACACTGGATATATTGTGGGTTACATCTATATATTTTGTTTTACACTTTTCGACCGAATTCGAAGTTTAATCGGCCGTCCTTCAAACATATTTAGTGAATATCTTGGTCATGACAAAAAGTTGAGTTTTCTCGGGTTTTTATATGTCAGACAAACCTCCCACTCGAAAGATTTAATAATTTGGATTTGGAATGCACTTAACCATAGTTATAACCGACTTGAATGACATTCATAAAAATAATTACCCGCTGATCTGAGAACAGATATTTCTTACATGACATTACGATAACTTGCCAATGCATTATACGGAGATTTTTTTATCAGCTTTAAAAAAAATGGCATTTTGATATACTTGTTAAAAATTGATTGTGGATAAACGTTAGAATCCCAGAATCCCCTGTTTAATATACTCCTCAAAAAAATCTAAGGGCCACTGTAATATTTTCCATATATTCTTGTGTAAAGCACCCAATACTTAACCAAAATTTAATGGCACTACCGAAGGTCACAGAATGCCTGTTTCATTTGATTTGTTTCAGATAATGCTTCGAAGTAACTGACTAAAAGAAGTTTAAAAAAGCATATGTCCTCCCAAAGTCCATGGAACAGTTTTTGCATTTTTTCAAAAATCCTGAAATTATGGCATTTTTCTGAAAGTCCACAGATTCACGTCAATTGAACTTAAGTTTGATTTTTCCTTGAAAGTCACTTTTAAAGGCATTGCAGCAAATGTTGTTTCTGTGAAATTCACACTTGCGTGTAAACGTCACGTTTTAGCTGATTTTCAAAAAAAAAAGCCAATTTTTGGGAAAAAAAAACAAAAAAAACTCAGATTTGCCAAAAATTCCATACATGTTTTGGCAGGGTGTTTTCTGTTTCAAATTTCTTACATTCATAACCTTCCAGGCAATATCAAAAATAATGCAAATGCAAAGGGGTATCTGCCTGCTTTGGGATTCCAATTTAATTTGAGCTGAACTTGGGGTACCTGAAACTATATGGGAAATAATACATTGGCCCTTAGAATTTTTTTGAGGAGTATATTATTAAATCACTTTGCCGTTGACGAAACTAAAATTTTTAGAAGGGATTTTTTATATTTTTCAAAATATCGAAATATTAGTGGTGGTAACTTTTCACTGATGCCGTGTATATCTGTGCAGCGAAAACAAAAACACGGATCAGCTGCATAGGTGCTGCACGGCTGATCTGTGCCTTTGTTTTCGCATATACATTTTGTTTTTGTTAGGTAAATCGCATAAAAGTAGTCCAGAATGTTTCGTTTAGCAAACCTCTCTCCTACCCTACTTATGATGTATCGAACGTGTAACAAACGTAAACTTCAACAAAAATAGGTTCCTCGATGCACGTATTAAATTGAAGTTGCGGTCTGAAAACTGCGTAAAAGAGCGCAGATTGTGTAAAACGCATATGTAAAAGGATTCGAGACAACACACGATTTTTATCAAACAAAGAGTGTGGTTGGTTTGTTGGTTGGTTGGTTAACTGGTTGATTTGGAATTAACGTTTCGCCAACAGGTACGGTCATATGGAGACGGGATCTCAGTTTAAAGCCTCGTCAGACAGACTGGATAAGCCCGGGAGCGAACCTGCGACCATTGTATCACAGAGCCCTCCAAATGGAGTTGGACATGCAATCATGCGTAAAAGTCATATAATACAGGAAGCCCATTCTCTAATTCATCTGTGTTTTTATACCGTCAAATAGAGTGAATTGACCTTTATTTACGCAAACCAGGTGGCCACCTGCGCAAACGTATTTAATCAAAAGTAAAAGTGCATCTAGGACGGGAGTGAAAAAAAAAATCGAGTAATATAAGTAAATAGGCCGCGCCATGAGAAAATCAACAATGTGGTTTCCGTATAGATCCGACATAAACCGGCCTGTACAGTCTCAGAAGCAGGCTTGAAGCTCGAAATTGCGGATTTAAGAAGAAGAGGAAGTGTACTATCTGTGTAGCGAAAACAAAGGCGCTGATCAGCTTCGGGCGAAGCTGACCTGCGTCTTTGTTTTCGCATATGCAGATTGTTGGTTTTCCCATGCGGCCGTTCAAATAATATTTCGTAAACTGAGTTTTGTCCATTGTGTTCATGTAAACAATGTTTAACCGCATTTTAAAGGTTCTTTTCGATATTGTTTCATCATATTAGGAACGTCATGAGTTACACCCTCGCAATTAACACAATCTCAGATTAGTTGCTTTCAATATCATGCTTGCTACAAAGTGTCCGCTGGCGCTACTTTCTTCTCCGTGCAAAGTTGACTCTAAAACAGTCGTAATATTGACGACTGTCTTGAACGGAATGTCATGTGATAAAACCATCAATTGCCATTGGTTGAAAAATCGATACCGACGGCTGTTCACGGCTGTTCCATTAATCCAATATATATTGTACCAGGTGGAAAATCGCCCTGGTAAATATTAGTTTTCTAAAGTCTCTCGTTCTCAAGAACGATAACTTTGAAAGAGTCAACGTGCAAAGCTCATGCCAAACAATTGAGCCGCATATGCGAAAACAAAGACGCAGATCAGCTGTGCAGTAACTGCACAGCTGATCTGTGCCTTTGTTTTCGCTACCGTGACAAACTGTGCAAACTCTCTTCTTCTTAAATCCGAAATTCCCAGCTTCATGAGCTTCTAACCTTCTTCTGTGTTTGCCAAACCTAGTCAGAAACACCGAAAACCTGTTTTTTTTTTTCGAGTTGCGGCTCAATTTTCGGTGGCTGTATCGGTACTGTAAGGGAACCCGAGAATAGGCTCTCTCGCGACGCGGGATTTTATGCGTCACTATATTTATTTGATATGATACTTTATATAAAAAATGATAATACTGATTTGAGCCTCTTCGTGAATAAAGACATACCCTGTTTAAAACAGCTGAGAACAATTGACTTATCTCTGTATCCGCACAGTGTTTGATCAGTGTAACTGTCCTAAGTTTCCAATAAATAGTCAATAAATAATAAATCTGAAATAATATAGATTTTGTGCAGCTTGGTTCGTGTCTAACCGTCGGATTGGGTGCACCGAAATTAGGTTTTCTAATGCCGAGGCTGGAATGTTTTTATTTTAAACTTCAAAATACGCATTTGAAATGTATATGGAATTTCTATTTTTGAACATTTTAGTTAAAATATCATGCCCATGACATATTTACTAGTCTTTATACACTTAAATAAAAACCGACTTTCAAATGAATACTTTACTTCCATTATTCTAGTCAATCTTTCGGCCGTATACTAGGCGGGGCCCCGATTCTCGTCATTAGTCTGTTGTGATTTTAAAAAGATTTTTTTTTTTTCTGTTAAAACAGAAACAAAACAGAAACAAATACATGTGTGAGTTATGGCGTAAAGTTCTGCAAATAACGTATAGTCATGGGCCGCCGAATCAGAAAACTAACAACCTGCATATATGCGAACACAAATTAGCTATGACGTAACATGACATATACCGCTTCCTATAAAGGCCGCGCGATGGCGCAACACCGTTTTTGGCTGTGCAATAATATAAGGGTGTTTGCCGTGAGCGTCGATTACAAATACAGTTTTCAGATTAATAATAAAGTACGTGCCATCCCATCCCTGTCATTCCCCAAATTCTCTTCCGTAACGCGATGCCTGTCTAAAGTCACGAACTTTCACTTACGAGCTCAGTGAACTTGAGCCGTCTCGATTTCTGGAAAGTTTCTGAAAATAAAGAAGTTTTATGACATTGTTTTGCCAAGTGAAAAATTGTCATATGTATAACAGAACAAAATGTCAGAATTAAGCCTTCAATATTCTTAACTATACTGGTTGATACAAACTAGAACAAGAAAAGCTATAACATGTAGCCACATGTAATAATTGGGCGGTGTGATAAAAGTGGTAGAAATACTAAAAAGAAATATGGCTTGATTTGCTAAGGTTTTATTATGGAAACGGCTCCGTGTTAAAATTCCTTCATTGACCGGACTGCTTTCCACTGATTCGGGCGTTTTGGTCAATTACCAAATATACAGACATTAATGATCCGGTTCCGACTATGACTACACACTCAGTTTAGGCAAATAAAATGTATAATGGGTATACTAACTCGAGCGATGTAGTCACATAAAAAGGAATTTAAAAAATTCAAACGAGCAGTCATCCTTTAATTTAATAATTAATGCAGTATTTCTGAACAAGATCATGATTGAAGAATAAGACTGAATGCAAAACTTAAGAATGGTTAAGAAATATGTGAGGGTCGGGTGATGAACCCCTCCCCTCTTGATTTCTTTTGGTGGTGAGCAAAAAAGAGTTAAGAACCTACGAAATGTCAATTCAATCCGGACATGATATTTGAATATTATAGTCATATACATGTATATAGCCCCGTTGCAGGGGCAGATAACCCCCTGGGGCCAAAATGTTTTTGTAAACATAAATAGTCCATCCATTTGCCCATGTCCTGCAAGTTTTGCCCTTCAAATCACATTTTAACAATTTTCCCCATTCAAATGCATGAGCGACCTATGTTGACCTTGCAGTTAATTAGGTCAAGGTCATCAGAGGGCCATGGATTGATTTATACAAACTTTGTAGAGCTCCATTGCCTGATGCTTCATGCCAAGTTTCAAAATCATAGGCCTTATGGTTCTGGAAAAGAAGATTTTTAAAGGTTTTGCTACTTATAGCCATGGCGGAAATAACTTTTGTTCCCCCTTCCTGAGGATGCTCCATATAAAGTTTGGCTTTGATTGGCCCAGTGGTTTTAGAGGAGATGTTTCACTGAACATTGTGGACAACAATGACTACAACGACGACGGTCGATGGAGCATGGGTATACTATAAGCTCACCTTGTGAACATAACGGCTCAGGTGAGCTAAAAAAGGTACCTGGCGCGTATACTAGCATACAAATATGCATTCAAAGGAGCATGTTGGCCTGGTGGTTAGTGCATCAGACTCTGGTTAGGGGGGTAGGGAGTGGATCCCCACTGGTGGCTGGCTTATATCACTGCACGATGAGCAAGGGACATTGACTCTGGAAAGTACTGGTTAATACACACAAAGGAGTGTCCCAAGCTGGGGACATGACAGAAATATTGTTGACTGGGACGTCACATCCATACCTAAATCAAACCAAAAGGTTGCACAGCTCAAATGTGGGTTGTACATTTTGTAAAGTGTTGTTTCTTAGTCTTTCTTAAAAATCTGACAGCTGCTGACTACGCCATTTTAGCTCTAAAAATTCTGGTGTTTGATTTAAGGTCTAACATTCCTTCTTGGTCATCAATTTTTCAGTTATGTCCGGATGGTGCGACGGTTTTCTGGGTATCAACCAGGGTGAAAATCATGAGAGCCATGGACTAATTTCCCTCCTGGCGCACCCCCGGTGAATTATTGTCAATTTGGCGTGTCACCAGTAAACCATTCAGATTCAGATGTGTCTTGCTCAAGGACGCAACCAAGTCCCAGTGGGGTTTGAACCCAGAACTTTGTGATTCAACACTACGCCACTGCCCTCACTAAGTACATGACTGTAATGTGCTAAACCTCAGCTGCAGCAATCATGCCTGTATAGCTCAATTTCAGGAACATACTCTGAATCCCTGGCGACAGGTTTTCTTGCACCTCGACTCACCTACTGATCTCGAAGTCATAAATTTTAAAACCAGCAAAATTTATAAGTCATGAAATTTCATGTATTTATTTCTGTTTATGCACACTATGAAAGAACATAAATGCACTATTTACATATATAATACATGTACATGTTTGTACAAAACACATGCAATGTGTTTTTTTGTTTTTTGTTTTTCGAATTTAAGCATGAAAACTCCATGTGACCTGCATTGTCATGTTTGTCCATTAATGGGTCATGAAAGAAAGTCAACCTTGATAAACATATCCATATTGCAAGTATTATAATCTATATCACACTGGTTTATATTCAGAGAGAATTGTGAATGAAAACAAACAATGTCGATGCCATGATAAATACCTGTGTGGAGTATGGCAAGCCGTTTTACTATTTATTATGCTTATTAGATATCTTGAATAGTAAATAAGATATCTTAATTAGGATATAAGATATCTTATTTAGCAATAAAGATATCTTTTTTATCAAAAAAGATATCTTATATCCTAAATTAGATATCTTATATAGTAAAGAAGATACCTAATATGCTAAATAAGATATCTTATTTGATCCCACAATTAAGAGATCCTATATAGCATATAAGATATCTTATTTGATAATTTAGATATCTAATATACTAAATAAGATATCTACTATACCTAAAAAAGATATCTTCTTTAGAAGATAGCAAATAAGATATCTAAAGTGGTAAATAAGATATCTTATTTAGGTATAATAGATATCTTATTTAAGGATGTTCGCTGCTAACATTTGACATTTTGGAACTTCCGGTTTTTCTTTTCTTGAATATTTCGTAAACGGTTGCAGATTTTTTCCTAATATTTTATGTTTGGATACATATTGATGATATGCATTGAATGAGCCATAAAAATTGTCAATCTAAGAATCTTCATTTTTTTACCCCATTTTCTGCAACTTTTCAGAAAATTTTAGTTGTCAGTAAAATTTAGGGGGTAGGGTAGATTAAACTTGAATATTACACATCTTAGAATTAATTGAACTAGTTCCATGTTTATTTTAGCATCAGTTTATGTGTACATGGTCTTCTAAGTCAGTCTTTGTGTCTTTTGTGTGCTGGTTTTAAAATTTTAGGTGGTTTTATGAAATGGGCTTTAAGAAACAAAACAGCCGAAGAAAGGCTGAAAATGGCGATTTTCAAGTTGTTGGTTCTCTCTTATATGCTCACTACCCTATATATTTCTTTCTTTTATTCGAACAATATTACCAAGTTCTATGTTATGTGAAAATACAAGAAAAAGTTTGAATCAACAAATATGAATTTGGTACATTTCAAAATATTGATTTTTTCCAACTTTTCAAGTATGGGGGTAGGGTTGAAAAAGGAATCGTAAAATTTTGTCATCCACTCCAAGTTGCAATTTTTTCTTTGCTTTTGGTCCAAAATAGTCTGTGTTACGTAAATATTATGACTTTTGAAAGCATTCTAGGTGTATGTTTGTTCAAGACAGGTATGTTTCAAAGAATTAAAAATTAAATTAATTTTACCAAATTTAAGACATGGTGCTCAGAGGTCTCATTCAGAGGCATGTTGCTTGAAAAAATGCACACTACCCTATATTTATTTTGTTTTCAAATGTCTTGTGTTGTATTTTGGAATAAAAAAAGAGTGGTTAGAAAAAAAGTTTGAATACTTTTTCATTGGCAGCGAACATCCTTAATATATATGATATCTTATTTAGTATATTAGATATCTAAATTATCAAATAAGATATCTTGATTAAGGCTATAAATAAGATATCTGTATTGGTATAGTAGATATCTTATATAAGTATCAGAAACCAATTGTGATTGGTTAAAACAAATAAGATATCTTATGTACTAAATAAGATATCTGATTTGTTAAACCTAAATAAGATATCTAATATAGGATATAAGATATCTATTTTTGTGTATACATAAGATATCTTATTTGTCAAATAAGATATCTACTTTAGCATAGTAGATATCTTATTTGTGAATGCAATTAAGATATCTTATATGTTGAAGAAGATAGCTTATTTGACAAATAAGATATCTTATATGATAAAATAGATATCTAATATACTTTTTTAGATATCTTATATATTAATTAAGATATCTTATTTAGAAAAAACATTATTGATATCTAATTTATCATATTAGATATCTAATTTGTTAAACAAGATATCTTAATTAACAAATTAAATGCTATATCAGATATCTATATTAATTAAGATATCTTATATATTTTTACAAATAAGATATCTAATATATCAATCAAGATATCTTATTTGTTAATTTAGATATCTACATTAACAAATAAGATATCTTGTTTAGTTAAAAAGATATCTTATATACTATATAAGATATCTTAAATCACAATTTAGATATCTAATATAACAAAACAGATATCTTATTTGCTATATAAGATATCTTCTTTATAATAGATATCTAATAAAATAAAGTAGATATCTTATTTATTAAAGAAGATATCTTATATACAATATAAGATATCTGTTTGTTTGAATAAATAGTAAAACGGCTTGCCATTGTGGAGACAACTTTCCACAGATTACAATTTTTTTTTGTAAAGTTGTTCTAAGACACATAATTGCATATTACAGTCTTTGAGTCTTTTACTGATTTTATCCGCATTGGCTGTTCTCAGTTCTGGATAATCGGTTTGGTATTCTTACTATATATCACTGAAACATGTTTCGTGCACATGCACATTTTTGTTAACAGCTTCTCACCATGGTCTTATGTCACAGACAGCAAGATCCTTCATGCAGAAGAAACATACATACACACGAGTATTTAACAACAATTGTCAGAGAATCAGACTAAGTCCTCGCTTCAATAAAACGCCTATGGGAAAGAACACAGGTTGCTAAAAAATGATGCACAGTTCAAACCCAAGAATAGATCTTGTCAATGGCACTGTCACACTGAATCCAGTATAGCCCAGCCTTTTTATAGCAGGGCTTTAAAACTAAACTTTAATGATTTTTGCTTTGTAATATCAACTATATCTTGATTTCTTCACAGTATTACTATAACTCATGTCCACTTCAAAACACAGTTTGTATTAAAGTCCATTATTTATCATTTAAGTTAGGGTGAACAGTTTATTGTACATGCAGTCATCCACTCTAATTGACTTAAAATATAAGTTTTCTGTTGTGGTTCACTACCTGCTCGATTTGCTGTTGATGATATAAGCTCTCTCCCCTCTGAAAATAAATGAATACACGCATCAGTAATACATGTAACACAAAATAACAAAACAATGACATTGTCACATATCAAAATTGGACATACATGCAGTCACTTTCTGAGTACTATGAAACTTAAAGGGCTCCTAAAAACAGTTTCTCCTTGTGACGTTTCCTCCAGGACTATTTCGCAAAAAATCGAATGGGGCTGTTTGCTAAAAAAGGTGAGACGATTCGCTCAAAATCAATTTTATGGGTCGGTTCACCAAATATAGTTTTAGAAGTCCTTAAGTGACTTGTTTATCCTATTTGGATGTCTTAGTTCGTTGAAATGACATAAAAAAATAAATAATTTCAACGAAAAAAAATCAATTTTTTTAAAACATGTGGCACTCTTCGGGAGTAAATGTCCCGTTCGAAAAATATTTTTTTACGCAAACAGTCCCGGGAGGAACTGGTTTGTGCGTGAAACATCCTGTAACCCCATGAAAGCCATGTGTACTATGTCATGTTTTTTGTTTTTTTTTGTTTTTTTTTGTATTGAGGCCTTACATCTCAGTCAACAATTTTTCAGTCTTGTCAGGATGGGTTTAACCAGTACTGTAGTGTCTTGCTCAAGGACACAACACAGTGAGGCCTGTGGGGATCAAACCCAGGACCTCTTTATTTAGAGTCCAACACTCTACCATTACGCCACCCCGCTCCCTACTACGGTATGTAATGTGATGACTAATATCACTAAAGATGATCTTACCAAAAACTGTATCATTGAAATAACACTGAAACATCTTTACGCTGCTTGACATCCAACATACAACATTGTCAGTGTGTCAATCTTTCAACCAAAACAACAATCTGAAACAGACAAATATCATTTGAACTCTTTCAGTATTTTCATGTCTGTTGGTATTTATCCAAGTTTGAAGTAGTACTGTCAATGTACATGTATCTATCCTGCCATACCACCCTATATACCCGAATATTATGCGCATAAATGTATCAAAAAATGTACTAGTATAAATCAACATTTTGAAAGACACCATTTTATGAAAAATAAGTCTGTGAGAAGATACAGTTTAAAGAGTGTTTTGTTAAAAGATTAATGTGTTAAAGATGCAAATTTAGATAACCAGTAATAAAAATATCACAGCGGATGCATTTAACTGTTTGATTGTGTAAAAAATTATATGAAAAAATCATGTCTCACAGTTCCAGACCCAGGGAAAGATCCAGGTATGGGTCGTGTAGCAAAATACATATAATTTGGCACTGGCACCTAGGCATTATACTAAGGAAATTGCATACAAAACATTGGTTCGACCTCAACTCGAGTATGCAGCTCCTATTTGGTATCCCTATAATGATACTCAGACTGCTAAGATAGAGATGGTGCAAAGGACTGCAGCCAGGTGGACCTGTAGGACAGTAGCGTTGGTGATATGCTAGACAAACTTGAGTGGCCATTGGCTGGAGTCCCGCAGGGAGCGGTCCTCCTAAGACACACTCTGGTACAGTATATCTTGATAAAAACAAATACCTGACCCCAGCACCCATGGCCAACCTTAAAGAAATGCACAAGACAATTTACCTATAGTCAGGTCTGGTACACATCAGGATTGAGGTCAGGGATTTTTTTTGTGTGTCTCAGGGGCCGAAATTAGGCCTCATTCCCATTGCAAATTACTATTGGGTGTCTTTTTCCCCAATCTGGAGAAAAAAATCCCAATTACAGCTGAAAATAATTTTCAACAGTTCCATACATTGTGAAATTCAAACTTTGCTGTTAGAAATGTTATTTAACTTTTGACATTTTTGATTATGAATTATTATATAATTATTCTAAATGAAATCCCTTATTAAGCTATGCCACTTTGGAAAATATCAATTTTGAATGTCTAGAACTTGAAATTTCCCAATTCCGAATTTACTTCGCTAATTGTCCCAATCAGAAAGGCCCTAGGGCCCCTTCCCAAAATTGTCAAAAAAATCCCTGGAGGTAAGGTTTTTAACCTCATTGAGGTTTGAAAATGTACGTGAAATTACTAGATCTATATTGAGAAAAAACAAATACATGTAGCTATGCAAAAATTGCAACATCATTCCGGGCCGGGCCAATGTTGCTTGCAAAATGTGCAGCTTTCAAATGAAACATTTTTCAGCAAAATCTGTTTGAGAATTCTTTGCAAATTCCTCCAATTTCATAAGTGGAAGGGGTAATTTTTGAATTTTGAGATTTAAAATAATAGTCTTCAATGTATGGCATGTATTTGAAAAGTATTTCTGCTGCTTTCTGTATATTTTATACTTTTTTCTAAGAATATCATCATTTTGATGTTTAACATTGCTGAAATACTATTAAACAAAAAATGAAAACAAGTATAAACTTAAAAAAAAGATTACCACTTACACCTGATGTCAGTGGCAGAAACCAGGTTTGTGTCAATCAGAAAGACATCAATGCCGGACAGTAGAAGTAAGCAGAAAACAATGGTAACATTAGGTAAAAACATGTTTTGTAAAAAAATATTCTCAGATTAATTTTCAAAACAGTTGTATCAAAAATAAGTAAACGACCAAGGTTAACAGATTTATCAAAGCAGAATTTTGCATTTTTCAACGTAAGGCGTAAAATAAAAATAGCCTTGTTTCCGCTAACATGCCGAAGACGGGGTAGAGTCGGTAGGTGGGAAAATCTTTTTATTTTTTGTGTATTTTTATCTTACTTGAAAATGGGTAAAGAGGTAGAAACATGCTAAAATTAATCATACATGTAAGTACTCGAAACAAACATGCGATGAAGTTTAAAACCAGTAGGAAGCTGAAAGCGAGTTGACCTAGTATTGTTGAAATTATAGCAGTTTTTAAATCATTGTCTGTTTTCCACTTCAAATGTTGAGGGTCGGTCTGCATGAAAATATTTCTATTTTATTTTTATTGGCAATAAAAACTGCAGGGTCAGCGCAAAAACTCAGAGTCGGACTGGTTAGCGGAAACACAGCTTTTTTTTGTTTACGCCTAATGCTTCATTTTTCGAAATTTTGCACATGTCTATGCAATATTTCAAAACTCAATGGAGGTTACAAACCTCAATCCTGACTTGCATCAGACCTGATAGTGATGCCCTGAAAAATTCATTTTTCCCCAGAACTATTCAGGTTTGGAAAAGTATCTCTTCTCGAGTGGTCTCATCCAAGACCATTTCAGGAATTTAAGGTTTCTATTTAAAAACAGGCCCATATCGAGGCAGTTGTTTTAGTGTAAATAGTTTTAATGGTGGACCCCAAAACTATTTTCCCCTTGACTAAATTCTAAATTTAGCCAACCACCCCACACCTGAGGTGATGACTGATGATCAGAAATTTTGTTGTTTTTTTTTTTGTATTGAGGCTTAACGTCCCAGTCATCAATTTTTCAGTCAAGTCGGGACGGAGCCAACTCTTCCTGGGTTTAACCAGTACTGTAGGGAGTTAATGTGTCTTGCTCAAGGACACAACACGGTGACGCCTGTGGGGATCGAACTCAGGACCTCTCGATTCGGAGTCCGACACTCTACCACTACGCCACCGCACTCCCTAAAGATCAGAAATTGATCGACTCAGAAGATAGGTAGCTTCTTCAACTGCACCCACAGGGGCGGATCCAGGATTTCTGAAGAGGGGGTTCAAATGCAGAAATGGGGGGTACGTTTGCCTAATTTCAGACAAATTTCTTTAAATTCCCTATGAAAATGAAATAATTTTGGTCCTGAGGGGAGTTCGAGCGAACCCCTTGAACCCCCTCTAAATTCACCACTGACCCACCTTCTCTGGAAGTCACCAAGCCTAGTGCCACCAACAGAACAGTGCCCAAGAGTGTGAAAGATGAAAAACAGATTTTTTTTTATAAAACAAATGGTTATGTAATACACAGTATGCATGTCAATTATTTCCAATGGGGTCCTGTTGGTTAGAATCTCCAACACTACCAGACAGCAAGCGTCCAGACCCAGATGGCTAGATTCCTGGTCTGAAGAGGCTAGACACTGCCTTTTTGAAAAGCTTATACTTGTATAACTGCATTCCAAAAGCATTACAGTAACATTTGGTAAATACTACCTACTGTAGTGACCAAAAATTCATGAAATACCCCGCAATTCTATTTCCAAGTATTCAACAGTCTCTAGATTGACAATCAAATAAAAAGAGTGATACAAACCTTGAGTCATTTCTTTCTTCGTAAACATTGATCTCCATCACAGTGGATTTTGATACTCTACGGTACCAACTTCGAATACCGGTAGGTTTAACAAAGAAAAACTAAATATTAAATATATAGCAAGATATTCAACATCTGGCAAACGTTCAAAACTGGACTTTACCAGTGGAATTTCCTTGGTCAAGTTATTCAACTGAAAGTAGGTCAGCTTGTACAGTCACAGTCAATAGACACCTGTTGCAAAATAAAAATCATTAATAACAACTATTGTTAGAAAAATTAAGCAAATAAATCCTTCTCTCCAACCTCTGATATGACAAACTGATATCCACTAACTAATAAAACAAAAACAAAATATTTCCAATTGATTCAAGTAAGTAAAATTAATGGTGGACAGGTCCTGTAGCTGTGGAGGCAAATAGAGGCCCCATATAGGGAAAACAAATTGAATATGAAAACAGACAGAACAATGCAAAGCTAATAAAATCCAAATAAATAATCAAAACACCGATAAACATAACATCAACGAGAAGAAGAACAATTCTCAAACACATACATGGAACCATCTGGCAAAACAACATGCTAATAAAGCAAATTCCAAACAATTTCCAGAGGAGCTAAATTTAGGCAATTTCATGAACCCCCTACTGAGCCTTTTTTCCTGAAACCAAATGGACTATTTATTAATATTTTCCTAAACATTGCTTATCAATTCACTGATATGACAATTTCTTATCAATTAATTAATATTTTATGAATTATTCCGCCCAGAAAAAATGCCTTCAAACATTAAATTCACATCCTAACCTATATATTGTTCAAAAATGCATCTGAATTATATATGGGCCACAACGTGAGCAAATGTACCTTCGGACAATTATTCGAGTATTAGACAAACAAAGTTTCGCTGAATGTATGATGTTTCTAGAGTCTGTTACTCTTTATTCGACCGGATTATTTCATTTATTTTGTGAGTTATGACCAGTTTGATATATGAACCCTACAGACGTCATTGTCCTGAAAAATGACGTCATTTGTTATGTTGTGTAATTGCATTTCTGCATGTTAGAAGAGCTTACAAAACTCATGCATTTGCTTAAAACTATTTAAGCACTGGTCAGAACCTATTGCTAAGATAGAAGAATGGCAATCTGTCGTAATTATTTTGTATATTTTTATGATGATGCGGTTGCTATGGTTACCGTTTAACGATACGTATATGGATCGGGATGAATCGTGGCGAAAAGTGGAAATATTCGGTGTCACTACGATTCCAGTAAGAATGTCCACGATATAAGTACGGCGTCTGTCAGATATCGCTACGAATCAATGACGATTCATGACAGCAACGCTACGGTCAATGAAGATTAACCACGGTGGCACAACGAATGCTCACAGTGCTTGTACGGTTCGATACGGTACTAGTACGATTCACGGCGGTAGCCTTCGTAGCCAATCGTGCAGCTCCGTAGCGAAACCGTGGATGATTCGTAGGGCAATCGTACACAATTCATGGTGAATCGTGAGACTTCGTAGTGTCAAAGACTCCACGGTTTCGCTACGGAGCTCCACGATTGGCTACGATCTCTCACGAATAGCCGCGAATATAGCTACGGTGTCAGTACGAATAAGCACGATTCCGCTACGGTTGCGCTACGAATTAGGCCACGCCCAATAACCACCATGATTCGCCACGATACACCACGAATGTTTTAAACAGTTTAAAACTTCCGTAGCGCTACCGTGGAGTTTCCCGAATCATCACGATTCATCAAGATTCACCACGATTCATCACGGTTCTATTATGCATCACCACGGTACACCACGGTACACGACGATTTTACAAATCGTGGCGAATCGTAGAAACACCGTAGCCAAAAATCATGAATGTGTAAACAGGCCTTTAGTGTCATTTTCTCAAGCTTTATTCTCACTGTCCCGGTTGAGCTTCCCGGTTCGTCCTGGTTTGGTTAACCGGGATGAATCGTGGAAAACCGGGAAGAATCGGGTAAACCGGGGCAAACCGGGGAGCCTTCACGGTTGTATTAAAATGTTTAATACAACCGGGGCGAACCGTGACATATGTCAAAAACCGGGTAAAAAAAGGGGGTGACACCGTGACAAACCGTGGTAGCACCGGGACTCGACCGTGATAAACCGGGATGATCCGGCGCAAACCGTCGGTAACCGGGACGGCACCGGGGTGAACCGGGACGCCACCGGCGCAAGCCGGCTTCGAAATTTGGCCACGGTTAACCCCGGTTTGTCCCAGTGGCGTCCCGGTTCACCCTGGTGGCGTCCCGATTCACCCCGGTGCCGTCCCGGTTCACCCCGGTTGCTAATATTTTCAATACCAGCAAACACCAAGGCATAACCATGGCGGGATCGGCAGTCACTGGGATGCCACCGGGGTGAACCGGGACACCACTCTGGGTGAACCGGGACGCTACCAGGGTGAGCCGTAGTAAAACCGGGGCACACCGGCCTGCACCGTGACGACACCATGGTAGAACCGGGACCAATACCGGGGCTACACCGGCGTAACACCGTGACCAAGAACACGATCAATTGTTGGAGGAACAGTTCCCCGGTTTATCACGGTATACCGGCTTGTCTTCACCGGGGCTAACCGGGGTAGGACCGGGACAGTGAGAACGGGGTTTTAGAGTGGAGCGATCCTGCGCACAAAGAGGTTCATAAGAGAACAACAGTTCGAATTTTACAATTCTCAACTGTTTGTTGTTTCTTCAGTTTAAATGTATGAAAATACAATGTATGGTTAAATTTAGGTACATCTATTGTTACTTATTATAATTTTGTTGCGCATGACATAAGCATCTTTCAAAGATTCCCCTTTCGCCATCGATCAGTAGGGCGTGTTGATCAAATAACAATATTGTGACTGGTATTGTCTTATTTAGGAGCCGCGTCACGCATATGCGAAAACAAAGGCGCAGATCAGCTATGCAGTAACTGCAAAACTGATAAGCGCCTTTGTTTTCGCAAGATGGATAGATTTCTTCTAGCCATCTTCTGGTACGCCACATTGTGTCAGTTTTGTCTACAGATATAACGATCAGCTTTCAGAATGGCTTCCTATGATTAACAGTTTAATGGGGGGAAAATAGTTATATTGGAGTCAAAATAACGTTTTCTTCGTCTTCAAATACAAAATGACGACTGTTAGATTAATACGACATTTCGGAAAATATTCCGTCTTATACGTTTAAAAACGTACTTTTGAGGAGACCTTAATTGAAAACGGCTGCATTCCATGCATGATGTAAGCAATAATTAAGGCTACACGCGTGTTAGATGAGAGTTCAGTAGAATTGTTCATCCATTACGAAAACTTGCCCATGCAATATACAGAGATTTTTTAAGTTGTAAAAAAAAAAATGAAAATTTGCAGCAGAAAAAAAATCGATATTTTTCTTATTTTTGCTCCAAACATAGATTGTGTATACACGTTAGAACCGCCTCGCCGAGGCGGTTCTAACGAGTACCCACAATCTATGTTTTAGAGCAAAAATAAGAAAAATAGATATACTCCTGCATACCCCAGTTTTACTACATAAAAGTGGGGTATAAGGGGGTATTTATATCACGGACATGTTTTCCTGATGTTTTGTATACCAACAGTATCGTATTAGGTGCATGCAAAAGTATACTGATCAATGTAAACAACGTTTCGGAGCTGCAGCGCAGTATAATCGATGTATTTTTGCAGCGTTTCGTATTTTGCCCACTTCGGCTTATTTTTCCGCATTTTTCTTTTCATTTCCACACTTTTCAGTTACTATACACTGTAATTACGTGTGGCATTAAGATAACTTAATACATCCGGCACCATAAAATACTTTGTTTACGTCTACCGAAATCATCTAACATATGTATGTGTACTTTTGAATTAGTGTCTGCTGGAAACATGATTTCACAAACAAATTCACACTTTCCATGAGGTACATGTATATAACTATCAATCATTCAAAGATACAAGAAAAATGCTAAAAGTTGAGTACCATATAATAGATGCATTACATTAGGTCTACGTTTATGACGGAAGATTTCTACGTTGGTGCGTGTGCGTGTTAACAACTTTATTTGGGCAGTTTATTTGCAATTAATACAAAAAACACGCATGTATATGAACTGTAAGCTTAATTTCGACCGTCCTATATTGGTAAAAAATTTTGAACTACAAGTAACCAAATAAGCATTGGCCCATATTTTATTTCGATAACCTTAAAATAATACATGACAAATATCACTTCATCATTGTTTATAGAAAGTCTATGATCGAATTGTGCGATTTTGGAAATTCAGAATAATCAATTTAATTTATTATGTCGGATGTACGGAATAAAATCAAAGACTATATAAGGACAAGCAATACATTTGAACCAACAAAGAATCAAAGCAATCGTGATATATTCTTAAAAAGAGTTGGATAGTTACAAAGTTGTGTTAATTTATATTTGACTTATTATAGTGACTTGAAGATTTTTATATTAGTGTCTGTAGAAATACTGTTAACTGAACATTTGACAAAGACTTATTAAGGAGAAATATCTTGTGTTAGAACAAGACTGAAATTTTGTTATAAGGAACAATACTTTGTGTTACACCAAACACGATGTATGTGTATCTGCGACACGGGAGCCACATTAAACGCTTCCAAGACGTCGAGTTGGCGGACTATGTTGTGCCACAGGTGGACGGTATAACGGTTGAGGGTACAGACCCGGCCGTGTGGTTCAAAGTGTTGTTTATGGACTCGATACTGATAGACTGTGACGACAGGGAGGTGTATTGGAATAAAGAGACGGTGGTGGAAGCCACTGACATACACTGGACACAGGATAATGATCTCACTGTCGAGAATACGCTACCATTCTACCAAAGTAAAGGTATATAGCATTTATAGATTCTTATTTTCAAAGCTTTCATACAATATTAGTCCTTCTAATTTTTATCATAGTGAAATCATAGTACTCTGCATGGATAGAATATATAAACTTATTTTCTATCTTTCATACTTTTTATTTGATTATGTTTGAACAAAATATTAAATGAGCCGCCCCATGGGAAAACCAACAATCTGCATAGGCGAAAACAAAGGCGCAGATCAGCTTCGCGGTAACCGCGAAGCTGATCAGCGCCTTTGTTTTCGCTACTCGGATAGTACAATTCCTCCTCTACTTAACACCAAAATTTCAAGCTTCTAGCTCTTTTCTGTGACTGTACAGGTCGCTTTGTGCCGGACCTGGTCGGAAACCACATTGTTGGTTTTCCCACGAGACGGCTCAAATTATCTTTATCACTTCTTAACATTTTCAGCAGTCGTAGTATCATTGTACCAATATTGGAATTACAAATTGTAATCAATCCTTCGTTACGAAAACTTGCCCATGCAATATACAGGAATTTTTTTCACCGGTAAAAATTGAAAATTTCATGAGAAAAAATTTGATATTTTTCTTATTTTTGCTCAAAACATAGATTCTGGGTACACGTTAGAACCGCCTCGCCGAGGCGGTTCTAACGAGTACCCACAATCTATGTTTTGGAGCAAAAATACGAAAAATAGGTATACCCCTGCATACCCCAGTTTTACTGTATAAAAGTGGGGTTTAAGGGGGTATTCATTGCACGGACATGTTTTCCTGATGAAATTTTCTTCACTTTTAGTTTATCTCTATAAGACGGTAGACTAAACCACAATTATGTCATTTTGAAAAGCTCTGGAAAGTTTGGTGAGTTACTCAGCATTGAAAATCTTTGTAATTTTCTCGTTACAGATAAAATGTTCAATGGTGGTTGCTACGACTTTGATGTTTGTGTCGACGAGCTATTCGACACCGCCCGACTCATCGCTGAATGTCCGGCAGAGACTGGAGACGAAAAACAAGACGAGGTGATGAAACAAAGCCTTCTTCGACTACTGCATGTGTTCATTCTTCCAAAGGTCGTGTTAAACAAAACTGATTTGAAAGACCTAAACTCAGTATTGTCAACGGTTGAGAGACATGAAAAAAACTTGGAAACAATAATCGCGAACAAAGATAAATTAAGAAAATCAGCCGAAAAGTCTCTAGAAAAACAAAGACAACATCTATTGACGCATCAAGAGTTTTCAAGCGAGAACTTTGTTAGTTCTTGCAATAACGAATTCTTAAAGGAGTTTCTGAAACATCTTCAAAACGACGTATCAAGCGCCAATAAACAGTTTGTTGAATTTGATGAGAAAATTAAGCCATTAAGAAACAGTCAGGTCGAGTCTGACATTGCTACATTAAAAGCAATCAGAGAGAACAGAGAGACTGCTCTTACAGCTCTTAATGAGACTGTAATGGCTAGAGAAACTATTAAAAACGTTATTGTGCGAAAGAAGCATATAAACAACGACGACATGCCTCAATCAAAAGAAACTTCTGTGCATCCAAAACACATGATATATATGGAAACGGCTTGTCGATACCAAACCGCCAGCGATGAACTTACAAAATTGTCAAACAAATTGCACGAAATCCAAACTGTAAAAGAAGCTATTATAAAAACTGTAAATGCTATTGAAGATCATGGACAATCAACAGGGTGCCAACAAACTGCGGGGTCTGAACAGCGTCAACGCCGCGAATCAGTCAGTGACGACTGGTTGAGTTTGACAAATAAAGTTGACAATCTCATTAATGCTAAACCTTTAGGCTTCAAAATTAAACACAGGAAATTTTGCAAAAAGACAATTGCAAGATGTCAACGACTGTTCGAAGGATCTAAATCACCTGCGTCTCAGTGCAAGCTTCAGGCCAGAGACAAGAAATGTATAGACAGGAGCATAAGTATAACGGATGCCGTAATGCATGAATACGGTAACAAACCAAACGCGGCTGTGGAAACAATAAGTAAAGAGGTAATAAGACACATATCGGACATGGCGGAGAGTCTCGCGGAGGAAATATTCAAGAAACCGGTATCAGAAATCAGAACATCAGTGCTTGAAAACATTTACATTTGTTATGAAAATCATGTTTCAAAGGACCTGATGCCCGTTCTACATCAGCTGTACGAAACATCATATAAACAACAATGTGATGCGCTGTCTCGTTGGATCGCACAAAAAACTCTTTCGGAGAGTTTGATAGAAAAAGTTGACTCAAATGTTGAACAATCAGAATCTACAGAAACAGACGAAAATGTGGTCATTCAGACGAGCGCGTCACCTCTGGAAGTCTTATGTAACCACGCCTTCGGGAAATTTGAAACACTGGTTAAAAGTGAAAATGATTCAATGTCAATATTTTCTAAATTACGAGACATCATGGAAATCGTACAGTTCGTAGAGAAGAGCGCTAGAGACGTTAGTGACAAATCCAATCCAGTTTGCACTGATGACATTTTAGATGTTATAATATTGTTGTTACAAAGACTTGACTCAGAGCTATTTCTGAAACTATACGCTCATATTAACATGTTGAGGCATCTGAGTCCTGACTTTGTTGAAGGAAACTGTCATGAGTATGCTCTCATTTCATTTTATGCCGCGTACCAACACCTCTTTGACACGCATGTGTTGGTGAAAGGGTCAAAGAAGAATGTTGGCGTCTACTCGAAGGTCTCGTGAACTTGGGATATTGCTAAGCCGATATCAAGCCATGATATCTGTGTTGTTGAGCATTCTCCCAAGGCTGTGACAACAGCAAACAATGTTGCTTCCATTGAAGCAACGAGATTCCGACAGTAGACAGAAACATGTAGGCGAAATGGGCCCTGGAAGGGTATGTAAGGATGTAGACATGGTTGGCAAAATAATTAAAGGGGATAAGGGATATTTTGTAAGAGAAAAAAGTGTAAAACAGAGATAGGCCGGGATACCAATCAATTTCAGGGATGAATTTTGCTGATATTTTCTGGAATTTTCAAAGGCATATGGGATGATTTTCCATAAAATCAAAGGGGAATGGAATACTCAAGGACCCCTTCCAGGGCGAGTCTGGGATTAGGTGGTCTTGCATCAAACGACCGATTGCTGCTGTAGAAGTATCGCACATGCTCATATGAGCCGCCACATGGGAAAACCAACAATCTGCCTCGGCGAAAACAAAGACGCAGATCAGCTTCGCTGTAACCGCGAAGCTGATCAGCGCCTTTATTTTCGCTACTCGGATAGTACAATTCCTCTCCTACTTTAATCCGAAATTTCAAGCTTCTAGCTCTTTTCTGTGCTTGTACAGGTCGGTTTGTGTCAGACCTGGTCGGAAACCACATTGTTGGTTTTCCCACGAGGCGGCTCATACCAAAGGCTTTGTGTCCGAAGGCAAAGGTGGTTAGGATTTGCGAGCGTATTTTCTTTTTTTCCCTGAAATCATTCAAAAAGGATGACGCTTCAGAGAGGTCGGAAAATGTGTTCTTGAATCATGACTAAAGTATAGAAATAACGGCTTACGGGTCCTTTGTTTTCATGTCTCATATTTGAGCCGTGGCGCGAGACAAACGGTCTTCTGGGTTTCCGCCCAGGTCTGACACAAACCGGCCTGTGCAGCACAGAAGATAGCTTGGGATCTAAGAAGAAGAGGAATTGCACTATCCAAGTTGCGAAAATAAAGGCGCTGATCAGCTGTGCAGCAAAAGCTGTACAGTTACTGCGCAAACTGATCTGCGTTTTTGTTTTTGCATACTCAAAAATCCGTTTTTCTCATGTCTCATATTTAGAAGGCATTATCACATGTAATGAAATGTGCCTCATGGGTCCGAAAGGCGTATGCCATTCAGACTTATAAGGCACACTGCATTACGAGACCATGAACATGTCTCCATATTACTCATTATTTATTCTAAATGTTAAGTTTCATTAAAAACACATTCAAAGTTATTCAAGAGTTTGTTTACAATGTTGACGAGCCCATTTAAAAGATAATATGCTTTCGAGCTTGACTTACAGTAGGAATAGAAACCTGCAAAGCTAGTCACATGTAAGTGTGATATGACATACAATAAGTGCCATACATGGATCATACAAATGGGATTCAGAAAAAAAGCCTAGGACTTATTTTAATCTGTCTCTCTGAAAAACGTGTGCTCTGTACTCTTAAGTTTTCGTAATTGTCGTATTGGTTGGTGAAAACAATATACGAAGGTTGTAAAAGGATAACAAGACATTTTAAAAGAGATAGATCTACAGGGTTTACTTAATTGTAAAATCATTTGAGAAAATTGTTATCGACTAGTGACAAAGCGTCGGACTCAGAATCGAAAGTTCCTGGGTGTAAACACCGCCTGGACACCGGTTTATGTCCTTGAACAAAACACACAAAAACTCCCCAAAGCTAGAAAACGGTGGCTCCGTCCTGATATTAAAACTTGGTGACTCGGACAGCAAAAAAAGCAAACAACCTACACATGATCTACAAGGTGTTTGTCAAGGGAAACTTGTGACTGATAAATTTTAATATATCAATGTCAACACTGCATTTGCATACGACTATCATATGACAAAATAAAATGTTTCAAATATTTAGGTTCTGAATTGAAACAGAAAACGCCCAGCGATATCGTTTATTAGGACGGTTAAAAACATTACAAAAAACGCGCCCATGCATTATACAGAGATTTTTTAAGATGCAAAAACTGAAAACTTCATTGGACAAAAAATTGATATTTTTCTTATTTTTGCTCAAAACATAGATTGTTGGTACACGTTAGAACCGCCTTGGCGAGGCAGTTCTAACGAGTACCCACAATCTATGTTTTGGAGCAAAAATAAGAAAAATAGGTATACCCCAGCAAACCACAGTTTTGCTATAAAACAAAACGTGGGGTTCAAGCGGGTATACATGTCATGGATATGTTTTCCTGATGATGAAGCAAACAAAGACATCTGTACATTGCAATGAGTCTGAATGGCAAGAAAAATATCACATTTTCGTGTACAAAATAACTGCATAAAAAGACAAAGTCTTGCCGATGAAGCTATTTCATTCGCGAACTAGCTTTTGCAATTGTTAACAAGTTTCAAAGAGACATACGAGCCTCCTCATGAGAAAAACAACAATCTGCATATGCGAAAACAAAGACGCAGATCGCTACACGGATAGTACACTTCCTCTTCTTCCTAAATCCGAAATTTCAAGATTCTATCTCTTTTCTGTGTTTGTACAGGCAGGTTTGTGTCGGACCTGTTCGGAAACCACATTGTTGGTTTTCCCACGAGGCGGCTCAATTATATGTAGAAAAGTTAAACCAGTAATGACCAGGAGCTGGTGCAGTCAGAACCAGATCACAAACCCTAAAAACCCCCACATGGAAAACAGACAAAATCACTAGAGCCGCATCGTGAGAAAACCGGATTTTTGCCTATGCGAAAACAAAGGCGCAGATCAGCTTCGCAGTCACTGATCAGCGCCTTTGTTTTCGCTACACGGATAGTACAATTTTTCTTCTTCTTAAATCCGAAATCTCAAGACAAAGGCGCAGATCAGCTTCGCAGTAACTGCGAAGCTGATCAGTGCCACGGATAGTACAATTTCTCTTCTACTTAAATCCGAAATTTCAAACTTCTAGCCTGCTTCTGTGACTGTACAGGTCGGTTTGTGTCAGACCTGGTCGGAAACACCAAAGACCGGTTTTCTCGCGTCGCGGCTCACAAATAGGAACTCATATAAAGAGGACATACAGTAAGATGGGCGGGCAGCTTCCTTTCCAAAAGCTGGCCATAAAATGTAACCTCACTACTGAACCTAAGCTCAAAGAAAAACATGTACGACTGTGGATTCAGTAGACCATTTGGTTTGAAGTTAAAGCAATGACAGAACCGAAGAAAAAAAAAGAACATTCAAAAGATTGTGCAGTACCAAAACAGGTTGTATCAACTTTCATAAATACTCAAGTTTCATGTTCAAATTATGATTCAGAATTAGGCTAACTACCGTATTCGTTCTAATTAGCGCACTGTGCGCTGATGCACAGTGCGTGTGCACGTTATTCAGAAAACGCCTGGGTGTGCGCTTATTCGAGCATGTGCGCTAATTAGAACGAATACTGTAATTCATTTGGCCAAGAATTCTGTGTCACCTTAATGTACACGATTTTTGCAGACATTCTTTCACGACTGACCGACTTTTTGTTAAGAATTTAGGTTTTATGACATAGCCAAGAATTCGCCGATGATTTAATTGGTTTGACATGATGATTTAATTGTTTTGACACAATGATTTAATTGGTTCGACACAATGATTTAATTGATTTGACCGAGACGTGATTTTCAGATCTGCTGGAAATAATCAATGAAAAATTTCATGTCCTTAATGGACCTTAATGACATGGTTTTAACAGACGACAGACTTTTGAGAACGGTTAAGTATTCGGTTTAAACGACTTGATCAGAAATCGCCTTTTCATACGAATTTGACTTGCGTACACAATAAATGCTTTAAAATGAAAAACAACTGCTTAGAAATAAAAGTATAAGCTTTCAACAAAAGTCCCAGGCATCTGTAGATCTCTGTCTGTAGTCTAGGTTGAGACATTTAAATCAAAATTGTCAATTGTTTTAAATCGGGTGATGTACGTATTTCCAAACTATTCTCCTTATATTGTTTTGAAATAGTAGACTGTCAAAGAAAAAAACAAATCGGTCACCATTGCTTCACATTTTGAAAATTGAGGTACTCATATAGTACAATTGCAAGTCGGTCAGTTAATGTCCTCAATCTTATGAAATCTGATGAGGTCCAAACTGACACTGAAACGTATGCAATTGCATCACGCAATTAAATGTTGCATATTCACTTAAAGAATCCCCAAAGGCCTTCACTTTTTAAAAATGGAATTCTAATTAAAAAGTATTTCGTAAATAGATGAAAACAATGTACATATTATTTGCCGATAATGCATATCTTATATATACAATTTTAAAACGAACAAAATGCAGTGCTTCAGCTAGAAATGTACAAGTAGGCAATGATCAGGAAAATGCGCAATCAGAAAGAAGTTACCCCTCCAAAAACCGAGCCAGGGTCCTGCTGTGCCTTTTTTTTTCATGAAGCATGTACCCTGTCTTTTGATTCAGTAAAAAGCTCTATAAATATCGGACAAGCAATAAAAAAAGTAGATCTATAGATGTTTTAAGAATGCTGGAGTAACCAAAAACGCAAATCTAGTTGTTGTGTGATTACTGCATGTTCGACTTCCTTAACCCTTTATTGTTAGTAATGACTCAAAAAATGACACAACTTTGACTAGATTCTCCACAGGTTCCAAGTTTCCAAGTTAATTAACAAAAGTAATCTTACGAAAATTCGTAACTAAGAAATGATGCATAGTTGAAAAAAAAACACGTCTCTGATGGGATTCGAACCCGGATCGCCGGGTTAGAAATCCAATGCTCAAGATTGAATGCTCAAGATTGCGCCAAAATATGTTATAACATTATCTACACTGAAAAAAAGTTATAAGAGGCCACCTCATATTTTTTCTTCTAGTTCAGAAAGTAAAATACGATCAATTAAAATTCATGATCATATGAATAAACCAATGTCTAACAGTGGCTCTGTAGGTTTCTGCATTC
Organism: Rugalucina vietnamica; assembly: GCA_964017185.1. NCBI lineage: Eukaryota > Metazoa > Mollusca > Bivalvia > Lucinida > Lucinidae > Rugalucina > Rugalucina vietnamica. Next base: position 10,137,685 of record OZ024876.1, on the reverse strand, counting down.
CAAAATGCGTGATACTTCTCACACAGACGAAGCATGTGTAAAGGTACCCTCATTTCAAAAAGTCACACTTTATTAACATCAAATTAAATGTCATATTATGACGTTGTGTTTTTACATTTTAATTTATTTGAAAGTGCTACTGACTGCCATGATGCAAGATAAAATTTAGTCAAAAGTGTTGCTGCAATAAGAATCTTCGTTTCTGTTTTGTACATGCAAGAAGACAACAACCTGAATAACAGGAATTCAGCTTTTGTATGCAATTTACATACCAACTTTGTTCTTCTCCAGTTGCGTTATTATCAGCAGCATGGCACTGAAATTTTCAGCGATTATTTAGGTCAAATACTAGACTCTGATAAACTTTGAAAATTCAAAAAATCGTCCACAAATTTTGTTATTTTGTTGGTTAAAAATTGGCATTGAAACCGGAAGTGTGCGGCAGCCTTGACATGTTGGTCCTCGAAAATGGTCTCAAACAGTTCAGTCGAGTTATATCTCTCATTTCCAGGCCTCATCAAGTGAATTTAACAGGGGTCAACATGTTTAAGAGGCACATTTATGAATTTTCCAAAAAATCTCAAAATTGGTGATTCTTAAAAATGCATAAAAATTCTACCAGTAGAGAAAATTCGAATGTTTGATGTTTTTCCGAGCCGTAACAACCCCTTTGATGACACCAGTTCCTAATTTCAATAAATGGTGTGCTGTATCCAGTTTTTTTATTTAAAAACATTGATTGTTGCATTTTTACTCCAAAAACGCTTTTAGTGAAAGAAAATTATTCCTTAACACTTTGGAACTTTACTCACTTGAAAGACACGTCTTTCGGTAAAAAATCGTGCAATTTTGAACATGGCTTAGAAACAAAAAATGAGTTTGAAAAGTGGCCTCTTATAACTTATTTTCAGTGTATACTCAGAAGAAAAAGTTTAGTCATAAACTTTGACTAGCTTGTATAACTGTTTTAGCCTTTTTCTTGCCTTACCATTTGCCCATGGATCACTACGAAGCTAAATTTGATACGAAACTAATTTCAGGCTTCGTCGCATTCAGGCCTACTGGCATTTTTCGTAAAGCCGAGATGATAATTTTGAAACTATCCAAACAATGACACTTTCGGTGCTTTGCCATTAGGATAACATTTCGTGTAACACATACAGCCTTATACCCCACTTTTTATATATTAAAACTGGGGTATGCTGGGGTTTACCTATTTTTCTTATTTTTGAACCAAAACATAAATTGTGGGTACTCGTTAGAACCGCCTCGGCTAGGCGGTTCTAACGTGTACCCACAATCAATGTTTTGAGAAAACATATTACTTTTTTCTGCAGTCTTGGATACAAAAATGTACCTCACTAAACAATTTTTGTTCGAATGTCGAAGGTGTCGTATTTTCGTTGTAGTGTCTGCATAATTGATAGAATGATCCGGATAAATTTGAAACAAAAATAATCGAGTCAAGATGATTCTTTCATTTGCACCATAGTCCTCTGTACCTTATATATATATATATAAGTAGGCTATATCACCCCATCATCTCCCGGGTCGCTGGTTGACTTGCCACTAGAGGTTCATGGGTACGATGGCGTCACGTTACTATTCAGGAATGTGACATCATGACGTGAACATGTCCGTAATGACAACAATGTTCGGCCAAAATAGTGATAAATGAGCCGCCTCGTGGGAAAACCAACAATGTGGTTTCCGAACAGGTCCGACACAAACCGACCTGTACAAGCACAGAAAACAGCTAGAAGCTTGAAATTTCGGATTTATGTAGAAGAGGAATTGTACTATCCGAGTAGCGAAAACAAAGACGCTGATCAGCTTCGCGGTTACCGCGAAGCTGATCTGCGCCTTTGTTTTCGCATATGCAAATTGTTTGTTTTCCCATGAGGCGGCTCAAATATCACCTGCCTACTGTTCGTCGTTAGTTGCAGGTTCCAGAGTTTGAGAGATACCTGGGCTTCAAGACACATCCCCGTATAACTAGCAGCGTCACTACAAGAAAGAGCTCATATAATGATGATGGGCAATTCTCGTAAATAATGGCCACAAAGATGACAGCATGATTTTGTGGGTTGGCCGCACTGGGGTTATGCCATGCAAATGGGAGATATACTGACATGTACCGTGTTGCTTTTGCCTCATTATGAAAACTCGCCCATGTAGCGTACAGAGCGAAACAGAGATTTTAGCTTTGAAAATGGAAAACAAAAAATGAGTTGACTTTTTTCAAATCGAATTTTGCTCAAAACATTTCTGGGTACACGTAATAATCGCCTTACCAAGGAGGTTTTAAACGAGTATCCACTCTCAAAAGTAAGAAAATGGTATACCCCTTCACACATCAGTTTTACATATTAAAATTGGGGCCGAAGATGTATGAACATGTTTGCCTGCTGTGGTCCATTCTGACGATATCGTATGAGTGCATTCATTAGTCATACATGTAACATTACCATTCGGTCACGGTCAGCTGTAAACGTGGATTAAACAGCGAGGCATCTAAGAAAGGACCTCATCCCCCAGTATTATCTTCATGCTGTAATGCAAAGTTCTGGGAACCATTTCATTGACTACAAAAAAGCATGTGAGAAAACCAACAATTTGGGTTCCGACCAGGTCCGACACAAACCGGGCTGTACAGCCACAGAAGCAGGGTAGACGATTGAAAATTTAGGTATAAGTATAGGAGCAATTGTACTATATCCGTACAGCGAAAGCAAAGGCGCTGATCAGCTTCGCAGTTACTGCGAAGCTGATCTGCGCCTTTGTTTTCGCCTATGCAGATTACTGGTTTTCCCATGCGGCGGCTCAATTACGTTTTACAAAAGTAGAGTGCTGCCATTAATTAGGCCGCGACGCGAAAAAAAAAAAACCAGTCTTCGGGGTTTTTGACCAGGTCTGACACAAACCGACCTGTACAGTCACAGTAGCAGACTAGAAACTTGAAACTTTGGATATAATCGTAAGTAGAAGAGGGATTGTACTATCCGTGTAGCGAAAACAAAGCCGCTGATCAGTTGTGTGCACAGCGTCTTTGTATTCGCATATGCTAATTGTTGGTTTTCTGATGTAGCGGCCCAACTAGGTTTTACAGAAGCGGGCTGCTGCCATTAATTTATTTTTCTTGCGCGGACCCTGCAGACCGTGTCCATTTTCAGCAAAGGCTGCCATAAACTTATACAGAAGTATTGGTACCAATACGCACAGTTCCTACTTCACATATATGATGAACACGTACCAATTCTTCACACGACAAACCCTAAATGTGTGAAATTTAACAATTGAAAAGCCAGTGTTAGTAATTTACTAAAATTGACAGTGCAGCAATAGGTCCAGGTTAACCAAAGGTTTTAATTTATACAGAGTAGTAAGTCCCCAATTTCATTGAAACCTGTCCACTTGTTCTGGAGATTTCTATAGGGTTTTTACCATATACCATGGCGGCCATCTTGGTTATGTTACCTGGATCATTACTAATCTTTCATTCCTCTTTCCCAAGGAGGCCCCACATAAAATTTGGCTTTGATTTGCCTAGTGGTTTCACAGATCTTTGAAATTGTGAAAGGTGCACAGACGCATGACCTGGGGGTACATTATAAGCTCATGTAAGCTAAAAGTATGAATGAAATGTGGATTAAGACAAGAATCTAACAATCTTCTTTTAGGTATAGCTCGAGTAAGGTATACTGCCACATATCCAATCTAATAGCTCGAGTAAGGTATACTGCCACATATCCAATCTAATAGCTCGAGTAAGGTATACTGCCACATATCCAATCTAATAGCTCGAGTAAGGTATACTGCCACATATCCAATCTAATAGCTCGAGTAAGGTATACTGCCACATATCCAATCTTTTTTTTGAACACCCATTACAAAGTGTATTAAAGATATACATGTATTCTATGTTGCATAGCAAAGAGAAATCAAAATAGATAAATCTCCACATTTTCATCAACGCCTCTTCTATTTAACCAAAAAGGTTAAATTCCATACAATATTTATTTTTTTTAATAAAAATTCTTTGTTGTGATAGGCTTTGGGCATAAATGTCGATATTCACAACCTTATCGGAGTCAAATATACGCATGAATTATGGGTATTTGTCGTACTTCGTTGAAATTGTGATATTTTTGTCAGATGCCGTTGCTATGCAACATAGAATAGTCTAAAATCTGTACAGCTGATCAGCGCCTTTGTTATGGCTACACAGATAGTACAATCCCTCTTCTACTTATATCCAAAATTTCAAGTATCAAGTATTCTTCTGTGACTGTACAGACCAGTTTGTGTCAGACCTAGTCAGAAATCCAAATTGTTGGTTTTCTCATACAAAGGCTTATATAAAATGTCAAAGACAACAGGAGCCGCATCATGAGAAAACAGGCCTTTTGCATGTGCAAAAACAAAGACGCAGATCAGTTGTGCAGTAACTCTGTACCATCAGTACTTTGTTGGATCTGGATATATACTCCAAGATGGGTTTTAGCAAATTTATTGACCTTGGTATGTTAAAATACAAGAAAATACACTTGTTTCCAAATTATTACTGAATCACGGTAATGACATAGCAACGCAAACAAAGCGAATATAATTTGAAATCATGTCTTAGACTTTTCATTAAAAACACAAATAACTATAGTTTAAAACCTGTAGAAAATACTTTACCATGTACAAGACAAGATGGAAACTTGGGGTGGGTGGGTTTCTTCATAAAACATTCTTTGGTGTGGTAACTAAAACCACATAGATCTGCAACATCAGGAAAACATGTCTGTGTAATGAGTACCCCCTTTTACCCCAAATTTATATAGTAAAACTGGGGTATGCAGGGGTATACCTATTTTTCTTATTTTTGCTCTAAAACATAGATTGTGGGTACACGTTAGATCTGCTTTGCCGAGGCGGTTCTAACATGTACACAGATTCTATATTTTGAGCAAAAATAAGAAAAATAAAAAAAATTCTACTGAAAAATTTTAATTTTTGCAACTTAAAAAAATCTCTGTATATTGCATGGGCATGTTTTCTTAATGAAGACATCAATAGCAGTCCATATTTACCCATTTTGTGACAAATGAACCGCCTCGTGGGAAAACCAACAATGTGGTTTCCGAACAGGTCCGACACAAACCTGGCTGTAGCAGCAAAGAAGATGGCCAGAGACTGGAAATTTTGAATTTATAAAGTAGAGGAATTGTACTATCCGTGTAGCGAAAACAAAGGCGCCGATCAGCTTCGCGGTTACCGTGAAGCTGATCTGCGCCTTTGTTTTCGCATATGCAGATTGTTGGTTTTCTCACGAGGCGGCTCAAATTATTGGACTTCACATCACCATTCAGTTGTGTCCACTTAAACATTTTGGGGCAACAGGGCGGAATTGAATTTTTGTTTCAGATTTCAATAAAGTTCCGCTCATACATGTGATATCTCCCTATTTTGGAGGGATCTCCCTATTTTTCAGCAAATCTCCCTATTTGGAATTTCAAAATTTCCCCATATAACTTATACATCTCCCTATTTCAAAGGACATCCATGCCTTAGATGTAAGAAGTCCCTAAATCTCAGATTTGGGAGGACGAAATTTTCAAGTTATGACTATGGGGCTGAATTTAGCATTTATATGAGAAGAAATATATACACTTTTGTTTACAAAATAGTTTGGCTGATTTAACAGAATCAAGACAATGCAATTAAATATTTTCACAACCAACCCCATCTTTGGCAAAAAAGAACCATTAGAGTTTGAACTGATTTGCATTTGTTTGTCAACAGCACTTTTCAAGCAAACAAATATGGGCTTGTTTGTCATATGAATGTTGAACAATATCCACACATTGATTGTTTATTGTTTTGTAATTTCAAGTTTATTTTGAAAGAAATATTAGCTTAGTGCATAAGATCTTTAATTTACAATCTTATAGTTTATTTCTAGGTGTGTTCCCCCCCCCCCCCCCCGGGACCCAGCATGACCTTTCGTCAGTTTGTGTGTTTTTCACATTCACACACCATATCAAAGTGGCATCCTGGGTCTAGGGGGGGAACAGGATCAGTAAGGCGAAAATGTATAATTTCCTGAAATTTTCCATGAACTAAAATACGAACAGTTGTTATGGACAATTTTAAAGACATCAACTGTAGAATTGTAAACATTCATGGCCGTATTTCTTGTCAAACCAGTGTTAGGGTGAGTATATTTAGGTTATGTATATTTATAGAGATACAGTACAGGTTCATAGTAAACTTGCTTTCAATCTATTGTATTGCATTAATGCTTAGAAATGTGAATTCCCAAACTAATGTTAAAATTGACATAAATTATGTCATTGACAATCAAAATATGCAAGAACACAATAATAATAAAGAACTAGGCATTTTCGTCTTTGAAAGTGACATATTTGTCAATTAGGGAGTATCCCAATCTAAGGCATAGATGTCCTTTAAGATCTCCCTATTTGAAATCAAGAATTTCCTTCTTTGTTTAATCATTCTTCCTATTTCGAAAAGTAAATCTCCCTATATGGCTTCTCAGATGTATCACATGTATGGTTCCGCTAAGCAAACAGAATATATGTATACCCAGATGGGGTGCCCCATTCTGCAGCATCACATTTGGGGTAATACTGTTTGCCTCTGTCCCACAGAAAAATCTAACAAACCATTATCTTGTTTATTTCATTTAATTTTCCTTTAAGATGTCATATTCAAATTCAAGCTGTGGCTATTTTCTGAAGGAAAGTAAATTCTTTCCACTATGGTTGTGCAGCTTGATTTGCACATGGTTTGGTCTGAAAGCTGGTCCTGAGGTTATAAAACTTTTTTTCATGCTCAACTCAACTGAGACTAAAATTTATCCTGCTTTTAAATGTTAAAATGCCAACAAATGCTGACATTTTAACATTTATGAGCAGGATAAATTACTGTCTTCAGTGATCGGAATCTGAATTTTCAATCGTTATTTCAGTACTGTCAGTTTGGAAATTTTTGCGAGAAATTAATTTTTGCAAAAATTTGCAAATTCATTGCTTCGCGAATACAAGATTCCTGATAACAGCTGTAACACTTGTTTGTGAATTCAAGACTTCCAGAATAATTCAGAAATAGAAACTTTGCGAATTAAAAGTCATGCGAAAATTTCTGGTTTTACAGTATCTAGAAGCAATAAAAATTTCATGCTCAGCCGAATTGACGACGAAAAATGTTTTATAACCTCAGGACCAGTTTCTAAACATTGAGAAACATTGTGGTATTTGAGCCGCCTCGTGGGAAAACCAACAATGTGGTTTTTGAACAGGTCCAACACAAATCGAGCTGCACAAGCACAGAAAAATGCTACATGCTTGAAATTTGTTGATGTAAGTAAAAGAGGGATTGTACTATCTGTTTAGCAAAAACAAAGGCGCTGACCAGCTTCGCTGATCTGCGTGTAACCCCGAAGCTGATCTGCGCCTTTCTTTTCGCATATGCAGATTGTTGGCTTTCTCATGAGGCAGCTCATTTATTACCTCATCTTAAGAATTTTCTTCATCATAAACTCAAGCCATGGATTTACAGTTATAAATATGAATGACATGCCTGTTCCTATTGGTCAAATTCAACTGGTCAAAATAAGTTATGCCCCATGTCATTTTTTCTGTTTACCCATTTACTTAACTGTTTTCTTAAAAATTTCAAAAATAATTGAAAATGCTTACCCAATTTAAGTTAGACGACAACATTTTAAGCATGATTACACAAAGTTTGAAGTTGAAATAAAGAATATCTTTCGATATAGGCTTCATTATCTCAATCATCGTGTCCAGATTTTTGCCAATTTCACTACAGTATAGGAATAATAGGGAAATTTGCGTGACAACTACTAAAACATGTGTCACTATAGACAATTTACTGAAATAAATGAAAATCAACAGTGATCAACCCATCTTTATAAGAATAAGTCATGCTTTAATGCATGTAAAAAAGTCTACTGTCAAAAGTTACAACAAAACAAATATGGAGGTTTTTGCAGTAAGCCTATAGAAAATTTTCAACTGGGGCTTAACTTATTTTGACCAGTTTATTTAAAGGGAACATAGAAATGTTCTTCTAGTTCCTTTTTATTCTTTGTCAGCTGATCCAACTTGTTCTTGGGACTTCATAAAAAACTAAACCCAAATATTCCCATCGGCTCAAAATGTAAAAAACAGCATTAATTTCATGTGAGAGTAGTCTCCCTTGGTGAAAAAATTAAAAACTAAAATAATTCACATAATTGGTCATAAAAAGTTTAGAAATTTATACAATAAGTAATACAAATGATTTAAAATTGTTTCAAATGGAAAATTATTTGTTTTAGTTGTTTGTTCTGATGATATTCCAAATTTTCTATGTTCTTCTATAACTAATGAATATTCATGAGATAAAATGCAAAATTTCAAATCAAGCTTTCTCCCGAACCAGCCATAATTAGGCGAGGTTTTCTGCAATCAGTTCCTTTCATCAATGTCTACTTCAGTTTTACAAAATCAAAACCTTAAGATATGACCTTTATTTATAGAGGTTAATCTGTAGCTTGAGTCTACAACAAAAAAAAATTCATTTCTACGGAGGTATAGGGCAGTAAGCATATCTGTATTGAACATATGGAACCTTAAGTTTAACTAGCACTTAAACTCATCAATTATGACAGCCATACATTATGAGTTGTATTGTGAGAAAGCCAGCTTTTAACATTATGTGAAAATAAACATAGTATTACAGTCTTTTTTTTTTTGCTTCTCTGATAGTACAATCCCTCTTCTCCTTAAATCCAAAATTTCAAGCTTCTAGTTCTCTGTGACTGTACAGGCAGATATGTATGAAATCTATTTGAAAAGCATAAAGACAATTTTTTCTTGAGAAATGGATAATAACTGAATAGTATAGACTTCTACAATCAGGTAGGGGAAAGATATTGATTCATAGACTTTCTATAAATTTACAGAGTTTCTATTAATCTATAGAAAAAATGTTCTATAAATTTATAGATCAAACAGGTAATTTGTCTGCGAAACGTTACTGAACTTGTAAACAAAACAGTTGCAAACAAAACAGTGTATCTTTTCTAATTCAGATTATACTAGCAAATAATTGATGAATACTCCTTATTATGAAGCAAATGTATCATGGGAAAGTATTTCTAAACGGGGGGGGGGGGGGGGGGGGGGGGGGGGGGGTAAACAAAAAATATCTCTGATAAAACATATAAGAGTCACATCGTGAAAAAACGGATTTTTGCCTCTGTGAAAACAAGGCGCAGATCAGCTTCGCAGTACCTGCGAAGCTGATCAGCACCTTTGTTTTCGCTACACGGATAGTACAATTTCTCTTCTTCTCAAATCCGAAATTTCAAACGTCTAGCCTGCTTCTGAGACTGTACAGGTCAGTTTGTGTCAGACCTGGTCGGAAACCTGAAGACCGGTTTTCTCGTGTCGTGGTTCATAAAACAAAATCATAATAATCCTAATTCCTATCCTCAGAATTGACTTTATGTAAAAAGCTAGTAATTGTTTAAGGTCGACATGCCGTAAACCTACATTTACAACTGTGCTATCCGTGTAGCAAAAACAAAGGTGCTGATCAGCCTCACAGTTACTGCAAAGCTGATATGCGCTATTGTTTTTGCATATGCATAATGTTGGTTTTCTCATAACGCTGCTCCATTACTGAGTCATTCAAGTATTTGAGCCACCACATGGGAAAACAAACAATCTGCATAGGCGAAAACAAAGGCGCAGATCAGCTTCGCAGTAACTGTGAAGCTGATCATCGCCTTTGTTTTCGCTACTCGGATAGTACAATTCCTCTTCTACTTAAATCCGAAATTTCAAGCTTCTTGCTCTTTTCTGTGCTTGTACAGGTTGGTTTGTGTCGGACCTGTTCTGAAACCACATTGTTGGTTTTCCCACGAGGCTGCTCATTTCTAAGTTCTCACAACTTTTTTCTTTTTGACGAAGTTAGCCAGTATAATGAGTATCTAAGGTTATGGCAAAGCCGCCATCATGAGAAAACCTGATTTACATATGTGAAAATAAGCAAGAAAATTGGCTACATGATAACTATTCAGCTTATCAAAATAAATGAGCTGCAATGCAAGAAAACCAAGCATGTGATTTCCGAACAGGTCCGACACAAACTGAGCTATACATACACAGAAGAAAGTTATGATCTTGAGAATTTGGGAAAGAGTAAAGGAGGAATTGTACTATCCATGTAGCAAAAACCAAGGGCCCTGATCAGCTTTGCAGCTACTGTACAACTGATCTGCATCTTTGTTTTTGCATGTATGCAAAAAGCCAGTTTTCTCACGACATGGCTCAATTTAAAATGAGCCGTCGCATAAGAAAACAAACAATATGCATAGGCGAAAACAAAGGCGCAGATCAGCTGAGCAGTAACTGCACAGCTGACCAGTGTCTTTGTTTTCGCTATACAGATAGTACAATTCCTCTTCTTCCTAAATCCGAAATTTCATGCTCCTATCCATCTTCTATATCTGCACAGGCCAGTTTGTGTTGGACCTTGTCAAAAACACAAATTGTTGGTTTTCTCATGCACAGGCTCAAATGTAAACCTTTTTATTTTCTCTTGAGGCTGAACAGCTGTGTTTTGAAAAATCTCAAAGACAAGATTTCTCATAATGGGGCTCATATGAGCCGCATTAGGAGAAAAACAGGTTTTATGTATATGCGACCCGGCTCAGATGATGCAGTTATTCTTGTGACATCTATGCACAGCATGAAGCAACACATTCATCCCTTTCATAATTAAAACAAATATTAGACTTTGCAATATGTACATCAACATTAATTGAGCCGCGTCATGAGAAAACCAGATTTTTGCCTATGAGAAAGCAAAGGCGCAGATCAGCTTCGCAGTAACTGCGAAGCTGATCAGCGCCTTTGTTTTCGCCACTCCGATAGTACAATTTCTCTTCTTCCTCATTCCGAAACTTCAAGCTTCTAGCCTTCTTCTATGATTGTACATGCCAGTTGGTGTCGGACCTGATGGGAAACTCCGAAGACCAGTTTTCTCGTGTCGCGGCTCAATTCACATACTCAACATTAATTTATACATGTCAACATGAATTCATACAAGTTTGAGGAATTTACCTATGTATCTATACCATGAGTACCTCCGACATACTAGCAGTTAAGTAGTTTTCAGCAGAGGAATTAACAAAATCAGAAAACAGAAAAAATAGGCCTGGCCATAAGGATATGGCTTGAGCCACAACACGAGAAAACCGGTCTACCAGGTGTCTAACCAGGTCTGACACAAACCGACCTGCAGTCTCAGAAATAGGCTAGAATCTTGAAATTTCAGATTTAAATAAAAGAAGTATTGTACTATCACAGTAGCGAAAACAAAGGCGCTGATCAGCTGTGCAGTTACTGCACAGCTGATCTGCGCCTTTATTTTTGCATAGGCAAAAATTTGGTTTTCTCATCATGCAGCTCGCTTATACATTACAATAAACCTTAACTATTCAATGAGGAAAGTAAAATCATTCAATAAATCGTAGAGCACCCACGCTGTGGTTATCCAGAAACAATCAATGTTGCTGAGAACAACCAACAGTGATGAAATCAAAAAGCCACAATGTGGAGAAAATACCTAATACCTGTTTGGGAACAACTTACCACAGATTGGTACGATCTGAAGCAAGTTGTTCCAAGACAGGTCAAATGAAAACAGAGACACTCCTACTCCAATATCAAAGTTTTAACCTATAAGAGACAAATGGAATTGCCCAGCATCATCATTTTGGAGTGTCCATTTTCATTTTAAGGGGCATCAGGAATGATTTAAACTTTTTAATTTCATTTTTGATGTGAAGTTCTCCAGAGCAAAAAGAATTCTGTGGCATCATATCTGGGGCTATACTGTTTGCCTATGTCCCATAAATATGACGCCAGGCTTATGTGTAAGTAAACAGCTTTTTTAAGCATAACCTCTATGAGCTCAGAAGAAACTATTTACTCATGAAAATCCCATGTAAAATCCCATTGGGACTATTTAAAACATTGGTGCATCAAAACTCCTTTTACTATTCTTGGGAATTCGAGCCGTCTCGTGGGAAAACCAACAATGTGGTTTCCGAACAGGTCTGACACAAAGCGGCCCGTACAGCAACAGAAGCAGGCTAGAAGCGTGAAATTTTGGATTTAAGTAGAGGAGGAATTGTACTATCCGAGTAGCGAAAACAAAGGCGCTGATCAGCGTCATGGTTACCGCGAAGCTGATCTGCGTCTTTGTTTTCGCATATGCAGATTGTTGGTTTTCTCATAATGCGGCTCATTTATGGATCTCTAAAAGCGAGAAAAGTTCTTAAAGGTATACAGTCAAGGCACATGCACAACCTAGTTTACATCGACATCCGTTTTGCTTTGGTATATAGCAAACAATTGCAGTCAAATACACATATATACCCAATAATACAGTTTCCAATTTTGCTTTAATAATGTCTTTTAAAAACTGACCACTCAATTTTAGGCTTTTAGGGACTTTTCTCGCCTTATCTGTAGAGCTCCTCTCTAACTTCCATTACAAAAACTTGGCCGTGCAATATACAATTACTTTTTCAAGGGTAAAAAATTTAATATTTCAGCAAAAAAAAAAAAAAAGATTTTTAATATGCAAAGTATTTGCTCAAAACATTGATTGAGGACACGTTAGCACCCCCTTGTCGAGGTGGTTCTAATAAGTACCCACTATCTACGTTTTGGATCGAAAAGTAAGAAAGATTGTTGGCCCCTGTAAACCCCAGTTTTACTACATAAAAGTGGGGTATAAGGGGGTATTTATTTCACGAACATGTGAGCCGCCCCATGGGAAAACCAACAATCTGCATATGCGAAAACAAAGACGCAGATCAGCTTCGCGGTAACCGCGAAGCTGATCAGCGCCTTTGTTTTCGCTACACGGATAGTACCATTCCTCTTCTACTTAAATCCGAAATTTCAAGATTATAGCTCTTTTCTGTGACTGTACAGGTCGGTTTATGTCGGACCTGTTCGGAAACCACATTGTTGGTTTTCCCACGAGGTGGCTCATGTTTTCTACTCCTGTCCAAGCAGGTCCTATATTTCAGGTCTACTATTGGCAAGATCCTTAACCCATATTTGACGAATGGATTCTCCCATCATTATCAATTGGGTGAGTCCACTTTCATTTTTAGGGGCGTTAGGAGTGATTTTTAAATTTTATTTAATTTTTCGATGAAAATTCTCTTAGCAAACAGAATAGCCCCAGATGTGACACATCTGGGGCTTTTCTGTTTGCCTATGTCCCACAAAATGGACGCCAGGCTTAAATGAGTTAATGAGCTGCTTCTAGGGAAATCCTGCTCTTTGCCAATTTTATGTCAAAAACTAAGGTCTCGGCTGTTGTTATGGCAACAAAGTTAACACAAGCTTCTTCCTACATCAAAAGATTTGTCGATTTACAGGCCAGATTATGTCCGACATGGTCCAAAAAATGATTGGAACACAATTTTACTATTTCTATTATATTTTCTTCCATTTGAACTATATGTTATCCCCAATCAGAATACAGCACCAAATTTATTCTACAACAACTTATTACAAAGGAGGCAAAAAGGCTATACATGAAAGCTATTTGAAATGACTTGCATGAATTTATCTAAAATGAGTTTATGAGTAGTTCTGTTAAAATCTGCTTTGCTTTTTAATCATAGAAACATCAACAACCAGGCCCCAACATTAAAAACAATAATCATGCTCAACTCAGCTGGGACTACAATTAATCCTGCTCATAAATGTTTAGATGCTAAAACTTATTAGGATTTTAACATTTATTTGTAGGATAAATTACTGCCTTCTATGACATTAACACTAAAATTCAATTCATTTGGGTTACTGCAAGATTCATTGGCAGTTTAAATTTCAGTCTCAGCAGAGCTGAGCATGAGAAAGGTTTCATAACCTCAAGACTAGGCCCCGAGGTTATAAAACTTTTTTCAAGCTCAGCCCAGCAAAGACTAAAATTCATCCTGCTCATAAATGTTAAAATGCCAACAGTTGTTGGCATTTTAACATTTATTAGCAGGATAAATTACAGGCTTTGGCATTCTAAACCTTCAATATATTTGGACTATTTTGGTATTTATGAGAAGTTTAAATTTTATGCTCAGCTGAGTTGAGCATGAAAAATGTTTTATAACCTCAAGACCTAGTCAGCTGTGGTAGATGATCTATGCATACAACAGAAGATCAATAATAGTCAAACAATTTATCACCAGAGATCTTAAGACTTTGAGAAAGCACACAAAACTAAAAATGTGACCCATATGTACTTTAAAAAAGCAAAATTACATATTTCCTTGTGTATTGAGTCCAAAATTAAAATTCGATTTGTTTCCCCTTTTACGTCCAACCCTAAAAACTGCCCCGACCCAAGCAATTTTATTCCAGTTTCTCTGAAATGATTTTTTTTTTTTTAATTACATTGAAGCAAACGTTTTAAGTTTTAGAAGGAAATAGTTGTCTAAAATTTTCACTGTTATTCTTACATTATTTCACTAAGCTTAGCTATAGTTGTGCAATCAGTTTTAGTTATATTAGAATAATTTACATCAAAGTTCAGTGGGTATAGAATCAGAGAAATTAAAAAAAAATAATAATTCCCTAACCGACCCATGACTGCGGAACATGGACAGGAAAGGGGAAACAAAAATATTTCTAAGGATGATCTAAAGTGGTACAAAGGTAAGATATTTATATAAACTTTCAATCTGACAAAAAAAAAAGAAAATATTTGTGGCTGTTCAATACACTTTTAAATGGCAACAACTGATGATTACTAATTGAGCCGCTGCATAAGAAAATCACCTATCTGCATAAAAACAAAGGCGCAGCTCAGCTTCGCGGTAACCAAGAAGCTGATCTGTGCCTTTGTTTTTGCTACAGAGATAGTACAATTCTTCTTCTTCCTAAATCCGCATTTCAAGCTTCTATCCATCTTCTGTGACTGTACAGGCTGGTTTATGTCAACCTGGTGGGAGATCCAAATTGTTGGTTTTCTCACGCACAGGCTCAATTATTAAGACATGACATTTGACCGCCATAATTTCCTCCTCAGACAGGCAACAATCCAGAAACCATGTGATCACAGGTGGGCCGTGATGCAAGAAAACCGGTCTTCGGGGTTTCCGACCAGGTCTGACACAAATGAACCTGTACAGTCACAGAAGCAGGCTAGATGCTTGAAATTTCAGATTTAGGAAGAAGAGAAATTGTTCAATCCGTGTAGCGAAAATAAAGGTGCTGATCACTGCAGTTACTCCGAAGCTGATCTGCGCCTTTGTTTTCCCATTGGCAAAAATCTGGTTTTCTCATGATGCCGCTCAGGTGTATATGATAAACAGTGAAAATAGCTTCTTAAATTATGATGTTAGTTTTTGGTCTGTGTTTACAATATTTCATAATATGAGTCAGATGATGAGAAAACAAGCCTTTTGTTCATGCGAAAACAAAGCCGTAGATCATCTGTTCAATAACTGCACAGCTGTTCAGCCCCTTTGTTTTTGCTTCAAAGATAGTACAGACCCTCTCCTTTGTAAATCCAAAATTTCAAACTTCTAGTCATCCTCCGTGACTGCACAGGCTGGTTTGTGTCAGACCTCGTCTGACACCCTAAAGACCGGTTTTCTCATGATGTGGCTCATATAGTTTGATTGAAGCCTGTCTGGGGTAAAAATCTTCGGATATAAACAACACAGCAACAGTAAAATGGGAATTTAAATACATCCTATAAATTCCTATCACCGACAATTAAAAATCCTGATAATCCCAGGTCTCTTTGTCATAACCCTCGTGCACATGGTCTAATAAAACTTTTCGTCGACTCTCACAGTATCTGAAATTATTAAACACAGTCAGTTAGCATTTTTTCAAGCAGCACAAAGCAGAGCATGTTTCTGCTCAGCCGCAGTAGTCTACTAGATAATGTATTTGCTTAGCAATCATGGCCCAGTTGTTCAAAACTTTGTTAGCTTAGCACTGTAGTGTTGTTAAGCCCTTAATTTGTTAACTGTATATCGACTTCAAAAGCAAATATACTGTCATTGTTTGTTAAAAAAAATGTGAGAATCCTATGCAAAGGATTCTCACATTTTTTTTTTCAAGAAAAAATAACAGTGTATTTGTAGTATTGCTACTTGAAATTTTGACAAATCGCTAACTAACGGTATCGTTAATTTTGAGCAACTGGCCCCTGGCCCCAGGAAATTAAGGGTTCCATATCTGGCTGGAACATGCCTGTCATGTTAGCGACAAATGTTAATCTTTACATGATACAGGCAAACTGCCCATATGCACTGTCTTGAAACAAGCTATCATTTGTGACCATGACACAGGTAAATTTAACAGTTCGGACTGAATCTAAGTTCGGAAAATGTGTGGCTATGCTCGCTTATGTTCCTTTTGAAATTCTAGACTTATCCTACCATATGCTGCATACATTCTTGATTCTATAACTGTAAAAACTTTTAGAACACTTCGTGTTGTAAATACATGTATAGACTAATGTTTAAAAGAAAGTACATATTGCTAAATAATGCCCACAATAAATGGCATATGATAGAATATGTGCAAAACATTCCTCTTTAACATAAAAACAGCAATATGTGAATTCCAAAGTTAGGTGCAGTTCGAACATGCTCTCTATCACATGACATCTACACAAATGATAGCAAACACAGACTTTGTTTCCCAACACTGCATAGGGGTGTAACCTTTTTTTTCACTCTGCTCATAAATGCTTGAAAAGAAACGAGAGTATTACAGAATTTGTAAGTTCTTTGTGTTCTTGTTTGTTTGTTTGTTTGTTTGTAATGGTGCTTTACATTCTCTGTCAACAATTAATTTTTTGACGAATCAATTTGCCCATAATTATCAATTGGGTATGTCCACTTTCATTTTTAGGGGTGTTAGGAGTGATTTTTATTTCATTTTTCTATGAAATTTCTCCATGCAAACAGAATAGCCCCAGATGGGACACCGCATTCTGTGGCTACTCATGCATTCTGTAGTGTCTCATCTGGGGCTATGCTGTTCCCTTCTGTCCCATAATAAGGATGCCAGGCTACTATGAGTTAATGTCATGTTGGGACAATCAATTAACCTAGCCACACTGTTTCTGGGCAAGCCACAAAAAGGCAATCTACCATTACAAAGAGTGCATATTTGAGCTGCCACATGGGAAAACCAAACACTAGGCGAAAACAAAGGCACAGATCAGCTTCGCAGTAACTGCGAAGCTGATCAGCGCCTTTGTTTTCGCTACTCGGATAGTACAATTCCTCCTCTACTTAACTCCAAAATTTCAAGCTTCTAGCCTGCTTCTGTCGCTGTATCTAGGCCCGTTTGTGTCAAACCTGTTCGGAAACCACATTGTTGGTTTCTCCACGAGGTGGCCCATTTCTTTCACCATTAACTGAATCAGCAAAAGAGGAAGAATAGCCGTAGAAATATTTTCATGCCCAAATTTTTATGGAAGAAATATGCCAGACCCAGGATCAATCTTGGGTCTGCCTCGCAAAGAATCAAAACACACTACCAATCTTGTTGTTGTGCCCTGTAGTCTTAAAATCCTGTAGTCTTTTACTTTTTCGGCTGTAAAAATTGAAAATTTCATTGGAAATTTTTCTATATTTTTAATATTATATTATGCTCAACACATTGATTGTGGGTACACGTTACAACCTCCTCGGCGAAGCAGTTCTAAAGAGTGCCTACAATTCAATGTTTTGGATAAAAAATAAGAAAAGCTATTTACCCCTGTATACCCCAGTTTTCTTGTATAATGGTGGGGTATAAGGTGGTATACATTTCATGGGAATGTTTTCCTGGTGCGTACCCACCTGTATTTATCTTGTACTTTCTGTTTGATGTCAGCCAACATATCTGATGTAATGTCTCGCTCCAGATACTCTGACAACTGTTCTGTGGCATGTTCTAAATCTTTCTGGTTCTCCTACAAATACATGTTAAAACATCAGGGCCCAGTTGTTCAAAACTTTGTTAGCTTAATGATGTCGTTAAGCCCTCAATTTGTTAACCATATATCAACTTCTAAAGCAAATACACTGTTATTTTTTGTTGAAAAAATGTGAGAATCCTTTGCAATGCAAAGCATTTTCACATTTTTTCAACCAAAATAACAGTGTATTTGTAATATTTATGTTTGAAATTTTAACGAATCGTTAAGTAACGCCATCGTTAATTTTGAACAACTGGCCCCAGATTTAGAGGACCACTGTAGCAGTGTTTAGAGTGTAAGACACTGGATCCATGGGCACGGGAGTTTGAACCCCACCTGTGCCGGATTGTGACCTTAAGCAAGATACATTGACCAAACAATACTGGTTATTTATAACTCAGAAAAGGATGGACAGCTATTATTTGGAGTTTATGCTCTGCAAGGACAGGCACAGGTGGGGTTCTCTCCACTTAGCGATCTAAAAGACTTAAAAGAGAAGCAACAATTTTGAAAACATTAGCTCTTTCTAATAAAAATTATATGCCAAAAAATTGTGGGGAGTAGGCCTTTTGCATGCATAAGATTATCCTAAAACGATTTTTTTTTTTTTTTTTTTTTTTTTTTTTTTAAATTTGAGGAATAACTAAGTGCTTGGACCTCAGTTGAGTAAATTGTACAAACTTATTTTGGTTTGGTGCATTTTTAACAAAAAAAAGTTGATTTTGATCTTCTGGCGGAAAAAAGTTACTCCCTTGCTCATATTTTCACAATGGAAAAAGTCCTATTCAAAATTATTTTCTGGCATAAATTATATATATTTGCAATCCAATTTTCAATATTTTTTTTGCAGAATTTCTTAGGACTCTTGGAATGCATAAGGCTGACATAATCATAATTTTCTTCAGAAAAATTTGATTTTGAAAAAGGTGGTTTCTAAACGATGGTGTATGGGCAGTAGCTTCTAGTCACTAGTTGGTAACCAGTTAACATCAAAAGATGTTTCCCAAAATAAGACATTCATCAAGGATTACCTGTTGATACATTTCAAACCTGTTTAGATCGTTGTTATTTATCCATTCTGTACATTGATTTGATTCATTCATTCACTTCTCTCCTATTTTCTTTTTTTATCTATCATTCATTCATTATTTAGTCACTCTTACATGCATCATGATATTTAAATTCTACTTATGAATTCATTTATCTATTTATGCATTTATTTATTTATATCATTTTAAGTATTAAAATTTTGTTACCTAAAAATCAGTTATCACAAAGAGTTCTTCATTAAGGTGACAATACAGGTAATTTCAGTCAAACCTCACTGCACATCCTACACAGTAGTGTTCATTACATGACCAATTAATTCATTACAAAAAATAACCCAATTAAAATCCAATTAATTAACTGCCTTCTACTGACTCTCCAAAACTGTCATTAAGTACTTGTTTTGTTAATTATAAGTACCAATGCATGGTCATTAAATCTGAGATTTGGAGAAAAGAGATTTACATTTTTACTATGTGTCAAAATAATTTTCAAGTATAAAATGATGCCATCCCAGCTAAACCTACACTACACTTGTACTGGATCAAGATAGATAAAGAAAGGGGCTCATGTATATGAAGAATAGCAGGTATGAAATATGGACATTTTTCTCTCATAGGTTACAATTCAATATTTCAACATTCCCTGTTATTATGACTTGTCTCAATAAAAATCACAAATCAAAATAACATTTTTTTTTAAATCTTCCTTCAAAAATCATGTTTATCTTGTAGGGTATTAAAGCAGTTATTTCATAGATGTTTGGCACAATAGTAAAAGCTATGTACCTCGGTGCCATTGGCAGCATAAAATAACCATTCAGTATTAATTTTCAAGATTATATGTACTCACTTTGTGTGCTTGGGATGCACAGTAATAAGCAAAAAGGTACAAGTAGGCAATGATCGAGAAAAGATGCAATCAGACAGAAATTCCCACTCCAAAAACTTAGAAAACATATCCTAAGCCGAATGAGCAGCTATTTCCCAATAGGCGGTCACTCAGTTACCTGCACTTTACTAAAACTATGAAAACGTACATAAGCTCAAAAACATTTACCTTACTACAACCTGCATATTTTAAAATGCCACTATCTTCCCTTGTACCAGTGTGTGCTGATTCAATGTCACATATTAGCACATGCCTGTGCTGGGAAAGATAAGCATTATAGCTAAAAAAGATTTACATTCACAGGACCTGCAAATTATGAAATGTCACTGTCTTGCCTTGTACCTGAGTGTGTGCTGATTCAATGTCACATATTAGCACATGCCTGTGCTGGGGAAGATAAGCATTATAGCTCAAAAAGATTAACATTGATAGGACCTGCATATTATCAAATGTCACTGTCTTGCCTTGTACCAGTGTGTGCTGATTCAATGTCACATATTAGCACATACCTGTGCTGGGAAAGAGAGGCATTATAGCTCAAAAACATTAACATTGAAAGGACCTGCATATTTTGAAATGTCATTGTCTTGCCTTGCACCAGTGTGTGCTGATTCAATGATATATATAAGCACATGCCTGTGCTGGGGAAATTAAGCATTATACTTCAAAAAGATTAACATTGATATAACCTGCATATTATGAAATGTCACTGTCTTGCCTTGTACCAGTGCGTGCTGATTCAATATCACATATTAGCACATGCCTGTGCTGGGGAAGATAAGCATTATACCTCAAAAATATTTACATTTATACATGTAGGACCTGCATATTATGGAATGTCACTGTCTTGCCTTGTACCAGTGTGTGCTGACTGAATGTCACATACAAGCACATGCCTGTGCCTGGAAAGATAAGCATTATAGCTCAAAAAGATTTACATTCATAGGACCTGCATATTATGAAATGTCACTGTCTTGCCTTCAACCAGTGTGTGCTGATTCAATGTCACATATTAGCACATGACTGTGCTGGGGAAGATAAGCATTATAGCTCAAAAAGATTTACACTCATAGGACCTCCATATTATGAAATGTCACTGTCAGTGTGTGCTGATTCAATGTCACATATTAGCACATGCCTGTGCTGGGGAAGATATGCATTATAGCTCAAAAAAATTTACATTGTTATAACCTGCATATTTTGAAATGTCACTGTCTTGCCTTGTACCAGTGTGTGCTGATTCAATGTTATATATTAGCACATGCCTGTGCTTGGGAAGATAAGCATTATAGCTCAAAAAGATTTACATTAATAGGACCTGCATATTTTGAAATGTCACTGTCTTGCCTTGTACCAGTGTGTGCTGATTCAATGTCACATATTAGCACATGCCTGTGCTGGGAAAGAGAGGCATTATCGCGCAAAAAGATATACATTGAAAGGACCTGTATATTTTGAAATGTCATCGTCTTACCTTGTACCAGTGTGTGATGATTCAATGTCAAATATTAGCACATGCCTGTTTTTACATTGATATAACCTGTATATTTTGAAATGTCACTGTCTTGCCTTGTACCAGTGTGTGCTGATTCAATGTCACATATTAGCACATGCCTGTGCTGGGGAAGATAAGCATTATAGCTCAAAAAGATTTACATTGATATAACCTGCATATTTTGAAATGTCACTGTCTTGCCTTGTACCAGTGTGTGCTGATTCAATGTCATATATTAGCACATGCCTGTGCTAGGGAAGATAAGCATTATAGCTCAAATACGTTTATTTTGATACAACCTGCATATTATGAAATGTCACTGTCTTGCCTTGTACCAGTGTGTGCTGATTCAATGTCATATATTAGCACATGCCTGTCTTGGGAAGATAAGCATTATAGCTCAAAAAGATTTACATTTATATAACCTGCATATTTTGAAATGTCACAGTCTTCCCTTGTACCAGTGTGTGCTGATTCAATGTCACATATTAGCACATGCCTGTGCTGGGAAAGAGAGGCATTATAGCTCAAAAAGATAAACATTGAAAGGACCTGCATATTTTGAAATGTCATCGCCTTGCCTTGTACCAGTGTGTGCTGATTCAATGTCACATATAAGCACATGCCTGTGCTGGGGAAGATAAGCATTATAGCTCAAAAAGATTTACATTGATAGGACCTGCATATTTTGAAATGTCACTGTCTTGCCTTTTACCAGTGTGTGCTGATTGACTGTCACATATTAGCACATGCCTGTGCTTGGGAAGAAAAGCATTATAGCTCAAAAAAATTTACATTGTTATAACCTGCATATTTTGAAATGTCACTGTCTTGCCTTGTACCAGTGTGCGCTGATTCAATGTCACATATTAGCACATGCCTGAGCTAGGGAAGATAAGCATTATAGCTCAAAAAGATTTACACTGATATAAAATGCATATTTTGAAATGTCACTGTCTTGCCTTGTACCAGTGTGTGCTGATTGAATGTCACATCTCCGCACATGCCTGTGCTGGGGAAGATAAGCATTATCGCGCAAAAAGATATACATTGATAGGACCTGCATATTTTGAAATGTCATTGTCTTGCCTTGTACCAGTGTGTGCTGATTCAATGTCATATATTAGCACATGCCTGTGCTGGGGAAGATAAGCATTATAGCTCAAAAAGATTTACATTGATAGGACCTGCATATTTTGAAATGTCATCATCTTGCCTTGTACCAGTGTGTGCTGATTCAATGTCATATATTAGCACATGCCTGTGCTGGGGAAGATAAGCATTATAGATCAAAAAGATTAACATTGATATAACCTGCATATTTTGAAATGTCACAGTCTTCCCTTGTACCAGTGTGTGCTGATTCAATGTCACATATTAGCACATGCCTGTGCTGGGAAAGAGAGGCATTATAGCGCAAAAAAATATACACTGAAAGGACCTGCATCTTTTGAAATGTCATCGTCTTGCCTTGTACCAGTGTGTGCTGATTCAATGTCACATATTAGCACATGCCTGTGCTGGGGAAGATAGGCATTATAGCTCAAAAAGATTTACATTGATATAACCTGCATATTTTGAAATGTCACTGTCTTGCCTTGTACCAGTGTGTGCTGATTGAATGTCACATATTAGCACATGCCTGTGCTTGGGAAGAAAAGCATTATAGCTAAAATAAATTTACATTGTTATAACCTGCATATTTTGAAATGTCACTGTCTTGCCTTGTACCAGTGTGTGCTGATTCAATGTCACATATTAGCACATGCCTGTGCTGGGAAAGAGAGGCATTATAGCGCAAAAAGATATACATTGAAAGGACCTGCATATTTTGAAATGTCATCGTCTTGCCTTGTACCAGTGTGTGCTGATTCAATGTCACATATTAGCACATGCCTGTGCTGGGAAAGAGAGGCATTATAGCACAAAAAGATATACATTGAAAGGACCTGCATATTTTGAAATGTCATCATCTTGCCTTGTACCAGTGTGTGCTGATTCAATGTCACATATTAGCACATGCCTGTGTTGGGGAAGATAAGCATTATAGCTCAAAAAGATTTACATTGATATAACCTGCATATTTTGAAATGTCATCATCTTGCCTTGTACCAGTGTATGCTGATTCAATGTCACATATTAGCACATGCCTGTGCTAGGGAAGATAAGCATTATAGCTCAAAAAGATTTACATTGATATAAACTGCATATTTTGAAATGTCACTGTCTTGCCTTGTACAATGGTGCTGATTCAATGTCATATATTAGCACATGCCTGAGCTAGGGAAGATAAGCATTATAGCTCAAAAAGATTTACACTGTTATAACCTGCATATTTTGAAATGTCACTGTCTTTCCTTGTACCAGTGTGTGCTGATTCAATGTCACATATTAGCACATGCCTGTGCTGGGGAAGATAAGCATTATAGCTCAAAAAGATTTACATTCATATAACCTGCATATTTTGAAATGTCACTGTCTTGCCTTGTACCAGTGTGTGCTGATTCAATGTCATATATTAGCACATGCCTGTGCTGGAGAAGATAAGCATTATAGCTCAAAAAGATTTAAATTGATAGGACCTGCATATTTTGAAATGTCACTGTCTTGCCTTGTACCAGTGTGTGCTGATTCAATGTCACATATTAGCACATGCCTGTGCTGGGAAGGAGAGGCATTATAGCGCAAAAAGATTTACATTGATAGGACCTGCATATTTTGAAATGTCATCGTCTTGCCTTGTACCAGTGTGTGCTGATTCAATGTCATATATTAGCACATGCCTGTGCTGGGGAAGATAACCATTATAGCTCAAAAAGATTTACATTGATAGGACCTGCATATTTTGAAATGTCATCGTCTTGCCTTGTACCAGTGTGTGCTGATTCAATGTCATATATTATCACATGCCTGTGCTGGGCAAGATAAGCATTATAGCACAAAAAGATTAACATTGATAGGACCTGCATATTTTGAAATGTCATCATCTTGCCTTGTACCAGTGTGTGCTGATTCAATGTCATATATTAGCACATGCCTGTGCTGGGGAAGATAAGCATTATAGCTCAACAAGATTTACATTGATACAACCTGCATATTTTGAAATGTCACTGTCTTGCCTTGTACCAGTGTGTGCTGATTCAATGTCATATATTAGCACATACCTGTGCTGGAGAAGATAAGCATTATAGCTCAAAAAGATATACATTGATATAACCTGCATATTTTGAAATGACACTGTCCTGCCTTGTACCAGTGTGTGCTGATTCAATGTCACATATTAGCACATGCCTGTGCTTGGGAAGATAAGCATTATAGCTCAAAAAGATTTACATTGATATAACCTGCATATTTTGAAATGTCACTGTCTTGCCTTGTACCAGTGTGTGCTGATTGAATGTCACATATTAGCACATGCCTGTGCACGGGAAGATAAGCAATATAGCTCAAAAAGATTTACATTGATATAACCTTCATATTTTGAAATATGACTGACTTGCCTTGTACCAGTGTGTGCTGATTCAATGTCACATATAAGCACATGCCTGTGCTGGGGAAGATAAGCATTATAGCTCAAAAACATTTATATTGATACAACCTGCATATTTTGAAATGTCATCATCTTGCCTTGTACCAGAGTGTGCTGATTCAATGTCACATATAAGCACATGCCTGTGCTGGGGAAGATAAGCATTATAGCTCAAAAAGATTTACATTGATAGGACCTGCATATTTTGAAATGTCATCGTCTTGCCTTGTACCAGTGTGTGCTGATTCAATGTCATATATTAGCACATGCCTGTGCTGGGGAAGATAAGCATTATAGATCAAAAAGATTTACATTGATATAACCTGCATATTTTGAAATGTCACTGTCTTGCCTTGTACCAGTGTGTGCTGATTCAATGTCATATATTAGCACATGCCTGTGCTGGAGAAGATAAGCATTATAGCTCAAAAAGATATACATTGATATAACCTGCATATTTTGAAATGTCACTGTCTTGCCTTGTACCAGTGTGTGCTGATTGAATGTCACATATTAGCACATGCCTGTGCTCAGGAAGATAAGCAATATAGCTCAAAAAGATTTACATTGATATAACCTGCATATTTTGAAATATGACTGACTTGCCTTGTACCAGTGTGTGCTGATTCAATGTCACATATTAGCACATGCCTGTGCTCGGGAAGATAAGCATTATAGCTCAAAAACATTTATATTGATACAACCTGCATATTTTGAAATGTCATCGTCTTGCCTTGTACCAGTGTGTGCTGATTCAATGTCACATATAAGCACATGCCTGTGCTGGGGAAGACAAGCATTATAGCGCAAAAAAGATTTACATTGATATAACCTGCATATTTTGAAATGTCATTGTCTTGCCTTGTACCAGTGTGAGCTGATTCAATGTCATATATTAGCACATGCATGTGCTGGGGAAGATAAGCATTATAGCTAAAAAAAATTACATTATTATAACCTGCATATTTTGAAATGTCATTGTCTTGCCTTGTACCAGTGTGTGCTGATTCAATGTCATATATTAGCACATGCCTGTGCTTGGGAAGATAAGCATTATAGCTCAAAAAGATTTACATTGATAGGACCTGCATATTTTGAAATGCCACTGTCTTGCCTTGTACCAGTGTGTGCTGATTCAATGTCACATATTAGCACATGCCTGTGCTGGGAAAGAGAGCCATTATAGCGCAAAAAGATTTACATTGATAGGACCTGCATATTTTGAAATGTCATTGTCTTGCCTTGTACCAGTGTGTGCTGATTCAATGTCATATATTAGCACATGCCTGTGCTGGGGAAGATAAGCATTATAGCTCAAAAAGATTTACATTGATATAACCTGCATATTTTGAAATGTCACTGTCTTGCCTTGTACCAGTGTGTGCTGATTCAATGTCATATATTAGCACATGCCTGTGCTGGGGAAGATAAGCATTATAGCTCAAAAAGATTTACATTGATATATAACCTGCATATTTGAAATGTCACTGCCCTGCCTTGTACCAGTGTGTGCTGATTCAATGTCATATATTAGCACATGCCTGTGCTTGGGAAGATAAGCATTATAGCTCAAAAAGATTTACATTGATAGGACCTGCATATTTTGAAATGCCACTGTCTTGCCTTGTACCAGTGTGTGCTGATTCAATGTCACATATTAGCACATGCCTGTTCTGGGAAAGAGAAGCATTATAGCTCAAAAAGATATACATTGAAAGGACCTGCATATTTTGAAATGTCATCGTCTTGCCTTGTACCAGTGTGTGCTGATTCAATGTCACATATTAGCACATGCCTGTGCTGGGGAAGATAGGCATTATAGCTCAAAAAGATTTACATTGATATAACCTGCATATTTTGAAATGTCACTGTCTTGCCTTGTACCAGTGTGTGCTGATTGAATGTCACATATTAGCACATGCCTGTGCTTGGGAAGAAAAGCATTATAGCTAAAATAAATTTACATTGTTATAACCTGCATATTTTGAAATGTCACTGTCTTGCCTTGTACCAGTGTGTGCTGATTCAATGTCACATATTAGCACATGCCTGTGCTGGGAAAGAGAGGCATTATAGCGCAAAAAGATATACATTGAAAGGACCTGCATATTTTGAAATGTCATCGTCTTGCCTTGTACCAGTGTGTGCTGATTCAATGTCACATATTAGCACATGCCTGTGCTGGGAAAGAGAGGCATTATAGCACAAAAAGATATACATTGAAAGGACCTGCATATTTTGAAATGTCATCGTCTTGCCTTGTACCAGTGTGTGCTGATTCAATGTCACATATTAGCACATGCCTGTGTTGGGGAAGATAAGCATTATAGCTCAAAAAGATTTACATTGATATAACCTGCATATTTTGAAATGTCATCATCTTGCCTTGTACCAGTGTATGCTGATTCAATGTCACATATTAGCACATGCCTGTGCTAGGGAAGATAAGCATTATAGCTCAAAAAGATTTACATTGATATAAACTGCATATTTTGAAATGTCACTGTCTTGCCTTGTACAATGGTGCTGATTCAATGTCATATATTAGCACATGCCTGAGCTAGGGAAGATAAGCATTATAGCTCAAAAAGATTTACACTGTTATAACCTGCATATTTTGAAATGTCACTGTCTTTCCTTGTACCAGTGTGTGCTGATTCAATGTCACATATTAGCACATGCCTGTGCTGGGGAAGATAAGCATTATAGCTCAAAAAGATTTACATTCATATAACCTGCATATTTTGAAATGTCACTGTCTTGCCTTGTACCAGTGTGTGCTGATTCAATGTCATATATTAGCACATGTCTGTGCTGGAGAAGATAAGCATTATAGCTCAAAAAGATTTAAATTGATAGGACCTGCATATTTTGAAATGTCACTGTCTTGCCTTGTACCAGTGTGTGCTGATTCAATGTCACATATTAGCACATGCCTGTGCTGGGAAGGAGAGGCATTATAGCGCAAAAAGATTTACATTGATAGGACCTGCATATTTTGAAATGTCATCGTCTTGCCTTGTACCAGTGTGTGCTGATTCAATGTCATATATTAGCACATGCCTGTGCTGGGGAAGATAAGCATTATAGCTCAAAAAGATTTACATTGATAGGACCTGCATATTTTGAAATGTCATCGTCTTGCCTTGTACCAGTGTGTGCTGATTCAATGTCATATATTATCACATGCCTGTGCTGGGCAAGATAAGCATTATAGCACAAAAAGATTAACATTGATAGGACCTGCATATTTTGAAATGTCATCGTCTTGCCTTGTACCAGTGTGTGCTGATTCAATGTCATATATTAGCACATGCCTGTGCTGGGGAAGATAAGCATTATAGCTCAACAAGATTTACATTGATACAACCTGCATATTTTGAAATGTCACTGTCTTGCCTTGTACCAGTGTGTGCTGATTCAATGTCATATATTAGCACATACCTGTGCTGGAGAAGATAAGCATTATAGCTCAAAAAGATATACATTGATATAACCTGCATATTTTGAAATGACACTGTCCTGCCTTGTACCAGTGTGTGCTGATTCAATGTCACATATTAGCACATGCCTGTGCTTGGGAAGATAAGCATTATAGCTCAAAAAGATTTACATTGATATAACCTGCATATTTTGAAATGTCACTGTCTTGCCTTGTACCAGTGTGTGCTGATTGAATGTCACATATTAGCACATGCCTGTGCTCGGGAAGATAAGCAATATAGCTCAAAAAGATTTACATTGATATAACCTGCATATTTTGAAATATGACTGACTTGCCTTGTACCAGTGTGTGCTGATTCAATGTCACATATAAGCACATGCCTGTGCTGGGGAAGATAAGCATTATAGCTCAAAAACATTTATATTGATACAACCTGCATATTTTGAAATGTCATCATCTTGCCTTGTACCAGTGTGTGCTGATTCAATGTCACATATAAGCACATGCCTGTGCTGGGGAAGATAAGCATTATAGCGCAAAAAGATTTACATTGATATAACCTGCATATTTTGAAATGTCATCGTCTTGCCTTGTACCAGTGTGTGGTGATTCAATGTCATATATTAGCACATGCCTGTGCTGGGGAAGATAAGCATTATAGCGCAAAAAGATTTACATTGATAGGACCTGCATATTTTGAAATGTCATCGTCTTGCCTTGTACCAGTGTGTGCTGATTCAATGTCATATATTAGCACATGCCTGTGCTGGGGAAGATAAGCATTATAAATCAAAAAGATTTACATTGATATAACCTGCATATTTTGAAATGTCACTGTCTTGCCTTGTACCAGTGTGTGCTGATTCAATGTCATATATTAGCACATGCCTGTGCTGGAGAAGATAAGCATTATAGCTCAAAAAGATATACATTGATATAACCTGCATATTTTGAAATGTCACTGTCTTGCCTTGTACCAGTGTGTGCTGATTGAATGTCACATATTAGCACATGCCTGTGCTCAGGAAGATAAGCAATATAGCTCAAAAAGATTTACATTGATATAACCTGCATATTTTGAAATATGACTGACTTGCCTTGTACCAGTGTGTGCTGATTCAATGTCACATATTAGCACATGCCTGTGCTCGGGAAGATAAGCATTATAGCTCAAAAACATTTATATTGATACAACCTGCATATTTTGAAATGTCATCGTCTTGCCTTGTACCAGTGTGTGCTGATTCAATGTCACATATAAGCACATGCCTGTGCTGGGGAAGACAAGCATTATAGCGCAAAAAAGATTTACATTGATATAACCTGCATATTTTGAAATGTCATTGTCTTGCCTTGTACCAGTGTGAGCTGATTCAATGTCATATATTAGCACATGCATGTGCTGGGGAAGATAAGCATTATAGCTAAAAAAAATTACATTATTATAACCTGCATATTTTGAAATGTCATTGTCTTGCCTTGTACCAGTGTGTGCTGATTCAATGTCATATATTAGCACATGCCTGTGCTTGGGAAGATAAGCATTATAGCTCAAAAAGATTTACATTGATAGGACCTGCATATTTTGAAATGCCACTGTCTTGCCTTGTACCAGTGTGTGCTGATTCAATGTCACATATTAGCACATGCCTGTGCTGGGAAAGAGAGCCATTATAGCGCAAAAAGATTTACATTGATAGGACCTGCATATTTTGAAATGTCATTGTCTTGCCTTGTACCAGTGTGTGCTGATTCAATGTCATATATTAGCACATGCCTGTGCTGGGGAAGATAAGCATTATAGCTCAAAAAGATTTACATTGATATAACCTGCATATTTTGAAATGTCACTGTCTTGCCTTGTACCAGTGTGTGCTGATTCAATGTCATATATTAGCACATGCCTGTGCTGGGGAAGATAAGCATTATAGCTCAAAAAGATTTACATTGATATATAACCTGCATATTTGAAATGTCACTGCCCTGCCTTGTACCAGTGTGTGCTGATTCAATGTCATATATTAGCACATGCCTGTGCTTGGGAAGATAAGCATTATAGCTCAAAAAGATTTACATTGATAGCACCTGCATATTTTGAAATGTCACTGTCTTGCCTTATATCAGTGTGTGCTGATTCAATGTCACATATTAGCACATGCCTGTTCTGGGAAAGAGAAGCATTATAGCTCAAAAAGATATACATTGAAAGGACCTGCATATTTTGAAATGTCATCGTCTTGCCTTATACCAGTGTGTGCTGATTCAATGTCATATATTAGCACATGCCTGTGCTGGGGAAGATAAGAATTATAGCTCAAAAAGATTTACATTGATATAACCTGCATATTTTGAAATGTCACTGTCTTGCCTTGTACCAGTGTGTGCTGATTGAATGTCACATATTAGCACATGCCTGTGCTGGGGAAGGTAAGCATTATAGCTCAAAAAGATTAACATTGATATAACCTGCATATTTTGAAATGTCACTGTCCTGCCTTGTACCAGTGTGTGCTGATTCAATGTCACATATTAGCACATGCCTGTGCTGGGAAAGAGAGGCATTATAGCGCAAAAAGATATACATTGAAAGGACCTGCATATTTTGAAATGTCATCATCTTGCCTTGTACCAGTGTGTGCTGATTCAACGTCACATATTAGCACATGCCTGTGTTGGGGAAGATAAGCATTATAGCTCAAAAAGATCAACATTGATATAACCTGCATATTTTGAAATGTCACTGTCTTGCCTTGTACCAGTCTGTGCTGATTGAATGTCACATATTAGCACATGCCTGTGCTTGGGAAGATAAGCATTATAGCTAAAAAAGATTTACATTGATAGGACCTGCATATTTTGAAATGTCATCGTCTTGCCTTGTACCAGTGTGTGCTGATTCAATGTCATATATTAGCACATGCCTGTGCTGGGGAAGATAAGCATTATAGCTCAAAAAGATTTACATTGAAAGGACCTGCATATTTTGAAATGTCATCGTCTTGCCTCGTACCAGTGTGTGCTGATTCAATGTCATATATTAGCACATGCATGTGCTAGGGAAGATAAGCATTATAGCTCAAAAAGATTTACATTGTTATAACCTGCATATTTTGAAATGTCACTGTCTTGCCTTGTACCAGTGTGTGCTGATTGAATGTCACATATTAGCACATGCCTGTGCTTGGGAAGATAAGCATTATGGCTCAAAAAGATTTACATTGAAAGGACCTGCATATTTTGAAATGTCATTGTCTTGCCTTGTACCAGTGTGTGCTGATTCAATGTCATATATTAGCACATGCCTGTGCTGGGAAAGATAAGCATTATAGCGCAAAAAGATTTACACTGATATAACCTGCATATTTTGAAATGTCAATGTCTTGCCTTGTACCAGTGTGTGCTGATTCAATGTCATATATCAGCACATGCCTGTGCTGGGGAAGATAAGCATTATAGCTCAAAAAGATTTACATTCATATAACCTGCATATTTTGAAATGTCACTGTCCTGCCTTGTACCAGTGTGTGCTGATTCAATGTCATATATTAGCACATGCCTGTGCTGGGAAAGATAAAAATTATAGCTCAAAAAGATTTACACTGATATAACCTGCATATTTTGAAATGTCACTGTCTTGCCTTGTACCAGTGTGTGCTGATTCAATGTCATATATTAGCACATGCCTGTGCTGGGGAAGATAAGCATTATAGCTCAAAAAGATTTACATTCATATAACGGCACATTTTGAAATGTCACTGTCCTGCCTTGTACCAGTGTGTGCTGATTCAATGTCACATATTAGCACATGCCTGTGCTGGGAAAGAGAGGCATTATAGCGCAAAATGATATACATTGAAAGGACCTGCATATTTTGAAATGTCATTGTCTTGCCTTGTACCAGTGTGTGCTGATTCAATGTCATATATTAGCACATGCCTGTGCTGGGAAAGATAAGCATTATAGCGCAAAAAGATTTACATTGATAGGACCTGCATATTTTGAAATGTCACTGTCTTGCCTTGTACCAGTGTGTGCTGATTCAATGTCATATATTAGCACATGCCTGTGCTGGGGAAGATAAGCATTATAGCTCAAAAAGATTTACATTCATATAACCTGCATATTTTGAAATGTCATTGTCCTGCCTTGTACATGTACCAGTGTGTGCTGATTCAATGTCATATATTAGCACATGCCTGTGCTTGGGAAGATAAGCATTATAGCTCAAAAAGATTTACATTGATAGGACCTGCATATTTTGAAATGTCACTGTCTTGCCTTGTACCAGTGTGTGCTGATTCAATGTCACATATTAGCACATGCCTGTGTTGGGAAAGAGAGGCATTATTGTGCAAAAAGATTTACATTTAAATGTTATGAACCACTGCAGAAGCTGAGGGTGAGGTTATGGCCATGTAAAACCGGTTTAAGCCCGCCAGTAACTTTGTGTTACTGATCGTTCCAAGTCGATACTTCTGTGGTGGTTCTTTTTGTTTTATGTCTTGGTGTTTAAAAAATTTTTTGTGCTGTTGGCGCCTTATGTATGTTTTCATATTTTTAGTTAAGTTAAGGTAACTGAGTGGCCACCTATTGGGAAAATAGCTGCCCATTCGGCTTACGATTGTTTCATGGTATAAGTACCTGATTGTTAGTTTGGTTTTTTCCCACCTCGGTTTTTGGAGTGGGAATCTTTTTCTGATTGCGCATTTTCCTGATCTTTGCCTACTTGTACCTTTTTACATTGAAAGGACCTGCATATTTTCAAATGTCATCGTCTTGCCTTATACCAGTGTGTGCTGTTTCAATGTCATATATTAGCACATGCCTGTGCTGGGGAAGATTAGCAGATTTACATTGATATAACCTGCATATTTTGAAATGTCACTGTCTTGCCTTGTATCAGTGTGTGCTGATTGAATGTCACATATTAGCACATGCCTGTGCTTGGGAAGATAAGCCTTATAGCTCAAAAAGATTTCCATTGATATAACCTGCATATTTTGAAATGTCACTGTCTTGCCTTGTACCAGTGTGATGGCATATATTAGTAGCACATGCCTGTGTTGGGGAAGATTACCATTATAGCTCAAAAAAATTTACATTGATAGGACCTGCATATTTTGAAATGTCACTTGTCTTGCCTTTTACCTGTGTGTGCTGATTCAATGTCATATATTAGCACATGCCGGTGCTTGGGAAGATAAGCATTATAGCTCAAAAAGATTTACATTGATAGGACCTGCATATTTTGAAATGTCACTTGTCTTGCCTTGTACCTGTGTGTGCTGATTCAATGTCATATATTAGCACATGCCGGTGCTTGGGAAGATAAGCATTATAGCTCAAAAAGATTTACATTGATAGGACCTGCATATTTTGAAATGTCACTTGTCTTGCCTTTTACCTGTGTGTGCTGATTCAATGTCACAGATTAGCACATGCCGGTGCTCGGAAAGATAAGCATTATAGCTCAAAAAGATTTACATTGATAGGACCTGCATATTTTGAAATGTCACTTGTCTACCCTTGTACCACTGTGTGCTGATTTAATGTCATATATTAGCACATGCCTGTGCTGGGTAAGATACGCATTATAGCTCAAAAAGATTTACATTGATATAACCTACATATTATGAAATGTCACTGTCTTGCCTAGTACCAGTGTGTGCTGATTGAATGTCACATATAAGCACATGCCTGTGCTAGGAAAGAGAGGCATTATAGCTCAAAAAGATTTACATTGATAGGACCTGCATATTCTAAAATGTCACTGTTTTGCCTTGTACCAGTGTGTGCTGATTGAATGTCACATATTAGCACATGCCTGTGCTTGGGAAGATAAGCATTATAGCTCAAAAAGATTTACATTGATAGGACCTGCATATTCTAAAATGTCACTGTTTTGCCTTGTACCAGTGTGTGCTGATTCAAAGTCACATATTAGCACATGTTTGTGCTCGGGAAGATAAGCATTATAGCTCAGATTTACATTGAAATATCCAGCATATTTTGAAATGTCACTGGCTTGCCTTGTACCAGTGTGTGCTGATTGAATGTCACTTATTAGAACATGCCTGTGCTGGGGAAGATAAGCATTATACCTCAAAAAGACGTACATTGATATAACCTGCATATTATGAAATGTCACTGTCTTGCCTTGTACCAAACTACCAATGTGTGCTGATTCAATGTCATATATTAGCACATGCCTGTGCTGCGAAAGAGAGGCATTATACCTTAAGATTTACATTGATAGGACCTTTATATTATGAAATGTCACTGTCTTGCCTTGTACAAGGGTAAGAGAGGCACTATAGCTCAAAAAGATTTACATTGATATAACCTGCATATTATGAAATGTCACTGTCTTACCTTGTACCAGTGTGTGCTGATTCAATGTCATATTATAACAACCTTTGGCCGGGGTTGGTGCTAAAGGTTTCTGGTACATAAATAAACACTGAGAATGACTTCATATGAATCTTTGTTTAATCAGAAAACTAGAATAAGGTTCCTTGTTGGTATGAATTACATAAACTACAAAAAATCCGTGGCTATAGGTCCCAGATACAGTTCAATGAATCCTCAGGGTAGAGTAGTGTGGCTTCACTAAGTGGGTGGGGTATACACGCTAACTAAAAGTCAAGAAGATCCAGATTTAATGCACAAAATCCACGAAATGTAATGGTCTCTCATCAGTATGAATTTCAGTATAACTTTCCTCAAATATTGTCCAACTAAAGCATAAAGTGATTTTATGTAATTTCCATAGCACAAAACGGAGAATGAATGACTGCCTGAGACGAAAGCTGGAGACACAACCAACCCAAAATGGTCGCCCTCGCGCTATTTATATGAACACGACCTAAAGGGGCGGGGCGAGTCGCCTGGTTGCGACTCATCAGAAGAAGGTCGCAGGCGACTCGCCTGGTCAAGTGGACCAGGTCACATAACAGGTCTTGACCTGGAAGGCATTCCATTTGAGATCGGCGCAGAACGATGTGCACTCGAAACCGAAAGTAAAACAATCTGTCTGTTACGCGAACCAAATTCAAACGCGATTTCCAGCGAAAATAAAAGGCAAACGAAACAAATCGACGAAGGGACAATTGCATAAACATGGAATCTATCGACCGATGAAGTGCCGATGGCTAACTCGACGCCAATCGGACAAAATATTCAAAATTACAGGTGAGGCGATACCAACCGCGAAAACTAAAAACAATAATAACTTTGACGGTAAATTACACAACGAAAACAGCATCAATCAGAACGCAAATAGCCTGAGTTCGCTACACTATATTAGCCTGCGCTGGGGAAGATGAAAATTATAGTTCAAAAAGATTTACATTGATAGGACCTGTATAATTTGAAATGTCACTGTCTTGTCTTGTACCAGTGTGTGCTGATTCAATGTCATATATTAGCACATGCCTCTGCTGGGAAAGATAAGCATTATACATCAAAAAGATTTACATTGATAGGATCTGCATATTATGAAATGTCACTGACTTGCCTTGTACCAGTGTGTGCTGATTGAATGTCACATATTAGCACATGCCTGTGCCAGGAAGATAAGCATTATACATGTACCTCAAAAAGATTTACATTGATAGGACCTGCATATTTAGAATAGTCACTGTCTTGCCATGTACCAGTTTGATTCAATGTCATATATTAGCTCATGCCTGTGCTGGGGAAGAGAGGCATTATAGATCAAAAAGATTTATATTGTTACAATCTGCATATTCTGAAATGTCAGCGTCTTGCCTCTTACCAGTGTGTGCTGATTCAATGTCAAATATTAGCACATGCCTGTGCTGGGAAAGTTAAGCATTATAGCTCAAAAAAGATTTGCATTGATAGGAACTGCATATTTTGAAATGTCATCGTCTTGCCTTGTACCCAGTGTATGATGATTCAATGTCCTATATTAGGACATGCATGTGCTAGGAAAGATAAGCATTATAGCTCAAAAAGATTTGCATTGATAGGACCTGCATATTATGAAATGTCACTGTTTTGCCTTGTACCAGTGTGTGGTGATTTAATGTCATAAATTGGCACATGCCTGTGCTGGGGAAGATAAGCATTATAGCTCAAAAAGATTTACATTGATATAACCTGCATATTTTGAAATGTCACTGTCTTGCCTTGTACATGTGTATGCTGATTCAAAGTCACATATTAGCATATGCCAGTGCTGGGAAAGAGAGGCTTTATAGCTCAAAAGGATTATATTGAAACAACCTGATTATGATGAAGTGTCATTTGTTTACAGTGGACCCTTGGGCTGGTATTTTCCTGTCTCCCCTGAACATGATGGATTCTACTTGCATTGTCTTGTACTTATGTTTGTTGATTCAAAGTCCCATAATTTCGTGTCTGTATTCAGATTTTTCATTTGGGGTGGTATATCATCAGATATGTAGTCAGAAAATTTGGTCGTTATCCAATCAAATGTCGAGTTACATGTGCATTAGAATGCATTAGATTAGCACATACCTATGCTGGGAAAATGAAATCTATTTTCACCTCAAAGTCCTAAAAAGCTAACTTACCAGTTCATCGCTTCAAAATACCCACCATAACTGAGCTGCGACCCGCGACCTGACACAAAATGCCCTATACAGTCACAGAAGAAAGCTAGAATCTTGAAATTTTGGGTTTAAGTAGAAGAGGGATTGTTACTGCGAAGCTGATCTGCACCTTTTTTATTCGCATAGGCGAAAATTCGGTTTTCTCATGATGAGGCTCAACTAATCTCCTGCTTACCTCAAAAATAATTGACTGATTGTTTTTCTTCAGGTAGAAAGCAAAGACATAGGTATACATGAGAGTCTGTCGACAGCTGCAGAGGACGTCGACAGCCATCTTGAGAAACTGAACTTCTATCCAGGACATACTGTGCTGCTGCATCTCTTCCATTTTCAACCTTACAGATGCATATAGCTGAAACAGACATCGTTTACAATGCATTTTCAACCTTACAGATGCATAAAGCTGAAACAGACATCGTTTACAATGCATTTTCAACCTTACAGGTGCATAAAGCTGGAACAGAGATCATTTACAATTCATTTTCAACCTTACAGACGCATATAGCTGAAACAGGGACCGTTAACAATGCATTTTCAACCTTACAGACGTATATAGCTCAAACAAGGACTATTAACAATTCATTTTCAACCTTAC
This sequence comes from Rugalucina vietnamica, assembly GCA_964017185.1. NCBI lineage: Eukaryota > Metazoa > Mollusca > Bivalvia > Lucinida > Lucinidae > Rugalucina > Rugalucina vietnamica. Next base: position 10,100,047 of record OZ024876.1, on the reverse strand, counting down.
AGACACATATAGCTAAAACAGGGATTGTTTACAATTCATTTTCAACCTTACAGATGCATATAGCTGAAACAGGGATTGTTTACAATTCATTTTCAACCTTACATATGCATATAGCTGAAACAAGGGTTGTTTACGATTCATTTTCAACCTTACAGATTCATTTTCAACCTTACAGACGCATATAGCTGAAAAAAGAGATAATTTACAATCCATTTTCAACCTTACAGATCTGCATATAGCCAAAACAGGGATTATTTACAATTCAGTCTTCGTATGGCTGATCTGCAGATTTGTCTTTGCCTATGAATGTTGCTGGATTTCTTACGCGGCGGCTCACATGCTATTTTAAAGATCATGGGTCTTGACATGAGAAAACTAAGGTTGGCTGAGTTTGTGTTTTATGTCCAACTCAACATCTAGGTTTAATAGTTTATTAGAGTGTCACATATCAAATACAATATATACAGATTTACAACAATGAACATGCAACAAATATTTGATACCCAGTCTATCTAATAGACTTATGAGACACTTTAGTTTTACAGATGATCTTAAAAACAGAATATCACAGATTTACAAAATGTACATCAAGTAAAACGCATCTATGATCATCTAGAGAAGGGACCTCGCTTAAAAGCCCAAATAAGAAAACCTGACATAAACATACATTAAACGTGAATTTCCATACATGTATCTGTTGGAGAACTGAGCAGTGTCATAAGCATTTTTTGTCATTTATGGAAAATTAACTAAACTCTTGGCAGGCTTTCAAAAGGCAAAATATGGTAATTGAGAAATAATGTTTGTTAGTTGTTTATAAGGTGATTCTAATGAGCACTCGTAACAAAGATTTTTATGAAGAAATGAGCAAAATTATTTAAGGATTGAAATTCAGATTTTAGCTTTCACTGGATGATGAAAAACATTAGGCTGTTTTAATGTCTGTGAAGCCCGAAGCGGGCTTCTCGGAGACATTAAAACAGCCAATGTTTTTCATCATCGAGTGAAAGCTAAAATCTGAATTTCAATATTTATATTTACATTTTATGTTATCAATCAAGTATCAGATTTTTTATTGCGAATATCATCGCTCATTTGCATGTTATTTGACATTAAATCCGACTTAACGTAATTTTGGAACAGCCAAAACGTCAAATTTTCACGCCTAACGTCATGGCGATACGCGAGTAAACAAACAACGTCACTGGCTGGATTTGACGTCGCCCCGCCCAGGCGTGACCTCTAGATCACGTAACTTAATGTTTTTCATTGGGAAATGAAGAACATCAAGAAAGATACTTTCATCTAGGGCGATTGCAATAAAAATGTAAATATTGCTTAATAATCATCAAATACCCCTTTATCTGACCTTGTGTAACTTACCTTATTTTCAAACTTCAAGCTTTGCATATGGTTCATATACCTATTACAGTAGAAAAGATATCTCTGTAGGTTAGCCCGGGATACCTGAAACATACCACAATACAATAGAATTTGAGTAACATCATCAAAGAACCAACAATGTGGTTTTTGAACAGGTCTGACACAAACTGAGCTGTACAAGCACAGAAGATGGCTAGAGGATGGAAATTTTGGATTTAGAAAGTAGAGGAATTGTACTGTCCTTGTAGCAAAAGAAAGGCACTGATCAGCTTCGCGGTTCCCACGAAGCTGATCTGCGCCTTTGGTTTCGCATATGCAGATTGTTGGTTTTCCTTTATTTTCCTATAGAAAATGGCTAGAAGCTTAAAATGTCTGGTTTAAGAAGAAGAAGAATTGTACTATCTATGCTGTAGATTAAGTAGATATCTTACCTCCTGGCTGTCTCTCGCTTTCTTGGCCTCATCCTCGTCGTATCTGTTACAGTTGTACCAGGACGAGCCATGGGGCTCCCAGGGGCCCAGACACACCCAGCAGAAATCTGCCTTACAGTTTTGATTCTTGCATATCATGTGGTTACACCCACCATCCTTCTCTATCGTCACATGGCATTTGGGGCATTCCTAGAAACAGAATCACAATACTTGAGCCACGACCCGAGAAAAACGGTCTTCGGGGTATCCGACTAGGTGTGACACAATTCGAGCTGTACAGTCACAGAAGATGGCTTGAAGCTTGAAATTTCGGATTTAAGAAGAAGAGAAATTGTACTATCTGTGTAGGGAAAACAAATGCGCTGATCAGCTTTTAGTTACTGCACAGCTGATCTGTGTCTTTGTTTTTGCATATGCAGATTGTTGATTATGTGGCAGCTCTAATTCAAAGAAGGGTATGTAGTTTTAACTCTAATCAAGGTTTCTGGAACAGTTAAAATGTCATTGACTTGTCTTATATTAAATTTCATATTAAAGTTTAAGGCCAAAATCAAACTGTATACTACTACCAAATGTAAATTAATTTTGTGGCTATTCATGATTTTGAATCAAAGCCTATATATATATATAATGAGCTGTGTCATGTCCCATATGCGAAGACAAAGCCACAGATCAGCTATGCAGTACTTACACTGCTGATCAGCACTTTTGTTTTTGCTACATGTGTATTACAATCCTTCTCCTTACATCCAATTTCCAAAATTTCAAACTTCTAGACTTCTTCCGTGACTACACAGACCTGTTTGTGTCCGACCTGGTCAGAAACCCAATTTGTTTTCTCATGAGAAGGTTCAAATAGTTTTACAGTACCTTGGTATTTGCAGCAATCCAGTTTGAAGTTTCGCTGTCATCGTCACATTTCTTGATCCATTTCTTTAAATATCGACAACGTACCGGATCGTGCCAGTTCTCACCACACCCAAAACTGAAAATTAGACAAAACTTTGTGTATGTTCAGATAAAGTTAGTAATTATTGGTGAGACAACCTCTAGTTTCTGTTTCACCTTATGTCACGTGATGTAAGGGAAATTCTCTGCTCTTGGCGTTATCTTTCATAACCTAAGGGAGATTATTTTATAACATTAGAGTAATCATTCTTAGCTTAAAAGATGGCGCTCTAGTTACACGTGCTAAAAATGAGATAAACTTTGACCCGCCCACCCAACCTGGGCTTTCTCAGATTTTTTTTAATTGAATTGTATAATTGTCAATGTATACTATCTAATCTTCCTGATTTCATCTTTCAGATTCTTTTCAAGAATTAAATTTGTTTCCCCTAAGACGCTTGTTCATTTTAACTTTCAAACCAATCATTAGAACAGCCAAACAAACAGACAAAAAAATCACATGCATAATGCAGTCTCAGATGACCTGTCTTATCAGAATCTTTGATGGTCAATAATGACAAACAACAAAATATCTATGATTTTTTCATTGGGATCAGCAAAGACTTCTCAAATTGTAGGTCATAAGTTATTGGAAAAGATTAATAGGGCCCGTGAATGAAGCAGTTTATCAACATATGCACTGCAAACTTTTGTATCTTATTGGCCAGTAATTTGCATAACATCTGAGCCACCACACCAGAAAACCAACAATCATATGCGAAAACAAAACTCAGATCAGCGCCTTTGTTTTCGCTACACAGATAGTACAATATCTCTCCTTTTTGAATCCAAAATTTCCAGCCTCTAGCCATCTTCTGTACCTGTACAGCTAGGTTTATGTCAGACCTGTTTGGAAACCAAATTGTTGGTTTTCTCATGGCTCAGCTCATGTTAATGAGCTAGTCGTCCACCTACCAGAATGTATGACCACATTTACAGGTTACCGGTTTGTTGTCATAATGTTGAACTTTCACTACATGACCACAGTCGGGAGCTGGGCACCAGCGTAGCAATCGGTTACACTGTAATAAGGAAATCACTGAATGGTTACCGTCCTACATAATTATGGTCATGTTACTTTCATGTGAAACAGTGTTAAAACAGGCCAATTAAAAATTCAAGGACTTTGTAAGAATCTTGAAAATTTCAAGGACTCATTTATGTATAATACTACGGATTATTTGAGAACTCAAACATGAGTCTGAATGTATATGTCATGTACTTATGTTTGAACTTCACTCTGGTGGCCTGCTCTTGTGGCCCTCTTGCATATCTGTTACTGCTTCAAACATGAAAACTTTCCACTACAAAATCCATTTGCTAACCAATTTCAACTGTTTTGAATACAAGGAAAAGAAAAATCAAGTACTTTTCTGAGTCAATTTCTAGTTTTCAAACTTTTCAATGCAAAGTCTTGTTTTCAATGAATTTTCAATAGAAGAATACACTTCATTTTCAAGTTTCTTCAAGCTTTCTGGATCCCTGTGAAAGGATTAGTACTGAACTTTCAGGCAAGCATATCCAAGTGATTAGAATCACTGACAATAGTGGTATGACCACCGCAGTTCCAAATATTTGAGCCGCCTCATGGGAAACCCAACAATCTGCATTGGCGAAAACAAAGACACAGATCAGCTTCGCGGTTACCGCGAAGCTGATCTGCGTCTTTGTTTTCGCTACTCAGCGCCTTTGTTTTCGCTACTCGGATAAAACAATTCCTCTTCTACTTAAATTCAAAATTTCAAGCTTCTAGCTCTTTTCTGTGGCTGTATAGCCCGGTTTGTGTCGGGCGTGTTCAGAAACCACATTGTTGGTTTTCCCACGAGGCGGCTCATTTGTTCAGTAAAACTGAAAGACAGTCTCATAACCCGATGACACACCAGCAATCCAGAGACAACAAATGCCAATAAGAACAACCAACACAGACGAAATCAATATAATGGCAAGTTGTTCCCAGACAACTATATTTGAGCAAGCTCATGAGAAAACCAACAATGAGGTTTCTGAACAGGTCCAACACAAATCAGGCTGTACAGCCACAGAAGACAGCTAGAAGCTTGAAATTACATACTTAAGAAGAGGGATTGTACTTTTCAAGTAGCGAAAACAAAGGCACTGATCAGCTTCGTGGTTACCGCGAAGCTGATCTGCATCTTTGTTTTTGCCTATGTAAATTCTTGGTTTCCTCATGAGGCAGCTCATTTATTCCCTAAATCTGAATAATTTACTGTTGATACGACAAAGGACAATATTTCACCAGGTGTTCGGGTGGGGGACAAATTAGTCCCTCGAACACACAAGTGAAGCAACTTTTATATGTACACACAATCATCTCACTATTGTGACACAGAAGCCTCCGTGGTGCAGTGGTTATGTCACTCGCCACGTAAACCAGGGGTCGCACGTTCGATCTCAGGCTTCTTCAGTCCGTGGGATGGGACCATAAACCAAGGTTCTGTCTCCATATGACCTTAGCTGTTGGTGGGACATTAAACCCCTATCAACCAACCAACTATTGTGACATATGATATTGATTTCAGTTCTCGGTCACATTTGGTTGTTTCTGGATAACCAGTGTGAATGCACTTACCTCTACAAAACTATTTGTAATAAGGTGTTGATATTTTAATCTAACTTTGGGATCTTTGACTAAATTCCTACAAGTAAACAAGAATAATGTTACTACCAGTACTCAAATAAGTTGCAATAAAACTCTTGTGTCATATCTAAGGAAAACCATGAGAAAACCGTTTTGCTGCTTTTGCATATGCGAAAACAAAGGCGCAGATCAGCTTTGCAGTAACTGATCAGCGCCTTTGTTTTCGCTACACAGAGAGTACAATACCTCTACTTTCTAAATCCAAAATGTCCAGTCTCTAGCCATCTTCTGTGCTTGTACAGGCTGGTTTGTGTCTGACCTCGTCAGAAGCCCATATTGTTTTGGGTTTTTTTTTGTCATGTGAAGGCTAAATCATTTTAGTGCATTCACAGAAAGTGAGATTTTTATTTCATGAATCTTCTTTTTCTAGATCATCAGTGACCTAAATCAGAGAATGATTTATTAAGCTTAAAAGAAAATCTTTTTAGGTGAGAACTTAAGAATTCTGAAACAAATTTGCAGATGTTAGAAAAAAATCAGTTTTCAGAACATTTCTGCACTTACAGTAACCCTTGACAAGTTTCAAAGTATTCTGACCAGTGTATATAAGCCTGAACTTACATAACAGTTACATCATCTACCAGTATATCACAACCATAGGCAGCGCAGCTTATCGTCTGGCCCATTCCCTCGTCTATTATCTTAGAGGTCAGGTAGTCCGCCCAACACAGAGAACAGAACTTGTGACCACACTCTAACCCTGTCATGTCCTAAAACATAGAGAACAGAACTTGTGACCACATTGAAACCCTGTCATGTCCTAAAACATAGAGAAAAGAACTTGTGACCACACTCTAACACTACCACACTCTAACCCTGTCATGTCCTAAAACATACAACAGAACTTGTGACCACACTAACTCTGTCATGCCCTAAAACATAGAACAGATCTTGTGACCACACTCTAACCCTGTCATGTCCTAAAACATAGAGAACAGAACTTGTGACCACATTGAAACCCTGTCATGTCCTAAAACATAGAGAAAAGAACTTGTGACCACACTCTAACACTGTCATGTCCTAAAACATAGAGAACAGAACTTGTGACCACACTCTAACCCTGTCATGTCCTAAAACATATAACAGAACTTGTGACCACACTAACTCTGTCATGCCCTAAAACATAGAACAGATCTTGTGACCACACTCTAACCCTGTCATGTCCTAAAACATAGAGAACAGAACTTGTGACCACATTGAAACCCTGTCATGTCCTAAAACATAGAGAAAAGAACTTGTGGCCACACTCTAACACTGTCATGTCCTAAAACATAGAGAACAGAACTTGTGACCACACTCTAACCCTGTCATGTCCTAAAACATATAACAGAACTTGTGACCACACTAACTCTGTCATGCCCTAAAACATAGAACAGATCTTGTGACCACACTCTAACCCTGTCATGTCCTAAAACATAGAGAACAGAACTTGTGACCACACTGAAACCCTGTCATGTCCTAACACAGAGAACAGAACTTACGACCACACTCTAACCCAGTGATGTCCTAAAACATAGAGAACAGAACTTGTGACCACACTGAAACCCTATTCAGTTCAGTATTAGCTGCCAATACTCATTTGGCCAATGTAGCACTTCCCATCATAAACAACCATTTCAGATGACCAGGCCTGTAGTATTCTGTTTTCATAGGACACTGGGAATAAGATTCAGGGTGACAGAGCAAACAAATTCTCCCTAAAAGATCAAACTTCTCCCTGATTTCAGTCCAAGCAGAAGTGAAAATGTACAGAATACATAGGAAACAATTCAGCTGTAAATGGGGCCTGCGATGCTGATCAGCGCCTTTGTTTTCGCGTATTTAATTACACGGATAGTACATTTTCTCCTCTTCTTAAATCCAAAATTTCTGCTTCTGTGACTGTACAGGTCGGTTTGTGTCAGACCTGGTCGGAAACCCTGAAGACCGGTTTTATCACATCACGGCACATATAGAGACAGACATATATCATGATAAAAGCTAAATCTACTGATATAAGCTGTATGAGTGATCCTACCATGGATCTACTTGACTCAGAAGAAAAAGGGTTCACACCTCTAAAATAACTGACCGGCTCTCATGTTTTGTTTCGTTTTTCTTGTATAAACTTAAACATACAGTACAAACTAAACAATCAGCATATTTCAAACATTATTAAATAGGCGTTTGACAATGAGAGCGAGGACACTGGTTTACTTACTGCTGATGGTTTGGAGAAGCAGCATATCTCACACAGCACCTCATTACTAGTGGAAGATGATGACCGTGTTGCTGTACGCTGAAAGCCAAACAATAACAAGTAATAACTTTTGAAAATGCTCATTTTGAGCTAAAAAAAAAACATATAGATATTGGATGTGGCTACTGCAGATGATAGGTGTGCAAGGACAATTATTAACAGCTTGCCTATTAATAAATTAAACTTTATTATTGCAGTATCACATGATATTAACAGGTATGTATTAATGAAGAAAAGTCATGTATTAATCAGGCAATTTGTGTGTAAGCGCTGTTTGATTTATGCTTAGTACTGAGTGCCACCCAAAGCACAAGCTTATAATGAGAACTGAAGTATGCCTGGAACAAGCATCACACTCTGCATGCCAATATCGATATTTGATCAACGCCGGAGTGAGATAGCCAACTCCGAGGATAACGCCTATGCCTGAGGAAAATACAGACTGTTCTTTTTCAAAAAATGTTAAAATAAATCGGAAAACACGCTGTTTACTCAGTTTCGCTAATTCTGTATCATCCCATGACAATGAGTTTGTTGTTCAAAGCAATTTTAGGCGCAAAGATATTTGTGTACTTGATAAATTTATAAAAAGATGTACGTTATTACAACAACCTAATTTAAACAGCTACACGTGTGTTTCTGTACGAAGATAGTGGTTGAAATTGCGCATATGGAAAAAAAAAACAACAACAATCTATATCTGACATTAATAGAACCAAAGCACGCTTGTATTTGGTATATTTTAACATTTTCAAGCATTTAATCAACAGACCGTCTTTAGTCAGGAAATGAGGGTAACGTTAACGCCGGAGTAAGATACGACTGCAGCCGGAGGAAATGTTAGAGAACGGACAAGGCCAACTATACGATGCCCGATCTTGTTCTCAAGATTTGATGGTCTTTTTACCAAGAAATCATATTTACTTTCACCCTATATTGGTCTGTAATGCCTGTAATGCCCTACAAGATGCTTACCTTGTGGCATGGGATCGCGCGCGCACTTTTTTGTTACACATAGAATTGAGGACATCTTGCTACACTTATTGTATCAAATTCGTAGTTTATCCTTAGTAACGTCACAAATATTTTTGTACACGAAGATACAATCGAGCAATAATTGAAACAAAATCATGGCCTGCTTGATTCGCCACAGATATGCAATGCAACATACACTAAAAGAGCACAGATTTATTTTCTTTTGCAGGCATATAGATTGTACAGTTTCACTCGGTCGAGTCATTCATATTGATTCAGAAAACCTTTTGTTACAATGCATAACTTAAATGTTCATGTCATGCTTTTTAAATACGAATAGTAATAATTTTATTAAATAACGGTAATGGATAGTCGTATGTTCTTAAAACGGGAAGAAAAAGCATCGCGGTAAGTTTCCATAACCGTGCACATGCGTGCACGTATGTATCATTATACAGGTAAAGCTGCCAAATACTGCTTTTACCACTCTATCGAGTAAAAGTCGAGTAAAAATAATTTTTGTTTTGAATCAGCATTCTGTGCAAACGTTATCATCCTCAGGCGTTGGTCATGTCCATATGTAACCTTACTCCGGCGTTGGCGATCCCATTCCTATTTCCACAAGGGGTCTTTGATGGCGAATAATGTCTAAATGCTTCATCAGAAATGAGTTTTAAGTAAAACAGTTTGCACAGCGAGTATGAGTTATAAACTATAGCGTAAATAGAGAATGAAAAGTTTAGACTTTAAAGAATTGTTGACTTCTAAATCAATCTTGAAAGTCAAAACCACAAAATCGTGCATGTTTTCTTGTATTTTATATGTTCTAGTCAAAGTATTGTAACATTATGTAAATTTTATTTGGAAGCAAGACTATCTTACAACATTAACTTACAAATTACAAATACATTATCCCCTTGCTCTTTAAAATATTTCATAGTTTTGCTGACAACCTTTCACACACTGTTCCTCAGGCGTTGGCTATTGCCTCGGAGTTAGCTATTTCACTCCGGCGTTGGTCGAATATCGATAATTGGCATGCAGAGTGTGAAGCATAAGAATGTGAGAAAACCAACAATATGGGTTCTGACCAGGTCCGACACAAACCGGGCTGTACAGTCACAAAAGATATTTAAAGGCTGGAAATTTTGGAATTGTACTATCCTTGTAGCAAAAACAAAGGCGCTGATCAGCTTTGCGGTTACCGCGAAGCTGATCTGCGCCTTTGTTTTCGCCTATGCAGATTGTTGGTTTTCCCATGCATAGCTTCATATGAAAATGTGACAAGGCTATAAATTACAGTGTGCCATTATTTCTTATGTTTTTGCAGAGTTTATGCAATAAAATCGCACAGCTGATCAGCTTTTTTGTTTTTGCTCCACAGACAGCAAAATTATCTGTTCTCTCTAAATCTGGAATTCCAAGCTTAAGCTATTATTTTATGTGGCTGTACTGCCTGGTTTGTGTCATCTATGGTCGGAAGCCTAAATCGTTGGGGTTTTTTTTCAAGCAAAGGCTCAATTACCTTATTCTGCCTTGTGGAATCTCTTTTATATGGGGAAACAACATGAGCTTCATCAAATAAACTGTCTTGGTCTCCATCATAATATCTACAACAATAAATAAATAAGCATTTTCTCAGGTAGGGTTTGGACTGGGTAAGCACTGTCAGCAAGATCAGTTACACGTGAAAGCTGAAGTCGTGAAATTTTCAAAATGGTAAACAATAAGGACAGATGACTTCACTCACTCCAGTGTCAGATAGACAAAATTCACAGATTTTTAATTGGAAAATCTGTGAATTTACTACACTGATTTCTGTTTTACATCCAAATTACTGAGAAAGTCCCAAAATTTGTAAAGTACAGTACATTAACAAAGACCAGGTCTATTCCTCTGGCCATAATTGCATTGAGAACCTTACCAAGCATATCAAACCCAAAACTGTTTAACAACTCACAAACTTGGATACAAAACTATATATGTAATAAATATTCTGACACTATAAAGTATATAATGATGTATTACTGCAGAATCATGACTTTACCAGCTAAGTCTACCAGTACAATCAACTGTTAAGCAAGAACTTGAAGAACTAAAATTTTATTTTCTATTTTGAAGATCCAAATTCACATTCAAATAATATAAGCCGCATCGTGAGAAAAACGGGATTTTTGACTATGCGAAAACAAAGGCGCAGATCAACTGCGAAGCTGCTCAGCGCCTTTGTTTTCGCTACACGGATAGTATAATTTCTCTTAGAACTTCTTAAATCCGAAATTTGAAGCTTCTAGCCTGCTTCTGTGACTGTACAGCCCAGTTTGTGTCGGACCTGTTCGGAAACCACATTGTTGGTTTTCCCATGAGGTGGGTCAAATAATATTATAATATAAGTTCAATATACCTTTCCATCAATTTTTCTTTGTCCCATTTGAAATGATTTAGAAGTATTCTTGTTATTGTTGAGGGAATCTGAAAAATAAGAAAAAAAATCTGAGCCACAACAAGACACACTCAAATGTGACGTCAGATGAAGATGTCATCAACTCATTGAAGAGTCAATGGCCCAATGCACCAGGTATTTGTAACCACTGCCCCCCCCCCCCCCCACACACACACACACCTACGGGGAAAGGGTGGGGGGTAGCCGGGCTAAAGTGCAGGGCAATTACTTTTCGAGTGTCCTCTCAGTGGAGGGGAAATGACGGGGTTTCGACATTAAGATCTTTACCCCAGGGAGATTTTCTATTGTGAAGGATGGGGCAAAGAATAAAGTTTTGACCAGACCTGGGTTACTTAATCGTTAATCATGCTTACTCAATTTTTTTCAATCGATACTGTAATCGTATATATTTCTACGATTAAAAGTATTCTTATTCGAATACTTTTCATTCAAAAATGCCTGTAATCGTGCTTGATTTTATGAATAAATTTTGATTACATTCCAAGATGTGGTGAAAATTCTTTTTCTGAAAAAAGAGAGTAAAAGAAAGAAAGTAAATAACTAAATATCTAAGATTATGTTCACAACAGGAACTATGTGATTTTCAAGAATTTTTAAATTTTACTATCTGACAACATACATCAAAACTTAAACAATTTATAAACATCAATCACGCAACTTGAACTACAGCATTTGATCTATCTATCTTCTGATACTGAGTTGATTAATTTCTGGCCATCACCTCCAGTGATCTTTTTCCATACTAAAGAGAAACCAAATAAATGAATGTTTGGTAGTTTCCTCCAGTATGTGGCAATTTGGCGACGTGGATTTTTGGTCCTGGTACCTTTTTAAATTCCTTTTTACTGGGCGCTTATTTTGTATGATGATAGTTTTAAGTAAAAGCAAATGAAAGCCATAAATAAAAGGGAAATTTAGGTCTGATCTGGTGATAACACACACCCACAATAAATTGCACTATGCTGAGACAAACCATGAACCTCTGACAATGCCCTCATCTTTATTTTTTTAAAATAATGCCAATCCACAAAAACAATTCACCTGTACAACTGTGTTGACTTCTTTAATGCTTTCCACCATGAAATGGACTATCATATCAGCTGTGAGAACTTCATATGGAAAATCTTCAGAGTCTCTGTGATCTTTGGTGGAAGGTTCTGGTTCCATTCCAATGTCAATAAAATCTTCATCTGCACTTTCATCTTCCATGGATTCCTCGTCTTCTTCATAAACAAGATCATCTTCACTGTCCATACTTCTCTTCCTCTTCAAACCTTGAGTTTTCTGAGCAATTCTGAGATGTTTTCTAGTTTACAAACTGGGAGAATTTATGAAACAAAGTATCCTTGGTTCTTTATTTACGTTTCTGACGTCAAATCAAGTTGACAAAATAGGGGCATATCGAGCAGCTGATTTCTTCAAAACAAAATATTTTTTGTGTGATTTCTGATTATGAACAGAAGGATTAGTCTATATATGGACAACCTGGATGCTTAAATTATGACATGAATGACACATTTTATTAAAAAATAACTATTCTTTCTTATGACTTCACCAGTTTCTTTTTCTGATCGCTACGAACCCTGGGTAATCTAATTCAACCGACCAAATGTTCTTTCTATTTGAAGAGTTGCCAAAGAGACAAGTCATTTCGATCAATGTAGGAAGCGGGTCAATTCGGCCTGTTAGCATCTCTATCTATTGACCAAATCTACATTAATTTGTGGTTTTCAGCTTAGTTACAAACAAACTGATGGGGTTTTACTGCTTACCTGAATTTTCAATATTATCGGAAAACTGGGAACCAGCAAATTAATGCAAATTTGACCTACCTACATACCGATCCACCACCCACGCACCTACCTACCTACCTACCTACCTACCTTCCTAACTACCTACCTAAAGACCCACCCACCCGCGCACCTACCTACCTACCTACCTACCTACCTACCTACCTACCTACCCACCGACCAACCAACCGACCCTTCCATCCAAAACCTACCCAGTCAGCACTGACATATCGGGCCGCCAACGGGCCTCCATTGCAAACACAGCGGCCCGCTGTCGGCTGCAGTCAACGGGCCCCTGGCGGGGATCCAACTCGGCAAATCAACGGCCCGCTGTCGGAAAACCGCTATGTTGCCGCGATGTTGCCACCATTTTACCGACATGCAAAATTTTAAGGAACTAAAGGTTTATTTAAAGAAAATCGCATATTTTTGCGTTTGCAGTCTTCGTAAACGAAGACCCTGCGTGTATTAGAACATGAAAGAAGACATGCCCATGAACACACAAGATGTGCTACGACACCAGAGGCGTCTATATGAATATAATAAACTATGTCATTAATTATCTATATATAATTACAAATTTATTTCGAAGTTGAAGTGCCATTAGATTGACCAAAACAAGTTATACACTTAGAAAAGTTAAATAATTAATAGTCAGAATCACTATCTGTTATGAATTATCATGTACATATTTATCAAAACACCTTCATTTAAGAACAATGTGTAAAAATAACGAAAATTCGATGTTATCGATTTTGTTGTTTCCCTTTAATAAAGCTCTAGCCGTTGACGGGCCGACAGCGGGCCCTCTTGTGTTTTTGTTTGTTACTTTTTGTGTTACGTTTGTGAAACACTCAGTGATCAAACACTCAATAAATAAATGAGTTCTAATTATTAGGAAGCAAGAATGTATCGTTCAAAAATCAGCTTCTTGTAGGGCATTGTCCTATTTCGTGCCCCTGGCGGGCCGTCGTTGGACCGATATGCCAAGATGTCGCTGACGGACCGCCAGCGGCCCGCTTACTACTCTAAGAGAATGTGAATTTCTTTCAAAGATCAAAGATTTTTCTTTCTTAGCCATTTCTACATAATAAAGAAATGGATAAATGTCAATTCCTGACACTGATATGTATTTTGTCAGACAATTTGTTATCTCGGGTCCATGACGGGCCGATATATGCATGCTGGCTGGGTACCTACCTACCTACCCACGCACCTACCTACCTACCCACCCACCCACCCACCCACGCACCTACTTACCTACCGATCGACCGACCGACCGACCTGCCCACCCACCTTCCTCCCTACCTACCTACCTACCTACCTACCTACCTACCTACCTACCTATATACCTACCTACCTACCTACCTACCTACCCACCTACCTACCTACCTACCTACCTACCTACCTACCTACCTACCTACCCACCCACCCACCTACCTACCTACCTACCTACCTACCTACCTGCCTACCTACCAACTCTCTACCTACCTACCTACCTACCTACCTACCTACCTACCTACCTACCTACCTTAAATGATTGCTCCAGATCAACCAGCTGAACTGGAAGACTGTTGAAAAGCGACGATCTGTGGCCCGGCTTTGTCTGTTCTACAAAATTGTTCATTACCTAGTAGCTATATCTATGCCAAACTACATCATAGGATTTCCTGATATTGCCACTGTAGAAGGCAATGATAAGGAAAAGGCGCAATCAGAAAGAAATTCCCACTCCAAAAACCGAGGTGGGAAAAAGTAAATTGACAATTAGGTACTTATACGTAGAAAACATCCCGTTAACCGAGTGAGCAGCTATTTTCCGATAGGCAGCCACTCAGTTACCAGAACTTCTATCAAATGGACTCGGTTACAACATACAACATAGAGACAGACCATAGTCCTCATGGTGGAGTCCTCATCGCCGTGAAGAAGGCCGTACAGCTCAGCGACATTTACTGAATTGATCAGCGGGACAGTCAATGTGAACAACAAACGTAGCATTACGTACAGTAGTTGCGTACTGTAGGCCACCAGACAGTCACAGAACTGACGAAGCATACCTCACCAAAACGAGAGATGAGATAGTCATATTGAGAGAAAAGCGAAAGAGAAATAGCTTTCTTCTCGGTGGTGATTTCAACTTACCTGACATGAATTGGGCTACTCTGCAAGTTGAGGGACAGCAATACCCAAATCATGTCAACAAGCGTTTCCTGAATATGACAGCAGACAACAGATTAGAACAAATAATCTCCTTCCCTACAAGAAAAAACAAGACATTGGATATCATCTTCACATCCCATCCATCATTCATGGAAAGATGTGAGCCACTGCCTTCTATAGGGAAAAGCGATCATGATATCGTCCTTCTAGACACAAACCTCATTAACCGTCCCCCGAAGCCAGTGAAACGGAAAATCTATCTGTGGAAACAGGCAGACATACAAGGCATCCAGGACAACTTAGCCGACTTTGGGTCAACAGTCAGGGAGGGCTCTCAAGTTTCTGTAGAAGAAATGTGGAACTCTTTCCAGATAATATCCACACCATTATAGGACTTAGCCGCTAGACAAACACATCCGTGGGTGAACAGAAATATACGGAGCATGACTAGACGGAAACAACGGGCTTACAAGAGGTCAAGAAGGACTGGCACAAAGAAGGACAAGGACAGATACAAGAAGCTGCAAGTCGAAGTACAATTTGAAGCGAGATCAGCCCATAAGTAATACATGCAGGATGTGGTTTGCGACAGCTATAAAGGGAATAAAAATAAAACTGAGATCCTTTAAGAGCAGTGAGCATATTAATGAGAAAATTGATGGGCAATACCGCGGTTTCGGCTACTCAAGCCTCTTCAGTGACCCAATGAAGTTCTGGTCCTACATAAAGCCCGCTGGTAAAGAAACAACAGGTGAATCACTCTTGAAGAATGAAGACGGCTTCTTGAAGAGAGACAACCTCAGCAAAGCCAACATTCTCAACAGCCAGTTTGAGTCAGTCTTCACAAAGGAAAACCCCAGCTCACTACCAGACAAAGGACCCAGCTCCCACCCGAAGATGCCGGACAGTACAATCAATGGGGGTAGGGGGTTCATAAACTTTTGAAAGGATTGAACATTCAAGCTACTGAACCAGATTCAATCACAGCATTCATCCTGAAGGCAGCTGCTGACCAACTTGCGCCCATCCTAACTCTATCAGACCTCACTATGTACCGGACAAATCCCAGCAGGCTGGAGGGAGGCATGGATTGTACCTGTATTCAAGAAGGGAGAAAGACACAAAGCAGCAAACTGCCGCCCAATTTCCCATGACGTCCATATTACCTGCAAGTTACTGGAACACACTATCCACAGTAATGTTATGTCTCAATTTGACAATATGAAAACATACATAAGGCGCCAACAGCACAAAAAATTTAAACACCACGACATAAAACAAAAAGAACCACCACAGAAGTATCGACTTGGAACGATCAGTAATATAAAATTACTGGCGGGCTTAAATCGATTTTACATGGCCATAACCTCACCCTCAGCTTCTGCAGTGGTTCATAACATTTGGCTAGTTCTTCGGTCCTCGTGGTGAATCTCTAACTAATCAGTGAATCATCAAGAACAAACAGATAAATCATGATAAACATCCTGATGAATCAAAAACGACGACTCAACAGATTCAGTAAGCTGCCCGACGATGGAGATCCCTGGGTGCCGAATAACTTACTAGCTCCGGAGCAAAAGAAAAACACCAGTTGGACCCCTGTGGGCCAAGCAACAGACAAGAAGCTCCGGCCCCAACCAACTAAAATGAATAGCTTTAAGTCGGGGCCATCATAGAGTCTGACTCGCGGCCCACTGGCAAACAATTAAAGAAGGTAGGTTAAAAACTAAGCATGCAGACTGTCGCATAATATTCAAGTTATAACCTATATGTCTGAAACGTTTAATGATTTTTCTGAACTGAAAAGAAAAATCATTCCTTCCTATAGGTTTCTTAAATTTGTTAACCAAGTCACCAAAAATTCTGGTTCCGAAAGGCCTTCACCTACAAAAAGGCACAAGTAGGCAAAGATCAGGAAAAAGCGCAACCAGAAAAAGATTCCCACTCCGAAAACCGAGGTGGGAAAAAAACCAAACTAACAACCAGGAACTTATACCATGAAAACATTTCGTAAGCCGAATGAGCATCTATTTACCCAATAGTTGGCCACTCAGTTACCTTAACTTAACTAAAAATATGAAAACATACATAAGGCGCCAACAGCACTAAAAATTTAAACACCAAGACATAAAACAAAAAGAACCACCACAGAAGCATCGACTTGGAACGATCAGCAACACAAGGTTACAGGCGGGCTTAAATCGATTTTACATGGCCATAACCTCACCCTCAGCTTCTGCAGTGGTTCATAACATTTAGTTAGTTCTTCGGTCCTCGTGATAAATCTCTAACTAGTCAATGAATCATCAAGAACAAACAAATAAATCATGATAAACATCCTGATGAATCAAAAACCAGGAGTCACAGATTCAGTAAGCTGCCCGACGATGGAGATCCCTGGGTGCCGAATAACTTACTAACTCCGGAGCAAAAGAAAACATCAGTTGGACCCCGGTGGGCCAAGCAACAGACAAGAATCTCCGGCCCCAACCAACTAAAATGAATAGCTTTAAGTCGGGCCACCATAGAGTCCGGCGTGCAATTAAAGAAGGCAGCATAGTTATCAACCATAATTGGGTTAAAACTAAGCATGCAGACTGTCGCATAACATTCAAGTTATAACCTATACAAGCATCTTTAACCCAACATTATATTTGGAAATCAATTCATAGTGTTTAAATAAAATTTAGAAAATGTTTTTCGAAGTTTATGATACCGATAGCCCTGTTGGAGAAGTTTGGCCTTAAAACATTTATTTGAGCGTTTAAGTCCGTAACATGATTGCAGGCTCTAGCAAATTTAGTAAGTTGAGAAATGTATACTGGCTCGTACACCATAAGAAGCACGACGAGGAACGTTACCATCCAAAAACGGAAAATTTACCATATCAAAATCAAAGTCATCGCGCTTAACATAAATTTTAGAAGAAACAAATCCAGTTGCAACAGAAAGATGTAAATCTAAAAAGGGGGCTTCGTTATCTGAGATATTGGCTTTGTTCAATTGTAGTTCAGGTGGATAAATTTTTGATTGACCATACCTTCAAAATAAGTGTTGTCAATGTTCAAAAGGTCATCGAGGTACCTAGAAGTCGAATTAAAACCTCGATAACACCAACCAAATCATGGTTAAGAGAATCCATGAAATCTTTTTCGTAGCAGTATAAAAATAAATCAGCTACGAGAGGTGCGCAATTTGTACCCATCGGAATTCCAACAATTTGACTGTATAACTTGGTCCCAAATCTAATATTTATATTATCCAGGAGAAGGCGTCGCACACATGCTGACACGACCAGTGTATACCGACTTTGGTCAGAGGATATGAAAAAGGCCTTTCTGTCATTACATGCCAAATAAAGTGAACCATAGTTTTTAAAGGTCCACTCTATCAAATCCAGACGTTTTTCTTTAATTAGATTATGTGGTAATGTTGTATACAGAGTAGAAAAATCATATGTGGACAAGCTCGTCGCACGAAACACTCTACACTTAATTTACTGAGCACCTCGCCAGAATTTTTATTGACCGAAACCAATTTCTATTTGAAGTTTTATACACTGTCTCACAGTCTCAAAGTATCCCCGTACATCACCATAGTGCAGATTATATTTTCCTTTTTGTCCTTTGAGATCAGCGAAGATATTCTGAAATCGGAAATTCATTATCGGTTTAGATTCATTTTCTAACCTACATTTATTATTTTGGCTCCATTTGGATAATACTAGTCTTTGTATTGACTATCCTCGTGAAAGTTGCAAATTCAAAATAATTCTCTTTGGCTTCATGTTGCCAAATCTAAAGGGTCACTGATGAGGCTTGAGTAGCCGAAACCGCGGTATGACCCACCATTTTCTCATTAATATGTTCACTGCTTTTAAAAGATTTCAGTTTTAATTTTATCTCCGTGATTTATTAGCAGATTGGCTAATTCTGTTGAACTGCGTCTTCCAGGACAGTCCATTGCCAATGTCAACGCCTATGTATCTAGCACTTGGTACCACCTCTAGAGTTTCACCATGTAGGGTTTAGAATTTAGAGAGAGGGGATGTGACTTGGTTATTTGAATTACCTGGCACTTACTGGGATTGAATTGCATGTCCGATATGATTTCCCATTCTTGGAGTATGTCAAAGACTTGTTGTAATTGCTTGGAGTCAGACGGTTTCGTATTGTTGCAAGGTAAGCTGTCGTATCATCGGCAAAATGTCATACTTGTGATATGACTTTGTCTGGTAGATCATTTATAGACCAGGAAGAGGATTGGCCCGAGGGCAGACCCCAGAGGGATGCCTGATGTTACTTGCACTTCCTCGGAGCAATCCCCCTCCAGGACCACATATGGTGAAAAATTAATGCTTGTATCATCAACTGAAGTATTTTCTCACTAAGGAGCTCCACTAGCAGTCTGTGGTCCGCGAGTCAACTCGACGACACTTGCCACATACCTGACGTAGGCTTACAAGTGACACCAACCACTTTCTTAGATGATATGTTTTTATCTATCTACCTATCTTCTTTACATCGTAACATCCGAAAAGGACTTCGGATGGTATTCCGGTATACCAAAAGCTGACGGGGGTTAGTCGAAACAAAAGCAAAGAAAAGTGGGTGATAAGAATTTGTACCGTGCGAACAAGGGTGTTAGCACAAGTTTAAAGATAAATTGATGTTATTGATATTTAGACAGTGTCTCGTTTGATCTCACGAAAGCATGATTGACAATTTTGGCTATATCCCATTGTTTAAACCGTCAAGTGCGAGAGATCTAGATGAGGTTCTCGTCAGATCTCGCGAGAATGATTAGACGGGATATTTCCGTCGGTGTTTCGTAATACCTTCACGTCTCGTGTAAGTGGAACGAGATACCGAAGTGGAGCGGAGTGAAAGCTAGCCTGTTGATCTACCGTGAAGCCTCCCACACTGGAGCAAGGTCGCGAAATGTAACGAAGGTACAAGTAGGCAAAGATCAGGAAAAGGCGCAATCAGAAAAAGATTCCCACTCCAAAAACCAAGGTGGGAAAAAACCAAACTAACAATCAAGAACTAATACCATGAAACATATCGTAAGCCGAATGAGCAGCTATTTTCCCAATAGGTGGCCACTCAGTTACCTTAACTTAACTAAAAATATGAAAACATACATAAGGCGCCAACAGCACAAAATTTTTTTTCATACACCAAGACACAAAACAAAAAGAACCATCACAGAAGTATCGACTTGGAACGATCAGTAACACAAAGTTACTGGCGGGCTTAAACCGGTTTTACATGGCCATAACCTCACCCCCAGCTTCTGCAGTGGTTCATAACATTTAGTTAGTTATTCGGTCCTCGTGGTGAATCTCTAACTAGTCAATGAATCATCAAGAACAAACAAATAAATCATGATAAACATCCTGATGAATCATAAACCAGGACTCACAGACTGAGTAAGCTGCCCGACGATGGAGATCCCTGGGCGCCGAATAACCTACTAACTCCGGAAAAGAAAAACACCAGTTGGACCCCGGTGGGCCAAGCAACAGACAAGAAGCTCCGGCCCCAACCAACTAAAATGAATAGCTTTATGTCGGGGCCATCATAGAGTCTGACACCCGACCCACCGGCGTGCAATTAAAGAAGGCAGCATAGTCATCAACCATGATTGGGTTAAAAACTAAGCATGCAGACTGTCGCATAACATTCAAGTTATAACCTATACGTCTGTAACGTGTTATGATTTTTCTGAACTGAAAAGAAAAATTATTAATTCCTTTAAGTTTCTTAAATTTGTAAACCAAGTCACCATAAAATTCAGGTTCCGAAAGGCCCTCACTTAAAAGCGTCTTTAACCCAACATTATATTTGGAAATCAATTCATAGTGTCTACGATAAAATTTAGAAAATGTTTTTCGAAGTTTATGATACCGATAGCCCTGTTGGAGAAGTTTTGCCGTTAAACATTTATTTCGAGCGTTGAAGTCTGTAACATGATTGCAGACTCTAGCAAACCTAATAAGTTGCGAAATGTATACACCATAAGAAGCACGACGAGGAACGTCACCATCCAAAAAAGGAAAATTTACTATATCAAAATCAAAGTCATCGCGCTTATCATAAATTTTAGAAGAAACAAATCCATTTGCAACAGAAAGATGTAGATCTAAAAAGGGGGCTTCAGTATCTGAGATATTGGCTTTGTTCAACTGAAGTTCAGGTGGATAAATTTGATTGACCATACCTTCAAAATAAGGGTTGTCAATGTTCAAAAGGTCATCGAGGTACCTAGATGTGGAATTAAAAGCCTCGATAACATCAGCTTGATTATCATGATTAAGAGAATCCATGAAATCTCTTTCGTAGCAGTATAAAAATAAATCAGCTACGAGAGGTGCGCAATTTGTACCCATCGGAATTCCAACAATTTGTCTGTATAACTTGGTCCCAAATCTAATATAAATATTATCAAGGAGATAGGATAAGGCGTCGCATACATTCTGACATGACCAAAGTGTATACCGACTTTGGTCAGAGGAAGTGAAAAAAGCCTTTCTGTCATTAAGTACGGCGCTTAGCCAGCTGGATCCAGTTGTTAAAAACTTCGTTAGCTTAACGCTGTCGTTAAGCCCCCAATTTGTTAAGTATATATCGACTTCATAAGCAAGTAAGACTCCTTTGCAATGAGAATCCTTTGCAATGCACCCAGTATATTTGTAATATTCATGTTTGAAATTCTAACGAATCATTAACTAACGATGTCGTTAATTTTGAACAATTGGCCCCAGATCTGCATTCAATACTAAATCTATTCGATGTCATTTGCTCGGCGCATTTGGTGGTAATCGACTTCTAATGCCTAGGTCACACTAGCGCTTACGGATGCCGCGGATAGTTGCGAATACTGTACGTAGCGATCCGCAGAATTTTGTGGGCGGGGCTAACGGTTCTTAATGAATTTATTACTTTTAAATGCGAATAAATACGGGAAGTTCAGGAAAGATACGGATACGTTCGTAGATAGTTACGGATAAATTCGAATACGTACGGTTAAGAAACTTGACTACATACCTTTCGATACCATCTGTTACGTTTAGATACAGACATACACCTTCAGGTACGTAATGTTGCGTTTACATGCGTATATAACGGTGAAATCTGATGCAAGAAAACGCAGGTTTTGGTCAAACTACAGTCACACTAGCACATCCGGATGCTGCGGACGCTGCGGACTGGCCTTTCGTATCTATCCGTCTATTCCGTAACAATTCGTATCTTTTCCGTATATGTCCGTATCTTAACGTTTTGTATATGCTAGTCCGATTCCATCCGCGCCCAAATTTTGAAAAAAGTCAAAAATTTGGCACGGATGAAACATCCGTAACAATACGTAATGACATGTAACTGAAGGCATTAATTCGAATCTTTTCGTATCTTAACCGTAACACAAACGTTTCTACACCGTAAATGAACGCATCAACCCACAATCAAGCATTGGCTGCCGACAGATACGACACGAGTGCGCAGCACGAGTGAAAATGTTTATGTTTTCAACTCACGAGAAGAAATATACATGTACCGTATTCGTCTAATTAGCGCACAGTGCGGTTAACTTTTCAAAATAACTTAAAGTAAAGGTAACAAAATACCGTTCTAATTAGCGCACACTATGAAGGAAAACTACTCATCCAGTAGTTTTCGAGCATTTAAGGTTCAGTTTAAATGCCTCTAATCCGGTATTAATGTGTAGAATTAGTGTAAAGTACCAATATACTATTCAAGCAGTGTGCGCTTATGCATATGTTTTTCAGAAAATACCGGGGTGCGCTTATTGGAGCATGTGCGCTAATTAGAACGAATGCGGTATTTGGTATTCACCGAAAAAAATCTTTTTATATACAATACACAAGGCAGGCATTGAAAATGAAAAAAAAAAAAATGAAAACACAAATAATTTTGGTACGACATTGTTTCTTACGTTCTAACTAAGAAAATGAATACCCACACTTGGTTTTTTCGTTCATAAATGACGGAGTTATAGGCGTTTGAAGTTCTGAAGTGAGACACATTTAATGACGTCAAGTAAATTGTAACGTCAGAAGTAATCCAAAATCTACAGTGAAGATATAGGCTGATATGAGTCACTAGTGAGATTTGATATCAGTGAAATTTCATATCAATGAAAATACCAATTTTATCAAGTTTTGATATGCTTTGTTTGTTTTTTTTTTTTTTTTTCTGCGGAAAATTGTGACTATAGTTACTTTCACATACGGATTAATAATGTTTGTTACTGACTGGTACCTTCGAATAAAGTCTTTTACGTTGAAATACTTACATGTTCACATTTGTGGCGTGACGCAGTGGTGCCACCGGTTATGTGACACAAGCGAACCGTAACATTACGTGTTCGTATCTGAACGTATTAAATTGTATCGAAAAGTATGTAAACGACAAAGACCGCAACCGAGCGAAACAACGCGTATGGAACAGTATCGATCCGCAACAAATGCTTGATCGCGGAATGATACATTTAGATACGTTTTTATACCGATTAGATACGGACAGCTTCGAATAAATGCCTTCAGTTACGTACCATTACCTACCATTACCGATCGTCCATCCGCGCATGAATTTTTGACAGTTATGAAAATTTGCCCGCGGATCTTCCGCGCACTGAGGATACAATACGTACAGTTACGGACATTACGGGTAAGATACGAATCGTTACGGATAGGACGGACAGATACGGAACACCTATCCGCAGCGTCCGCAGCGTACGTAAGCCCTAATGTGACCTAGGCATTATTAAGAGCCTGAACTAGTTGTATCACAATGTCTTGAAACGATTAAGTTGTTTCCCATTATAAGAAGCACCGACGAGAGACGGGTCAGCCAGTGCAGAAATATATGTATTGAGCGCAACATCGTAATTTTACCAGCATGTCAGTCACTGGCGCTTAATCAATACGGACTATAAGGTCGAGAAAGTGAACAGAATTTATTCAGCCAGCTTCACAACTTATCTTGGTTATTAATCTTTTCCAAAACATGTCTTTGTAGCAATACTGGTCATCTTTATAGTTTCTCTCGGACAGTTCTAAAGTAATATAACAATTGTATATACTAGAATCAACGTCTCGCCGTTTTGAAGTTTTGACTAGCCTTTAAAGTATTTCGGTGACTGTTTTGAATGTTTAAAGCACGCCATGCATCCGAATTCAGATTTTTTCGATATTCAATGTCGCCAAAAACATGCACGTGTAATTTATGCAAGTGTGGCAGGATAGCCCCCCCTTGGAAAAAAATACGTTGGTGCAATGTATTAGCGGCATATTGAGTGGTTGTAACATGCAAATTTCAAACTCGAAACTTTGTGAATCGAGTAAGTGTTGAGTATATAGCGCAGTAATCCACCCTTGGTGGATGAGCATGCTTTTCCACCGATGGGGTTTGCTGTGGCTCGGCTCGGCTGTTCGTTACATTTGGTGGCAGCGGTGGGATGATGACAACTGCCAGAACGGAGTTGCCTTACCCATATAGTCCCCAGGCCAAGACTCTGGGCGAGTCTTCTCGGAGGGGGAAGTAATGTGACGGGATAGCCTCCCTTAGAAAAATACGTTGGTGCAATGTATTAGCGGCATATTGGGTGCTTGTAATATGCAAATTTCAAACTCGAAACTTTGTGAATCGAGTCAGTGTTGAGTATATAGCGCAGTAATCCACCCTTGGTGGATGAGCATGCTTTTCCACCGACGGGGTTTGCTGTGGCTCGGCTCGGCTGTTCGTTACACAAGATAAAAAAAAAATGGCCATAGTCCCTAGACTAGCTACTAGTCTGTAAAACATGCTATTACGAAATGGTTATCATTTTCTTATTTTTATTTTATTTATCTTAAAAAAAACTTTAGAATCAACCTACTAGTCTACTAGAAATAGAGCCACATTGATCTGTAGACTGGCCACAGAGAAGTGAAAATCGTGAAAAGTGTACATCTAAACATAGTCCCCTGTACGACGATGAATTCCGTGATTCTCATCAGGATAATATATGCCCCCTTATACCCCACTTATATAGCAAAACTGGGGTATGCACTGGTATACCTATTTTCTTATTTTTGCTCCAAAACATAGAGTGTGGGTACCCTAACGAGTACCCACAATCTATGTTTTGAGCAAAAATAAGAAAAATATCAAACATTTTCTACTGAAATTTTTCACTTTTTAGAACTTTAAAAACCTCTGTATATTACATGGGCATGTTTTCACAATGTCAAGTTTACTTAAACCTAAGCATATTTAACATTCCTCACAATTTACTTCCTGCAAAATGTTTAAAAGTAGTCGAAAAAGAAGAATTTGAAAATGTTCGGTTAGCAAATTTGACAAGTATATTAAAGGTCTTATTATTAATTTTGAAAGGTATATGTGTACTTAAAATAATTATATTTGTTGAAGTGATACTTCCTTACTATGATCAACTTCCCATGATCTGAAACTTAACTGGCCCCACTTGTTCTTTTATAGCATATGTAATCATATACGTGCGTATATCTTTATTATTAACGACGTTTAAAATCACTAAAAGGGGAATACAATAGGCATTATATTACTAATTTAAGTGCCTTTAAAAAGTTTTGAAACTGGGCTCTGCATATCAGCATAAACTATGATAGGAATGTTTACATCATTCAGGTTGAAACAAACATTACTTAATGTTAATTTACATACAAGGTAGCAGGTTAAACATGTTAAAGGTATAGACAAAATAAAGCCATTTTATACTTGAATCCCAGATTGAAGCATCATGTGAAGGGAGTAAAGCATTTCATAGAATCAGTAAGTAAGCTCGTTTCAAAACCCGAATTTACCTGGAACTCTTTTTAAAAGGTACCTATTACCACCGCTGGTTTTGGCTTGTCCGTGAGGCTGAAGTTTCCGTTCAAAATCACCATAGGGTTTTACTGAAGTGCCCGTGATTTCTTAGTGTGATTAAGAATAACAGTTCAACATGGTCTGCGTGAAAATTGACTTCTAGTTTATGTAAGTCACAGTTGCAATTCGCCTATTACGCTTGGAAAGCATATATTGTTCAAAGATATGTCATCCATAGTTCCTAATTTTGACAATTTTTGTCTTTATGATAAGTTTTTATATATTATGTCAGTTAGTGAACTGGACATGATACCAATTGTTGTCCTGTATGTAGATAATTGTTTAAAGATTAGGCAACAATATCAGGACTCCAGTCAACATTCAGGTACATTAGTTTCCAACTAGTTTTATTTGACATTTTATGGACATAATAAAAATACATTTATACACTGTTACGGCTGCACTGCCAAGTGTAATGGTATGTCACACTTACATAAGTCATGTTCATAGTATAGTTTTGTACATCGTAGAATGCAAATGTACTGTAAATGTAGTGTACATGTAGTTGTCATTTTTCATCTTGTATGTATGTTATATGTTTCTGTCATAATCCTGTATGTTTTGGATTGAATGCAGATTAAATTTTGAATCTTTGAATCTTTGAATCTATATAAGTAATTTGAAAAGGAAATCCTGGTTTACTTCGGAGAATGAAGTTTAATTCGTTTATTCTGATGATCCAAAATTGTTTAACAGTTTTGTAAATCATATATGTAATATCAGCTCATATAAGCATGACGTACAGTATAGCCCACGATGTGACGCCGCATTATGCATTATTCTGTTTTCTTAGAGAATATTCATCGAAAAAGTGAATAAAAATTCAAAACCTTAAGATTAAAAGGACTCGACCAAAAGATACCGATGGGAAAGTCGATTAACGCAGGCGACCAAGGTGACTACACTTTCATGCAGTCGAGCTAATATACCACTGGCAGTATGAACGTTTTAAAAACCCATAATATTAGTGACAAAATTTGTCCATATCTTGATTAGATTCATTACTTGGACCATAGGTACTCAAAAGGTTACATGACATTAGACCATTGGGCCCGAGACAGGGGTTGGGACAGAGGTCAAAATCTAAAACACTTAATATATTTTTACTCATTTCTAAATGAAACAACTGGTGAGGTCTTTCAACTTTGTGACATTGTGACACTGACTTAATTTGGCATAAAGTGAAGGCTGTGTTGACATAATTTCCAATTTCCATGGTTCAATGATTGTGCCTTATATCTTGATACACCACTCATGTAATTTTCATATTTTCTTTAAGACGGTATGCATGCTTTGCATCCCTGCTTTTTTCAGGACCCCTGTGTCTGGAATCTTGTCTTGCCACTTGATTTTTAACCGCTTTCTCAAACATCTTAAGTGGAAATAGTTAAGTCTCTGTGCATGACGTTGGTATAATGTCCAGGACTATATGCATACAAGAGGGTTGGCAGTACCACAGCCCTGTAGCCTTTCAGCTTGGTATCCAGCTTGATTCCATTTCGCTCCCAGACATTGGCACGGAGTCATCCGAATGCCACACTGGCTTTTGCAATTCTGGCATTGACCTCATCATCAATGTGCACTGCTCTGGAGAGAGTCCAGGAGTTCACAGTGATTGTCGGTTCATTGTACGGTTTTCCAGGTGCTGGTTGGTACACAACCCCTATCTGTTTGTGCTGATTGTGAGATCATAGTTATCACATGACTGTGAGACTTGATCGATCCTTGGCTCTGCATGTTTGCCTCTGAGCTTGCATTCTTATCCATACTATCTGCATAGAGGTGCTCATCTAGCACATCAGTCTGCACTTAGTTTTGACTTGCAACCTTCTAAGGTTGAATATATTGCCATCAAAACGATACCCGATTGGAAAACTAGTGTCACTGTCCTGAAACGCATCCATGAGTCATGCTGAACAGTGTTGGTGCCATAACACAGCCCTGTTTGACCCCATTCGTTAAGAACCCTCCATCATTTTGCACACGTGCCTGCATGCCATCATGAAATTGCCGTACCATTGCTATGAATCTGTGTGGACAGCCAAACTTGGCCATAATTTTCCAGAGTCCATCATGACTATCTGTGTCAAAAGCTTTGGTGAGGTCGACAAACGTCATGTATAGATCTATATTCTGGCATTTCTCCTGAAGCTACCTTGCTGTGAAGATCATGTATATTGTCCCTCTGTCTTTTATGAATCCACGCTGACTTTCTGGGATAAGTCCCGAATGATCAAGATGAACACTCAGGCGATTCAACAGAATTTTTGCCAGTATCTTCCCAGCGATGGATTATCTACAATTGTGTCGCATGGCCGGTACAGTTCATTAAAATTATGCTTTAACGTTTCAAGGTTCATACCAAATTAAATGATTTTATTGGTATAAAATCCAATGAAAGGATTGTCACCATATAAACAATACAACTATACTTACATCGAGTACATGCACAGCAAATTCAAATGCAGTTTATAAGGTTTATTTCGGGTATGAAATCGTTGTTGAAAATATTGTTAATTGACAAGATCTACCAAGTCTTGAGTATCCACGTTTGAACAAAATGCAAATTAAAGGTTAAACGAATAAATGTCTGAGTACCTTCATATGTACTCAAACGATCCCATACAACTTCAATAATCATTGCAGAGAGAATAAAAAGTTCACAGTTTTTATGCGACTTAAACATTTGAAACTTGCCTATTTTTGTCCAATATTCTGGAGCTGACGGTTTTGACCTCTGGTTTTAAAAGCTATGCAATACATTACTAATTGGATTTATGCTATTACTTATGATCTTTATGAAAAATAGATGACTGGTACCTTTGCGTTTCTTATTTGGTCGGGTTTATGTTTTCTCTTACCTACTCCCAAAATAATTCATGTCAACGAACATAGAATTAGAATTAAGACTCACTTTTTGTTTTTAAAGTTTACTTTTTGACGAATGGATTTTCCCATCATTATCATTAGGGTAATCATTCTACTTTCATTTTAGGGGTGTCAGGAGTATTTTTTAAATTTTATTTAATTTTTCGATGAAAATTCTCTTAGCAAACAGAATACCCCAGATGGGACGCCGCGTTCTGCGGCGTCACAATTGGGGCTATTCTGTTTGCCTATGTCCCATCAAAGGGACGCCAGGCTTAAATGAGCTAATACAAACGGTTCGTAGACAACCCCGCGAAACTGTCAAATTTCTAGAAACTACATTAACCTATATTTGACGAATGAATTCTCCCATTATTAGGATTGACAGGCATCCGGCGTCTGTCAAATGGTAAATTGACTACTTTCAAATAAATTGGAGCACGGTTGGTCTGCCCCCACCCCAGGGCAATGTACATATATATTTCCAAAAAGATCTTCTTCTCAGAAACCGCTTTTCCAATCAAAGCCAAATTTTGTTTGTTATTTTGTTTGTTTGAATTGATGCTTAACTTCCCTGTCAACAGCAATGGTCATGCCAGGACATTACCTCCTTTTTGGGGGACTTTACCCAACATTAGGATGCCATGACACTCAAAATGTGCATCATACTAATAACCACCCAAGCAAACCGATAAGGCTTATAAGTATGGATGGTTTGACTAAAGCACTTTCCCTGGGCGGGCTCAGACTTGAGCGATTAACCAGTCATTAATATTGTAAGAACCATCTATATGAAGGGGGGGGGGGGATAATGTGTGTATAAATATTCCAGGTCACATGACCATATATGGTAACACCCCTTCAAAAATCTACTTCTCCGGAACTGCTGAACCTGTTGCATTGAAACTTGGCATGTAGCATTGGGGACTAGAGTACTACAATGTTTTTATAAACCATGATCCTGTGATGGCCTTGGCACATTCTACGGCAATGCCAATATATGTCGTCCATGTATCTGAATGAGGAAACTGTTAAAATGTAATTTGAAGGGGAAACTTGCGGAAAATGGGCAAATGGACTGATTTAAAGATTCTGAAAAAATGGACCCCGAGGAATAGTCTGTCTCCACCCCAGGGCAATATACATGTGTATTTCCATAATATTAAAAGTCTTCTCTGAATCAAAGCCAAATTTTATAAGAAACATCTATATGAAGGGGGAATCAAATTTGTATATTGATGGCCGCAATGTCCATATATTGTAAAACACCTTCTAAAAATCTTACTCTGTGGAACAGCTGAATGTCTTGCAACGAAACTTGGCATGTAGCATTGGGCACTAGAGTACTACAATGTGTTATGACCCTGTGATGCTATTTTACGGAAAGGTCAATTAAGGTCACTTATGCAGAAAACTGTTGAAATGTCACTGGAGGGAAAAACTTCCAAGAATATTATTTATGATTCTGAAAAAAATGACCCCATGCAGGGGTAGTTCATCTGCACCGCACTTTGGCTATATACAAGTATATGGCCATAATCTGATAAAAGTCCAACAAAATTATTGGTATATATATCCCAGATATCAGGTGAGCGTTTACTGGAACATTGGTCCTCTGGATATGATTTAGTATGACATGCCAATGTCTCCACTGGCGACAAATAAAGCATTTACGTAATTATTTAAAAGAAGAAATTTATTGATTAAGACTAATACGCGGGCCTCTGTAAAAATATCAAAAATAATCAGTATATTTTTCACTGACATACTCATGTTCCACGAGACAGGACAAAGCAAAAATTGCAAGTTCGTAGTGGCAAAGCCGGGTAGATAATCACAGCAACCGATAGCATGTCAGTTTGAAATTTCGTGTTTGCAGCTTTTGTTAAATAGAGTTTCATCTGAATGCTTTCGGTCCTTGAAAAAAAGCAGTTTTTATTTCAAAACAGTTGCACAATATAGGAGGTGCATTACAAGAAGAATGTCACAGAATATATCTCAGAGATTCGGCGAAGAGCGAAAAACACAGACATACTTTTTGTAAATCAAAAATAAACTTATTGGCACCTTGTTTACAAGAAACACTTACGCTATATTGAGATTGAATGAATCATGAAAATTCTTTGAGAAGGTATTCTGCCGAAATATTACGAAAACTTGCCCATGCAATATACAAAGATATTTTCAGAAGCAAAAAAATGACAATTTCATACAAAAATTGTTGATTTTTTTAATATTTGGCTCAAAACATACACGTTGGGTACACGCTAACTAGTACCCACAATGTATGTTTTGGATCAAAAAGAAGAAAAATAAAATAAATACCAAGTATGCTACATAAAAGTGGGGTTTGAGGGGGTATTTAATGCACGGACATGTTTTTTCTGATAATCATGCCGCCAATCAATGATTTTCAATCAGTAAGGAATGAGCAAAACGTAGACATTAATAAGCGTATCCGTATACATTCAACAGCTTTCTGCACATTTAGAACTAAGCCTCTTGTATGTCTCTGGATATCTGTGGGTTTTTTTCCTGTCTTACCCATTGATCTGGACTCGGGATAGAAATCATTACATATCGCCGTGGTGTTACGGTAAACAGTAAGCAATGATCAGGAAATGGAGCCTGGCCAACCTAAGGGAGCATAGTAATCAATCGTGATTGGATTAATAAAAACTAAGCATGCCGACTGTCGCATCAGATTTAAAATACATCCTATACGTTTGTAACGTTATTACATTGATCATTAGCAATTTAGAGGAAAAGGATTAGTAGCCAGCAGTTGGTCACCATTGCGTCAAATATTGTACATAGTAAATGAAAAAAGTCAGATCATAACTACGTATGTGATTTTTTCATGTTTATGTTCAACTTTGACGACGTACGTGTAATCAGTTTGTGTACATGACACTGATGACTATAGAAAATAGCGGTTAGTCTGTCCATACGGCACTAATTATGGGAAATGGTGGCGGTCAGTTTGTGTACATGACACCGATATTATCCAAAACGGCGGTTTGTTTATGTACATATCACAAATATTATGGAAGATGGCGTTCCGTTTTTTGTACGGGTACATGACATCAAATATTTTACGGAAAACGGCGGTTAGTTTGTGCACACTACTCCAATATAATTTCAAATGGCGGACACTTCATAGATATGGCACCAATATTATGGGAAATTGTGGTCGGTGAGGGTACATCACACCAATATTACGCATGCATTGAACTATATGTGTAGCAAGTTGAATTACTGTCTAAGGGACCGGGAATTCTTAAGTCTGTATATCTCTCGAGGTCAAGAATATTTGTCATTTGTCAAACGTGTCACCCTCTTATAATGTGGAAAGGTATTACGGACTGGAACATCATGTCTATACATATGAAGCATACAGACAATGTGAAAGGTTGAGTTAAATGATAAAGTATTGTCATTTTTTCTGTAGCTGAAAACACCATATCATAATTTCTTAATTTTGTTATGTGGTAACCTATGTAACGGGCTGTTACAGTATAACGCCCCAACGCTCAGGATGCATACATCCCTTATTCGACTCGCTTGGAGTGTTCTTTAAGACAGGGTAAATCTGCAAAATTCCCTAGGGTAGGGGAGCAACAGGCCCTCCAAATTGCCGCTTACTAGTGTCATTCAAGTAGACTGTAAATGTTTGGCCATTTTACATCCACATGTTAAAATGACGTTATTTCATCCTTACCGCGGTTATAATATGATTTATCTGTATTCAGTGCGCATCCTTTCATAAAATGTGCATCCCAACTTAGATCTGCATCGCAGAAAATTTCTGAGCTTGCAAATCTTTCATGACAAAGTTATGTTATTGCGGACGATAGCTGTGGCGTACTACACACTGTGTTGTCAAGAAAACAGCAGATAACGGAGTCTGTTGACAGCCACGCGAGAGGCTTGGTTGGGGAGGGGGATATCCCACATATTAAAACGATAAATAGTCCAAAAGTATCACATGTCCCAAAGTACCGTGTTGTACTTTGACCCATATCTCAAAATCATTTTAATATCTCATATCCCGAAGTTCCTGAAAATCACTTATCCCTAAATACTATATTTTTAATATAACCTGAAATACCCTAAACAAGCTTCATGTAATCTCGGCTAAAATGCTAGTCTATAGTGAGATTCCATCAGTAATATTGGCTTATCAGCTGAAAACAAATCTGCAATACCTAGACATAATCTGCATAACAGATATTTCTCGAATTGTTAATCAAAGACTTTAGTGTGTACCTTTCTATATTTTGCTTCCCTCTGGTACAGCTCAGTCAGAGTATTCTGTCGCAAACAATTTTTTATTTGCATTTTTACAGTCGGTGAATAGTCTTGGTCTATGCTTTAAAAGATGATAATTGCCGTATGATAAATAGGAAAAACAATATCAATGAAATGATGGGCCCCATGCTAAATTTTGTGATATAGGGTTATCATCGATTGGTGACTATGCATAGGGCTGGGAAACCAGGATCCACTCCGCCATTTTGTTCATTTCTCATTTATATCATCATTCCTCTTAAATATTTTATAATTAATTTTTATGCTTCCTCATATGAATTCAGGTTCAGCCAGTAAAAATTGTAAAACTGTATGCTATGGTGGCATAGTGAGCCTAGCAACACGCCAGAATCAGAACCAAGCCCCCCCCCCCCCTTATTTCTGAGATTTATTTGTCGGGATTTTAATCACATTGCATCAAAAATATCTGTTGACCATATGTTCTTCTTTTGAGCAAAATGTGATTTTTACTATCTAATAATAGGACATTTTCGCCGTCTCTCCTCAGTCTGTTTTTCTCTAAAAAACGAAAGGCGAAAGCTAGCTCAGGCACAAATAAAACTTTGCACCGTTAATGATAAAATATTTTGTGCCTTGTTGAGCCTGTTTTTAAAAGAGTGTGGCTTATATATAGAAATATTTTTTTTTTTTTTTTTTTTTTGTTTCTCTCAACCCTTCACAAATATTTTATTTGAGAGAAAGTAAGTAAAAAGCAGCCACAGCTATCTGATTTTAAGTATAACTATCCGAGTAATGATCCATTAAACAATCATTCCGAGGTGAAAAACCTTGAGCACGTGCATTTGAAAATTTGAGCATGTTTTATAACTACATTTTGTATTGTTGCTATATTGTTAGATTTTTACTTAAATTTTAAGATATTTACACGAAATTAAACATTCAAATGCCTGTAAAATGCAAAAGCATGAAATATGATGCTTGTTTTATTTATGGGTTTATTTGAGTATTGGGCAGCCACCTTGGACGCCATCTTAAATACTGAGTTCTGAGTTTTTGCCAAGGTGGCAGATGCAGGTTTTAATTTTAAAAATCTACAGACCAAGTCGAACATTTTGGTATATACGAGAAACGATCACCCTTTGAAAGATAACCCACGATATTTGCTCACTGGTCCATCCCAGCAGGCACCTGACGTCTGTTTGACGTCAGATATTGGTTATATTTTGGTCGCGACGTCATATAACAATTTTCCAACGTCTATCAGACGTCATTTCCTGACGTCTTTTGGATGTCTGGATTGGACGTTGTTTTGACGTCAAACTAGTTCGTCAGTTAGACGTCGTAATCAAGACGTGATTTAGACCTTGTGTTTTTCATACTTCTGACCATGTGTGGTGTGCAAATTAATGAAACTTCACTTAGGGTAAAAATCAGATCATTCGTTTCGTGTGTTTCTTTTGCTTTCTTTCTTTCTTTTTTTTCTATGTTACTTCCAGCAGACATTTGACGTCCGTTGGACGTCAGATTGACGTCAGACTCCAACGTCATAATAACGTTGGAGTTAGGTTGATTTTGAAAGTTTGTTTGTTGTCAAAACTAGACGTCAATCTGACGTGTTAAAGCCAACGCCGGTTTAACGTCTGAAAGCTGTCGTCAATCTGACGTCCTAAAAACGACGTTTGAATTCATGTCATATAAATAGTTTAAGGTGTATATTTTTCGCATTTTTGAATAACAGTGGATTCAGAAGAGCAGTGATGCACTTTTGATAGTCCCTTACACTCCTTTGATAGAGTTTTTCGGAACATACAAAATGTTCAAGATATTAATTCAGCCTGATGTTGGTACATCTTATTTAAGCAAAATTTTATTGCTTTATGGTGCTAAAACCAATAAGACATTAGTGTGAGAAATAAGATTATTCTGAACAATGGTGAAATAAATATTAAAATATACAAATTTTATTTTCATCTTAATTGAAAGTTTGATAATTTAGTGAAAGACTTTATTTTGATTAATAGATAATCATTTTTTTCTACATTAATTAAGGTAAAGAACCATAAAAATGCTGATCCATAGATTTTTTTTTATTTTTTGATATTTTCCAGAAAACATTTATATCTATCGATTCGTGTAATAACAAAAACATGGTTACCAGGTTGGTTTTCCTGCAAATCGCTCCCCTAAAATGGCTAAAAATGCCGTTATTTGTACGTGACGTAATGGGAAAGTAATAAAAACGCGTCACTTTTTGCACATGAGCGCCGTTTACAAGAGAACTAATCCATAGAATTTTTTTAAAAACTAAATATTGTCTCGTTTTTATATTGCGAGTCAAAATGTAAAATAAAAGTCCTTGACTACCAGGTTGGTTTGAACGCTATTTGTCAACGAATGAAGACAGGTAAGCTAAAAATCTTAATTTTCCGTAAGTGACGTTGACGTCATAAGGATGGCGCATTTTGACATTTCGGACGTGTTTCATAAACGTTCGGCATTTGGTTTATTAGAATGAGCTTTAAGTGGCAAATTTAAGATCATTAACGTGTGTTTGTATCTCAATGAGTAATTTTCAAACAAAACAGGGATATCTTTAAACGTTTTACATTTCCAAGGTATGATAAATTCAATAAAAACTTATTTGTCAAAGACCAATACCACATTAGTAAAGAAAGTAGAATGCCCATTTATACCTAGTCATATTAGAATTTTTCTGCAACAAAAAACTGGAGCCCAGGCAATGTACAATATCCTGAATAAGAATGATGAACAACCAACTGGCAAAAAAACATGGAATGAAAAACTTCACTTAACTGATGATGAATGGAAGAAGATATACTCATTCCCATTTGATATTATAAAATACCCAGCGATCCAATGGTTCCAAATTAGTATTAATCATAATATTCTAGTAACAAACTATCTTCTTGTCAAAATGAAAATAAAACAAGATTCAAATTGTTATTACTGCCAATCACATGAGGAAACTATAACACACCTTTTTTGGACATGCAACAAAATACAAGTTTTTCTCAATGACCTTTTAAGATGGCTCAAAAATTATGACATATATTGTGAGATAAATATAGAGCTGTTCATGTTTGGTTTAGATAGAAAGAACAATATATCCAAACCGTTAAGTATAATATTAATGTATGCGAAATATTACATATACTTTACCCGTTGCAATCAACGAATATTAAACCTTGATGTATTTAAGAAAAAATTTCTAATATTGTACAAGACACTTAAAGAAATTTCCCTTCATAATAATAAACTTACAGAATTTGATGAAGAATGGACTCTATATAATCCATTATTAAATAGCATCATTAATATATAACAAAATGAAAATCAAGTCATAAGAGAAATATAAATAAAATGTTTTTGCACCAAACCAGCAAGCTGCCAATTTATCCCCTAACAGCTACTAAAAAAAGTATTTTATTGATTAAAATAGTTTAGATGCCAGATCAGTCCAGGAGAGCAAGTGAAACCACACACATCAAAGGGAAACTAAATATATATATTATTAATGAAGAAAAATTTCCCTAAAAACACTGTTTTTGTCTGATATATACATAGGAAACAATATCTGAAGATGGATGAGTGAAAGTGAGAGAGGCATGTACAATGTTGTATTGTTGTATATTTATTTACATGTTTATGTAATTTGGTATAAAATAAAGATGGAAACAGGAAAAAAAAAAAAAAAAAAAAAAAAAAGAGTAATTTTCAACTCGAATGACCTTTCAACAGTCATATCACGTACGGTGAGTGGTTCAAATCCGGCCAAAGTTCAACAGTATGTATAGAGGTACTGCTAAAGATCTTTGATCCTAAATTTCAATCAAACGCGTTTGTTTGTTTTAATTGATGCTTAACATCCCAATCAACAGCTATGATCATGCCGGGACGTTGCCTCCATTTTATGGGACTTACCCAAAATTAGGATAACAAAATTAGGGCTGAAATATAACCACCCAACTAAGCCAATATTGATGGTTTGACTTGAAATCACTTTTCCTGGGCAGGCTCACACCTGATCGGTTAACCAGTAATCAGATAGCATTCAAACAAACATATTCAATAATATCATTTCATCAAACGCGCAATGCATGCGATGTAATGTCTGTCTTTCTGTACAAACCATTGCTTGTAAGGTATATAATTTGTCTGTTATAGTTTTATTATTTCCCTTGCGCGACTAATTACAAACGAATGTGTGGCAAAAATAAATAAATAAATAAATAAATAAACATACATAAAAAACGGGAGATTCCCGAGAAAATCCATCCGGCACACCCGCAAGCAGAATTTGGCTATTTCACCGCTGTGTCTGGTGTGGGTTCGAGCCCCGCACTGGCCACATGTGAGACAAGCCAAGTTCTGCTTGCGGATGCGCCAGGTGGTTTTTCTCGGAGTTCTCCCGTTTTCGCCCACCTACTGATTGGCCCGTCTCATATGAGCTGAAATAATTTTGAAAGGGACGTACAAAACTGAATAAAAAAAAGAAAACCAGAGGACCATTGGTCCTGAGAACGCTCACCTGAAGCCTGATCTTGGAGTATTAAGTCATCATGAAATGACCTTGACCTTGAATACTCACACACCTTTATTGACTTCACAAGTTGTCTACATCTGCAAAGTTTCAGGTCTCAGGCTGCAATAGTTTCCAAACCCAGTAATTTCTGAGAAAACCATAATTTCAATTTTGATATTTAAATGACCTTGGGTCAAGGTCAACAAATGACCTTGGCCTTCATTAATTACTTACCTTCATTGACTCCATTAGTTGTCTGCATCTAGCAACTTTCAGGTCTCAGGCTGCAACAGTTTCCAAAATATCCATTGTTTTCGCCTTTTCCCATGTAAAAGCCTATGTTTCCAAAATTGACCTTGCCGTAAAATAGGTCAAGGTTATCCTAGGGTATCATTTCAACAAACTATGATGGGCTGGAGTCCCAAATGCTACATACCAAGTTTTGCGTAAATCGGCCAGCCGGTTCTGGAAAAGAAGATTTTTGAGTGGTTTTTACCATAGTTGGGCATGGCGGCCATCTTGGTCATGTGACCCAAATTTCGCGATCACATTTACGTTCCCCCTACCCATGGACGCTCCACATAAAATTTCACTTTGATTGGCCAAGCAGTTTCAGAGAAGAAGATCTTTGAAAAGTGTGTATGGACGACAGACTGGCCAAGGTCAAGAGATGACCTTGACCTAAATTAATCACATACCTTCATCTACTCCATTGGTTGTTTGCATCTACCACTTTTCAGGCCTCAGGCTGCAATAGTTTTCAAAAAATCAATAGTTTTCACTTTTTCCCATGTAAAAGCCTATGTTTCCAAAATTGACATTGCTGTAAAAGAGGTCAAGGTCATCCTATGGTCATCATTTGATCAAATTATGATGGGCTGGAGTCCCAAATGCTACATACCAAGTTTAATGAAAATCGGCCAGCCGGTTCTGGAGAAGAAGATTTTTGAGTGTTTTTTACCATATATGGGCGTGGCGGCCATCTTGGTCATGTGACCTGGATTTTGCAATCAAACTTTCGTTTCCCCTACCCATGGATGCTCCACATAAAATTTCACTTTGATTGGCCAAGCAGTTTCAGAGAAGAAGATCTTTGAAAAGTGTGTATGGATGACAGACTGGCCAAGGTCAAGAGATGACCTTGACCTAAATTAATCATATACCTTCATCTACTCCATTAGTTGTTTGCATCTACCACTTTTCAGGCCTCAGGCTGCAATAGTTTTCAAAAAATCCATAGTTTTCACTTTTTCCTAGTAAAAGCCTATGTTTCACAATTTGATCTTGCCCTAAAATAGGTCAAGGTCATCCAAGGGTCATCATTTTACCAAACTATGATGGGCTGAAGTCCCTGATGCTACATACCAAGTTTCGTGGAAATCGGCCCATCGGTTCTGGAGAAGAAGATTTTTGAGCGGTTTTTACCATATATGGGCGTGGCGGCCATCTTGGTCATGTGACCTGGATTTCGCAATCAAACTTTCGATTCCCCTACCCATGGATGCTCCACATAAAATTTCACTTTGATTGGCCGAGCAGTTTCAGAGAAGAAGATCTTTGAAAAGTGTGTATGGACGACAGACTGGCCAAGGTCAAGAGATGACCTTGACCTAAATTAATCACATACCTTCATCTACTCCATTAGTTGTTTGCATCTACCATTTTTCAGGCCACAGGCTGCAATAGTTTTCAAAAAATCCATAGTTTTCACTTTTTCCCATGTAAAAGCCTATGTTTCCAAATTTGACCTTGCCGTAAAATAGGTCAAGGTCATCCAAGGGTCATCATTTTATCAAACTATGATGGGCTGAAGTCCCTGATGCTACATACCAAGTTTCGTGGAAATCGGCCAGCCGGTTCTGGAGAAGAAGATTTTTGAGCGGTTTTTACCATATATGGGCGTGGCGGCCATCTTGGTCATGTGACCTGGATTTCGCGATCAAACTTTCGTCTCCCCTACCCATGGATGCTCCACATAAAATTTCACTTTGATTGGCCGAACAGTTTCAGAGAAGAAGATCTTTGAAAAGTGTGTATGGACGACAGACTGGCCAAGGTCAAGAGATGACCTTGACCTAAATTAATCACATACCTTCATCTACTCCATAAGTTGTTTGCATCTACCACTTTTCAGGCCTCAGGCTGCAATAGTTTTCAAAAAATCAATAGTTTTCACTTTTTCCCATATAAAAGCCTATGTTTCTAAATTTGACCTTGCCGTAAAATAGGTCAAGGTCATCCAAGGGTCATCATTTTATCAAACTATGATGGGCTGAAGTCCCCGATGCTACATACCAAGTTTCGTGGAAATCGGCCCACCGGTTCTGGAGAAGAAGATTTTTGAGCGGTTTTTACCATATATGGGCGTGGCGGCCATCTTGGTCATGTGACCTGGATTTCGCGATCAAACTTGAAATGCCACTACCCATGGGGGCTCCACATAAAATTTCAACTAGATCGGCCAAGCGGTTTCAGAGAAGAAGATCTTTGAAATTGTGGACGACGGACGACGGACGGACGACGGACGACGGACGGACGGACGGACACCGGATCATGACCATCCTATAAGCTCACCTTTTGAGCCTTCGGCTCAGGTGAGCTAAAAAGCTAGTATCACATGCCTGATGTGGGGCTCGAACCAACGCCAGACACAGCGGTGAAAAGATCGAATGGTTAAGCGCGTAAATGAAATAAGCGCTCTTAACCACTCGACCATCGACCATGGGTCGCTGGATACAGTTTTGTCAGATGATTATGTTCAACATAATACATTAGGACTGTTTGCCCTACATGCATTAGGTCTGTTTGTCCTACATGCATTTCGTTTAAATTATAGAAGCCGTTAAAATTCTCTTTTCTGTACCTTTAAACTAATATGAGAACCCCTGTATCAGAAAACCAGCAGTATGATTATGCGAAACCAAAGGCGCAGATTAGCTATGCAGTAACTGCACAACTGATCAGCACCGTTGTTTTTGTTACTCGGATATTACAATTTCTCTCCTACTAAATCCAAAATTTAAAGATAACCCTGCTTCTGTGGCTGTACAATCTGGATTGTGTCAGACCTGGTCAGAAACCCCGATTGTTGGTTTTCTCATGCAGAGGCTCATTCTCAAGCTCAAATTCATTCCACGAGGCTTTAAAGCTCGATCGGATAAGTCATCAAAACACCAAGAATAAATAAATAAATAAATAAATAAATAAATAAATAAATAAATAAATAAATAAAATTTGATAAATAAAATAATTATCAGGCGAATGAATAAATAAATGATAATAATGAGGCTTTGGCGGGTTCGATCCTCGAGTCCCGCACATCACCTTCCACACGATAAAGCCGTCGGAAATGAATGAGTGTACGTAATATAAACTTACATCAGATTTCTGGAAATTCTATAATTTCGTTTTTGTCTTTATGTCACCAGTTTTATAGGCCTACTATAATCCGAAAGCACACGCTCGTAATCTTAAATTAAGAAATATGCATAAAATTGGAAACGACATTCGACTATCGCCGTTTCTTTTTTCTTGACCCTTTATTTGCTCTATTATAATGCGTCTGTTCGTAAATTAACAATAAAAGCGACCCGTTTCTTTGCTTCTGTCGATATTTACTGTGTGTTCGGACCGCACACCTACAGCCGACGCCATCTTGATAACGACGTCATTGGCGCGACGTTATGGCATTTCGTCCTTCGCGACGCACGGACTTTTAAGCGCCACGGTTTTTATGGTTCTTTACCTTAAGCATGAGGGCGAAATATGGGATTTCCCATACGAGACTCAGATATGACTTTTAAGTTATTATTTGAATTTGATATTATATAGAGGATCTTACACGAGTGGTCATTTCATATGAAATTTATTAAACGAGCCTTCAGCGAGTTTAATAAATTTCATATGAAATGACCACGAGTGTAAGATTCTTTTTATCATATGACTTCTAAAATAGGATTTTATCGCCTTCGAAGTGGACATATTTTCAATGAAATTTTACATTGTTGTTACGGACGTCGTCAATGACGTTACGTATTCCCGCAAAAGTGTTATTACACGTGTGGTCATACGATTTTTATGACATGACGTTATCCACTGGAAAACAGCGACGTCATATGATAATACATAATATATGTAAGAAATTATGTCAGTTTAAGGGCAGCTAACTCTGTCGACATATATGAAAAACACGTCCCCAGCAGGCATCTGACGTCAACTTGACGTCGGATATTGGTTGTATTTTGGTCACGACGTCATACAACCAATAACCAACGTCCACCTGACGTCCAGTCCTGACGTCAGTGGACGTATTGATATGGCGTCAAACTGACGCCGGATTCAAACGTCAGGCTAACGTCATATGTCGACAGAGTTAGCTGCCCTTGAACTGACATAATTTCTTGCGCAAAAGTAACAACATCAAATTCAAATAATAATTTCCACATAGCCACTTTTAAAAAAGCCATATCTAGGTCTCGTATATCGGAAATCACCATGCTTAATTAATTTAGAAAAAAATAATTATTTGTTAATCAAAATAAGGTCTTTCACTAAATTATTAAACCTTCTATTAAGACGAAAATGAAATTTGTATATTTTAATACTTATTTCACCATTTTAAATTATTGATTGTTCACAATAGTCTTATTATTTACACTAATGTCTTATTTGTTTTAGCACCATATAGCAATAAAATTTGACATGAATAAGATATACCAACATCAGAGTGATTTAACATCTTAAACATTTTGTATATCCCGAAATGTTTATCCAAGTACTGGTTAAGGTGGACCCAGGAACGGTGTCAAACGAAAAACAAAAACAAAAAAAAATCAACCTAGTACTGGTTTTTACCCAGGAACGGTATTACAAAAAGCAAATCCCGGTTTGAGCCTTCGGGTGCTCGCCGGGAAAAGCAACCTTCAAGTACTGGTTTTACCCAGGAAAGGTAACTAAAAGCAAACCCTAGTACTGGTTGGTTCCCAGGAAGAAAAAAAACGAAATGTTTATCCAAGTACTGGTTAAGGTGGACCCAGGAACGGTGTCAAACGAAAAACAAAAACAAAAAAAAATCAACCTAGTACTGGTTTTTACCCAGGAACGGTATTACAAAAAGCAAACCCCGGTTTGAGCCTTCGGGTGCTCGCCGGGAAAAGCAACCTCCAAGTACTGGTTCTACCCAGGAAAGGTAACTAAAAGCAAACCCCAGTACTGGTTGGTTCCCAGGAAGAAAAAAACCGAAATGTTTATCCAAGTACTGGTTAAGGTGGACCCAGGAACGGTGTCAAACGAAAAACAAAAACAAAAAAAAAAATCAACCTAGTACTGGTTTTTACCCAGGAATGGTATTACAAAAAGCAAACCCCGGTTTGAGCCTTCGGGTGCTCGCCGGGAAAAGCAACCTCCAAGTACTGGTTCTACCCAGGAAAGGTAACTAAAAGCAAACCCTAGTACTGGTTGGTTCCCAGGAAGAAAAAAACCGAATAACTTTATCAAAGGAGTGAAAGGGAATAACAATAGTGCATCACCGCACTACTGAATTCAGGATTTCAGAATGTTAATTTAACTGCGAACAAACATTCACGATATCGGTTTTAGCACGTCAGATTGACGTCTGTTTTTGACGTCAAACAAACTTTCAAAATCAACCTAACCCCAACGTCATTATGACGTCACATTTGAGACATCAAACCAACGTTGTTTTTCTGACGTCAGAATGACGTCTGTTTTTGACGTCAGAATGACGTCTGTTTTTGACGTCAAACAAACTTTCAAAATCAAGCTAAATCCAACGTCATTACGACGTCGGAGTCTGACGTCAATCTGACGTCCAACTGACGTCAAATGTCTGCTGGGTATTATGAAGACTCGCCCATGCAAAATACAGCAATTTTTGCACCTTCAAAATGATGAAAATTTCATTGGAAGCATTTCGCTAGTTTTAATATCTTTGCTCAAAAAATGACACGTTAGAACCGCCTCGCCGAGCGGCGGTTTTAACGAGTACCCACAATCTATGTTTTGGATCAAGAAAAAGAAACCATAGGTCTACCCCTGTAAAAAGGTACAAGTAGGCAATAATCAGGAAGTGGAGCAATCAGAAAGAAATCCTCACTCCATCTGCAATAGAAAGATGTAAATCCAAAAAGGGGGCTTCGATATCTGTGGTGTTGGGGTAAACCCCGGATTTACTATATAAAATTGGGGTTTAAGGGGAGGGGGGGGGCATGTTTTCTTGATGCGGGGACATCAAATGAGTCTCGTCGAAGAAAAAAAAAACGTATTTAAAGGGGATTTCGACCAGGCTATGCTGTATCATTTGATGTCTCCGGTTGCGTTTGTACACGTCGATCCTGTCAGTTATATAAATGATCATGCGAGCTTGCAGCAAGTCTACCAGTAAGAAACGTTGTAGGTGTGCAACATGTATTGATATTACTTTCTGAGATATGATCTAAGCCACAAACGAATCGCAGCAACCATCTGATTGCAATTGTACTTAGGGGTTGTTGGATATGCAAGGACCATGACCACGCCAGGTCCCCTGAACCCCAGGAACTGCTGTTTCATCTTTATGAAATGTGTGCATGGGGTTGAATATTATCAGATTGTAGAACAATTTTCCCCTGGTCACAGTGACGAATTGCCGAGCCACGACGCGAGAAAACCGGTATTCGGGTTTTCTACTATGTCTAACACGAACCAGCCAGTGCAGCCAAAATAGACGGCTAGAAGCTTGAAATTTCGGATTTAGGAAGAAGAAGAATTATACTACTCGAGTAGCGAAAATAAATGCGCTGGTCAGCTATACAGTTACTGCACATCTGATCTGCGCCTTTGTTTTCGCATAGGCAACAAAACCGGTTTTCTCATGACGCGACTCAAAATTTGCTATCACAATGCCTGGCATTCGTAAGTAATTATGAAAATAACAGAAGGCATAATCATAGGTAATATCCATGGAGTTTGATATAGAATCTGTTAGCACAGCAGGAAGCAAGGTCTGATTAGTCTCTCGAGATCATATTATAAATGTTATGTGTTTTGTCCCAT
This sequence comes from Rugalucina vietnamica, assembly GCA_964017185.1. Lineage (NCBI taxonomy): Eukaryota > Metazoa > Mollusca > Bivalvia > Lucinida > Lucinidae > Rugalucina > Rugalucina vietnamica. The sequence continues at coordinate 10,055,346 of OZ024876.1, read as the reverse complement.
TCACTTGTTTGAGATGTAGTATGTACATGTTCGAATCCCACTGGGTAAGGATTGTGTCTTTGAGCAAGACAAAACTCCCAACAGTACTGGTTAACACCCAGGACGCGGTGGCTCCGTTCCGACAAGAAAACGTTGTTTACGAGACGTTAAACTACACAACAAAATAAACTGTCACAAAACTCTGTTTACATGCACTGAATGCAAACTTTTACGCCAGCCCGTGTCGAGGGCTGGATGAGACTGTATGATTCATTGACAAGTTAGAGATTCACCATGAGGACCGAACAACTAACCAAATGTTGTGAACCACTGTGATAGAAGAGGGTGAGGTTAGGGCCCTGTAAAACCGATTTAAGCCCCCCAGTATTTTTATATTACCAAAAGTCCTATTCATCTACTTTTGATATTATTGATCGTTCCAATGCGATACTTCTGTTGTGGTTCTATTTGTTTTATGTTTTGGAGTCGAATTTTTGTGCTGTTTGAACTTTATGTACGTTTTCATATTTGTTACTGAGTGGCCGCCTATTGGGAAACAGCTGCTCACTCGGCTTACGATATGTTCTCTAAGACAAGTATAAGTACCTTCTTGTCAATTTGTTTTTCCCCACCTCGGTTTTTGAAGTGGGAATTTCTTTCTGATTGCGCCTTTTCCTGATTATCGCCTACTCAAGGTTAAAAGCTTAAACCGAGATCGCGTCTTCGTATGGCCCGTAGATTCTATTTAATGACATTAAAACCAAGTAATGTACATTTTGCACAACAGACTGAACTGTTCACCCAGGATATATACAAAAAGTGTCCCATGGTAAGCCCTGTATACCGTTCATGCAACCAAATTTGTTACGGCACAGATTGATGCAACATTTCACGAAGGTAGGTGGGGAATGGGTAACGGTCATTTCAATTTTTACAGGTATTAATTTTTGGATGTCTGGGTCATGACTTTGTGGGAAACCAAAGTTAGGATGCCTTCAGTTTTTGCTATAAATTGTTTGTTAAAAAAACTTACTTTGTGCAGAAATTATGAATTTTATTGAAGAAATATGCCACCAGAAACACGAAAAATTGATTATGTTTGCTAATTGCTCAAATCCTTCATCATCGTTTGTCATTATTAAAGTTTCAATATATACCGGAATCATTCCTTGTTTCATACCACCAAACAGAAATCAAGTATTCGATCCGACTTTTGCACAATATGGCGTTAACACACCTAGGTTGGATCGTTTGTGAAGCAACGTACGTCAATTAGTTCATAGTGCCTTGATGCTACCTACGTCCAAGAGGTGTTTTTGAAAAATGATGCAAACTACGGCGGATCTTTATGCCAAACATGATTTTTCTTACGGCGGACACTTTCGCAGAATGAAAATGATGTTGAATTTTTAACATTTTGTGCTGTGAATTGATGTGGAAGTCAACACCAGAGGACCATTGCATTGGTAGTGTGGTGTGATCATAAGTTTTTATCCTTAGAGAAAATTCTTTACTGAAGGGATAAAATTAAACAAGCACAAGTATAATGTTTCTTGCACTTAACCATCTGAGCCGCGACACGAGAAAACAAACGATATGATTTCCGAACAGGCCCGACACAAACCGAGCTGTACAATCTTCTGCACAGAAGACGGTTAGAGTTTGGAAATTTTGGAAAATTAAAGGTATTGTACTATCCGTATAGTAAAACAAAGGCGCTGATCAGCTTTGAAGCTGATCTGTGCCGTTGTTTTTGCACATGCAAATTGTTGGTTTTCTCAATTCTAAACAATTTCAGGAAACCTGTAACTGCTTGAACATCTTCAAAACACGTGCTCATTACATTTTCTTGCATATTTATGCAGTTTCTGGCATTCCAGTAGATTACTTGTTCAACGTTTGATGCTTTATATCAAACATAAAATACATCAGTTTCTGGCATTCCAGTAGATTACTTGTTCAACGTTTGATGCTTTATATCAAACATAAAATACATCTCTCTTTCTTCCATTGTATCATGAGCTATCATGTGTCAGCACCGCAATTCCAGGCAAAAATACACTGATATGCACTCTGTTTACTACGGGAGCACTCCAATACCTCTGATTATGCCTTATGGGGAAATATTGCAGAATTCAGTTTGTTTGAAATTGAAACTTAACGTTCCAGTCAACAGCTAAGGTGATTTCTGGACGTTGCCTCCATTTTATGGGATTTTATGGGATTTTTACCTAAAACGAGGATGACATGACATCCAACAAGTGTTTAAAATATAACGATCTCAGTAAGCCACAAAGGTTTATATGTATGGGTGGTTTGACTTGAACCATTGAACCACTTTTCCTGAAGAGGCTCAAGCCACAGTGGTTTACCAGTAATCAGATGGTCAGTCAGTAGTGTACAAGCTTAGCAGCCTATCTAATTTAGGTTCCAATGAGCGGAGGCCCAATAGCAGAAATGAGCAAATGGATAGGATATTGTTTGTATGTTCTCTGTTCAAGGTTTGCAGAGGGCTATGCACAAGGACATAGATTCGAGTATATAGTTGATCTCAGACGAGCGTTAACATGACCATTGGTCCTCTGGTTAATTTCGCTTTTCCTAGAAAATCTGTGAACTTTTTTTTTTTTTTTTTTTTTTTTTTTTTTTTGTGAAATACCTATTCATTTTATTCACGCTTGCCTATTAAATGGCATGCAGTGTGGAACAATTTGCTGGGACTATGAAAATGAGCAAGTTATTTATGTTTGTGCAAAAGGGTTGTCTGCCCCTGCCCCGGAGCAAAATCCATGTATATGGTCATTTGTACTTTAAACATCTCCTCTGAAACCACTTGGCCAATTAGAATCAAATTTCATAAGCAGCTTTCTTGCAAAAGGAAAATGAATGTTTATAAAAACCATCCAGGTCACATGACCAGAATGGCTGCCAGAGCTATACATAGCAAAACACGTTAACACTAAAAAATCTTCTTCGCCTATGAATTTGAAACTTGGCATAAAGCATCAATGGACTGAGCTCTACAAAGTTAATACAATCATGACTTTCGGGTCACTCCATTAACGGCAAAGTAAAATTAGGTCACCTATGCACTTTCTTGTTGGAAAATGATTTTTCATGGGGGAAAATTGCAGAAATGGGCAAATGGATAGAAGATTATTAGGTAGACTCGTGGATACGTATGCATAAGGATTTGTAAAGTATACAGCAGATCTCATGTGAGCATGTACAGGACCATTGGAGCCGCGACATGAGAAAACCGGTCTTCGGGGTTTTCGACCATAAGTCCGACACAAACGGTCTGTGTGGTCACAGAAGCAGGCTAGAAGCTTGAAATTTTGTATATAAGTAGAAAATGGATTGTACTATCTGTGTAGCTGATCTGCGTCTTTGTTTTCGCATATGAAAAACGCCGGTTCTCTCATGCCCTGGTCAAAGAAGTGCAGGGCAGAGTCGTTAAAATGTTTTAAAATAATTTAAACTCGGCCTATGCAATAAAATTCCAAAATCAGCCAACAAACATATGCTCAACATTTAACGGCAACCAAAGTTACGTGGGCTGTGCAAAAGGTTCGTCAATAATAAAAACAATGTACTCCTACATTCTCTCATTCTTTCGCATGTTCAACATCCTTTTAATATGGACAGAAAAAGAAAATTTAATAATTCGCCACAACGTTTACGTCATTTGACATCAGGCATCCTAAAGTTGGCAAGTTCGTATAAAAACAAAATTTCTCGTGCGATATTTCTCACATTAAGACAAATCGATATATTTTTCTGAATTTGTTGTTTCTATGATAGTTTCTAAAGTTTAGACTATGGTAAACGTTATGGCTAAACGGAGCATGATATGGCGTTTACGTCAATTTGACGCAGTCCTTTCTGTTTTATGGTGACAATAAAAAAAAAAAAAAAAACAATAGGACGTCAAACCGGCGTGCGATTAAGAAACCAGAGGACCAATGGTCCTGTAAACGCTCACCTGAGACCTGAGATATATACCAATAAACTTGTTTGACTAGAATGGTAATATACATGTATATAACCCCAGGGCAGGGTCAGGGCAACCTCTGGAGTCAATTTCTTTAATAAATCATAAAGATTCAGTCATTTGCAAATACTGCAAGTTTTGCCCTTCAAATGACATTATAACACTTTTCCCCATTCAAATGCTTAGGCAACCTAAGTTGACCTTGCCATAAAAAAGGTCAAGGTCATCATAGGGTCATGATTTATACAAACTTTGAAGAGCTCCATTGCTTGATGCTTCATGCCAAGTTTTAAAATCATAGGCCTTCTAGTACTGGAGAAGAAGATTTTTAAAGGTTTTTGCTATTTATAGCCATGGCGGCCATCTTGGTAATGTAACCTTGACCATTTATACAAACTTTCTTTCACTCTTCCTAAGAATGTTCCACATAAAGTTTGGCTTTGATTGGCCAAGCGGTTTCAGAGAAGAAGATCTTTGAATATCACTGTAATATACATGTATATTGCCCCGGGGTGGGGGCAGACAGACCCCTGGGGTCCAAATTTTTTCAGAATCATCAATCTTAAGTCTATTTGCCAATTTCCCGCAAGTTTTTCCCTACAAATGACATTTTAACACTTTTTCCCATTCAAATGCATGAGCGACTTATATTGACCTTGTCATAAAATAGGTCAAGGTCATCCCAGGGTCATGATTTATATAAACTTCGTAGAGCTCCAGTCACTGATGCTTCACACCAAGTTTCAAAATCACTGGCCTTCTGATTCTGGAGAAGAAGATTTTTAAACGTTTTTGCTATTTATAGCCATGGCGGCCATCTTGGTCACGTGACCTCGACCATTTATATAAACTTTCTTTCCCCCTTCCCAAGGATGCTCCATATGAAGTTTGGCTTTGATTTGCCAAGCCGTTTCAGAGGAGAAGATCTTTGAATATTATGGTAATATACATGTATATAGCCCCGGGGCTGGGGCAGACAACCCCCCCCCCCCCCAGGGGCTAAAATTTTCCATTAACATTAATCTTCTGTCCATTTGCCTATTCCCAGTAAGTTTTACCCATTAATTAAATAGCATTTTACCATTTTTTCCCATTCAAATGCATTGGCGACCTAAGTTGACCTTGCCGTATAATAGGTCAAGGTCAACCCAATGTCATGATTTATACAAACTATAATGGGCAGGCATCCCAGATGCTACATACCAAGTTTCATTGAAATCGCTCCACCGGTTCCAGAGAAGAAGATTTGTTTAAGGTTTTTGCTATTTATAGCCCTGGCAGCCATCTTGGTCATGTGACCTGGACCATTTATACAAACTTTGATTCTTCCTTCCTAAGAATGCTCCACATGAAATTTGAATTTAATTGGCTCAGCGGTTTCAGAGAAGAAGATGTTTGAAAAGTGTGGACAACGACGACCACAACGACGACGACGACGGACGACGGAGCATGGGTATACTATGGGTATACTATAAGCTCACCTTGTGGGCCTAACGGCTCAGGTAAGCTAAAAAGCAACAATATTTAGCATGTTTAGTAATCAATTATGATTGGGTTAAAACTAAGCCCGCAGACTGTCGTATCACACTTAAGTTTAGGTTATATCCCATACGTAATACAATACATGTATCATTTCTAAACAGATCAGAAGGTCCAGCAATTCCTATTGGTAATTTCTGTAAGTTTTACTACATGTACAAAATTAATTTGAAACACCTTTATTGGGGAAATAAGGATATGGCCATTTCATGGTTATGATTTTTAGAAATACAAGTAAACGGCTTGAGTCCCCATTCAAGGCCATGGAGAACATGGTGCAAATATATCCATGCAATCAATATTCCCTTTTACGCCACTTTTATAAAGTGAAAATAGGGGTTTTCATGGGTAAAGACCAAGCAATGGTGTTAAGATGGTTCTTTTCAATTGACTGACAATCTGATTACTGGTTAACTGCTCTGAGCCTGTCCAGAACTGAAACCACTACGTCAAACCCATAAGTTTTCACACATGGCACCCGTAGAAAGTCCTTGGTCTAACCCTTAGTTGTTTCCTTGGACGGTTCCTTGGCGGCCCCAAAAAGTCTCCCCGTATGTAGTAGTGCTAGGTATAATACACACTTGTATCGCCTTGCGGTACAAGCCGGCTTTTACAGCGACGCGGTGGAGTGTTGGATTAGCACGCAAGAGATGCTGGTTCGATCCTCGGTCGGGACTAAAAGGTGATTAGAATGTTTTCACCTGTTACAATTTGGCACCCATAGTGCAGATTATATTTTCCTTTTGGTCCTTGGGTATTCTGAAAATCAGAAAATTATTATCGGTTTAGATTCATTTTCTAACCAACGTTTAATATATTTGGCCCCATTTGGAATATACTAGCTTTCGACTACCCTGTAATAACTTTCTTTGGCTTCATGTTGCCAAATCTATAGTGTCACTGAAGAGGCTTCAGTAGCCGAAATCGCGATATGGCCCATTTACCTTTCTCAATAATATGTTCACTGTTCTTAATGATCTGTTGTGTTTGTATTATCCATTTTATAGCACAATTTGGATGTCATGACATCCAATGCTGGGTAGAAGTCCCACAAAATGGAGACAACGTCTCGACATGACCATAGTTCTCTAATTGGGCGTAAAGCAACAAACCAAACAAATTTTCTGCCTGTAGAAAGTACACTTTAATGCATTGAAACTTCAAAGACTATCAGATAGTTTTATGCTTCAGATTTCAGCTTGACACATGTTGTATTTTATTTCTGCACCCTGCATCCTCAAATATGTTATGTTTTATACTTCAACACTCATCAAAATATAATTACACACATTATTATAACAATAAATCCAGCAGCTGTGCATGATTAGGAACAGACTTCAAACTCAGCATGTTATCATGATTAGCTGGTGATCTGCAGGGGAGATATGAATGTATGTTTGTGTACTCCAGAATACCTACAAGCTGCATTCATGATTCATAGATAATCATGAATATGACCAGAATTTCTTTCTGCTGCTGCAGGAAAACAATTGAAATATCTCCTACCACTTCCTACTAAACATTGTACCTGTATTCACAGGTAACTTTCTTCACAATCGTTTTCATTTAACATCAAATAGTACGAGGTAATCAGTCGCCTTGGCAACAACCCATGTAGATAAAAGTTCTATGTTTTCTGTGTATTCTCCTATGCAAAACTCCAGGTACACCTGTGAAAAGTCCATTTCAAAACCACAGGGCAATGATTTTTGGAGACCGTCAGCTTTCCAACATTTCGCGTTAATCGCAAAACATTTCGACTCAGTTGCAGACGATAAATATTATGCAAATAAAACTGTTATCGCTTCCGCTAAACAGTTCTGATAAGTAGATGATAAAGAAATAAATTAGTTACAGACTCCCCTTGATTTTTCAGATGCGATCGCCTAATTTCACGTCTGGCTTCCTCCATTTTCCAAAGATGGACGTAATTCTATCGTCTGATCACGTGACTTCACGGTAGCTAGATGTAACGAGGATGCTGATAGGCTTCTGAGTAGAAGAGCGCATTCCACCTGGTGTTTCCGAAAATAACTTCTTAGACGAGTTTACTGTTACTTCAGCATAGTCTTTTCGAGTCGGCGGCAGCACGGTACTGGATTAGTGAAGGACTCCCGTCTGCAAGTCCATACCTCGGAGCTCTTACTACATTCCCTTTATTTCTTCTTTTGTGTGTGTCAGGAAAACTTAAAACAGCAGCCATGGATGCCATCAAGAAAAAGATGCAGGCCATGAAAATGGAAAAGGAGAATGCTCTGGATAAATCTGAGCAGCTCGAACAGAAGTTGAAGGACGTTGAGGAGCAAAAAGCCAAGGTAGGTCCCTTTTTCTATGTTCTGTCTCAGTTTAATACACGTTTAAACGCTAATTTGAAAGCAAAAGTGCATAAAGATTCTTGAACTTTCACATGATGCCTGTCTAAACGTATCGTAGCGGTATTATAACGTTACTTCAGTTTGTTGAACCCCCACCCACCTTGAGTGTGTTTGGGTCAAAAATGCGTGTCGATATGCAAGTTTCATTTTGGTCCAGCTTCTTGGCCACAGTATGGATTTGAACCCAAATGCCACCCGTACCCACCAAAACAGTTTTACCCTCCGTCGTGACCTACTTTCAAATAAAGCAGTTTTCTGTAGAATAAAGCATAAAATGCATGTTTTATATCGTTCCTCTGTTGTTTTTTCATATCTACAGTAATTTTTGTTTTGCAAGCTTTCACTTTCTCATTTCTTGGCACCAGTTGCATGTAGCGTAGTAATACAGGTACATATATGTAGTACATACATTACTCTGCTGATATGGCAGTTAGGCTTGCATGGCCGCCATCTTGAAATCCACACTAGATGAGTAAACATTAACAGTATAAGTACCTCACACTAACAACATTCGCTCCTATGAGTAAAAGCTTGCCTGCTTTCTCACATTTACCATTTGACCAAAGCCAAATTACATTTCTTATTTTTCCAGCATGATTAGTTCATTAAATATGTTTACGTATGTTGAATGCGATACGTGTGTTTATTTGTGCATGGTCTACATTTATCAGTGAATCAAGGTAGTATGCCAAGTGCCAGGTATGGCTTATCAGCGGAAAATTCTGGTGAAATGTATCACTCTACAGTCTGGTGAGCCAGTGCACGTGACAATACCTCTTACGTTTTGCATGTAAATATACATGTATACAAAATTTACAAATGTATATAGGGAGCACGGTGGCGTAGTGGTAGAGTGTCGGACTCCGAATCGAGAGGTCCTGGGTTCATTCCCCACAAGCGTCACCGTGTTGTGTCCTTGAGCAAGACACATTAACTCCCTACAGTACTGGTTTAACCCAGGATGCGTTGGCTCCATCCCGACATGACTGAAAAAGTGTTGACTGTGACGTTCAGCTTCAACACAAACAAACAAACAAACAAACAAACAAATAAACAAATGTATATACACATATATACAAATGTATGTAATAATGTCCGACCGCTGGTTATGATGAGTGTGGTCGAGTAGCTGAAGCTTCACTTCATGGGTTGATGGTTCGATCCTCCTCTCCCACTTAACTGTGTGTCACAATAATAGACTATTCGTTCGTATGTCACATTCCACAAGCACGTATGCTTGAACATATTAATTGTAGAATGGGACGCTTCACTATGATCTGTAGTTTAATGTACGTTTGTGTTGGTCTTGACAGACAGTGGGGCCAAAACTATGAACAGTGTGTAAAGGGTCGCTACTCACTGTGTCCAGATTATTTCAATATTGCAAATGATATCACCGCCGTCGGAAGACCACTAGTATTTCAGAAGGCTGTTTTACGTCTTACTTCACTCTGAAAACACGTACATCATGTATACTTTCAGTCAGAGTAGATCTTCGGCACCTTCCGACGTTTTCATGAAGCGAACGCTATTTCTGCCGAATGTTCTGAATGTACTTTATCATATGTGTTTTGCCTTTCATTCCAGATTGAAGAAGACTTGGTATCACTACAAAAGAAACACACAAATCTAGAGAACGAATTCGACACTGTCAACGAAAAGTACAATGACGGTATCGCCAAACAAGAGGCAGCAGAAAAGAGAGTAACAGAGGTAAGTTAGCGTTTCTCAACT